>CM072895.1:5882628-7223462 GCA_037013685.1 Acridotheres tristis
GTTATTTTCTAGCCTTAGTGGATGTTTCCTTGTACAGAGGGTAAAAGCCCAACACTGGCCTCCGTGGTGTTTTGGTGGGAGCCTTCCTGGATCTGTGGCCTCCCAGGAACCTGCAGGCATCAAGTAGAAAATCCCAGATCAGATTGTCACTCAAATCACCTACCAAGGGCTGAAACTTGTTACCTTGTGGCAAATTCAAAAATAAGCTAAAATAAGCTAAACTGATTTGTTCCTCAAAGAACTAGAGTGAGGAGCCAGTTTGTCTACATCTGTCTTTGTATTATGAGGGAGGCTGCTGTCCCTGCAGAGGAACACAGCTTCTCTTTGTTTCCAAAATCCTTAGTGTACTGCGAAGAATGTTGCCACTTGGGAGTGCAGTCACTTGAATTATTTCAGATTTGACACTACTAGCTATTAGTAGCTTAATTTCTGTTTTTAACTAAGTTTTTCCTGCCTCTGTGGCTTTTCCAACTGAAACCAACACCATTTTATACACGGGTGTAATAATAACATTGAAATTACATAGAGATTTCTTTCAGTAGTCTTTACTTTTAAATGAACTTGAAGTTCTGGCAGAGTACTGGGTGTAAACTAGATATAAATGCAAAATTCTCAGTTTATTAATAATTCAAACTTCATCTTTTGGAAGTACCTTGACATATAGCTTTCTAGTTTTCATGCTGAATGCTTCTACACCTTTGATTGTGGAAGAATTCAAAGTTGAACGCTAAACCTTTTGTTGTGTTTCCAGTGTCCATAGCAGCTACAACGATTTATGCATATGCTTGGCTTGTTCCCCTTGCTCTCTGGGGATTCCTGATGTGGAGGAACAGTAAAGTCATGAACATTGTCTCCTACTCATTCCTGGAGATAGTGTGTGTGTATGGCTACTCCCTCTTCATTTACATTCCCACAGCGGTACGTACGGCTAAAGAGTGCCCCTCTCACATGTCCTGCTTGAGAAGATTTGCTGTTGCTTATAATATTGTTGATATTTGTCGAAATTTTGGACACTGGGAGAATCTTTTGCTCTTTTTCTTGAAGCTTGTCTAGTGTAACAGTGTCTTGTGCATGCTGGAAAAGCCCAGGACACATCATTTCCCCAGAGGCAGCAAAACCAAGCAAGGTGCTGCTGGTGAGCCTGGCAGGCAGCCCAAGGCAGCCTCGGGATCAGGATGTTTGTGTCCCCAAGGAACAGATATCTGTGCAGGACAGTAATGCTGATGGTTCCAAGGACAAATTTCCCTGGCAGGGGACAGGCCTTGGAGGGAGTGGCATAACTTGGGATTCACTCTTGTGTCCGGGAGTAAAGCTGATCACTGCTCTTACTCTTTCCTCCAGCAACAGGGAGGTGCCAGACAAAGCCTTTTCCTGCCTTTTGCAGGTGTTGTGGATCATCCCACAGAAGGTGGTGCGCTGGGTGCTGGTGGTGTTCTCACTGTGCCTCTCGGGCTCTGTGCTGGTGATGACATTCTGGCCTGCCGTCCGTGACGACAACCGCAGGATCGCGGTGGCCACCGTGGCCACCATCCTGCTGCTGCACGCCCTGCTGGCTGTCGGCTGTTTGGTGGGACACTGCCATTCCTTTTCCCGAATTTCCTAGGACAGGTGGCAGGTTATGGGACAGGGAAGGAAGGATTGGCTGGTCACTGGGAAACCTCCAATGTAAAAATTCTGGTTGTTTTAAATGTAGCAAAAATTGATGCCAGCGTGACCCTGACAGTGCTGGTAATAAATTCAATAATCTAATTATGGAGTCATAGAATATCTCCAAGTTGGAGGGGACCCATCAGGATCATCGAGTCCAGCTTCCACAGGACAGTCTTGAATTTACCTGGAATTCTTCCTAGTATCAGCAAAGCATTTTATAGTGTCCAATTGCACTTTATTCCAATGAGTTCCATGCTTAGTTCTTTAGAAGGATTAAATGTTCAATATAAAGCACGTGGTTATGAGTCTTAGCAGGTTTATGTTTTCATACACAGTAAATGTTAGAAAACAGAAGACCCTGAGGCCATTGAAATTATTATTGTTATATTAAATTATTTGTTTCCTTATTGCAGTGGGTAGAAGGCTGTCAGCCAGGCCTCAGTTTCCACAGCTTCCAGAGTAGACAGATCTGGTTCCTCACAGCTCAGTGTGCAGGGAGGCAACAGCAAAACACAACTCTCCCTGGATCTGAAATCCAACCCTTTCCAGTAAAGGTCTTTTTCAAAGGTCTTGGCTCCTAACAGTTAAATTTTAAAGTACAGCTCAGAGCACCATTTTAATTGACCATTTCTAAGCGGATAAAACCAGAAAAATATTCAAATTTGCCATTTCAGAGCTGTGTTTGTACCTATGTTTGATGGGTGTGGAAAGAAAGAGCTGGGATGAGGCAGCACTATATGTTTCTCTCTAAATAGTTTTTTCCTCTGATAATGCAGGCATACTTTTTTGATGCCCCTGAGCTGGATATTCCTGCACCTATTATCCCTGTTCACAACAGTACTAACAAAGCAGTGTTGGAGCAACAGTAATAACAGTCACTAAATAAGGTAAGAACCCAATCTAAACTTTTTTTTTTTTCCTGCAGTCATCACAGGCATCTTGAAATTTTTCCCCATCACTGTGGTTGAATGGAAAGGGGTTTAACAGACTAATTTTGCTAAATTAGGTCTATATAAAAATAACATTTATTAACTTTGTTTCAGTTGTAAGTTTTAAGAACAGATATAAAAACTGAAAAGAGTCTGAGGAACAAAGATCTGTTACCTTTCTCTTCTTTGAGGTTTGCTCAGTCCCAGAGGCCATTCCTTTACAAAAACCCAAAAACATTTATTTGAATTTGTTCTGCACAAGTGAAACTTAAACTGGAGTGTAGCAGTTTATTGCTTTTCTTTCCTTTTAATGTAAAAAGCAGATTTTTTTTTTCCCTTGATGTTTGAGACCGTGTTTCAGAGCAGCAGCCCTGTGTGGGGACATCTGTGTAGGCTCTGGGCAGGGCTGACTCAGAGCCTGAGCCATCCCTCCCTCTGGACTGCATTCCCTCTGTGGGATAGCTTGAGCATTTGCTTCCTGGCATCTGGGACTGCTGCCAGCAGCAGATGACATTTGAATTCTGTTGGATAATTCTGTGGACGTGGTCCAGGAGCAGGCTAATAGACATTTAAAGGCTAGGCCACTCCAAGTACACCAGCCACAAGTGTGTGAAAAATCAGAGTATTTACTGAATAGAAGCTACATTAGATTTAAAATAAATAATATAAAAATATAGCCAAATGTGCCTAGTGAAAGGCACATAAAATGTTACACAATCCAATCATACAAGTTAATTTCAGTGGTTTTTCCTGCTGCAAAATCAGTTTTTCATTTCAGATGCCTAATAAGAATCACTATGGCTGTAATGGATATTAGGACTGTGACTTAAATATGTGCCTTACTGTGTCCTCTGGTGAGGAGCTGAAATATTCACTGGAGTTATTTGTCTCTTTCAGATGACAGCACCAGTTTCTCCATCTATACAGTAGTTTTATTTTAGATTATTTTTTCACTGAAGACCTTGGAAACTTCAAGGACAAGGGATGTGTTTTGCAGCAGGATGGACAGTGATGTCCCATGGACATATGGACATCTCCGTGCTTACTGGACACTGGCTGCTTCCAGGAGGAGAGTGAACCGTTGATCCCAGTCTAGAACAGAAAGGGGTTGTTTTTGTTTGGTTGGGATTTTTTTAATGTTTTGTTTCATTTTTTAGGAGGATTTGTTTTATTTTTTCTTTAATTCAGTCTATGCTCGCCACTGTTTTACCTTTGAATAAAGCGTTCTGAAGGCGATGTGATATCCATATTTAGTGCACAAAATATCTTCACGCTCTAAAGCTATGGGGGGAGGGTTTGGGCCAAGGCATGGTGTTGTGACAGGAGTGAACCCCCTTGAGGTGGGCCCGTGAGGCTTTCAAAGTGTAAATAAACGCTCGTAATGTACACTAATGTGACAATTTCTTTCGTCGCCGCTCCGGGCCGCATTCTGTCCCCTTAGACACAGAGGAGACCCCAGCCCCCTAGGCCGCCGTGGCCGCGCGGGGCACGCCGGGACTTGTAGTTTCCAGTGCGAGTGACGTCACTCGCACACTCCCGGGGGCGGTGAGCGCGGGAGTGCGCGCCCTCCCATTGGCTGCCGCCTAGGCGCGCGCCGGAAGTGTCGTGAGGCCGGCACGTGGGGCCGTTGGGCGGCGGCTTTGAACGGGCGGCCGGGCCTCGGCTATGGAGGCGGCGGCGGGCGGGCAGCGGGCGCTGCTCCGGCAGGTCGGTCCTCGGGCTACGCTCCCCACAAGCTGCGCTCCCTCAGGCGCTGGGCTGGCGGGTGGCGGCGCATTCCCCCCGGTTCTATCACGCTGTCTCCCCGCAGGTGCTGGGCTGGCGGATGGTGTCGGCCCCCTCACTCTTGTCTCCCCTCAGGTTCTGAGGTGGTGAGCCCTGGTCCCTTCACCCTGTGCACCACTCAGGCGCTGGGCTGGCGGGTCCCGCTTCCCCCTTCCCGGTCCCCTCCCACTGTCACCGTGCAGGCGCAGGGTTGGCGGGTCCCGGTCGCCTCACGCTGTGTCCCCGCAGGTTCTGGGCTGGCGAGTGGCCGCCGCCGTGACCTGGTCCGTGCTGCTGCTGCCCATCTGCACCGCGGCCTTCATCGTCCTCAGCGGCCTCGACCCGTTCCACCCGGTGCGCTGGATCTCCAGTAGGTGCCCGGCCGCGTTTTGCTGTTTTTGCTCTCACGTGTTTGTGTTTCTGGATTTTTTTCCTACACTCTGTTGTTCTGGGCTCAGTCCCAGATAACGGGAACTGACGGTGGCATCGTGTTATCCTTCTATTTCGGATAGTCTTTGAAATGTTTCTGTGTTACAACCACAGCAGCTGCTACCTTAGGTAGGAGTAAGTGTTGCAGGTTCATGAGAGTATGTCCCTCACAGAAGAAAAAAACAAAACAAAAACAGGTTAAGTGCTTTAGTTATTATCTGTTTTGAGTCCTTGGACACACTTCTCCTTCCACCCTGTGCAGTTGCTGTTTACGTAAACAGCTTCAGTTTTCTCTATGGTTCACTGAGTCCCAAGAGGAATAACTGAAGCAGCCCGTCTGCGTGGTGAGAATAACTTCCCCTGAGTGCCTGTACTGAAAATTGAGAGGTGTTTAGCTGGAAGCTGTGATCATTGAGCTGCTCCCGGCAGAGAGAATTTACTTACTTCCTCCCTTGAAAATAGAAAAGCCCAAAAGAACCACTCTGTAAGAAATATCTTGTCTTTTTAGTGTGGCTGGATGGCTGCAGTTTTTCTTAAATGAAGGGAAGGGTGATA
This sequence comes from Acridotheres tristis, assembly GCA_037013685.1. NCBI lineage: Eukaryota > Metazoa > Chordata > Aves > Passeriformes > Sturnidae > Acridotheres > Acridotheres tristis. Next base: position 5,887,956 of record CM072895.1, read on the forward strand.
TTTGAGCCACAGTTAATTTTTTTAAGCGAGCTTCTGAGTGTTCACTTGTAAGAAAAGCGGTTATAAAGGTGTAAAATAATGTCTGTGAAGTTTAAAGATACTTTTGTGCAGAAATCTTGTGTAGCTAGGCAGACCTCATGGGGGATCAGAAAGTCCATTGACCATTACTCCTCTTTAAGCACTCAGTGGATTATTGTCCATTGCTTAAGTGCTCTTTGTTACTTCATGTGTTACTGCTGTGTTATTGCAATTTTCTGAACAATCATATTTTTATTTTTTTAGATTCTTTCAATGATTTGTATACTTCTTATGTCATCTTCTGTATCTTCCTGATGTCTGTGGTGATAACAGTAATAAGCATCTTCAACGTTGAATTTTATGCAGGTGGGTTGTGTAAAGTGTTAATACCTAAATTAAATAGGACAATCACTTATAATTTGGTGACTGATCCTGACTGAAAAGTTCTTTAGTGACAATGGTGGGGTTTTCTCTCTCTCTCTCTATTTTTTTAATGGAAGATTTTATTAAGAAGTGAATCTTATTTTTCTGCTTTTATTTACAGTTGTGCCATCAATACCATGCTCTCGATTAGCACTGATAGGAAAAATTATTCACCCTCAGCAAGTCATCCATTCCTTTGTTCATGCTATCATGGGAATGCTGGTTGCTTGGTGTGCTACAGTCATGACAAAAGGGAGGTTCCAGTTTCTTGCTGTGTCCTGCACACCTTCAGAAAGGTAATTGTATGTGTCAAAGATAAACAAAGAACTTTTATTGTAAAATGTATTTACTGATTGTTTCTTTCAAAAAGAATCCTAAGAATTTGGGTATTCTCAAATGCCAGCAATTACATGTTGATTTTTCTTTATTAAAGGACAAAAAATACCCTCCTTTGTTAGTGTTACAATGCACAGAGAAATAACTGGACCAGAAAAACTACATTGCCAGTATTGTTAATGGGAAGTTGATGACAAGTTGGTTGTCACTTGAACTGAGTCTTTGTCTTGTGCTTAATGACATATGTTTCATGCATAAATTACAAAAACAGGTGGTGGGATTCCTACTTTAGCAAAAACTTACTGAGATTATATCAGGTGTACTGATCAGGGAAATAAAATCGAACTTCTGATCTGACTTTCCTAAGGCTTGAACAGCTTTTTGTTTTGTACTCAGAATTGATTCTATGTTTTCTGTTTTAGCCCAGAAGATGCTGTTCCTCAGATGTGCCTAAACGAGTATCACCTCTTCTTTCTACTTTCTGGAGCTTTCTTGGGATACAGTTACAGCCTTTTCTATCTTATTAACAACATGAATTATTTGCCATTTCCAATCATACAGGTAAGAATTTTAAGCATCTTTGTAGAAAGACATGTATAAGTGAAAGAGTGATCAGAAAAGCCTGGATAATTTATGAGTATGGCAGCAGGAGCTGCCTGTGTGCAGCTGCTGTCACTGACAGATGAAGTGTACACCCAGCTTTAAATGCTGGCAGTGTTCAGCCCACTCCTTCCTGCTCAGCTCCTTTTAAATGAACACAGGGATTGGGATGCTGTGACTCAACATTCAGACTACACCCTTCTGATCCATGTTAAAAGCTGGCTGAGGTGACAGGTGAACTAACAAAAAAGACAATGTGCACAAACTGGGTATCAGTTTCAGGAACTGACAACCAGGATTCCCAAAAACTGAAAATCTTGACAGTTAAAAAAAAATAGTTCAGTTCAAGTCTAAGTAGCACATTAAATCTTGCTTAGAGCTCAACATCTAAAGCCTTTTTGTGTGTGTAGCACTATGGAAACTGAAATTCCATTAATTCCTCTGGAGGAGTCCTGCAGAAATCTGTACCAGTGTGAAACATCTTAAAAATACTTCTGTTGCTGCAGCCCCACAGCAGCTATTGACTTTGCCTGATTCCCAGACTGGCACAGTCCAGCCAATTTGGCAAGAGATGTCTTTAACCAAGGTTGGTTGTATTAGTGAAAAACGTGTGCTGCATTATGCTGACCATTCAGTTTATCAGTAAATCGAGCAGCATTTTGGCAATGCTGTAGTTAGAATATTTTTAAAAAATCCATTTCAATATTATTAATTCTTCCCTTTTGTTGTTTGTTGAGCTTGTTTGTTTGTTTGTTTGTTTTTTCCCTTTTTTCTTTTTTTTTCCTAATGCAACCTAGTAAAATAAAAAATTAAATCATTTTGGCTGCATTTGCATAGTTTCATTTTCATGGTTTCATTTGTCAGCTGGGTTGCTTCAGTCATTTGGAAATATAAAGTTAATTTATTTGGAGGAAAGCATCAGTGCTACATTAGTTTTGCTGCTTGGAGGATTACTGACTCTGGAACTCAGGGTTGTCTAAATTTTCCCTGTATTTTAATTGAACATTTAGACTGTAAATGAAATCTAGTAGATTAAATATGCCCTTTTTGTTTGGCGCTTTTTTTCTTCTTTATTTTGCATTAGACAGGGTTATTCCAGTTTGTTCCTTTGTGTATTGAGTTAATCTACCCCATTCTTTGTTTTCACTGCTACAAGCAGGAAGCAGGATAAGAACTAGAAATAATTATAAAATGTCAGGAAAAATTGAGACCGTAATTAATAAATGCAACACCTTAAGTTTTTAACTGATCTAGACTTCAGGCTTTCAATTACCTTGTCCTTTTTTGTTGTATTATTTTTATTAACTGTTTCATTGATTTATTCTGAATGTGGAATACTAAACTATTTATTTTGTTTGGTTTTAGCAATACAAATATTTACGTTTCAGAAGATCTTTGCCTCTCCTGATAAAACACAGTTGTGTGGAATCACTATATTTTGTTAGAAACTTCTGTGTCACATATTACTTTTTTGGTAAGGGTTCCTGAAATTCTCTATTTTTTTTATTTGTAATTCCTGTATTTGAAAACTTCGATCAGTCAGGCTTTGGACTATTCCTTCCATTGCCTGGTAGTGGAAATGTGGTGTCCCAGAGCTGAACCTGACACAGCAATGGGCAGGACTTCACTGTGTGTAATGTTGCTGCATCATCCCATTTTTATAGGCAAAGATCAGCACTTTGGCTCTACTCTCAGGTGCCCTGTATATTATTTGGTGGGAGCTTGGGAAACAAAGGCAGGATGGCTCCCTCTCATATTAAAATGGAGTTTGCTCTGTGGTAAAAAAAAATCTGTGCTGATGAAGATGATTGCACAGGGCTTTCTAAAAATCAGGAATTCTTTGTTAAGGTTGTAATTATCCTCCTAAATGATGTCAAAATATGCAAGAATTATTATCCCTTTATTTACATCAGAGGATAAATTAGAAGTATGGTGGTTCTATATCAGATTCCATTAAGTCTTTAAAAGCACTTTGGTGCTGCCTGAGCTGTAGTGAAAATTAATATTAAATTACTATTAGCCCTCTTTTGTTAGTGAGGAAACACAACTCACTGCTGAGAAGCAGCAATAAAAGAGAAGGTCTACATCTCTCAGTGTATAGCTGCTAGGCTTAAGGCTTTGTTCATTCTCTTTTTTCTATTCTGTAAAACAAAGTAACCCCAAAGGCAAATTGTTTCTTTGTCTGTGTGAGTTACAAGACCAGTCTCTTGTCTCTGCAGGAATTCTATTTTTGTCTTATTTATTTGACCTATTTTTTTGGTGTGTGTGTTTTGTAGTGTTGTATTTGTTTCAGAGTTTCTTTTTGACTCCCTAGGTTATATCCCAAAGGTATGGATATGCACTACAATGGATCTTCATATAGACAGGTAAGTAGGACATTGTGCTGGAAACTTGGAATATTGTTGAGAGGTTCCTTTGCTGAGGAAGTGCAGTTTGGCAGCAGGGCTCAGTTCTTTGCCTCCCCACACAGAATGTGGGAAGCTCTGGCCATTTCTGAAATGCATCCTAAAGGAACCAGCATCTCCTTGTGTAAACATTCCAGATTGCATCTATGAGTTTTATCTGATTTTCTATAGTGTTTTTTACTGGGGGGAGAACATCCTTTTTTTTTTATGACTGCTTTTTGTTTTAAAGTAGAGAAGCTGGAGTCTTAATACCTTAATTGACTAAAACTGTAGTCATTACTTATTTCATATTTATTTTCCTTAATTTCATTAACTTTTCTTAGTAAGAATACTAAAATGCTTATATCCTCTTGGTTATTTTATCTGCAGTAAATTACATCCTCTTGACACTCTGAGTGGCTTACTGGATCTCTCCTTGTTTTACCATACCTGGCTGAGTGGTGTGTTTCTTCTGATGACCTGGTACATTGCTTGGCTGCTCTTCAAAATCTATGCCACAGAGGTGAGTGCTTGTGACAGTGCTCAGGTTACATCATCAGTGTGGCACAAATAATTCTTTCATTTCAAAAGCAGTTCTACTAGGAAATGACTCATAGTGAGTTCTTGAATTTTCACAGCATGCAGTACAGATAATAACTGATGACTGAATAGTCAAGAGAGGCCTGGCAGTAAGTGACTTTCCCTTTCTTCTCATAGCAAGACCTGTGCTTCTTACAAAATTAGTTTTGTTACTGCCACCTCCTCCTCTTACTCCTCTGCTTCTGTTTCCAGATATTTCCTTAGAGAGGAAAAAATTGTTCATTGAACTTGATTTTTTTAAATTAAAACACTGAGACTCACGGTAAAAGGAAAAAAGTGAGGTTTAAATCCTGGGTCATTGTATTGGTGCAAAGGACTCATGGAATGAAATGGCAAATACAGTGCTGTTGGGGTGTTTAATTAGCTTTAATTAGAAAGGTGTAGTTGTTGTGACTATGTGGAAAAAAGATCAACAATGAGTCAAGCATGAGAACAGCTCTGAGAAGTGAGCAACTTGTCTCAAAGGATAATAACAAGCACCAGTGAACACCTTGTCAACATCTCTAATTACTGTATTGCTTATAAAACTGTGGAAGAGAAAAGAAACCATCCATCTGTGAAAGTATAAAATGGATTTATCCCTTTTAGCTGATGAAAAAAGATTTGTTTATCCACATGGTGTTGTCTTAATGAGCTAAAAAATTTCCAAAGTTGCTTTTAAATATTTGCATAGTGTTAACTGAAAAGGCAGGGAAGAAATTGTAACATTAGCCCACATGAGCACATTTATTTGAAGATAAAGGTATCTGGATTTTCTAAGATTTTTAAATGAAAGGAGTAAACTCTTTTTGTTTCTATGTTAGAAATTCCAGGCCAGTTTACTGGTCTTGCATAAGATTTTCTTGTACTTTCCTCTGTATGACACAACTTTTGATGTTTGTATTTAGAGTCATCATTTTCCCATTCAACCAACATTTGCTCAGGAGACAGACCAGTGCCTGCCTAAAATCTTGAACAGCAATCCTCCTCTCCTTATAAAGGTAATTGAACTCCTACCTTTTCCCAGACAGGTGTGTGCTGAAAAGGTGTTTTCAGAGCATCCAGTCGCATCTTCCAGGTACCAGTTCCGCTCACTGAGGTGTTAGTTCCTTCAAAAGCTGCCTCAGAGCACTCACAGGCTGTTGCATTTAATGATGAAAATTTGTTTAGTAGTGACATCTGGTGGTGCTCACCACACTGTTACTGTTAGCTGAAGATTCATTTAGTTAGAGCTAAGATCTGTGTGCAACACAAGTGTCATAGTGTGTACTGATGCAAAAGCAGCAGCTTAGTGGCACTCGGGTTTTTGTAACTCAACTTTGAGTCTTGTCACATAAGCAGGTGTTTTCTCAAACCTTTATACTCTCAACATCTTGTCCCTGCAACATATATTTGAGCTCTTAACATGTGTGTTCTCTCTTGAAATTAAAAATATATCCATACTTATGTTGGAAGTTTGGTTTCCTTTTTATAAAAGGCAATAGTAAAAAGCTGCTTAAAACCTGTGAGTAAAGAAGAGGAATTTGGATCTATGGTAATCATTAATAGGACTTACTAATTATAACACTTAGAAATTGCAGACCTCATTTAAGAGGTATTATGTAAATAAAGATAAGAATATTCTTTTGTACATGCAAAATCTACCTTTACTGATTTTACAGATTTCTGATAAGGCTAGAGATACAACAGGCTGCAATACCTTATTAAGCTTTGCTGCATTATCTCAGGATAGGTGGGGAAGAGTTGAGCAGAAACAGTTAAAGGAATAGGAAATACAATATATCATCTTAGATGTCATTAAAATGTCCAGTTATAATAGGGTTTTGAATATTGTGAGAAATCTGGTTATTTTTAGATTGGCACATGAATTGTTTAATCAATGAAAAAAGAGTGGTAAGTTGGTCCCATAAGGCAGTGACCCTAAAGCTGTACTTGAGCTCTGGTTTGCAAAAATAGTTCTTTTCTTACACTTTTTGGTGTCTTAATATCTTTGTGCCTGAGCTATTAGAATAAAACAAGTGTTAGATCTTCTTGAACTCCTGAGAATTGACATATCAGTAATGCAGCCCCATCCAGAGTGGTTTTAGGGATTTGCCTCCATTCTCTTTCTGTTACATGACTGGTTTTAGCCAGTGTGAACTCTTTCTTTGGTATTGATTTTGTATGGATCACTACGTATTTTTTAAGCAAGTACATTGGATTTTGCACGCACTAAAACATTTTCCTTTCTTTGTAGTTTTTAGCTCTACAAGACTTGATGTTACTTTCCCAGTATTCTCCTGTTCGACGACAGGAGGTCTTTAGCCTTAGTCAGCCAGGTAATTATCAAAATTATTTTGTGTTGATTCCTTCTTTAAAATAATTTGTCAAATGTTCTTAGAAATGATGTAATGTTGTAAGGCTGCTGCATAAGCCAGGAGCCTTTTCTCTGTGGTGCCTTTTCCAAAAGGATGCTTAATTATCTGTATTTATATTGTGCTAAACTCAACCAGTTGTGGTGTCTGTTGGATTTAAATGACAGCCACAAGGAAACACAGATTTAGAATTTTCAAAGCAGGACCCACTTCACACCACCAGTCAGGTAGTCCAGACTGGACAACCTAACAGGTGTGGATGGAAGGTGAATGTTGAGGTGTGAGTGAGGGGAAATCAGGCACAAATACTGAGTCACCACTGCAGCTCTGAGAGCAAACACTGGCTGTAACTGCAGTTAGTGCACAGCCCTTTTGCTGTGTTCAGATATGGCAGAGGAGGACAATTTAAACTGCTTAGAAGCCTTAGGAACTTTTTGTAGCACCTTATCAGGAATTCTAGTGTTTGTACTGCCTCAAAACTGTGTTGGCATCGCCACTGATATTTATTCATTTTAGCTGGTCATTGATTTCAGATCTGATGGGCTGAACTGCCTGTGTTGCCTGATTGCTTAGTAGCTTTCACTGAAGTCTTTTTAGATTTATCCATTGAATCTGTCCATGTTTTCATCTTCTCAGTCCAAACAATCTGTCACAGTGGAAATGCCCTGTGGCATTTTAGAAGCTGAGTGGCACTGAGACAGTGAAGCTCCTGCTGAGAGCATAGGGGCACTGTCAGAACAGATGCAGGGAGAATCAGCTGGGTTAAACCCTGCCCTTTGTGTGCACTGCCAGGTGGGCACCCACACAACTGGACTGCAATATCCCGGGAGTGTTTGAGTCTCCTGAGTGACCTGACTCAGAGGCTGATTGCACAGCAGGAAGCAGCAGCAGCAAATGGGAGAGCAAAGCCACCAGTGGGAGAGCTGAAAGTACCTCCACAGACTCCAGGTATGTGAGGGAATGCTCATAAAGGTTTGTAAAGCATGAAGGTAGCATAGATATCTTAGTCTCAGTTAAATTGTATGAGGAAAATGAGGGATTTCTGCAAATAAATACAAGCAAAAAAGATCCTCCCCCAATTAATCTTAGGTATTTGTGTTGAAATAATCTCAAAATAGCTAGAAAACTTGCAATTATCATGTTTACTCAGTTTGCTTACTTGCATGATATTATATTCAATACAATATTTCTTCCATACTTGCATGAATAAAAAAAGTCTGATTATCACAGTTTCAGTAAGTGGTTCAACACAGCACAGGGAGAATTTAAGTCTTGCCAAGAGATGCTCTGTAATTTGCATAACGGCTCTTATGATTAGTTTAAGATGGTAAAATTAGGTTCTGTTTATGTTTGTGTGATTCACTAATATCACTGTAGAGTGAGGAAAGCCCAGTCTGGCTCCTGAGCTGTGAGCAGCCTTCAGGCATTTCGAGTGCTTTATATGCCAGACTTGGGCATCATTCCTGGCAGCACAGCTGTGTTAGCACAAGGCTGCCAGGTAATGGAATCCCTTAGCAGGCAGTGCCCTGGTAACAGCAGGCACTGTTGGTATGTCACAGGGAAATTTCTTCTAGTGCTGCAGGTCCTTGGATTTGGAGACAGACATGCCTTTTCTTATATGCCAATAAGAACAACTTTTCATTCTTCTATGGACAGCCTTTTTTCTAGTTCTTAATGCTAAGAGCCCACTTTATGTACATCTATAGCAGGGTGTTGTAATGTTGGCTAGTAAGAGTAAAATAAATAAATCCACAAGGATCCTTCTTCTCATCCCTTGCTGTTTTTAAGCTGATGAAATTTGAAAGCCCTCCATGCTTATGTTAATGTGTACTTCACTGCAAGACCAGAGTGCTAACCATGTCCTTTCATAAAAGCTCTGATACAGAAGTTTTTGAAACAGCAATCAAATAACAAACCCATCTATGTCATTGTGCCAGCCTGTTGTCTTCATGCAGTTCTTTGTCACTAGGAGCTGTTGGGATAGAAGACATGTCGTTCCAGTCACAGAGGTCCAACATCGTTCTCAGAGCCTCCATGTCTCCACTTGTTAAGCCATCCCTGATGCCTGTGAAGACGTCTCCTGGCTCTGATGTTGGTTCACCTTTCAGCTCTCCTGCTTTAAGTTACAAGATGGGAGTTGTGGATGTGAAGTCTCCTTGGCAAGGACCAGTCCAAAGTCCCCATGTCATGAGAAGGGGACCAAAGCTGTGGACGTCGGTTTCAGGTAGAGATTCTTCCGCAGCCTTGAGCCTCACAGCCATAAGTGTAGCGGCCTGGTCAATGGAGAGCTGCATTGTGAGGATTGAAGTGACAGCAATCAGTTTTTCTGAAGATAGTGTATTATTTTCTTGCAGATCAGCAAATGAATGGTTCCCACCATGAATCCTTCCCATCACTCTCTGCTGCAAGAGCTGGCAGCGAGGCAGTGCAGCCAAGATTTATTTACACATGGCTTCAGAACAAGCAAGAACAGGTGGAGTAAAATTGCAGTGCATGGAGGGGGGGTGCAGCTTAGGTGATACCTGTCTGGAAGAATTTTCCACTTTATGGAATGAATCCTTCCTTCTCCACTTAGCTTATATAACACAAATCCTTCCCTTCACTCCCAATGCCTTTATGCCATGTGAAGGTGGTAGGGTTGAGAACGGCCAACTGTGCATGACTTAAATAAATGCAGATTATATGTTTAATGTTTTGTTTCTTTTCAGATAAAAAACTTCTTGTCCAAACGGGCACTGATAATGTATTTCTTCAGCAAGGTAAGGGTGGTCCTGTGTTTGAGACACAGCTTTAAAACCTGTATTTTCATGTAGGCTTTCCATAAGTACAACTTCTTGCTGTGAGTTTACAGCAGGATTGTCCCATACCTGCAGAAAATAACAATGCTTTTCTTAACTCATCTTACTAGAAACTGCATTTTGCTTAAAGCATTCTTAACCCTTGAAAACTAGCTAGTGTATATCCTTTTCTTCCTCCTTTTTTTCCCCCTCCTCAACTTCAGTTGTAGCATTGTTGGCAGCTCCTGTCCAAAAAGAATTTTACTTCTTTAGATCAGATTTTTCTAGCTATTTCCCAAGATCCGTTGGCCTTGCAGGTCTGTTCTGAAATCTGCAAGTTAGGTGCTGTGATTTATAAAGTGCACTCACAACACTGGTTTCTTCTCAGCACCCAGAAGCCTCCATCCAGGCTGTCTTCTCTGATGCCCAAATGCACATCTGGGCTTTGGAAGGTAAGTGGTTTCCAGGTGACCCATTCTGTTGGTTCATGGAAAAGTCTCTGGGCTCTGTGCTTTATAAATGTAACAATAGATATCTTTGAAATGCTTTTGACAAAAACAAAACTGCATTTCAGACACCAACATGACTAAAGTCTAAATCACTTGTTAGTTTTGAGATCCCGTGTGAGATCTCTTACTTTATGCTCTGTACAGATTCCTAAACTTGATTTCTGGTGCTTCTCTCTCATGTGAAGCCATGTATCACTTTTACATTTTTTTTTAGTGACAGATTTATGATACTTTTTTACAACAGCTTGTCTAACTAAAGGCTCTGGGTCTTTCTCTGTTTATCAGAGAGCTAAGGGAGGCACTCATGTAGTAACTTAGCAAATAAACAAAAAGATGGTTTGCAGAGAATTAGAAGAACAATGACAGTATGAAGTTACATTTTGGATTTTTCTTGTCTCTTTCAAGGTCATGGGTAAATACTGGTATTGATAAAATCTTCTATTACATTTGACTGTGCAAAGTTGATCAGTTTCCTTGGTGATGTGTTTTATGGGTCGATGTGCCATGCTGTGTCACATTGAAGGTGATGGCTTGGGATGTATAGAGTCTGGAGATGGGAATCACACATAATTTTTATATAATCGCTCTTGCTTTACCAATCTCAAGCTATAATACATTTGTCAAAACAGTGAGTGGTTTGGTCCTTGAGCCAGAGCTGAAGTGACTGGCAGCAGCAAGTCCTGAGGAATTCCAGCACACTGGTGGACTCTTCAGGCAACACCATGATCTTTGTTATTGAATTCTCGCCTTTTGAAGCATTAATTACAACAATTTTTTTTTAAAGGTCTGTCTCACTTGGTAGCAGCCTCCTTTACTGAAGACCAGTTTGGTGTTGTCCAAACTACACTGCCAGCTATCCTGAACACATTATTGACTCTTCAGGAGGTAAAACTTAAACTTGCCTTGCAGCAAGGAAAAGTTAGGAGAGGAGGAGCCTTGTTCATTTCACATAATAACCTTGCTGACTAGTCATAACATTAAAGTTGCTGCCACTAAAACAGCTCTTCTGCAGTTAATCTAACCAAAACAGCTGATTGCCACGATGTACACTATGAACAGCTGAATAAAAACCCTGTTGGTTTTTTTAAATACGGAAGGAGAAAATATGGAATGTTTAATTTTAAAGAAATGCTACTGTGTGCTCAGTTGAAGAGTTTATTTCAGGGATGCAGCAATCCTAATACAGTATCTTTTGCAGAGTTAGAACTTAATCTTTATTTGGTTGCAGGCAATTCCTGGTGCAACACGGAGTGCTTGGAGGCATTGCAAATCTCAGGAGATAAAATCTCTGTCTCTGCTAATACTAAGACACTACTCTCAAATTACTGATGTTTGTGTAATGTGTGTTCTAAAAAAATCCAGATTTATTTCCAGGGCTGTCCGTGTCCTATTAACATAACTGTTCTACACTGCCCTAATGGAGATTCTTGGAAAGAATTTAGAGGTTATTAAAGTTCTTCAGTGTAAGTCATCTATTCCAAGAACAAGCACCAGGGGGGAAAAAAAAGCCAATACCCTTGTTTGTGAAAGAAACAAGTCATAATACAGGACAGAATTGAGTTTCTCCTGCAGCATGGGATGTGCTTATCTTAGGACTCAGTAACAGAGAATCTTATTTCACAGAACTTGGTTCTGTGTTGCTGTTGATGGCTGGGAAATGCTCAGTCTCCAAAACATTTTTGTGTGTCTTGGCGGAATTTCTGAACTTACACTTCATTTTTGCTCTATTTGACACAAACATGTCACTAGTTACATAATGAAATAATTGAAGAGATGACAAGTATCTGCTTCTCTCAATCAGGTCGTAGACAGACATTTCAAACTGCCACACGTTTCTAGCAAACCTCCACGGATTTCAGGGAGTCTGGTGGACACATCCTACAAAACACTACGATTTGCACTTAGGGCATCTCTGAAAACAGCCCTGTACCGGATAACTACTGTCTTTGGAGAGCACTTGAAGTAAGAACTTCCTCGTGATTGCTTGCTTGTTAAATTTAGCTTAATTAATGTTATTGTAGGACCTGTGAAAAGGGAAGTTTAGGGAAAAAATCCCTTCTGGTCATTATTATAACGTGGTATTTTAGTATTTTTTGATTTGTGGAACCTTAAAAAGTTCCTGTGTAGATATATGGTCCCCCTTAGAAATTTATTATGCATAGATTTCTGGGCAATTTTTCTTAGTGACTTTCCATGAACTCTTTAGAAGCAGTTCATGAATACCACTTGTTTAATAAATCTGAGCTGCTGAAAAGAAAATAAATTAACTAGAGACAATTGTTCTGCAGAGAGGGAATCCTATGAAGGGTCCAAATAATGAAATTCTGTTGCTTCCTGCTTGTCCAACAGCTCTTCCTCAGCCAATATCCCAGCGGGCAAACTTCCATACTTGGCCTTAGAATATGTGGGACTAAAATTTCCTGTAGCATCTGCCCACCTCTCCCTCTGGGGATGAAATGTCCCTCAGTTTAGAAGTGCTCAGTATACAGGAGGGATCATTTTAGGAGAGATCATCTTAGGATTTAGGAGATCATCTTACCTAAATCATCCTTGCAAGTTAATCAGTTGCTGTTCAGAGGTAAGGAAATGGGCAAGGTTTCCTGGTATAGGTATTTTTTTAGAAGCTGTTGAGGATAAGAATTGACAGTTTCAAGGATTAATAGGCTTCTTTGTCTTGGAACATAGATGTTTTTTCATAAAATTTAGCTTCAGTGTAATTGATTACAGTGTACACTCAATTTTGGCATAAGACTTTATTTTTGTGCTATATTACTTCTAATGTAAAATATTCTGCATTTGTTTCTAGTGCTGTACAAGTGTCTACAGAACATAAGAAAAGACTTCAGCAATTCCTGGACTACAAAGAATGAATTTTGATGCAGCTACGGTTGGATTTTTCAAGACTCTTGCTAAGAAGAAAAGTGGGACTAATGAGGCTTTTTACCTTGGCTTTTTGGAAAAGCATATGGAAGTATAAGTTGCAGAACAAAACTTTTAGAACTGTAGAAGAGTTCTTACGGGTTTGGATCATCTTTTGTATAATAAAACTTGTAAAATTCATCTTGCCTTCTTTTAATATCACAAATGAGAAAGTGCCAATTCTACTTTCTAGGTAAGACTATGACATTTAAGAATGCCAGAGTTATTTTGGCACTCAGATCTTTCATTATTTTTCACACTGTGTTCTTTCCCTACTCTCTTCTGTTAAGGGGCTGAGGACAGATTCACATAGATACTTAGTGCTTAAGTGCTTCATAAATTTAGTTGATAACACTTTTAGATCAAGAGTGTAGTTTAAGTGTAGGAAACAGATGTGCCCAGGAATAAAACATGCTGCTCCTCTGTTAACTGGAAATACTCCTTCAGAGTAAAATGAGTGTGCAGAAAGGCATTATTAGCACACAAATACTGCCTGGAAAGTGAGCAGCTCAGATTTTATCTTTAAGGTGACTTAGCAAAGCAAGTTCTGATCTATACAGAAACATACAGGAAACAGTACTGCATTTAGTAAATCTCCCAAGTAATGGTACTGGGAATTAAAGTTTAGACCAACAGCTTTCTGTTCGAGGGGTAGGAAGGATGTTTGCAGCACATCCAAATTTTTCAAAATTATATACATTATTGGTAGATTCTGGTGGAAAAAATAAAACTTTAAAAGCTTTTTATCTGAAAACCTATCTAAATAATTTGAAAATTAACTACTCAATTTTTAAACAGACTCCAATTACTGTGATAGCTATACTGGAAAATGTGTGGAGTATGAAGATGAGAACAGTAAGCTAAATGGTCTTATAAATTAATTTGGTTTAATAAGGGGAAACAAAACTATTATTTTCCTTCAGTGCTGTTAATCTTATGGTTTCTGTTGTGTTGATTTTTGGTTTTTTTTTTAATAGAGAAGCCAAGATTTGAGGATGGCCACGGTGTTAGTTATGTTGTTCTGATGTGGCTGTGTAGTAATAGGGTGTCTGTAGGGTTTGGGTAAAAGAAACTCCTGAATCTCCAGTGAGGCCTGCATATTGCTTTCTTCAGTACAGAGAGGTAAATTTTTTTGTAATGCAGACACTGCAGATGTTAGATTTGGTAGTGGAAGTGAGAATCACTGGGGTTTTTGCATTGAGATGGCCCATAACAAACACAATTGATAGATAGCCTTTCACAATGTTTAAAGGTTAAGCTAAAGCTTCCCCACATTTGACTTCTACAAAGGTAGAAGCCTCTTGCCTGCCTGACTTATTAAATAATTGAATTTGCATATTTTTGGCATTGCAGTGTGCACCTGGAGTTAAATGGTGCTTTAGCTGGTACCCCTGGTAACCCAAATACTGCAGATGAAAGTTTCACATAAATTTTTCACACTTTTGAACAGGTGCAGGTTTTTTTGCTATGGTATTTTCTGCAACATTCCCACAGCCATAAACTGCAAGTTCTAATTAAGTGTTGCAGTTGTTCACAACAGGCTTAAAATGTAGATGACTTTTTGATGGCAAAGTGATTGAGGTCCTTGTGTTGCGGCAGAGATCTGCTAATGTGTGTGTGATTCATGGCATTCTCCCTATGACAGAAGGGCTTTCAAAAGCTGATTGCTTTGTGGTTTCTTTAACAGCTCCAATACTTAAAGAGCTGAAGACTTTTTTATTTTTAAGCCTTAACTGAAAAGTGCATCTTTAACAGTATCTCATGCTTGTGAATCACAGTGTACAAGAATATAAAGTGTATGTTGGGTGCTCTTTGAAGTTGAGTAGCTGATAACATCTTACTGTGGTTCTGGCTTTGGGAATAATTCTATTCCCTTGCCAAACGGTGGTGATTTTCAAGTCCTTTTGTATACTTTTGTCTTAACATAAAAAAAATCAGTCTGTGAAGCCTCTGTGAGGTAGGGGAAGAGTTTCCTGAGTTCAATTCTGCATTCTGGATACTGAGGAAAAAAATAAAGCCTTTTTACAGTTGGTTTCTGTGTAGCTGCAACTAAACTGGATCCCTCAAGCCTATTACTTTTCATTTGCCTAATTCATCTCAAAGCTGAGCTGCATGTTGTTGCTGGATTGCCTGCTGCATGCACAGGTGAAACAGCATTCTGGTAACCTTGTGAACAACCTGCTTCTCCCACAGGTGAGCTGCAGTCAAGAGTACCTGAAATAATATCCACTGCAGCAGTGGAGAGGTACGTGGTTGATGGTTCAGATACATGTTGCTGTTAAAGGGGAGTAATGAAATAGAGGCTTAAGCTCTTGAGCAATCAATTATAAATGTGAAAAAAAGCCTATCTTGCATTATTTTCTGAGATACAGCTTTGAAAATTCAGACTGTGGGTGGACAAATGCCGAGGCCCTGGTCCTTGAAGCTCTTGCACACGGCTGTATCCACAGGAGCTGGGCAGGACTCGCTCCCTCAGCAGGAGCTCTGCCACTTTGGAGAATTGTCCCGGTGCCAGTGGCGGCTCCAGGCCTGAATGCCCCTTGAAATGAAGTGGTTTCGATTCTGTTGCTGCGTGCTTTGAACAGAGGCTGCATTGTGTGTGCTGTGCTCGGTGTCCAGCCATCTTCCCACCTCCCACCACGCTCCTCCAGCTCCCAGGGCTGCCAGGGAAGTGCCAGGCTCTCGCTGATCCATGTTCTGGTACCTGTTCAGTCACAGGCAAGTGCTGCAGTGTGCGGGCTCTGTGCTTGCCAGGCCTCCCCCAGCTCCTGCCCGTGGCCACCTGCGGGATGGGGGCTCTGCCTGGGGAGGGCCTGATGCCCTGGGGGGTGGGTGGGTGTATGGAATCCATAGGAAGTGGCCTCAGGAGCACCCTTGGCTGTGGAGGTGCTTTGCCACATACAGTGCTGCCCCTTTCCCTGTGGGAGGAATGGTGGCAGCTCGCAGTGCTTTCCCTGTTCAGGCTGGTGTGTTGTAGCTGCAGGGCTTCACACACCAACGGCAGCCATGCTCCCACCACTCCCATCACCACCTCTCCTCGAAGATGCAATGAAACAGTGGAAGTCTGTGTGGAATTATCACAGACACTACATTACAAGTTGAGAATCCTTCCCACTATCCCCACACCCTCCTCCCTCCTCTGTGGTCTTTGATATTTTCCATCACCAGTACGGTGTTAATGTATTTGCTGTGTGGATTAAATGCGTTTGGGTGCTGTGGACATGCCTGGAATGTGGTTTGCCAAGCTCTTGTGTTGTAAGGGGATGTAGAACGTTGCTTTCCTTTGCTGCAGACTCGTGGTAGAGATTTGCATCTGGTAGATTGGCTTTGCACAAAAGAATAAACAAAAAGCGCAGCTCCCTTGTGTCTGAGAGAGCAAAACCTGCACCATGCTCAGATTTCAGAAAAAAACCCAAAACTTAGAGAAGACCTCACCTTTTTTTTTTTCCTTAAAATCTTGGGACAGTAGAGCTAGTCAGTCAGGAGACAGATGAACATGGGGTCTCTGGAGCCTGCCATGAGAACAAAACAGAAATTCAAGTGGGAATAGTTCCTTGTTGGATATGCAAGATGATCCCTCGAATATATGGTGATGGCACAGGAATTTCCTCTTTAGTTTCTTTTTCTATCTCCCTAAAGAGTCAGTTCCTACAGTAAGAAGAATTTCAGAGAAAACTCTGGCCTAAGCCACGTGTATGTACTCATGAAATCATCAAAGGAACAGTGCTGAGTGTACTGTGAGTTCCTCTCTACCCCTGCCCAAAACACACAAAAAATTACAGGCTTTGCCTTTTACTTCTTGAATATCTCCACTTTCAAATCTGACTCCTAAAACACACGGCTAGGGTGGGCTGTTGTATATAATGACATCTTGTCTGAAAATGTATGACAAGAGCCCTGGAGGAATTTTGCAGGAATTAGGAATGGAAATCTATAACTGCCTGCGAGTCAAAGATTGTTGAGGATTATGTGTAAGCATCATTCTCTCCTCTTGCTAAGCAAATTCCAGTTGTGGGCTTACTAGGTTTGAAGTTTTAGCTCAAGAGACAGACAATGTGTCTACCCCAGGGCAAGCTCTGAGGAGCAGGGAGATGGGGCAGTAGCTCTGTAAGGCACTGGGTTCCCTGGCTGTTCACAGCTCAGAGCAGGTCCAGGCTGCAGACCTTGTCAGGGTGGTAAAAGTTTTGGGTTGAGCATGGCGGCATCTCAGAGTTGGGTACTGAGGGGCTTTTGTCTTTGCACACACTGGCAATCAGTTCTAGGAAAGCTTTATCAGCAACCACAGTGTATTTTAGGAAGAGAAAGTCCACTCTTGTAAGTAGTGCAAGCTGAAAACTGCCAGGGAAAAATGGATTTGTCTTTTTTGTGCTTTGCATAGAGATCCTGAGGCAGGTGACCAGTTTGCAGATCTTCCAGATTCTGCATGTTCTGTTTGGGACACCAAGGGTTGAATTTAACCGATGGACCTGGAAATGAGTTTTACCATAGACAATGATGGGAAATGCTAAATAACCTGGAGCGAAGGGTGAGGGAAGCAGTCGATCTTTGCCAAAGTTTAGCACTCAAACAGAAGATTTTGGCTTCTGGGGCCCTGTTGTAAAATGGGGTTTAGTTTAACCCCACCCTCCCTCACCTCCAGTGATGATAACGAAATGTTTGTGTCCAAATCAATAGGCTGCAGTGATGGACACCAAAGAAATACCCTGGAGTAAATGAATAATTCTGTATTCTGAACAGGGCTTGGCTGGTGTTCAGTAAATACATTCACTGTGTGGCGCAGACACTGTGCCAATGAAGAGAAAACAGAAGAGTGACTAGCAGCTCATTCAGCAATCACTGTCTTCAGTGCATTGAATGTATGGAACCCCAGGCAAAATAACTGGAGGTCATGCTATAACTCCAGTTCTGTAACTCATTTAGAGTAGGCATGAGTCAAATTTGTACCAGCAATTCTAGTCCTGGCATGTCCCAGTGCCAAGGACTGGATTTTACAAGCTGAACATTCTTAAGTAGTCCTGTTCTGTGGGGGTTTTGTTTGTTTGTTTGTTTATGATTTAAGTTTATTTTACTACCTGTGTTGTGTATATATGGTGTGAGAGATGAATCTGTTTATGGACTGATGCAGAGAAATAGTACAGATGAATGTTTGAGGAAACTAACTGCAGGTGTAAACAACCACATCCTGAATGGAGCCTGGTTAGACCCTTCTTTAGAGGTGTTTTCCTCAAAGTTCACAGGAGTGATCTGCCAGTTAACTGGGGAGGCAGGAGGGATCTGTAGTGTTAGTGGCTTTTGGAGATGATGGTTGTTTCTTGCAGTTTCTGCAAGACAAAGGTGGAGTCAAGATTACCATGTGATTTTCCCAAAATATGCTATTGTAAAGACATTTGTTTTTAAAAGATAAGTCAGAGTGATCTGAGGAATTTCTTTTTTCTAACTACAAGAACTATAAACAAATCTGTAAGTTATGAGGCAATAGTTGAGTCCATCACTAGATAATGTGTGGTCAGTTTGACCCTGCTGCCTTAATTTAGGAGGTCATTTTCAAACCACTGTAAAGAAGGACTTTGTGCTGCCTTAAAGGGATATGGGCAATCTCTAAGAAATGGGCATACTCACAGAGACAATTCCTTTGGCTCAGTTTTTGTTTGGTTGTTTCTCTTTTGCTATCTGTGGTGCAGTAAATTAAAACAAAAACAAATCTGGACTTGGCATGCCTTTGTAAATAAACTGCTGTGCATGAATTGACAGCTCCTTTGCAACCAGGTTATTTATAATAAAGTTTGTTATCCTCCCACCAGAGAGCTTGTTTTGCCCAGTATTAAGAGAATGCTTATGGTAACACCTCCCACCTCTGTCTGCACTGCAGCAGTTACACAAAGCTCTCACCATTTCAATTGTGTCCTTTCAAAATCGCCTTTTGTTGCCTGCTGGAATAGATGATTTCAATATGTGAACTAGAGATTAATACTTCACCTCTGCTTGTTTGCTCTGCACAGCTCACCTTACCTGTATCCATTCTGCTTCACTCCTCTCCTCCCACACAACTGCTTGGGGAACGGGAGGTTTCAGCTGCTGCGAATTTCCCAAAGATCCGGTTTGTGACGCTGGCTGGTTACAGCCGTCACTTCCTGACAAAGGTAAAGAGCTTTCAAGGCTGCATTTGGTGAACTGGAGTCTCCTTCATGCAGTGTCCTTTCCCCCCTCCTGTTACAGATGATCTCTCACTGTCCTGTGTATGCAGCTCTCAAGGCAGGAAACTGCCTCTGCCTGTGCAGCTGTGAGCACGGGGATTGTTCAGAGCAAAGAGGTTGTTGAGTGTCTGCAAAAGCACCTGTAGGCCTGAAAACATTGTCATGGCAATGATCTGATCATGGCTGGTGTCAGTAGGGAAAATGTATCAAAATTTTTAAACTTGTTCTCCTTACTGGTACAATTTCACTCTGGCCCAAGCTAGCCTTAGACGACTACCTGTTTTCTCTTTCTTTTCACCTTATTTTCAAATAGGTAGATGGGCAACTCTAATTACTTAGCACCTGTGTACTTGACCTAGTGAGAGGATATTCAGGCGAGCATTTTCATTCCTCTGGATGTTTTTTATACCAAATTGAAACCTCACCTTTCATATGTGACTCAGAATGAAGCAGGGATGGCAGAATGGCTGGCTGCCTCAACTGAAAGGTTTGCTTTGCCAATGGTGACATCATTAACAGAGAGAAGAGCGAAGTGGCCGAAGTGTGGGCCATGCCATGACCAATGACCACAGCCCTTGGCAACTAGGAATGTTGAACAAGAAGGCTAATAGAGAGAAATCTTTTCCCCCATTTTCCTAAGGGCAGAATAGTGCTGTCATGGGGGAGAGAGGCCAATGAATGTTTTTCACAGGGACACAAGGAGGGAGACACCCATCTAGCTCATGGATGTAGTGACAACATCAGTGTGTGCTGTACAGCTCGTGCATGCAGCAAAGTCGTGGTGACCCCGGGCATGGAATAGTCTCAGCAGCCACGATTGCACTTGCTTGGCCTTTGTTCCAGAACCAAAACATATGAAGTATCTTCTGATTCAGTAGGGAGAGAAAAGGGACTACTTAACTCTTGCATTAGTACAGTTATTCAAGGAGCATTTGTCTCTCCCAGCACTTGTGGACTCGCCAGAGGTTCCAAGTCCTTGCTTTGGAACATCTCTAGGAGTGAAATTTCTGAGACACACCCAGGTCTGGAAGATAATGTCCATCCACCACCTGTTTCTCTTGCTCAGGGCCAGGGCTGGGCATCCCCAGCTCCATAGTCCCACTAAAGACAGGGCAGCTGCCAAATGCCTTACTGGAACCTGAGGAAACAGCGCTGTGAGCGCAGGTTTGGGTCCAGGGGACCTCATTTCCTGCAGGAGGAATATGGGGACCTGCAGCTTGAGCTATGAGGTCTGTGTTTCTGTGACATGATCTGCCACGGAGAAATTCATCTCGGTGTGAAGGGCTTTTACCCTCAGTGCTGTTGGAGCTTGGAGCTGGGCTGTGCTTCACCCCAAGCCTTTCCTGGCTTGTAGAGGGTGCCCAGCGCATGGGAGGCTCCGTGCCTGCTCCTGCCCATGGACAGCCCAGCCCTGGGCGATTGCTGAGCCAGTGGCGGCACCTGCCGGTGTTCTGCACAAAATTCTGGATATTGGTGAGAAAAAGAAGCAGCGGTGCAGAGCAGGAGACATTCTCAGGTATGGAATGCAGTGATGAGGGTTAACGAGCTTCTCCCTGCTTGCTGTGGGAAAATCCCTAACCACAAAAGAAAATCCCTCCAGGAAGGTACACAATATATCCAAAACTCCCTGTTTTCTAGGAAACTCCCTCTAGATATTTGGGCAGCATGTATCAATATAGCTGTAATAATTTGCACAAGATGAGCCCACGTTCAGAATCCATCTAAATGCTATTTATTTCCTGCACTGGAAGCAGTGGGATTTCTCTGGTTACACTGCTTTCTGGAATAGTATTTCCCTCGGTAAATTTTACTGTCATTTCATGTCAACTGAGGTTTAGGCCATTGCCACGATGTATTTCTGTCTTAAATAATTACTGCTTGTGGTAGTACAGCTAGGTGCCTTTAGCATTTCCAAAGCAAAGAAAAGGAACAGCTTGGTCCTGAGGGCCCATGGATGTACAGGACTGGGGGATGGGGCACAGGTTAGCAGAGCACCAAGAGGTGGTGTGATAAAGTACACTGAAAACTTTTACTTTGTTTTCCTACGTCCCCAGGATATTACCATTCCAATTCAGTGTTTGTGCCAGCTAGTTGATAGTCAGTTTTGTTTCCCATAGATAAGGTGAGAATTTTCTCCCTTTTTGTAGCTTCTTGTTCCCACTAAGATATTCACAGGACATTTACCAGTTTTCAACCACATTTGACAGACAGCAATTAACTTCTGACAATTTCAGGCATGGTCTTACAGAAGAAAATGACCCTTTAACTGCCCTTATTGAGGGGAAAGGCTGGCAAGTTCCTTGCTTGGTAGACCTCAGGTCATCCACGCTAGGCAGGAATGAGGAGAGGCATTGCAAATGAGAATCATTAGTACTGCTTCTCCCAGAACTACTTGTTCTATCTGAAGATCTTGTATCTTTTATTGAGAGTTGCTTCCCTCCCATTAAGTCCACAACATTCATAGCATCTGCCAAGAAAAAGTCATGCCCTGCTGTCCTGGGCATTCTTGCACTCTGTACACTGCAGCGTGGCAGATGTTATTAAGGCTTGGATAAAACTGTGAGTGAGGCACTCTGTGCAGCATCTGTGCTACAAGCAGATGAAGATCGCTTGTCTCGCTGCGGGACGCTCCTCAGGAGGGGTGTAGCAAGACGCCAGTTCAGTAGCTGTCCTTCCTCCTTGTGCTAAATCTCCCAAGCCTCTCCTTTAGGTTTGCTGTGAACAAGCAAGGATTTCCAGCCAGATGTCTGCCTGATTTACACCCATGTAAATCAGGGCTGACTCCGAGTCTCTCCTATCTTCGAGCTGTCCTGGTGTGTTACAGACCTGCTGTGCTGCACCTGTGCTGACAGCAGCGTGTAGGGCAGGAGGGTGTAGACATCTCTGAGCCAGAGAAGTGTGGGCTGGTACAGCTCTCTGCTGCAAAGCTGCACATTGTGGCTCAGCCTACATTTGCTTGGAACCAGGCCCAAGCTAATAAACCCAACTAGATTGCTTCCAGACCCAAGCTGGCCCAGGAGGAGCCAGTGCAAATGTCACTGTGCTGTGCTGCTTGCTCTGAGCTAGCTTAATTGTCTCTGCGGGCACGGGCCGGCTCCTGCACCTGCAGGGCAGGGAACGATGCATGGCCATAGACTGAAGCACTGAATGCAGCTAGAACTGCATCACCAGAGTGACATCTTGGCCAGGCTGTACCCACCTCCAACACATCTCCTGCTTCCCAGCCCCTGTCCTTGGCAAGGCTATACTCTCTCCCGCTGCTCCTCTGTGACATGCTGCAGTGGCTGTGGCTTTCGCACACAAATTGTTTATAGGGCACTGCCAGCTGCTCAGTGGCGAGTTGGCTGTGGCTGTGCAGTGCCGGGGCAGCCGCATGCCTCAGCAGATTGCCTGGGGACAGGTACGAGGATCCTCGACGACCGCGGGCAAAGGGAAAGGGTCCTGACCCATGGCAGCGGGAGGGAAAATCACGGACCTCTCGGGAGGCAACTGGGCAAATGCAGGGACTGTCCCCCGGGCGGCCACGGGGAAGATGCGGACCCGGGACGCACCTATCCCCAGCCTGACCCTCCTACAAAACAAAACACGGGGTACCCGCGAACCCCCTGCCGCACTCCGTGATGCGCAGCCGGCGCCGGCCCGAGGCCGTACCCCGCTGCCAAACCCCGAGGGGCGGCCCCGGCGGCACAGCCCTCCCCCTGCCCGCCCCGACTGGCCCCGCCGCCGCGCCAGGGTAATGGCCCGGGCCGCCTGCGCTCTGGCAGCCGGCCCTGCGGCGGGGGAGTGGGGCTGAGCCCGTGCGCCCGGCGCGGCGGCGGGAGCCGGCGGGCAGCGCGTCCCCCCGGGCGGCCCCTCCCAGGTAGGAGCGCGGGGGCGCGGCTGTCACCGCGCCCGGCCGGGCTCTCCCCCTTCTCTCCCTCCCTCGGGGACCGCGGTGAGTCCGGTGGTAGTGAACCCGCTTTGCCACCGCGTCCGTGGTTGCCGGGGCGGCCGCTGTTCGGATGCCTCAGCTGAAAGGCACCGGCCTCCAAACAACCCGCCCGTGTGCCGGGCCCCCTCCCCGCCCCTCCCGGCCGCGCTCGCCTTCCCGGGAGCGGCTCCGAGCAGCCCGGCGGTGTTGCCTAGAGAGGGAGCGAAGCCGACGCGCGGCACCGGCCGCCCCGTCCCTTACGGAGGAGCCGCCGCCGGGGTCCGAGCGCGCCGGGTCCTCCCCCGTCCGGCCGGTGTGTGCGGGACAGCGGGCGGGGACTGAGGGCACAGGGGCTGAGGTTTGCGGGTTCGCGCGGCCGTTATCGGCCGTTGGCGGCGCGGGGCTGAGGCGGGAGGCGGCGGGACGGAGGGCACGGGGCAGAGGCGGCGGGTCCGGGGCGGCCGCCCGCGCTGACAGCCCGTGTGCTGCTCGCTGCAGGACAGCGCCCAGGGCCCCGGCCGCGAGCGGACATGCACTGTGAGCTCACCGCGGGTCAGAGAGACAGCGCCCGCCTCGAGGTGACCGACAAATGCCAGGGAGCGCCTCTGAAGGATCTGCCGAGGGTGACTCGTCCCGGCGCTGCTAAAGCTCACTTGAATCCTCAGATGTCCTTTAAAGTATCTGTCAGCAACAGCAGTGACCACACGGAGCCTCAGCAGAGCCCACCTGAAATGTCAGCACCTCTGCTAGATTTCATCCCCAAGCGACCCAGCATATTCGAGAGGATCCCGATTCTGCCCAGGGCGCAGGAGCTGCGATGCGCTAGAGGCTCGAAAGATTATTTCCAGCAGCAGAAACATCAGAGCGTGAAGGGTGAGTTTGAAAATGCATGAACTGAACACTGCCATCACCAAAAACCTATTCACCAAACAAATAAAAACGTAACAAGCTTCACCCTCCCCCTTTTTTTTCCCCTCGTCAGTGTGCTTTCTAACTTGTTTATTTAACTTCAAGCTTTAAAACTTTTTTTTACTGAGCACCTTGGAGGGACAGGATAAACCAGACTGTGCTTTGCTAGTGTGAAGCTGAGTGTCTCTCAATAATATTTAAAATATCTTGAGACCAGCATCTTTAATTGTCCTGAGCGGGTGCTGCTCATGCGATCGCGTCTCGAAGGTTTTGGGGTTGGTGCTGAAGACTGAGCTGGTCTGTCCCGCACCAGAGAGTGCTTTTGGGATGTTTGTTTGTGAGCGTGCCTGGCTGACAATAAATGCCTCGTTCTTATTCAGCAGTTTCACCACGGTTGCTTAGATTTTGTAGTTGGTATTTCAAGGAGGTGTTGGATTCAGGCGGTGAATCCTCTGACTTGGGAACTCCTGGTGCCCGAAAGGTCAAATTCTGGTAGTTAACAAATGCCTGATTTTTAGCTGTCCATCTTTAAAGAAGTGGCACTGAAGTAGGGTAAGGGGTCGCCTACTAAAAAATCTGTTAATTACACTTTTCAACTAGAATTTATTAACTCAGCTGAAATTTGTTAATCAAAATTCAGTTTTAAGATAATCCCTCTAAGGTAGTACTGGATGGGTTCAGAGGGAATTGGAGCATTTCTTTATGCTGCAAAGTTGATTGCAGAGACTTATGTACACCTAAGGTTATTAACATCAAGAAAATGTTTTCTGTGATGTTAAAAGGTAATTCCCTTTTTTCTCCTCAGACCATTCTCATTCTCTATATTAGATATGTACATGCAGTTTTCTTGTCGGTGTAAGACTGTTCTCACTGGGATTGTTTCCAGTTCTGTCCATTCTTCTGAAAATTAAAAGTAGGCTGCGTGCCCTTGGACTAGTGACATTTTCTTTTGTGAGCTTGTTACCTAGGGTGATGGCACCTTTCATTGCCATGAAGTTATGTTAATGAACACCTCGATCTGTGCTAGGTCTGTCCTACAGACTCGAGGATGTGTTTGTTCATCACCACTGAATACAGACAGAGTGGAGCAGCAGGTTATAAATTACCTTTTTTATTTTTCTGTTTGTTAATGCTGCAATTCTTCTCTCCTGATTGAAAAAAAAAAAAAAAGGTTGTTAATGTTTGGCAGGAATGAAATGAAGGTCTGTTACACAGACTCCTGTTTGGAGGGGGGAGAAGGAGGATTCACAGAGTATAAAGGGAGACCTAAAAGCTCTTGTGCCACTGTGCTGCTGCAGCTGCTGCCTGTGGAAGGGACTCGAGGGGTGTTCTAGTCCCTTGTGGTCCCACGGGTGAGGTTAGTGTCTCTTCATAGGGCTCATACTAGCTTAAAATCCTGCCCATGCAATGCCCTGTCCAGGCAGATTGTTAAAACACCTTTAAAATCTTTTTTCCTTTGAGCTGTTTAGCTCTCTTTTCATGCATATCCCTCTTGCTATTGCAGAGGGTAGGGGTGTAGGGAGGGAATCAGGAAGAATTTAATTTTGCATTCACTTGTGACTTTTACAGTAGAGATGTAGGTGGGCATGGGAGAAGGTTCCTAATTCATCCTTCCTGACTGATCAATTTCCCATTTTCACCACTGGGGAAAAAAAAGGGTTTTAAATTTTGTTCCTATTTTTTTTTAGTATGTTTTCTGTCTAGGGTGTTACCTTGTGGTTGCTTCAGTGTATGGGTGACTTGAGTCATGGGAGTAAGTAGGAGGTGTCCACGGACAGGATAGGGTTCGTTTAACTGAGCAGGAGGGTTTGATGGATAATGTTGGATTTTTCCAAAGATGGCAGCACTGAGTTTTTTGGGTGGCTTCCTGTTATTTGTTGGAGTTTTTTGTTTAGTTTGGTTTTGCCTTCCTTCCCCCACCAATAAGACATTTTCAGGAGGAGTTAGGGAAATTTAAATTTAAAGTAACACTCTGAGTCTGATTTAAAATGTGTGGGATGTGCTTCTCCTTCTGACCTGGACAGTGTCAGCAGGTGCTTTAATGTCCACTGGGGCATTTTGGAGTGCTCACTGTGCTCCAGCTCACAAATCAGAGTGTATCTAAAGTGGGCACTGCTGCAGCCAGGAGAGCTGCTGCTCTTTGAAGGAGCAGTGCAAACCATCTCCCAGCCCTGGTTCTCTCAGGAGGATAAAGGACTGGGATAGCTGCATGTGATACACCAAGATAAAGCTAAGAAGTGGAGGTGAGGGAAATACCCAGTGGAAGGTTTTGGGAAGGAAACTGATGACAACTTGATTTCAGACCATTGTGATGTGCATCTCCTGTTCTCCAGCCCCACAGTGCCATGTACCCAGTAATTCCTTCTGCAGTCTGGGTTAGATTACAGAATGTGCCTCCTGGTTTTGGTTTATCCACAGTTGAAGCTGCGAGTAGGGAGTGTAAAAGACGCTCTCTAATAAGAGCAAAAGTGATTTTTATAGTTGCCTGTAAGGTTTTTTTCCCTAAACAAATCTTACTTTAAATTTTTTTTCCAAAAAGAATGAATCAAAATGATACACTGCTCTGCTAATAAAAAGGGCAGCTTTGAAGTAATCACAATGGGGAAGAAGTATCCTGCTGTTGTAATGTCTCCGTGGTGTTACTCTGATGCTTCACAGTGTTTAAGTTCTGATGCTGCAAAACGCTTCCGTGCCTGAGCAAGTCTTTCTTGGACTTTCTGAACAGCAAAACAAAAACCTGAGGGGTTGTAGTGGGGATTACTTCTGGGAATCACATCATTTGGGTCTAAACCTTTCAAGATGGAGCTGTTGGTTGTTTGCTGAAAATACCAGTATTTTGTGCTGGATTGTGCTTCATGTTTTTTTCTGTTTGGGAGCTGTTTAAAATAAATGCCCAGTTTTCACCCAGCCAGCCCCTTCTGATGTGGCTGGCTGTGATAGGCACCATACTTTTCTTGGTCATTGATTTCCCTGTGTGTCACAAGGCAGAATATTTGCATACAGACACTGCTTTTCAGAGGCATTTGGCATAGAATAACCACTGTAAGGTATGAAGTCCATTTTACAGCGTTTTCCTGGGATTCTGTGGCTTTAGTTCTGTGCTGTTGAATTTCATGCCTATGGTATTGCAGTTTTGAAAGTAACACAGGGCAAAATACTTATTGTCTGCAGAGAAGCAGCTTTTGGGAAGGCTTTAGTGGTGACAAAAGAGTGATCTATAAAGATGCCAAATATCTCAGTTTCTAAATGACATTGATTATGGTTGTTACCAGGAAACACTTCTTTTCATTCTTTTCCAGTTTTGTTCAGTGTACCTAATTCATGACTCAGTAGAAATGACGAGATTTATCCTGTTAGCTGTGCCACTGGGAAATCATCCAAATGGCCCGGACCTTGCAGCAACCACTTCAGATATTAACTTACAGTGGGCAAAACAATAAGCTGGTCAAGTTGCAGTAGTTGGATGTTTCCTTGTTGAGAGTATGTTTTATTCAGACAAGGAGAACTGGCTTGGATTTTTTTTTGTTTGTTGTTAACTGTAGCTGCTTTCAGCAAACATACAACCAATGTATTGAAACGTATTAATTTCCTTCTACTGTTGAGAAGGAGAGGTAAATCTTGCCATTTAATCCCCCTGTGACTATTTCCTTGGTTATCAGGGCTGTCCTTGTGAAAGTAACAGCTTATACTGTTGGGATTCTGAGCAAAAGCATATACTTTGGTTATTAGGTGCATTGGCTGGTCTTGGGCCTGATCTTGCCATTTTCTTTCTTATACCTTGTCTGTGTTCACCTGAATAATCTCACTGGAGCAAGTGTGACTGCCTAGAGCTGATAAATATGATGTGAGCTGATAAGGAGACAGAGACAAATTCACTGCTATGGTGATCTCTAAACTCAGTTTTATGTAGAGCTGTAGTAATAATTATTTATTTTTACTCTTGCTTCATTTGAACTCTGCTACAAAAAGGAATTGAAAGATCCGTCTGAACAGAATGTTACAGCAGTTACAGAACTATATTTTTATTTCATGGTCTTTTTTTTTTGCCTCCCTTTGTTTTTTAACGGAAAAAGGAGAAGAAACTGCAAATTGGAGAATGTGTTCATAAATTCATTTGAAATAAATTGTGACTGTCCTCTCCTCCCTTAAACTGCCTATAATGCTTACTTGTCTTGAATAGGCAAATAACTTTCAGTTACTTGCTGCTGAAGGAAGTTCTTCTAATGATTTGTGTTGCAAAATCAGCCACTGACTTGAAGATGGGACTTTCATGGAATTAATTTAAAAGAGGTTTAATTGTATCTAATCATTAAATCCATTGTAATTTAGAAATCGTTAGTGGAGAATATTTAGCAAATACAAACCGGGAGATCTAATGATCAACCAGTCATATAAAAGCATTCAGTACTTGTAAAAGCAAAAAAACTTTTTGCGTTATGAAAAAAATAACAGCTACTGGAAAAGCTCAAGGGAATAGATGCTGTATCTCTTTTAATATTGTGTAGAATTGTATGGAATAACAGATAACATCAGATTACTCTCAACAAGGAAATAAGTCTAATCACTGGAAGAAAATTTTTTGAGTTTCGTTTGAAGGAATAGAAGTTAAAAATAAGAAATCACTTGTTCTATCTTTGAAATATTACAGTAATGCAGGTTACATACTGGGCTAAGTGGAGTGAGAAATAAAATATCCTTTCTTTTATAGTAAGAAAAAAATTAAAGTCTACATCTTGCAAGTAGTTAAGTATGTACATTACTGTTCCTGTGAACAGTTTCATCAACTACAGAGTTTTTTACATACAGCATTCTAAATTATAATTTAGATATAACCGAAATACATTCTTTGTATAAGAGTTCAAGCCTGTATACACATAAACTGTTAAGTGTATGCTGAGGATCTTTAGTGTATTTGGGATCATATTCTGGGAGGGCTTCAAGATTGTTTTTAGTGAAACTGCTAAATTTAAAATGAATGTCTTCTAGGAGACTGTACTGCTTCATTGCAGTAAAGTACTTTGGCTTTTAGTTGAATAAGAAGGACAAAATTTTACCCTACATTATTAATATCAATAGGAGTCTTGCCACTAACTTTAGATGGGTCAGTATTTCAATCCCAATATCGCAGAAGTTCTTTTTCCTGTGTATAGGGAAAAGCTTGTAGGACAAATAACAAGGTTCTATTAAATCCATGTGTAAGCTAGGAAGTGAAATAACGTATGGTCTATGAGAGAAATCTGTAGTACTGTGAGTATAATTTCCATACTCAGTACCATAATTACCATTATTCTAGAAGTTCTGCTTTTTAGTGATTCTAGAACTGTCGAAGATGTTGATGGCAGGGTAATTGGAGAGGCAAAATAGATGTAAACCACTCCATTCTGCACTCCAGATTTCAATCATTGTATGTCAACAAGCTTGAACCAAGCGTGCAATCTAGTAATCATTTCACAGTGCCTGAAACGGCTTTTAATAGACTGGGGTTTGTTTGCTCTTTTTTTCCCTCAGCCACCCAACGTTGTTTCCCAGCACGTTGCTGTAACTCAGAATACAGGGTTCCAAAGCAAGGGCAGTGCTCAGTGACTGTGGTACAGCGTAATCTTTCCCCATAAATGTACAAACAATAGCAAAAGTATGTGTTTGGGAATATGGCACAGCTGTTATCTTCTGCCGGGAGCAGGCAGCGTTACAGTGACATAGAACGACCAGTTAGAACCACTCCGGCCGTTTTATTGCCTGTAAATGGGGCGTGTAAAGAAAAGCAAGGGCTGGTCCCTCCGTTCAGATAACCATCGGTGCACACCAGCCCGGCACTACCATTCTGCACAGGCTTTGAAGAATAGAGGCAAAGAGTTCCCCTTTCTCCTTCCCCTCCTATTACATTTCTGGCACCCTGTATGTGAAATCTCGGTTGGAACCTGAACTTGCTGTTCTGAGAATCTGTGCTTCACTGGTTACCTGGAACAAGGACTTCTTTTTTTTTTTTTTTATTGCAGTCATTAGTTTGACTATATGAAGTGATTGTTAATGATTATTTGCAGACAGAGGACTGCTTGTAAAACAGATGAGACATTGCCAGAGCTGCAGTAGGAAATCGATCCAAATTCTATATTTTAAGTTATTTTTGAGCATTACAAGGTTGATCTCAGTCAACTCAAAGTGCTTAAGATCTTTTTATTTAAAGCAACTGTTTTGCTTTAACTCTAATAACGATGTTTGACTTCTCCATCATTATGTTTGAATGTAGGTGATTATCTTACCGAATGGATTGGTAAGGAGCACTGTGATTGAATTTACGGCACCAGATTTATTCTGAAGGTTAAATGAGTGCAAAACATCATTAACTGCATTTAATTCTGGCATTTACATGTGTGATAAGAGGGCTTTGTGAGAGCTGTAGAGTTGTTAGTTGTTTTACAATGAGGAGAAAGAAAATTCATTCTTGCATGTTGTTTGCATATTAGCCAGAGGGAAAAATGACACTAAGGCGACATCATCAAATACAGTAAAAATCTAACTTTTTAATACAGATGTCCATTGTTGTTTTAAGTGCTTAGGGGGTTGGTGGTTTGGTTTATTTTGGAACTTGCTGAACTATATGAAGTGTGTCTCCAGGGGCCTGGTATTTTAATACCTTGTAGAAGGTTGTATAACAGTAGATGATGTATTTTGCCTGCCTTCCAGTGCTGTAAATAAATTACGTGTGCTGGCTTGGGAGAACGTATGTGAGGTGTAAATCAAAGGCTAATATAAGAGGAAAAATACTAATTAGTGATGTCTTGCAACAGGTTAGATTTTCTTTAATCATTTATGTATAATCAAGAGATAAAAGAGCAGTAATATGTATAAAAATGTTAACATGAGGCTCTTCCCTAGAAGGGATAGAGGGTCTAGGATTATTTAAAATAGTAAGTGCTGTGATTCACTGCTTTTTCACAATTTGCTATGGTTAAGTTGCTTAAATACTGAAGTCAACAATCCCCTAGGCAAAGAAAGATAATATAATTTTAAGCGTATTGTTAAAATTGAAATTTGATAGCTTCCACTCTCTAATCCTATCTAAGTCTTGGTTGTATTAAAAGGAAAATAGATACATGTGTCAGTTTTGGAGCATAATCTTTCTTTTGAGTTTAAAGGATGATAAATGTGCTTCAGACAAGCAACACAGCAGTTTATTGGTATGAATGTTTTGCTAAATACTACATGCTTAACGCAATCCCCATTCCTTTATAATAAGTTTAAATATTAATTCTTTGGAATGCTAGATGCCTAAAGCTAGATAGAAATGCTGTGCAGTTTCAGATATCTAGGAGTGGGCTTGTGAAACAGGATATTTAACTGGGAGAGATGAGTAGCACATTTCAGAGTTATTAGGGCAGAACAACAATGAAAGAGGATGACTTAAAAAGTTACAAAATTGTTTTCTGTGCATGAGGCTTAAATACCTTAGAGTTATTTATTTGAACCACAAGAGTAGATTTCCTATCTATGTAGGTTCTAGATTGCATTTTTTTATTATTATTTTGTTTAACTTCTTAGCTGCCTGCCCCTCTAAAGCAGCTGGCTTTGATTTAACCTGAATCCTTCACTGCGAGGGGAGTGATCAGTCACGATGACTGCGAGTTGTGCTCTTTGATGGAACATCTCTGTAGTGACTGAGGAGAGAAGACTAAATAGGAACAGGAACAGTGCTCAAGGGAAGCAGCAGTTTGTATTCAGAAGGGCTCCCTTCACTCTAGGGTAGCACTTACTGTTCCTGCCTACCTCCCAGTCCCCGTCTGTGCTGGACAGAGAGGAGAGAGTTAAAGTGAGAACAGATAAAAGAGGAAATTTTTGTTTTATTACCCAGTATTTTCTGGGAAAATCCCAGAAAGCGTTTAACATAAGATTTCATAACTCTTGCTTTGCCCTGCTGCTCCTGATGAAATTGCAGGGAGTTGGCTTCAGGAGGAGGCCAGTATTGAATATTTTTGAAAATTCCTTCCATGTTCCTTTGAGACACAGAAGAGACGATCCAAATGTTGAATTCTCTCCTGGAGAAAAAAGGGTGCAAGCCCTTGTAGCCCAGTAGCTCAGGTGCCAAGGTCAGTTAGCACAGCATGTTCACCTTCAGTTTTTCTTGTGTTCAAGACCATGCCTGGGTATAAAGATGGTGTGGTCAGCCATTGTATGTGAAACAGGCCAAAGTGGTGAAGGATTGTGCCAGCAGCCAACATGGCTGAGTATATAATTATTTTGGATTAACAGAACAAGGGTGCTTGAACTCTGTTCTGGACTACTATTTTTTATCATTTTGGGACAAAGCTGTGTACTGTTCATGATATGTCTACAGCAAGAGCACAGCAGAGTGTGGTGTAGAGAAGGACAAGCAGGTTTTGGAACCAGAAACAGGGCAGTTCTTTGGGCAAACTCTCAGGGCCAGCTTAATTTTCTGTGCTGTGGGACAGAGTTTGTTGGTTCAGGTGCAGTGTTGGGATGGTGTGGCTGTGCTGTGTCTGAGGTCTGATCTGCTGGTGGTGCAGGACGTGGCTGTATCAGCCCGGGGTGGCACTTGCTGCTGGAGTGTGGCTGCAGCCCCTCTGCACAGCATGTGCCTGGCCTGGCTTTCTCTCCTGGCTACATGGAATTAGCTGTGATGTTTGCCCCTGTTGGTGAGTCTCTGTAAGCATGAATGGTGGAAAGTGCAAAAATGCATCTTTGTTATCTTTGGGAGAGTCAGGTTTTTACCAGAACATTTGAGTTGGGCTTGTTGCTGCTTGGCACCTGGATCGCGCTGTCAGTTTCGGAATTGTTGCAGAGGAACAAAATCTCCTGTTTATTTTAGCACTTGATGTGCTGAGGTGAAGGAAAGGAGGCTACATTAAGGGAGCTGTGTTCACATAGCCAAGAATAAAGTACCTGTTGAGAGGAAAATTTCTGCCCTCCATCCCCCAGTTTTCTGAGTTGGTCTTGCCTCCCAGCAGATGGCAGAGTCTCTGAGGGTGCATTGTTCTTGGGGCAGAAATCGCCCGATGGACTGTGTGTCCCTGGGTTTTTGAGGTACAGGTGGCTGCTACAAGGTTCCCAAGATCCTCATCACTCTGGCAGAACACACTTTGCACACAGCTGAGACTGTCTCCAGGACTTGAACAAGAAAAAGCAGCACTAAATTCCTTCTTTCTGGATATCTGATTGTTGTAATGTTCAGTTTCCTTGAAGTTACCAGAGCTGGTTTATGTTCAACTGAAACTGAACTGGCCTGATCCCATTGTCCCTAACTCTGGTGTAAATCTGAAGTGATGCCATTTTAAATCCAAGAGTGGATAAAAAGGAGGCAGACTTGAGCTCTGGAGGACTTATGCATAAAAATATGTCTTCTAAGAATGGACTCAGTTCACTTGGCAAAAGAAAAAGACATCTCACACTTTTAATCTGAACAGTTTGCTTCTTATTTTTCCTCCTGCCAATTTACCACAAATCTGCTTTTATTCCTTTTCTTTGACTTCTTGAGCTATTCGAGGTTTGCTGACTTGTCATAGTTTTGTGGGGATAAGCTACAGACAATGTGTGGATGGTTCTCCTTTCAGAACAAAGATCCCCATGCATTTCAGCATCTCTTTGGTTTGGATGGATATGCAGGAAATTTAAGAGGGTATTTACCACTAGAGCCCACTTGCTCTTTCCCTGCCCTTGAGTCTTAGTGACCTTTTCTTTCTACTCTCTTGGCCTCCTTACTGTGCCACTGTGCTATTAGTTTATTTTTAAATATATATATATGAAGGGTTGTAACTTACTTGAATTGTGGGCTAAATGAGTGGAAGCATGGCAACTGGTGTAAATAGCTTTTGGTCTGCTGAATGTGTAAATACTCAAAATCTGTCAGGGTGATTTGGCTGGCTTTTATTGGAATCATTATTCATATGAGATCTCCTTTCTCTTATGCTGCATCCTGTCAGGAGCCATTAGGCAGAGATTGCTGGCATAAGTACTCAAACTGCTTTGTCAAAATGCACTTTCATACCTGTTACTTTTACATTTGTCAGTTCCATAGATATTTTTACAAGTGGATATGTTCTGGAAGATTAGTCATAGAAAGCTAATATAAAGGGACCCAAACCTAGAAGGTGAGAGCAAACCACTGGGATGATTAATCATCATCAGTGTTTTGAGCTGAAATGTATGATAGCATTGGCTACAAGTGCAGCTCATTTGACAAGTTAGAATGAAAACACTTGCAGCCTCAGCGGTACCCAGGTTGAGTTTCTCAAAATGAGACTAACCTGCTTGGGGAACTTTCCTTGCTAAAGGCTAATGTTAATGCCAACAATAGATTTTTTTATTAGCTGCTGGAGAAGTTGCTGGAAGGCTTGAAAATTACGAACAGTAAACATCAGAGGTGATAAAGAAGTTTTATGCATGGGGTAGATGTTTCAGCAGCAAGCAGTCACTCTGAAGAGACAGGGAAGTAATTTTGGATCCTAGATAATAACTTGAGAGAAAACTTGGTGAAAAATAGCCTCATAGCTGGCTAGAGTTTAGATAAAAATGAATTATGACATTAACTGCTACTAGAGAAAACAGTCTGGGAGATGGGATACAGGTTCCAGTGTGAAAGCTGCTGACTGTACCATTTGCTAGTTTGCTGAGCAGCCCTGATTCAGAATTTGTTGTATATGGGAAGGAGCTTCCAAACTGAGTGATCTGTAGATCAGAGTTACAGTTTGTGTGTATGGTGCCCACACATCTGTCAGAGGCACTGATCTTGTTCTGGTCCAGAAGGAAATCTCCTGTTGCATCCTTTCTGAGCTGAGTATGGCTGTAGGTTTTCTCTCAGTAACTAAATATTTTGTGCAACGAACTTGATCTTCAGCACCTTCTGTGTCTTCTAGATTGGTTTATTCTTCCATAGGGGTTATGTGGGCTTGGCACTAGGAAAGATACTTTCTAGGACTATACTAATTTTCTGGCATATGGTGCCCAAGGATGGCATGAGTTGTTTATCACTGGAATTTTTAGACAGGCTGGATGGAAATCCTACTGTAGAATGTAATACTTCGGGCCCAGCTGTCTTTCCGTGGCATTTTTAATTCCCACATTCAACTGCTTAGGCACTAGAGTTAGAAGAGGTCTCTCAAGCTGTAATAATCCAGGCTCCTATGCTCTTTGACTTGCTCAACAACGTTCAAATCCCTCCTTGTCTAACGTTGGTGTTTCTGGCCACTCATTTGTTTGTCAAGAAAACACTGAGAAGGCATACAATAAAAACCAGACTGAGTGAAGAGCTCGAAGAGCACCAGTTGGAGAGCCAGTGGTGGGACAACTGGGCATGGAAAATGATTGATTTTATGTGCAAAGCAGTTGTGAAATGTTCTGTGGCATTCTGGGGACATGCCATTGCTAACAAATGATTGCCTGTTGGGGATAGAAAATGCCAGCCATTGTTCTGAAGAAGGAAATAGCCTTATTGATACTGAATTAGGCTCACATTGAATTATTATTCATTTGCAGTGCATCCTGTTTTCCAAATGCTCAAATTAACTGAAGGCCTGCAGCACTATGGGCCTTTAGTTGTTGGCTGTATCTACATCCCTGTGGTCCAGGTGGAGTTTAGACTGTTTATATGTGGGGATGGATTGTGGCAGAAATTGGCATTAACAGAGCAGCTGAAGGAAGCTGTTCTTCTTTTTAAGAGTTCATCAAGCTAGTTCTTGTTCTACAACAAGCCTGAGAGTGAGGCTGGCAGAGGTACATGTGCCAGTAGATAAGATTAGCTTCTGGGATGCATTTTGAATTGTCACATTCAGTGTTGATGGCAGAAAAATACTGGTGTAGAAAACAATATTTTTGCCTTTTGAAAGGAATAAAAACGGACTTATCTATAGAAATTGAGATGCACACCAGATATAAATATTTTGTACAGTGACAGTGTTTTGTATACAACTGTGGAAGTTTGAATTTAGTTCCCAGGGTTATTGAATAGTTTCTGCTGAAATCCCAGCAGAATATAGAAAGTCATTAGCAGTAAAGTTTGTTCCTTCAGTTTAAGGGAATATTTTTATTTAATAAAAATCAGGAAAGTGACTGGCATTTGACATGGATTTCTTGAGATGTCATCAGGAACTGGACAACAGATATTTTCTTGTGTCATACGTATGAAGCAGTACCTTGGCTTGGAGGATATAAACTGTTTTTATAGGTGGGAGGCTGTGTGTTCTGGAATGCAGTGACACTGAAAAGGATTGGGATGTCACATCCAACTGGTATGAGAAAATAATGCTTTTAATAGGGTATGAGGTGAGTCGATACATTATTTTAAAACTTAGGGAAGATATGTAATTCTTCTGTAAATTATTATTCTGATTGCAGGAAGATAGATTAATGCTCAGACTTTCTTAAATGGCTGTGAAAAATCAAAGGATTTGGAGAAGAACTGAAAGATGGTGACCCGTGTGTGGTACCCATGGGCTAATGGAAGATTACAGGGAATCCGATCTGTTACAGAGAGGAGAAAATAAGTGATACTTGAGGGTTCTTTTGAGTGCAGAATGGTATCTCATGGCTCAAAAATGAGAAGGGTAAAACAAGAAGGAAGACAGGTTTTTTGACTGCAAGGATAATTAAACCTGGCACGGTTTAGTAAAGGATAAACCTTCTGGAATTCTGAGAGACTGAATGTTCCTGTGGAAGAAATGATTAATTTCAACCACAGACAATTGCATTCAGTGGCAGAATCACTAGGTGGACAAGCTGGACCATGCCAAAGGCTTCCACTGTCAATCTGTAAAAGACCAGATTCCAAACCTGGTGCTGCAGTTCCTTTGTGTGCCCTCTGCAGTGCAGTCCGTGGGCCTGGCATCCAGATGAGGCCAAATTTATCCCTCATTCTGGATTTTGTGACAAAGAGTAGGGGACGGACAGGGAAGGAGGAGCATTGCCACAACCACAGTCACACGGTTTGGGCAGTAGTTATGGCAAGGGAATCACTAGCAAGGAATGTTTCCTCCAAACCCACCCTTTCTTTCCTCTTGTTATGTTTCTTTCTTCAGCAAACAGCACCACTCCTCCTGGACTAGACAAGTCTGTTCAGAGATGTGATGGAACCTGCTGCCTCCCAGGGCCTGGGCTGAGACCAACTAAAACCAAGTGCTGGGTTTAAAACCTGGACACGTGGGGAAAGGATAACGGTTGTGATAATCTCTTGCCTGGCACTGACGATTTTCAACATTAATGTCTTCCCTTTCTTTGTTTTCTGAAATGAAAACAAAGGCTCAGCCTCCTTCCTAGCCCAGCAATAGTGACATACTAACACAGTTATTATAGCAAACATTTTGGCCTTCTCTGGTCATGATGTTTTCTTTCTGTGGGGAGACTGAAATACTAACTCACAAATAATGTCTTCAGAAGTCATATTAGTCACACATTTTTAAGACATTCCAAAATCATACCAACCTCCTTCTGAGCTTGTCTGTTGCTACCAATGATTCAAAGTTTTGAAAACTCTCCTTTAGTTTTGATTTACATTTTGGTCTTGGGCACTTGTTATTTCTGGCAAATGCCAGCTCAGTTTCATTAAAGAAAAATCTGTTTTACAGCCACGCGGCTCAGATCTGCTGCGCTTCTAATAATTGATGGCTGGTTTCCTTATTTCCTGCATTGTAGAAAAATAAGGACCTTGTTAGATCCAAACAAGCCTGCATAAAGTCACAGTGTGAAACATCAGGTTGGGGGTGAGCAGAGCAGCTGTGGGCAGGTTTTACAACTTTGGGCTACAGTTGGTCGAGGCAGCCAAGGGAAACTGAGGGATACCCATGTGACTAAAATTCAGCTGAGTTCTTTGGCTCCCTGGCCTGAGATTTATGTTTGTGACACCTTTCCCTCTGTCAGTCTCTGGGCCAGACACAAGTCTGTCTGTCTGTGTACCTAGGGCTCTGCACACCCTGTGGAGTGGCTGCTGTGCCTGCTCCTTGCTGTGCCACCACGGGACGTGTCTATTCCCAGTGTTGGCTGTCTTGCTCCTACAGCCCACAACACTGTGTGTGTGTGTGCCCTGGGAGAAAGCAGCTGCCATGTGGTGGAGATGAAAAATCAAGAGCAAACACTTTCTGAATTTCTGCAAGTGGGCAAATTAATTTCAATCTGAACTGTCATCACAAGGGCCTTTTTTGCCTTCCCCTTTCCTTTGGGTGGTATCTTTGATTTATATTTCTGAATGAGGCAAGTGATCACCCTTTGGTGCTAAGTTCAGTTTCTTTATGGATTTTCAGTTGCAGAACCCTGCCACATTAATTTTGGTTAATGTGGTAGCTTTTTTAGATTTGCTTGGGGTTTTTGTTTTATGTTGTTTTAAGAACCAGTGAAATTCAATGGTGCCTGTGTTAATTAAAAACATTCTGTTAGTTTTAAGGAGTAGCTAATGTCTCTCAGGTATTCTTCTACAATGCAGTACCTGTCAGATGCTTCTTTGCCACTCTGTAAGCTGTAAGTAGAGACTGGATCCTGCTTCAGAGATTCATGGACTTAAATGGCTCCTAGGAAGCCAAGCAGTGATACCTGAGCAATGTCATAAAAGGTGGTGTTTTGTTTTTTGTTTTCCTGCATTTATAAGGTCCAGCCTGTTCCCTTTGAGAACAGAATGGCTACTTTCAGGAAGGACAAATGTGTGATGACTTTCTTAGACGTTCCTTTGAAGGACTTGCCCCTCAAAGAAGGTGAAGAAGAATTTGTAGGAACTGTAGAACTACTGGAAAATCAAACCTTACAGTTTGCTTTACTAAAGGCATGATGCTGAGAGATATTCAAGCACCTAAGTCCCATTGGCATCTGTGGAAATTCAGTGCCTAAACAGTTCTCTGGATCTGGTGCTTGATCTTCTGGCATTGAGTATTACACACTTCTTGCTTTCTGTGGGTCTCCTTTTAAGGCATCTTCTGTGAGTGGTGGAATAGATTTAATTTTCAATTCTTCCCATCGTGAGTTCCAGCAGATGATGCAGACAGCTGCCTAGAAAGCTGTGCCATGTGATAATCTATTGTTCCACCAAGGAGTTGAGGCCTACTAGACAAGCAGTGGGGTGGGAGAGTGAGTCAGAGAAAATACACTGCACTTGTATTAATTGTTGCTGAGGGAGGATGGGGCCAACCTTCAGGCACTGCAACTTTGTTGAGTGGGGAACTAGAGTGACATACTCATTTGTTTGAGTGAAAATCCAGGGAAAAGTGGGAGATTTTTGTTGGCATTTCCTCCACTCAGCACTGATCTTATCATGCTGGTTTAGTAGCAGAGCTCTTTTGGCTCCTTGCCAGGTGATACCATTGGAGTCTGTCTGAGATGCACAAGATAAAAGATCTCAGGTAATTACAAGTATTATGACTTTCCTATCAAACTCTTCTAATGTGTAGACTCTTAGAGTCTTCTGACCCAGAAAACGATATTTCTTTTAAAAATCCTGTTACTGAAGGAAAAGGAAACACAAGAGCTGGGAAGTGGGACTTGATGTTTATAAGGGCCCTGAGAGCAGCCGTAATTAGAGTAGGTTTTTGGAAGAGACTTGTTCCTTTGCCAGCAAAGGGCCTTGGTGTTCAGCCAGGTTAGATGTAGCCTGAGAGTAAGCACTTGGGAACTGCCTACCATACACTGGTTCTGTGTCTGGCACCGAGAACACGAAGCGTCCTCTCACTTAAAATATTTTGTGTACTCCCAGAGTGCCCTGTGAAACACTGCCGAGGGCTGAGTCACTGCCCAGCCATTTGGGCTGGTTCTCTAAACCCTGACTTGTGAAGGGCTGCACCAGAGTGCTGTGATGGTGATCCCTCCTCTGGGTGCTGTGATGGTGATCCCTCCTCTGGGTGCTGTGATGGTGATCCCTCCTCTGGGTGCTGTCTCATTCTTGTGGCACTGTGCAATTGGCAGTTTCAGTATGGCCCCCCAGTTCTGGCAGTGTGGCCAGCTGAGTGATGTGAGAGCCAGGAAGTTCCTGGAATCCCCATTGTCAGCCTCTTCTTGCATTCACAGATTCACAACTGCTTTGGACATGAGTATAGGCTCATCTGCACAAAGAGGTAAATGGGACTTGCAGGATCTAATATGTGGGTGATCAACGTAGTCATTAAGGAAAAAGACCTAGATATTCTTTATTTTCTTTGTAAAACTTCAAAATTGAACTTTTGAGTTATAAACTTGTTTCTCAGATTTCAGAGTGTATGAGAGCAATACATTTGACTTACTATCCCAAGGTCTCTAGAGCTGTTGTCAATCCAATTTTCCTGGTTTTAGACAGGAGCCTGAACTGTCCACCACATTCCAGATCCTACAGAAGTCAGTGGGTGGGACCTCAGGAAAAGATGATTGCTTGTGGCAGAGCTAAATCTGAGTGAGTCACCTAGGACACGATAGGAGCTGCACAGAAAGGTGCTGGGGCATGGATAAGGGACCCCAGTGAAGTCCCTGGCCCTCGTTCGTGCTGCTGTAGAGCAGAAGGAGGGGCAGGGAGGGTGTCCAGTGCAAAGCCCACTGGGTGTCTGGAGTAAGAGACTGGGAAGGAGCATATGGAGGGTCTAATCCAGACTGTGGCTATTGCAGGCACTTGGTGCTCAGTGAAGGGAGCATCTGTCCCATGCCACCCACAAAGCCTGTAACAAACTGAGATCAGTAGGGGAAAACACCAAAAGCCACAAACTGCTGTGTGCCTTAAAGAGCAGGAGAGATTGAAAGCACTGACTACAGCCCTGGAAAGGCTGGGAATTTCCTTAAATAAAAATTCCCAGATGACCCAAGCATCAAATTTGATCATTGCTGTAAGTACCAAAACCTTGTACCTCATGTTATTTCTGTGCTTGGACAATTGGAGAACTGGTAACAAACTGGTGCCCACCAGTGCTGGAGTCGAGGGGCTGGGGAGAGCTCCCAGGAATCCTTTGGACTTTCTGGTGCTTGCAGCAGCCACATTTCCATGCAGTGCACAGGAGAAGGTGCTGCTATTTTTTTTTTTCTTCCCCCTCCTTTTCTTTTCCTTTCTTCCCCTCTCTCTATTAATAACTGAAGCCAATGGCTGCTCTGAGTTACGAGGGGGTTTTATTGCACAGTTGCATGGTGGAGGGGCCTGGTTTTCATTGTGCAGTGCGGGATATCAGTTTTAACCCAGAGGCAGTGATGTTATTTAACAGGTGCCTTAAAGGCATAGTGCTTATTTAATCACCATCTCCAGATCAACATTATGTAAATTGAAATTGCTTAGGTACGCAATTAATTGTGAATGCTTTAGACGTTTTTAAAGGCATAAGACAATACCTGAAGTTCCATTTTAAGAATATCCAGGTCAAAGGACACACATGTTTTTATTTTCTTATTTGAGGTATAATGTGTTCAAGGCAGATTTATGGCACAACCTTTGTTTATTGACTTGTACTTTTCCACATGAAACTAATGGAACATGACAGATGATATTTATGAGGCATGTGTTCTTGATTAAATCATGTTAGACATTAAAACCTGATAAAAGAACGTATTTTAAAGGGTGGATTAATAGAAAAGGAGGCAGCATTGATTGGGGAGTTTACACGGAACAAGACGTATTGCTCTTAGACTGAGTATTTATAGGCGAGATATGTGGTTATAAAACTTTAGAAGCTGAACAAAAAAAGATTAATAAGCTTTGGCTCTTTGGAAAGTTTGAGTTTTTTGTTTTCCTCCCTTTGTAAGCCACTGGCCACCTTGTATTTCTGGTCTTTCAAGTGAATTTATTCAGTTCCACATAAGAGCTTGTGACCCTTTGTGGCCTACTGCTT
This sequence comes from Acridotheres tristis, assembly GCA_037013685.1. NCBI lineage: Eukaryota > Metazoa > Chordata > Aves > Passeriformes > Sturnidae > Acridotheres > Acridotheres tristis. The sequence goes on from CM072895.1 coordinate 5,929,630, forward strand.
GTAATGTTGGCCCTACGTGCGTTGTGTATTCTTCAGGATTCCCAGTCAGCAGATCTGTGCAGGCAGCCTGTGCCACTGCTAAAAAATGCTATGTAAACATGCTGCAAAATTCTGCTTAGATGGGTGCAAATGGGGTGAATCAGCAACAGCCAGGTGGGGCTGCTTGTCCCCACCTTGATACCTGGGGCTTTGCACAGGGTTGTGAGTATCAGGTTAGTAGGGAATCATCCCAAGTAGTATTTTGCATGTCAGCATAAGAGTATCCTCTAAGTATTTCCTGTGGAGAGCAACTGGAGGATTTTCGTAAATGTAGCAAGTGGGAACACACTGAGTTTGTTTCCGTGGCTTTTGAGACTAAAGGGAAAGCAGATACCTGCATTCTGCTTTCTGTTACACAGGTGCATATATGGAATTTTTCCTGATTTCATCTACACAGATGGAGTCACATACTCTGACTTGGGGCAGCATTTTCATTACTGAGCTTTAACCTTCTGTGGCTGCATTTGTGCTAACCTGGATCCTCAAAGCTGCATTTTGTCTGAGAAGATAGCTTTGAGTTCTTAAAAACTCCTATCAATTTAAATTTGCAGAAGTAATGTTCACTGAAAATACAAGAAAAATTTAAGTTCTATGAGTTTTGATTACAGCAAAGTAATTTCATGCTGTGGTGCAATATTTACCTCCTGCTTGGAACCTCTTCATCATAACTGAAAGACTTGTGCCAAATTAATAGCTCTTTACTTCTCATCTGAAAGCATTATCTTTGCTGGATGAGATATGGTAAAATGCGTTAAAGTGATAGGATTCAAGTATTTAAATGAATAAATTACTTCCAATATCTCCACAGGAAAGGAATGTACATTATAGGCACGTTTATGATTTGCTTTTTTTTGGACTTGTCAGGGTAGAAACTAAAAATATTTGCAAAATGAGAAAACTGTATCAGAAATACAATTTTCTGTGAATGGAGACGCTTTGATGAAGTGTTGTGTGACTTAATTTGAGTTAAAGCATGACCTCGCATCTCATATCATCAGAGCAAGTTGTGTTTGAAAAGCTGTTAGCTAAAGTACACTTCTGCTTTTCACAAATCCAGTGGTAATTATTTTTTTCTTTTTTTTTTTTCCTTTTTTGTTCCCCAGCTTGCTCACTAAAACATCCCTACCTACCTGAGATTTTAGAATAAGCATTTCTCTCCCATTAGGAAGTGAAAATCTTCATAATACAGTTGTTTCCCCATAGAGATTTCAGTCCTCCTTCCCCATGCATATGGTGTAAGCCAAAACAACAGATGTTAGAGAATAAAAAGAATAGAAAATAGCCCTGGAAGTAATATTATGTTGTTACATTAGTATTTTGCCTCCTAAAAGATTTAGCAGAATTTAAAAGGCTTCAAAGATGGGTTGAATAATAGATCAGAGACTTAAAAAAAAAGTGTATTGAGGCTGAAAAGAAGGGGAGTGATTTTGTTGAGAATTGATATAGATCAAAGATGCAGAGTGTTTGTACAAGAAAAAGAAAGAGGAGAAAAGTGTGATTTTGGAAAAAAAATGCAGCTTAGCTCTCAGTCCTTCAAAAAGTGGAGAAATTGATCACATTTAGAAAGATGGAATCTTCAAGTGGCAGAATGGATACTGAATGTGAAGGGTTTGTCTTATGCTGGTAATCATAGCCCTAAGCTTTGTGAGGGCATCACAGCTCTGCCCTTTGAGCTGGGTTTGGGTTCTCCTGGAAAAATAGCACTTCTAGTCACCAGTGAAAATGGCTGTGGATGATGGCCATCTCTCAAGAGATGATGGGGATTAGGAAGAAATTGTTTCCTGTGGGGTGGTGAGGCCTTGGCACAGGGTGCCCAGAGAAGCTGTGGCTGCCCCATCTCTGGAAGTGTCCAAGTCCAGGTAAGGCAGGGCTTGGAGCAACCTGGGACAGTGAAAGGTGTCCCTGCCCATGGCAGGGGGTGGGACTGGGTGAACTTCAAGGTCCCTTCCAGCCCAAGACCTTGTATGTTTGTATGATTCTTTTGCCACAAGGATCCATGCTTACCACACTGTTTTTGGTAGTTTTTTACTAGTCTGTTCTTACACTCCATGAAGAACAGAGATTCTGTGTCCCTTCTGTTCTCATGCTCAGCTGTCTTTCATAGCCCTCTCCTTGATGTTCAAGCTTCATTCTCTCAGCAAAATCCATTCAGAGTTTCATGTTGTCATGCTAGTGATAGGACTGGATCCAGAAATCCACCTCTTGACTTCGATTTTTTTAAGTTTGTGTAAATTGAAAGAAAACTGAATTCCTTCAGCTCCAAGAGGTAATTGCTTCATTAGGAAAATTAGTTGCACTATTAATAATTTTATGTATCATAAAGGAATTGTTCTTGGAGTCAGAGTGTTGGTACTAGGCCACCAGGGAGGAAGCCCTGAAATTAAAACTTCCCTCTCAACATGCTTCATACTGAAAAGGTTCTTGTTGAGTTCTCCCAGCTTGTCTCCTTCCTCTCCTCTGTCCTGCCGTGCTTTGCCAGTGGTTGTTCCTTTTTCACTTCTTGCTTTTTCTTTGCCTGTATTTTTGCTTACTGCTAGTTTGTTTTTCTGCATCTCCTTGCTGTGGAAGGGGCAGACTGATAGTGCCAGGGCACTGCTGAAGGAAGCTAAACAGGCCAGGCAGGAGACCTTTAGGAGATGCCTGTAATGGCCAAATCATACCTCAGGATCTCCTGCCCAGTGCATGAGAAGCAAGGATGATCTATTGGCTGTAGTGCTGCTTTGTAAAGACAGCTCTGGTGCTGCTGGGAGGCAGCAGATTCCCATTTCCCACCCTCAGAGCTCACTGGGAGAATGTTGTATCCAGAGATTGTAAGAAGTTTGTGTTTAATCTGCATTTCTAATATAAATGGATAGAAAAACACGTATCAGCTAATACTGATTAATTATATCCCTGTGCTGGTGGCCAAGAATGGGGATGTCATACCATATAGATTATATACAACATGTTCTTTTTATGAATCAGCCAGGGAAGGCATCCAAGCTCTTTCAGTAGGTAGGTAAAGGGTTTGGCTAGTTTTCAGGGTTTGAAGCCATCTGGAAAAATTTAACCAAAATTATCTGCTTCACAGTCCCAAGATAAATCATTTTCCCACTTACACAATTGTTCCTCATTAAGCTAGTGGGGTTAGGGCTGATTAAACCCTGATATTATAACTCAGGCTTTTACAGAGCATTTTGTAGACAGGGTTTTCGTGGTGACAGTGATACCATTCTCAGCCCCAGCTGAGAACAAGAGAAATAATAGTTTCATGGAATGGAATAAATACTCCATGAAACAGAAACAATTCTTTTTAGCTCTGTGTGGTTTAAGACATTGTCCTTTCTGACAAATGTTTTATCTAAACAGTTCAGTGTGTACTGTAGTACTTATGCTTATATACTTACATATTAGTATGAGCTAAATATATATAATGTATAGTATAGAATAACCTTTTTTTGTGAATCAAAGATACTGACATGTCCTACCATACCAACTTTGGAAAGCAGCAGCAAATAATTCTCTTTTAAAAACAGCTCCATTACATTTTTCATGTCTTCTCTGCATTCCTAAGCAAACACTTATAACTGAGAAGCATAGGGAAGACAAAAAATTAATATTGTTCTTTTTAAAATGAAAATAAGTTGGTGAACCTGATGCTGTGTCAATGGTGACATAATTCAGTGATATGAGATCTCCTTATATTTAATAATTTCCAGTGCTTCTCTGCATTTTAGAATATATTATGGAAATTAGCTCTTTCAGTTTTTGACAGATCAATCTCATACTCCAGTATATTGTCCTTGTGCACTTGAGTAGTATTATTGACTTAAAGGTCTGCTTATATGGGTGTGTTTTTAGCTTGGACTTACAGACCTGCCTGTGAAGTGCTTGTGATACATTTGATTAGGTGATAAGGGTTAAATCATTGACATGTTGTAGCTTGACTGTGTAAGACCTGCAGCCAGCTGACAGCATCACTGCCTCTCTCAGCTGCAGATCAAGGACATCCCTGGGAATGTCTCACAGGCAGCATTTGCAAGATGGAATCCTTTATTCAGTATTTGCCTTTTGCCAGAAAGGTGACAGGTTTTGCCTCCTAGTCCAGTAAGGTTTGTTACGGGTGTGTGGTGCATTACCCAGCTGAGTGACATCTCTGTCTGGTTGCAGTGCTGAAGTCTGGTGATGTGGCTGTGGGTCACATCTGAGTTTGGGGTTCTGCCTTGTCTCATCATTAGAATCTCCAATGAGCCAGAAACCCCCTCGGTTGCCTTGGGCTTGCTGCTTGCTGGTGATACCTGCTTTTCTAAAGTGCCTCTTGACTGGGAGAAGAATATGTGGTCCAAGAGCGCTGCATAGAAGTAATTATTGTAACTCAAAGGTCGTTAGAACTTCACTTTCTGGAAGAATGGTCAAGAGTAGAATTTCACTTACTGTGGAACTGGTGAAGCTCTTGAATACATCAGCTTGTACATGCAACTAAAAGTATGTGCAGGGAGAAAGAAGGAAAGAAACTTTTGGTGTCCTGTTGCATTGATGCCAGCTGCTACCCTTCCTTCCTTTTTTTTCTTTTCAAACTTTGTTATTCTTCTCCTTTGGAATGAGGTTTTTGAATGCTAAGAATTACTCAAAGCTCATAAAGTGCAGAGCTTAGAGCTACAATAACTAGTATTTCCAGGGCACACATCATTATTACTGAAGATGGTCGTGGCATGTGTGGGTGTCGAGGCACGTGTGTCATTGTGAAATACCAGGGAGTCTTACAGATAAATGGAGGTCTGCAGCAAAGCTGAGCTGGTTGACACACACTCACTTCAGACATGTACTTTAAACATCTGCCAACACTGAAAAACTTCATTCTTTCATTAAGTTGGTGCCTTAGGATCTGTACCCCAATGCAGTTTCTCTGAAATGAGAAGGTAGACTCTTTTCTCCTCGGTGCTGTTTATGCTTTCCCAAGCATGTGGTTTTCACGTGCTCCAGCAAAGGTGATGTGTCAGGTTAAAATAAGAAACCGAGCCAAACCCTTTTTATTCCCATCCCATTTTCATGTGGGATAATGATCTTTTTATAGTATTGAAGAGTTTATACTTCATTATAACTGATTTGCCATATTTTTGGAAGAGCAGTGATACATTGAGCAGTTTCTGTGAATCTTCATGATACAGGTTCTGTAACATCAAGGTTACATTGTGCAGGAGATCTGCAGCCCAGGTGGCATGAGGGGGCCATTTCTCATTGCAATGTGTGTCCCTGGTGGGGACAGTAAATGACATCGGGTGTGTCTTCCCAGGACAGACACAGCTCAGGAGGGACAGGCTGTAGGGGCTGGTAGAAGAGCTCTGAAGGATGGTGTGGTGAAAGCAGGACCCCCAACTTGTATTTGCTTTGAGTTCAACATGGAGTTATAGTTTCTGTGCTAATTCTCACAGCTCTTAAAAACCAGAAAAGAACACTTGGTTGAGCTGGAAGATTTCTCATCTCCTTTTAGCCCAGCAGATACTTTGAAATTTTTCCCATGTTACCTTCTGAAGTCCCTTTTTGATTTCACTTCAAGGTATGGATTCTTTCTCTTGCCCGAGTTCCCTGTGCAAAGTCTCTTGTGATGGTTGCATGCTTTGAGGTTTCTTTTATGTTCTCTGTACATTATTCTTTCATTCTTGCAGTCTTGCAGATGCTTATAGATTACATTGCAAACTTGAGAAGCTGTTTTGCCCATAGAGCCTTTTGATACCTGAATGTAGCTCCCATCCATTAAGTGCTAAAAACATTTAAAGGAGGGCTCTATCTGTTAATACAGCACCCAGTACTGAAGGACTGATCTTGCCTAAATTGTCTACAGCTTCCCCAGTAATAGATTAAGTGAAGTTCCAGATTATGTTAAAGTTGCAGGTTTGGGGTTGTTCCTTTCATTCCATGTAGGTTATTCAGGGTGTGATTTAGAAACCAGACTATGATACTGTAGTACTTATGTCTAAATGCTTATTGAACCCTCCTTTCTAACATAATCCCTTTCTTGTCTGCTGCTAATACTTTTTTGTTAAAGTGAGCTGAGAAGTTACTTGCATTTGGAAGGGAATGTATAAAAACAAACTAACATCAAGGTGTGGCTGCAAAATGTTGCAAACTCTTTGAATGTTGGGTGCCTGCTTATTTTGGAGTGTTTGCTGCGCTAAATGTAACGTGGATTTGTCTGTGATGTGTCATAGATTTTAAAGCTAAATTACTCATTAAAATAATGCTGAATGGGAAATATAAAGCAGTAAACCAGCGGATAAATAAAAGGTTAGCAGAAAGGTAACTTGATATATGAAACCATAAAAGAGATTTCAGAATTAATGAGGGAGACAATATTTCTCCTGTAGAGACTTTAGGACTTGGTTGAAGTAGTGTAACAGCAACACATTATTTATTTCTTGTGTTGCCTTATTCTTAGGCCCGTGGGACCAGACAGGAAGGAATTAGAGAGCCCTATATTACAATTTAATTGCTTGAAGAAAAAATATTATTTTTTATTGTTAGCCATTAGCTGCTTCTAGTTTTATTAAAGTCATAATGTCCATGTTGTAGCACCAATGTTTGCAGCATGCAGTGAGGGCAAGGAAAATTGTTGAGTTGCTATAAAATCAGCTTAGTGTAGAGAAAAAAAAAAAAACGACAAGGAAAAAATGGAGAGCTGGAACTAGACCAGTGGCTGTTCAGCTGTTGCAGATATCTAAGAGCTGTGCTTTCGTCCATTAGAGCTGTGAAGAAATGTCCTGATCTTTCACTGAAGAACTGTTCATGTACACACCCACAACTTTCATTGAGTTGAGCCACTGGCAGCAGCTTGTGCTCACAGTTTGTTGTTTTCTCTTCTTCATGTTGGCTTGGGATTTCTGTATAACGTCCTGGGCTTGGTCACTAAAAGTGTTTTTTGGTTTTTGGCTTTTTTTTTTTTTTTTTAAACCACAGGTTAAAATTGTGACATTATGTGACACCCCTGTTTAATGCACAAGTTTGGTTTTTAGACAGGTTTGGGGTTTATTTTATTTTTTTTTTCAGAGACAGTGGACAATGCCTTCTGCTTTTCTAACTATTGTTCATTTTTCAACATCAAAATTTTCATGTGCCAGCTACACTGTGATGACTGTCCCCTACTGTGTTCTTGGCCTGTGGGAAAGGAAAGACAATATAATTGAGTTTGGCTCACCAAGGCAAAAATATTTGGAGGAATGATCTCACACCTGCTTCAGGCTAAAAATGCTTCTTCCATGAGCAGCCAGAATGGCTCAGCTGTTGAGCTGTGGTGATCTGACCACATGGACAGATGAGCAAATCTGAGACATGTCTGTAATGCACAGAGCACATTGGTAATGGCAGCACAGCAGTTCAACCTTTCATGGATGCACATGGAAGGGTTCACAGATCTGTACAATAATCCACTGCATTTTTGCACAGACTAAGAACATCTTCCTTCCCTCTGAAGCAGGCCAGCAGGTTTTTTTTTCCTAGAATGTCTCAAACCTTGATCCTTTGCTTCAGTTCCCGAGAGCAGCTTTGTATGATGCAGGGAACTGAGTCCTTTCACAGAGGTCTTCAGCTAGGAAGGGACTACAATATTTCACCATCTAATTCTTCTTAAGAGTCAGCTCTGTCTGAGGTGGGCTTAGCTCTTCTCATGATTGGGAAGTGAATGACTTTCCTACCCACAGGTAACACAGCAGGGCCTGCAGAAGTGTTGTGCCTTTCTGTGAATCCAGAAAATGGTGGTTGTCTTTTTTCCCTTTCCTTGTTAAATTCATCCCCACTGAGTAGTATTTTTAACATCTGTGGTTAAAACACAGAAAGGAGCTGGCTGGGTTACTGAGGTGCTGGAGCTGTTGCAGCTCAGTGCTGGGGATTGCTGCTGTTACCTACAGCTGGCTTGGATTCCATTCTAAACCAAGGGCATCTTCCACTCCAAGAGATTGTATGTACTGAAATCCAAATAATTCCCTTGCTATTACAAAGACAGCAGCAAGATAGAAGACCCTCTCAAGAGGTATCAGGGACCTATAGATCCCTGGGGCAGTTGTGATAAGCCACTGTCAATTGCTCCAGCAGTAGTGTGTACTCCTTCCTAGAGCTGGGTTTTATGGGCTTTGGCTCACGTTGGCAGTACTTTGTATGTGTGCAGGTCTCCTGAAAGCCTCGGAAATCTGCGTTAGAGATGTCTGTGTGTGTATGCACGGATATATCTGAAACCCTCAGGTGCTGCTTTCTGCAAGTGCTGTCTTGAAAGCCTGTGAGCTGACTCTGAGTTATTCAGGAAACATGATCTGCCTGATTCTGTGAAGGACGGCTGAAATTTGAAATGCATTGTGGCCACTGTGACTGGCTCTGGACTATAATTTTTTCTAAGACAGACTTGGCCTGTTGATACCAGGACCAGCTCTGCTTTTCTACGTTCTCACAAACATTCAACAGGGAAGGTGCACTACTTCTGATGAATACTTCCATTGTTTGCCATGAACCCTGGGCAGTAACTTTGGCCTTACTGGGAAAGATTCCCATTCTTTGATGCTCTTATTCTTCAGCCAACTCCATTCTGTTTGATATAATTTTTAATCAAGTTTTCCTTTTAACTTGTAATGTAACAAGTCCCTAAATGTGTTACTATCCACCAAAGAGGGTTTCTTGGCAGGATTTCCAAACAAAAACAAAACAAAAAACCTCTATTCAGCCAAAATACTCTTTAACGGATGAAGCAACAATTACTTGTGGCTTTGTGAAAATAGACTATATATTGTATATACTGTGGAGCAAGAGACCACGATGTGTGTAGTGATGATTTGAGGTATTGGGAAATTAAGTGATCCATCAGTATTGATGCTTGGTGCCAAGTATTAGTTCAATGCTCCAATTTCCTATGCAATTGAAAGTGGGAGTAGGCTTTCACGAAAGAGGGTCTAGTGGTTAATGCACTGGGCTGGGCCCTGGGAGGTCTGGCTTTAATTCCCAGCTCTCTCCATGCTTACTGTTCAACTGCAAACATGTTACTTGAACTCCCAGTGCCTCGGTTCTCCTCTTTCCCTCCCTCACCCACTTCTCTTTGAAATTCCTTTGGGAGGAACTGTCTTTAAGCCTGTGTGTGCTATCTAAACAAAGGGTACTGCATCTCAGTAGGGGCCTGGAGATACTTTGACCATAGAAAGATTTGTAAGTGTTCTGGCAAATACAAAACTGTCATGTACACACGCATGTCAGGCAGACTGAGTTATGAATGCAGTAACAGGGGAAAAATTAGCAGGCAGAAATGGCAACCGTTACAACCGCATGTTTTCATTTGGATATCTTGATTATGTGAATATATGGAGCAGCTGCTCCCATCCCCGTCCCTAGCAATACTGTTCCACTTCTGCACAAGTTGGGATGACGACATACTTGCTTAAGAACAAAATTGTCCTTTCTTCTGTACATTCTGAAGCATAACACAGGGAGATGTCGCTAGAGAGAACTGTGAATTTGAGGGAGAGCAGTACTCTGCACACAGTCCTGCAGCCTGCCCTGGATGGATTTCCTGAGCCTCTTGGCTCCCATCACCTGTAAAAGGTAGGAAGTCATAGCCACCATGATACTTCCCTAGACTGTGCAGATTCATTGGTGTCTCTGGAGAACTCTGGGGATGGTATTTTCTTTGAAGTCTGACTTAATGTTAGCAGTTGTGTTCAGTGGAAGTTGGGAGCTTGAATAATAAAGGCTTCTGGGTGCTGTACTGAAGTGCATTTGCAGAAGTTACTCCATCTGAGTTACTCCAACCAAGGGCTTGGGTTCCTCAGCAAAGCCTGGAGCCTGGAAAGGAGCTCCCAGAGGCCCTGCCTGCTCTGCTTGCTGAAAGGTTTTGGTCTGAGGACAGTAGGGAACAGCTGTGTTGGCCTGACAGAAAGAGGATGAATGTCCTTCCTGCCACCTTATGTTCACTTAAAAATAGAAAATGTTCTGTAATTCTGTAATAGTTGTTTCTGAAGATGAGCCCTATAACATTACCCCCTATGAAAGCACCAGTTCTGTGTCTATGCTAATGTTGGCTGTTGGAGTAGATAAGGAAGCTTTTCCAATGAGTGTCTGATTTAACAGTGCAGCCTAATAAAGACAAACCTCCGCTCTGAGCATGAGTGACACAAGACAGATTAATTTCATTCAAACCGAGGGATTAGTTTTTGGACTCAAACTCTCATTTTGTCATGACTAAAATGGTGGCAATAGCTACTTTGCAAAGCAGTGTCTCACTCAGCCTGTGGGAAGGCAGGATTGAGTGTCATGTTTTGTTTTCATTAGCAGAATGTTTTGTCATTGGACCTAGGCCTAAACAAGGCAGTGACAGGAGAGCTGTTTATGTGCAAGTAGATTGGACACGCGTCGCTGGCTCTGTGCATTCTGCAGGCTGGTTTTGCAGAGAGATTTGGCTGCTGGGGTCTATTCCAAGTGCCATACTCCTGGATCACAGCTATTTAAGATCACACCAGCAGACACCTTTGGGGCTAAGGAGATTAGACTGCCTGTGTATGGTTCCTTCCACTACAGAAGAGAGTTTTGCTTTGTTTTATTTGCAACAATGGGTAATAAGATTTCTTGTTGTGACTCCTGTTTCTGGAGATCTGAGTAGCAAAGTGACCATTCATGAAGATGATATAAATTATTTTAAGAATAATCTGACAATCTTAAACCAAATGTGCTGTGTAAACAAATGATATGTTGGAGTGAGCTCTACTGACTTACCATAGAGAGCCTTTCTGCCCTATTGATGGACTTTTACTATAGATTATCAGCTCAGTCTTTGTCTCTGAAGTATAAAGAAGTCTTCTGGTGTTTGTCTGAGTGTTTGTTCTCCCTCCTACCACTCATGGTAGAGTTAAAGGAGTTTTGGCCCATAGCAGGCATGAAATACCACAAAGAAGGAAATGTATGGAAAACTTTTTTCTTTTTGTGTTTTGTTTTGTTTTGTTTTTTTACTTCTTGATAATTACAGGAATTTCTAGCTCTCATCTTTGTATTTCAGTCAGATGTGTAAGCAAGTAAATATATAAGCCAAACATTAAAATGGAATGTGACTCCAGGGTATCCTAGGACTCTAAAGGTAGTCTGTGGTTATTATAGAAGCTCTGCTTTTCTAGAAGACTATTCTATCAGCATCCACAGTAATGCATGCAACCTCCTGCCTGTATTTAAAAATAGTAACTTTCAAATAAATTCTTCAAATTATTGCTGACATACAGATGTAAAAGTGGGAATAGAAGAAATGGCTGTTTTGCAAAGTAAACATTTGCAAGATCTTTTTTTTCAGATGCAGACTCAGTATGTATACATTTTTTGCCAACAAATGTCTTTAAGGTTTTAGAATAGAGTCAGTTTACTTTTTTTGAAACCTCTATGGGAGTTATCTTGATTTCCAGCCAGTAGGATCTGTCTGGTCCACAGACTCTCCCTGATGGACAAGAGTGCTACTGTTTGCTTATAGCTGTTGAAAGAATTGTAGAATTGGAAAAAATACTTAGTGATAGAACTTTCATCTGCTCGTTAATGAATGTCTCATGTCTTGTCATCCAGAGAAGTGATATTTGAAATCTAACCAAATGCCGCATAAAGTTTTTCACAATTCAGGCAAAGCATTATCTCACTGAAGACTGAATTTTCCCACCTTGACAACCAAATAGGACAGAGGAGTGTAGCCAGTTTGCTCATGTAAATACCCAAGTACACTCCCCCCTCCCCAAGTATTTATCCTCACCTGACACATGGACAGGTGCGTGAGTACAGTGACAAGTTTTCTCCTTGGAAAGCCCGGCTTTAAATCTGACCTTGTAGGAGAGAGACTCACATTGAAGCTTTTTGAATTGAAGATGCCTTTTAGGAGAGGTGTAGTCCACTGCCAGAAAGCCCTGGGGGTTTGATCTTACAGATGGGTCAGGTGTCATAAACCAGATGATGTGGAATTTCTCCATTGCACTGCAGTTGTGTAAAGCCAGCAGTATCCACACGGTTACACTCAGTACACACTTTTTTGGGTGGTTGGAAGCACCTGATCTGTACCTTGGGTAATGCCTGATTTAAACACATTCCAAACTGCAGGTTATGGCACCAACTCAGTCTGCAGCTAGGGATGTATAGACTGGGGTTTTGGCAGGAACTGTCTAACTTTTTTCTGCAATATATAATAAGTCTTTATAGTGTTGAAGACACATAAATCTGATCTCCCCCCAAACTGTCTGTAGTTCATTTCCTCCAGGGTTAGGGGAGGGGGAAATCCAGGTAAATGGAAGGACAATTTGAAGAAGAGAGAGATCCTGTGAAATCATTTGAGCATGAAATGTTGGATTTAAACAATGAAGTAGCTTCCTTTCCTATTCTATTTATCATTTTAATTGCTTAAAGCATATTTCTTAGAAATAGTCAAAATACAGACTCAGACATATTTATATTTTATGCATCCCTGCTGTTACATTTTTTTGGATGTAAAATGGATCGACAAAACCCATGGAGATGTTTATACAGAAAACATAGTATAATGGAAGTCTTACTGTGAATTTTGTGTTGATAGCATTTGTAATAAATCAGGAGAGTCAATTACTTTACTCTGCTATACACACAGTAACTACTGTCACATTGCATGAAAACATTACTTATCTACTCACTGTAAAGATGCCAACTGTCTCTGGATCAAACTGTGCTGAGCTATGAAGTCAGACTTCTTATAAGGAAGGAATACTTGCAAATCATACAAATATATGTTCTGGTGATAAAGCCAAAGGTTTCTGACAAACTACTTCATGAGGATTTTTCTTATTTGTTGTTTTCTGTACTGAGGGGGAGGAGGGAACCCAAATCAGTTCCTTGAGTTGTTAATGTTGAACTAGTTCCTTGGGGACACAGAGGGATCAAGCATTGTGTATCTTAAGCATTTGCAGTTTGGCAAAGAGAGTCAAGGCATCAGTCTAGGGGGATGTTCTACAGGGGCAGAAATACTGGGTATGTAATGGACATTGTTATTTCTAAAAGACTGGCCCTTTCTTAGGGTTTCTTCCGTTGTCAGGCTGAGCAGGGAATGAGGGATTCCAGACCAGTATTTTTAAACAAAAATGCCTTGAAAGATGTTCTCATCTTAGCTTTGAGTAGTCATTGTGGCTCTAAAACCAGTAATACATGGCCTGTAGACCAAGTTGAGCATCTCAGTGTAAAATTCAGGCTGTTAGTAGCTGCAGGTTTTGTAAGAATTGAAGCAGTGTCCCTTTCATGGTATGTTTGAACTTCAAAGGCTTTAGCTCTAGAACCACTGGAGGCACAAATAACTTGAGATTCTGGAGCCTTTAATCCCTTTGAGAAAGGGATTATGATTATAATTTTAACCCAAAGTTCTAGTCACCCATATTTGCCCAAATTTCTTGATAGAAGTTTTTCCAAACTACCTGTAAGCTCAAAGTTATCAGTTTTATTCTCATTTTCAAAACAACAAAGCCCTGGAGAAATAAGTGTCCCAGCGTGGATTGAATAGTGTTAAAACTGCTCTTGCTTACAGCACTGACAGCTGGTAACACCAAAATTAGCAGTTGTGCTGTTGTGGACTCCAGCCTTGGCAGAGCCAGCTTAGGTACTGCTGAGTAGACTACAAGGACCTTCCTGTGATCTTACAGTTGGCTTGCAGCAGAAGACTGAGTAATCAGGCAATTACAGCTGAAATCAGAATCAGCCACTTGAAGGCTTTTTTGTTTTTGCATTTCTGTTTTGTTTGGAGTTGTTATGCGAGTTTAAAGATCTTGAATCATTTTCTAAGCCTCTGCATTCAAATTGATTGAATACTGGGTGCTATAAAAACATTACTTCAGCACAGATACACTTAGACAACTCCCTTCTAATTTTCTGTAACTGCATTCAGGCACTCCAGCAATCTTTGGTGAAAAGCCATTGGATACAAACAAGTTGTAACTTTTATCCCAATTGGATGGCTGAAGGCATTTCTTGTCTTTGTGTAAGAAAGTGGCCTTCTCTAGTACTATATCCAGGGCTGTGAAAAGGTTGCTTGTTTACCATAGCCAGGACTCTCTTTATTCAGTGCCAAGGGGGGTATTAGGCTTTCCCATTTGAGCTGCTGTACTATTAATGCAGGATCTTTCACTGCACCTTTTACATCTTCCCAAGTTTCATGTGTGCCAAGTTCTCAGAATGTGATTCCTCTTGCTAGATAGAGGCAAGGTGATGTCTGCAACAAATCCTTATTAATAGGCTTCTTCCCTTTTGGGAATTTCCAGAAAAGATAAACGTTTTCAGAAATGTCTGTTTAGGTAAAGGAAAATTCCTATGCAGTGAGTATTAATGACTTACAGCTCTTCCTCCTGTAGTCAGGCTCTTGCAAAGATTGCCATTGTAACAGCACCCTTGCAGCATTATCTATACCACTGGATGTCCCTTAGATCCACACACAACATTCTAATTATTGATGAGATTTCATCACAAGTATAGCAGGATCTGGCGAACTCTGTATGAATGTTCATGTTGTCATCCACATACTGCAGACATAAAACCACTAGCTGTCTTTTGGAGAAATCCATTGTTTCATCATGCATAATTGTACAGCACTTTCCAGAAATTTTCTCAGAAGCATCCCTTATGAGTTATAGAGCCATAATTTCCATTATCTCATGTTGAGTAACTGGATTTGTGAATTTGTCTTGAGTCATTTTCAGCTACTTTGAAATATGAGGATCGGATTCCGTTTGCAAACAAGACAGTTAAGATTGATTTCAACTTTATTCTTTGCTAAAGGGTATATTTTCGGTTTTAGTTTAGTGGTCTTGCAGTGCGAGCCTTTGTCAGGCAAGATAATATCTCCCACTTAGTGTTTTCATAAGGATCTTCCTGTTTTCTTTTTTCTTTAGAGAGCATTGAAAATTTAGCATTTCACCCACATGTTTGTGGTCTTCTGAATGGTATCAGCTGCTTTGCAATGATCTCAGATAGATTTTAAGATTGTTTTTTACTCCCAGCTGGGAAACACGGATGGCATAACAGCTTCATCTGTGCAGTTAGTCAAAAGTGCAATTCTTTGGTGCAAGCTACAACAGTAGAAGCCCTATGTGCTGTGACCACCTTGCAAAACAGAGAACTGTTAAAAATCCTCAAATTAGGGATCTGAGCACCCAGTCAAGTAAAGAAATTATATTTTTCTTGATGAGCTGTAATTGGGTTCTGCTGCAGACAACATTGGATTTAACTTTAACCACCAAAAGCTGAATCTTGCTGAAAGTTTTGTGGGTTTTTTATCCTTTTTTTTTTTTGCCCAGAAATCAGAAAGCGTGATTTTCATTTTGGCATCTGGAAATTACACTGTGATTTTGTACTTGTTCAATCAATACTAGCACAGTGATACAGCACAACAGTGGTTTGTTTATCCATTAGGTAATCCTGTCTAGAAAAATGAAAGTTTTATAGAACTACTGCAGCATTTGTAGAAGAGCAATACCTTCCAACAGAAAACCAGAACATCTATAAGGGAAGCATGAAACCCTTTAGCTTCATGGATGTGGTGTTTCAAGCTGCAGAAAGTCACTGAAAAGATGATGGTCTCACCATTGGCTGGCTGGTCACTCCTCATGCACAGGTAATTCTTGGAGCTTGGTGACAGAAGGGAAGAAATGGGCAGAGCAGAGGAAGTTGGCCAGACCTACAGCACACAGTGGGTATCCTTGGGAACACAGAAACAGAGAGGCATTTTTGAGAGGAGGAGGACAGTAGTGTAGAAGAAATGGGAGACATGGACAGTTTATTCAGCCAGGCTTAAGTGGAAAGGCCATGTTGGATTGTTCTTCCAGTCCAGGAAAAAAGAGGCATCTAGACATGGACACAGAAAAGTCCCATCCTCTCACAAGGGTTTTTCAAGAGCCCTTGGCTCCATGGGAGAATAAACAGCAGACACCATTGAAAACTTACTCATTTGAATGAAAAAAAACAGCAAAGTGCATATCCAAGAGACTGATCTTGGTGACTGTAATTCATAAAGAAAATGGTTTATCAGCTTTTCTACTAAAGCTGTCGCTTCCCATTGCCCTCCTTCACTATTTCACACAGAAACAAGTGTCTGCACCCATGGCATTTCAGAGACATCAAGAGAAACACATGAGGACCTCTGCAGCACTGCTCACTCAGGCAGATCCTGAGTCCAGCTGTAAGAAAAATGCTTATGCACCCAACATGCCTTTTGTAGAATTTAGGAGCTGATGCTAGAAGGCTTTGTTGGCTGACTGCTCGTGTTCAGAGCTTGGAATTAGAGAAAAGCCAGGAAGAAATGTGCTTTTGGAGTGATTTCAGTGCACTTTGACTCTCTTGAGGTGCATGGTATCAATAGTGCAAGCTGCAGAATTCTTGCTCAGAACTGACTGTTCCATTGTACGAACTTTTTCATGCCTTGAAATGGCACATGCTGATCCCAGATGTTAGAAATAATCAAAGCAATGTGACAACTGCAAAACTTAGTATCAAAAGGCACAATCTGATCTGAATTTTAAGTACTTTTTGAAAATGCAGAATTGGAGGAAAAAAGTTCTGAAAAATTGAGGTGTCTTTCCAAAGGTGTAGTTAAAAAAAAAAACCTATAAAATTATAAATAGTTAAAAGATTGATTTGTTTTACGTAGTTAATGCAAAAAAGTAGAATATTTTAGATCTTATTAACTGTGTATTGGCTAAAGCTGTTACCTTGATGACTATGGAAAAATGCAGATTATCTGAGAACCAAAGGAAAAGAGCACATCATTCGAGCAGAAGACTTGCTCTCTGCTGACATAACTCTGTCATGACTTCCTTAACACCCATGGTCCTGCAGTGATTGATTGTATGGACACACTGCAATCAATAGTCTTTCAACTTCAACAAAAAGTAATATCATTTTCCCATCTGTACTTAATAAGATTATTTTCCAGCAGAAAATTTCAAGTCAGCTGTTTATTTTTGTATTCTATTCCATGAAAGAGAGGCTTCAAATCTGTATTTGTGGTATATAGATAACACAGTGGTTTAGGCCTTTGTGTAAAGACATCTGTATGGAACTCCTGTTCTTTTCCTCTCTGTGATGCATGTTTCAGGAATACATTTTTAAGAAAAACTCTGGAATCTGGGTTCAGAACTTTGTTTTTCTTGCTGTAGTAAAGGCAAAGATAAGCCTTACCTAAAACTGTTCCGATGCTTTTAGGCTTCTGGAGAATCGATGTTAGATCCCAGATTGATTGAAGGTTCATGCAGAACCAAATCCTTCTATTAGTCTTCCACAACACCGAGTGATTAGTAATGCTTCGGGATGAAAGCCTGGGATCATGGAAATGTGGTTTAGGACTTAGTGTGTCCTCGATGTGAGTGGGTCATGAAATGGCCCATGGAATGGTTGTGCCTACTGTGTGTATGTTACAGAGCAAAATGAGGTGGGGTGTGATTTGCAGCAAGCACAGCCATTTAGTGCCACTGTGCCTCAGTATTTCACCCTGATCTGAAAGGTGCATTCAGGGATGTCTCTGGCAGTAAACATGACTGCCACTCACAATTACTTCTAGTAATAATAATAATTTTGAAATAAATTGGTGCGTAGGATTTTTCGTGATTTCTGTGTACCAAGGTACAAGGTTTGACTGCAGATTTACTTGTTAGGAGGCAAGGCTGGGCTAAGTAAGAGAAGATGGACTTGGATTTACTTGGGAAGGAAAGACAGTAGAAAGCCTGGCTCCTAGCACCGTGAGATGACATGGCTGGGACTGTCACACACATGCACCTAGATCAGCACTTGCAGATCAATGTGAGAGCTTGATGTATTGAAGGGCAGAGTGTTTGTGAAATCATCACCTGCTTGGGAAGATTTCTGCTGGGGAAGAATTGGACACAATTTATTCTGATTTGAGGTAGAGTTGTAAAGGTATTAGGGATTCTTCTCATCTCTTTTCCGTAAGACAGATAAATTCAATTGATGGTCCCTGATGTATAAACGCCCATACTGGATTGAAGTTCAATATTCTCTATATTAGTAGAAGTGGCAGCAAATGCTGAAGGAAGAGCAGAAGGAGTCAAGCATGTAGTCAGACTTCCTGCCACTAACAGTGTGCAGCCTGAGGACTTCTTGAATAAGTGCTCCTGTTTTATAGACCTTCATGTGTCTGGCTACCACAGTGTTGTCTGGTCACTTTTTAGAACATAGGCATTGACAATATTCACAATATCCTCTGATGGTTTTTCACAGCTTAGTTGTATTTTAGTGAAACTCCCACTAAAAGCTGACCCATTGTGATTACACAGAAACTGCCACATGATATTTGCATTTGGTGCCTCCTCTCTTTTGCACCCTACAGGAACGTGAGTGAAGTGGTCCATTATTCATGTGCTGCTTAGCAGTATTTTACTGCTTGGATTGCACAACATTTAATGACATGTTAGGAAAGGAAATTTGTCATTTCTTGTCCTAAAGGAAACTTGTCACAGGATTGAAATCAGTTTGCTGGTGTAAAACTCAAACTTGAGTTTTATGGCATGACCTTTAGGGTAGGATGAGATAATTTTAAGAGGCCATCATGCTCCAGGGAAGTCAAAATGGAATGAGAAGTGGGGGGGGAAATCATTAAAAACATGAGTACTAAATTGTTTTTGCACTGTGTTAGGTTCAGATATTTGTCCTAACATCTGGTTTCTCTACCACTTTCATCTTAAATCTAAGCTGGATTTTTTAGTAAACAAGCAACAAATTCATCACTGTGAGCTTTCCAAAGAGCTTTACAAGTTATTTTAAAGATCTTTTTGGATCTTTTATTTTTATTGCACAATAAGCTTCCATTCATGACTAAAGATGCCTGCTTGAGGTGTCAACAGCCATTTTTCTTTCCTGCATTTCAGCCATATTCTGTGAAACTGGACCAAAAAAACTATTAAATTAGATACGCCAATAGAAATTGATTTTGAAACGGAGAAAAAATAAATTATTATTCCTTCTGATATTCATACAGCTGTGAATACATCTTGATTCAATTTGTACCAAGCGGTGGGAAAACACTTTTTGAACAGTTTGAAAGCATTTAATAGTCCTGTGATGCACAGTTGATTTACAGTTGAGCTGTACTGGATTTCAGTGCCATGTGTCTGAAAGTTTGAAGGTATGATATGGAAAATTACTACCTTCCCTGTTATTCTGAGTAATTGCTCTCTAATGGACTCTTCCAGCTTTGAGACTGTTTTATTGCTTAAGGTAACTGTTAGCTGATGCCAGTTAATACAGCTGTGATTATTGACCAACTCCTGGGAGGATATTGTCTGTTCCCTGGGTGACAGGAGCCCTGTGTGCTCTATCCCTCTTAGCTTCTAAACAGCCCAGAAAAAAAAAAAGGCAAAAAAAAATCCCTTTTCGTTTAAGAACGATAACTTAGGATAGCAGAAATAAAGGATAAAGGCTTGGTCAAAGTGGTTTTGACCATTGATCCAGCTAATTGAGAGTGCCATCTCAGCCTGCAGTGGTCCTGGATGTCTCAGAGGAGGTGCTGCAGCACTGTGGTTATGGGATGGTTCCTTTCTGCTCAAGTCTTGTTGATCATTTTCTTGTGATACAAGGAGGTGAGAATTAATTATTCCCTGGTTACCTTTATGCCATTCACCATACAGCTTGGTCACCTCCTGTTATCTCTGGCTTTGAGATAAAAGCTGCAGATCTCTGTGGGATCTCTTACTCTGAGGTACATTCTCTGCCTTTGCTTATGTCTGCTTGTTTGTACAGTGTCCCTTTTGGCTGGAGTTTAACTGCAGTCCTGAGAAAGGGTTGCCATGGATATATAGAGCAGAGGTTTTTTTGCTATTTTTATTTGTTTGCAGCCCTTGAGTGCTCTTCCATTGAGTTTGTAGCATGGACATGTGTCGCTGTTGCAACACAGAGAGAGAGAGACACACACCTGACTCCAAGGATTCATGCAGGAAAAGACCTCTTTATTTACATTACATGTCTATTTATAGAATTCCAACAATGAGCATAGATTGGACAGTGATGATGAGACCTCTTGACTCCATTGGTTCATCACATGTCCCTCAATTCTCTCTTCCTCCAAGGAGGAATGCAAAACATCCACTGTTTACCAGAAAGAGTGTGAGAAAGTGTAAAAGAAATCTGTCAACATCAGAAGGCTGAAACACCAGGGCAACAGGCATGTGCCATCTGAGTTTCCATGGACTGAAACAGTCCATACTACATAACCAAAAGGAGTAATTTTAGGTACTTGACAAAGGAATGATTTGGGGGGCAAATCACAGATTTTTTCTGACTGGAAGTAGAGCCTGTTCACCAGCCACACATGCTAGAAAACCATGGGTGCAGCTTATGGCACTGCTAGAGTACATGGGAAAATTTGGCCTTGGATGAACAAGTACACATCTGAATAGGTACTTCATTCAGTCAGGCATGCTTTTGTGTATTTATTCCATTCATACCTTAGCCACCTTGATCCTTGTATTTTGTTTTAGTCTGAATGAGGAACCAGATTGTTTCAGGTTGAAACTTCATGGGAAAAGAAATAAATACTTTTAAATAATTGAGAAATAGGGTCGCTGCTGCCAGACTATGAATTACTGAATATTGTATCAAGTGTTGAAAGAAAGTAGAACATACTGAGACTTCTAAAATCACACAAAAGCATCTGGAAGAGGAGCTTTTTTTCTTCATAAGGTGCTGGGCAGCTATGGAGGGCAGGTGGCAGTGAAAATTTGTGGACATAAGTAAAAAGCTGAGCTCTAAAAATACAGTCATTATCGGTATCTCTTTGAATTTGAACAGTTTAGAGCTTGGCAAAAAGTAATTAAATGTGTCTCCAGCTGAGGCTTTTAGCTCCACTTTTTCCTGTTCTTTTCCAGGACATTTTGTCCAGGTAAAAGAGGGGGGACATCTGAGGTTTCCTAAAGCGCTCTTGGCTGTTTAGGTGTGCAGACATGTTCAGGGAAGTGTTAGAGAGCACAGAGTCAGCTTGTCCCACTCTGGGAATTACTGTGAGTTGATGTTCGTGTATTGTGTGGTGTGCAGGCACACTGGGGATAATCGCAGGTGGCCTTTTGCTGAATAAATGAAAGAGGAGCCAGTAATTCTTGTACAGAGGTACATAACTGCCCAGGGGCCTTTGTTGTGGGTTATTCATGTTCCATGCATAAGACTGTCTCCTGGATGACTTAATCTGCACCAGGGCACTCAAGTGGCCTTCCTGAGGGGAGATACAAGTGATGTTCAGGTTGGGAGGCAAAGAAATGGGACTGCAGGGAGGGAGCTGCATCATGCCAAAGGACAAAAAGACAGCAAATGATATTTTGAAATGTGGTGATTCACATCTATAGACTGATGCTGAGAACAGAGAGGAGTTTAGGGAGAGGACAGGGCTGTCACTAAATGATCCAAGCCATCGGGACCTGTCTAGTTAACAGAGCAGTAAATCTGAGCTTTCCTGTGTATATTTATTTTCACATCACAATCTGTTTAAGCAAGAAAAGCACATTCTAATTGCACTCTAAACAAGGATTTCTCCTTCAGCATTTTACAGCTGTTTCTTGTATGCAGTGCCAAGCTGATCTTGGTGATGAGACGTTCTAGCACAGCATGGACATGAGCCCAGTGGGCAGATGTTTCTTCTGCTGCATTTTCATTCACTGTTTCAAGGGGCATTTGAGAGACTGTTTTACTCCTTCATAAAGGTTTACAATTCATGAAGCCCATTACTGTGTACAGAGCTGCACATCTGGCATTAAAGCACTCCGGTGGCCCAAAGAATGTGCTCGCAAGAAATAAGATGCTTTTGCAGTAAATTCTGCAGTCTGACAGGAATTAACTTCATTTAAGACTAAAGAGCAAAGATAATAGATAAGATAATGGCTCCTGGAAAGGTGATACCGAGAGCTGAGTTACAGTACCTGTGACATCCCAGAGCAGCGTGGAGCGCTTTGGGCTGTAAAGCATTTATCAGATCATGTACACAGCGACCTAAGGATTTGATCCCGGGACTTCGGGTAATGAGGACAGCGTGAGCAGCAGAGCAAGGGCCGTTCGTTCCGTGCGTCAGAACGTGGGTAGAAAACAAACCTTTTATTCCTTTTGTTCCGTCGTTGGGGCCGGCACGGCCACCGCGGCACGGCGCTGCTGCCGGGCTGTGCTGCGCTTCCCCGGCACAGCCTCCGCCCCGGGAGTGTCAGTGCCCGGACACCGGAGCGCGCCCGGCTCCCACCCCTCCTCTTCATTCATGCACTTAACAGCAAAAGCGCAGTTCTCCCCCTCTAGATGCCTGCTGCAAAACGTGCGTTTGAAAACTGCAGCCTGTGTTTGTTAATTTAAAACAAACTAAGCGAGCCAGTGATTGCGGAGATAAAAATATTCCAGTTGAATAATCAAATGTACCATAAAGTCCCTCTGGACTAAGACATCTTACTAGTGGCATCCCAGCTAAATTTAGACTTTCAAATTAAAACCATTTCTGCTAAGAGGCCAGATCTGTAGGCATGTTTTGCAGTTGGTGAAAAGACAAAGATGCTTCCCAAAGGTTAATTCAGACACCTAAGATCTGAAGTTGTGGATGTCTCTCCTGATTCTTGTAAAAGGCTCCTGTGCTCCCAGATTAGACAGAACGAGTGCAGGACTGAATTCAAGTGTAAAGTTTAAGTTAAGCTGTAGTGAATTGAGGCACAGATTTTGATTAGCTTTCAAAGGAGTTGAAGCCAGGCTGGTAGTTTTTGGTACAAAGGGCTGGATAAAGAGTTTTTATGGACATGGAGAAACTCTATAAAGGCTGACAGTAAGTATACAGTAATCAAAACTACTCCAAAAATTATTTTTCTTAAATAGAACAGTATGAATCCTGCTGACTTTTAATGGACATTATATTCCAGCTCCTTCTGTGATCCACTGCCCACAGTGCACCACAGTCCCTGTATTTGTGAAATGCCCTCTTGATCAGTTGGTTACTGCAGTGTCTGGAAGAGCCTTGCTGACTTGATAAGAATCTGTACCAAGCAGGTAAATGACAGCTCAGGGGAGGGATGAGTTTGATGTTACATTTATCTTGGGAAGTGGCAGCATTTGGAGATCCACAGTCCAGCTGCAGTGCTGGTTATATTGAAGTTCTCAGCTCATATGAGACATGCAATCTGAAGTGAGTACTGCATGCTTTTCCTCACTTCTCTAGGAATGGGGATTCTTGTCAGAACATGATAGGAGATTGCCAATGGAAGCTTTGGAGTATCCATTAATAGAGAGCCAAAATGATACAATTACTTTAACAGGTTTTCATCAAAATTATGTCAGGGACATCATCCTCTGCCAGCCCCACTGGGGGAATTGTAAGAATCGAGCCTAGAGAAGACCAGAGGGAAAAGAAAACACATTTGAGTGGAGTCAGTCATAACTCTAATTTATGGATGTGGAAAAGCATCCGATTTGCTAAACAAAATATTTTCCTGTTTGCTTATTTTCAAGTTCCCATACCAGTTAGCTAGTGATCTATTTCCTATATAAAATTATAGAGTAAAAAAAATCTCTCTTCATTTCCTCTCATAGCATGCACTCTATTTATTCTATTTATTCAGTTAGAGTGAGAACAGAATGTGGCTGTTCTATTCTGGAACAATCAGTGTTCTCTATTTCAGCCTAGTGAGTACTCATTTAGCTTTATTTAAATATTATCATTTTCTTCTTCTCTGAAAAAATGGGGAAAAAAGTTCTTTTAAAATTTTGACTCACACCCAAGGGCTTTGTAAAACTGGAATGTGCAATTAACATAAAACCAATTCTTTGGTATCTGAAATTGTGGGGGAAAAGGCAGAACTGATTCTTGATGCCTCTCTTGTGCAACCCAGCATTCCTTCAGAGTAGAAAGATTCCAGTATTAGTGGAAAGCGTTTTTGTAAGACATCTCAGCCCGTGCCAGCACGGCATGTAATGCACACCAAGCAGCCAGCTCATGAAGAAAAACATGTTTACAGAAACTGAAATGACTTCTTTGTTGTTTACTCGTGCAGAGGAGAATGGCGTCAGGAGTACTTCGAGAGAGAATCTTGCTTTTAGATTACCACTGAACCAGCACCACGGTGTGACCAGGCAGAATTTCCATGACCTTGAGACTGTTCCAGGGGCTGCTGAGCAATGCCCCATCAAACAGCTGATGTGTGGCACAGAGAGGGGCATTGTCATGAAAGACACGGCTCTAGGCTGGACTTAACCCTGCCCTGTCACCCCGGGGAGAGTGACTCAGTGCTCAGTCACAACAAACCTGCTGGTAGCATCACCCACCTCCACAGCACTGCCAGACTCTGCCGTCTGCCTGTGCTGATGGATCCAGCTCACCTGACCCCTTCAGAGCTCCAGCATGGCACTGAGATCTTCAGTAATGTGTGAAGGTTTAAATGCAGCTGTGCTGCTTGTGCTGGTTCATGCTGACCTTCAAACAGCATGTTATAGAAATCTTCCTCCCAGTTACAGGATTTTGGAATTGCTCTGGTTATTTCCTGTTCACTTTTATCTGCTTCCCTCAAGGGATCTGTAGTTGCTTCTGAATTTTTTTACCTCTGATAGATATGCATCATCAGTACTTCTTAAAGATGGGGTTTGTTTTGTTTTGTTTTGTTTTGTTTTCCCTGAAGAGCAATTTGTAATTCATGCAGTCGATGTGTCTTTTGGCTCCAGGCTTGAGATCCTGGAGATCCCACCCACTGTGGGCACAGGCACTGCTGCATCTCTGTTCACCCGGGTGTGGAAGGTGTTTTGAGTATTGCCTATGCAGTCAATCAAATTAGTTATTTGTGTCCTTCTTTTTCCAGTAATAACTGAGTGTTTACCAGGATTACCAAGATCCATGGGTGTGCTGACAGTATCTAGGTAGAGGGCATCTCAAGGCAGAATGAAAAACCTGGCAAAATCAAAACTACTGACTGCAGAGGATGATTTTACCTTCACTTTTCCTGGAAGAATAGCTGCCCAGCAGGGTATCCAGCTAGATGCTGGAGAGGTTGTCACCATGAGCAACATTAGGGGAAAGTATTTGTGTTGTGAATGCCCAGCCAGCACAGCTCTGAGTAATTTGTGTGAAGAGCACTACAGAAGTAGGCACCTTTTTATTTCTTTTTAAAATTTTTTTTAAAATTTTTGGCTACAAGGAGCAGGGAATGGGGAGAGGGGTGATTCACACACGAGTTAGACATCACTTATGGTAAGTGTGTTGCCCTTGAAGAGCTTAATCAGACAATTCTGCAAACACAGCAGAGCTCTTGTAGGGCTTGTCATGATTTTTAGGTCCTTATCCTTTCATTTTCTTTCTGCTCCTGGTGGTACTCCTTGTCTTTGCTCCACTAGATTTTCCCCCTATTTAGCAATAGTATTCTCTACTCTTCACAGCATCTTGTATTGCAAGCTCTCCTGCTTAATTTTCAGTTTTATATTACCCTTGTGGCATGAAGCTATGCGTTTGCAAGTGGAGAAACAGAGGCACGAAGTCCCCAGACCCTTTATCCAATCTTGTTGATCCTTATATACAGAAGTGTTGTATGATGTTCTCTATCCTAAATTCTGCCAGAGAAGAGTTGACTAAATGCTTCTTCTGCCGTGTTTCTCTGTACTGCAGGTTTACTTCTGATTTCTCCATATGACCAAGGATTGTATTTTCTGGAGAAACTTCTATGTAACTGAATAGATCTCTTTGATCAGGCTGTATTTTCCTGCTTTCTATCCTTAATTTTATCCTGTGCACTTACACTCATGCTTCCTTTCAAAACAATAATTAAGAGTGTGTTCTGTAGGTTCATTGCTGTCTACTTGCCTTCCTCCCTCCCACCGCCTTCCTAGGATGCATTTCCCATTCTTTCTCCTCTAATTAATGAAACTGCTTTTCAAGACCTGATGTCAGTTTTTCACTTTCCAGGCCTTTCCTGTCCATACTTACTGTTTCTCTGACTAGCTGGAGTGATCCCCTCCTTCTCCTGGTGTCTGCTGTGAGGGCAGGAGCTGTTCTGGTGCTTTCTCTTCTTCAGCAGTGGGAGGTGAGTGACTGGACAACCATTGCTCCATAGCTGTTTTGTGCTGCCCTCAGCATGGCCTGGAGACAGTCTGGGACAAAGAAACTGCTGGAATAAGATAGCTGGGTGCACAGGAAGGTGGGGGTGAGTCACATGGGATCAGAAGTGTGACACAAATCAGTGTTGCAGCAGTAGCAACTGCTTCATCCTCAAAAGCTGATGGCTCTGTGGGAAGCAGATTGCCTATGACTCAATTGGCTTTGCTGACTCCTGCACAAGTTTGAATGAAGCCCAGGCTGACCCCAGAGGTCTGCAGTGAGTTCATCCTCTTGATGCACACAGCTGGGAGATGTCTGATCCTGTCTCCAGTTGCAGTGCTGGCAGGAGTTAAGATTGCTACCCTGTACTCAGAGCTGAGCAAGGGAGAAGGAGTCTTCCAAGGCTCACTGTGAATGGGGCTTCAGAGGAATAAATTAAAAGGTAATGAGGATCTCAGAGATCTTTTTATCTCTTGAAATGAATTATACTAATACCAAAGGATAACTTTCCTGAGGTGTTTAATAGCCCTGAGAGGTTCTGACAGCCTCAGCTGCTCCTCAGTGTGTTCCTTGGATATAGAGCAGCTACTGAGACTGACTGTGAGCAAGGCTCACACTCCTTTTCCTTTCCTCCACCTCACCTCATTTCTCCTGCCTGTTTGATCACTGTGTACAAAATCAGTGGGTTTCTGGTACTAAGGAGCCATGACTTCTGTGACTGTTTTTGGACACTGCTGCTAATGTGTCACATCACTAAAGTGGCTCTTTTCCTTATGCCTCAAACTTTTTCTGATGGCATTGCTGTAAAAAGTGGCACGAAGTGGATGTTGGACCAAAACATATAAAAATGAACACATGGGGTAGTGTTGAGCCAGTTAATTTGACTTAATATTTGGCAATATTATGATTTGATGAAGTATTGGAGAACAGGCATGCAGTAGTTTAGTGTGGTTCTAAGGAAAGTGTCAAGTCTTGTCAAGGAATCTGACATCAGATTTCCTTGAGGTTATGAGGTTAATGGATTGAGGTTTTCTTAAAAAAACCCCTCAAATGGTGAAAAACCATAAAACCCCCAACACACATGATGTGATATTGCTGAAACATTTGCTAAACAGATGAAAGTGCTGGCTTGGACTAACTGACAGTAGCAAGTCCAGAGTAGGTGGATCCAATGGGTTTTCGTAAGCAATGGCCAAGCCTTTCAACACTTGAGGCTAGAGCTCCTAAACCATTGCTGATAGAACTTCCTGCAGGATGTGAAGGTGGATTCAGTGCTGAGTAATGACTAGAGCAGAGTAGTGTAACAGGTACATTTTCAGTCATTTTACAAGTTGGAATCTACTGAGAAAAAATTACCATAGCTTGGTATTGTATACTGCTGGGGCAGTAGGAGAGACACCTTGTCCTGGAAAGCCTGAACTCCTGAGGTGGATCTGAGTTCTGGGCAGCAGTGGAAGTACACACACTGAGGTGTTAAAGAGTTTTATGCTGCTCCCAGCAGAACATTACAAGTTGGAGAAAGTGCATTAAAGAGGAAGAAACCTTCCTGGACCTGAGTCCTTTACCTTCTGGCTTATCAGAAAAGTTGAGTGACTTGATGGCAATAAAGCTCTGTACTTTAAAGGATTTTTAATGCAGCAGAAAAAAAGCATAGTGAAAACTGAGTTCAAACAAATAAAATGAAAAAAAGTAATAAATTCTTAATAAGAGATGCAAAGAAACCCTAGAATATATTAAAACGCTGAGCCTCCTGAAGTCAAGACTTTTTTGGCAGTTGTGTTCAGCTAGAGCGTGAGTTTACAGGATCAGAGTAACTGAGAGAAATTCGGGGTCAGACAATGGGATTCAGTAGGTCTAGCAGTCTTAAAAAACAAAAATCTTGAAAAATTGTATCACCTAAAGCACAGGGTCAGGCACAGAGCCAGTCTCCTCTCCTGGATGCTAAAGGCAGATGTTAATCATATCACATTCCTGCCAACCTTCACCAGATTTTCTTTGTCATCATCCTTAAAAGGGTCTGATTTTGCTCAGTGGGAGGGTTTTCATTGGCTTCAATGAAGATGAGTGAGTCAAAATAGCATTACTTTTACTCCCAGATCAGTGCTCTGGCTCGGTAGTGTTCAGATATCAAATGTGAGGGATTCACTAACACCTTTTTATACAGGCATCCCTTTTGATGCACTTTTGAAGCACTGGAATGCAGTTATTTGACAGATTATCCTTCCAAGAGCTGACATAGAAATTAGAATTTGGATATTGCATTTTCCAGTGTCATTTGGTAACAATTGCAATAAATTTGATGTATTTCTACCCATATAAACTGAAAGATCAGAATCAGACTTGTTTATATTTTCATGATTGAATCATGATTGCTTTCATGTCTTTGCTGTTCTTTCCATGGATATTTCCCTGGACTTTTGAGTTTGAAGAATTATTTTGAAAAAGGAAATGTGGGGAGAAGGGTAAGGATAAAGGCAGAGAGAGAGAAAGCTTGTCTGCAAGGCAGACTGTTTTCCAGCCTCTCATAGCTGTATTAAAAAGTACCTGAGACAAGTTAAAGCAGAGATATTCCTAGCCCCAGCACAGAACTTACTGTTGCTCATAAAATCAGCATAGCTGGTGATGCCTACCAACATCCTTGGGCAGCTTGTGTTGAGCAATCCACCAGGTTTTTGTAGAACAGATTATCCACACTGTCCATCTCCTCCTGCCCAGAGGAGAGGCTGCCAAATCCTCATCAGGACCCAAATGCTGCCTTCACTACCTGCTTCCCAGTGACTGGGAGAGGAGCTGGTATTTAATTTGAAAACAGGTTGTATTTGTTTTGTGTGCTGTTAGACAAGCATCCTTTGCAGTCCTCGGCAAGGATCTCTGCTTCCCGTTGGCTGCATGTGCAGAATTCCCATGGAAGCTGATGGGATGCAGTGCAAGAAGCCAGGGAGGGCTCTGTGGGCCGTGCAGGGAGCAAAGGGGCTGCCAGCTTTCTGTCTGCTGCTGTGTGTGCAGCACAATCTGTGGCCAGGACACAGCCTCTGCTTGCCAGGAGGGGCAACAGGAAGGCTCTGCTGCCTGTCTTGTCCTAGCAGGGGCTCTGAATGAAGGGGAAGGAACTGAATTCCTCTGGGTGGTCAGAAGAAAGGAGCACTGGGGCAGTGAGTGGTACCTAATGGGATTCCCATTTGTGGCCTCAGGACTTATATCCCTGCTCTCCTCAGCAAGGTCTTCCCATGTTTCCTGGTGTTGCTAAGCTGCTTGATAACATTTCTGTCTCTAGTTAGCTATGCAGAGTGCCCACAACTGGAGGGCAAGTAATTCATTTGTGTATTGACACAAACCATAATTATCCTGAAAATTTGCTAGAACTAAACCAAAACAAGTGGTAGCAGAATGTAATGTGTGAATGCTGCCCTTCAGTATTCCCTGGTCACCTGGATTTGAGGCCAAGCAAAAGGAAAGAAGATGGCTCTTCTGTTTCTTGTGATGCAGGTTGGTGGGATTTGTCTGACATCAAACCCAGCCTTTCTGTTCTCAGGTCGCCATAGAGTTTTACAGCAGACACAGAGAGAAGTACACATTCTTGGTGTTTCAGTGATTTCCAGATTTAGTTCAGCCTCCAATATGTAGTTGGTCTCTTTGACATGGAAACTGCTTCATCTTCCTCTATTCCTCTTCATATGAGTTTGAAGCATGACTGGTTTGTCCAGCCTCCATCTGCAGGTTGCCATGTGTGTAGCATCTCTTTTTTTTTTTTTAAGGACACTAAAGGATGGAGTTAACTGTTTAATCACAAAAAAGATGGACAACTTCTGTCGTTGAAAAAATTTAGTTATGATACTACAAATAATATTTCTCAAGTCTAGTTTTTGGATACAATGACAAAAAAATTGAGTAAATCCTTTTAATTGCACTTAACAAATCAGTGCACAGTGGGATGTAGTGCAAAATTAAACAAGCTACAGTCTTACGGACAACCTAGAAATGCATTCCTCAGTGTCAGAGCCATCCACTGGTTCCTCCAGCCTATTTTTCAACCACATAAGATTTAATTGTTGCAAATGGAATACTTGTTCTACAGAAGTCCAATAAATCTGTAGTCTGTCTTCCCAGTAATCAATCACAGATTGTGAATTGCATGAGGAAAAATCTATAAGATATGTTCTTCATGTCTAGTACGTTGGGTTATTTTCATGTCTTGTGGTTTGAATTTGGCCACTGTCATTTTAGAGGAATTTCCTGCCATCTGCGTTCAATTGAATTTTCTCACAGATTTGGGCTTGCTTGTAAATACTGGGATCTGGCAAAAGGAGTATCTTTGTTCTTCAGGGGCATATTCAAAAACCGTTAACATGGTATTGGCAATGTACTGGGTTAGGGAAGATCCAGGAGATAAAAAAGGTATAAATTCCCCCCTGCCCTTCACAGCTGATGATTTATCTGTGAAGGAAAAAGCACAGCGAGTGCATGAGTGTGTGGTAGAGTTTTATCTCAAGCTATCTTGGTATTTCATATTTTGTTTATTATTAGGGTGTTGATCTGACTGTTTGCTTGTGACCCACGTACACAGGCAGCAGGCTGAGAGTAGCCAAAATATTACAGCAAATTCCTGGGGCATCTCATTGCATGGTCCCAAACAGATTAGGAGTTGGTTTACCACCCGCTCTAATTTGTGTTTTGGCTGCTGATTTTGCATTGAGTTAATATCCAAACAGTGATATTGGCTTATGTAGATTCTTAGAAATCACACATACCTTGGGGCAAAGGGGCTACTTTGTTTTCAGTTTAACATATCAGCTGCAGTGTTATAAAATTCAAGGTAATCTCATCATCCTAACTGAAAGCTGGAGAGAGCCCTCTGCATTCCTTCCTGAGAGAGTGTGTATAATCAAATAAAAAAAATTCCAAGCATTGAGGATCAAGTTTAAACCAACAAAATCAAAACAATTCAGAAGGGAGTTTATTGCCGTCTTGAGCTAAACCTCACAATGAGAAATAGCAGATAAAATGGATTTACATGTGTACTCAACTGTGTTACTCGCTGGAGATGGAAGAGATGCCCCAACTCAGAAGGAACCTGCTTCAATTTATCTCATTTTGCATATTTCAGTTTGTCAGAATTTGTGTTGTTTGGGCATAAATCAAGGGCAGTTCCAGCCTTGCTGTGAAATGTAGCCTTGTGAAAATGATGGCAAGGGCTTCTAGATTTATCATGTCTCTGGTTGCTTAACAGCTGACTCCTTTTGTAGATGGAAAGATGTGTTTTCTGACTGCTAGTTTCTCAAACTAACTCTCGTCTTCGGGAATGGGTTACTTCACCCTGCATGTCACTGGGCCAAGATTAGCTCTTCCCCATCTCCTTTAAACTTGAATTGTGCATTTAAATATGTGCAACTGCCTGGAGTTCAGCACAGTGATCTGTTGGTAATGCAGCAGAGGGAATCCTGCTTCTGCTCCCTTAGTTCTACGGGAAAGGGAGAAACAAGTGTTTTGGCCAGCAATGTGCTTGGAGTCTCTCGGTGTTGTTTAGCCTTTGGTTTCTGTAGCAAGCATTTTCCAAATTCCGTCAGTACCTGACAGCAGTCCTGTCTGAGATGTTAAACAACAGTTCAGCCCAGGCAGCCAGAGGGTGTCATTTTTGCATAATTTATTTCTCAGAAGAAGTGCAGCATGAGAATCAACGAGTTGTTTTCAGTATTGCATTTTCCATGGTCTGGAAATAGTCAGTGCCTGAGAGTCACTGACTTGTTCCTCGCAGTAGCCTCGGACACACTCAGAACTTTGTCCCTGCAGCCTCTGCTCTGCCCCGAGAGCTGGGGAGGGCAGAGCACTTTACTCTCACTGGCACAAGCAGCTGCACTTGCATTTCTGTGTCTGGCTGCTTTCAGGACAAGGCAGCTTTACCAGCAAGGAGCAGTGTTTGCCCTGGATACACGGGGAGATTGCTGCTTTACATGAATCCCGGGGAATATTTGCACTCCTGCTCCAGGCAGGCTGACAGTGAGTAAATGGACATAGTTCAGCTGGAGCAGAGTGATGCTGTGTGGTTCTTCCAGTGTGTCACCCTGGCTGCCATGGACCTGTTCACTGCCTGGGAGGAACCTCTCACATGGAATATTCCCCCAAGGTTCACATATGTCTTAGGTTATCTTTCCAAGGCCCCAGATCTTAGCAGTATTTTGGAGGGATTATCCAGTTCTTGCTGGGCATACTTTTTTTTCCTCCTTCCCTGTTTCCTTAATTTTTTATATTAGTCTTCCTGTCAGTGGTATAGATATTTGTAATTTTTGAGGGTATTTTCAGTGATGTGACTGTTTTAATTAAGTTATAATACATCAGGTCGCGCTATTCTGGCTTCATTAAGGAACTGAGGCTGTGTCTTTATGAAAAAATAGTTGTTTATTCACTACTTTTATTTTTAATATGGCGTGACTATATTAGCAAAGATTACCTATTTGATCTTAACAGCAAAGCCCATGATAATCTGGAAGCACCTTCCAGCTTTAAACCATGACTCTGAGAGAGAGAGAGGCTCCTTTATTTAAGTAAAGTTTCCAAGATTCTCTGGATCACCAGTTTAATTTGCTTGTTTACCAAACAAAGGGTTGCATTTTACACAAGCCAAATGAGCCTGGCACTGCAAATAAAAAACAGATTACATTCGTTGCCATTAGTCACTCAGACTTAAAGGGCAGCTCCTCCCTGAAAAGCAGCTCTAAAAACGGCATTGAAGATTTCCGTGGGTTTTGTCCCTTAGTATTTCCAAAGCATAAACACTAAAGCAATGCTTTTATTTCCATGTGTCAGTCTTGCACAAATTAATTTTGTTGACTGACCTACTAATAAAGTGTTCCACATTTGACAAGCCCGTCTCCTGTTCAGTTATGCAGTTCACTCTGTGCAGGTTTTGTCTCTGATTATTCTGAGGCAAATCTGGGTTCTGTTGTAGTCAAGAAGAGCTGAGAGTCCTTATTTCTTAATGATTTTTTTTTTGAGTGGGTAAATGATGGATGGGATAAATCTTCAGCATTTTCTTCCAGTGATTAGATCACATCACGTCCTGAATAAATCCTGTTGTTTGCTCCGATATTCCTCTGCTTTGGGTATAATATTTCTTGCTTTGTCTTCAGGAAAGTTGATAATTTGCTTTGTCCCTGATCCTTTGTCACTTTATCACTTTATCCTGTTACCCTCTTGTTCCCTCTGTTGTGCCTTCACACATTGTTATTCTCCTCTCTCAGACAACTATCTCCCTTCCTTCTGCTGGATTTCCCAAACACATGCCAGGCCCTCAATGAGTTCATCTGCATGATGCTCTTCATCTAAGGCTCTACTGGAGACCAATAAAACCTATAGGGAATTAGATGACAAAGCCAATTGTTACTGTTATTTCATAAGAAAACATGCTTGCATTTTCTTTCTCTTTCTCTGAATGGCTAAATGATCCTAACAATAGTTCTCTTGTTATTTCTCCTTTATTTGCTTCTCCCTGCCATTTAGTATCATGAAGTTAAACTACTGATATATCTTGTGTGCTGAAGGGTATCTCTCAGGTTTGCCATGTGTGGTTACTGCAGAAAAAAGAACATAATTTAAAATTCCCTATGATTTTGATAAGAACAAAATGCTTATCCTATAGGTAGTGAAAATTTCCTAGTGGTCTTTCTGATCCAGTCTGGCTTTCAAGTGGTTGGGGTTTGTTGTAATTTTAGTAAGTAAATCTGTTGTTGCTGGGAAACTTCCCTGGATGTGCTAATCGAGTTTTATTTGGATCCTGAGCTGTATCTCAGTAAGAACAGAGACAATCTAGGCTGAAACATTGTGTGGTTGTGCATATATATGACTCTTGGAGATTCTCCAGGCTGAAGTTTCTGGAGTCAAGGTGCTCCAGCAAGATGGAGCAAAATAACCTGGAGTCTTGCCTTGATCTCCCAC
Source organism: Acridotheres tristis (assembly GCA_037013685.1). NCBI lineage: Eukaryota > Metazoa > Chordata > Aves > Passeriformes > Sturnidae > Acridotheres > Acridotheres tristis. The sequence goes on from CM072895.1 coordinate 5,963,615, forward strand.
TACACACCTGGGAATTACAGGTGTTGATGTCACCGTGAGAACTCCTGAGCTACTGATGAAATCAGATGAGCTGAATACTGTTTTGCAGCATTTGCTCAAGCCAATTGGATTAAAATCATATCCTGCTGCTTTTAATATGACTATACAGAAAGGTTGCTGTGTTGTCATCAAAGATACTCATGTGGCTTAGTAGTCTGAGCTTCAGAATACATCATGGAAGATTGCTGTGCTAAAAACTATTAGAAAAAGCCAGGAATAAAAGCTTACGTCTTTATTAGAGGTTTCCACAGGTCTTAACCAAAGAGTTCTGTTAAAGGTGGCTTGAGTCTGTGTTTACTCAGCTGAGATTTTGACAGGGATGGCACTGATCATTGGAAAGTACATTTGCATTGGACTTACCTATCATTTTATAAAAGCCAAATGCTTAAGTGCAAGCAGGTGAGTAATTTAAACCATTGTGAACTATACACAATCCAGAGAGTAAATAAGTCATTAGAGTAAATTAGCAATGAAGCTGTAGAATAAAATATGCCAGCTAAAAGATTTGATACATTATCCTTACAGTTCTTATAGACGTGCATATTTAGCATCCTGATACAAGCATCTTAATTTAAGTCAGAGTTTGTATCTGGAGCTAGTATGAAGCTCTGATAGAGGAGCCATGGGAAGCACCATCTGAGAGACTGAAAAGCTCCACAGTAGGGTAGCTGTGAGTGGTGCAGGGATCTCTGACTCCAGCCATGTTATTATTACTTTTTATGATGTGTGACTTGTGCTGTGACAGATTAGAAATATGTTGTTGGAAGCTCAGAGAGACCTAGATACATAAAGTTCTATGAAAGTGTTTTAAAAACTAGTGACATTTCCTAATTATATGCATTATTTTTTTCTAGTATTCTTTCCTGTTGCTTTGGTTTGTGGTTCTTGATAAACAATTGGCTTTATTTAAACTGAAGCTCTGTTCTCCTCAAACCCTCAACTTTCTTGTGAGTTGGATGCACAACCCGTCATTTGTGGCCTCATCCAGTTGCTCTGGGGATGTTTAGGACTAATGTCATCACACATCTTGCTTGGTGTTAAGTAGGAAAACTAAAGAGGTGGTTGAAGATACAAAGAGAGTCTGTAATCACCGAGGGAAATTACACCTTCAAGCCAGGACCTTTGCTCTTGGAAAGCTGAGAAACTTGGGGAAGAAGCAGTTAAAATTCTCGGTTAGGTTTGTGTTGTAAGCTCACAACAGGCTGCAGGAGGCGTGGGGCTGTCAGGTTGTTCTCAGCTCAGGACAAAAGCTCAGCTGCCCTGAAACCAGCAAAGGGAGCTGAAGTCAAGGCAAACCCCAGTATAGACAAGCTCTCAGAAATCACTCCTTTGCCAGAAGGCTGCTCTGGACTAATCCCCAAAGTGATGCTGATACTGCCAAGAGACAAGAGGGCTGTAGCTGTTCCTCGTCAGCTATTAGTATTAAACCAGCATGATTATGGGAGAGATCAGATTGCATCTGCTGGGAGAAAACCCCTCTGGCTTACCGTGCCTTTGTGCCTGCTGGAAGATGTGGCAGGGCTGCAATATTTGGGTAATCAGTGTCGCTGTGCCATCTTCACTTGGAGCTCTTCCCTTGCAGAACTCCTTGGGAATGATGTGGTTAACAGAGTGTTTGTTTAAGAGGCAAGGGGGGAGGGAAATTAGTATCAGGTAAAAATGTATATGTCTGTGTGTATATATAAATTCCCAAAGTATTCACAGCCAGCTACTTAATAGTTTTCATTGAATTAATTTTAAAACATGAACCTTGTTTCCTTTATTTAATAGAACAAAACGGCTTCCATATTCTTGCCTGCTACTAGCAGGGTTTATATAGCATTCTGCAAACAAAGTAAGCATTAAAGTCCCTTTTGTCCATCTGTGGAATGAATAATTTTGTGCAAAGTATTTATTATAAGCACACGATACACTTAAACTTTTTACGGTAGTGGTGACAGATCCAGCACAGAACTGGATTGTTAAGTAGCAAGCACACCACGCTTCTATACTGTATAAAAATTTACTGACCTTTCTAAAGGCTCTTGGATTCAAAGGAAAATGTTAGCTCACTTGGCTAACTTTTGGGTGCTACTTGAAACGATTCTGGATGTTGGAAGTAGTGCACAAGAGGCTGTGACGAGTTTCAGTCAGAGCTGCACGACTTCATGAAGGTGAATGGAAAGCTTTGGGTTGGGTACACGTGGGCACTGGCTGCCCACCTACTACCTGGGATTGCACGAGGCAGCAGCTGGGTACCCCTGGATTAGGTACCAAAATGTCCTTGGGAGCCACCTCAGAAAAACATTAAGACTTCCCTGTTATTTGGCAGAAGTTGGGACTAACCCAGAGGTAACATGTCACAAGTACCTCCCACTAATGTAGTTGCTTTTAAGATGATTTACAGTATATGTATATACTACCTATAGTATATACATTATATATAGTATATATGTATATATATGTATATATATGTATGTATATATACTATCTATCTATAATGTACTGATGTACACACACACACCAGTTCTATTTGCTGTAAGTGAAGCAGTCCCTTCCTTTCTGCGAGTTGCATTCTTGGGCATGGCAGTTAATTGCTCGCAGAGTCCCCCTATTCCCCCTCTGGAATTCAGTACATGTTTAACATTCAGCTGGCTTGTCAGAACCCAGACTTTGGGCTCCCCAAAACTTCCTTCACTTGGGTCTGTATGTTGAAAGCCATATTCAGGCAGGGCACGAGGAGATGAGATTAATGGATTAGCCACAGGCACAGAGAAGCACACACCAGGCTGGAGGGAGTCCCAGTGGGGATGGCACAAAGCCCAGGGCTCTTGGAAGTGACCTAAGTCACACCACCATAAATTTCCTGTAACCTTCCTATGCTCACCTCTAGATTTGGCCCATGGGCTTTGCAGATTGTCTTGGACATGGCAGTAGGGGCAGCTGGTTTAGTTTGTCTCTCATTGTACTGGTATTACTGGCTGGAGGAAAAAAAAGACAACTTTGATGAAAGTGTATTTCCAATGTTTTCTGGCAGACAAAGCAACAGATTCCTTTTTGTTGATCCCTTCCAATCTGCTGCCCTCACCCTTTGGAATTAGCTGCCTGCCATGCCTTTATGGCCAGTTGCAGGGCCAATTTTGTCTCCAGCAAAATGTCTCTCCCTCATTTATTTGAATTTCCCAGGGATGAGTATTCAGGGACAGCATCTCAGCTGTTGCCTGAATATCTGCCTTTCTCCATCTATCTAGTCCTCTTTCCAAGTGCTGTTTTCTTTGATTGTTTGAATAGTATTTGCAGTCAGTGATAATGAATTCATGGGCAAAAACCCATTGTGCATCATGTTCTTTATTTTCTTGATGGGGTTGTTGCAGTTTGGTGTCTATTCTGCCCTCTGAAGTGAGGTTGTTTGTCACTGACTTTTCATCTCTGAGGCACATGTCTTCAGCTACTGTGCTGGTATATCCTAAGTTTTATGCTAGAAAAGTTCTTCAGGTTCTGCTGTGGTTGGGTTATATCTGATGGATGGAACAGCACCAGAAGTGGATTCAGGGATGAAGAATGTGTCCCCTTTTCCAGCTGTAGCACCTTCCTTAAAGGCTCATGGTGGGCTGTCCGTGCAGCTGTTCTGGAAAGAAACCTTGTGGACACAGAGCTTGTGGAGCAACTTTCAGAATAAACATTAAATTCCTTTGTGCATCTTTGAAATCCAGCTGAAGATCAGAGTGGGGGTACTCATGTATGATAGAGGATAGATATTGTCATTTATATGCAACAGCATTCTCTCATAGGTTGTTTTTTCCCTCAGGCTTATGGTCAGTGAAGAAAGATCCCTGGATCTCTTTCTCAGTGCTCAGCAGGAATGCTGCATTCCCTTTCAAGCTTCACTTCATGGAGCATTCCTCTGTCATCACAGTGTTTATAATGCTGCTTTCAGGAGAGACTTGCTCTTGTGCTTTCCCAAATCCCAGAGGGATCTGTAAGAAAGGTACAAAACCAGAGGAGCACTAAGTTGCTGTTTGTGGATCAGGAAGGTGGAGGAGAAGACATTCCTAAATGCAGGTCTCTTCATTAGGTTTCTGTTCCTCCCAGTTCTTTGAGCCCGTGTAGGTGCCAGTTGAGCTAATGCAGCAGAGGGCAGCTACTTCCCAGCATATACCATTTATCACAGCTCTGTGATCTCATGTTCAGTCTTGGGAAGATTGGAAATACCAGCTCTTTTGGTACGCCTTTTCCAAAATGTGCTCAGTGACACCCTGCAAGGTTAGAGGCGTGGACAAACACAAGGAGGGAGGAGCAGTGGGAATGTTTCATGTTATTGTGAGTTTGGGAAAATGTCTTTGGTGTGTAGCTGGAATGTATTGTTTTAACCAAGAACAATAAACATAATAGCTGAGAATACATAGAAGTATTTCAGGATGTTAAGGAGTGATCAAAAAAATTTTTTTTTCTCCTATAAAAGCACACTTTTTCTGTTGGATAATGATGTAAACTCTGTTTATTTCCAAGCAGGCAATTTGCACATCTGTTCTGATGTTACTTTCCAGGTTTGTTTGCTATTATTCTTTGATGGGAACACCTAAATTGTTTACAGTTCACAGCAAGACCTATTTAGTTGGGTCAGTTGGTTTCTTCATGCGTGTAAGGCATTCAGGGAGTTGTTTGATACGCAGATAGGAGGAATCTGATGAAAAACTGTAGAAATGGCAAAGGAGATTTTTACTTCTCTTGAGTCTTGCACCTGACCCAGTGTTAGCTATAGTTTAAATGTAATGCTTATGTCAAGGAGAAACTTGAAAATAAGTAATGTTTTATAGTCTTGATAATGCGGTGTCTGTTCCAGCTGATACTTTATTTCTTCAGTCCTTTGATTCTTTCCATATGAAGGCAGCAAATACTTCCATCGGGTTGATAGAGCTTTTTCTTTCCTTAGAAGCTGGATACCTTTAAAATGGCTTGAGCAACTGCATCTTTAAAATTTGCATAAATAAATCAACTGTGTACTGTGGCTTTTGTGATGTTCAGTGTCTTTATTATTTGATGATTAAACGTAATGCAATTTACTAATGAAGAGATGTATTTTGAAGAGCAAAGGTCAGGGCCAGATTTGAAGACTTCCATTGCCTGAAATGTCTAAAGTAATTTTAATCAGGGAATTTACTTGCAATCATCAAAGCACTTTTCCTTTCATGATTTGAAAAAGTCTTGCTGCTGATGTTTATAATTATGGAACACCACCATCAAACCCTTTGCTCATCAAACTTCATTACAATGATTTATTTGACATGCAGTAATACTTGTAATGCAGAACAGAAACAGAGCTATTGATTTACCAGCAAATTCATTAAAATTGTGTAAGTATTATTGCCAATAGATACACAAGGAACATAAATTATTTTATTCTGTTTTTTTTGAGTTACAGAGGGTCTGTCAAGGAGTTCCATATAAAGCAGGGCAGAATGCTGATATTTCTGTACGTTAGCAGACTGCTGGAATTGCTGGAAAAGCTTTTCATATTTAGAGATCTCGTACTGTCACATTTTGCTTACAAAAGTATTTTGGTTGGTGCAGTCCTGTCTTGGAAGGAGACATATTTTATGACCTGTAATGAAGTCAAGAGTTTGGTGAGTGAGATATCAAGATTGTTTTTTACATACTAAATAAATTACATCATGGGGAGGGAAGATGGCTTGCATTTTTCTGCATCACAAGTTTCAGGTTCATCCAGAAGCTACCACGTGTTCAAAATATTTTGCTGATACCAAGAACTCTTTAACTTGTTTTTATTTATATTAAAATGATTCCAGAAGTGCAGAGGAGGGCATTTGCTGTTACTGTATCTCCAGACTATTTTTTTGTGTTGTATCTCTTAGGTTTTATGGGATGTTCTACAGCACCTGTTCCAGTGGAATTGCAGGATTGATCTGCCACAAGCTGGTAGTGACTTTGCTGTTGTCATTAGTAAGTGCTGTGAATTGTTGGTATTGAGAAGGAAGAAAGGCACCATCCTGTTACATGGGTGATGGAACTCTCTGGAGAAGTGTGAAGATGGAGTTGGGCTCTGGAGTGAGTTTGTCTCTGTGGGATTTACTCATGGAAGGCTGGATGTTAGAAGGAACTCCTGAATCACTTAAACTGCGCTGAGTTCAAGGGCACATTTTGTTCTCTGTGTGTTTTACTGCTTTCCCTGGAGGGTTTGGATTTTCTTTCCCTTTGCTCTTTTCTCTAGGCAGTTCCATTTTGTGCTTATCAGGGCTCTGCCAGATGCCACACTGAACAGTGTGCTTCTTTCCCCAGTACAGAGCATCTACTGCACTGTTTTTTGCTTTCCTTGCCTAGCCTCCGGCAGGATTTTTTTTTTTTAATTACAAAGTTAATTTTTTTCTTTGGACACAATTCAAACAGCTAACAGTAACGCTTGTTTATCCCTTAATGCCTATGACAGGTTTTCCGTGTAAACAAAAATTGCATCTGTCCTCAGGGACTAACTTCTGTGAGTATATATCATGAAACATTGGGTATTTTTATAAGGTATGTAAATGAAAATGGAAAATACTGAGAGGTTGTCCTGGAATGTGAAGAGCTTATATTTCTGTCAGAACTTGGGTAAGCAAACCTGTCCTTGCTTTTAAAAATGGTTGTTTTATTTGATTCAGGGCTTTGGTTTTGGCTGATTAGTAGTGTATGACCCTTCAGGTCAGTCTGGATCTAATGGAGATTCCTGTGAAATCACAGAATTGAGCAGCCGGGAGCCACATGAGACTGCCACAAGCAGATAGGAGATGAAAGCTGAGTTGCTCATTGGCCCTAAAATTGAGTGGTTTTGCAAAAGGAACTGGAGTCAGTGCTGGAGTGCAGGGAATTTTGGTGATGGCATGAGCTGAGAACCTGCCCTGTGATCTCCCAGCAGCAGGATTTGACTGGGCTGTGCTGTGTGTCAATAGATGGAGGACAGGTTAGGCACCAGCAGCAGTTCTGGGGTCTGTGTTCTCATCAACTGGATCCACAGAACCATCCTGGGTAGGTCAGGCAGTGTCACACAGCACAGCATGAGAATGGCTGGACAGACAATATTTCCTTCCCAAGTTTTTCTCTGAACTTTACAGGTTTTCCAAGAATATCCATTCCATGTGTACAGTCATTGCTCCTGAGGTGCATAAATGTCTCTGGTTCTGCTAGGAGACAAATTACTATTGTGTTGATGTTTCGGCTCTTTTAAAGAGCCCGTGGATAGGAGCAGATGTGTTCATGGAGGTACTGGGCCTCAGGGCTTTGGCATCAGGATAAATTACTAGAGAGTAACAAATCACCTCGTGTCAGTTGCTCACTTGTGAGTAACCACATGCACAATCTTTCCATGCAGCACCTCCCTGTCAGTGAAAGGTACTTCAGCTCTTTTCTGAGAGGAGAGCTACCTTAAATTAAGTTGCACTTACTTCAGGAAAGTGCCTGTATGAGACCATTATGAAGTGGTTGATAAGTAGAAACTTGCCACCTTGCAGTGTGGCAGAATTCTGGATCTTTTGAGTTTCCTTTCACTTGAAATACTTTTCCTAATTCAAAAAGAAATCAAAACCAGTTTAATCTTCATCTGTTTCTGACTTCAGAGCATGTTGGTATCTCCCTGTTAGTTTCCTTAGAAAGTCAAAAATGCTCTTTCTGTTCTTTTGAAGAAATACCCTTCCTTAGAGAATTTCTGGTAGAATAAAAATTTGGAAATTAATTTTCTACACTCAAATCACAGCATTTCCTTCAGTAAATACATCTTTCTTTTCCTTTCCTGAGTGCTCAAAAAGAAGAAGAAGAAAAAAAGCAAGTTCTCCTTAGGTTTAGGTTCTGTTGACTTGATTGGCTGATTTCCTTGTGTTCCTTTTCTCCTGGCTTCCTTGTGTTTCTCCAGAAGAACACAAGATCTGAAACTCAGTGTTGATCCCAAAATCACATAAGTCGTGTAAACTGGAAGAAGCAGAAGGAAGGGAGCTGAAATGGGAAGAAAGGCGTCTTCCTTTTTAAGCAAGTCTTTCTTTCAGCTGTTTTTGTTCCATGAGCACTGCCAGAGCTCCAGTGGAGATTAGAGCCTGGAGAAAACTCTCTTCCCACCTACTCTAATGTCACCCATGCTGAAGATCTCTACACCCAATCCTGGCCACAGTCTGTGTTTGAGTGAGGTGTTTGGCTTTCTCCTGAGCTGGAATTCAGAACAGGAAAGGGTTGTTGGAAGCTTTGTGATGAGAGACCCTGGCCTGGGCATATCCTTAGTCTTGGAGCAGGATGTACCCTGCAGCCATTCCTCCTTCCTGTGAGGGTCTGCTGGCAGCAGTCATTTGGAAGGATGTGGAAACTGCAAACATCCCAGATTCCCAAGGCAGGCTGGAGGGAGGGATGTGCCAGTTTGCCTCCCTGGTGATGACAGGCCTTGAGGCCTTGGAAACAAGGGTGTGAGGGATGGGATGGGAGGGCTGGGATAACCCAACAGTAAACAGGCTGGGGAAAGGGAGGGAGGGAGAAAGTGGTGACAGGGACTCCAGGGCTCCTCTTCGTTTTTCTTGCTTTTGTCCTTTTCTGTTGTTTTTCCCTGTCGATGCAACAATGAAAATGTGACCAGGCCACAGTTTAAGGTGAATGGGAAGTGACTGAAACCTGATTACTACAAGAAAATGTGTTAAATGATTGTCTTAAGCTGGACTTTTGCATAGAGCCAGATCTCAGATTTGATTGAGCCTTAGGCTAACTGCACTGTGCCTGATTTCTGGCTGCTCCTTGGCTTGAGCTATTACTTCATTCCTATCGAAAATGTAATTCTCAGAAAGCATTTTTCAATCTTTCTATCCTCTGAGCGCTAAACTCAACTTACTTGCCCACTGAAATGTGCTCTGACAAGGCTCTGACTGCCTTTCCTTTCTCTGATGGGTGATCTGTTGGGGAATGGGAAATCTGTTGCAGTGCAGTCTGAGCTAATTTGCCAGAAATGAAGACAGATTGTAAAAGGCTCAGCAGCCTACTCAAAAGAGCTTTCTTTCTCTTTTTCCCTCTGCATCAGTTGATTTGTTATAGGAGGCATGTCTGTGGGGGACACTTGCATTGATGAGTCCTTGGGATGCTTCTGAAGATCCTTTCCTGTGCTCTAAAATGAACCATGAAGGTTCCTCCTGTCTGACAGTGACAGCAAAGGCTTAGGAGGTTTAGAGTTTAAGGCTTAGCTCCAGTGAGTATCCCAAAATATATATGTCTCTGCAATTCTGGAGCCTGTTTAAATTATTCAGACTTCTTCCTGACCAGGATCATGCAATCCCCTGTGTGCTCTCTGGCTATATTTTAAGATACTTTTGGTGAAGGCTTCATATTAGGTCTTGCCAGCAAATACATAAAGCATTGAAATGGGGGTGGCCAGACAGCAATGTTTTGACAGTAACTTCTCTAGGTAGGGTGATTGTATGGTCCAGCAGAACTCGGGTATCTCTTGGTCTTTAATATATTTATTTTGTTAGTATCCCTATGAGATACAGAAATGCTGTTACTCCCATTTTACCAGAAAGCCATAAACTGCAGGCTGAACTCAGTGACTTGCCTGAGGGCCATCCAAAATGTGAATTATCAGCTCCAGTGTTTCAGTCTTTGCTCTAATCCAAGGACCATCCAACTTCCCGGCTTCAAGTAGACACAGTCACCACAGACTTTGAAGATAAATCATATACTGTTGGAGGAAAAGCTAGAAGTGCCCTAATCTTATCTTAATTAAGGTGTCCTAAGAAAACAACAGTAAATTACATCAGCTGTGATGGAAGTGTTGAACTTGATAGGGAGGCCTGAAAGATTCAGACAGTAAAGGGCCATTGTTGAAAGAATAGTAAAATATATGGACTGTGTGGAAAATGAGTTCCATTAACCCCTGAAAACATATCAGTCCTATCTGTCTTTTTTTTTTTGTTGTTGTTGATTGGCATATACTGGGTGCTTCCTGCATTGAGGTGATGCAGTAAAACTTAGAGTAATTTTTACAGTTTATTTAATGCTGCTGGAATCTGTCTGTTGGAGTTTGTACTGGACATCACATTTACAGAACCTGCAGTTTGAAGAGCCTGTGATAGCTTTTGCTTTCCTTGTTCTGTTGGGCGTAGTTCACTGAGACAGAGGTTGTTTCTTGCTCCTCTAATGTCATGAATTTAAGTGATTTTTATTTGATTCTTCATATAAAGGAGTGCAATCTTCCAGAATTGCAGTTAGTAGTTGTTGTTTAATAGCTAATTTGTGAAAATAGTACTTCATTGTGCTTTCATGTGCACAAACTTTGTATAAGTAGGGCCTGTGTTTGCTATTTAGATCAAGAACTGGTGTCCTACCATCTAATAACACTAATTCCGTCCAGGAGCATCCAGAAGGCACTGATAGCAGTGGGACATGGAGCTTGCTGGGTGTCAGATCCACTTGCTGGTGCGTGAGACTTCAATTTCCCACCAAACCTGAGTGTTGAATGTTGATGTGCTTGCAAGTCCTGTCAAGTTCAAAGCATGAGTTAGGACAGCAACAGTACTGATGCATCTGAGAAAATTCTGGTTCCGTTTGCTTTGGCAAAGAATTATGAGTGGCTTTGAAGATTTTGAAAATATTTGGGGAATTATCAATTGTTTTTCTCCACATAATGTATCTTTTCAAGAAAATTTGACTGCGTTAAAAAAATTGTCTCTGCTGAACTTTAACTGTGTTAATAAAAAAATAAATCTTCAGACTAGACTTATCCAAGCTACTAAAAAGTTGGCAGGATGAAAACCTAAGGAAAAAGAAGTAATTTCTGGCATGATGTGTTCTTTTTATTTTGCATTTCGTTACATTTATATATGAGTCCATTGTTGCTACTTGCTTTCAATAAAAGGCCATCATTACACAAACCCTTACTCTGGTCACTGAGCCAATCTGCAATCTTAAAGAAAAGATGAGATTCAGATAACTCAACTGAGCTTTCTCAGAAAAATAGCCTGATAATATTTAAGCACTGCCATGACTGGTTGTAAATTTATCTTCCAGTATCCTTATTAAAGAATCAACAGAGAAGTCTCAAGCACTTCACCAAGAGAGACAGACAGAACTAAAACCCCACAGTGGTGATGACTGTTGTTGCTGCAGAACGAAGACAGACTTTTTTTTTTTTTCCCCCGCATTGTTCTCTTCATGTAAACACCAGCATTTCAGTGGAGAATCGTTAGGAAACTCTTAGCAGTGAAATGCTCAGAAATGTCCGTGGCACACTGTACATTCATGTAAAGTAAGAGCCCCTGTGCTAAGCCCTATAAAAACTATATGTAAAAGAGTATTGTTTTGTTTAAGCTGAGGCCCCACCATTGATTTCAGGGTACGTCACATTGCAATAAAACCCTGGCCTTTGGTATCTCCTGAAAGCATCACTGTTTTGTGAATTACACAAGAGATGTTAAAACTTGATGACTGGAGAACAAGATGTAACATGCCTTAGAGGGTCAGGGTCACAGTCAGTGTCAGCTTGGAGACGTAATGTTTTCCTGGCAAGACAACAAGACTTGCCATCCCTTTGGATTAGGAGGAGAAGGGACATTTATAGGTAGAGCTGAGTTTATCCTCGTGAGAACGGTGCATCTTTTAGGGCTGGGAATGGGATATTATACACATTCTATAGCACAACCTGGCCTGATGCACAGAGAGGTTACAGGGAGGTGAAGAAATGTTGATGGGATGTGACCAAAGGTCTGTTGTGGGTGGTAGTGCCTGAGGGAAAACAGTGCTAATTAAAATGGGTGCAGTCAAGGTAGAACTCAAAGAATGAAAACCCAGTCCCTGTAGTTATTACTGATTTTGTTGTTTCTTAGATAAAAAACTCACAGACTTTAGATAAGGTTTTAGTTGTAAGGTCAGGATTTGATTTGCTAAGTATTTTAAATTACTGTTCCTAATTAGTTTCTAATAAAAAACATAGAGATTAAGTCACTGAGAGTTCAGAATTAACTTCTTGATTCTGCCTCACATTCTTGTCTTTCAGAAGGAACTTTGTCCAGTGTTTCTCATTTACAGAAATTCATTATCAATTTAAATCCCATCCCCAGATGTTTGCATATCTCTGTAAAAATACGGTTGTCCTGGAGAAACTATTTTATAAATTTTATAAAAATCACTTTTTCCTTACTGCAACCCAAACTTCTTGAATTGAAGGGTCTTCTAAAGAAGAAAACTTCTAAACTCTAAAAATGTAAGTGGCAAGGAAGCAGTGTAGCAGGATTGAGATAGTAAAACACAACAAAGATGCTACAAAGATGTGTCTGTGCTTCAGCAGCATCCTGTGAGCTGTCAGGTAGCACTTAGCAGAGTGTAGCTACATTTGTGCCATTTGTTTTTTCTAAGAACAAAGGATGTATTTCAACAATACCAAATAACCGCTGTTAGTTTCTGGTTAATTTTATTATTTATTTAACATTTTTAAGTTTTGTTCTTATGTTATTTTTCAAATGCGTTTTCCTTTGTATCCTTTTTGGTCTCCTGTTCTGTACATTGTTTGAGGTTCAGGCTTGTCTGTCTTGTTTTGTTTGCACATCACTAGAAAATTGACTTCATGGTGGAGATTTCGGGCAAGATGGCATTATGAATAATGAACAAATACTCAGTTTCCTGTCTCCTTATCCCAATTGATAGTGTCACTGTATTGCTATGAAAAATAACTCTGTATGTGGTACAGTGCAAATTAGGAAGCTGGCCTCAAAGTACCTTCATGTCTTGTGCTGAAATCTCATCCTGACAGACAATGCTGAATTTAGAGTGCGACGTTTCAAAAATACAGGGTTTCTAAGCAACAGTGTTTAGAGAGGGAACACTTCTTGTTCCCAGTTTTGCCTTTGACTGCTGTATCTATAAAATAGCTTAAACCAACAGGTTTCCATGTTGCAGAGTGATTAATTTTGATACTAATGAAATGGGGCCCTGCTGCCTTCCTCATGCTCCTGTGTACTTGTTTTGTGGGCAAGGTGCAGGATCTTGTGATGAATGGGTTACTTTGAGAGTTCTCTTCATTTTACAAAGCATATTGTTCAGGGCTGATTTTGTGAACAGCTGCTCAGCGATCCATAAAATAACATAAACTGTAGGACAAGAACTTGCAAAGGAATACCTGGCATTGACAAAAATCCTAGCTTTATTTTAACATAATATCTGAAGGAACAGAAGAATGTGGCACCGCATTGGTAACTATGGGAAATGCTGTTTTACTAAGAAAACAAGTTCTACTTGTCCCAGTGTCTTCCCCCTTCTTCCAGGTGATTTATGTAGTGACTTTCACAAGCCTTATGGCGTGTGTTTTGTTGAATTCCAAAGTAACTGACATAGAGATGTGTGTGATAGGATTAAAACTCAAGTCACTGTCATTTAAATGCTAATCTCTGTGGATTAGGAGAATTTGTCAGCAGTTACCAGAGCCAGTGATGGTGCATACTGATTTGAGGTAATCCCTGATATCCATTGCCCTGTGCTGGAAGATGAACCAACACCACCTTATATCAGGGCCAAAGCAAAGAGAGAGAATAGATATTGTAGTAGATACTGGCTATGGATGGCCTTCCAGAGGATGCAAAGTCCTTTTGTGTAGGATGGCTGTTTGTTAGACCCAGCCCCTCCTCACAGCCTCGTGTGGCTGAGCAGCGAGGGGTGAGGGCTGGGTGTTTATAAATACCAGTTTAGAGTAACTAATGCATGAGATCACTTAAAAGGTGCACTGGGATCTTAAGCAGCTAAAAGAAAATGTTGCCTGTTTTAATTGAAAATCTTTTTATTTCCAAGACAGTCTGGTACGATTTAATTATTAGTCCTGATTATATTTTTTTTATGGATGATCTAAAACTTCAATAGTGTTTTGAGACAAGTGGCAGAACCATTTTTAAGAATCAGTATCAAGCTTTATTTGAAGAGAGTCTTACTTTCCTGTATGTCTAGATTGTTGTAAGTATTAATCTCTACACAGTGTCCTGAATCCATGCGGTGTTCCCACATGCTAATGTTTGCATTGGCACATTCATATCGACGGATTTTCATGCAAATCCAGTCTTTTCCCTCCTTATTTGACAATTTTAGGAGGCTGCTAAACAGATATTTCTCCTGCAGCCTTCGGAGACTTCCTCATTAAATCTTGCTGAATTTACTATCAGGTGCTGCATTTTGAGCCAGGGAATACCAGGGTGGAAGGAACATCATGGATCATCTGGTCCAACCATTTTTGTCAAGAGCATGCTCAAAGAATCATAGGATTGTTTAGGTTGGAAAAGACTTCTTAAGATCCAATTTCTAAGCCAGCCCTGCTGAGTTCACCATTAACCCATGTCCCTAAGCACCACATTACACAGTTTTAAAATTTCTCCAGGGATGGTGACTCTAATGCTTTCCTGGGCATCCTGTTCAATGCTTGACAATGCTTTTGGTGAAGGAATTTTTCCTAATATCCAATATAGACAAAATGGCATAGCACCAGCTGCATCTTTAAAGTGACTGATGTTGGGGAACCCATTTTGGGAGACCTCACTGTCTTTGGGGAGTTCATTGGTGTCTAAACAGAATGTGTGGCAGCAGATTGAGAGTATAATTTATAATTAAAAAAAAAAAAAAAAGCCTGGAGGTGAAAGTTATTTTTCAGCGCACCAGTTTCTTAGGCCTTTGTTTATTATGTATTCTTTAGTAACTAATTCCTCCAGGACAGTTTATATCAAGATCTGTTAGGCTTCAGAAGGAGTGTGTTGAGTGAGCATGGAATGGAGTGCACAACACACAAGATCTAATCTAGCAATGGCATGAGTGCAAGTAAAACTCTGTATTCATGCATTGCCCCGGGGATTTCACTGGGGCTCTGCCTGGGCACCCAGTTCTGCCTCTGTGGGATAAATGGCAAATAGGAGTCATGTGTCTGAAAGCAGCACAGAGCTGTCAGATGCTTGTTTCAGCCAGACTTTACTATTTGTATAAACACTGTAAGCACTCTTTTGCAGAGCTTGAAAAACATTTTGCTCTGCCTTGTTTTAGTTTGATTTTATTTGCATGCATCATTTTACATGTGAAGAGATTGACCCAATATAACCAACCAGATTGCAGAAAAGGTAGAAAAAGGTTTTACAAGCAAAATGTGTTTCCTTGTGTCCTTTCTTTCCTGGAACATAAATTCACCAAAAAAAACCCCTATTCGAAACAGTGATTTGCTCATAATGAATGTTAAAAAATATAATCCAGATATCTGCTGGTTTGTGAATGTGGATCCATGCTTTATTGAATGTGGATCAGGCTGAAATGTTTATTTTCGACAATGATTCTAAATACTGAGATGTACAAATATTAGTCTTTCATCTGTCTTCAGAACAGGCAAATAGTGGGAGATGAACTTGCTCATACTTCCTCTGCCACTTGGGTAAAGTATTTTAGACATTGAGGTACAAATTTGCTTTTTGCTGTCAGCTTGTTTTTCTGTATATCTTCAGGATAATAAATACAGAGAAAAGATACATTCATTATTGACTTCCTAGAGACTGGCCGTCTGATTTATGGCTTCAAAGTGTCTCCATTTTATCTGTCAAAACTGATTTTAAACTTCATTTGTCTTCTGTTTTTGGCAGTGCTTTTTACCTTGAATTCAACTGTTTGACATGCATTGTACCAGAGTCACATTTTAAAAACATTTACAGTATGTTGCAGAAAAAAAAGGTTCAAGTTGGTACATCTGCTTTCAATATTATGCATCTCTCAAAGTGAAAACAATTTGAGAGCTGGCAATGGGAATGTTCTTGTAGCTGTAAGCACAGCGTTTAGGTAACTTAGAAGAATAGAGCAATAATTACAGAAAATGAATTGTCACAGAGTAACATTCTCCTGTGATTATCACCAATTACAGTTAGCAGCTCCAGCGGCCTTGGTGATTAGATGCAGAACATGGTTTCCCTAGACTGAAATGGGATTGGGCCATTTCTCAAAAGATTTTGTTAAAAATTACTCTCAGAGATTGAATTCCTGCAAATGGGGCATTAACAGCCCCCTGGGGGCTGGCACAGACATCTCGCAGTGCAGAGCATCCCTGGGACTGATAAAGCTTCCTGCTCTCCCTTTGCCCCAAAGGGGCAGAGCCTCAGCTTGGGGCTTCTCTCCAGACCCTATCAGGCACCGAGCACTGCTCCTTTCCTGACTAAAACCTGAGCTGCAATAGTGGGAAAAGAGTGCATTGCAGGTGGAGGGGTGGCCCAGCACGATTGAGACCTTCAGCAGTGGTGCAGCTCTGATGGAGGGCAAGAGAGAAATCTTTGGCCAAGCACCCACAGCTCCAGGGTCCCCTGTAGTGCCTGTGGCTTTTAATCACAGCTGCATAGGCTCGTTTTTATCTGAACTCCCTTCATCAGACTTTCCCCATCTTGCATGTTTTCACCTTGCTGTCACTGTGTATTAGTTCTTTCCTGCACTAGTCTGGATGATTATCAGTAAGGGAGTATTGCATGGGTAAAGCTCATATGAGAGGATGTATTAGAAAAAGAAACATGAGGGTAATGGAGGCTGGGTGGATCTGCTGGTGGTGCAGGTAGATCAGAATGGCCTTAGGAATAATCTGCAGAAAGGCCTGGAAGAGGAGTGAGGGTCTGAGTTCCAAGTCAGAGGTGGAGCCTATGTTATGAAGACCTCCTGGCAGAGTCTGTTCAAAGTAAGAGTGAAAGAAGGACAAACTGAAGGTGCAGCTGGTGGGAGCTGCCTGTGATGACTTACCATTCATTAAGCAATGCCAGAGACTGAATTTTTTAAGTGCTGGTAGGCAGACGGTTGTCAGTAGAAGCAGCATGATTATGTTATGTTTGGATTTGTAATTGAGATTACAAACCAGATGGAGTGTGAAGGTGAAGAGGGTGAAGAGACACAGAGAAAGAACTAAGCTCTTCGAAATTAAGGGAGAAATGAAAATAAGATCCATCCTCTGGACAGTTCACTGGAGTAACTTCTTCTCCCTGTGCATCACAGGGTTTGTTGTGATTCCCAGTGCTTAGAACAGAATAACCTGCTGTTGATGTGTGTCCAGTTCAGAGGAGCCTGCTGAGGCTGACATTCTTGGTCTGCACTCACCTCACCTGTGTGGTATTGGGGGATTATTGCCTGTGTTCTCATCAATGTAAGAAAGGATTTAAGCAGCTTCATTTGTTTCTGCATGTGCTTGATGCTGAGCCTGGAGTTTTTATTCTTTCAATTATGCTCTGTAGCTTGGAATGCTTAACAGAGCCAGGCACAGGCAGTGCATAGGGATGAGAGTGCTGGAATAGAAAAATAAACAGTGGAAACCCACAGCTGAACTACCAGATGCTGGGGTTTGTCGAGACTTTTTTTGTAAGAACACAGGGACTCTGACTAGGGTCATTATCCCTACCAGCCACTTGTCAATATAAGTCCCTCTTTCTCGTTTTTTCTCCCTTTTTTTTTTTTCTCCTCCCCCTCCCTGCCATTTATGTCCACTCCTCCCTGTAAAATGTCCTAGTCCAGCTATGACTGAAATAGCTGATCAGCTACTATATCCCTGGAAGAGAGGGATGGGTGCAGTGCCCATCCAGGCAGGGTTGTGCAGCCACCATGTCACCTCTGGAGACATTGCTGTGGCACTGGGCTTGCCTTAGACTACAGAGAAGCAGATGACTGCACACTAGGATGTTTAGCCAGAACTGACTTTCTTTCTTTACTGAAAGCACTGAGGGGAAGTGTGAGAGGTTATCTGTTGCAGGGGCAGACCATGCTGTGTGTGTGTGATCTCTCTCCCCTCTCTGGTGCTGAGGGGAAGGAGGGCACAAGGTTCCCTCACATCTGTGCCATGGTTGTGTCTGTGTGCTTTGGACAAACACTACCTGTGCCTCAGAAGCAAAAGCTGGGCATAGTTCTTTGACGTGACTGCACTTCAGTCAGGTGAGAGTAGAGAGGCCATGGATGATCTTGAACAGACCACAGTAATTCCAATGCTCTGGCCTCTGCTGGGTGGATGTTCTGCAGCAGAGAGTGAAGAAATATCAGTGACTTCAAAGGCAAAGCAAACCTGAAGCAGGTGCTACATGGGACTGTAGTGCATAGCAGTCATCAAGGGTCTGAGTCCAGAAGGAAGGTCAAGAGAGATTCCCACCAAAGCCAGTAATTGTTTTCTTTTTCAGCTTGTTTATTTTCTATGCAGTTAGCAAAACGTGACTCTTCATTATGGGTGGTGTAACCAGTCATTAGCTGTATACACATGGCTGGGGTTCAGTTTCACAGAAACAGGATACTTTACTTTTCCACACTGACTGAGAAGAGGGAAATGCACTGACGTACAGGGCATGTAAGCTTGAGCTTTGGGAAGCCACTCTTGCTTGTGTGACACTGGTTTCTGCAGCATCATGAGCTGGTTCAGTAGAGCTTAATGTTTTCTGAGCTTCTCCCCTCTGAAACTGCCTGTGACTGACAGGGCAGTGCCTGAGCTGGACTTGCCTGTGAACCACTCTGAGAGCAGTTGTGCCAGCCTAGCCCAGGCTGATGCAGCCACTGGAGACAGGCTTGGATCCCCCTGGAGCACTAGGACTTGGGAGCAAGCCCCAGCAGCTTAGACATCCCTGCAGCATGCTCTGAGGAGCCTCAGCTTGGCTGTTGCTTGTGTCTTCTTTCCTTGCTTTGCTTTCTGGAAAACTACTGCTAATGATTTGCAGTGCAAATAATGCATGAGACTTGCTTCTGTCGTATCACAAGGAGTGATTTTGGAGCTGTGCTCTTCTCATGTTTTCCCTCTTGCTGACTTGCTGACAATGAGAAGGAAAAAATTCTTGGTTTTCTCTTTTTGGGAACTTCCAGAGGTTGCATTCCTCCCCCTTAATCTCAGCTAATTTCTTAGTCAGCGTGCTCAGGATCACATGGATTTCTGCCAGGTAAGTAGGGATTTTTGTGAGCTGTAGTCTGTTCAGTCAGCAATCATTTTAGCTGTAAAAGGCCATGGCTTAGTGTGGGGCTCAGATGACACACAGATTCAGCTTCCAGCTCCTTTATTTTTTAAATGGCTTTAGTTACTCCCTCTCTGCTTTTTTTTTTTTTTTTTTTTTTTGCAATCTAGCCATAGGGTTTAGATCTATTCTGTAAAACTAGTGCTAAACCAAACAAGGCAAACTTAAGAAAGGCTTAATTAAAATAACAGAAATCTTACACTCACTGAATCTATTGCTGGAGCTCTTTTTGCCTGTAAACAAGAAAATCAAATGGCTGTTTTTCCCCCCACCCCTCAGTTTCATAAGTGGTTACTGAGCTTCTGCAGTTGCTACATTCCTTAAAAAGTTGTTATTTCTTTTTTGGTCGCACACTAGGGGACTCCATTGTTTTCAGTGGTGCCTATTGAGTTAGGCCCATCGACAGCAGAGCTCATTCTGGGTCATTAACTTTGGAGGCACAGTAGTATAATTTGGTGACTTTATTCTGTGTCTTAGCAGATACTTGTATTAAAGTCACGCACAAAACCAGAATAACCATCCTTCTCCCTTCCTGAAAACGCTGAGAGTCTTAAAGGACCTTTTAAAGATCTTTTAAAGGACCCATTAAAAGACCATTAGAATTTGTAAAGCTGTGTTTAAGCACATATTAAGCAGAAGTAGCAAAACAATGCTGCTATCTTAAGTTATTGATTCTAGTACTGTGCTGTTCTAGTGTTGACAATTTAACAAGATTGCTTGGAAAAACTGGCTATGTTTAAGAGAAGATTCACAAAAACGATTCATGATCTGGAGAATATACTGTAGTGTGAGAAAATGAAGTTATCTGCAGAGGGAGAGAGTACCAGTTATGTCATGTGTTTTCACCTAGCACACAGTCATAATGTGAGACCCAGTGCCTGAATTCAAGTCAAACAAGTTGAAGCTATTTAAAATTCATGCTAAGAACCATGGAACAAACTGCTACTGAAGCAATTCTCCATCATTTAAAGATTCCACTGTGAGATTTGATGTCTTGTTAAAAGATGCACTCAAGATCCAACAGTGTGTGGTTAAACTACATGGAGATATCCCAGAGGAAATACAATGCACCAGGCACACTGGCATTCTTTCTGGGCTCAGCCTGTAAACTGTGTGGTCTTTGGAAATTTCACTCAGTTCCTGTGCTATGCTTGCTATATACAAACTCAGTCACTTCACCCTCGAGGTCTGTTTCCCACTTTATACAACATTTGGTCCTGACATTTAGGGAGCCTCCCACACCTTTTGGCCACACTTTGTGTGCAGTGAACATTTTCATTTCCATAGCTCTTAATCTTAAAAGGTTTTAAAAGGCCTTTTCTTCTCAGCACCAAAGTTTCATAAAAATGCACATGATCAAAGTTAGCAGTGTGCTAAGGTGATGGTGTAAAGAGGAAGGGAAAGGAATGGAGTGTTTGCCCAGAGTTGTAACAAGCTAAACTTCCTCCATCTGAGACCCTCAAATCTAGTCTAAATAGAAGTTCATTCCGCCCATGGCTCTCTGCTCACTTTGGTTAGTCAATAATATTTACTGAGTTCCTGGCTGCACTCTTTGTATCTCTAATTGAGCACTGTTATTAAAACGCAGATGTCAGAATTCAGTGTGCATCTTGAGATACTCAGTTCTGGAAGACTTCCTAACTCTGATCTTGCTTTTACTAGTTTTGTATTGCTGTTCATTTCACTGCCTGTGGCAGAGTCTCCTGACTGACAACCAACAGGAACAGAACTGGGCTCAGAGACAATATCATTAATGGATTACTGTCGGTTCCACGGGATTGGATTAGCATGCTAGAATGATTTCATGCCTTTCACATATTCTTGATGGTCAGCAGAAAAAGTGCTGTAGATCTGAAGGGTCAGTCCTAATTAGAGTTTTGAAACTTCTCTAACACCAGAGTCTGGACATGGTGCAAATATGTGCATGTTCCTGAGAGTTTTTGTTTAGTGTTTTATGCTGCTAAATTGTATTTTGGTATGAGGGTAGGGGCAGCCTTTGCCTCTGCATGCGTGCGTTTAGTAATTCTGGGTTTTCGAGGCATTTTTCAGAGAGAATTTTAGTCCAGCAGTAAAAACCAACAGCAAAACTGGATCACGCCAAATGTTCATTAATCTCATTATTTTCTGTTTTACCCAAGAAGAAAGATAAATTAGTCCAGATATGATTTAACTGCTGGATCTGCCTGCCACAGTGTTGCTGGTTCTCAGTGAAAGAAGAGAGTATCTGTTACCGACTGCAAAGAACAGAATCTGATCGTGAAAAGTGTGGAGAAAAAAAGGTGTATAAAGAACAGAAAAAGGACTGCTGGAGACAGTTCAGAAGAGAGACAGAGGAAAGAGATCAGAGCTCTGGAAAACATGATTTATGAGAAAAAGCTTGAATAATGAGAGCTGTGTAACACTGGCGAGAGAAGACTGAGTGGAGACAGCCTGCAAAAACAAAAGGTTGCTATGGAGGGCAAGAGAACAGACTCCTCTCCGTGTCCAGTTTGGACAGGACAATATGTAACAGACTGAGTTGTGCTAAGGAGCTTTTTTAAGTTAGCCATAAAGAAAAGAATTCCTAAGTCAAGTGAAATGACTGAATAGTTTGCTGGAAATGCTGGGGAATTGCTGGAGCGTGTGAAGTAGATTGGTCAAACACCCCCTTAGGTTTGTGAGGCTGGATTATGCTGTAGGGACACAGGACAGAGTAAATAATGTTCTGAAGACTCTCTCAGCCCTGTTTTTTCATGATTGCATAATGTGTTTGTCAGAGCAAAGGGCTTCTCATGGTTACACTGATCCTTCTGTATCAGTTTCTTCACTGGCATATCCAGATTCATGAAATCCCTGAGATACCTTGTTCACAGGGCTTGTGTGCAAAGTGCTCACCCAATTTACGGAAGGCAGCGTTGCTAAATAAAAACAGAGAGTACTCCACAAAATTCCTAATCCATAGCAACTGCCCACTGTCATCACTGGAAGATTCACAGAGGCCATCGAGCAGGAGCTAAACTTCTCATTATTGTTTATTCAGTGTTCATGTAAGACAGCACCATTCAGTGAGAATATTTTCCAGTTTTATAGCATTCTGTGTACTCTTCAATTTTTCTTCATCCTCATAGCTCTGCTTTTCTTCTTCCCTGTGCCTTCACCTCTTTAAAGCAGATTTCACAATAGCCTCGTTCTTACCCTGTTCCACAGTCTGCTAAAAAACCCCACAGCAGAACAGGTGCTGGTAGGGGTGCCTTGGTTATCCCTAGAATCTGACATTTGGAAGAGATGGATACAGTCAGGATATTCAGTCCTCCCAGCTGTTGTCTGAAGCTGCCCATTTTGGATAGACACCTGAACTAGTTACGTTTAAGTCACAGAGTGGAGATTTTCCCCTGTGTTACATGGCACATAAGTATTTATTGCACCAAGAACTCATATGTTTGACACCGTCCTTCAGCAGACTGTGCTTACTGGGGATACATTAAGTTGTAAGTTTAACAGGCACTGCATATGTCTGCAGCCCCAAAACTGCAGTCAGAGGAGAGTCTGCAAGAGGCCTATTCATTGGCACTGAGTGCAGAAGGGTAAATTCAATTTGAGTAGAATTAGTCCCAAGCATAGTTCTGGTAAAATAGAAAACGACATTGCAAATCACTTGATGTTAAATATATTTCAAATCAAGCCATGAAATAATGCCAAAATCCTGGCAGAAAGAAATGTCAAACAATGAAAACAGCAAATGAAAAGTAGCAGGGGTAGGCTGTTGCTCTTTTCAGCATATGTTGTGGAAACTGTTTGTTTGTCTTGAATTTTCTTTCTGGCAATGTTAATTCTCAGCTGCAAAGAGGCCATTACTGTATTAGGTATCAAGTGTTAAATGATCAAGGAGATGGTGTAGGCGAAACTGCCTGTTATGTGGTAGCAATTTGAGTTTTCATTGTAAAAAATCATTTTTTGTAAGAGTACAGAGATGCTGCTAGGGGATGTGGGTTACTTGTTAGGTGTGAGAGGTCTGCAGTGAGTCTGGATGGAGGTTGTGTGTGTTAGGATGTCTCATTTTTGGTAAGAGCATGGAGGAGCCAATGCAGGTGTTTTAGGAGAATGTGTGATATTCAGCAATCAAATGCATTTTGGCTGTAGCTTTTCTTCCCTGATATATAAAGAAGCAGAAAACAATGTGAGGAAGCTCTTGCAACAAGTGAGCTTGAAGCAAAGATAGCAGTGAAAAGGAGAGACTCGTGAAGTGTTTCATAGGAAAGGAGCCTAATTCACATTTCTTGGAGGACCAGCAAATGGAAGACAACCCATAGCTGGCAGTGATGTGCAGGTTTATTAACTCCCCCCAGTTGTATTCTGTGTTCATGTTGAAGCATTCCTGTCACATAGCAGCATGTTCTTTGCAAGTTCTTTGTAGACTCCAGTGCATTTTGATTGCTGTTATGACTCATTTTCTGTCTCTTGCCTGTGAGTAGACTGGTTTCCAAATGTATGCATCAGAATTATGTCCACAAGACTAGATGTGCATTCACATCCCACCAGACTTTTTCCTCCACCCAGCCTGCATTGAAAATAACAAAATGCTTTCTAGTTACCAATTTCCTCAATTTCTCAAAGTTTATTTTTCTGTGTAACCCCAGGTGATCTACAGTGATTCTGTCTTTGTGGCTCTTACTGACTTAGTGACACTTCAGGCTCCTAAAACTTTGAGCCCAACATCTTGATGGAAATATTTTTTGTTGTGTTGTTTTTTTTCCTTTCGAATGTATTTAGTGTACTGCTGAGCCAGGCAGACATAAAATTCCTTCTTGGAATATGTTTATATAAGACATATGCAAGGTGCCATATGGCAAACGCCCAGCTTTCATTCCCTGCACATCCTTGTGTTTCAAATGTTTGGGAGAGCCCATCCCCCTGTGGAGTCTTTACATGGTCTGCTGGCTAGAACTTCCATGGAAAAGAGAGACTAAATGGGCTAAGTAAAATGTAGGGGAGTGGAGATCTGGGAGTTTAAAAGTTCAGGGCTTAGTAAGTAAATGGGAAAGCAATAACCCACATGCAGTTCATAATAGGCATCCTCTGGCTATTAGAAACTAAGTGACTTAGAGGACAAAAGAAAAGGAATAGATTTTCTCAGTCTGTGCATATATGGAAAGATCCTGATTACCAGTGGAATCACATAATCAATTATGAAAGCATCTTTACAAGGGGAACAGTTCAAGTACCTCATCACAAGATGTGTGAACTTCTGTCTTGAAAGAGTCTCTGGATTTCTTTCAGCCTACAAGTTCAGTCTAATGACAAGGTGCTGTGAAAACCCTGGTGGTGTCCTTTTAGAGCAGTACAAAAGACAAACCAAGGGACCCAAGGGCAGGTGAGAGTGTACATAACCTTAAACAGTGTATAGTTGTCTTAAAGCTTACACCCAAAGCACAATGGCATTTATTCGGGGGGTGTGGATATCCTACCTATCAGAAATAGTGAGAATTAAGCCTATTCCAAACATAGTCTTTAAAAAAAAGTAAAAAATAGCAACACATCAAATTTCATTACATTGAGCTTATATTCTCCAAGTGCCCATTAGGAGGGTTTGAGGATTTCCTTTTAATTAAAATAATGTTTGTTGAGCTTAATATTTTCCTAAAACATTTTTTTAAATGTCTTTTTCCCCTCTCACTAAAATCCAAGTAGTGAGGAAGGATAACTGACCACAAAAAAGGCCAGATGTGCTGAGAACAATATTTTTCAAATTGCCTGGCAACAGGAAAAGGGTGATTCCAAGCCGAAGAGACTCTGTAACAATGAATATAATGACAAGACCTGTGTTTCATCAAATTATGAAAGGTTTTGTCCTGATGGTTACAAAAGAGGCCAATGGTCATTTTCGGTCTGCTCTCACCTCTGTTGGGGTGTATAATTTAAAGGTCTGAGATCCAAATAGAAGCCAAGAATGTTGAGTTTCAAACCTGATTGTAGGGAAAGAGTCCTTTTGATAGTAGACAGTGTATTTCTGTATTTTTCTGAGAATTTTTTCACTATTGCCTAAAATTGTTCTATTCTTACGCGTCTGGAGTCCAACTCAGAACATCAGCTGAGGCTGTAAGTCACTGAACTAAAGATTATGGCATGTATTTTCCTGAACCTTGGCCATACTTGCTAAGTTCAAAAAGTGCTGTGCAGGTCTCACTTGGAAATCTAAACTTGGTAACATTGCAGCTGGTTTAGAAATGAGAGATGTACTAGATTATTATGTGTTCTTTGCTGCCTTTAAAATACCATGATAAAGGCGAATATGGGAGCCAAATCTACCCACATGCTCGAAAGTGAAAAGGTTACAGATCTGTAAACTACTGAACTGTTTTCAAATTGTGTCAAGCTGGACTGATATAAAATTAACCATGCTGCTTTATTCGGTAGTGCCAACCATACACATTCAGTCTTCTAAAGTACTGTATGTAGTCTGCAAAAATAAATTCCCCAGAACAGAAATATAATGCAATCCAAATAACTAGTTTTAAAAATAAATTGAACATGAAATAACAAATATGGATGTAGCCAACACTAAGGGTCCAGAATTTACTAGAAAGACACACATGGCTTGTATTTATCTTTCATGAGTTTTCAAGATTGATACTCGACAAATTATTTCTCTATCTGGGTTGTTTTAGTTTACCAGGGTTTTCTTAGCCCTCTGTCTTCACTCATACATCAATGTGAAAGTAAAGAAATAAGTATTTTTGTTGTAGGATTTTATTGCATGGTTCATAAAGACTTGGAGGAAATAGATCCTTTTTTACTCTAAACTTATTCAGTGCTCTTGGTTTTAATCCTAATCTTTTATAGATTTTTGTCATCTGTATCTGTTTGGATATAGGTAGAGGATCTGCCACCCCTGTTTTGAAACACCAATGTAGGACAATTTTGGTCTTCACTTGACTCTCACTATATAGTATGGTCTGCTTGGTGATAGAGAATGTTTTGGCTCTCAGTGTGTTTTTATTAAGGTAGTGAACAAGCATTATAAATAAATGAAGCCATGTCTCTATCAGCTATATGAAAGAGACCTTAAAATGTGAACAGGTTGTAACTGATACAGAGAGAACCTGGGGTGTGGTGTGAGCTGCTTTGTTCCTCTTTGACATAGGAACTCTTGAATGCAGCAGTGAAAATTTAGTGCTGTTACTGTTAACCATTTCAGTCCTCAGAGAAGGGCAAACAGCCACAAAAGAGACTCAGAGTGCAGATCCTCTGTGAAGTGATGAAAAGCCCAAATGTCCAGAGGTTTGTTGTATATGAGATAGTGCAAATGACTGTGAAGAAACTGGCCAAGAAAGAATCTGAACATTCCTTCTTTTTGGATTCTAGGCCAAGATCTGGAAATTCTTGTTTAGGATGTCTTGTTCTAAGATCTGACTGAAAATCCCAGTGTTACACTTGGGTAAAGTCTCCTAAGGCTGTAATGACATCCGTGGTTAATCACTCCAGCCTACTTCTAAAATCTTTTTCCTTCTCTTCTTCTTAGTTGTGTCCATAATAGAAAAATTTAGACCCAAATTCATGCCAGTGCTAAAACTGGTTCACTGAAACAAAGGAGAAGCCATGTTTTTCCATGAGGCATAGAAAATCTGTCTCCACAGTCACACAGCTGGGCCTGCCTTGTAAGGGGTATTAGAACAACTCTAATATCTATTTCCCATCCTTTGCTTTCCTTTCCTTTACTACTTTTCAGCCTCTAAGGTTTGGGGTCACAGCATTAAGACAATCCCTCCCACTCACCATAAACAATGGCATGACAAGCATAAAAAGCTTAGGCAAAGTGTTGATTTTGTTGTTATTGTTGAAAATGTCAAAAATGGCCTATTTCATGAATCACTTTGAAGATTGTGCATTTTGAAGCACTCAGTTTGTTCATTAGAGCTTTCAGTCAGCAGCACTGTGCATCTCTCTGGATGGGTTTAAATTACTGACTGTGTAGGAGTGATGGCAGTCACTCCAAACAGTCAGGGATGTGGATTATTCAGTGCTCATTATATGGAATGAGATGCTGAGTGTGGGTACGGCACCTTCTCCCCTATGGCTTTGCTGTGTTGGCAGCTTTTGAGTTAATTTCCTCTCAGTGGAGGGAGGTGATGGCCTCTTCCAGCGTGGATGATTTTCACTTGTTTGAGAAAATCTGGTACTGTTTGGTCTTTCAGTCGTCTCACGTGACTCATCTAGCTGCCAGTAACGGCGTTCCATTTCTCAGTGTTGTCGTGGTAAATTTTGGACATCACATCCAAACAAAACCAAGAATGGCAATTTCTTTTTTTTTTTTTTTTTAACAAGAAGTAATTAAAGAGAATGAACAGCAAGAAAAGAAAAAGGCAAATGACCTAGTTTGGTCTTTGCCACAAAACCCACAACTCTCTGGGGATATCTAGTATGTTAGGCAAATATTTCAAATCTGTCTCTATTTCGAATGTGAGTCATTTCAATTAGACATCTTTCAGTTATTTGTTCATTGGTCTTAATTGGGCAAACTCCAAAGCACCGAAACATGCTTTTATTGTTGAATAATTACCCTTTTGGTGAGTATCTTGCTCTTATCTTAGCCTTAATAGCTAATTTTGTCACTAAGAGTGAAGCCTTCCTGAAGGGTAAATAAGGTGTTCCCTGGGGAAAAAAGAGAGTTATTGCCCTTTAGTAGGGATGTTTTAACTGTTGATCTCATTGTTGAACAAACAGGTTTACCTTTGTGTAAGGAAATGTTCTGTTTTGTTCTAGGAGAATTTACCCCTAACAAGAAATGTAGGGCTGACCCTACAGGTCCTGGCCAGTGTGAATTGTTCTTCCCAGGTGTGTAGCCTCATCACATTCCATGAGACCAATTCTCACGTGACTTAACCTGGCATAAATTAAGAAAAAATTCCCCCAAAGTCAGTTACCCCAGAATGAAAGAAGCAAGATATCAAAAATTGAACTAACTTGATTACTCATATGGAAGGAATTGCCTGATTGCAGCCTTTGCACACTACTGTATCAACTCCTTCCGTTCCCTCGTGAACACTTAAATGTGAAGATATAAATCAAAACTGTGGGACACAAAAAGACAAAAGTTACCTTGATGGATTCCACTTCCATGAGATCCTTCTGGAAACCATTCTGCTTTTATTAGATTTACTCTCTGTAAATTAGGATTAGTTTTTTATATGGATTTATGGAATGGCTATGGTATAGTGCAAGCGGGGTGAGCCCTCTGGTCGAAGGCAAGGGAGTGTGTGCTCTTTTCATCTGTTATTGGTAAGTTACAGAATGTAGGTTAAAGGCCCCTCGATACCAGTGAAAGAAAGAGATCTGGTTCCAGACATGGAAAGTGCTTAAATCTTATGTGTGCCAGCCAGTGATATTAATATTGTATAGAACAGCCAGTTGTCAAAGGGCCAGATTCTTTTCTCAGTTACAGGGGTGTAAAGTGGACTTCTTCCCTTTTTTTCAGACGTAATCAATTCGCTTTCACGTGTGCTTGGACACTCGAACACTTGGGTTGTCTGTGTTCACAGATAATCTCACAGTTCTTTTTTGAGTTGCTGTGGGGGAAAAAACCCATGAGCTGCTGATGTTGTTCCTTGTCCATCGTTGCTCCAGCTCACATGTGGCGAGCACATTTCAGAGACTTTGGTGCAAGTGCAGCTGCACTCAGGGCACTGTTGTGCAAGAAATGTTTAGCTCTTACTGATGAATCTGTAAGGTACTTTGTGAAGGCAAATGGATTGGCTGAAACACAGGATTTCATGGATTTAGCATAAGTGTTCTGTTCCTTTGCAGGGAGTGAATGTGTTCTGTGATTTGACAGCTACAAGAGAAGATAATTATTTTTGACAGCACAGGGATAGTGTTCATGTTATTCTAGGAAATCTCTGTCTTCACACAAACAGGTATCAGTGTGTGCTGCAGTTGGTATTGCTGAGCTTTGGTGGAAGCATCAAGTTTCTGTGTTTTGATAATATGATAAAATTGGTAAAGTACATATTTAGAAAGCCCTAATGAATTTCAGACTTGTGTCATTTGGGGAATGAAAGAAAGTGTTTTATTACAAGTCCAGTATAAATCTTAAACACTTAAAAAGGATCTACAGTATTTCGGAGGGAAGATACATCTTGACTGTATTCCAGGTAATTCTGCTGTTGGAAAGAGAGGAACTGTGAATTGAGTATTGTAATATGATTGATTTACCATCTTCTCATGGTGGTGTGGCCTTTAAAAACTTATTCACAGTGTTCAACAGTGTATTTAGATACCCTTTAAAGGTGATTCATCTGCCCCAATTAACAGTCAAAAGTCTTACTATACAATCTTGCTAAGGTAGGTATTAACCCTGAAGTGAGTTAAATTATGATGGGATAAAGCTAGAATAGGAATGGAGCTGTAGACTCCAGAGGATGTAATGATAATTTATGTCATGGCTACAAGCAGGGCAGAGCTAATAGTCAGAAAAACCCATTATAAGCTGAAAGGCATCCAAAGTGATCTTCTTAAACACCTCAGTCCAAACCTACCTAATACAACTGACTGTGCAGGCCAAAAGATTGCTTAATTTCTGTACAATGAGAAATAAATGACCATAATTCACAGATCCAAATTCCTTGGCGATTATTTTCCTTCCTTGTGAAACCTTTCATTTCCACTGCCTTATTGTGAATACGAGAATTTTGGAAGCAAATCCAAAATGAGTTTTCAAAGTGGTTGTCAGTTCAGTGGAGAGAGTTCTTAGTCAAAGCCTTTTTTTAAAAATATTTTTTTAAACACTTTTTTTTTTTTTTTTTTTTTTTTTGGCAGTGAACGGTGGCTACAACCACTGCAGTCTGATCTCTGAGAAGAAGAGCATGATGGACATGGAGATGCCGAGTGGCTCGGTGCCTGTGTGCAGGCAAGGTCTGTTCCTCCACGCGGGGAACTCGCTGGTGAGGGACCACGCGCTGTCCCGGGAGAGGCTGCTGCACGTGGGCCAGCTCAACTTGGCACACTCAGATCTCAGGTACCGCTCCAGGTTTTACCAGCTCGTGCCCTTGGCTCCACCCCAGTGCCATGGTGTCACCAAATTACTGCCTGGGAGGCAGGGGTGATACTTAATCCCAGCCCAGTGTCCCCCACGCGGTGATTTGGCATGCCACCATCAAAGCTGCAGAAGTCAGTGCCACTTTTATTTCTACAGCATTTCCCTTAATGAAGTATTTGCAGAGTTCCCAAACAGCCACATCCTTGGTATTTGCTTTTAAGGCCATAATGTGAAAATTTGGTCTCTGGTTTTGATATATACGCTGTAGTTGGATATTCAACGAACAGAATCTCTATTTAAACATTTGCTATAAATTAATTATATGAAAACACAGAACTCCATTTTTTGTTGTTGTTGTTACAAATTTAACATTACCAGATTTTAAACAAGTACCCTAAACAGACATCCATTGTGAATAGAAACCTGCTACAAATTAAAATCTGTCCATCTATTTTAATTCTGCTGCTTTTTGGCAGTGGATATAATAGGAATAATCTTGACCTTTTTGAAGAGCTGTAGAAGAGAAAAACCTCAATAAAGTTGCAGCCTTTATCTTAGGTACTTGGAATATCTGGCACTCTGGATGGACTTACCAGGCTGAAATTTCCATAGTCACAGCAAGGGGAAATATGGCCTACAGGTTGGTCTTGAAAATCCAACTGTTCCTGATTTTATTATGCATATTCATGTCTTGTTTCCCCTTTTCAATTTACTGGTGGGGTAAGAACATCTGTGTTTTCAGGAGAAGGAGGCACAGTAATATGGCAAGCAAGTGGAAAGAGTTTTTTGTGTGTTTGTTTGTTTGGTTGTTTGTTTGAAAAGGATAAATAATATCCATGCCACAGCAAAATAATCCACTATTACTTCAAGGTTTTGTAGATGCCTTTGCAGCTGGATGTAAATCTGCTCCCTCCTGGTTTCTTTACGGCTTAATGTGGTACTGGCAGTTATCAACCATTTTTTTTCATTCTGTCATTGAGGACAATTATGAAACAAAGATAATTAGAGCAGGAGCAAACAAAAGGAGGAAGAGAATACTCTGCTTAGATCTTTTTGAACCTTTTTGTCAATTTTATAATGAGGAAATGACAGATAACTTCATACCTGGCATCACAGTACCCACCCTCAGAAATATGAACCCCTTCCAGCCCCCATTTGGAAGAGGATTCCCAGAACAACATAAAGGATTGTCGGCTGCATAACATGAGAAAGTAGCAGGTGATAGCCCTAATTCCCTCCCCTCTGCTTTGTGGCATGGTGTAAAGCCTTGAGACTGCTGCCTCTAAGTTTGGAAATGTTTGGAGAATATCCTGAAGGACGTTACAGGTTGTTTTGTGTCCCACTGGTCATGCTCTGCTTGTATGTGCACCTGGCTAATAGTGCATTTGTCTGCATGGGATTTGCAAGATGAAGCCAATGCCCAGCTCTGCTCTGTGGTCCTCATAGACACAGTGTCTCCAGATATCACAGTGCTTTTCATGAGACACATGGCACAGAGCCAAAACCTTGGCATTTGAGAGAAGGTGGACAGCATTTCAGACCGTTTCTGTTCATGGTGTTTGTGATGCTAAAGTTCTTGACAAGTAAGTAATAGAAAACATGGTCTTTGCACGAAGGTCCGAAAACAGGAGAATGTAACTGAGCTGGGAGTGATGCCCAGGAGAGAAGTCAGTGGGAGCCAAGGGTGCTCTGTCCCTCCCCAGATCTCAGCCTTTATCCGAAAATGGATGAGAGGGGGCTGGAATTGTCAGATAGAGGAGCACATGGACATCAGGGCAAACTGTCTTTGGTTGTTCTGCCCAGCTCTGATGACCAGCACAGAAATAAAGGGAGACACAAATTCAAACAGTATCTCTGGCTAGAACTTTGAGCCACTTTGCATTTCTAGGTTGTGGAACATCCAAGAAAAAGCCAAACAAACCAGGGAGCACCTCCCCTAGCAATCAAAAATCTCCCTCAGGGTTTGGGGTTTTGATTGTCATTGTCCTTTTTTTGCTTCAATGCACTGAAACTTGTTATCCCCTTCAGCTTCTCCCTGAAATTGTTTTCCCTTGGAAACTGTATTCTAGGGATGAGTGCCTTAGTCCTAGAATCATGATCCCTCTTCTTCCTGGCGTCTTTTCCCTACTCAGTTAATAACTTTTAAGCTGTGCAGCATAATTGCTGCTACATTCTATCTGTGAATGCAATGTGTGTGGGACTGGAAAAGTCCCAATACCTTCCTCACCACAACTGGAGGCAGCGCACAGCTAATGTTGGCCTTTTGTCAAATAATCCATTATCAGCCGCGGCAAACCCGCCCACACTGCGCTCAGTGCTCGGCGTCAAACCCCGGGAAGACATCAGAGCACTCGGATAGTGTTGCACAGGGTCCCTGGATGTGCAGCACAGCAATCCCCTCCAGCTTCTTAAAACTGTCAGTTATCACCGGGTGCACATTTCCAGTGGCAATTGAAGGCATGTATGTTTTGTAAATAATCCGGAGATTTCAGATACAGTCATCTTTTCCTCTGAGGGCAGTTGGGAAATGCAGCGCTTCTGGCATGGTGCTACTGGCCTCGTGCTCTGGCTCCAATTACCACGTAAGGGAGTCTCTTAGGAAACACTGCCTCAGTATCCTTTGAGAGGCTGCTGTTACTCTTCAAAGGCCTTACACTCAGCTTTCATGAGCTTAAGCAGCAATTCTGTTCCCTCAGACTGTCCATCCCTAGTGCATGGATGCTCCCTTTGAAGAGAGGTTTTTGGAGTATATTCTTCTGCTGACTCCAGTCTCTTTCCAGGATTGCTTATCTGGAAGCCCAGAGCTGCTGTGGCTGGTCCATGTGTCCACAGTGCTCCTTGCACTGCCCTGCTCTCCTTTGTCCCTCTCATCTTACCTGTTTATTTCATATGCATTTATATTTGGCTACTGTCCAGAGACAGCACAGTCTGCAGGTACCAGGCCTGGAATCTGCTCCGTGGCTGTAACAGCAAGATGCCAGGGGCAAAGAGTCAATGGGTATAAGGGGAGCCACCCTGCAAGCTGGTTCCCAAACACCTTGTACTGCTCCTGCATTAGTTTTGTTTCTGTGCCCCTTCTCCCTTCAATCCCCCCAGGACAGGGAGGAATGGGCAGGGCTTTCTCTAGAACAGTGATGGCAGAGTTCTGCCAGGAATACAAGAACTTTGTATTAATGCAACCTCAGCATCACTCAAAACACTCAAAACATCAGGAAATTGAAGGAATGTCAGATTCTCCCAGCAGAGTTAACTAACACAGGATGTATAATGTATATAAATATACAGTGCTACAGAGAAAACTGCAGATCCTGGAGAGGACTTGGTTCTGATCTGCGCAAGGAGCCTGTGCTTATCATTTTGTAGGCAGAGAATGGATAAGACACATCTGTGGCAATGGGAAGCATGACTTTGGTGCCCTCATCTCAGTAGCTTTTGAAATAAGGCGTTCCAGCTTGCCTTGTGGTTCAAAACTCTCTTTTGTGTGTCTCAGAATCTGCACTGCAGCATCACATCAGTACAGTCTTGACTCTAAGATCCTGTACTGGAAATGCAGGTCACTGTTCCTGAGGATTTTGGAAACCTAGTATTTCTCAGGACAGGGATGTTTGTGTCCATCCTGCAGGTGACACTGACTCTGCTTAGTCGAAACACAAACTTCTCTTCTTGGATTTCTGGCAAGATGGGAGCTTTACATAAAGCTTAATAACACAACACCAATTATCACAGGCTGAAATGTAAGGCTTGGGTTAGCTTTATATGATGTAGGAAATGTGCTGAGTTTACTTTAGCCTGAGGCTTTGGGACCACTAAACTGTGATACAAACTGAATTATTTAGAACAGTTTTCATACAGCAGAAACCAAGAAATAGGAATTGCTGTGCCTGGCATGGCATGCTGTAAAGCCTTTCTCAGAATTAGTTTAAAACACCACTCTTTCTACTGAGCAACAGAGCAGGGTTTCCCAAACATGTGCAATAAAAGTATAATTATGCCACGTATTTTACAGACGTATGGTTCTGTAAACGTTAAAAAATAATGTATGAATGCTGCTTGGTTTGGGTTTTTAAAATACCAATTTGCCATCTGCAGAAACAGGTGCTTTAAGTTTACCCTGAGACCAACTGTGAAAACCTAAAGGGAGAAATTATAAACAATAGTTTATGGAAACCTCTAAAATTTTTAAATGTACTGTTTTAAACGTTCTGGCGGCAAAGGAGTAATCTGATTGTTCCGTATTCAGTGAATGGTGGGGAATTTAACTTCTTCCATGATCTTAGAGGATTTTTTTTACATTAAGCCCTGTTGGAGCTTAGAAACCTGTCAGTAGTGAATGCAGTGTTCCCAGTTGTATGCCTCAGACAGCTGCCAGTTTTTGACAACCTTAATTTCATGGGAAGGAAGTATTTTTAAAGTTTTTGATTGTTGTTAATTTTTTCTGTCCCTTTTTGTTCTTTTGAGAGCTATTACCAAGGAAGTTTTAGAAGTTATCCCAGCTTCCCATCTTAATAGTAGTGCTGGATTAATCAAAATAATAGTGATAAAATCATCTGAGATATAAGATAAATGCAGTTTATTCAGCAGTATCATAGTTCAGTGTATAAATATCCAGAATACTTTTATGTACATATGCTTCATGCAATAAAATGCGTCAGACCTGTCTTTGCTATGGTATCACACAAAAACTGCCAAATGGCTGGGTTTTCTTCAGCTTTTGTGGTGCTAGCATCAAAAAAGCATAAAATTCATTTAAGTAGAGCCAGTCAGCTTAAGAGCCACAGAGCGCTTCTGTGGAGGGTTTATTAGCTCAGGTGCAGCTTTCCTGCACACAGATGTACTGTTTGCTCTCCTTGGTCTGGCACAATGAAGCCATAGGTTAAACCCTCCCATGCTTTGGGGATATGTAAGGGCACCCTCTGCTTCTAAGAAAAAGCACACAGTTGGATCATCTGCAGTAAATGTTTATAGCTGAGATAAAATGTTTTATTTTAAGCCATAAACCAGTTGCTAACTGCTTGGAAGAAAATGTTAGGAGGAAATGTTTCTTAATGCAGTGCTTTTCTGAAAAGTCTTTTGTGGAGTTCCTCAAGGTTCTTCTTCCTCAATGAATGAATTCAACACACATCAAAAATGATGAAGAATCACTTCTGCAGAACAGAACTGTGATTTACAGTCTCATGCGCTCTTTATTATGAAAAATGGAGATGGGAGTACATAGGCTGCCATTTTAAATTTACTGGCTGTGAACTTGTTATTTAGTGGAAGTAAATACTCAGCTGATCTCACATTGATTCTGGAGTGCTGGTTGAAAGCAAGCAGTTCTTTTACTGTATTCTTTTTTTTCTTCAGTGATCTGGCTCCTTTTTTAGTGTACATGTCTATGACATGTAAGCAAAGCTCAGCTAGCCTTTTTTGAGTCAACAGGAATGCCAAGGCATTTTCCCAGTGTGTTCTGAGGAAAATGACAATATTTGAATAATTAAAAATGCCCAGAGTTCTCAAACTTCATTCTCAGCTATTGTTTTGCCCAATCTATTATGCATTGAAAGCCTTGATTGTGATTGATGAACTGCCTGTAGCAGTGGAGGGAAGATTCTCTGTTCCGTGTGTTACCCAGTGTGTAAAATTAATCCTGTGTAAAACGATGCTGTCTTTACACAGGTTGGAGAGGAAGCACTGAAGATTATTTTTGGTGCAATTGCTGCACTAGACAAGCAACATTCAGCAGAGAGCAAGTGCTTCCATTCTGCTGGGCTTAACAAGTGTTGTACCTTATACAAAAATCATAAACTCTGTGGTGGTTAGCGTTGCTTAATGAAAACTGTATTGCAGGTCACCCAGGTTTCAAGACTCAGTAGATTCTGCTGCTCCATGCCTGAATGGAAGTCACCCGGCTCAGCACATTAAACAAGAATGCCCCAGTGATTATAAGGTTCTGTCTGAGGCTTCCACACATAGGAGGATTACAGAGGGGATGGAGCTGAGAGCCTCCGGTAGTCTGCATCCTGAACTAGACCTAATGAATAATAGCTTTACAAATTCACTTTCATCCTACTTGTTTAATAATGAACACAGCTCCTCCCTGGGTCCTTTGTCACTTGGCACCCCTCAGCACTCAGCCAGGCTACAAACAGGCAACCTGAAGAAGAGATGCATCTCTGTTGTGCCGTCTTCAGCCGAAGGAATCGATATTACAGCGATCATCCGCACGTCGCAGACGTCACTGGTCACCTGTGTGAATGGACTGCGAACTAACTCAGCTGGCATTTCCTCTCATCCTGTGGAGATCAGTCATCACAGTGCTCAAAAATCCTCTCAGCCCCAATCTTGCTCTCAGCCTGGAAACCCTTGCAGTATTCCCTCCCCTCCAGCATGTCTTGTACCTCTTTCCACTGAATGTGACAGAGGTGACTGTGAGCAGATACAAATGCAGCAAGTCGAGGAGAATGGCAGCCTCAGCCTTATGATGAATGGTACGAGCCTTCCTCACCAGAACTCCTCGCACAGCACCCAGAAGGTGAGTTTCTTAAAACAAGAACCAGCTGACGATTATTCCTCCACCGCTGATCTTTTCCGCCATCACCAGGGGCTGCCTCCCCCTTACCACCTGCACCAGCAGCTCAGCCAGACCCCGGGGACATTGCCTCACCTCAGCGCCTCCATGTCCCCCAAGTCCCTGCAGCCCAGCGACGGCGATGAGCAGGAGCTCAGCAGTGGCAAGCAGGTCTGTCAGTGGATTGACTGCAGTGCCACTTACGACCAACAAGACGAACTGGTCAGACACATAGAAAAGACTCACATTGACCAGAGGAAAGGAGAGGACTTCACTTGCTTCTGGGCAGGCTGTGTCCGCCGCTATAAACCCTTCAATGCTCGTTACAAACTGCTGATTCATATGAGGGTTCACTCTGGAGAAAAACCAAACAAGTGCATGGTAAGTCTGGATTACATTTGTTTGAATAGAAACATAACTGCTCTGCTCTCTTTCTTGCTCTCACTTCGATCTCACTCCAATGTAATTGTTGTGCTTTCCTGTAACTTAGTCTGTAGCAGGCTAAAGGGGAATTGGAGAAAACCTTAATCTAGAAGGAAATGATTGAGTAAGAAATACTGTAGTTCTTGGAAAAGGGATTCGGTTTCCTTATATGAGAGCTTAACTTTTAATACAGTGCTTTGTTTTTTTAATATTCATTAAACCACTAATAAAGTGATGATCAAAGCATGCAGCCATCATTTAACGTAAAACAAAGTCACTGAGCCTCGGGTGACATTTTTAATCAAGAAACATAAAACACATCTAATGAAATTCTTTTCATTCCTTCAGCTGAACAATAACCCATAGAGTTGTGAGTGCAAAAGTTTCAAATGGTAGTTTAGACAAAAAAAAAGAAACTTGTTAAAGGGTTTTAAACAGTTAAAAGAAGAAAAAGAATATATTTAATTACATTTTCAAAGGTTGTTAAGGGCTTTTTTAATTTGAGAAACAGAGCTTTAAAAATAAGTAAAAACCATTGTTCTCTTCTGATCAAGAAGATGTAAACAACAGCAATGTTCCAAAAAGAGGATCTTGGGAATAACACCATCCCTGCATCTGCCCACCATGATGACAATATGGCCAAACTAAAATAAAAGTTAATGACTTCCATTAAGTTTTCCACATGTTTGAAACAACAATGATATAAGACCCTGACTGAAACAGATGAAGCAAAACAAGTTTGACATAAGCTTCCAAATTGGGCCATGAAATTTGGAAAGCCTCATTTGTAAAACCCACACGCGTGTGCACTCACAGACACGTACAAGAAAGTGCAGACAAAGGGAATAGTTATGGCAGCAGGTTGGGGTTCCTGATAGGCAGAATTTTCAGCTATATGTCTATTTTACTGTTTTGATCAGAGCAATGATGCAATGGAAAATGCATGTAAGGATGTTAGATCATGACAAACTTTTCCATGGCAAGCTGTAGTTTTCTATGGAGGAATAGGAAAGAATGCAGAAAAAGCTTCCAGGCTGGCAATGGTTATGGAAGGGAGAAGGAAGAAAACAAGAGTATTCAAAATGTGTTGCAGAGAAAAATTTGCTCTGTGATTGTCCTGATTATCTTTTTACTTCCATTGGATAAATGAAAAAAACTATCTTAATGTCTGCGCTGTTTAGTGGGTATTCCCTAAGATAATACTGGAAACAGTGCATATGCTCAGAGAATAACATCAAATTGTCTAAGATAAAATGGAAACACTCTAAGACTTATATGTTTCTTTTTGCTTTGAAAGCAGGAACTGAGTAGTTCTATTCCAGAAGTAGCTCAGTGACATTTTCTAAATGTACAGATGAACTTTACTTCCTCTGAATAGATTTCTTTTAGTTATAAATTATCAAAGGATAATGTAAGTTTGCTTCTTTCCAAACAAAAGTGTAGGTAAGTAAATTGAAAGCATACTTAAAACATGAAGACCTGATTAGTTTCCTGTGGTGCTGAAAGATCAGTAGATTCCATGGACAAGGGAACTTGTCTCTTTTCTTGAAAAATGTGTATTTAACAGGTATTGTATGGCAGATTTCTAATGTTATGTTCCCTTTCCTGCAGAAAATGTGGTAAACCAGCGATATTAAATGCTGTAATGTCTTAGCAAATGCTAAAAATGTCCTACTTTCAGTTAATTTAATCTACAGTAAAGTATCAGCTTTTGATAACATATGAAAGTGTTGTGAATAGGTTGGAAAACCTTTGCATCTAATATTGCAGACAGCCTTTATGTTGTATTTATATAGTCTTGGCATGTAAGTATATAAAGATTTCTTTTACTGGAGCAGATATTGTAGTTGTTCCCATACATGGAATGGCCCAATCAGGACTGGGACCTCCACATTGCTCAACTTGGAGTTAACTCTTCTATTCCCATAGTAAGAGCCTTCCACTGTCAGCAGAGGTATCGTGTGTTAAATGTTGCAGTCTGGAATTCTGCAGGAGGTGAAGTGGATCCAAGAGAATACACAGAAACCATGTTCTCTTTGCAAATTTAGTTTTCTATCCTGAAAAGAGCTTGGTCTAGCAGGGACAGGATCCAAAGCTGCAGCACAGCTCCTTGAAGTTACTAATATCGAGTAGGGATTATTTGCCCAGTGAATTCCATTCCACGTGAAACAGGGGTTGCTGTGCAGTGCTGCATTGTGCCGTGATGTCATGTCAATTTAAATGATGGCTTTTCTTTTGATGTGGCAATAATTATGCTGTTATTCCTGCAAATTAAGAAGGCAATTCATCCTCTGTCTATAGAGGTCTGAGATTTTGTTTCATTTTTGTTGTAGCTCTGTTAATGTAACTTTGCGTCTCTTGGTATTTGTAGTGGAGATTTTCTTTCGCTGTTCACAATTACCCATTGTACTTTCTTTTTAAGCCCTTGATATTGCTCTTGCCTGAAAGATTACTGCCTGACTAGGTATTGAACTGCTCAGAAGAAACTAACAGCGAGCAGCACCCTGCCCTCGTACATAAAAGTACTTTTCCATGTAAAATTATTAATTTCTTATGACAGGCTTTGCTACTATGTACTGTAATAGACAAAGGAATTTCGGAATTCAAGCTACTTGAGAACAGGAAATACATGAGACATTTTGATTGAAAAGTAAATGGTTCACTAAAACTGCAGTTAATCCTTTTATTATCTTTCCAACAGCAGTTTCCACAATACTTTCATGAGGTAAGCTTCCTTCAGTCCAACTGTAACACTCTCATCGTTGCAGCTGGTTTGAATTTAGTGAGCCTGCTCCTTTCTCTACTACAGACAGGCGACAGGCAAAACAGGATCTGGTGTGGAGCACTGCTGGTGTTTGGGTCCATATTCTGCTCACTGTGTTCCATTGCCAAGGCTGGTACTATGAGCATTCTGTTTTCATATTCCATTAAATATTCTAATTAAGCGGTGCCTTCTCATCGTTATGTCCTTCAGCTTGCTTTTTCCTTGGGCTCTGCAAGTAGTCTAAAGGAAACTACCTAATCTCTTTGCAATATCCTGTTATGTTTCATACTTAACTCATGTTATTTTAGTTTTATTAAATTTGGGGTTCATCTGCATTATAATCAAAAATATATCCAACAAAAATAATGATGCAATGCCTTAAAGACTTTAACTTCTGAAGATTAATTTCATGCTTTTTTAGATTTGATGTCCCAGACAATTGGAATTTTGATTGTCTGAGACAGCAAAAATTAGCAAGCTTAAATGGTTTTTATTTAAAAAAAAGGAAGAGAAAAAGTTTCTCATAACTGCATCTTCTGGTGCCTTTCAGTTCTTCGAATACTTTGGTGAGTAGAAGCGTGCTGATCTCTAGATATTGCATCCTCGGTTTAAGCCTCTGCTTGCAAATGTAAATACAAAGCTGCTCATTTAGTTGTCCAGAATTGTTTGATTTGGACAAATCTGTACTTGGCTTATTAGTTTACCCTCTTGTACTCTTGTGGCTTCATAACGAGTAGAAAATATGTTCCCATCACTGCATTCATGTGTGCTCAGCGGCCTCCCCAGACAGGATCAACGTAAATTGTTTATCTTCATGTAATTTCTACATATGTAATTAGTGTTTGTAGAAATTGGCTATCGTAATGTGTGTGATAACCATGAACGGAACGGACAGGGATAATATTTGTGGTTAATGTCTTTAGTTTTTGTATTTCAAAGAAACAAATGCCTCCTCTGTGTGTTCTAGACCTATTTCTCTGTGTTTGCCTAGAAAGTTAAGACTTTGAAGCAGAATCTTCTTTTCTTATATATATTCAACATACTCAGTTTGGGAGGAGTCTGGATGGAATGATTTGGGTGCTGCATTGTACACAGTGAAATTCAGCACCTGTGCTGTTTGTAGTCAGTTCTTTTGAATCCCTAAGGCTGAGACACCATGGGTACTGCATTAAACATGGGGAAATTGAGACAGAGAAGATAAGTAACTTGCCTAAGGGTGTCTTTAGGCAATTCCAGCATTCCAGGGCAGATCTTGTGTTCCAGTCTCCACTTCACACAAACTAACGATTTGCAATTTACTGATGAAACAGATTTTTGTACAGATTGCACAAAAGATTTGCGCTCTGGCTGAACTTCCTGTTAGTTTTTCACTGCACGTCTCTGACGCAGGTGGTTTGACATGATGTGAGTGTGTGAGAGCTTTCTTCACGAGGCTTGGCTGCATCTGTAACACTTCATGGGCAGCGAGCTGGTTATTGGGAATACGGGGGAATGCCTGTGGAGCAGATTAGTATTATTGCTTCTGTTTCTGGGGAAACCCGTGCGGAATCTCTGTTCTCAGTAGATGGCGAGTCTGATGCTGTCTGCAGTCCATGGGGAGTGTGTGTCCAGCAATGCAGGGTGAGAAATGAGATCTCTACAGGTCTGCAGCTACAGAGGAGTCTCGGGGAGAGCCCTGCATCTGTGGGGAAAACGGGTCTGCATGCAGCAGCTTATCCACTTGTGAGTTACTTCACCTAAACAATGAGTTTCCATGCCTGACTCGAGGGAATGTTGTGGAAGTCTGGAAAGTGTTTTCAGCTTTTGGAGTGGAGGGTGTCATGCACTGATGCCAAAGGAGTGCTTTAAAAAAACAGCAATAATATTGGGCTCACTTTCTTTCCTTTGAAGTCAGTAGTAGGAAACATCCATTCTATCAAAGCTGCCTCACCAGAGATCTCTCTTTTTATTAGGTCTCTGATGGCATTTCCCGATACTGTCAAGGAACGTCAGCACTCAAAACACCCTGATTAGAGGAGTAGACAGCAATGCAGTGGTTTTGTGGAAACACAATGTTTGTTTGTTTACAAAGCCCACTGCAGATTCCAGGGCAGTACAAATGGGTTTAAGCGTGCCCCAGCACTGGAGGGCAGGCCAACAATGGGCTTTAGGTTTGGCTCTGTCTCAGCTCATGCCCAACCAGCTGGTGAATTTGAACTCGTTCCTGCCCGCAGGAAAGCTCCAGACTAACAGATTCTGCAGAGCAAAAGCAGCAGAAATTACTGGGCCCAGATTCCATTGTGAATGGGATTGTCCCGTGTTCCAGTGCAGCAGGACAGAACTGCAAATGGGTACAGTGTAATGGCCCCACACTACCCCTGGGGGCTTGAGATCTGTCTGCTTGAGCTGGGCTGCAGAGGGAGGAGCTGCCAGGCTTTTCCTGAAGGATTAGCAGCGTCCCAGTTTTGTCCTGGGATTGTTGGGCTGCACAACATTCTATGATGTGCATCTGTTTTATCAGGCTGATAGAAAAATGATACAGGATGCTGAACGTGATGGAATTGTGCTCTGGCCAAGCTGGGCTGGCTGCCTTTTTTGTTACTTTCCAGCAGTCTGATACAGGTTAGGTCTGGCTGACATACTTCCAGGGTTTTGTTGTTTTTTTTCTTTTTTTTCGTAAATCTAAATAAATTAAAATGAAGTCAATTCTGAGTGTTGCTGTCAGAATCCAGAATGGTTTTCAAGTTCACTTGTGTGCCTTAAAAATGTTATACAGGACACTGAAGAGATCTGAGAGATGGAATATGGTAGTTAGAGGTATAGCATGAAATTTCCATGGAGGAGGCTTTGAAATACATACTTTCTTTATCCTATGAGAATGTTTAATTCCACACGGTTTGATTTCATTTGACCTGATAAATTATTAAGTAATTTGTGACTAGTTTAAAACATACTAATCCTGAAGATTTCCTGATATATTAGTGCAGATCTGGTGACTTTGTGTAGGTATTGCTGTTCAGTGTGTTAAACAAGAAACAAAGTGGGGTATTAACAGTAATATCACCACAGCATAGTGGGCACTTCCCCTGTGAAACTCCCTGCCCTAGGATATAGTAATTAATTGCCACTATTACGGTTCTCAGAGTATTGGATAATTTCCACTAACAATACTTGGTATCTGCTAAAGGTAAGGTGATAGGCAGATAGTGGTTTAGGGAACAGATACCCTTGTGACAAAAGCATGGATATTCATTTCCATCTTCCATGATAGAAATTTTATTATGTATTCCACCAGTTTTTTCAATAGT
Organism: Acridotheres tristis; assembly: GCA_037013685.1. Lineage (NCBI taxonomy): Eukaryota > Metazoa > Chordata > Aves > Passeriformes > Sturnidae > Acridotheres > Acridotheres tristis. The sequence continues at coordinate 6,006,636 of CM072895.1, forward strand.
ATCACATTAGAGCTTTGAGAAAAAAACCATTAGTGAATCTGGGTCACCTTCACTTTGGAAAACAAGTGATGGGGGAACAGTGAACAGGACTGGAGGATTTTGTTACTAATGACATTTTATAGATGATCTGCTATTTTGAAAATGTTTCAGTATTTTAACCCATGTTTTTTTACTTTCTGTTTCAGAATGAATAAGGTTTAAACAAAGACAATTTTTTTGGTTGTTGTTTAAAAGCTTTTCCCATTTGATTTATTCAGTGTTCTTATTTTGTTAGTAGAGTCTCCCAAACAATTACATTTCAGCTCATCCTGGACTGATTTATCTTCTCTTCATTCTTCAGTGTTCTTATTTGGCTACTGAAACACATATTTTTTACCACAATTTCAACTGTGACCTGATTTGAATACGAGGAAAATGATCCATTTTCCTGCAAAGCCACAGGTATTTGTCAGAATCCTAAACACTGAACTTTTGACAAATACCTGACAATGCTATGATTAAAGAGAACATCTTAAAGGAAGGGATCAGTTTTGTATTAAAAGTGGTTCTCCACAGGGACTGTGCTGCTCACACCCTTGTGGCACACAGGAGGGGTGATTGTACCAGAACTCCTCCATGCCAAGCAGAGTCATTCATGTTCTTTGTCAAATAATATATGCTGAAATATGCCCAACTTGGAAAAGTGAAATTTATTAGTTGTGACCTGCCATGTCTGGCTGCCAGACAGACTTCTAGGCATGTCTCCCAGGTCTTTTTGGGAAGATTCCTTCTGGGCTCCTTTCCCTTCCCTTTGCCCAGTTTGCATACAAAAATGACATCTTGATACCATGTTTTCATCTTTTTCCTCTTGTCCCACAGAACTCAGCAAGTAGTGTTTCTTTCTCATATTAAGACACTCAGAATTATTTCCAGCTCCGCTGTGGCCTGGCTCTGGACAAAACTCTGCATGTAGATTTATTCAAACCCCAGTCTCAGCACAGACCTAGAAACCTCTCATGAGGCATCACCTTTTGAAGGTATCTTGCAAACAGCCTCCTAACTCTCAATTCATTCCAGCTGCAGCACAAGATCACTTTCTTTGCCATGCAGATCAATGGATTTTATCAAATAATCACATCTGAAGAGCGAGAAGGGAGAAAGGCTTTCCAGCCTCTAAGCACTGCATTTGCAATAACTCTTCAGGATTTCTGTAGCTCACCATTTCCCGTGCAGCAAAAGTGTGACAAGGTTTCTTTCTCACTGTCTCTCCTACCTTGGAGTGAATCGTCCATGGGTTTCACTGTTTAAATCTGCTCAGTAGTAAAGATAAGTGATACACCCCCAACTAGTCAGACACGTTCTCCACTCTAGTAATAAGTTTTACAGAGCAGGAAATGTAAATGTGAAATACCTCTTTCCTATAGGAATATCTTAATGCATCTCAAGAGCACCTCAAAGATGTGTCCAGCAGTTGTGTCCTAAAACCATTATTCTGCAGGATCCAGCAGCATTTTGGGAGGGTGAGTTGTCTCCAGAACATCTGGGAAAGCAGGGCGCCTTCAGTGATTTGAATAATATATACAAGCAATGAGAGAGGAATTTTTTTTTACCCCCTGAAACTTAATTTATAAAAACCAACTTGGATCTGAATGCTGTTAATCCTGTCATTTGGTGGACAACTTGGCTGTTTGGTGGAGAACTTGTAAGTTCTAACATACTAAACAAAGTATTTGTGCTTGTGTTCTGGAGGTTAAGTGCATGGCTTTGTTTTATTCCTTTGTATGTGTTCTGTGGGGATTATTAAAAGTGGTAGGAATTGTTCAGAACTCTTAGTGATTTAGACTCTCTGAACAATGATTAACCTCAAGAAGGAAAAATACTTTGTATCACCTGGCAGAAGGCTTGGTCAAATTAAAAAGCCATAAAATTAAATATTGTTTAAAACCCGTGCCAACGATATACTTAATAATATTTCTTACTAGGCCAATACATTTAATACTCTATATTAGTGAAACCTATGTCATTTAATAAAAATGTTAATCTGCGTTTGTAGGCAACAGAGAGGCTGTATAGTGTAGTCTCGGGGGACAAAGAGGAATTTAGTGCACATTAAAACTTTATACAGTCATTTATGCAGTTTTATCTCAGTTCTCAATGTGATGCATTTGTTTGTTACTTTGGGGCAAACCAGCAGCAGTTGGCCTTTAATATCAGAGGAGAAATGAAAGGCCATCATTGCACAGTGCAGGGTCACATTCTGAAACCTTCACTGGCTCATTTAGCAAGTAGTCCAGTGGGCCTGGTAAAAAACCAATGTGCTGGTTAAGCTAAATATATCAAAATGTGACCTACTGGCATCTGACAGCTCACTCTGAGCTATTTCCAAAAGCAGGCCTGCATTTGGGTAAGTTTGTTTTGGAGGTGCCCTGCTCTGCACCTCTGAAGTTGGGGTCCTCTTCCTCTCAGATCAGGAACTGAGTTACTGAAATTTCATGAACACTTTGGGATATTGTCACCTTGGATCTCCTTTTCCTTACAAGTACAATGACATAAATTTCTTTGGAGCGCAGTGAGGGTGAATAATCACAGTGGGGTACTGAGGCCAATAACTTAATGTGCCCATAATGCTGTTTTGCATCTCTAATCATTCCTTCTGCTGAGAATCTCAAAGCTCTTTCAAGCTTTTGCCTGCCAACAGCATTTCCTGTGTGGTGAAAACTCTTGTGCCCAACTTCTGGATATAGCTGAATTAAGTCAGATTACTCTGCTGCTTTCTCTCCCTGTTTAAACTGGTGTCATTGTAAAGAGCACATTTAAATGCCTGGTGGAAAAGGCAAGGAAAAGATATCCTCCCTCCCAAAGTATTTTCTCTTTCATGTATTTTGTAAAGTTGGTGTAAGACTGTGTACCTTCGCTGACCAGAGAGTCCCTTCTACTTCAGAACATTATTCTCATGAGTAGAAGTGTGCAAAGACAGTGATTTTATTCAGCTGTACTGTGGCTTTCAAAGAAAATGTCACTGTTGTAGAGAATTCAGTGCCCTGTGTCGTGTCTTACGGACACCTGTATTGTCTATAGTTGGATAAGTCAGAAATGGCTGCATTTCAAATAGCTGTGCATTTATTTAATCACAGATATTTGTCAGTGCCTGACTTTTCTGTTTACATCCCTGGCTGATTGTGGAGTCAAGGAACAATAGGAGTTCTATTTCAAAGTCTGCTGTAGCTGTCTATATCAGTGTCTTCCCTCCATCTCCTTCTTTTATTGTTGTGTACAGATAACATATGTGTGAAGAGATCCTCTGCTCAGGTACAGTGGAGCTGCAGTGTTAAATAATTGATCTTGATCTGTCTTTTGAAACTGCATCCAAGGCATTTAAAAGTGGGAAATGGAAAAAGCATGTTCTCATAATCCAGCTCAGTAAAGTTTGCACAACTGCTCTTTGTTTCATCATGCCTACAATAAATCTTTCATTTTTGCCAATTGAGAATGCCTACTAAATCTGCAAATGATTACTTCCCTGAATTGTGTTGGGATTCTTGCAATACATTTTTCTTACATGGGTAATGATAAAATAAGAGTCCATCAAAAAATATTTTATTGCCTGGCAGAGAGCCTTTTATGAAATGTTTTTGATTCAAGGAGATTCTTCCAAGTGTTTTAGAACCGTTGCTTACAACTTCCCTTTAACCCTTGCATGGAGGGCTGCCAGGCCCTGGGAATATCAGGAGCAGGGTCAGTCAATCAGCAGCTGCTGGAATGCAGGACCTGGGTATCAGTTTAACCTGCAGCCCTCGGCCTGAGAGCGCGGGCGCTGCCTCGGCACACACTTGTAAAGGGGATTGTGTTACCACGAGATTAGAAAGCTGATGAATGTCAGACTGGTGGGAACCTTGTAAAACTAATCTGCTGTATCCATGTTGATATGATTGCACCCTGCTTCAGCGAGAGAGTGAGGAAGATGGAGTGTTACAAAAAGGAAAACACGAGGCAGAAGTCGTGGGGCCATGTGGGTCACTGAGCCCAGGCACTACCTTACAATAATCCTTCAGTACACCCAGAGGCACGGAGCACCTCTCTGTCCCTGCCTTTGGGAAAGGTGTATTGTCAACACTGTGGCTTGTAAGTCAGGACCTTTCAGTCATGTGAAACAAATCCTGCCCTTTTCCCCCCTTGATTTCAGATTGGGTACAACCACATTTTGTCTGTCTTTGCTCAGGAACTGGCCAGCTGTAGAAATTACCCCGCTTTCCTTACAAAGAGACACAGTCTCAGCCCGGTTCCCTGCAGACCTCGAGCAAACTGTCTCTACATAAAACAAGGCCCAGGGGGATGCTCCTGGAATGGTGCAAGTCATGATGCCTGAAAACACATTCAGGTACTGTATGGAGAAGGGATCTGGCAAGAGATGGGTACCTTGTGGTACTTGCTTGCACTTACAAAACAGCAGTAGACCTGACTCAGTGTAGGGTGCTCTCAACAAAACCACATCCATTGATTAACATATTGCCCACTTGCCTCCATGTAATAAACTGCCCCCTCAGAAAAGACGTGGGAGATCAGAAAAAAGCAGATTGTGTGAAAATATTTTTAAGTGTCACAATTACTCACGGAGTTTTGTCTTCCTGCATATCCTCAAATGTAATGACATTTTTAATTGCACGGTCATGCTGATCTCAGAGTTCACTGTTTACAGTGCTTTGGTCCAACTGAACATTTTTAGGTCATGCTTTGTCTTCAAGGACAAGGACTGAAAAGCTGAGAGCACCCAGGAACCAGACATGCATCAGATGCACAGAGCACACCAGCTTAGTCAGAGTAAGTCTTTTAGCCAGGTAGGTGGTAAATAGCATGTTTTACACTTCAGATTGGCAAACCTCCTCCTGTGTACACCTTGCTTCTAACCTGAAGTGACAAAGTTATCTCAGTTGATCACTGAGCATTTCTGTTCAGATTTTGAAAGGAGGCAATCCAGAATACTTCCAGGTGTGAAGAGACTTTACTGACTTTGGAGGGAGAGGTACTGGAGGTTCACAGTGAACATAACAAGAAAGGCTGGGCGAGGGATTCTGCATCATTCCTTCTCGCAGATGGATATTGAAAAGCAGCAAATGTAGGGCTTTATAAAGGAATGACTTTTTAACACTGAGCAAAGTTAAATGGATGAGAATGGAAGGAACCTTTGTGAAGCTTGGGTCTTCTCAGGGGAATGTGATACCCCCAGCCTTCCTCAGTACCTCTAAGGCAACTTGTAGCCAGGCCACTAGAATGACACCACGTTTAAAACATGAATATTTGTAGCTGCATTACTTCATTTCTAGTGCTGTAAAAATACCATTCTCATAGTGGGGTAATGAGTTCTGCAAGTTCTCATGATTTCAACTGTTTTGGAGTTACAGGAGTTCTGTTCCTTTATGGCAAGCATCCATTTCTCATTTTAACATCTTTGGCACTTGCCTAAAGGATGGGAAATTAAAAAATGATTAAGGGGACAGAGAGACAGTCTTTTAAGGAAAGATGAAAGGAATTAAACTGAGGCTGGGATGGGGAGAAAAGGGAGGGATTGTTTAGGAAAGAATAGAAAACAAGTAGGAATGATTGGGCAAAATCAGGCAAAGGAGAATTAATTTCTCACTAAAGGTTTCCCAAAAAGGAGATCTATTTTAGAGTGGAGTAATCTTGTAGTGGAAATAGAAGATGCCCAACTGTATGAGTAACATAAGCTAGACTGTCTTAAAAAATTATAAAATAAATTGTAGGGAATAATTTTGAATGCAAAATTGCTTCATGTTTCTGCCAGTCTCTGAACACAGATTATTGCATTACTAGGTGTAAAAGAAGGAAGTGCAGTAGGAGGCACAGGGATACAGTTTAAGCCTTCAGATGTCTGCAGTCTAAATGTATTATTTGTATATTTTTGTCCTGCTGATGTTGCTATGAGGTAGCTGAGGACAGTCCCCATGCAGAGCACCGAGTGCTCAGCATCCCTGGAGTTGGGGGACCCCACTGTCCTCCCAGGCCATTTCACAAATATTTCAGAAACATTTCACATTTCTCTCAGACCACTTCACAAACAGGTGCTTGCATTTCACGGTGGCAGGTGTGAAATGGGGGATTACTCGCTAAAGAGTCCATTTGCCAAGAAAGATACCTTTTGTTTTGCTTTGCCTTTATAAAGGTTTGACCTTTATAGAATAAAAACTTTCTCCTCATCATGAAGGAAAGCTTTGCTGTTGATTCCAGTGAATGCTAACGCACCTCATAGAGCTTTGTGCCAGAAACCACTGTGCCATGACACATGGATGCTTTATTTCTGCTGTGAAACAGGGCAGAGAGAGGCTGTTGAGCACAGCAGCAGCTTCACCTGCAGCTTCCTGGTCCAACTCACTCAAAATTCAGGCAGTGAAATTCAAGTGTTGGATCCAGCTTGTTTGGTGTTCAGTAGTGGGTGTCCCAAAGCCTGGGGGATGAGTTTGTGTTTGGCTATGGAAGGGAGCCCTGGGCATGGGGGAGCTGCACAGGTACAGGAGCACAGGCAGATGATGGTAAACAAAAATGGGGAGAGGAAAAGAAGCTGCATCCTTTGTAGACATCTCTGCTAAATCTGTGCCTGGGCCTATGTTTGTCAATTTTGTGCTCTTTGTTTGCACCAGCCATTTTGAATGAGTTGTTCCCTTTAGCATCTTAGAGCACTGCCATGGATAATTTATGTGATGGTTATAGATAGACAAGGGGGTGCAAACTTAGAAGTTTGGGTTGAATACTTCAACTTGTCAGATGCAGCTTCTGATATGTGTCAATTGTTTTATGAAAATCGGGGTTGGATCACATCTCTGAATGGCAAGAGAAATAAATGGGTATTGTAGTCATACCAGATACTTTCAATTTTGATTGTTTATAGCAACGCTGACAGAAACTAACACTATACACAAAACTGGTTTTGAAACTGCCCTTTTTTCGGAGTTAATGACCCACAGGCTAATGGAAATTTGCCAGTTTTTACCAGCTGGGATCTGGCCTGATTTTGCTGGGAAATAAAAGTGCAAGGCGAAGAAACCATTTGGATTTCTGAAAGTCTGTGATGGTTCTCTTCCCTCATTATAAAACTTTTGCTTTTTTTTTTTATATTGTGCTTATAATTGACCTGTGCTTAGTAGAAATGCTGGCTTTGTCCAAGGACAGCATATCCCGATTGTGCAGGAATTCCTTTTGACAACTGCATTTAAATCCACTGCTGTGCAAATCCAAACCCAGCCCATCCACTGTGAAAGGAGTTGTATTAAATCATGGCTTTGAGGATCCACTGGCACAGCTCAGCTGCTCTGGCTCCATCCAGTAGAGGGTAGTCATTTTATGCATTTTATGATCTGCTCCTCCATTTATTGCACTCAGGGCTTTCCCAGGTATTACCTGGGGACTTCTCACACAATAGGCACGGCTGGTTTGGTTCCCATAATTAAGCCAGGAAAGGCAGACTCTGTACCTGAGTGTATTTCTTTGTAAAGTCAACAAAAGAGGGGGAGTAAACCATTTGTACTAATTATATATATAAAAAATAATCCCTAAAGGTAAGACTGTATAAGGTGCATTATGTTCAGGCAAGTATGGGATCATTAATGTCATTCATGATAATTTGATTTACCCCCATGGCTTCCAAACAATACATGGCTCTGAATTGGCTCATAGCCTCATGAACTGGTGTGAGTTAAAAATTGCATGGCAGCCTTGCATTTTTAGAAGGAAGGCTCTTAGGTCTTACTATGATGAAGGCTCCTTTGTTGTAAAGTTTTCTTTACTAAGATAGATGTTACTTCAGTTCACACTAAACAAATTGACTCTGGAGTTTTCAGTCTCGGTTTGCCAGACACAAATTGTGAAAGCATCTAATTGTAGCCTAAACAAAATCATATTTTCCTTAAAAACATGGCAGTGTGTCATTCTAAATCCGTTGTGCTTTGCCCAGGAACCCATTTCAAGCAACAACAACAAAAAAACAAGGGCAAAATAGCCACTTTAGACAAAACACCATAGACTATCAAACCTGTATATTAAATTGAGTGCTTTTGATTGCAATGCTGCACTGAAAATATTTTATTGTTTCAGCTCTGTCCCTCTGTGCAGTCAAAGACACTGGTATATACTTAAGAAAATGGTGACTATGGAAAGTTGGCAAATGTAGCTTAAAAGAAGTTACGAGTAAACAACATCTAGACTGTCTAATTTCTAGGATTTATTGCAGCTAATTTTCACTTAGATTATGAGGGATGAAGAACAATGAGCTTTTAGATCTCTATTCCTAGTCCTTTGCAACATTTATCAGTGTACAGTGGCTTTATTCATGACCTGAGTCTGGTTCTGATAAATTTTGAGAACTGTTTCATAAGCTTATTGTAGAAATTATAGATGTATCATTTTGGCCATCAAGTCATCGTGCTTATGTGAGGGCAAGAGAGGTTGATGGGAAGAGCTGAGAGCCAAGGGGCTGATTCTTCTGCTAAAGATGTAGAAACATTTGCTGATGAGAAGTCAGCTCTGCTGTTGGGTGTGCAGCTAGAGTGGGCATTGTGCTCCCAGGTGGAATTGTAGCTCTTCTCTCCCCTGCACTTGGCTTTGTCTTGTCCACTCTGGAGCATCTGGGGAGGGAGAGACACCTCTGCTTCTCCCCTGTGTCTTCAGGCGGAGCAAGGAATCCATCCTTCATGCACCTGCGTGGAGCCTTCCCAGCTGCCAACTTCCAGCCTCTGCCAATTCCTAAAGGCAAATTTCAGCTGTGCTGAAAGCAAGGGCAAAATTCCCATTGACCACAAACAAGCAGGAGCACAGCCAGGGCCAGACTGATCCGAGTTCAATAATCAATCCCCCATTCCCAAGGGTCTGAGTGGTTCTGCTGCAGAGGGGAATGACTTCCCCTGCCTGGGCTGTGCTTTCCACAGCTCACATGTACAGCACCTCTGAACGCTGCTCCCCACGCCTTTGGAAACAGGGTGATTCAGCCAAGTGATTCACTTTGGGAGGCTTTGAAGGTTTTAGCTCAGGTTTAGGGAAAATATGCAGCATGAATCACCCAGGAACTTTGTTTTCTCAGTTAATTCTATGGTAAGTTGCATCTTAGAGCAGTGTTTAAGGCAAAACAGTGTAAGACATTGGAGGCTTTTTTACAGCCATATATCCCACTGAAAGCCAGGTGTTCCTCAAATTCAGCAGACAACACATTGGTGGTCATTTGGGAATTGAGAAGTGACAAGAGGAGAGGGCATGTCTTACCTGAATGTATCAATGTGCAGTGCTAAAAGGAAAAGAAAGGGAGCAACTCCTTTATTCTTTCTTCTTTTGTAAATCCAGCCCTGTTTCATGATGGATGCAGAATTCTAAATTTACCACATGATAATTGTTTTAATTTTTGGTCTTGGGATAGCCAGGAAATGAAAAATTAGAATAAGAATTAGTGGGAACAGGGTGGTTCATTATATATGGGCACAGTGTATTGGTTAATTCAGGAATTAATAAAACTGACAGCTGGCAGTGGTGCTAGGGCCCATGTTTTAGTTGTATACCATCAGTATCCACCTTAAGCCTGCAAGGAGCCACATCTATGGAAAAGTGAGCATCTGTGGGGGCTGTCTGACCCCAGTGACAGTGTCGAGAGACCTTGGCAGCTGCCAGGGTTAACAGAGGGTTCTAACACCCTTTTTTCACCCACCTTTTGTAATGGTCACTCTCTGAAGGGAGCTGGTAGACAACAAGAAGGGAGCTGTGGAGAGCACTTGTATTTATAAAAGCCTAAAGACTTGGAAGTGCCAGAGATGGGGTAGACAGAGCTGGTGTTGGGCACAGGAGAGGAGGTGATCATGTCTGGGTTCAGGACATGGGCTCTGTTTCCCCCTCAGGAAGGCAAAAGGTAACAGTGTGGGAGTCCTTTGGCTCAGCCACAGTGTTTTGTTTGGATATTTCTGATCTTGTTGCCTCCTTGGCTGGTGCTTTGGGTTTGAGCAGCAGTGTCCTATGCAGTATTTGTTTTGGAGCTAGGCTTCCTGTGTTTGTTCTGAGTCTGTTAATTAATAATAATGGAGTGTAAAATCCTAGCTATTTTTATTTTTTTTTTTTTAGTTACCAGAAGAAATGCAGTCTTCGTGACTAGTTTTAGTCTTTTGTGGCTATATACAGCTCTTGTTATTTAAAAATTTGCTCATCGCTCTACCTTTTTGCTGCCTTTGAGGAATTAAGTTCAGTGACAAAGGAGAGAATTACTCTTTCTGAATTACTCATTACATGTTTGGAAAGAGAAATACAAGGAGAAAACAGATGAAATGTGAAGAACACGTACACAAACTAACGGTCTCACAAAGGGAAAAGAAGAAAATCAGAGGTTACATCATATTATTGTAAGAATACATTATTTTGTTTTCAAAACTGTTATTTAACAGTGGGATGAATCCTTTAGTCATTTAGTGTTGGAACTTCCAAAATGGCTTGTGGTTGTTCCATCGTTCTTCTCACACAATTCCCAAAGACACAAATGTTAGAGGCAGTGATTAATCTTTCTGTATTAATGGCCTGATCCAGCATTTACTGGTGTCAAGAGAAAGCTCCTCATGTACTTCAAGAGACTTTGGAGCAGCATGGTGTTTTTTAAAAAACAGATGTAAGCAGCAAATCAGAAGCAAGTTAGAGAAATCTTAAGTCCTGTAATTTTAAGAAACTGCTATATTCTGTTGTAAGACTGTCTAGAAACCTTAAAATGTATGTACAAATACAGAAACACATGGCTTGGAATTCACTGTGATCCTTCCTACCTTTGATCTTTTGCTTTACTTACCATCACTTGTGTGCATATGTGTGGATGTGAGAGTAAACAGCATAATCCTAATTGTCTGAAAATACACATATGCTTATATAATGCCATAAATGAACAGAGTGTTGGTATGTAAATTTCCTATGGTATATGTGGCCAGTATAAATAAATTCTTGTCACGGTAGTGGAGTTTATCTATATATTTTCCTTATAAACTAGCAGGTAATAATTTAATTCAAAAGCTCCTTCCAAAAATGCAATTAATGTCTTTTGTTATAGTTTCCCTGGGTTTAATAATCCCCTCTTCCAGATTTATATTGGTTTCTGGAAAGTAATGCTTATTAGAGTGTTTTTCCAAATTGGCCACAATAATCCACTGAAATCTGCCAGCTGAATCATTGCTATGCTTGTGAAATTGCCAGGATCGCCTGACAGTTATTACTGGGGTAGAAGAGGAGGGGGAAAGGGAATGAAAGTTTCATAATATGTCACTGTTATTGATACCTTGGCTATGGCTCTTGGATTTAGATTGATATGTTTACTGAATTCTATATGAAAGATGGAATGCCTTGTGCTGGATTGGCAGTGCTGCTATAAGGGAGAGAAAATTTAGTAATTTTGTCAGACAACTGTGTTTTATTCTGGGCATATTTTAAAGTATAAACATGTATGTGCATACATATGTGTCTGTATGTAAGCATACACGTGTTTGGATGTGTGCAAACTCCCTCTACCCCCTTCTCCAGCCTGGTTCTTAAGAAAGGAAGGGGATGTATATTCCCTGAATTAGGCTCATGCTTCACATGCCAAATCCCACCACCTGTGCAAAACACACAACCAAGTCAGAGTTAAATCATTCACCTGCGGCCACATCTTCATGTGCTTGTTCTGTGTACACTGCAGGTGATGTTGGAGGCAGGCATGAGTCTCCATAGCTCCACTAGGTGTTGTTTTCTCCCATGCTTTCAAAATAATTGAGAAGGGATGATTTTAGAAGTGTCTGAATTAATCATCCTTGTGAAGTTCTGCACAACTGGACCATAACCCTCGTTTTGAGAGGGATTCCATGACACTGGAATGCTGGATCCTGCTGCCTAGATGAAAAGGTACATAAAAGAATAGCAGGGCTCTGGCCTGCCAGGGCTGTGCTAGAGGGACAAAGACAGAATGCCTCTCCCATTACAAGCCTTGGCACCACTGCTGGGACAGACCCATGTAGGGATGACTGCTGCAGGCTCTGGGTGTCTGGGATAAATACTGTGTCCAACAGCCATCCCTGGTGAGACTCTGCTTGGGGCAGTGCCCACCCCCATGCATGGGATTTATGTCCTACTGGTGTAAAAGAGATTTTGCTAAAATCACCCGTATGAATTACGGGCGGCTGGGGATATGAGATGGAGTCACTGCTGGGGCAGCTGGGCAGTGCTGCATGGACATACCTGAACACACTTGCAGGGAACAGTTGGTGTACTCTGGGGGTGCAGGGCTATTACTGCCCTGCTCAGGTCAAAAGTCTTCCTGACACAGGAGATAAAAGCCATTCTGGCTTGGGTTTTTCTATTTGTGCTGTTGCAGCTTGATTATGAAAATTTTGCCCTTTTTTTTGGGTAGTTTATGGGTTGAGACAGTGGATGCCCAGTTCTGTGTAGCCAGAAAAATAAGAGTCTCTAACATTATTTCATTGCCAGTATGCAGTTAAAGATGATTTCCATCCTAACAGATACTCATGTGCAAAATGATGCTTTAAAGCAGTATCCCTCCCCTCGGCTTTCCTTGTGATGAGGGGAAGTTTCCCTTAAGCACCAGCCAGTGCAAGAGGCACGTGGCTTTGGAGGTGGCTGCCTGATCCCTTCTGTCTCCTGGCATTGCCTTTGGGGTCAGCTTGAGTGCTGCACACTTTGGGGGAGCAGCCACATGGACTTGCTTCCCTCTTACATTCATTGTGATCTGTCTGAGCAAGCCTAAGGGCCAGGCAGCACGTGAAGAACCTGCAGTGCCATTTACATTGGAATACCAAACACTAAGTTAGCATGAGCCAACGGGGCTGCTGAACCAGTCATCTTCAATTTTTACAGCCTTATAATTTTTAAGACAATTTTTATGACTCTGATTGGAACAGAGATGATTTTTGTAACGTCTGTTTTTGCCATTTCAAACTTGAACATAAATATCATTTTTTAAGGGGATTTTGTGGTTTTCTTGGCTTTATGAATTTTTTTTTATCCCTCTTTTATGCATTCTGCTAAATTAAACCAAAATAAACTCGGGGGGGAAAAGTGATTCTTTAAAACAAATATATTATTTTATCCCTTCTTTGGACAGGAATTTTCATCAGGGAGACAAGGATAGAACATTCTATTCAGCCTTTGCCTGCTGATTTACGCTGCCATCGTTACAAGAGCCGTAATGATGTCCAATAACCAGTGACAGGAACTGTGAGGAGAAGCTTTGTAATACAACACTGCTCCCCTTTTTCTCCAGCAGCTTTGTTGGTGGTCTGGAAATAATTCCAAAACATATTAGATGGTTCTCAGAGAGAACTGTGCATCTTCTTTTTGTGTAGGAGAATCCAGGTTTGGGGTGGCATTGTGTGGGCTCTGGGGTGCAGTGACTCACTGTAAAACCTGCAGGCAGAGAAACAGTAGCTGCTATTTTTCCTACACAGCAGACCATGGATTCTGGTGGGGTGGTTTATAGGGAATGCTTCTAACCATGCTGTGGGATTCTGCCTTAAGTGTCAGGGATAACACTGAAGATTAGAGAGTGTCTACACAGCAGTGTGTGCATGCAAGCCTGATGGATTGCTAAAAGAAACCAAAGGTATTTGATAAACGTGGCAGCGGTTTATGGTGACTATGTGTTGATGCCAGCAGTTCTATTTGACATGTCTTAATACTCCTAGGAGGTCACAAGTGCTATCCAGCTGCATAGCTGATGCTCAAGTATGAGTTTGTTGCTGCAAGGTGGTAAGAATCAGCTGTCACTTGAAATGGAATTTGATGGTGTCTTTCAGAAGGTCCCATTTGAGCTTTGCTGTGATAGCAGAGCCAGTGGCATCAAGGAATGAGCCTCTGCCAGCATCTACCACAGAGCAGCAGGTGAGACATGACTGCTTTTTCCTGTGTTTATACACAGAAAATGACTGTGGTAGCCCGTGGGATCTGCTAGCAAATACTGACTTGTTAATGTTTCCCAGTATAAGTGGTTGATATTTTATCGGCATTACCAAATCTGCATTTTAAAATTTTGTTTAATCATGTCATTTTCAGCTGTTCATTATTATAGTAGTATGTTGTTTATGGAGGTTGTTTCCATGTGGGTAGCTGCAGTTGTGTGTTGGATGAGGGAAAGTTGGCTGTTTTTCCTCTATAAGTGTGTATATAGTACTTGGTTTGGGTTTTTTGGGGGTTTTTTCAGAGTAAGATTGCTCCCACTGCAGAATGGGATGTTAGCCTGACCACAAGTGAACTGCACTTGTTAAATGTTTAGATGAACAAATGACATTTGCAATTAAAAAATAATCTTCTTATATGGAAAATCTAGGCAGAAGTGTTTATGCAAAAAAAGTATTTTGTCCTGGACTCCCTATTCTGAGTGCCATAGCAAGGTCTCTGTGGCTGCTTTGGTGCAAATGGGATCAGAATGCAGTCCCTTTGTGCCTGGTACCCTTTGATTGACTAGACAATGCAAAAGGCACATGCAGGATCACATTGGTTTAGCAACTAATATTTGACAATTTTTAAAAGTTTTCTTTTAGGCTGAGTTTTATGTAAAGCTGTTTACATTAAAGTGACATCCAATTAAAGTGTATCATGTAACCCACATCACAGTTCAGCACACATTTTCTGTTTTAACTGACATATGGCCCCATTTATGAAAATAAAAATCATCATGTTTTGATGATATGTTCACATAATTTATGTGGAAAAGCAGAGGGAGAGAAGCAGGGAGAGGGAATGCTTTTGCTGTGTAAGGCTATTATTTTCTGTGATTCATTAAATGTCTTTTAACCCATGTCCACAGGCAAATCCCTCCTCCCCCAGTTCCTGCCCAGCCCCCTTCCCTGCAGTGTCCACTGGACAAAGGGAGTTAATTTCTTCTATGAGCAGAGGCAGCAGACAGAAACACTTCATACAGTATCATCCCATCCCATGGATATTTTTACACTAAGAGATTCTTTAGTATTCTGCAGAGGAGATACATTAGTTGACTTAAAACTAGATCTGTGGACAGCAGAGCCAATCCAGCCCATTTTCCTTTGCTTGTCTCAAGGCTGAGAGGATTCTCTGATGTCTAAGGAGAAATAGCCATCTACTGATTTCTCTTATTCAGTCTCCCCTCTGCTTAGCTTCCAACTTTTGCAAAAACTAGTAGTAACTTAACATCTTTACAGCCAGAAATCCTTGATCATTTTGCCTGGAATTTTCTTTGTCTATGGAGAAGTCTGTCTCTCTTGCATACCTAAGTGTTTCAGGAAAGTCAGGTTGCTTTCATTAAGATATCCTATAGATAAGATAAATGATTCTTTCTGTAAAGTGGCCATGAATCAGAGACGTGTCAGCACAAACTGAGGTATCTCGAGCCATCTACAGCCAAGGCTGGCAGTTTGGTATTTCTGTCAGCACCCTGAGTTTTGCTGACACTGACCCTGCAAAAGAGAGTAGAGTTCTAAGCTGTTTTAAGTCTACATAAGGCAGGACCATGGCAAAGCATTATTTAAAAATCTATCTTTGCATTTTCCCCTTTTAACAACTGCATATAACCCCTCAGGCTTTATATTTTTTATGTAATAGCACATCAGTGGAAGAAAAGTCCCCTCCAGCCAACAGTCCCCATCTACAGAATAATCACCCTGTCAGTATGCACTGGAACCCAATTAATTCCTGGCTTTCCCACATATATTGAGGGATAGATTACCTAAAATGTAAGCGACATAACTACAGTGAATCTTTTGTCTATCCCCTGTTTTGGGACCAAGCAGTGGGGATTATTGTTTAAATGGTAATGATTGTTGCACATCAGAGGGCAAGATGTGGTGGTAGTTGGATTGCATAAATCAGTTTGCCATCTTCTCCTTGCCACGGTAAACTGGACTGTACA
Source organism: Acridotheres tristis (assembly GCA_037013685.1). NCBI lineage: Eukaryota > Metazoa > Chordata > Aves > Passeriformes > Sturnidae > Acridotheres > Acridotheres tristis. The sequence continues at coordinate 6,022,507 of CM072895.1, forward strand.
CCTGGAGCCTGGTTATTTGCAGCATGAGACTGGCAAATTAAACCTTTAGACTGTGCAGTTTTGATCAGTAGATGTTTGGCCATTGTCACAGAAAGCCATTGAGTCATGTCCTCTGTGAGTGCACTCTTAAATGCTACTACAAAAAGCACAGAGACATCACCCATACCCTATATTTGGACTGTCCTGTTTCTTGATAGATAGGACTGTGAAGCCTTAGCAGCATTTCTCATTTGTTGGAGCAGGAACAGAATCTTGTCAGTCATAAGGTATTGTACTGTAATCATTCTTCATTTCCTGCTCACTAATGGCTTTTTAGAATCATCATTCTTGACATAAGTTAATGCATAAAGGAAAAACCTCCACTTTCTCACTTGCCTCTAACAGTGGGGAAAAACCTAATAATGTATGTAGCCATCCCAAGTCCAGTGGGATCTAAACTTCTGATGATAACATTAAATCCTAAAAAAAATGTAAGGGTTCCAGTCGAATATGGCAACCTCTGGCAGAACCTTCTTTTTCTAATGAAGTCTGTGTGTTATGTTTAGTTGGCTGTTGATCCTAATCAGGATACTGAGATCTATGCATTCACTCTGGTTTTGATCATTATTACCAAGATTAAACAGGCGTAGAGCCAAGATGTTGCAGTGTAATAACCTGGGAGTTGAGGAGGAGGGAGGAGAAAGTGAGGGATTATTTATTGGTTGGATAAATGGGGTTAGCAGTTATTGAATGTAACAGAGACTTTTTTTCCTGAAATCAGTGGCCATTTAAACAACAAGGGTCATGAATGAAGGATGTGTGTCAATTAAGAAAGTAGAAACAGTATCAGTGAAGAAAAAAAAATCAGGCCCTCTGACCCTAAAGTAGTTTTGTTTATAGATTCCTAAAAAATGGTTGAGTGAGATTGCAGACTCTTGGATAGCAAATATATGCCCACTAGTAATCAGCTTTTTGTAATGATGTTTTATGGCAGTCTTGCAGTTAACCTCAACACTCTACAGACCACGGATGGAAACCCCCAGCATTTTTCTTTCTGAGGTGGCTGTAGGTTTGTGCATAGGAGTTTATTCAGCAGTAGGCAAAAAGAATTATTTTCCATCTTTTAAGAACATAGAAATCCATTACATATGCTCATAGGCTTCACTTTCAACAAGTTCATTAAATACAAGCAGAAATTCCCTTCTCGGTGCAGAATTGTGCTGTTTCCCATCAACTCATCACCTCAGAGAGGCTTTCAGGTTTCCAGAGTAGGTAGAGTAAAGCTGGAATTGTGACGTCTTCTTCTGTTCTGTAATTTGATTCCTAGAGTTTTGGCAGTTTCTTCAAGGAAAATAATTTTACAGGGTTGGGGTTTGTTGGCTTTTTTGTTTTGTTTTGTTTTTAATTAAAAAAGCCTGAAGCTTTCATCAGAGAAATTTTTGTATCCATCCAAAGGAGAAAAAAAAGCTTGCAAAACTACCCTCAAAATTGTTCTAATAAAAATTAAGGAACACTTAGAAGGAACAGAGGTTAATATTCTTAAGATTTTGGCTTGCTCTGATGTAGAAGTTAACAAAAGCTAATGGGAATGTCATGTGTTGCTTGGGCATAGCCTACAACATGCACATACAGCATGCACATGGCAGATCTAATAGCTGGCTTTCAATCCCTCTTGGCAAAATGTTTCACTTTGTTTGGAAAGCAGAGTTAGTGGTCAGTGCTCTCGGGATATTCTGCACAAAACAGAAATTCTGCTGTGCTCCTGCTGCTTCTCTGCTCTGTCACATGCAGGGCTGCTCCCCCATTTCACCTGACCCAGTCTTGAAGCAATTCTTCTAATTATTTAATGGGAGGTTGGCTTTACTGCTGTGCTCAGGTGGTCTGTAAGAAAAGGAACATGTTTATTTCTGCTAGGACATTTTAATATCTATGCCCCCAGAAAACTGTTAAGAGACAACCAGTGACCGAACCAAGTGTCAGCACAAAGGATAGAGAGGACAGACTTTTTACTTGAAAACAAAGTATTCCAAGTTGGCAGAAATACACAGTTTGATTAAAGAGAGAAGTGGTGTCTGAGGAAGAACATCTCAATTTTTTTTAGAGGTTCAAAGTGCTGAGCACCTATAAAAACAGACTACTTCTAAAGGTATTTAAATAAGGATTTAGGTGGAGAATTTGGTCTAGTTTAGTTGAAATTAATGACTCACTTCAAGCAGTGTTAAACAAAAACATCAGAATTTCAGAATAACAGAATAAAAATAAAAACATAAAATGCAATTACTTGCAAGTTTCAAAATATTAATTGCAGGTGAAGTCTGGAAGGTGCAGTCTGTGGGGCTGATTAGATTTTTTAGTACAACAAATTCTCCTCTGTGGAGAAAGGTTATTTGCCAGGTTCAGTAAATCTTCCCTCTGCTGCTGAGTTGAGAACTTCTCAGAGAGCATTTCCATGTGTCCATGAGGTGATGTGAGGTGGATTGCCTTCCAGTGAGGTTTGAGCTGTGTGTGCTTGCCCCTCGTTCTGTGTGCCCGCTCCCTCCTGGATTTCTGTAGGTTATGAAGAGCACATGTTGTGCTCAGATTCATAGGAATGTGTTCTTACTTGAGTTGGTGAATTCTCTTTGGAGACTGATTAAGAACTAAAGTTGTCCAGTAGACAGTGAGTCATGTCCTGATGTCTGTTCTACATGTCCACATCGGACTTTGTCCCTTTTTTCTCTTCTTTTACAATCACATTCTAATTATTCAGTCTAAGGCTTGCTGTACCTTTCCTGTTAAAAGTTTCCAGTTGACATTTTCTTCTTGTCTCCAAGGACATGTTTCCTGTTCCAGAATAATTCCCAGTTCTTCTAGTCAATGAGAAACACCTGCCAACCTGACACTGAGGAAAAGCTTCACAAAAGACCTTTTCCCACACTGTAGTACTTAATCCAGTTGTTCCAGGAGAAATATTTTCATGCTATCTTCAGTTATCAGGAGTGTCCTGAAAGGCTGGTTCTAGATAGTAAGAGCTTGAGCAAGAACAAGGTGGCCAAATCAACACAGAGAAATTTATCTGAAGTCTTCCTGGCAGTGCAGTGTGATTTTTTTCTGTGTTTCGCGTCTGACCATCCCAGATGCGTTAGTTTTTGGGTAAAGCTGTGCCATGATTTGTTGGTGGTGAGAAGATTCCAAGCCAGCTTCTGTGGCCAGTGTGCCTGTAGCACTGTGCTTTTAATCACACATTTTGAGTCATCTACATTGCAAGACTGAGCCTGGGTTAACCCTGGATGGAGAAGATTGTGGTTGACTTTGTGACGGAAATAATTTTCAGGTCCTGCATTAACAAATAGGCACAAGCCAAGTGGAGCCTGCAATGTTCTGCTTCCATGCAGACAAGTCTTGTTTGTCAGAGGCATTCACAGTTGTGATTTGAGGTTAGGGAATTTATGGAAAAGGAATTACAGTGGTCATAAAACAGGACTTAGCCGTACTTATTCATCTGAAACAGTGCAAACATGCTGCTTCTGTTTTTTCTTCTGGAATCAAGTTTACTGAACTCACTTTAATAACCTGGCCAGGATGAAAGGTTAAATACATACACCGTACAGAGCTGCTGAACTCCAAGACCTTGGGGACTTTTTCAGCCTAGATGAGATCCATTGGTTATTTGGGACTATTAAATACCAGTTCTTTTCCAGCTGGCTGTAAAGACACCACCATTACTTAGTAACCTGGTGAGATGTGCCACAGCAGTTCCCTGAAGAAGAAGAGGTGGAAACATGCTGAACAGATTAGAAGGCTCATCTGACAGCAAGTCCTTGCTGAATGGTGTATCACAAAGTGAATACAGCTTTTAAATCTGGAACACATGGCCTCTGTCTTGATGCTGTGCAGGCTGACATTTGAACAGCATCACCATGACTAAGTCTACATTACATTTTTCTTTAATAAATAGGTAGAGAATCAAAAGCAAGAATCAAAATGATTTCCAGAGATTTGTAGTACATTAATGTCTACTCAATAGACTTTGAAAATAGGCATGAATTTTCCTTTCAGTGGGGAGAGAATGAAAGGTAGACATCTGCCATGGAATTGTTGATCTTCCTAGACCGTATTCTGTGTTCCAAGAAGTCCAGTTTTGTAAGTTGCCTCCTTCTCATGCCTTTTAATGCACAAAGGCTTTTCACTCTGTCCATCACTGACATGGACAGCAGATTTTTAAGGCTATGCTGCACAAACCAGTGTGTTCAGATCATGACCTGAATAGTGAACCATCTTCCCAGCACCTAGGCTTGGGGTGTAGGGCCTGCCCCCTGCGCATCATAACTTCTGTTCAGTGTTTTCTTCTCTCGTGGATTCTCATAGCAGGAGGCTTTGGGCACTTTCTGTCAGCCTAGCAGAGTTCCCAAGGCACCATATCCCATATTTATTCCTGAGGTGTTTGTCACTCAGCAGCAAGGGCTGTCTCTGCTGCCACAGGTGTGCCAAGAGCAGATCAAGGCGTTCGGAGGAAAAGCTGTTTGGAAAAAATAATTTTAAAAGACCCTCGCATAACAGCTCTGGATTCAGGACCTTAACAACTTCATAAAAGCTTGTTGCTGGTGTTGTAAAACTCTAATACACAAGTTCATTCCACATAAGAACACGGCTGTAAGTTTTTAGCTCCAGATGCCAAAGAGTGATCCCAGCCTGTTTAAAATGTGTTAAGCTGCAACATGCTGCATAAGTTAATACCAACTTTTTACTTTTTTACCTTTCTTTCTTGGGGCTGTGCCAGTGCCAGTCACTTACATACTCCTTTACCTTGATTCAGTGTAGGAGATGAGGCTGCCAAGCCAGATATTTACCTTGGGAACACACATTCTTATCCTGTAACATTTCATCAGCCACAGCTAAAGAAAAGATTTATGGACTTTGTAACACTAAGATTATTTAAGTCACTTGTTAGCCAAAAATAATGTAAAGACATACAGTGCGTGTTTCAACAAAGTTTGTAATTAGGAGCCCATACTTTACTCTGATTTACAATGTAAGCTTGGTATCCAATTAGCAATAATAGTGTTCTTTTAACTAAAACACATATCCTTCCAGAATTATGCAGACTTTCCAATTACTGTGCTATGATGAAATTATAGCTAGAGACTCATAAAGTTGTGCATAGTTTATAAATGCAATATATTCTTAACTACCTTGCTGTTCGGTATATACTAGCAGGGCTCATGTGTTCTCTGTGTTATGGAGGCTTGTTAAAAGGCACATATAAGATTATTGAAAAAGTATGTCAAATAATATTTATGTACTTACTGCCGTTGTGATAGGCTGTTACTGGTCTTTCTGATTAACACTTCTGCTCAGATACAGCATGATCATGTGACTCAATCTCTAAAATTCAAAAAGCAGTTTAGAAACTTCTCTTCAAAGCACCTGGAAACTTAAAGCCTTGAGGGTTACTGCTTGCTTTATTTTTTGCCTTGTTATTATGATAGCCCCTTTGTTTTTCATAAAAAGAGAAAAACTTTTGCTCATTTTTAAAGCAAATGGTAGTGCCTCACCAGCTCATACCCAGCATCTCCTCATGCTTTTCTATAACCAAAGACAGAACTCCAGCCACTTTTGCTGATGTGGGAGCAGACTGATAATCAGAAATGGTTAAATGTTGTCCTATAGTTAAAATTAGAGAAAAGGCAGAAGTGCAGAGCAACCTTTAGGTGCTGTCCTGCAGTGGGAAAGGGCAGAACTCCTTGCTCTGTTTGTAGCAATTCCTTTCCAGTCCTTTTGCAGAGGATTATTGATGAGAAAACCATGTCTTTTACAGGAATGGGGGAATGACTAAGGCCTGTCCAACACTGTGAAAGTGTTGGTAACACTTAATGAGATGACTAAACAGGCTGCTCCAGGGCTTTTGCAATTTATTTATTATTATTTATTACCCAGAGTTTGCTGAGGACTGCTAGTCCCAGAAGGAGGCTTGCAGAAAAATGCTGGGGAAAATGGCATGGATAGAGACTAAGGGGAGACTGAGTATGTGTATTGTATTCTCTGTGACAAGTATGAATGACTGTATGTGTATAACCTTGCATTATTAGACTAATTCATGTTAGCTGTTACTGTTCATGAAAAATGATTACAACTTTGCCAAAACCTTGTGAGCTCTGTATGGTGAGAGTGGAGAGGGAGAGGATTCAGTGGGGATGACATGGGCTGTTGTCATCTTCAGCTCTGTGGCCTGTCCCATCTCACCCTCCTCTTCCTCAGCCCCTTAGCAAAGCCTGGGACTTGATCTGTGTGGCAGGTTTTGGGAGAGAGGTTTTTATTCCTGGGAGATGGAAAAGGAAAAAAACAGGTTGTTAAGTGGGGGCAGTGCTAAGCCCTATGGGGTACCTTCCCTATCCTCAAAGAAATGAAGGAAGAACAGGCTACCCTGTCACCACCAGCTGAAAGGCCCTGCCTTAGGGCAGCTGCATGACTTTGCAGTGTAGTATGGGTCAAAAGATTAGAATTAAAAGAAAAACTGTAACCTATGAAACTCCTGAGAGCTTGCTCTTTCTTTAAATCTGTCCTTATTTTTACAATTCTAACTTAATAAATGAGGCGTCTTCTTTAGTGTGAGTCATTTAGGGGGACAGTTTGGGTTCTTCAAGTTTTGAGGCTATTTTAATTTCTCAGGCTTATTCATTGTCTGCGTTTGCTTTGTTTCATTTTGTTTGGTTTTCATTCGAGCTCTCAGTTCTATATAATATAAAAGCACTCAGAGCTGTATAAATTATGGCCCAAGATGCCTCAGGGGAGTTGGTAGTGAGTTGCAGCACTGTGTGCATACAGTGTCTCAGCTGCTCCGATTTACTGGTCCAAGTGGAAGAAGCTGAGAATCATTCCAGCTTCAGGAGTCCCTGATGGCTGATGGCACTTGGTGCAGCCAGTAAATCCAACCTGTGCAGACAGGATTCCTGCTGCCAGACTGCCCTGGCACACCCATCTGAGGTGTAGGGCTTATGGACATGGAAAACTTGATTGCAGCATTTCAGGGTAACCTTAAGAATTGTCTGCTTTTTGGCCCTGGGATGGCTGCCTCCAGAACCATCCTGTGAAATTTCTGGAATTGGCAGCCAAAGTCTTGGTTGTTCCCAGTGCCACCCACGGCTCAGCTCCCTCCCTGACCACCCTGGAATTTGTCTCTGACTCTCTCTGCAGGTTTGGCTCTACCAAGAAAAGGAACTAATTTGAGAAGAACACACTTGGGTTATGTCTGCTCCACAGCCAGCTTGTCTTGTTGTGCCAAATTAAGTTCTCCAATACCCTGGAATCAGAACAGTACAAGCAGGATGGAGAAGAGAGAGAATATTAAGTGCCAGGGGAGCAGTCAGGACAGGGCAAAGGAAGATTTAGGGTAGGTGGGGTCCACGCTGCACAATGATAGGCATCCAGCAGCTGTGGAAAACAATAACAAATGGATAAAAGAAAGATTTATGGGAAGATGGTGTGTGCAAATTGGGGCATCAGAACTGCATTAGTTCCCATTCAATTATCTGTTGAAAACCTCAACAACACAAGGCAGGCCCTCACTTCAAAGGCCTTAGGTCAGCTGAGGAGCTGAGCTCCGTGTGCCTCCTCGCAGCTGGGAACGGGGCTGTACCAACTGTATGGAAGCACTTTTACATTCGTGCTTGCAAATATTTACACATTAGGTCATGGCAATTAGGAATAATTAGAGTGGAATGTACCTAGTGTTCAAGGAGTCAGGAACTAGGCCCATGTCATAAACACTGAGTTTATTTCTGTTGGGGCTCGGCAGGACACGGAGTCTGCGATGCCTTCCCAGGGCTGCTCCCAGTGCAGGCACACAGAACTGGGGTACAGGTGGTGCTGGGAATTGTGCTGGGGCTTAAAGCTCTAATGCCATTTGGGGTCTTGAGCTGTGCATTGCAAATCCCTCTTCAAGGCTGTTTAACTGCAGTTTAATTTTTTTGTATTACCAAATTATGGAGTGATACCGAATATTCCCTCCCAGCTACCCGGGAGCAAGGTTTGTCTTCTCACAGGAATACATAATAAGAAGCCTTTCTGTCAATGCTGTTCCTCCCAGCCTTCCTGGAAGAAAAACTGCTACAAATGAAAGTCAGATTTAAGCATAACAGTGGAGGGGGTTTATGCACTGACTGGCAAAGGGTCCAGAGAATTACAGTGACCAGTTCTAGACCAGTGAGGTTTTAAGTGGCACTGAAACTCCTCTGGTGTGGAAAACATATCCTTGAGACCTATTAGGTGTGCTTTGCTGTTGGATTGCAGTGGGAGCTGGAGACGGTCCTTAAGGCAAATCTGATTTGTAGGAGCTATGGACATCTCTAGCAGCCAGGACTAACAAATGGCTGCTTTTGCTTTGCCTGGACCACAGCTCTATTGTTACTTCATAGTGTTGTGGGGCATCGTTACTCATAATTGTTCATAAATCTGGTGATTAAAATGACAGTGCACATAAACTGCTTTTTAATACTTTGTATTTATACCAAGCTATTTATTAATTATGTGACTTGCCAACATATTATTACTTCACCTTAATTAGTGCCTGGCAGTGTGTTAATCACTCCTCTGCCACTGCACCTCAGGGCTCTCTTTAATTGCCATTGGCTCTCTCCCATGTTTGCTGTTAGTATGTGCTTGGTGATCTCTGGCTTTGGGACCCTGGGGACAGGACATTGTTAAGGAGGTTGAAATGATTGGTTTTGTGGGCACTTTTAGCACAGAAGCTCAGTGTTGGTAGAGCAGTCGTGAAGGTCACCAAACAGGGTGAGATGCAGGGACAGGTCACATCCTCACCTGTACCAGAAGTGCCTCAGCAGCACTGCCAGCCCCAACCTGCATCTGACTGACCCAGGCAAGTGGAATCTCCATATTCCAATGGAATGATGGCCTGGGGCTGTGCAGCTGTGCCTGAAGGGTGACAGCTAACAACAGGATAATCAAAATCAACTGTGCCTCAATGCTGTAAAGTACTTTCCTGGCTTGGGGAATACATTGCTGACTCTTCTTAATGTTAGGTGTGTTTTGAAGTTGGACAGTGATGTGAGTAGACTGTGTAGTTATAAAGTGAATCCAGTCTTTAGAGATAGTTGAAATCTCCAGCTACCATGAAATATGTTGTCACTTCAATTACAGTTGCAAGTACCTCTCTCTTATTTGTTTCCTGTAATACCAGACAGACTAGGTAAATATATATCTTTTTTAATGAAGCACAATATAGTTTTTAAATGGTTTATATCAAATTGTTTCCAGTTTCTTATAAACTCCTGATTTCTAAATATCTCATTATTTGTTCCATATGTTTCACTGAAGTCATTGTTACCAGTACAGCAGAAAGTACATAAATAATCTAGTAATTTAACATAAGTTTGTGATTTTTCTTAAGTTACTGTCAATCAAATATCATTAGTATAAACTGAAATCAAAGCAGAGCCAAAATCTGTAATTAAATCATGGAGGATGTTCTGAGACAATGAGAAAATCAGGAGTGTTCTCTTAGGCTGTTCCACACACAGCTCTCACTGTGTGTGTTGGGAGGGAGACCACAGAAGTCTGGAAGGAGGGAGCTTTTCATGACAGTGACTGAGCTTTTATCAAACAGGTTTCCAAGTACAGTCATGACAGGTGATATAAATCCATTCATTGTGTTTGGTTTTCAATTAAGTTAAATATTCAATGCTATATGAGGGACTAAAACCAGCTCATTGTGGTGACATAATAGGAAAAGTAATTAATAGTTGTGGAAGATGCTCCCAACCTGCTACTTGAACCTGATGAGAACGAGGCAATGTTGTAGGAAAAAAAGTGAAAAGAAAAAGGTCACAGAATGGACTTGCAAAAGAGTCAAGGTATGCTTCATGGAAAACTTCAGCGTTTTCTGAACAAAGAATGCCCTTATTGCCCAATGCAGTATACAGCTTTTTTATTGTTTTCTCTCCTCCCTCCTTTATCAATAATGAAAGAAGGAAAAGGAGAAGGAGCAGATGATAAGAAAAATATGGAAGAGGAAAATAGGAACAGCAAACGGTATAGAATATCTAAAAGTTTGTGGAAATCCTTTTGCAAACATCTGGAAAAATCTGAAAAGTGTAAGCATTTTCAGATTTGGGAAAATGTAATTTTAAATCAGAGGTGGAAAAGAAAAAGTACACCATTCCAGGCACTAAAAATGTCAGTTCTCACAGTGAATATAAGATATCACCAAGGAGAATTATTTATTGACCAAGTGTTCGTTTTTTCCCATCAAATACATTTTTCCAGGTTTTGAAGGTGTCTTGGTTAATAATACATCACTTCGTCTGAGATGGTTTTCATCCGTCTCTGTGTCAATACATCAGCTAACAAACCCAACTGTACTTGTCAATCAGATCAGCAGTTCCAGCTGCCTTTAAACCTGCACATTTTCTCCTCACCAGGCTGTGCTGTTGCCTTTGAGCCCATCTTAGATTTTAATCAGTGCAGAGGTGTTTCCATACAGGCCATATAAGTAGGGATTATCCTTTGAAGAAATTGCATTACTTTCAGTGTGTGGCTAGGGACCTTTTCCCAGTTTTTTGTGATGACAAGGTTCTCTATTCAGCTCAGGTGAAAATCCTGGGCAAATTTAGTGTCTTCCCATTATAGCTTTTATATTGCCAAGTTCACGAAACAGCCAATTTAATCACATCATGAGCACTCATCTGTTACTTGGTTATTCTCTGTTAGGATTTTCTTCTTTCCACAATTTTCTGCCTCCTCTGAATCTCCACTTTCCTTCACTGCAAATGGTAGTCCACAGTCACCCTGTGGGCAGTCACTGAGGGGTGACAGGGAAGGACATTTCTGCTGCCAAGGTGGAAAGGCAGAGGCCAACAGTCTGGGGTAAACCACAGATCTGAGAGGGAGATAGGTATTCCCTAAGGATGAGCACAGAAATCAGAGCAGGGGGGCAAGACAGGATGGATAATGCAGAGTTCCAGTGCCCAGAGTTGGAGGTGGGAGGTGCAGCCATTTCAAGTCCCTCTGGGAAGCCAAAGTGATGCTGAGGAAGAGGAGGAGGGGATGAAGCTGGACTTCACCAGGCAAAAGCAAAGCAGCATGTTAGGGCTGCTGCAGTGATACCTCTTCCAGTGTTTCTGCTGCAAGCTCCATTTTTCAGGGGTTTATAACTTGCTCATAAAAATTTACTGCAAGCCATAATTTGGCACACAGGGTTCCAGGCTGAGAGCATACTGCTTTCCTTATTTAAACTGCATTTGGTTTATTGACAGGCCTGTTTTCAGATTGCAAAAGAGTGACGAGTGAAATAGAAATCTAATTGTTTCAGAAACTCTTTTCCCCTTTTTAGGACTCTCTAGCCCCCAAACAGCTTTAAACATCTACTGGTGCCTTTGAGTATTAAAAAGAATTAAAGCTAGTTAAGAAATTGATGTTTAAATAGTGGCTACTGTGCTTATTGAGGCAGTGTACCTACAGTGTATAGCATCTTTCAGCCTGATTAATCCTAATGCAGCCTTCCAGCCTTCTAAAACACAGCTGAAACCGAAATACAGGCAAGGTAAAAGGAAGCAGTTAATAATGTAGACCTGTAATGCAGGGCTGATTGTGATTTGGGCAAGGCTATTCTATTTGAAACATCTAGTCTTGCAAAAGACACCAAGGATCCTGTGGATCAGATTTTCAGGTACTGCCTTTCTCTTCTGGAGAACACAGGAATGAGAGTAATTTTGCAGTTGCAGCTTAAGCCATTACTCTATCAAAGCTTCTGATTTAAAATCCCAGTTATGGATACACATTTTATTCTGTGGAGCACTGATGCTGCAGTGAGGAATTCAGGCTTTGCAGATCATGATCATGGTGTTCGGGTGAACATTGAGAGACTTAATTCTGATTGCTTCTCCAGCCCTTGCCAACATCCTGGCCCTTCCCTGAGTCTTTGAGTATAAGCTCCATTCTACATTCCCATGCGTGTGTAATTCTGCAGCTTGGAGTTACATGCGCTGAGCTTTTGAATTCTAGTTTTATAGTGAAAGTACCACAAAAATATCTTATGTTTCTTTTTGGCAAACCAGTTTGCATTTTTAAACCAGCTTTACTTAATTCTGTTAAGTAAAAATATGCTTGAATATGTGTCTAAGTTTGCAGATGATCCTTGCTTATGTTTGAGAACTTGGCCTTGAGCAGGTTGATGTTTCACTTACAGGAGAAATGTCTGAACAAGCAAAAGTGTTTTGGGCTGATCAAGTTGATTTTCAGTATCTAAGCCAATGTGAAATGGTATCTTTCTTGACGAACTACGTTTCTGAAAACATGTTCAGAATGCTTCTGTAATATCTTCCATCCATACTGTGGTAATGTGAGAGGAGGGGAGATTGCCTTTTTCTGAATTCAGCGGGTGGGGCCTTCTAGGTGTTTTTCTGGACCTGTTGGAAAGCTGGTTGATGTTCATCACAAGTCTTAGTGGGGACTCAGGCTCGCTAGATAAATCCTATTTCAGACTTGATTTTTTTTTTTGTGGAATGTCACAAAAGTGTCAGATCTAAGTCTTCTTCCTTGTACCCAGAAAAATGAATTTTACCATCCAAAAGGTGCTTTTGCTGGGTAATTTTAGCCTCGTGAAGCATAAAACTGTACTTCTTGTACCTCCCACCCTGACTGATCTCTCTTTGAAGATTTGTCTTTGCTAATTCACGACTTCTGTTGCATTCTTGGGGATACAACTCCGAATAGTTTCATAATAGAAAAGGTTTGACTACATAGGTACAGACCAAAAAGACCGAGCAGAGGAACTTTCAGCCTGTGTGTGGTCACAGTACTTGAGCAAATCAAGTGGACAAATTACTCTGCTGCCATATCTGTTTCTCTTGGCAGAACTCTGACAGTCTTCTGGCCTCCCCTGCAAGTGTCCTCTGCTGTTTGTGATCAGATCCACTCTGCAGATTGTGTGTGCATAGGGATTCGCCTCCTAATGTGCATGGCTAACTTTAGAGAGGCTCTTCTTGAAAGGTAATAAAATACAGATGGAATGGTCTCTGTAGATGCACTGGGGAATGATCTGAGCATTTGCTCTTTGTTCACTCAGGGACTGCTACTGCAGAGAGCTTGTATGGACTGAGCCTTGGCACTGAGGCACTGGAGAGAACGTGGAAGTTGGTACAACTCAGCATTGTGAGAGGTGAAATGAAAAATCAGAGCTGTTGTCACAGAGAGCCCTGTGCACCATTTCTGTGCCGCCTCCCAGCTCCTCTGGTCGCTTTGGGAGGAAGCTGCTCCAGGAGGGAGGGTCAGGCACACTGGAGAGGCAGAAAAAAGCAGAGAAGGGAGACAGAATGGGCATTGTGTGGTTGTTGCTGTCACTGACCGGGGATTGAGGAAGTGTAGAGTGAATGAGAGTGATGAGAAATTATTGTTTTAAAATCGAAGGAATTAAATGGCACAGTATTCTGCTTACAGAGTTGAGATTGCCCAGTGACCAAACTTACACCTGTGAGATTTAAGACATGAGAAATTCTGGTGTCAGTTATCCAGACCTAGTTCACTCTTCTAAAATAAGAGAGGACAGGATGTGAAGTTCCTTAGCAGTCTTGATCTCTAGAGGCACAGGAGGATTTCATTGCAGATGTATATGTGAGTCTCATCTGTTCAGCACCATCCTCCCCTTATTTTATTAACAAACAAAAAAACTAAAAACTTGTCAACATGAACGAACCTCAGTTAACCTGGAGCTGCAGTTACCTAGTGGCAGCTTGCTGTTCTCTTCTGGAATATCCAGTTCAGGTAAGCACAAGCTTCTGAAAACCATTGGAGAAAGAGTTATTGTAAGCTGGGCTGAGAAAGTCCATAGCTCACACAGACTCCAGCACAGCCTCAGCTGTCCTGCAGGAGCCACTGGGCATTGTCTGCCTGCCTCCCCTCTGCACGGCTGACAGGCAGGTAAGGTCCATTCCCACAGTGAAGGGACATGGTCAGTGTTACCTTTGCTGGCCTCACATCTCCCCAGCCTTCTCTCCAGCACTGGGAAGCAGGTGGCAGCTGCAGCTGTGCTCAGGGCTTGCCTTCCTTCAGGACCCAGCTGTGTGAGCAGGGCTGTCCCATCCTCTTCCTACCTGGGATGCCCAGCAGGTGGGCAGTGTGTTCTCTGGTCCTAGGGTTTGTTTTTGTGGGCAAACCTCAGCCTTTGTATACTTCTGTTCATTGTAGCTCAGCTGACTTGCATTTGCTCCAACAGAAAAGCACAATCTGCTTCAAGAATTCTGACTGCACCAAGAGGGCAGACATAGGATGGCCTTGCTGAGCACTTTTTTTTCCTGGTTTTCAGAAAATGAATTTTTTTCTTCTTGGCTCTGTTCTTCAGGTGATGCCGAGAAGAAAGCACTGAAAGAGTTTAACAGCAAATACTAGGGCCACACAAAATGCTTTTTATCTGCAAAGATTTATATCAGGGTAATGAGATGCTCTCTCTACGTGTTACTCTGTGGAATGATAAATACTACCAGGACTTTTTTTTTTTTTTTTTTTTAGCAGACATTTCTCATCTGTGCATACTAGAGGATGGGAAGCCTAATGTCTGTGTACCTGTGAAAATGTAAGGTCTTGAAAAAGAAAAAGAGTGGAAATTGTAAAAGTAACAATCACTTATATTTGTATCGAGTCTAATTTCAACAAGTCCGAGATTAACCAAGGCACAGGTCAGGGGCACTGTCTGTGGAACACTGCAAGGCTTGGAGACTTCTGGTGGTTTAGGGTAGGAAAAGAGGGATCATAGAGAGCTAAGCAAGGATAAGAGCGTTAAGCAGGCTGCAGTTTTACCATATAATTGGTGTTTATTTAAGAGATTGGGAAGTGATTCCCTGAGCTTTCAATTAACGCCCTGCAACCTTGGCTGCATTAGGCCATTACTGCTCCACAGTTTCACAGTGCATGGGCTTTCAGCAGGGTTTAAAAAGTGTTCCCTGGCTGTTTATTCATGCACCAGGGTTTCAATGTTGCTGTCCCTTCTTTCTGTTATTTGTCTTATGGGATCCACAGTTTGAGTTGGGCAGATGTGATTAAAATTGATGTTCTCTGGTCTTTACTCTGGGAAAGTCGCTGCTCTGGTTCACAGCATGACTCTGCAAACACTTGCCATGACTGGGCTGAAGGCATGCAAAACAATGGAGGAATGAGTAAAAAACGGGTGAGAACAGGGGCAAGAATTCCTGAAGTCAGTATTGGTACCAAAGTGCCTGCTTTGTGACACTGGGCCCTGAGTTGAGGTGACACCTGCTGAACACACCTACAGTGGATTTTTGTCATCCTCTGGATATGTGACAAATACAGTTGAGTTTAGTTCAGTGCAGCTCATCCAAACTCTCTTTGGTCTCAGAGAAAATTCCACGTTCAGCACTATTCAGTGCTGAGTGTGACTTCTAGTGTCAGGGATGGCTTTGCTGGGTGCTGAAGGTAGAACAGCATTATGTAAAAACATAAAATAGTGTGTACTTAGTGCTCTGAAGCTGCTTCCTCTAGAGGTGAAATGGAAAGACACCTTTATTCAGTGCATCTTCTCTTCCCTCTAATTGTGGTAGTTAATGTAAATTCTTGTATCACACTGAATATAGCAGTCACCAGACATTGCTGGGGTGCTGCTACTATTTTGTTGCTATCCCAAGTAACCAGCTTGATGTTCAATATTTAATGAAAAGCAGAAAACTCAATACAACTGAAAAATGGGAACCTGAATGGCATGGTGGCCAGCCTGATATTTCTAACATACTGATTGATAAATCTTGCTTTACAGCTGCATCTGGGACCAGTCTTTGTATGTCCTTTATCTCTTTAATTCATTTTGCACAGAACAAAACAAATTGGAAATGAAAAACACTGGCTTATTGTATTCATCTAAGGACATGCTAATTGAAAATGATTGTTTCATACTGGGTTGGATTCAAAAATATGTACATCTCTCTTGTTTACACATAAATCCATTAATGTGTTGAAATAGCAATTGCTAGGTCAGAGGGAAGTGAGATAAGTGAACCAGAGGCAGGCACTTCAGAGGTAGCCATACAACGAGGCAAATTCCTATGCCAGCTTCCAGATCCTTTGGCACAGATATGGTTGCCAGAATCTACATTTTCATTAAAAGCAAAACAAAATAATTTTTTTTTATTTTGAGCTTTTAGGTCCACAGAGATAATTTGGAAAACATGAACAAGGAAATATTTTTTTGCAAAAAAGAAAACCTTAGATTTTCTTAAGCACACTTATACTAAAAAAGAAGTGTGGTGTGTGGTTTTAGGTTAATCTGGAAGAGGATTTAATGGACAAGTTGCTTGTACTCTCTTCATCCAGTTTCAGTTCATTTCTCAAATGAACTTGGAATTGTAAAGCAGTTAATGAGGAACCTTAATAAGGACTTCTTTTAAAAAAAGTGATTATTTTTAATAATTAAAATCGTCCAAATTTTGGTCTAAATTCTGAAGGGATTTCTTTCAGATTGAATCACCTTAGTAGAATGACTTTCAGATTACTTGGGGTTTAGGGTTTCTTTGGGGGGGAAAGATTACTACCAGGTGAAATGTATATCATGGATATTGCATACTGGTAGTGTCAATTTGGAGGATGAGAGTAAAATAAAAGACCAGTTAATATTCTACAAGCCAGAGCGCTATAGCACAGAGTGTATGGCCCTTGTGTTGAATTTTTCCAGTTGGGATTCCAGTGCACACAACCAGAGTATAATGTCCCATACACAAGAGCAGGTCAAAGAATAGCAGAACTGTGTGTTTCAGCTGAGAACTCTTCCTGATACATCACAGATCCATGGGCTCCTTCGTGCCTCAGTTGCCAGTTACTGAACAGTGGCCAGCAGTAAAAAGTGAGTCATAATGACTTTACTTTCTTCTACAGGATTGCATATTTTTGTCTTGTTTATCTTCACCTTTATTATATTGCCATTTACATCCTAAATCACCTACCCAGCACTGAGAGGGCATGAAATTGGGACAGCATTGTGCTGTACCTAGAGTTAGAATTCACCAATTTTTCACGACTTACCAGCTGGCATTAAAAGAAAAAAAACTTCTAAAAGTTTTTTAAATTTACTGTGGTCCCTGCCTTCAGATCTCTGATCATCACATCAATGTTAGAATGTATTGGAGTCCATCAATGTTAGCATGTATTTGGAGCTGAACTATTGTATTTGGCATTAAAACTTCTTGGATTTGTTTGTTTGTTGTCACTTTAAGATATCAGATGAAGTGCCAGTGGGTTTGTATCTTGGACACCTGTGTCAACTTTTTACTAACAGTCCAAGCCCACAGCTCAAGGGGAGAAAGGCAGGATATCCCAGGTGAACTGCTGAGAGCCTGGATTTGTTGACATTGTGTGTGGACCAGTGGACTTTGCATTTTTTATGTGCTGGGGTGTTTGTCAGTGGGATTCCAGACAGAGGAGAAGAGGCCAGTCCTGTGAGTTAGCACCCAATTCATCCTTGTCTGTGGGAGGTGGGAGAGCTGAGTAACTCGACTGTTTGAACAAGAAAGGATTCACAAAACTTGTTTTGCTGAAAAACAAACCTGACTTTTCAGAACAACCTGCAAATGAACACAATAATGATGTGCTTTTAGTAAAAGCAGAATCATTTCTTCCTACACTTAGACCTGACAGCGTGCCTGCTGGTTCAGCTGATGTGCAGGGAAGGCCAGCCCGGGGGAGATGATGATTTAACCCAGTGCTGGCAGAATGTCTCCTTCTTGTCCAGGTCTTCCCTGTGCCCTGATGGAGGATCATTTACATTGTCACTGGCATTGTTTGCCCGAGATTGCTGCGTGTGGCTTTTAATGGTGAGCACACAAATGTGTCTGTGGTGATCTGTTGGTGTAATCCTTTGTGGCTGAGCATGTCCTTCACATGGTGGTTGTGCCAGGGCATGCTTGAACTCAGAGCCTGCGGGCTGTACTCTTATGTTTAAGAGCTGTGATTTTGTCATGGTAAGTTTTGAGGGAAAATCATGTGTTAGTTATGGTGGAAAATATCAATGGAGAACCAAACAAAGTAATGAAAAATTGGGGAATGTTTTATGCTTCCTGACATGGGGTATTTAGGTGCATGGACTTGGCTGGCCTTGAGCAGAACTAGGTTTACACATCAAAATCATTGGCATATTGCTCATTGTACACAAGATTCAGAGGCAGGAGGAGTATTCTGTAACCTTTTTGTAATTTTTTTTGTTACCATCCTGTCTTGTAATTTTAAAGTCTTTTCAGTGGGCACAATCTGCCCCATGGGTTGCTCAGCATTTGTTCTGCTTCCTTTGTCTTGCTTTTCTATGCCAATGTGGTTTTCTTGGTGACCCCCCCAGTGAAAGCAAGATAGTGAGTGCAGTTGACTCTGTTGAGAGCTGTTCCATTTTCTCAGCTGAATCCCATCCTCATGCCCTGCCTTTCCCAGCCCTCCAACCCAGCCAGGCTTTGGTCTCGTCCTCCCAGAGGGATGCCACCATTCTTCCCTTTGTCCTTTCAAGCCTTATTTCCTCCATGAAATTGAGCTCTTTTGCTTTCCTGGCTTGGTGGGAAAATGTGAAGAGGTTGATGAGGTGGATTATTTGGCTGTGTACAGGTACTGGCTCCTGGTGAGGATTAGGAAAAGGCATTCTGATAGTGATGAGCCATTCTCAATTTAAAGAGTCCATCACTCTGGCTGTGCTTTAGTGGCAGACAAGCCTAGGTGCCAGAGCTGAAGCAGTGATTTTGAACTGTATAGCACTGTGTCTCAGCAGGGGATAATGTTGGTGCTGGCTTCAACCCCAGCTCTCAGTGTTGCTGTAGCAGACTGCCAGCCTGTAGCTCAAGACTCAGCTTATAGAGCAGATCTCTGCACATTTTCTACTGAAAGAGGCAAGTTCAAGAGAGTTACTTAATGCTGCATCAGTAGTGGTGTGTGTGGTCACACATACAAGGGCTCTGTAAGCAGTTACACTTCTCATCATATGACAGAAGCACGACTGTGCAGTCCCTGTTTCAGGATATGCAAAAGATTGATGCTAGTGGGTGGTTTCAGAGATAAATTTCACTGGCCAGGAATGTTTTGAAGACATTCAGTGCAGAGAGAATGGCCCGTTGATGTAATTGTTGAGATCATGTGTGTGTAAGAGTCATGAGAAGAGGAAAGGCAATAGGTTGGTCACTCCTGCCCCTTGTATTTTCCTTGCATACGTTTTCTAATTGCAACTTGCCTGTCTGCTCTTTAGCTTCTCTGAAGGAAGGACTAATTAAAAAGGCACCAGCCTCCGGTATGAAATTTGGAGAGTTTTTGCTTCATAAGCTCATGTTTGGCAGTGAAAAAAGAACACATAAAGCTCACAAGAAAGAAGGTGAAGGTTTTTGTCCACACAAAATACTGATCCAGGATTGCTTGGACAGAAAGAAAGGCTGCATCTCTCCATTCCTATGGGCCCTGCCATTTCCAGGATTGCAGTCAGCAGGAGAAGAGTAGGTGTAGGAGGGAACCAAAAAAACATACCAAGGGTAAAAAGTGAAAAACCAAGAGTCCTAGGCAGAGGTTGTTTTACATGGCCTGCTCTGTCCAAAGCAAGGCATTCCCACTCCACCCCTGAGGATGGTTGCCAGCAGGCATTTCCCTGGGCCCATGGTGTGCCTCTGCACTAGGTGGTGCCCATTTGGGGAGCCTGGCACTTCCCTGCTTCCTACTGCCTGTAGGAATCTCACCATCCCAGCTGTGGTGTCCTGAGTCTGGATTAATGAGCTGTTCAGAAAGGCAGAGGGGAGCTCTGTGTGGAAATTCCCCCCAGGCCCCTGTGCCCATCAGGTCTCTCTTGTAGAGGAGCATGGAAACTGGATGCATGTGTCCTTTCTTTCTCTGGCTACAATTCCTTGAGATCAGTCTGGAGAGAGCTTCACATGGAATCACAGAATGGTTTGGGTTGGAAGGGATCTTAAAGATCATCTCCAAAGAAAGGCTTTTATGCTGAGAGCCTCTCTGACTTTTTCAGCTGTATTAGCTGGGCTAGTAAAACCTACTATTTCTCCCAGCAAACCTTTCCTCACTCTCATTAAGATATGTTTGCTTGCTATGGAAAGTTGAGGTTGTTTTGGATATTCTTCTGTGGAAGGAGAAAAAGACATGGCTTCTAAAAAAAAATTTTGGCAGCTTTTGGGAAAGGTCTAATCATTCATTAAATGAAAAAGTTCCTTCTCCTTTTCAGAGAATCCATTGTGGTCACAAAGATCACCATGAAATCAAAGCGAGTTTGCTGCAGAACTCATCTTTTACACAGAAAATTAAACTTCTTAAATTTTTTTTTCCTCAATTATGAGGTGACTGAAGAAGAATACGACAAGGTAGGGTTTTAAAAAGACATGCTGTAGATAAATTCAGAGTTCCAGTCTTTATTCACATAGCCTATCATTTGAAAAAGTTTATCAGAATTCTTTATGAGTAAATGGTGGGCCAAAACAGACCAAATTTTTGAAATAAGAAATCAGCTGTGAGGTTCTGCTGTGAAGGTGATGGTAGAATTGGAATAAAAGAACAGAATCTTTTAATGTTTCAAAAGAGAGTCATGGAAAGAAAGTGCCCTGCAGAAGAGTCACAAAGCAGACCTAAAACTGATGAAAATGATCCTTTCCTGGGCATCTCTATGAAGAGCAAGGCTGGAACTGTCCTTACCTGAGGAGTTCTCACCCAGTGCAGAAATCTTAAGGTGTTTTACAGAATTAAAGCCCCAGTGAATTAGAGCTCAGTACAACCCAGAGAGACCCAAATGCATTTATTTCCAAATTTCGTAGATGATTAATGAGTCACAGAGAGGACACGTTTAAAAGTGCTTCGAGTTTGTAAATACAGTATTGTACATACTCAGACTGGAGGCTGTACATCGCCTGTGCCCTTGAAATAACCTTATTCATCTGCACCTGGAAGTTGTTCTCCATCCACAAAACCCAGTGGGGCTGTTTAAAGCCAATTCACAGGTGTCTGAAATTTTACATATAGAGGTGTGAGGCTATTTAAAACATGTGCAGGTGTTTACATTGCAGAGTGCAGGAGCAAGGCTGTGCACATCCAATTTAGGTTTCATGTTGAAAGACAGGGCTACCTTAAAGGAAGTCTAGGAACAGGTGGCAAGGTTGGCATGTTCCCAACTGTATCAGAAAGGAGATAAGCCATACTATAAAGAGCTCATTTTTATGCTACATAAACTATTTGCTGGTTGCTTGTTCAGTGTTACACCCAAGTAGGAGAATATTAGAGAGCATAAAAACGCAGTAAAAACTACCCAAAAATGATGATGTGTCCAGCATTCTCTCCAGTGTTATGGTTATAGATCTTCTGCTGGAAGTCCTCATTCTCCAGAGCTCTGCTCCTGGCTCAGAGGCTTTACCTCAGTGACTGATAAGGTCAGGATAACCAAAAAATACCTCACAAGTGGTGATGCAGTCCCTGCCGAGGAGGCGCTTGAGTACAGAACACACGAGGGACTGAACTCTGCACAGGCACTGAAGTGATTTGCTCAGGGTCACCCACTTGGACTTGGCATGACACCAGTTGCAAGAACACCTCCTGGACCAGGTGTGAGTTGTTCAAAAGTGTCCTTTTCAGAAATACTGCTGCTAGTGGCTGATCTGTCTAGTTGGAGACATGGGCAGTTTTATAAGCCAGTAAATTCAGGAAGGCTGTGTGGAGCAGAGTGCTGAAATTGGGCATCTTGAAAGATGTCCAGGAGAAAAGTTAGGTCTTCCTGAAGTTTGTGGTCTTGTCAAGTGCCAAGGCTGGCACCTCAAGGAAGCAGAAACATTCCTTTTTCCTGTTTCAAAACCCAAGTGGACAGGACAGGTATTGAGGTGTAGCAATTCCAAGGCTGCAGGCAGCTCAAGTGCCTTTCCCCTCAAGTGACACAGGGGACCCAGGTGGGGAAGAGAGTGGTTATAGGGAATTATAGCCCTTTGCACTTCCTTTATCCCAGTTAATCTCTCCAGGAAGTGAGAGCAGAAGTACAGATGCTCACTTGTCTTAAGCACCTGGAGTTTGCACACAGAATTGACAGGAGTTGGAGCAGAAGTTTTGTTTGGGTGTGGAAGTAGCTTTGCAGTAGCTGCTGTCCCTGAAACAAATCGGGCAGGTCCCACCAGGAGCAGAGGCTTCTCCCCCTCACCTCTGTAGGAGCTGGGAGATCTCCTGTGGGTTGGTTCTGCCAAACCTCACATGAACTGAGCCTCACCAGCAGCCAGGAGCAGCTCAGCAAATTTTAAGAGGGGCTGCACAAGGGCTTGAAGTCCCCCAGCACCTTCAGCACATGGACCTCTCCAGAGGCAGGAGGTGCACAGTCAGCATGCAGAGGTAAAAATGAACCATTCAGCTCCTGGGAGGTTTGGTTGGGGTGCGGTCCAAGTTCTTCCTGTAGTTTTGGGTCATTTCTTTTTGATTTACCCAAGTTGCTCTGGCCCATGCTTGGCCTCAGATTCCTCATTCTGAACCCCTAGAACAGGACTTGGCAGCACGTTGTGAGACACAACTCTGTGTCTGGTGCTTTTTGCAGAGGTGGTACCTGAGAGCATCAGGGCTCCCAGGACAGTGATAGGAGGAATAAACAACTCGAAAAACAAAATAAACTCTTGCTATCAGAGTTACAAGGCAAGCTGTCCAACACAACAGTGGTCTCTGATTTTATATTTAATTTTAGAAGCTGAAACTAAATGTTTTAATTTTATATTATTCTCAACATAATGCTAATTTGCTCCAGATGTCCACTCCAAGCTCAACACTGCCATTTTGCATAGAAAGCATGTGCGTCAGTGATTTATTCCAAATAGCTTCTATTTTACTGCATTTCATTTTATTCTGAATGAAGTACTTAACAACATGTTTCTCTTTAAGAATCTTACTTAATCATATGGATATAATTTCTTCAATTTACGTTTTCAGTTCTTTAGTGTGGTGGCCACAGGGTGTTTCTTAACCTAGGAAGATTAAATGCACATGTTGAAAGCTGCTTATATTTGATTTTGAGGCACTTTCATTTCAAAGTCCTTCACGTAAGGTACAGAAGTGATTGTGGTTTCCTGCTAGGTTCTGGGATAGGGGGATAACTCTCAGGAAAACCTTGCAGATACCTTCTAATAATCATCCATGACAATAACATAATTTCATTTCTTTCAAAACTGTGGTCTACCGAGAGTGTTTAAGACTTTTTTTATTGGGGTTCAGGAGAAAAAGCGATTTAATTTTCTTGTCATTTCTGGGCTACAGTTCAACATTTCAATTTAAAACCTATTTCCGTTGAGCTGCTTTCCCAGTTTTCCCTCAAAATATTATCTTAGAAAATGTCTTTTATTCAGTTATTTTTTTATTTATTTAGCCGCATATTAAAGATTATGTGAGACAGCTCAATACGAACCTTTGTTATTTGAGCCTGGCTCGCTCAGCCATTCCTGTCCATGGGCTGCCATTGGTCAAGTATGTCAGGAATGTCCTTTGGCAGTGGCCTCAGAGCTGCGTCATGTGTGTGAGGCAGCTCCTATGGACTGCTCAGCGGGGATGGGAAGCTGCTCTGAACTGTGGAACAAAGTCCAGGGAAGATTTTTATTCTGTCATTTTAAAGCTGACCCAGGCTGTGGAGTTTGTAGTAAGATGGGATGTGGTCACACAAAATGTAATATGCCAGATTCCTTAGATATCAAAACCTACTCTTCGTTCCTTTTAAAAATCATTTCGTTCATATAATCCCTTTTCCTCTTAGGCTCTTACACTGCAACCTATGCCGTGGGATATAAATTTCATGAGGTTGCATCATTTGCGAGGCAGGTTTTTCCCACCTGAAATAATGTCCATCTGTATTAATTTACATCTTCTTTTTGCATTTCTTTTTCAATCTTAGCTTTTAATTTTCAGAACTAACCTTGCTGTTATTCTACAATTGTATTAGTTTATTATACTGAATTGTTGACACAGCTGGTAGGGAGCTAAGTGCTGTGGTTTCACACAATGAAATTTCAGACAATATGTGTAGCACTTCTTTTTCATACATATCATTTGAAAGCCATATGATTCACCAATATGTGTTATTGTTATCCACCCATGTGGGACACAATCTATTTTAAATTAGTGAAGTGACTTGCTAAACTCCCTGTAAACAATGAGACTGTGGGAAAACATTAAGTGCTATTCAGAAAAGAACATTGCTATACAGCCTTTTATCCAGAGGATCCCACAGTGCTGCAGAGAATGGAGAGACCTGGCACTGCTCTGCAGCAGAGCTCATCCTCTCGACAGGCTTCAGGAGGCAGCTCCAGCACTTGAAACTGGAGCAGGGTTTGATGGTGTCAGTGCCCACACCAGTTCAGTGGGTGTGGTAAAGTGAAGAGTAGCAATAGGGTGTTCATTAGCAGAATCTTGATTTAACATCTCCTTCGGAGAGAAAACTGACTTCCTTTAAAGCAGGTGAGGTCTTGAAGCCATTTTCCTAGGAATAAGTCTCTCAGATTTTCCTTTATGTAGTGAGCATGGCCAAACAAGACAAAATGCAAACACTGCCAGGCTAAAATTAATCACTTAGGCTAAAGTGAGGATGAGTTCCTTATTTGTAGGAGAAAAAGAGCCAGTTCTCTCAGAAAGAGCAGATTATCCTTCTCCATGTGTTACCCTGAGCTCTGTGGGATTCTGCTGTAGTGTGATGAGCAGGTCCGTGGGTGAAGGAGAGGGCTTTGTCTCTTGGGGTTGCTTTTTTAAAAAAAAAATAATAATGTTTTAAAGACAAATGCTTCAAGCATTCAAGCTTGAAGTTTCCAGTGCTTTAATGTTTTAAAGACAAATAATGCTTTTTAAAAAGACAAATAATAAAAAGAACAAGCATTTTTGCCCAAGAGCTGCACAGCCAGGGTGTGAGGGAGAGCAGAGTGAGCAGCTCCCACCACATCCCACAGAACACAGTGGTTCACCAGCACCTCTTGGAGGGCTCTTCGGCAGAGCTCAGCTTTACACACACGAGGGAGTGTCAGGTACAGTCATTTTAGCAGACCCTTGCCTGCTTTGGATTACAGGTGGGACCTCAGTCTTCACTCAGGGATAATCAGACTGGCCCAGCATGGCACAGAAAGAGCAGGATCCCATCTGAGCACTGAAAGTCCCTCTGACTTTACTGCTCCAGTGCTGAGAACAGCCTTGGAGAAAATTGTATGTTCTCCTCATTGCTTTGTGCAGATTAATTCAGTGTTGGCAAGTTCATGCAGTTTGTCAGCTTGCAGGGAAACTTTACTCTTCTGAGCTGAACTTCACAGAAATAACAACTTGAGATAAAAGCTCCATTAAGCATTTGTGGAAATGAGCATGGGTAGAGTATGAAAAGGACAGGAGGTTGTAAGATTTAAAAAAATTCACCCTAACTAAAATGGGAGAAAACCCCAGCAATAAAATTACTGACTTTGTGAAACATTTAGTGAGGAAAATGAGCAAGCTGGGTTGAACCACGTACAGAAAGTTGTATTTGCAACAAAAAACCTATACAGATGGGCACAGAGTTACCTTGCTGCTATTTTTCATCTTTCCTAAGAGAATTTGGTTGTGCTGGAGTAGTTTAGTCAGCTGTAGCCAGCAATTTCCCACTGTAGATCAGATTTCATCCACAGGATCCTCCTCTGTTTGATCTGCCAAGGGCAGGAGCCACTTTGTAAGCTGTGATGACATGTGACAAGCTATGACTGTAAAACATATTTATTTATTGATCTTGACAAAGGTAGGAGCTGAATTTTCCAGCATCATAAGAAAATAGGAGTCCAGGGGGGATGAGTGGGAAGTTAGGATGGACACTCACTGTTGCCAGATGACACCGTGTTTGTGACACACAGGTTTGTCACATGCTGGTCTCAGATCTTCCTGTGACTGGAGGCAGACACAGCACAGACCTAACCCTGGCTGCTCTGTCTGTGGTGCACTGGAAACTCATCCTGTTCCTAGACACACTCTTGGCATGTGACAAAGGCAGGCTGGACTATGTGAGGATCTTTTTGTTCTTTTACTGGTTCATTAAAAATAAAGGAAAATATGAAATAAAGAGGGAAGTTTTTCATTTTGTTTTTTTTTCCCATGTGTTTGTTTAGTGAATACATTCGGAGTATTTCAATAGTGTCTGATGCCAGTATAACAGCTTAAGACTGTTTGCTTAATTCCTGAATGTGCACATTATTTTTAGCAAACATTTTAAATTTATGTCTGTCCTGCCTCTCTTCCAATCTCCTATTGGATTCAGAATGTAAACCAGGACAGGCAGCTTCTCTGGCACCCCCTTTGGGGATGTCTCTCCAGACCCAGGGCTGAGAAGTGCCCTGTGCTGGGCACAGAAGGGTTGCTGAGTTCCCCAGCGTGTGTGAATGTCCTACACTGAAAGAGAGCGCTCAACACATTACAGGAACAGCTTACAGAAGCAGGGTGTGTAATTTTTAATAACTGGGATAAAAACCCCCAGTGACATCTTTAAAATATAAATGCCTTTTCTTGTTTCTTTTATTTCTTTGCCTCCCCTTATTTTGCCTTTTCATCTCTTCTCCTTTCAATTCTATTAAGCTTCATTGTACAATAATGTATCGCAGTGGACTTTTTTCAATTATGTTTTTGATTTTTTCCTCCTTGTTACTATAAAACTCCAGATGTTTTGAGACTTCATGGTTCTCTGGATTATTTTTTCCTTTATTTTAATCTTCTTTTGTAACATGCCACACATGTGGTATTTTGGCCTTTTAAGATGCTAGGCTATGCTAATCAGCCATAAGTTTTGGGGTAGGATTTTTTCCCCCTTTTTATAATTACCTTTTTTCTCTTCTTTTTGCTGTTGTCTCTTTAATTATTTTCTTTTTCCTATTTGTTTTATTTTTTATTACCCCACATGTGTTAGTCCACATCAATTGTAATGGATTCTCCCTTTGCTCTGAGGCTGCATTCTTTATGTTAAGCAAATTAATTCTTCACTCCAAACTTTCGAACTCTCATAGCTGTAAGTAGTTTCTGAGCACCTTTTTTACCTTGCTTGTCAGAACAGAACTGTTTGTACTGAAATTGCCCCCCTCCCCCAGACCAGGAGCCCTGACTGTTCTTTGAAGATTTAGATGGGTGCAAATAGATGGTACTTCAGATGCAAACTGGAATGGAAATGTTTCCTTGGAAATTAAGACAATGAATTACTGATCCAGAGAAACAAGTTTTTGAAGTACATGTAGGAAACTATACTTCTTATTAAAAAAAAATCCAGAAGTATTGGAGGGAAGCATTTCAATTTATTTGTGGTTCTTTGCTGGCATGGATGGAGAGGGTTTTTAATTGATTTTGTTCAATCTTAATTTTGTCCCCAAAACAAGCAGATCTGGCTTCAGATATTAGCAAGTCTTGGATTGTGTGCTGTCCTTTAATTTCAAATAGCTTGTAAGCTATTGAAAAAATCCCAAATAAAGAATAGTTTCCCAATTACATCTGAGGAAATAAAGGGGTTGACATGGAGTGTCTTCTTTGCTTATTACATGACCCTATGAATTTTGTATTTTGTTCTTTAAAATGTTGCCTCATGTAATGTTATTTTTGCCTGCAAGCCATAATACTACATTCAGTCCAACTGTAATGAGGTTTCAGAAAATTGTTTGCTTTCCAAATGACATATTTAGCAAAACCTTATGGCAAAATCTGTGGCTGTCAAGCTGCTGATAGTAAAATATTCCCAACTTTCCTGGTTCGTTCTCATATGTTGTAGCAAACAAATGCAACTACCCCTGTTTGACAAATGTTTATACTTCTGCTTGATTAAAGAAGGATTACTAAAAAGAGTTTTAATACTAGAAATCAGGTCTATGAAAAGGATAGGACGCTCTGGTAGTTCCCCAGATATTTTGGGGTTGCTGGAAAATGTATGGAAAGGTCTGTTTGCTCACTGAAGTGCATGACCTACTGGCATAGAAGAAACGAATGTATGAATATTCCATGCTGGAAGCAGCATTTTCCCCGTGCGGGGGATGCTCCAGGCAGGGGATGGGTGTGTCTGTGCGTGGGAATCACCTCGTGGGCACAGCCAGACCTGGTCACTCTCGAAACTCCCAAAGGAGTCCTGCCTGGGCCAGGTCTGCATTCCTCATGGATCCATCACCAATGGTGCTGCCCGAGGGGGTTCAGGAGTGCAGACTTAGGGGCTTAGAAAATTCATAAAAATGAAATACAAGAGACAGCCCAAAGTCTTACTGAAGTCAGTGATGATCAGACACCTCCTCCAGGGATTCTCAGTGTTATTTGTATTTTCCATTTTCATGGTAATTAGGAAATACACAGTCTGTCTAACAGCATGAAGAAAAATGAACTACCAGTGGACAGTGTGTGGATCTCAAATGGTTGGCCACAACTATCCTAAACCCCAACAATGTGAAGGACATATTGCATTTATACTGTGGCTTACTTTTCTAAGTCTTTCTTCTTCCTATTCTGAACCTTTTAAGCTTTTCTTCTCTTACACCTGAGCATCTCTGGCTAAAGCCCTAAATGCTTTTTTAAAGATACATAATTAACAGTTGCAAGCGTTTTTGCCCAGGACGCAAATGAAATAGCATGTAGTGTCACTTTGTAAACATCAGTTGTTCAGGCTTCAGAAATAAAACCCAACCCAGAAATTGGCAGGTCTTTTAATGTTACAGTTATCTTCCACTTCATTGTAATCACAAAGGGGAAAAAAACCCACGTTTCAGCAATTCAAATCTGTAAGCTTGAAGCTAAATAAATAAATTTGGATTCTTTAAGATGTTAAAGTCGCATTCCTATGGGTTCTGTTGAGTTTAATAAAACTCCGTGCATGAGCCGTGTTACTCCTGCACAACCATTTGCAGGATCAGGGCTTTACATTGTAGCAACTACAGCGAATTAAACAGAAATCTAATTAGGAGTTAGCTGAGAAAAACAAAGCACCAAAACAGATACTTTGATTGTGGTGTGGGGTGGAACAACTCATGTGTTTAAGTTCCTGGGTTCCTAACAGATCAGAGCCCCATGTGCTCCCAGCCACGGCCCCAACATTGGCCTCAGTGTGCTGTAAAACGTTGATGCTATTTAAAGAGTGGTGTGGCTGTTTCCTCCCCTCCAGAAGGGATACACAGCCTCACAGGATCCTTTTTCTCATAGCATGTTTTTCAATAAAATTTTCCCAATTTTGTAATCAGTTGGGAAGAAAGAACATTTCACAATGTTCATAAGGCTTGTGGATGTTTTGACCAGACATCAGATTTCCTATTGATAGCATTAAATGCTTTGGAATGAAATGTTTTGGGTTTTCCATCTGTAGGCTGTCTGAGATGTCAGCAGCCAATATGACCTGCTCTTTCCCTTTTAGGTCTATAAATAAAAGGCAGCTTGTTTAACTGATCTTGCAGCAGAGAGCAGAGGTGTATATTAATGAGCTTGCTCTAATGGCACACTGGACCTATTTAGCACTATGACTGTGAAGCCTTCTCTTTTTCAGTCATAACTCATTTCCTAAGAAAATGTCAGTTATTGCTTCACCCTATGGTCTGAGCTGGTTCGTTTATAGTTTATTTCTTCTGATCTGTACCACTGACAGATATTCTAGACATGGCTGTGATTAAATACGCTTATGAAAATGGTAAACATTTGATAATATAAACCCTCTTGGGAACATGCTGTTATTTCTGCGTGGCAGCATTCTCAGGTGCATTCAAAGTATAATCTGGAAGCAAAGAAAAAACATTTTAAGCAATTACAGTTATTAGATTAAACTGTTTTGTTGGGAAAATTGTTATGTGTTTAGATCACTGTGAGATAATTCAGTGTTTTTATAAATACAGCTTTTGAATGCATGATATTGCCACAGCGACACTGCAGTGAGATTTTAGTGTGAAATAAAGATAACATACGTATTTCCATATGGTAACAAACTAGTTTAGTCTCATAAATTTATACGAGGTATTTTTTCCTGGTAGAAGCCCTGTTCTGAAAGCAGCAGTAATTATAAAACCCAATAACTGCATTGTGTTCTTCCTGTAATCGTGTGGCATTGTTTTGTGTCTGTGCTTGGGTGTATGCAGCATTAATGATCTCACAGCAAAGACAAAAGTAGTAATTGCAATATAATTATTATTTTTATTGATGAAACTTGTTTAAAAGCTCTGTCGACATTTACAGACTTTGAGGATCATGCAGCATTTGTTACAGTTATCCCAGGCATCAAACGGCCACAAAATGTTTAGGATTGTAGGATTAAGCAGTGACAGATTGGGGCCAGATGTCTGGGAGATCCTATAAGTGGCCTTCTCAGTTGATAAAATAGCTCTTACCATCCTAAAGCCCTTTTGAAACTGAACATTTGCTCTTTGTAGTTGAAGCTGAGACACTTGTGGGATGGCTGGATCTTCCTGGTGGTTATTTAAGAAGGAGAATGAGCACCCCATTTTCCCAGGAGCAGTTTTATATAGTGTAAATGCAAATGTAAATACACTCCAAGTAGCAAGAGGAGGTGGAAAGGTAAAAGAGTTGGTGAGTAGCAGTTAAACCCAAGAATTGCCTTACAAAGAGTCCAGTTGAAGTTGTTGTACCACTCCAGGGAAGCTGTTCCCAGATGTGGAGTTCTGTAGGTACAAACTGTGAGAGACACAGTCAGCAGATCCAGAAATAAGAGAGTTGGAAAAGGTGTCCTTCAAAGTGCAGCTCTTTCTGCAGCTCTCAGTGGATTCTCAGCCCCACCCTGCTCAGCTCTTTGCACCAGTTCCATTCCTCCCTCCCTTTCAGACCTTTCATCTTCAGCTTCCTCTCTTCTCATCACTTGTGGCAAGGTTCTTGTCCCCACTGCTTTCTTCTTGAAAGGAATTTCTGTTTCACCAGCCCAGCCCTTGCCAACCTGAAAATCTGAGTACTGCAGTCACATCATTCCCTTTGCTGGTTTATTTTTCCACCTGACATATTTATCCTGAGTTTATCACTGCATTGGGACCATCCCACTGTCTGTTATCCAGTTTAATAGAGCTAGGTAATACAAATAATGTGAATTAAGAAATAATAACATAAATTTAAAAGATCTGAATATCCAAGCATATGTGGTGATGGAGGAACCTTACTGCTGAAGGCATTGGACATAAATGAGCCCATATTTGTTTGAGTGTTGCTGCTTACACTGTAGCTCTGAGCATTTCTGGTAGGGCCTGCTCCTTCTCTCCCTGAAGTGTCGACCCAGCAAACTCCTAAACATGTGTGCTTTCATGTGTTTTAAATTAAGCTTGTGTTTAGATGTTTTAGGACATTTGTTGTTGGAATTTTTGCTACTGATATCAATGAGAATGGAGCTGGACCTTTAATGAGTTTGGATTATTCTGCATACCTTCCTACTTTGCACTGGGCTCTAGAGATGGAACTGAAGACTGCTAATCCACTAGAAAAACATTCTGAGGGTCAAGATCTTTCTCTCTAAATTGGAGAGAGATGATTTGATGTCTGGAGTGCTCAGTGAATGAGGAATGATGGTCACATCCAGAGTGGTGAAAGACTCAATGTTCAGATGGGACACTGATGACAGGTAGTGTCCCTTGGGGATCTGTAGTGGGACCAAGTGCAGTCTCAGCAAATTCGCTGGTGACACCAAGCTGAGTGGTGCAGTTGACACTCCTGAAGGATGGGGTGGCATCCTGAGGGACCTGGACAAGCTCCAGAAGTGGCCCATGGGGTTTCAGCAAAGCCAAGTCCAGGGTCCTGCAGCTGGTTCTGGGCAACCTCCAGAATCAGCACAGGCTGGGGGATGAAGGAGCACAAAAATGCTCCAAGAGATGGAACACCTCTTCTGAGAAGAAAGGCTGAGAGGGTTGGGCATACCCAGTATGCCATTGAGACCAGTTACTGCTCAGGGCACTAAAATACTTATGGCAGTAAAGGCCACGTTGATCCTTTGATGTGTGAGTAGCTGGGACAGAGAAGTGCCAGAAACCCCTCTGCCTGTAGTGTGCAGAGCTGATCTGCATCCAGAGGCAGGACACAGCCTGCAACATGAAGTGCTGCCTCGAGAATCACTTTGGGTGATGTGTCGAGGTATTTACAAAACACACTGGGACGAGCAGAATGTGGTGGGCCTTTCTCCATCAGTGATTTGCCTTTGGGAGATCAGGTGCTTCCAGGTTACAGCACCTGCAGTGCTCCTCCATCTGCAGCTGCTCTCCCTTCCCATCCCTCCCCCTGCACTGCTGGATGCCACAGCTGAGTCTGCAGTTTGCATGCACTGATGTGTGTGTGACAAACAGGATTGGCAAGGTGGTGATTTCTGTGATGCCATCTGAGGAGTCACAGGTTCCTGGAAAGCTGCTGAACAAAATCTTGACTCGGCAAAAGGAAGTGACACAAAGCATTTGCTGATTTTGTGAGAGTCAGGATTTCACATGAGCAAGAATCATAGAAAAAGCTGTGGCTTCTAGAAACAGTGGTTGGAGCAGGTTGCTCAGAGAAACTATGGCTGCCCCATCCCTGGAATTGCTCAAGGCCAGGTTGGACAGGGCTTGGAGCAACCTGGAATAGTGAAAGCCCTTGCCCATGGCAGGACTTGGAACTAGGTGAGCTTTAAGGTCCCTTCCAACCCAAACCACTCTATGAAGATATACCTACTTTATTTCAGAATTGCTGTTAGCATTCACAGGAAGGTGGATTGGGTTGTGTTTCTCAAATACATTCCTTGAGATAACAAATCCTTGAGGAACCAGCTTTTTATCTGTGTAGAGGCATAAGAAGATGTGCAGTGCATTGAAACAGCAATATATGCAGAGTGGGCAAAGAATATGTGGTCCATCAATTGAGTATTTGCATGCAAGTATTTGAACATGTGCAAGTATCTGAGTGCATTTTGTGAGTGTGCAGGTGCATGAATGTGCATACACAAGTGTTTGTGCTCACCTGGGAGAGTTCCCAAAGCACATCCTACAGACAGTGCCTCCACTGCCTGTTGTCTGTAATAGTGAAACTTAGCAGTGAGCAACATAAAACACCCTTCCCTTGGCCTAGTAGCTGGAAATTTTACTTATTTATTTATTCAGATTTAATTTGAAACAGTGATTTCTGTTATGAAGGCTATGCAGTTTTATTGCTGAGTGCCCTAATGAAACGGGTGCTTAAGAAGTCAGAATTGCTCAGGTTACTGCTGGTATAAATGCTGAGAACAGCTCTGAATGATACAGCTAATAAAGAAAAGGGTGCAGAATAACAGCAGAGTTCCTTTGGATCGATCTTCAAATGGATCAGGTCTTCCTGTAATAGTCCGTGCTCATCTGCTCCAGTGTATAGTATTTCAGACACCTGAAACCAGGTTCTAACCCGCCAGCTTCTCTTGCTCTCTGTCTGTAGCAGCTAATTGTTATTGCCCACAGTGGTTCCTGTGCCAGTTAACATCTCAGAGGACTCCTCAGAACACTTGTTCTTTCTTTAAATTTTCTGTTCTGACACTGTGTCGTTAAGTTCAGACAGAATGTGTGAGATATTTATAACCCTTGTATTATTACTGAGCTGCACACCGTGTCTTCGGTGACAGATTAAATGAACAGCACAATATGTTGTGTTTCATCCATAAATTTCAACAGATGTTTGAATGCTGGTTGATTTATTGCATGTCCAACTTGGTTCTTACACTGTTCTCATTGTGGCTGCACACGGTTTATTTAATAGAACCTTACAATGATTTTTTTTTTTTTATGACGTTTTTCAGTTTGAAGGGTGCAACAAGGCATTTTCTAGGCTTGAGAACCTCAAGATTCACCTCCGGAGTCATACTGGGGAGAAGCCATACCTGTGTCAGCATCCTGGCTGCCAGAAAGCTTTCAGCAACTCCAGCGACCGGGCGAAGCATCAGCGGACACACCTGGATACCGTAAGCATGATTTCATACTGGGAGCTGCACCGAGTTTTCCAGTGGTCCTGGTACACAGTCGGTTCTGCAGCTGCAGGGGGACTTGGCCTTTTCATGAGGAGAGTCTTAGAAAACTCAGCTATGAGCGAGTGTATTTGGTTTTGAACTGTACGTGCTTTGAAAAATGAAAATGTCCTGATCACAGAGAGGCAATTAGTTTGTGTTACTCATGCTGAGGAGTGAGTTACTCAGCAAACTGTGCCATTGTTCCTGTTCCAGGAAGAGGAGGCAGCAGCTCAATAAGGTGTAGCTGAGTGAAAGCTGAGTCACTGCTCTGCACCAAATCTGTTATTGTCTCACTTCCTGTCCCCTCCAGTGAGTGTTCTGAGTGAATGCAAAACTGTTCAGGCCTCTCAAAGGAAGGTAAATGCACCTCAGTTTTGGACAGTAATTTTGTAAAAGTGAAAATAAATCTGCCTCATAACTGTATGGAATCAGTTAAGTACCCTCCATCAGAATTAACTGTGACAAACACACTTTTTTATTCTCCACAATTGGTAGATTTGGCTTGGCTCTGCAGCTCTTCTCATTTGTCTCACAGAGAGGATGGGAGCCTGTCAAGTGTCTTGGGCTCTGCTGAAATGAAATCACCAGATCATGGGGAAAGAAAGCAATGAGACAGCTTTGCAGACCAGTCATGTCCTCAGCATAAAGCTTGTAAAGAATAACAGGCAGAGTTGCTCCTTTGTCTTTTTCAAAGAAGTGAATATATGGTTTAGTTTGACCAAGTGTTTATGGGGCAGAACTTTTGAGTTTAATTGATATTTACTTTTTAAGCAGTTACACATTTCAGACATTGCAGCATTAAGGAATGTCTAATGTACATTATGCCTTGCAAAAACAAACAAGTAAGAGAAGCAAGTCAGTCACATTTTCCAAACCAAAGCACACTTACAATAACAATGTTTTATTTATTTGAAAGTTAACCTGAGATATTTGAATTTGTAATTTGCATCTCTTTTGAAAGTGGATATACTAAATTGCGTGCAGTTTTTAAATTTAATTGCATAAATCTAGTAGATATATTTTTTATTAGCCAAACTCACAAATGGAATGCCATCTATTAGTTTTAAGAGATTACATGGTTACTTACATGGTTACTAAAATGAACACAAATTCTTTGTATGTGTTGTCTGTGCTATATTGAAGATGTGTCTTAACTTTCTATTTTCTTGTATTCTCTTCTCCCTTTATCTCTGTCTTTATTATCTGAAATGCTCATAAATCAGGAAAAAGGTACAGTAATCATTTTCTAATAACTTTCTTAAATATCTAAAAACATCCTCCATGCTATTCCATTGCAGGTTCTCTAAAACTGTTTCTGTAGTCCTGCACACAGTAACTGAGTTCCACTTACGTGGGTTAATTGAAGCCCTGTGCTTTAAGCTCAGTGAATTGTGTGCTTATGTGAATGTGAAAAATAGCAGAGTTAAGGGATGGTGCTGCTGCACCAAACAGCTGCCTGGAATGTCAGAGCAAATAGCCATGAACCTTTGTAAGGGTGGTCAGATTCTCATCTAGTTTCCCTTTGACTGAGTTGAATGATTTTATCACTAATTTGAATGACATCAGTGATTTGAAAAATACTCTGCTCGTTTTTCTGCCAAGGGATTTGTTAAAGTTTTCCATAGCTTTTCCTCAGGTGTCAGTTCTCTGTGTTCCAGACACTCTCAATAAATCTCCTTTGCCCTGTAACTTTCTGGGTAGGTGCTGTGTTAGCCTATAAGGTCATGAATTGGTGAATGATTCTATTATTCCTTCAGAAATTTCCTGCTGGCTGGACAGAGTAGCAATGCTTATCCTCTGGAGAAACTTACAAAGAAAGGGGGTTTATATAGGCTGCTTTTTCCTTATTGAGTGCATTTGGAATTGGTTTTAAAGCTTCTCAATGTAGGTCACTCCATCATTTATCTTCTCCAAAGGAGAATCTGTAAATCATTTCACATACTCGTGTATGCTAGTTTGATAGAATCCCTACTAAATCATCTGGAAGTAGATCCTTCTCCTAGGCAGGAGCAGAACAAAGGGAACCTGTCTGTCCTTGTGGTAAAAAGGGCACATCAGCACTCCTCCAGGAGCAGACTAACTGGGTTTAAAGGACCTCACAGTCATTTCTCCCAAATCTGGTGGGATTTTTTTTCCCTTTTGTGCATCTTCCTTCTGAAACCAAGGGGATTAAAGAATGTGACATCAAGGTCATGGCAAACCAGTTATCTGCCTTTGAGAAGACACCAAAAGGATTTGCTAGTCCTAGTGAGAAGCTGAGGTAATGCTGATAGATGAGGCAAGAAAACAGAGGGCAAAAGAATGTTCCATTCAACTTTAAAGCTTTGTGAGCTGTACCATGCAGTACTATTCTGCTGACATTTAAGACAGTGGTTAATTAATAAAAAGTGCCTTTGCTCATTTTGGCAATTGCACCTTCATTTGGAGTTTGTTCTGTAACCCAGAGATAGTGTTCCATGTGTTGGGAATAGGCATAGCCACAAGAATAATTGTGTGAGGATTTCAATTGCTGGGAAGGTCCCCTCTGAGCCTCCTTCTCTGCAGGCTGAGGCCCCCAGCTCCCTCAGCCACTCCTTGTTCTCCAGACTCTTCCTTACTCCTTCTCTGGACATGCTCCAGCCCCTCAATGCTTTTCTGGTTATGAGGGGCCCAAAACTTCACCCAGGATTCCAGGTGGGGGTCTCACCAGTGCCCTGCAATTCTTGTAAAATTGATGTAAATCAGAATTCAAAATTAGAATGTCTGTCTTTATACTGAGTGATCCCATGATAGTTTTATTTGCTGTAAAGGCGAGGGAATAAAGAAATGCTCTCAAACCCCATTCAGTTCCACCTCACTAGCATTTAGCTCAGCCCAGTAAACCATACCCAGTGTGCCAGTGCAGAATCACTTCTGTTCGCATCGTGCCTGGTTTGTGAGCTCAGAGGAGACAGAGAAAACCTGCGCCCAGCAAAGAGAGGGAACAGCTCAGGTTCAGCACTCTGTGTGCCCGTCCTGCAGCACTCCCTGTGCCGGCTGGGGCAGGCAGAGGGGTGTGACATCTGTCCCTTTGCTCCCGTTGCCAGAAGCCCTACGCCTGCCAGATTCCCGGCTGCTCCAAGCGCTACACCGACCCCAGCTCCCTGCGCAAGCACGTCAAGGCTCACTCGGCCAAAGAGCAGCAGGTGCGTAAGAAGGTAAGAGCAGGCAACGAGTGGCACATCCCCAGGGCTCCTCAGTGCAGTTCTTCTGCAATATCACAAAAGAAATCTTAAATGGAACTGATTTTTCTGTTTTTTATCACTGTTGTTAACCAGACCACCTTATATTGGTACTTCCAAAGGCTGCCACCCTCTAATTTCAGTTTTCCCCATGCTTTCTGTCCAGGTGTTTCTTTTCCTGTTCATCCTTCATACACAAGTGCAAATTGTGCTGTCATTCACATAAAATGTTCATGCATTGAGTCTCTGCAATCAGCACTAGCTGATGGTATTTACTAAAGTACATGTTGGCAGATCATCTAAAACACAAATGAAACTAAGCCAGGGTACAATGGAAATGTAGGAAAAGAGGACTTGTGTCAGCCATGCCCCCTTCCCTCCTGCTGCTCCTGTTGTAGAATTTTCAGCAGTTTGAACGTAGAGTCCCCTTTCCCAGGCCAGCTGTGTGCCCCCTAATTCTCCCTGTAACCCTTCTCTCTGCCAGATGTGTGCAGTCTGAGTAGCATTCCCAGCACACCAGTGACCAGAGCTCTGCACGCTGTGTCAGGTACTCCTGGATCACTCACTGCATGGTGAGCTTTGTGCCTGGGAGACACAGGCCCAGCACCACCCACGTGTCCATGGAATCAAGTCTTTGCACGTGTCAGCTCTAGTCAAAAGTTTTATCTTGCCTGGCCACTGCCTAGTTTTCCATCCCAATTTTGTATTACCAGGCCTTGTGGTTTCCCTACAGCTCTTAGCTTTAGAAGTTTCTACAGGATGTGCTCATGTGTGTCCCACAGATCACAAAATTCCCAACACTTCCCTAGATTAACCTTTAGCTCGTAATGAGAGTAAGAGCGTGTCATGGCAGTAACTGATTAATTCTGTGTAATTAATTCTGTATAATGAGAATAAGAGTCCGAATGGTGTAACAGCATTTGATTAATTCTATGTAATTAATTCTGTGTAATGAGAGTAAAAGTCAGAGGGCCACAGCAGAAGGAGGGTGACTGTGGCACCAGGGTCTTCTGCAGCTGCAAGACCTTTTCAATAGGAAGGTTTCTTACATTAAATTCTCAGCAGATTGTGAAAAGTAACTGTGCTCCCTATTCCAAAGAAGAGAACCTCCCCATTTTTATTTCCTGTGATTTCTGGCATACTACAGAGTAAAAGGAGGGAATTACTTCCTAACACCAAACCTGGGTGTCATTTGTTCAGCTCTGTGTACTGAGCTGAATGCATTAACATATCACCATCCTTTACATCTAGGGACAGTCCCCACTGTTACACCTTGTCACCTCCTGAGGCTCGTTCCATTTCTACGGAGCAAAGTGGGAAAAAAAACCCAAACCCAAACTTTGTGTTGAAAGGCACAAAATAATTCAGCAGGAAGCCTGAAGCACAGAATCAATCCAGGACAAATTTGTTAACACCAGCTGCAAACTCAGGCTGCTTGGATGCACCAAGACATCAATATCCAGGGTTTCATATCACCTAATCTCCTGCCTTGAGGAGTTTTCCTGTGTGCATGTACACAGCCTTGTATAGACTTATCAAATCTATCTTAAAATAATATTAGTAACTTGCCTCCCACACCTTATTTGGTAGACAAGTCTAAATCTGCACTCCTCCAGTGGTTTGAAATCATCTTCAGATTTCCTGTCTCATTTATCCATGATAACTTTATGAATATTTGATCCTGTGACTTTTTTTCCCTCAAACTAAAAGGCACCTGAAAAAGCAGCAGATTTAAAGTATGCTTTGGTCAGGCTCTCTTAAAAAGGATCAAAGCAAACCTGGGTGATAGAAAAACAAGAACCCCCCCTAAGTATTTAATTTAAATATATTAAGAAACACCAACACCTTTCACAACTAAGTAAATCCCAGTATTACTGAACAGTCTGCTTTTTTCACATTTAGGAAAAAAGGGAAAAGACTGTTTATACTCACTTGCTCGTTTTTGGTTTTAACTCAGCAAAGGCAGTTGTCTGTTGGTATCAGCTTCCCAAGTGTTCTGAGTGGAAATGACCTAGCCAAGAAAGAAAAATTAACAAGCTGTTCTGCCAACATACCTTGGTTGAGATATGCTACCAAAATGTGCCATCTCTGATACAAAACAAAATGCCTGAGCTTAGACTTGTATCAAAGGAATCCCGAGCACTTAGTTTGTAGCTTAGAGGATTAGTGCAGTGGTGATATTTGGTTGTTCTGAAAGGCTTTACAGGAACAAAACAGGAGAAAGTTAGCTGTTAATTTAGTAGTATTTTAATTGGCTGCAGATGCACTTTGTGATCCAAATGTCAGATGTTTATCTTGAACCCACAAATGGTTGTAGAGCAGACTTCTGAGAAGGTTTGCCTGGGCCCTTTATTTAGAATACCCAAGCCCAGGGGAGATGGATATGTGAGGCTGTGCCCATAAGGACAATAACTATTTATTAATGGCTGTAGAATATGATGGCTGTTTGTGTAATGCGAGCACTCTGTTATGACAAAAGCTTGGCAGCATCAGCATGTTTGAAAGAGAATTAGAAATGCTTTTCTTTCTTAATTCTCCTCTCCTGCTGTTTTTAATATGATCGACATTGTGGTTTTCAAGAGTTTGCTTCAGACCCTTTTGCCAGAGCTTTAATTTCCATGGAGCCCAGCTGACACGTGAGTGGTACCTCTCCCCATCACCGACAGCAACTCGCTCTGCCAGTTCTAATCTGATAAGCACAAACGCTTTTTTTTCCCTATCAAATGTCCTTCCAAGTGTCACAGTTACAGGGTGATGCAAACCTTTTGCCACAGAATCGAAGAAACTACAGAAAGCCTGAAAATGTGCAGTTCAATTACTCAGGAAGGTTTGAAGGAACACAGGGTACATTATTGTCTGAAGCAAACTGGTTGTTGATGTAAGATTAGCACACTGAACTTGTGCACTTCAGAAAACCAAAGTTATCTCTATTACAAGTACCAAGTACTACACACATCCTTAATTACACTGAGTTCCTAAGAATGGCATTTCTTCCTTCTATATATAATCCTTAGGGAGATATATGAAGTTAATTACAAGTAATTTGGTTTTGCTATGTAACAGAATGTTTCTTTTATCCTCCTCTTGTAGCTAAAGTCCTGTACTGATATTGAACAAGATGTACTCAGTGAATGCTTAGCTATCCAACAGCTCCACACATCTTCACAGCACATCCTGGATGGGAAGTGTGGCAGATCTGTAGGTCCTCATGATTTAATTACAGGTAAGAATGTTTCTAATAACTGTGGTACTAAATATGTTATATAACAGAGGATTCAAACCAGAAAAGATTTGTCACTGTGGACGATGATAAAAACTCCAGACCAACAAATAAGATGAAATAATTCAGTGAGTTGTTTGCTAAGGCCTTGCTTTTTTTGACTTTTCAGAATTAGTCAGAGAAATAGCACCTGTTAATTTCACATGGAGGGGGCAGCAGCCCTGCTGAGAGTCTGTCTCCATCCACTTGTTCTGCTTTCAAAGTGAGCCTTGGCCTGGGCAGAGTGCAGGTGCAGGAGCTGTGCTAAGTCCAGGAGGATGCTCTGGCACAGACTCCCAGCAGGAGGGTTTTCTTCAGGAGCAGCAGGAAAGCTGATGAGGCTGAGTGTTACAATGCACTTTGAATCATAACAAAAAATATGGTGATATATGAATGGGGAGAAAATTTGAATTTGAAATGTCAAAATTTCTTCTAATAATATTTTCTAGTACTTAATCTCTTGTTCTGTATTTTCGTTCTTGTGGTTTGAACAAGAGTTGGCCCTTTTCAGGGACCCTAGACTCTTCTATCCATTTTATAGGAAGAGAAAAAGAGGTTTCTCTTCCCTTCTTTAGGAATTAAATCTAGATTCACAGTTTTTGAACCCTAGCAGAGGATCCTGAATCAGGGATGTGCATTTTGAGGTTCTGTGTTCAGGCAGCAGAGAGAGGCACTCCCAAAGGCCAGCAGTGTAACTGTAATCTGCCTTCTTCAAGAATCTCCTACTTTTTTTTGATCACTCCAAATCTTCAAAACAAAAAATGCATTTCGCTTGACATCTCCTATCCTCTTTTCCAGTTCAAGTTGCATTAAAATGTTGGAATGTAACTGGTGAACAGAATGGAGTAGAAAGGGAAATACCCCATCATTCTGATGTGCTTTCCCTGGGAGTCTGCACTCAGGGCTTACATGTGGCTCCTTGAGAAGAGGGAGAAAGCTGGAGGGATTTGGGGTTAATTCCCAGTGCCTGCCTGTGCCCCTGCAGTGATGAAGGTCTGTGAGGGCAGCACTTGGCCTGTGCTGTCCCCTTGACAGCCCCGTGTAGCTGGAGCAAGGCTTGGCCTCCCCCTTCCAGACAGGGCAGGAAAGAGCAGTGACATTTTCCTCAGACCAGGCTGCACTTCAGAACCTCAGAAACGGCCTCAGATTTCAAGTGACAGCAATAAAACAGGAAAAGAGTTATTAGCTCACAGATAAACAGACCATCCCTAACCTCTCAGTGTCATTTCAGAGAATCTCTTGTGAAATGAAGGGTTTTATCTGTCCATAACTCTGGCTTTGTCTGATATGATTTCTGTGCTGATTATATCGATCCATCACCAGGATGTTGTAAAAAAACTGTAAATCTTCCCTGATACTTCCATCAGGTCACTCCATATGAGACCCCATCAATGCACAGTATGAACAAGTGCCAGGGAAAAATAAATCAAGATTTGAAAGACTGTTTTGCAGTGAAACAGAAGTTGCTTCATCTTGTGTGCAGTAAAATCCACATGCAAAACTGTTCCTCTGTCATTATTAAGGGCATATAAACCAAAGTGCTGATCCTTACAGAATTAGAGCATAAGGACATTCCTGCTGCCACCTATAGTCTGCAGTGATTGCACATTTGCTGTTTCAAATAAGCTGAGGTAATATTTTTTGAGAAATCATCTATAATACTGTATATAGGCTATACATGGATAAATACAGTGTATGATGTCCTCATACTCCACTTGAAATATGAAAACATTCATGGTTTGGGATTTTGAGTTTGGTTTTTGTGTTGTTTTTTTCAAAGACACCACATTATTAATGTGCAGAGCTCGGGGCTTTAGGGATCACTTGGATTCCTGGAGAATTTCAGTTTTGTCTTTCTCCAAGTTAAAGCACATTTTAAATATGTCAGGGATGAAAACCTATCACAGAAAAAATGAAATATTAAAAAAGGCCCCATCCCTTGTGTCTGACTTCAAAGCAGATAAGACAGTGAGCAGAGGAGTGTTTCTGCAGTCAGAGGAACCCATTGTTTGCTGAGATCTTCCTCCTTTTTCCCTCCTCATAACTAAGATGTTTCATGGCTGCACACATTTAACTCTGCCTGTGGACAAGAGCTTGTATCACTCTGGTCCTGCTCAGGCATTTTCTCTGGGTTTTATTATTGTTTACTTGCTCTCAGCATAAAGCTGAGGGGGAAAAGGCTGCTGGTCACAGATGCTCAGAGCACTGTTTTGGCCACAGATGTTAAGGTTAAAGGCCAAGGCATTTAAAACACTGATTGATGACTTCTGTTTACAAGCTGAGATGGTCAATGTGTGCAGAGGCCCAAGGT
This sequence comes from Acridotheres tristis, assembly GCA_037013685.1. Classification (NCBI taxonomy): domain Eukaryota; kingdom Metazoa; phylum Chordata; class Aves; order Passeriformes; family Sturnidae; genus Acridotheres; species Acridotheres tristis. The sequence continues at coordinate 6,065,145 of CM072895.1, forward strand.
GCACAGGCCTGGCATGGGCTGCACTTGGCAAGAGTCATTCACAGCAGCTCCAAAAGCTTTTCTGTGCCTTCAGGTACACAGAATATTAGTGCTCAGTGCTGAAAAAAAGGGAAGAAAAACTGTAAAAGGAAAGAAATTTTGGAAGTACTGAAAATCAGGCTGGATTAGCAACTGCTCTTTCCCTCTTGACTCCTTGATTTGTTTGTCCCTGGGGAGGGCTGGAGTGAGGCAGCACAGGGCAGGGTGTGCATGGCTTGGGGGGATGTGGGGACAGGGACACCACGTGCCAAACTGGGCATCAGTGGTGCTGCACAGAGGTGTAGGCAGAGGAGAACTCAGTGATGACAAACCCTACGAGCCTCAGTGCTCAGGTCCAAGCCAAGTGCACAGGGCCTTTTCCCTGAGAAAGTGCGATCAGGAAGTCAAAAGATAGATCTGGGAGAGGATGTCCCCAGCAATGGGCTCTGGGTGTCCACCCCAGCAGTTCCACAGATGGGTAAACTCCTCTGCAGAGTGGCTGGGGGTGGCAGAAACTGGGGGTGACAGGGATTCTGGTTTATTTGGTTTTCTCATACGGTGGGTTTCAGTACAAGGATCATGTGGGTCTCAGCTGCTGCCCATACAGAGTTGTGGGTGGTTTTTTAAACATTTTCTTTCTCCTCTAGAGGATTATGCTGATTGTAGGTACTCAGCTACTCTTTCCTCTCACCACCTCAAGGAACAGGCCAGGACAGAGACATCCTAAACATTCATTAACTGTTCAGGGGTGGGATTGAAAGATAAAATGTGGAGTGTGTTTGCTGGCTACCACCTTGCTAAGATAACCTTTTTTTGAGGGCTTTTGAGCTTTTTGCACAAGTTACTGCTGGGCCAGCAGTGTGGGAGCCTGAGAGCATGAACAGCTTGGTTCAGGTTCTGTGATTTCCTCCAGGCTGTGCTGTCAGTATACCTGAACTGGTGGTGTGGGAAATAGAGCTGAAGTGCAAAATGACACTGAACAGTCGAGGTCAGATTTGGCTCATCTTTCAACCCTTACAATGAATGTATGAACAGTGAGGATCTGAGGGAAGTGCAAACTGTTGTATTATGAAATGGAATTATGAAGGCACCAGTGGAAAAGCATTTCCACAATGTAGCATCCTTGCTACTGACTTACTGTTACCAGAAGAGGCTTTGACAAATAAATCCTTGCATCACCTGGGAACATCTGACTTCTTAAAGCCCCTTCTGTCTGGTGTGCAGTGCAGAAAGCAAGTTGTTTTCACTGGCTAGTTGACAAATGTTCTGTCTAGCTGGAGACAGAGATGATGTGGTTCAGTTTTGTTGCTTTAGATCTGTCAGCAGCTGAGGACTCATTGTTCATGAGGGGTTTTTGACTCATCTGAAGCCCCTGACAAAGGTGGCTGGAATCTTGCCTCGGTGGTTCTGCTCTTCAGTCACACACAGAAACAAATGCTGACATTCAGATGTTGCTTCTCCACCCCAGGGCTGTCACACATTGCCCACAGCTCTGGATTTTCATGTTGCCTTCTGCTTGTTCTGTGTCACAGGGAGGGTTTGGGAGAGGTAGAGTGCCAGTGACACGGGACAGGGCTGAGCACAGCTGGCACATGGCTCTGTCCTGGGTGTGCAGCTCTGCCCACAGGAGTGGGAAAGAGCAGATGAATGGTACAGGAGGAGAGATGGCTAAGAAGGGCCCCAGAGGGAGTGTGGGGCCCCTGTGCTCCAGAACTGGACACTGTGGGAGCTGGCAGACCTCACTGGCTGCTCACAGCCTTCAGTTCACAGTGTGAGTGGCAGTTCTGGTCCTCATCCTTGTGCACATTCCCTGGGAGGGTGGGACAGAACTGTGGCAGCAAAACTTGAAGAGGAGAAAGGCAGAAAAACTGGGAAGAGAAGGACAAGGACTAGACTTCTCCCAGAACAGCATGACAAGGAGCCAGCCCTTTTCCCCTGCCATTAGGTGACATTTGCACACTCCATGCTTTCACTCCCGTGGTGTCACCACAGAGACCTGTCCTCAGTGCAGCCTTCACACCAAAAGTCAGTGTGAGGGCCCTGAGCCCAGGCAATGCCCATCTTGGTGCATGGTCACTCTTCAGAAGCGAGAACAAATTAATTGCAATATCTTCATCCAGGAGCCCTGGACAAAGCTTCCTCAGCATTGGGTGTTCTTGAGGGCATGGTAGGCACTTGGCTATTGCTGCCTTGCTGCCATGGTAGAGGAGAGTCCCCAAAAATGGTACATCCACACTCCTTCAATAATTCTGTACTAGCGAACCTGTTTTCATGATCTCATTTAAAAATTCTCCTTGTTCCTCTTTGCATTTAATTTATTGGGGTTTCATTTGTATCAATATGTGATATTTTTAAATGGTCTGGGATGTCCAGCAGCTTAGTAAGGGAAAGTCAAATTACAGAGTTTGAAATGAACAGCAAAACCCTAGGGCACTGTGGTCTGTTTTGCTGTGTGAGCTCCATCCCCTGAGCACTGCAGGTTCTCTCTCACAGCTATGGGAAAAGCAGGGTGGGAGTCCTGCCAAGCCCTCATGGCTGGCAGGAGGATTCTACAGCTGGGTAGAGTCCAGGAACACCTGGAGCACCTGGGAGGGTCAGAGAGGAGACACCCACATCTCAAAGTACCACAGCCCAGCTCTGAGAGCTGCTCAGGCACAGGGGTGTTCACTGCCACACAGGGACTCTGCTCTGGGGTTGTGGCTCGGGGTTGGGTGGGGGACAGGGAACGAGTTGGAGACTTCACAGGTCTTTATTGATGCTTCCTTGCTTATTTTTACCAACTGCTGTGTGTTCCCAGGCATGTACAGTGGATCCAGCACCAACCACAATGGCTCCTCCCCAGCTGTGCTGCCTCCTCCTCATGACATTCCTTCAAGGCACCTTCCCCTCGACTCTGCCCTGTCCAGCCCACACCAGCACCAGTCGCCACTGGAGAGTGCCAGGGATGGGTATGTGTGTGATGTGGAACATGCTGGGCCTGTGTCTGGCATGATAATGGATGATGAATTCATTATTTTACTTTACATGGATGCTGTTCAAAAGAAAACACTGGCCCAAGTGAAGCAATTTTGTTTGTTTTAGAATCATGGAATAATTTTGTTTTCAGGGGACCTCAGAAGGTTGTGTCATCCATGCCCTGTGCAAAGCAAGGCAAACTTGGACATCATTAACAGGTTGTTCAGGGCCTTATCCTTGTCTTTGACAAAGCACAGTGGGATTTTTTCTTTGTAGCATGCAGTTACATTTAGATTTTAATTTTGTTTTTTTATTCATGCTGGATGACTTCTCGTGGGTTTGGATAAGCACAGAGAACTTTTCTCAGCTAACATGAGAAACCTCTCAAAGGGTAAAACCCGACCTATGACTCACTCAGGAATCAGGCTGTGTTTGCCTTAGTAAGACTCACTAGTGTCAGAGCCATTGCTTTCTCACTTCCTTGCTCTCTGATAAGGTTTTCTGCAATGCACCTCTCAGCAGCAGGCTTTACCCAGCCAGATCCTAATCAGGGAAGAGTGTTTAATCCCACAGATTGTATGGATTGCACTGCTACAGCACGGATACAATTGCATGGCTGCAGGGTGTGATATTTCTAAAGCACCGTTTGCTCAAGGCTCTCATAACATCTTCTCAACAGTAAAGAATCTCTGTGCAAGCCACAAAACTCTGCTCTAACCTTTTTACTCAGATTTTTTGGTGCCTGGCCTCATGCAAATTCAACTTCATACTTGCAGTTTTACTTCCCAGCACTTTGGATGGGGAAAGGACTCTGATTTGGCTTTACTGATGGGAATTGAAGATACAGAGATTAAAGGATTTTCTTTCCCTAGGAACATGTTGGTGTCCTTTAGCAAATATAGCAATTAAATGTAGTTTTCCCATCCTAGTCCAGTGACTGACCTTTCCCTTCTTTTATATGGGGCAAGGAAAGCCCAGAAGGATTTTAAGCAAAGGGCAGAAGGCAGAATGTGTGTGGCATGGAAGAGGTACAGTAAGGAAATTTACACCTGGGGTGGTTGGAGAACAATCTGATTGAGGAAATTCAATTAGGAGCAAACTAGTCCTTCTTAGTTTCCCTAATTGGGGAATGAACTCTGCAGCAAGCTGAGCTTCTGTACCCTCTGCTCCTTCAGCCTTCTCTTCTGACCTCGGCCAGTAGCAGGTACCAGTGTCCCCCTCCCAGTATGATGGATAGATTTATCCTGTCCTTGTCCATAAAATGCCTATGCCCAGTCCTTCTCCTTCCCTGCCCTGCCACATTCCCAACCCTGTTTGGTGTTGGCAGACTCATTCCTGTGGCAGAGTCGTGGCCAACAGGAGGCACTGGAAATTATTTCGATAAATAGGAAGTTATCTCTAGCAGAAAAGGCAGTAGAGCAAATAGGAGGAATGGAGACAGACATTCCAAAGGGAAGGTCATCCATGAGCTGGTCTTTCCCTGCAGAATGAGACTGCCTGAGCCTGTTGGAGTGGGATCCCTCCCTCTGACTGCTCCCAGTGTGCTGTTCCCTCTTGGAGTTGGTCCCGAGGGGAGTTAAGGCAAAAAATCCCAACTAAGAACGATATAAAGATAAACTGTAGGAAGGATTTAGCAGGCTGTCAGGAAGGTGGATTTGTTTCTAAGGCACTTTGTGTTCAGGTGCTGCTAATAAGAAATGAAAGCAAATGCCTGACCCAGGGTGAGGACAACAGACAAGTTTCCAGTTTGAGGGGTTGGAAGCTCCCAGATGAATTCTCATTCCTGCCCCTGGTGTCTCCATTCCAGAGCACAGCACTTCCCTTCCAGCAGGAGCACCTTGGTCAGTGGGCTGAGCCTCCCACTGAGCTCCTGCTGCAGACACACCAGTTTCCATCAGAATTGTCTCTGCCAATTCCAGCTTTAGTGCAGTGCAGATTCCTTCTCAGAGGAGACAACAGTGCTGATTTCTTATCTCAGTGCTCATGTACCTAAGGAAAGTTTTTGCCCAAATATCCTATGACAAAATGTCAGAGAACAGATTCCTAACCATGAGCCAAACATCAGGGAATGGAGACTGGAATGTATTTCTGAAGAGTTATTTTAAAACAGGGCATCCAGTTTCATTACATAGTTACTTGGAATTTTTCAGCATCTCAAATACCATTTTCTAAACTCAAACTAATCTTCATTCAGCATCATCATTCCTAGTCCAAGATCCTTCTGCTGTATTTAATGCTTTATGCTTACATTATTCATGACTGCTGAAATGCAGCCCATGACATCTTAATTGCAAGTGCAGAAACTTTGTGTGAAATAATTAATTGTCCCTGAGTTTCATTTAGCACAGTTTTGTTTAAAGCATCCATCCATTTAACTGGGCAAAATCACTTAACACTTGCATGCTTGGAGCCCCTGGATCCCAGGGCTGCTCCCCCTTGGCAGTGCCATCCCTCCTGGAACTACAAGAGGGAAGGGAACCCCTCCCACTGCCTCCCTCCATGGGCACTGCAGCTCTCTGGCACACACACACAGGCTGTGGCCTCATCTGTCAGCTGGCTCAGCACTGGGGCTGGAGCAAACACAGAGAATTCCTGCTCTGTGGATCGGGACCATGACAAGGCTGGATCACATCGTGCAGTCTGTGGCAGGAACCAAGTGATTACTATCAAGAAATCTAATTACTGAGTCATCAAATGTGCAAGATGCCAAAAACTACATGGGGCAGAGTACAAATAGTCTACTCAAGTTTGACATGAGATTCAGAATTTGATTTAAAGGCTTTTTCTTTTTTTTTAACAAAAAAGCCCTATGTTACACTGTCCTTTGCCAAAGTCAATACCAAGTGCAGCAGTCAATTTTCCCAAATGGTTTGCTGAGACATTTAAATAGTTTGACAAAATTATCTAATTCACTTGAAAATGTTCTAACAAAATCTGACCTCATTACCAAATGTATTTATACTGGCTTTATTCAATATGGAGCACATTTTTTCAAATTCTGGAATGAAGTGTATGCTACACTAAAAAATCTACTTATATTGATATTAATTTAGCTAAAAGTGGTTGGCTGAGAAATACTTCAGCATGCAGAAAGTGGGCTTGGCATGATCCAGGTTAAAATGTATATTTATTTTTTATTTCAGGTAGCAAGAGTTTATTTTTGCATTTCTTGTAGCATTTGCCATGTATAATGTCAAACTGGCTTTCACTTTGCCTATTGCAAAAATAGTCTATTTTGATTTGTAGCAGAGTGAGGACAGAAAAGCAGCTTTTAGTATTAAATCTTGTATGAATGTTGCACTTGGCTTGCTTTCTACTATTTTTTAGCTGTTATTATCCAAGTCATCTAAAAATGTCCTTAGTTTTATTTGTAGACTATCTCTATAAATTCCAATTCAGAATATTCCGTGTGATAAATTATCAGCTTTAATGAAACTGATCTGACTGAAGTTAAGTGAGTTTGAGTGGTGGCACCGAGTTTGGGATTTGCACCGATTTAGTGCAATGGCCCAACAAGGTCACTTTGTGGGACCTGAACATGATCCCTGTGTGTTTGACTGAGGCTCTCTGTCACTTGTGCTGCTGTGACAAACTGCTCTTCTGTTCCCAACAGGAGCTGGGGCACTGACAAATAATGACTTGATTGGGAGGGTGATGTGTCTCCAAGGAAAAGGAAAGTGAAACCATTTTTTTATATTCGTGTAGTAATTTAGGTCATTTCTGCTCTGTAAACACACCAGTAAATGAGAAGTAGTGGGATTAAGACATCTGTGATGTGCAGAGGTGGTGATTAATGAGGCCTCTGAGCCAAATCTGGTGAGCCTTTAATATAAAGGATTAGCTCTAAGCAAGGTTAGAGGGAAGGACTCACACAGCTCCCTTTGCCTGGACTGCTCCCCAGCCAACTGCAGCCAGCTGAAATCGGGGGCCAGACCCCCCTGAAGTGACACTGACCCCCACAGAAAATCACAAGAAACGGGATTTAAGAACTATCAAGTGAAAAGAGACATTTCAATCAGGGTGTTTAAACATCAGAGTTTTTGTTTGCTTGCTTCTTAGCACCTGTTATTTCAAATAGCACAGAAATACTTCAGTGTAAAGAGTTCTCTGTTAAAAACTTAGTCCTTCACTTATTTTTACGTGAAGTAACACGAGGTACACAGAGCCTCCTTTCTGCTCAACCAGGGAACACCAGATTTGAAATCCCTGGTATTTTTAAACTTGAAACTAAACACGCAGGATAAAATCTTTGTTGGTTACATGGGGGAGATTCTTTCCTGTGCTATCTCCTTGAGCTGCCATGATCCAGGCCAGGTAGGAAAATACATTTGTGCCCCTAATTCTCATTACTTTAAGACGCAATTAGGTGTCTTAGCCACTTATGTCTGATTCATGTTTATCTTGTTTATTGATTAATCTTTTAAATTAAGTTTGTGAGTTTATATAAATCAGTGGAGTAGGAATTGACACGCTGTTAGGATCTTTGTAGGAAAAACTTTTACTCTCTTGAAGTACTTTGGAGAACTAAATACCTGCACAGATTTTCTAACAGACCAAGGAGATCCATCCCTCATTCTCTGTGGATTCCACTGGAGAATACTCTTCATTTATAAGAGAATACACAAGTCAGTGGTTTAGTCTTCCCTTCAAAAGCACTAAAACCAGTAACAAGAAACAGATATCTCTGACAGCTGAAAACATTTTCAGTGGAGGAAGCCAAGAACCCTTCATAATTTATCTCAGAGTTATGGATCTGAGCACGCAAAAGGGGCATCAGTACATCTGTCCAGAAAGAACAATGTACAGGTGCTGCACTGGGCCCCACGAAACAAAGAACATCAGTAATTAAAAGCATCTGGTTTCAAATCCCAAGTCATTTATCTCGTTGTAGAAAATGTGATCAGAATTCATTCATAATCATGTCCAGATAGGCTTATACAGGTTCTCCCTTCCCTTAAAGCAAAATTAGCATTAACATAGGCTTACTTCAACAGTTACATGCTTAAGGATAACCTGGTGCTGGATCCTGGGGTAAATATTGTTTGTCCATCAGCAGAAATAGGTGGGCAAGTGTTTCATTTGAGTTTCTGAGAGGGCTGGACTGACACTGAGGAGAGAGCCAGTTCCTCTCAAAATAAGGGCCATGGTGCCTGCCCAGAGGGACACGGCAAGGAACACTGAGTGAGAAATCAGAGAGTTACAGGAGAAGGTGGGAGGTTAAAGGAGATGGTCAGAGTAACTCAGAAAGCATTTAAGATGTATTCAGACAGAGCTCTTCTGCATTACATTAATGATTTTAGCCATTGCTGGTTTTATCTGTAGTTAAATTTACACTTAACATCTGCAAAGCTGTTTTTTATCTTTTTTCCAAATTTTGTTTTGATTTTTAAGCAAAACTGCTGCAGTTTGATGCAAACCATCAAAGGAGTTTATAATGATGTAACAAATAATGAAGCTATTTTAACATCTCCCACTATTGAGTAGTGTGTTCTACATGGCAAACCTGAAGACAGCAGACATCAGTACCTGTTCAGAACCCACCTGGAAGCGTCTTGCTGCCTGTTTGCCTGAGAATAGTGACCTTAAATGACTGAAATAAGATAGATCAGTCAAGCATGCAGCACATGCCAGATAATGTGGAGTAGACAGTCTCTGTGTTTGATTACATGTCTTTGTAATTGACTTCCTGGCAATCACTTGAACCTAAGGCACTGCTTTTATTTACATATGTTTTGATATTTCTTTGGCCATATTAATAAGGCTTTTCTTTCACTCCAAAATTCCTTTTCCTGCTAGATTGTAAGCAAGAATAATTTTTCAAATCCCTCTCATCTGCAGTGACTTCCACTGTAGCAATTCATCAGCTTCATTTCAGGGGTTATTAAACAAACCTTTATAAATACAAGCATCCTTTGGAGTGGCACAGTTCCCATAATGATCCCTATGGGGAACTGCTCTGCAGAAATTGCACATCTCAGGTCAGAACAAATGCAGAAATACTCATTTGACTCAGAATAAATGTGTTTGTGTGTTTTGTGAGCTTGTGTAGATGACGAAATGCGTGATAAACACTGAGTTATCAGACTTGCATGTTTGTTAGAGCAGACAGGGAGTATTTCAGTATTTCAGGAAGCCCCTCTGGGTCCAAGAGCAGGCCCACACAGAAAACGCCTGAGTGTACCAGGAGAGGACTTTAAGGGCTCCTTTGTGATTCTGAACATGAAATTGCTTTTGTATCACTGTTACTGGTATCACTAAAAATATTCTAAAGCAACCAAATGACCTGCAACTCTTCAGTCACATGAAGGTTCCTGTGGATGGTGTTCTCCATAATATTTATGAAACCTCCCTTACTCCTTAGAGTTGAGCAGCTTCTGCACTTGTGGACTCAGCTCAAAGTGTGGATAAGTGAAGGTGCAGAACTGGATCCAGGAAATCCAAGTCAGCATTTTGAGCGAAAATTAGTATTTTGTATTTGTCTAAAAGCCAGAAAAAGGCTGCCATTGCCTCAGCACTACTCTCAGGATGTCACAGACAGGTGTGTCACTGGCTGCAACTGCAGCAGAGCAGGGACAGAGCCTCTGGCCATGCTCCTGGGAAAAGCAGAGACACAGTGTTGGACCTTGGAGTACTTTGTTGTACCTTGGAGTGCTTTGTTGTACCTTGGAGTGCTTTGTTGTACCTTGGAATACTTTGTTGTACCTTGGAGTCACAGCTCCAGGACTTGGGTGCTCACTGTTTATAGCAAAAGGTAAGAAATGCAGTGATGCCCAGCAATCTGTGTTACAGGATTTATTATATACCAGGAGAGGGGGGGAAGAGGAGAAAGGAAGAAAGAGGGAAAGAAGGAAAAGATTCCTTGCATTCCAGAAACATAGCCAGAGGCACCTGGCAGTGATTAGTGCAAAGGTTCACCAAACTTCAGATAGAGTCTGTCTTACAAAAAAGTCCAGAAGAGTGAACGGTGTAACTGTTTCCTGAGCATGTGCTGACAGAAATTCCCCTAGGGCAAGACCCAGAACAGAAACACGTGGCCAGAGATTGGGCTCTATCCAGGGACTTGATTAGCAGAGCTTTACACATCATTTTTAATATTATGGGAAGAGATGAAAATCCGTGTTAACTTTTTTTTCCATTAAAAAAAATAATCTCCTGGTCCTGGAACTGAATTGGACTTTCTCACAGTATCAGTGACTATAGTGCTTGGGGGAGAGATTTTATGAATGAACTGGTTGGTGTGCTGGGTTTTATGGGAGAACCTCATTTCATGGAAACTCTAAGTTCCTGTAAGTGGCTACAGTGCTCCACTTCAGATAAAATGTGGAACTGCTTTGGTTTGTGCTTCTTACTTTGGTGCTTTATTTGCTTTTTTTTTAATGTTAATCTGAGTTAAAACATGGTTCTCAAAAGTCACGATGGTTCAATCTGGCAGTACTGCTGAGCATGGAACTGTTACAGAACGGTCTTATAACCCAAAATATACAAAAAATGATTTGACATAAAGGACAGATGTTTTTCAGCCTGGATTTGGTCCCGTTTCCACTGAACTCAATGGGATATGGGTTGAGGTTCTTTGTCTAGCTGAGGAATCTGTCAATCAAGCCATCACACCATTAAAAAAAACAAACCCAGACAGTTTTCGTATTGGAAACATCCCTGTCTTACATGTTTCCATTTGCAGTTATACTTCATTCCTATTTATAATTCAAAAATCTTAGTTTGAATTTATTATTTTTCAATTTTCAATTCCACACAGTATTTACTAAGTATACTGTGTGTTATTTACTGAGTATACTGTAGGTAGTGTTTGACAGTCAAGGTCTAGTCAAGCTCTCTTATCTTGAAAAGAGATTTATAATTTCTTATTCTGTTAATTTGTACTAGAACTGTTATTGAACAAAGACTAAAGCAGAGGGCAAATCTATTTCTTCCTCAGACTAAGCATTGTGGATGTAGAAAACACCTGTCCAGACATTGTGATGGAAATCTCAGAACAATCCATGTCCGTCTGTATTTACTTTTTTGATTCTTTATGCTGCACTGATATTGGAACAGGACATTTGGTGTGCATTGAATACAGAGATCCTTAAACACCCCTGCCTGCCTGGGGAGGCTGAGAGTGCAGACAGGATCAGTAATTCTAAAGCAAAGTCCTGGTACTTGTAGCCTTTAGGTGCTTTCTGTAGGTCACTGCTGGCTCATGGTATACACGGGTAGTTCCCTCACACAGCCTTTACTTACAATTTAATATAAACTTCCACCATCCAAAATATATTGTTAAAGCATGTTCACAAGAAAGTTTATATAAAAAGTTTACTGGGATTTGTTCAAGATTCCTAAGGTGTGCACTTAGGAAGGGAGAGATAATTTTTTTTCTATGTTTTGATTTTTAATTTTCCCTTTTAAAAAGCCCTTCTGTTAGGACAAGATTTCTGGGCATTGCCGTTGATGTGAGTGACAAATGCTTTCCAGTAGAACTGAGGAACTGGTTTGATGTCCGTGACTGACACTTGGTTTCATGATTCTTTGTGGGTAGGGTCCTGCTTGACTGCAGGAGTTCCTGTGGGAAGGGCTGTGGAGCTGGGCATTTTCACACAGTGTTGGTGCAGAAATGTGCACAGTGCCACAGACAACGTGCTTACTGATTTAGGCTCAGTTATTCCCAAAGTTTCCTTTCGGTTGTGTGTATGAATCATGTCAGATTTTTCTGAGTAGTCCTTTCCCTTGATTGTCTGCTGGTGCCTCCTCAGAGGAAGCATTGGCCCTGCAATCCCACCTCACATCCCAGCTCCCTCAGACAGGAATTTCATCTCCAGCACCATCCTCCAGTGGTGCTTCAGGGGAGCTGGAGAAGGCCCCCAGTGCGTGGTCAGTCCCCCTGAGCTGTGTGGTGAGTGAAGAGAGCAGAATTCCTCTCTGCCTCCATGGGTGATCACTTTACATCCTGGAGCACAAGATGTGATTACCCCTCGCTTAGCATGGAAATGTTGGTTTTGGCCATTAAATTATTCAGTCCCTTGGTAAAAAAATAGGTATTTTGTTTGATTCTGTGGCTCCTGTGGATGTGAATGGCACAGGCCAGGGCATGCTGTGTGAGCAGAATGTTTCTTTTGTTTCAGCCAAGCTCCTTCTCTCTGTGGTGTGTGTCCTGTGTCTTGGGCAGGGTGGAGAGGAGGCTCCCCCATCACACCCTTGTATGGCCCTCAACAGAAATATTCCATCAAGCCAGGAGCCCTCAAATATAATGAATTAAGGAAGGATATGGATATTTTTTCATGCCTGTGAGAGTATTTATATCTCCTTATATATAGCTATATATAGGCACAGATATATATTAAAAGGCCCCAAAGGACCTGCAAATTTACTGAATTATGCAAGTTACAATTAAGGTAAAATATATGGTATGTATTTATTATTACTATCCAAACCAAAGCAAACTGTGGTTGTAGTACAGTATTAACAGGAAATGTGCAGGCTATTAGTTATTGAAACACACATGCCTGAGCTACTGCCTGGGAATTTTAGTGTATCCAGCTGAGTTCCTGCTGTAAGTCTTTCAGTGTTTCATCTTCCACACAGAAGGCATCACCTTTTAGGCTCTAATGCATTAGCTGTTTAATTTGTATCAGGAATGATTCCTCCTCTTTTAACAATGTGAGTATCACAGAAACCTAATTAGTAGGCAGATATTCAGGAGAGAATTAAAAACACGGGCACTGGAGACTGGACAGTTTTGCTGATGAAAATCTCCCCTTGAGCGTGCCAGAGCACATTCACACACACACACACACACACAGGGTTATATTTTAGGGACCAGCCTGAGCTGTAGGGATTGTGATGAATATTTTAAGGACACAGATCCCCATGTTGGCCACTTAGGTTAACATAGCCAGATTTTTCTGCTGAGCAAAGTTCTTTCCTAGCTGAAAACTGTGCGTTAACTTCCAGGAAACATATTAAATTCCTTCTTGGGAGAGCCCGAGTAGAACATATTTATGGTGAACTGCTCAACTCTGTGAAACTCTCTTGATGCAGAAGAGGCAGCGATGCTCAGGCGGTACCCGGAGCTGTCAGGGTCTCAGCTCCGGTTCCTGCTCCTGGGATACATCTGCCCAGAGGCAGCGATGTTTGCTGAGCCCCAGCACGGGGCAGCCGTGCCCGGCGGGAGCAGCTGCACACACTGCTCGGCATTCCCAGCTGGAGCACGGCCTGCGCCCCTCACCACCCTTGAACACTCATCTCAAAGGTTTCGAGGCACAAACCCTGTTGAGATCACACACAGGAAAAACAGGAATGCAAGAGTGTGAGTGGGGACAAGCATTGCTTTAAAAATAACAATAAAAACTTAAATTCTTCTCCCGTGGTTAAGATTTAAGTAGCCTCTGGGAGTAGTTAAACTGGGTAGGGAAGCTGGGATTTTCAGTATTCCCACAGCTGGATACCTAAGTGTACCATTTTTGTTCGACAAGCAGCATGATCACATAGAATTTAGAGGCACGATGGCCCATGCTAACAAAGCACTCGGAGCAGCCCGGCAGGTCTCTATGGGGTGCTGCGTTTCCCAGCAGTAGCCAGGACAAGACATTCCAAGGGCAGGCAGAGGAAACCCAACACAGGCAGTTGCAGAGGACTCGCTCCCCAGAAGCATTTCCCTCCCCTATTCAGAGCGGTTTCTGGCTCATCCCGGCGTTGGCGTTTTTAGTACATCTTTTGTTTCTGTTTTAAATGTGTGTGTGGTCATTACCCATATAAATGTCACTATCATGAGCTCTTCTAGCTATTATCTTTCCAACGAAAACAACTGCAATCTTTTTAATCTCCTTTCAGATAGAAGCATTTCCAGGCTTCTAAGAGCGATGCTGGCGCGTGTAGGGCGCTGTGTCAGTCTGTCGCTGTGTCAGTCTGTCGCTGTGTCTGTCTGTCTGTCACTGTGTCAGTCTGTCACTGTGTCAGTCTGTCGCTGTGTCAGTCTGCCGCTGTGTCTGTCAGTGACTGTGTCTGTCTGTCGCTGTGTCTGTCTGTCGCGGTGTCTGTCGCGGTGTCTGTCTGTCGCAGTGTCTGTCGCTGTGTCTGTCTGCCTGTCGCTGTGTCTGTCTGTCTGTCAGTCGCGGTGTCTGTCGCAGTGTCTGTCTGCCTGTCGCTGTGTCTGTCTGTCGCTGTGTCTGTCAGTCGGGGTGTCTGTCGCTGTGTCTGTCTGTCGCAGTGTCTGTCTGTCGCAGTGTCTGTCTCTGTGTCTGTCTGTCGCGGTGTCTGTCTGTCTGTCGCTGTGTCTGTCGCAGTGTCTGTCTGTCTGTCTGTCGCTGTGTCTGTCAGTCGCGGTGTCTGTCGCTGTGTCTGTCGCAGTGTCTGTCTGTCGCAGTGTCTGTCTGTCTGTCTGTCGCTGTGTCTGTCGCCGTGTCAGTCGCGGTATCTGTCGCAGTGTCTGTCTGTCTGTCGCTTTGTCTGTCAGTCGCGGTGTCTGTCGCAGTGTCTGTCTGTCTGTCTGTCTGTCTGTCGCAGTGTCTGTCTGTCGCAGTGTCTGTCAGTCGCGGTGTCTGTCGCAGTGTCTGTCTGTCGCACTGTCTGTCTGTCTGTCGCAGTGTCTGTCTGTCGCAGTGTCTGTCTGTCGCTCTCTCTGTCTGTCGCAGTGTCTGTCTGTCTGTCTGTCTGTCTGTCGCAGTGTCCCGGAGCAGGGGCCGGGCTGTGCCGCAGTCTCGGAGCGGGCGCTCCCGAGCGGCTCCCGCCGCTGGCGGCTGTGCCGGCCCTGCCCGGAGCTGCGGTTCGAGCGCGGCCCCTGAGCCCTTCGAGGAGAAGCTGCGGCCCCAGGGGAGCTGCCCCTGCCGTTCGGCTGCTGCTGCTGCTGCACAAATAAACTCGGTGTTTTTCCTGCCTCTGCTCCTCAGCGGCGCGGGCTCCAGAGAGCGTTCGGTCCCTGAGCTGAGCGGAGCACAGGTGGCCCCGGCACACCCCGGTCCCTTTTTGGCACCTCTGCAGCCCCAGGCCTTTTCCAAACTAGAACAAATAGCATATTTTTCTCCTTACGTGTTGGTTCCTTGAATTCAACGGTATTATTGATCAGCACTTACTGGAGGGGGTATATTTCTCACAAAACAAAATTGTTTTCCAGTTCTAGTTGACTTGAAAATATCCTTGCCTTCACCCATTTAACATTAGTTTAATTCCTTAGTTTAGTTTGGCGAGATTCAGTCTTTGCTTCCTTGTTTTGGGAGATGAATTATTTGAGCATAGGATGGGCTTGGATTGGCTGATTTAAACCCCTTCTAATATTTAAAGTGTCACTGTGACAGCTTTTGGCAGCGTTCCTGTGCTTCTCATGTTAAATTTGGTTAAGCTGTTGTCACCATTTATTCACAGCTCCCCTCTGTTTACCCCTTGCACACTCCCGTGTAGTGTTCAGCCCTCACTGGAGCACAGCCTCTCTCCCAAGGTCAGTCCAACTGCTCCAAGAAGCTGCAGTGTGAAATGATGGTTTATGGTGTTTGAGCAGTTTGGGCAGGGGGAGAGGAAGACACCAGTGAGAGACTGAAATTTTTATTTGGTTAATTTTTGTCTGCCTCCAACGGTTTGTGCTCTGTATTTTTTTTCCAGCTCGGTGACATCTATTACAACCTGCAGAGGTTGTTTTATTTTTCTTCTTTGGGTTCTGTAGCTGGGAAGTTTCCACAGGGTGGCTCTCAGACAGTGAGGTGGATTTTGCTGCTCAAGGAGGTCCCTCTTAGGCTTAGCCAAACCTCCAGAGCAGCAGAGAGGGTATTGAGAGCTCCCCACACTGTCTGTGCTGTCTGACAGGGCACCACGGGCTGTGGAGCACCGAGCCCCTTCCTTGTCACAGCTGCACGACATCCACTCCTTGCCCACCTGCAGAGTGAAACCATGGCTTTTCTTTGTCCTGGCTGCAGCCTGACCCTGTTACAGCTTTACCCCATTAAGCTATGTAGGCACAATTTACTTGCATTTACTCATTCTAGCTACATGTTCCACTTCTGTTTCTGGACATGTATCTCAGCTCACAGAATTCCAAATCAAACTGAGCTGTGTTTAAGTTGCTCACTGAGGAGTGGTGTCAGTTTTGATGCTGTTGTTATGGTGAGTCCAGGAAGTCAGTGTAAAGGAACAGAATTCCTTGTCTAACTCTCTTGCCTCCTAGCAAATATCTGAAAGTAGCACTGCATTGTTATCCTTTTTTTCAATATAATTTGTACCTGCAAAACAGATTTCTCTCTAGTTTGGTCATTATGGAAGCAGTTCATTCAGGTATTTAATTTTACCATATTATGATGTGATATGTGAAGTTTTTCTGTATTTTCTTTTCTAGGCTTGCTCCCAACATAATCTCTCCACTTGTCAGTCCCCTGAAAGCTTTAGTTCCACCTTCCCTCTTGCAGAAGCATGGCTCTCCATCATCCCACAGCCAGTCACCCAATGGGCAGCAGTTTTCTGGGATACCAAATACACCGTACGCCCCGTTTCCCAACCAGTCTGTACAGCAGGGATCTCAAGGTAATTATTCCCCCTTCTTGTCTTTTTAACAACTTTTCTAATTTCTAGCTCAAGAGAAAGAATTTATTTTGGTTTTTCATATTTGGCTAATACTGTCAGCATAAAAACTCCAGTTTTTAAACTGGATTGATGTACATACAGGTGGAGATTTTCAGACAGGTCCATGCTGTGATATGTCATTATAATGGGGAAAGCTGTCCCAACAGCAGATTTATTGCTTTTATTCAGGTCCTTCAGTAGAAGGCTGCTGGTCATCCACCTCCCCTGACTGGTTATCAAGCCTAGAGAGTGACCCTGCAAGGGCCATCCAGTCCCAAAATACATGGGCTGAGGCACACCTTGGCAGTGTCCTGCTCAGCCCACTCATACTGATGTGCAAGACATGGAATTAGACAAAGAAAACAAACATTTTTTCATTTATTATTTGGAAGTTCAGCGTGTTTTACATTATACAGTAACATGTAAATGCACTCTGTACAACTGTAGAGTGCCTGTGGGATTCGAGGACAGGAATGGGAGCAGTAAGCAGCTGTCCCACAGCTTAATTTAAAATATTTCTTGTTCTGAATTACTCAGCTTTTTTAATTGCAAGCTTAAATACCTATTCTGGAGTTCTGATGTGGGAAATAATTAATGTTACTGAAATTTTTGAGGCACAAATTAGCAAGAGATACTACTCTCACAGATTCTTCCAGTAACAGGAGCTTTCATATTTCAGAAATCTGTTACAAAATCCAGATGGTGAGCTGCTAAATTGTGGTAAATATTCCCAATAAAGAAGTGTGCAGGACATCTGTCTGCTTGCAAGAGCCTGAGCACAAACCCATGAGCAGCTCCCAGCTGGGATGGGGTTGGGGTTCCCAACAGTTCCCTCTGCCCCTCGTTCTCTGAGCAGTGTTTTTGCTCTTTGGTTGGACAGGCTTAGTCTGGAAAGTTAAAGTGTATTATATTTAATGATTTGTGCTGAAGGAAAAACTAACTCAACCTGATGCTCAACAGATTATTCAATTTAAAAAGATTAACTCTGTAAGGGAGAAGTGGCAGATTTATGATAGCATATAATGATATATGATTATGTTGCTATAATGAGCTAAATAACTACAAGCCACAAGAGGAAAGTTTAGCAGCTCATTACTACGGCAGAAACAAATGCATAGACAGAACAAGTTTTGAACCACTTAAATAAATTGACTTTATTCCTTAAGAAAACCACATTTCCTTTTGAATGAATTGTTGCTTTCTAAGTGTTATGTCATGTGGTTTTGAAAAAGCAATAATTTTCCACTTTGGCCAAATGTTGAAGTATTATTATAAATTAATTATGGAAATGGTCATTCCAAAATCAGTTTTGATTAGCAGCCTTTGAAACCAATTATCTGTAACCTGTACTTAGCTGTACTTGCTCCACTTTTTCTTTTTTTTTTTGCCTCTCAGTTCATTAATGGCACATTTTTCTAATGGAATCTGTAATAATTTGGGAGTTTTGAATTTTTGCCAGAGAAAGGTACACCACATAAACCTAGTGTAGAACCAGGCATCTGTACAGCAGCACATAAACAGCGTGGATGTGGAATTTTTAGGAGATGGCAGCTTCGTCAGGCTGGTAGCAGAAATATTGATAATGAAAGAACAAGCTGACATTATTTATATGTTTTAACCTAGCTGTAGTAAAATCACATGGAAATCATTACATGCCAAAAGAATTTGGCAGGCAATGGAATCCTGTAGTTATTTATACCTGACATGATTTCTTGTCAGAAATTTTATGGAATTTGAAAAGCTGAGATTTATTTGCAAATACATGTAAATGACATGACATAACAAGATGGCATTTAATAGCCATATTCCAATTATTTGCTCATTACATCATTCATTTTAAAGCTGCTTGAAGTTTTCTAGGCTGTGCCTTAGAGAAGCAGAGGCAGCCAGTGCACTGTGTGAAGTGGCTAAGTGCAGCTTTTCTGCCACAAATTATTTCAAAGCAAAATTTTAACTAAATGTTATGCTTGGAACTCAGTTTATTCCTTTATGAACTGCTATATTTCTACATCTACTATACCTAAAACATTTAACAGTGGTCATTTAAACTGACAGGGCATTTAGTAAATTCTTCACTTGAAAATAACCTCAGAAAATTCTTGATTTAAATCAAAACTGAAGGAAAACCTGAAATCCATGTGGCAAAAAAAATATTGGTGTAACACTTATTGCCAAGTTGGTACTACAGATTTGCACTCTAGAAGGAGGATGGATGTCTGCACTGGACCAGCCTTCTTGCTTACTTTGTATTTTAACCACTGAAGGGAGTCTTTTTTAAGAATTTGTAACAAATGCTCCCTATTTAATTCATTCTAATCAACCATATGTGGTTAACTGAATGCTTGGTCATGGGATTTTAATCATATTTTAATTCCCCATATTTTCCCAGTGAAGCATTTAAAGAAGGAACCACAACTAAATGCAATGAACCCAAAGGGTCAGAAATCCCATTTTTAGTGTCATGTTTTGTTATACCTGACTTGTGTTCCTGCTGTACCGTTTCCCATCCTCACTCCATGTTTTTTCTTCAGTTCACACCTGCATTTATCCCACCTTGCAGGCCCACTGGAACAGGGAAGGTGCATTTCTCTGTATTTTCTCTGTGAAGCACCTGGCAGAAATCAGGTCCTGGTGAACTCAGCAGGGCAGTAGCACCAGGATTTTCCTACACTCCTCTCTTCACTGGGTGGTTCCAGGAGCATTTTTTCCTCTGCCTTCTCAGATTATCTCACAGTGGTGCTGAGGGATAAACACTGCAATCCAAAAGAGAATTTCATTGCTTATGGCAGTTCTTTTCCAGACTCTGATTCTGAGGCAATTCTCTGCTTCAGGTATTTCCAGACAGTGTAACATAAAACACTTCAAAATAACCTTTCCCCACAGGTCTTGGGAAAACCCTGGATCCGACTAGTTTCAATCCAGTTCTGTCGTGCTTGGCTGCTCTCTGCTTTTCTAAGCCACTGTGCCAGCTCTGTAGATCATGAAGATTTTTAATTGATGTAACAAAGGCAAACCTGGGAGCACAAGGGAAGGACAGCAGTTACAGGGAGAGAGAAAATACACATCATGCCTTCTTTAGGAGTGATGTCTATAGCAGACATTCTGGAAAAGGTTCATTTTTTCTTTCTTTAGCAATGCATCTAAGTGCTCTCTGCAACCAGTTGTGCCTTCTTTGAAGCTAAGTGTCTCTTTTTTTCATTGCACATCTCAAAAGGATGTATTTTTAGAAGGCTTACAGCAAGGAGTTTGTGTTTTGTAAACAGAAAGTCAGGATAATTATCAAAGCCAATCAATAACACACTGTACCTAAAACCACATCAAAAGAGGGCTGTGCTACCTCTCTTAAGAGCTCCTTGGTTCTTTGAGCCAGACTCTCCAGGCAGTAAATAGAGGTGGCTGGCTGTTTATTCCAAGGAAAGACATGCATCATTTAATGCTCAGCTTTCCAAATTTTTGGGCTTCCTTCTCCATAGCAGCAAATACGAGCAGCCTTGGTACAGAGTGTGTAGTGTCTTTATCTAAGAGCCATCCATTAGGACTTCACTGATCATGGACATCAACAATTCAGGTATTTTGTAGTGGATCATACGTTCTCAAAAAATTAAGCATCTAATCCTTGCAGATTCTGCCAAAGCACATACTAAACTGGGAAGCTTCAAAGCAAATCTTTCACCACTCAATGAGTTTATTGCATTTCTACTCAAGAATTGCCTCACTTGGCCTTATTTATTACCACCTTAAGAAATAGAAAGTGCCCAGACCGTGAGCTTTGCCTGGTACTGTCTGCTTGGTCAGACTTTGGTAATAGAGGGAAAACAGAGGGAAATGTGGGAGATCTTACTGAACAGGAGAGAGCTTGCACACTGCAGGAATTGTACAGGACACATTCCCCCCATGGAGCCCCAGGTGCTCTGGGGACAGGCACAGGGATTTAATTTCTGAACAAACAGACTGAAGATCTGCACAGGCAGCCCAGCAGGGCAGGTCTCTGCTGAGAGTGGGGCTGAGCTGTCAACTGGAAACAGGGAAACGTGGCTGGGACTGGGATTCACTGAACTGCCCTGAGCTTCTGCAGGAGTTCCTGAGGAAATGTTTCAGTCTGAGTAAGACTGAGGGAAGAAAGACAACAGCTCCATATTTTTTCTGGCAATTAGAGAAAAATCCTGAAGCACATTCTGCTAGACTTTAAGCTAATTTGGTTGACTTTAGTTGCATTTAAGGGAAGGAGAATCATTTCAGAGAAGGTAGGAAAAGGGATAGCTGATAGTAATGTCCAATGCACCTGGAATAAGGAAGAGGCAGGAGGAAGGAAGATAATTCAATCAGGCCATGGTTGGTTTAAATATTGTGACATCCTTTGAGATCATCCTTACGGGAACAAATTACAATTTTTGGGGATGTTGGAACAACTCATAAATTGCAAAATTCCGTCCTCAGCAATTCATTTGTCCTTTGCTGTTAAGTATCTTCTTTTGTTGTCTACAACTCATTTCTACAACTCATTCATACATATATACATACGTACATACATACATACATACAACTTCTGGTGGCAAAACCCAAACTGCTGGGTACTGATAATACAGGCCTTGGGAGAAAACAAGAGGATCTAATGTTGGGTATGTGGAGGACAAAAGTCAAACACGTCCCAAAAGCAGAATGACTGAGGCAAGAAGAGACCATACAGATCTATCTTAGCACTTTCCAGGAGCAGAAGAGCCTCTGTTGAACTCAGTCTTCATGTGACAACAATCTGGAGTCAGTCCTGCAGTTCTAGGTCAATTTTACCTGTGGCCCCCTGTGTCCAGTGAAGGGAGGTTCTCATTTGAATCAAGAGCAGGGAAAGAAGTTTGGGGAACCTGTGAAGGTGTTTTGGATAAACAGCACTGTATCCAGCAGGGCACACACTGGATGAGAAAAGACTTAACTGAAAACAAAACAGTGCTATTTATTTAAATACTGTATTATTGTATTTAAATTAAGAGGGATTCGTTTCAGATTCCCTTAGGAGCTGAGCATCCTGGACCTGATCCAGTGGAGGGTTCACTGCTTAGCTTGGAACCAAGTGTGCTGTTGAATGTGTTCAGCTGAGCTATTGCTTGAAATGAAGCCCATCCTTGAGATTTTTGCTTGATGGGGATCACAGTCCACAGCACCTTGTGGGACCAAGTCTGATGCAGCTCTTCTGTAACTGTATTTCATAGATAATTTTTCCAGAGATAAAACCGAGGAACTAACCCCGCCAACAGTAATGAAACGCTGTGACAGAAGTAGAGGTAGTACCATTGCAGAAGGATTGAATTGTGTGCAATATCTGCTTTCAGGTTACCAAGGCAGCTTTCACTCCATACAAAACTGTTTCCACTACGGAGATTGCTACAGAACAATGGACCAGTCTGTCAGCAGTGATGTGCTCACAGGGGAATCCCATTGCTTCAACCCTCTGAGGCAGAATGGCTATCACATACTCAATGCACCTTTAGCTTCAGCAGGTAATTTATTCCACCTATAAGGAATTGTCCATATGATATTTGTAGCAGGAGGGGCAAAGAATACATTTATATTCAATATTATTTTATATTCAATGTTATGACAAAACATGTTTGTATAAAAAAAAGCTCTGAAATTCATTTTCATCTATAAAAACCCCAGAAGGAAAGCTTTTTTTTTTTTTTTTAATCCTGCTGTATTTGACTGCTAGACAAATTCTCTTCTGTTCTTCTTTCTGGATGCCATAAGCAACACTCACAGTCAGGAGAGCTGACAAGGCACTGCCTACATTTTTTGTGTGGTCTGTTCATTGCACATCTCAGGTGTGCTCAGGCAGGCTTTTATAATCAGGTCAAAATTATAATGGCTGCATTACTATAGTACTGCAGTATTTTAGTATTCTTTTCTTTTCTACCTTTAAAATGAAGAATTGACAGAATTGCTGAAATCAAACAAAACATGAGTATTGTCAGAGCCATAAAACACTAGCATTTGCTGCAGTCTTTACTTACATATCTCCAAGAAATTTCTCTTCATGTCTGCACTCAGGAGGGCACCTCGGTTAAGAACGATACTGAAAACATATGTTTAAGTGCTTTTTGAATTGGGGCCTGAGTCAGACCACAAAATTAGAGTTGACTTTCCTGTTTGTTTTGTATTAAAGGAGACTCTGTTCAGAGCAAGTGTGCACGCATTTGTCTGCTGTTCCATTCTGGGAAGTGCATGCATCAGTAACCAACACAAGGGAAACATTTAAGAAGAAGTTTCAACTTCAACTTTGAATTCTTTAGTGTTACTCATAAGTTTGATATTACTAAAACATAGGGTTTTTTCATGTTAACATCAAATTTCAAGCTTAGATTGACAGCCTGCAATATTTAAAGAACAGACTAAATAAACTTTCCAAAAGAAATCGTAGCAGTAAAGAATAATACTGTGGCAAGACACCAACTTCAACAACAGTTGATATTTCTGTCTGGGCCTAAACTATCATGAAATGTTTCTGTTTAGTATTTTTGGTTTTAGAGTGGTTATTGAGGCATGCAAATACTTAAAAGGCTGAAATATAAACATGTATGAAATATATAAATCTCATCTCATCTTTTAGTGTGTAAAATAGAACCATTCAGGTTTGCAAGATTCATCAAGGCTATGCATTAATTTTTTTCAGGCTTTTATAGCACCATTAATATTAAATGAGATCTCATCTCGCAGGAATGCCAAATGTGACTGGCAAACAGCTGTTCCATGAATCACATTAACAGTCAATAAATTTTTATTTTCTGTTCAGGACTTTGGATAGTTTACTCTATCTGGAATCTAATAATGATTTCTGGGGTGTATGCTTATCTTGGGTTTTATCCATCTGTGGTTCTGTATCCACCCTGTATACAGGCTCATCAAATAGAAATTAGCATAACATAAACACTTGCAAAACTTATCAAAATATGGTCACTCCACTTGGCCCAACATAGATAAACATGCTGAGGTCGTCCTCCAGAACCTCTGGACATTCACTGTGTGCCAGATTTCTGCAGACAGCAGAATCTGACCTGTAAACCAAGAGTCAATTAATAAGTCATAGGAAAATGCAGAAATGTAAGTAAGTAGAGAATTTGATCTCAAAAAATAAAAAAGACCTAAGAGTAAAATAGCCACAGTGAAGTGGACAGGTTTTCCTGCAGCCAGGACTGGCTGTGTAGGATGCAGGATCCATCCCTGGCTGCTGCTGTGGTGCCACTTAGCCCCAAGGCCCCTGTGGAGCCTGGGCAGAGTTTGGCTCAGCCCCACCCAGGCACACCTGCTTGCAAAGGTGTGGAAAAGACAAGAGGAAGGCCAAAGAGAAGGAATCGCCTAATTTTCCACCAAGGCACAGAAAAAGAGTCATTTCCCAATGGCCTGGTGCTTCAAGCACGAGGATCAGCCATCCCCAGTGGAGTCCCCACTCTGTGTGAGGGCTTGACTTTCTGTGTCAGCACAGGCATTTGCTAAACTGCATCTTGTTCCATGTGCTCCCTCAGCTGCTGCTGTGCTTTTTATTCCAGTTATGGTAGGTAGGCTCTGGGGTCCCTGGGGGCTCAGTCCAAGGGTCAGAACATTGTGCTGAAGTTCACACAGATGCTTTTCTAAAGACCCAACCCCAATTAGGTGGTAAAGGAAACCAGAATGTGTATAAAGGATGATGCAGAGGGGGTGAACACAGCAGAGGGGAAGTAAGGAGGAGCTGGACTGCAGTAAAATGAACATGTGCATATGGGTCTTGACTGGCCAGTTGCAAAAGCAGACTACAGTGGGTCATAATAGGGAATTTTCATGTCCTTTGGGGTAGGCAATAAACTTTAGACCCCCTGGCACTCCAGCTGCTGTAGCATCTGGCAGAATGGCAAACCTGCTCCTTTCCACAGGGATGTGCAGCTCAGGAGGTTTGTAATAGCTGTGGAAGTTTGGCACTATGAAAGAAGGACAGAAATTCTTCTCTACTGCCGTGGCAGCAGCCAGCTTGGCCTGGTGGGCTTTGGTGGGCTGAGGTTCAAGCTCTTTCCATATGTTCTGTGAGCCTGACCTGCCCAGTCATGCTTCCTCAGACCTGTACTATGTGGAGAGCTGGTAAATGTAGGATCCAGATTTCTTCTGGATTTTAAGAGCAGCTGGGAGACACATGGAATATTTTTCTGAAGTGCTATTAAAGGAAAAACACAGACCAAGAGGACTGCATCACTTCTAGTGCACATTTAGTAGGATTGTTGCCCACTCATTGTTTTGATGTCCTATTCAGATAATGACTGAGTCCCAAGAGAGCCATGCTCTGATACTTGCACTTCACTTGCAAGTGCACAGCTTTGCACAGAAACGAGTGAGAGCACCAGCCATGATGACACAAACACCCACTGAAATTTGTGCATGTCCTGGGGAAGGCTTTGATGCTGAACACTATTGTCTTTCCATTAACGCTGTGCTGTGCTGGGCTGGGCTGGGCTGGGCTGGGCTGGGCTGGGCTGGGTGATCCCAGGCCCTAGCTGTGCTTCCTCCTCTCGTGCACTGTGGCACTAACTCGTGTCCATGCTCTTGCAGGCTATGAGGGGATCTCTGAAGCCCAGTGTGTATCCGAAGACATGGTCTCCAGTGGAACGGATGAAAATGGATTCTTCCAGAACAGTGCCTTTGATCACTGCTTGAATCACATTCCTTCCATCTACACTGATACCTAAGAGCAGTGCTGGCCTTGTTTCCTTTATTATACCTATAACTGCGTATGTAATAACAAAGATGTTGTTCAAGTACTTTTATTTAGTCTGTATCCCTATATGTGCTCATTTAAATGAACACCTCACATTTACCAAACCATTTTATACATGAATAGTCTGTATAAGGTAATATTGGAACCTGTTCCTTTGCTGTGGCACTTTGAAATTCATGCTTTAAGGGAATGAGGAGTATTTCAAGCAGCTTGTTTTGTAAGTTCTCTCAGTAAAGTGTAAATGTAAGTTATATAATAAACTTGTAAAGAAGATGTTTTCCTTCTTGGAAAGTATGCTTCAATTTGAGAATGTTGTTCCCTTTAATCAGTTTTCATTTAACTTGTTGGTTCGGTCTTCCCTTTTTTCTTTTTTTTTTTTTTTTTAAACTAAAAGGATTTTTTTAATCAGAGACCTCATGTATATAAAGATCTACATTTGCTCAGCTGGTTTTGTATTTTCAATTTTACAAGAAAGCATTAAAAACTGGAAACAAGTGTACTGTCATTTCTTAACACCACTGCACTCCTAACATGCCTGAGAGGGATTTTAACAAAGCAGTGACATCTCAGTCACTGTGACATTAAAACAGCCCACGTGTATATGAACAAAACCAAAGGACTTCCAGTGGAACAGGGGTCCCCTGCAGTAGTTTGGTTCCCTGTCACTGTGGCTCTGGCCCCGTTGGGCTGCACTTCCAGCGTAGTGATGATTCCTGGGAGAGACACATCCTGCACGGGGCCAGGTGCCCCCAGTGTGTGCCAAGCTGGCCTGTTAGAGCTGAGCCCCTGAAACCATGTCCTGTCCCATGGCTCTGGGATAACAGTAAGGAAAAACTAACTGGAGGGGGGAAAAAGAGTTCTCATTTCCAAACCACTGCAAGTAGGGCTTTAAAAGGGCTGTCCAGACCCTGCATCAATCCATGTCTGTTCTCTTGGACTTAACCAGGCTGCCACAGGGCACCACTGAAAAGCCTAAACTGGGTTGAACCCAGTCTGTGGATGAGGATGGTACTTTCCTTTTTTCATCTCTTCTCTCCCCAGAAGTGTGGGACACAGCTCGAGTCCCCAGGGCGCCTGTGTCCCAGTTCCAGGACCCCACAGCTTTGCTGCTGTTGGAGCATCAGGATCCCTGGTGCCCCTGTGCCCTTCCCCAGCCCCTGCAGCCTCTGCAAACACAGGGTAACCAGAGCCTACATGGTGCACTTGTTTCTCCAGGGCCTGGTTGCACCTTGTTAGTGCATTTGAAGGGGTCTCTGTATCCAATTTAGCTTTCTGTCCTCAAGAAATTTGAATGAAACTTAGACATTCAGGAAGTTTTAGTCACTGCAGAACAAGGTTCGTGGGGTTACGTGACCCGACCCCCCCGTTTTAGCGAGGCTTCCTCAAGCTCTCTGGCTCTCAAGAACACCCAGTGCCAGCTGCAAACCCATTAATTGTGGCCAGGCAGCCCTGGCAGCACTGACTCATCATTCCTCTCCTAGAACTGAAATGCAGAAAGGCTCCAAATTGTGCTCTAAGCCTACACATGTGGCTTTCCTTCTGATCACGGCCACGTTTGGCTTTCTGTCCTGTTTATTTATTCTGATGCCTCAGAGTTGGGGGTTTTTTGTCTCAGACATTAAGTGGGCAGAACTCTCTCCCAGAACATTAAACAAGGAGGCAGGTAGCTTAACAACTGCCAAGCAGGAAGAACTAGGGCTTCTGACAGAAGACTTAGAAAAATATCCAAAGCCCAACAAAACTGTAATGTCTGAGACAAAAATCAAAATAATTCCTGTGCTGCAATTAGTTGGAAACACAGAAAGGAAATCGTGACTTAAAAACAAGATTAATTCAATTTCCTAAAAATTAAATAAATTCTTCTAAAAACAGCAATTTTTTTTTGTTAAAAATACAAACCAACCAATCCTAAACATATTTGATCAATTACAAAAATTCTTATGTCACAACAACCAGGCTGTTCAAAACCACACAATGATTCACAAAGGTTTGGGAAACTTAAAGCATAGCAGCTGGGGTGATGATTTAATTCCACAATCTGTGTGAATCAGGTTTTCTGTAAATTAAAAGAATAGATTCAGAGAAATGCAAAAGCACTTGTTTGAGTCTGTATGGTTTGGAAAGTTATCCATAATAAAGCCAGTAAAATACACAATAGCACAAGTTAATGGTTACTCGTGTGCTGTGTACCTTATTATTTCCTTTTATTACATGTAAGTAGGGAAGTATCTCATGTAAGCTTTTCCTAAAGACACAAAGAAACCTTTCAATGGAATTTATTGCTTGGCAAGTTTCTCATTGTGGTGCTGTAAAAACCCCAACAACTAATATGTATAAATAACTGGGGTAAGGCTTTATATATAATAGTAGAAAGTTATTACCCTGAGGAATTAAAATGGAACTGCTGGTTCCAGTTGACTGTCAGATACTTTTTCAATCTAAGCAACAGAATTCAAGTAATAAATTACACTACTTGAAAAATAGCTACAAATAATTTCCCCGGTGAATGCAAACCCCATTTACCCCTGTGTATGTACTCTGTGTTATGCAGGACACTTTAAGAACAACTGAAATGAGATGACCTTCAGTGGCTGATCAAGCTGGGAAAGAGAAAATTAATTTCAAGTTGACACTGAAACAGCAAAGGCGCTTCTCTGCACTCTCCACCAGCTGGGCTGGAAGCCAAACATTCAGCAGGACTTCAAAGCTTTTAATATAATCAAGCTCAGGCTTTTCATTGTATAGAAAACCAAAATGCTTGTTCTGTTCCCATCCTGCTGCAGCACCTCACAGGCTACAGAAGTGATGGTCCTGCCGTGCTCCAGAGGGGCCTTTGCAGGTGAGATGATGAGATGTGCTCACACAATCCCAGCATTGTTCAGGCTGGAAAACACCTCCATGATCATCGAGTCCAACGTGTGGCATTTAGTGACAGTGACAAAATACCACGCTTGTAATGCCCTCATTCTGATGTGGCAACAGGGCAGAGGAGTGTTCAAGCCCACAGGCTCAGGTGTGCAGCAGGAATGGCTGCAGCCTGCTCAGGGCTCAGACGTGCTCCTGGGGAAAGGATGCAGGCACTGAGAACATTTCAGATCATTTTCTGTTCTTACGTGCACACCCAACAGCAGGAGCAGCTGCTGCTCGTGGAAAGGCTCCCCGGTTTCTGAGACTGTCCTTTCAGCTGGATACATTTTCTAAATGGTAAAAGTCCAAAAGGCCAAATTCCAGAGCACATTAAGAGCACCGGTTTGATACTGCAATAGCTCTAAGTTACGCAAGCAGTGCAAAAAAAACCCAGTGCTTAAAACAACAACCAAGTATGTGAAAATAAACAGTGACTGTAAATTGAATTTAAATTGCATAAGAGAAAAAGATTTCAATGGGTTTTGTTATGATCTTATTAAGACCTACACGATTTTAGTTCAGCTCTCCAGTAATGTATTTGTATTAAATTAGGTCAGTGCAACAGAAGATGAAAAAATAGCCAGCCTATATAATTTAATTCACTGAGCACAAAGCCATTGGAATATTCCCTCCTGAGATAAGCCCTTCTGAGATCTGCAGAGTTACACTAAAAGCTCCTCTCTGCTTCAATTTCAAAGCAAACTGCAAACTCCCTGAGGTGATTTGGGAGTCCATGGCCCAGAGTCAGCCAAAGGAGGGCTGTAGCCATAGATCGTCACAGCCTTGCAAGGCTGCCTGTCTCGGCTCCGTGGGCTGAAAACCACTCAGCCATGACAGAATTTTTCTTTAAACCATTGAAATTGTACAAAGTCCCAATCTAGCTAAAGGCCTTATAAGACTAAGCTTTCTGCTGCATTCCTACTGAGATGAAATGTATCCATTCCTTTGGCAAAACGATTTTTGTAGTGGTAGTAGAGCCATAAGAAAATAAAATAATTCTTCTGTGCAAATACAGGTTTTCTCGTCAGTGCCAGTAAATTCATTCAAAACCAAGTAACTCAACTTTAAAAGTGCCTTTCTGGCCCTGTGTTATACAGAAGTTCTCTTCAATTCATCAAGGACACCAAGAAAAGCATGATGTTAATTTTCAAATCTCTTAAAAGTTTAGGCCTTCTTGATTTCAGTTTCTCCCTCCTTTCTTAGAGCTTGCAGCTGTCTGAGCGTGCCTGCATGGCAGACACTGGACCAGAATGAGCTGCTGGGCACAGGGACAGTACAGAGACACGGCCTGTGGAGACACTGGCCTGGGACTGGGCTAGGAAGGGAGCTCACTACACTGCTTTATTGGAGGATTGGACCCATCTTCCCACACTTCAAGGTTCCCTTCATCTCAGAAGGGCAGCAGGACACACCCCCCCATCCTCAGGGATTGCTAAGGGAGGCTGACCCTGTGCTGTGCCTCTATCCTACATCCCTTCCTGAACATCCAGTGCTCCTCCCAGAAACAGAGCATGCCTCACCCAGCAAACTGAGCAAACCTGGAGACCACTGGGACAAAAGAAATCCATCTCAACCAGAGTTTTCCCTGAGTAAGTGACATTGCTGCATTGCAGTGGGCTGAGGAACAGATTTTTAAAGATGTCTGAATGCCTAAAAATGAAAAAAAGGATTAAGTGGTTTGGGTTTGTTTGTTTGCTTGTTTTTAACACAACTGCCTTAAATTGCTTTAATTTCATCTCCGGGATTTGATTTCCTTTTGAGAAATCCTCTTAGGTGTCTATTTGCATCTTTAGGCATATTCTTCAGATCTGGGCTGCATTATGAGTTTTCTTTCCCATCTCTTTGAGTTGAGAATCACACATTTGCCTAAGGAATTCTCTGTGGAGCTGAAATCTGTTAGGATTATAAATACAGGCTGAGCTGGGAACAGGCACTGGAAACTGCCATGAAGACCATGTACAGAAAACAGTGATTCTAGTCACACAAGATACCTGATACAGTTGGCAGGAAGGCAAAGCTAAACAAATGCAGGTTTACATTTTACTATTTAAAGAATAAAATATCCAACTTGAGTTCCATTAACACCTGTCAGGACTTTGGTACATACTCAAATCCACATTTCTAATTTTACTGCTAAATAATCCCAAACTTGGCAGTTAGAAGGTAAAGCAAAATACCCAAGCTAAACATCTGAAGCAAATTGTAGCTCTCTGGAAGAGCCCTTCTGCTGTATAAATGAAGGTCATATGTATAAATGATTAGAAGCTTAAGGAAATATGTCTTCTGCTTTTCTAAATTGATAACATACATATTGCATTAATATTCCCACATCAATTATTGGACATGTTCCCTGCTGTAAGAAAAACGATAATTTTTTTTAAAATTTAATCCTGTGGAATAATATTCTTATACTAGCACAATTAACTCTTGCTACACAGAGGGAAAAGATGTTGATTTAATAAACTACATCCTAGAAAACCAGTGTTTCAGTCCCTGGAGGTGTACCTGTGTGCACCCTGGTTTTGGGGGACAGTCTGTAAGATGCAGGAGCTGTCCTTTCCCTGATGAAAAAGGGACAGAGGTGACAGGTCCTGGTGGGGATGGGGTGGGAGGAAGCAACCCAAATACTTCAACTTTGGTGTTGGAGTAATAGCAGCTGGACCAATGGCTAACCAGGAGCCCTGGTTATTTATCAACAGCAAAATAACCCAACAAACGTTGCAGAACTCTTTAAACACTTCTCTCTGTGAGGAGCAGCTCCTCCTTGGCAGTGGGCATGGGGCAAGGTGTGTCCCCAGCAGGAAGGAGGGAGGACCCCCAGTTCCCAGGCTCTCACGACGGATGGGCTGCCCAATCCCTGCCACAGCTCTCCCCAGTGAAGTCACGCTGCTGCTGGTGACTGTCACCCCTTTGGCTGCCACTAAATCACACCCGCCAGAAAGAACTTAATCCTAAGGCTCATAAAAATACTTCTGAAACAGTTTTTTCTCTTTGAAGTGCACCAGATCTCATGAAATACCAAGTATTTTCCATAAAAGTTCCCAAGCTAAAATATACCTAAAGACATCTATAGGGTCTCCAATATCATTCTCCTGGATAATGTATCCCATTATACCCTGAGCACCCACTGCAGGTCTGGAAACCCTCCTTTCCCAAGGGAGATGGTCTTGGCACAGACAGAGGGAACTCAGCTCTGGTGCTCTGTGCTGAGGATGGCAGCAGAGTCACCAATTCATCACAGCTGACACTGAGCACAAGAAACAAAAATGCAAACAGTATTTCTCACTTCTGACAGATTCCTTTATTTTCTGCTTTTTATTAGCTGACATAAAGTTAGGCGCTTTTTTTTTGCCAGAGACAAAAGTCACTGAGTGGTGTGGAACACAAGAATTATTTCCACTGAAAAATGCTCCTGTATTTTTATCAAGCATCAGAACTCTGCTGACACACCACAGCTAAGCATAAATTATGGTGCCACTTCCCAATTTTGCAAGGTGGTAGCTTTAAATCCCCTGCTTTCTTGTCCCAGTGGATGGAGGTGTGTGCAGACTTACAGGAAAGGCTACTGGGAATTGGTTCCCTGCTGAACCACCTTCACTGCACATTTACAGTTGACAGTCACAGATTTTTCTGATATTTCTCTTTCTCACAAGAGGGAGCTCCAGCTCTGGCATAACCGTATGAAAACGTCCTACCCAGGCCCTGCTGCCTCTGAAAATGCCCACCTCTTGTTCAAGGTCAGGCTTGCAGGGCTCCTTTTGCAGTTAAAAACCCATCAATAGGCACTTGAAAATCAACATGAATTCCAATGATGAAGAAAGGTGACATTTTAATAAATTTTCCAAGTGAATTTGATGGTTTTGAACAGTGCCAGAAAGCGTAGTGATTGTCAAAAAACTTTTTTTCCTCAGAAATCAGATGGGTATTAGGGCTGACCAACGAAATCTGATCAGTCAGAAGTAATAAAATGGAGTTAAGAGCAAGAATACCAATAATCCTTATAATTTCCATTTTAGTGTTTTTCTAATGGAAAGACCCCACAGCAAATTCCAACTAAAGTAACATTTTACACAGTTTAGCTTAAGCCCTCCCTCTATCCAAGTCCAATCCTGCTTCTTAGCCAGACTTATGGGCAGGTCTGTGGTCAACCAAACTGGTGCACCAGAGGTCATGTTGGACACCTTGGATTTCTGTGCTGATCTGATTATGAATAATTTTTAGAAAAAAGTCCCTTGCCCAAAGACATTCCTATTAGCAACACCTCTCCCTCTAAGCCCTCCTCCTTCCAGCACAATCCAGGTGGCTCCACGCAGCCGCTGCACATTTTGGGGGCTTAAAAATAAGTTCTTGCCACACTCAAAGGCAGAGAGTTTATGTCAGGAACACTTCAGCATCCAGAAAACTGCATTGGTCCGAAATCTGCAGCTGAGACTGCGTGTCCTTGGGCTCCCTCTGCTGATGCCAAAACTATTTACAGAGCCAAACCCATGGAGTGCGCTGCCACCACAATGGTGTCTCCAGTAACACAGAAAGGTGTCCCCAGGCTGGAGCCAGGTGCACAGGGCTCCTCTGGGGCAGGGAGATGTGCTGGAGGCTCCTACATCTTAGGGAAAACGAGCATGATGGGCCTCACACATGAGCCAGGCAGAGGCCAATGCCCCGCACGAAGTGCCCGCAGCAGTGACAGGGAAGCAGGTTGTGCAGCCCAAGGCACGGTGGCCTCCTGCAGAACACGCTGGGCCAGCCACCGACATCGGGAATTGTAAGGCAAAGCACGGACGGGCTGCAAATCCTTTTGATTTATTCTGAACAACAGATCTGTCTTGAAAATATAGGTCTGCTAGGATTCTCTGTGACCAGCAACCCCAAGAATTCCGTGTTTGCCTGAGCCTGAGGTAAAGAAGGTAAGGGGCTCGGCAATTGAAGAGCCACGTCCCGTCCCGAGCTCAGCACCGCACACGAGCCGGGCCGCGGTAATTAAATGCAGCACGGATCTGTGACAGAGTGTGAACAGAAATATAAAAAAGATTAAAAGGCGACTGTGGAAAGCTAGCGTGCTCCTCACATAATTAAAACAAGTTGTTCAAAGGCTGCTGCTCGCCTGCTAGCACAGGCTGGGGCAGGTTGCGAGCGGTGCTGGGCTCACCCGGGGCCGCAGCTGCAGCATCTCTGCCTGGTCCTTAGCACAGTCCGCGCCTGCCTCAGTTTCCCTGCAGGTCACACATGTTAACGTGCTCACTCCCGATTTCGGAAAATTATTTTATATCCGTGGATTAAGGATTTCATATCCATGGATTAAGGGTCTAAAATTATCTCACTGCCACCCTATTCAGCTCGGCTTTGTTTAATTAAGACTATGATTAACTGAGAGAGGGAATTCGAATTTGGTGCTGGCTAAAAGCTTCTTCAGACAATGATAAAGTCTGCATTTAAAAATACGCGCTTTGTTCACAGTCTATGATAAATACAAATGCAACAGTCTATTTAATACAAAATGGTTTTTGAAGTAGTATTAGCACAACGTAAAAGCTTTAGCCATGCAATACATTCCCTCTAATCCTATTTTATTTTTTCTAAACATTATACGCTATTTCTGTGGAACATTTATTATACAATAAATACATTATATTTCACTGCAGCAATATTTCCCAACTGGCATTTATATTATGCAGTATCAAACACTACAATCAATATAAATACATTTTTCTATATTATGTAAGAAAAACATTCATTTAAAGGAACTTTTAAAATATTTTTTCTCTTTTTCCCAATAAAACTAATACCCTACTTCCTTTCTCAAATCCATTTTAAACACCCAGCAGATTCCAACAGTTACAAGTTAAGCATTTGAAAATGACAGAATTCACCATCTCTCTAAACTTAGGAATATAAAAACCACATGTCGACATCTAAATAAAAACTGTCAAATGTTGAACTTTTTGCCAAAGTGGTTCTAGCGGTTATAGAAAATCAAAGTTTATAGAAAAGGGTAGAGCTCGCTTTGGGGGAAAAAAAAAAAAAAAAGGAAGTTCTGCAGCTCATATTGAGTCACTTTATTCCCCTCCCAATTCAAAATTTTAGGGAAAGGCTCAGCTGGCTGATTGCATGTGATGAAGCAGCTACCTGAATTCCAGTCAGCTCCAGGCTGAAGTTGCAGTGTATTTTAGCCAGAAAAATCGCCTAGCCAAGAGAGCTTTGTGTCCCTACCCCAGCAGTCTGCAGCAGTGCCCAGGTATGTGAACTGACATCCCTGGTGGGAGCTGGCTGCTCCAGCCCTGCCCGTGCTCCCAGCACACTCTGATCCCTGGAAACTGCCCCAGCAGCTGCAGGCCCAGGTAGAGCTGCAACATGGCCAAGCAAATTGCACCACTGTTTACTTAATGATGCAATGAAAATCAAAAGAGAACTGGCAAATCCAGACGTGTTATGCTGGGAAATTAATTATTTTCTAGTACGGCTGAAAGAGTCTCAGTTTTTATTTAGAGATTACATTGGTGAAAACAACTGTTCCCCAGGAACAATCAGCAAACCTGCCTGGCCACCTCTCTGGACTTTTAAAGTGGTAGAGCCTGTTGTGCTGGGTCTCTATTTTTTGCTTTTCAGAGGTAGAAAATATTTTGCAGGGAATATCAATAGGAAAAGCTGGCAGAGTTGAAGTATCCTTTGAAACACAGCTACCACCTCTCTGCCATTGCAGCCACTGGCCTTCGTTTTTATAGCAAGAAGGAGAAAAGAGGCTGAAATGCACAGGTAGGTGATGGATTCAAATCCTTTGCTTTCAGGACTGGATTTCTTCATGCTAATGTGCATTTTCCCATCCTGCAAGCTGGCTCAGGCTTGACTGCACAATGAGTAACAGGAGGCAGCACCAAGCATTTCCCTTCCAACCACCATCCTGTGACAGCAGCACTCAACATTTGCCCTGGAATTCAGCATTACAGCAAGAATGGAAAAAACCTCATCAGAGAACAAATTAGCCTAAGTGGAGAAATGTCCCTGATCCATTCACTGCACCAAAACAACACAACTTTCCCTCTGATCCTCTGCATATCCGGTGCTCCCATGAAATCTTGTTTGAAAATCAACCCAAGTGGGACACTGAAGTTCTGATGTGATGTTTTTCCCTTGAATTGCTTAGCAAAGTAGCTGCTTTTCAGAAACTGGTGGAGCAGGGATTAAATCAATCACAGAGGCAAATTATTTTTAGTGAGAGAAATAATTAAAATTGCGAATGTACCTTACTGCACATGTGCACTTTTTTATTTATGCTCCTTTTTGTAGCATCTAAAAATTACACCCACCACAAGTGTCATAAAATTAAATGCTGCATTATTTCTCCAAATGAAACCATAATGGTCTTTTGTAAATAATTTTATCTACTGTTCAGCATTTTACAGTCTTGCTATGTTATACTACAGCATTTATTGTTTTACAAGTGTTAGTGTTCTCTGGTGGGAAATGCTGTAAAAAACATAGAAACTGAAATAATTTTTTTCATCTCCTGGATTTATAATAAACATGGGACTCAACAGACAGTTCCTCAAGCTGGAAGTCATTTGGTTTGTGTCAGGGGAAACACTGGGTAATCAGGACAGCCTGCTGCTCTGCACTGGCTAAACTAAAGGAAACATACACAAAGTTAAATCTCTTTTCCTCTATATATGGGATTTTACAGCTAATGCAGCTTAGCAGATTGCCCAGTGCTCCCCCAAGCCTCCCAGCAGAGCCTTTAGGGATCCTGTCCCAGGAGAACGAGGGCAACGTGCTGGGACAAAAGCAATTCTCAGCTCTGGGGATTTGCTGCCAAAGTCTGCAGATTGGGAGTCAGTGTGCCTCTGCCCCGTCCTGCATCTGCATCCACGGCTGTGCCATGGGATTTGCAGGACTCTGTGACATCCCTCCCCTGCCCAGGATGCCCAGGATGGCCCAGGTTGAACAGTTCATGGCACTGAACGAGCTCCTGGCACAAAATCCCGCTCCCAGTCTGATGGTGGCGTAAGGCACTCAGCTCAGTGTCAGCTAAATGAGTTTTCACTTTTTCATGCACTTTTAGAGTACTTCAGTCTTAGGCATTTCTCTTCTTTAAAAAGCAACGGATACTTAAATTTATGAACTGCGGTTCCTTTCCCTGCTTTTTTTGGCATTTCTGTATGCTGTACACAGTCAGATGGCTTCTACTGTTATTTCATCTTTTATTTTCTCATTTCCTCTGGGGTTTTGGGGATTTGTTTTTTCCTTTCTCTTGCATTGTGAAGCCACCTACGTGGTCCTAATATTGCTTCATCTTTTGGGCATTTTCTGCCCCTAAGTTGGTGGTGGTTAAAGCTGTACATCAGCAGCAAATGTTGCTCTCTGAATTGTTCATAGACTCTAAAAAAAATGCCTTTTGTAGGAGCATGAGTTTTGTTATTTGCACTTTTAAGGTTCATTGTGGCAGTCACAGTGAACAAAACCGAAAAACCTCACAGCCCATCTCTGCCAGAGTGAAGGATACCTGGACATCCCGCTTGGGACACTCATTTACAACCAGAAAAGCACATTTTAATTTTGGAAGGCTTTTTTTCCCTACTGGATCTTGTAATGAATACATTTGGTGAGACATCTGCCTTGCCTGGGGGCAAGGAACAGCAGACCAGGGGCCAGAGGAAGGCTCGGTCCCAAAGCCAGGGCCCAGCACACCAGGACAAGCAAATAAGGGACAGGAATTTGGGTAGAGAGCCTGAGGCACAGCCTAAAGCCAGGATTCATTTTTAATCTGAGTCTTTGAAAATCATTCCTAGTCACTATGCTGCCACAGAGGGATACATCCCTCCTCTCTCAGCAGCACATATTTTCCAACATTTCATCAACTTCTTTCTGAAATAGAAACTGTCATTTTTATATGATTTCTCCCAGTATTGTTAATGAATTACCAACACTGATGTGGTATTTTACCAGTTATGGTGCTCATTACTAAAGATTTCAGCTCTCATCTTCAACTGCCTGCTTATGTTTATTTAATTAAAAATATGATTAATTTCAGGGCAATACTTGTTAAATGTTCTTTTCCAATTCACTTTTAGATATTTTGCTAATGAAAACCACATTACATTTATGGTATACACTACAGCCTTTATTTATCCCATACAATATATTAAATGTTCATTGTATTTAATTTTCATGTGGCCCCTACCTGAAGTAGAGGTGACATTTTGGAAGGTTAAAATCTTGTAATGTGAGTAAGTATCCTCTACAGTAGCAGATTTGTGGGGGTTTTAGTGAGAAATAAGTTACACTGCAGAGATTGCTTTTCCACATACAATTATTATCAATATAGACATTAAACATAATGAATCGCTTCAGATTACCTCATCATGTCTCTAAACAACCACGAAAAAATACCAGGTAAAGTCATTAACTATTCAAAATATCAAAAATAGCAAATTTGGAACGCTCATCTGAGAAGAGACAAGATTGTCATTGGGAGTAATGCAAGAGGCAATTAAAAGTAATGCAAGAGACATGGGGGAAAAAAGGATTACATATACGTGGAAGGAAGCCAGAAAATGGTATGTGGGTGTTTACAATGCCTAGCTAACAGCTTTCTTTAATGAATATATTATTAGACAACATTTAAACACAATAATAGCTGTATGTCAGAAATTATCCTAAATTCAATTGCTTTAGATCTAGCAAGTTAATATTAATTTAAGGCAAAAACAGTGATGCAAGAAGGTTCCCAGAGAAGTTGTGGGAAAATAAACAACATTGCTAAAGATATTTTAATGCTATGATACTCCTCTAAGTTTCTCCTCACTGGAGAGTCTTTGAAACAGTCAGAAATACAATATGACAGCGTAGAAATGCTGCTGTCAGACCATGCTCCTTCAAACAAAGCAAAAGACACAAAGACACCTTGAAAAGGTGATGGATGCATTTGATACTTGTGTCTGTTTTCATGCTGCTTCTCAAACGACCTCAGCAATAATCACTAGACTAAGTAAAGCCTTACAAGTGCTAGAACTGGAAGGTATAGAAACCAAAAGGAAAGGGAAGACAGGTTATGTCTTCCAGGCAGAGTTAAATTCTGGCAGATTAAATTGGAGTGAAAACATCTTGTCAATTAATTAGTGCCTTTATTATTTTAACTGACGTTCTGCAGGCCCTGAAGGTTCATAGCTTTTAAACACCAAAACTGAAAAGTGAAACTCCTCCCTGAAAACCCAGTGGGCAAATTCAGAAAAGAACATGTGATCTGAGATAAAGCCACAAAGGCTGCTGAGCTGATTGATTGGGAAAGGAAGGGACAGTGCAGGACGTGGAGGGGCTGGAAGGAGTGGGATGTGCCAGGGCTGTCCCAGTGAGGAGCTGCTCATCACAGGCAGAGGAAGCTCAAAGCAGCCACAATGGGGCAGGAAGGTGGGTATGGGAAAGTAAATTGGAGCAAGTGGAGGGAGCCAGAACAAGCAGAAAGGCAGGATATGAATTGTCCAAAACCTGGAGGTAACAGAATTAACACTGAGCCACACTGTGCATGATTGGAAGTACAAGAGCCAGTGTAGCAGCAAGAAAGCTGCTCCTGCAAATGGGCATCTCAGGAAGCATCCAGAATGACCCATCCCTGCTTCCCAGTCAGCCTGTAGCAGAGGACTCTAAGCTAAGACTAGGGATTGGGGCTTTTAAAGTTTTGTTAGACGCAAGCCAAGTTTTCTTAAGTTTATTCAGAATGTGCACAAAATACATTCAACTCCATAACGCTCCAGGAAAGAAAAGGCAGGTTCTGCAGGCAGCTTTTTAGAATATGACACTCTTCTCCTATGTTTGTGTTGAACTAATGCCCAGCTTGGTGCTGAGGAAATTGAGCTGCTGGAAAGACAATCTTTCTTATAAGAAATACAACCAAAATCTTGACCATTTATTTTTTAGCAATTACATCATGGTACTTTGAAAGAAAGTAAGAGGGTGAATTTTAATCTTATGGTCTTGGCCAGCTTGTATTCTTCCTCATCAGAAATTTCAACAGAAGTGATTCCTCATGGGCTGTTGGATGTGTCAGGAGGGGAGAGCAGCCAGATCCTGGCTGGCATTGATGCTCCCCTCCCCACAGCTGACGGCAATTTGCCCCATGCTCAGCAGTTCTGGGCCTCTAAAATGAAATGAATCAGCTGCAAAACTGGTTTTATAAACTGGATGAACCAGGCTTAAGGCTGCACAGACATCAGCAGCTCCAGCAGAGTCACCAAGTGATGACAATGCTGTAACAGGCTGAGAACTGAATGGGATGCAAGAAAAAGAGAGGTATCTGAGAACCAAAAAGAAAATATAGGTTCTTTGCTGGCACCAATTCTCCCTGGGATAAATAATTTGGATGCAGCATTGGTGCTTGGAGCCAGGGAAAAGCAGGAACACAATCACAAGCTGCCCCAAAGCTGCAATGCTGTGAGAAGCTTAGGGGGAAAGGTGGGAAAACAGACAGAGAAGCCTCACCGAGGGAAAAGCCAAAGAGGTAAACCCAAAATATAGGGAAATGCAGTATCAGTTCTTTGACCAAGTCTGGCAACAGGTTACTGTGTGCATGTTGCCACAAGGAGCAAATTAATTGTTTTGCTTTAAAAATAACCTGATGAACAACCCTAAGGAAGCCTTAGCTCCTTCCCAAAGCAGACTCCACAGAACTACATGCAGAACAAAGCCCAAAGTGATAGGCTGGCAAAGAGCTGCCCTGGCTCTCAGCATCCTGCTCAGATTTCTGTCTGTTTCCAGTTCCTTTCTTGAGTCTTCTGCTGGCTTTGTTCATTTTGCCAATACAATTTTTTAGAGCTAAAGGATGGTGGTGTTGTGGCTGTGGCTTAACTGAGTCTTAGATTTGCTTTCAGTGCACATTACTATAACACAAATGATAATCTATGATAATGATATGCAAGTGTCTTATGGATGATCCATTCCCGGCCACAGATGAGGTGCAAATCTCCATTTTCAGGCTTCCAGATTTCTTCACAGTATCTGGTAATACTGAGTGATGCAATTGTCTTGCCTTCAATATCCCAGAGAGACAATCTCTAGAAAGCCCACAACTAACTCCACTTTTTATCATCTGAAAGGGGTTTTGTTTTCTGTTTCGTGGGGTTTTTACTATACCAAATGGAGAGCTGGGCACATAAGCAGGATGTGCATAAAGGTTGGGCTGCACAACGATGTAAAAACGACAGAAGCTCAAAGAAGCTTCAGTACATTCAATATCTGAGCTGGTTCAGTGTCTGGTACAGTTGTTACACAAGCAGACAGCCAAGTGTAAACATTAAGCTGTGAAGTGTCTCACTACTTGCCAGGTCTTCCCACTATGCACGAGTTTGCATTACAGAACATTTAATTACAGTGTTTTGACTAGAACCAGCTTTTTCCTTTCAGCCAAACAGAAAAGTAACAGAGTAATTAAAAAAGTAATGAAAACTCAGTAAAAATTCCTTAAGCCAAGGACCCACATTCATTTGTGATTTCGAAGAGCATATGTCAAAGAAGACTCCTGCTAACTGTCATTTAGCAGGTTGTTAAAAAGTTTCAAAAATGAAATAAAAGTTGATCCAAGTTATAAAGTTTATTCTTTTGTCTGAATTTGTAAATGCCTTTTCTATATGGAGCACAAGTAGAAAGCACAAAATGCAGTCAAAGTAGTAATTTAGACAATTTCATCCTGTGGCTTACAAAATTATTTTATGCAAAAAGCCATGTTGGCTTCAGTGGAAGAATTGGCTCAGCCAGTACAGAATTCAGGCCCAAAGCTTTGGAATATTGATAACACTTACAGGTATCTGCTTTGCAAGAAAATCTTCCTAGGAAATGTGGCTGATATTTCAGTATGCCAGACTCTGCACTGAAAACCAGCGATGAAAGCTTCCTTTCATGGCATTGGGAGGTGCTGAAAAGATGATGGTAATTTAAACCATCATCACAAAATGTATCCAGCCCTATGCAGAAAGTCATGTGAATTTACTTTTGCTGTCAAAAGCTTGTTTTAAAAATAAGCCTTGACTTAGGATAGCATGTAAAATAACATTTTAGACTGTAACTTTTAGCCAATAATCGAAGTCCTATTCCTCGTTTGCAGTCAAAGTCATAGTACTTCAAAACATTAATTTAGTCTAGTGTTTCTTTCTTTTATGGGAATTTATAAAATATTATATAGGAGAAACATAGCAATCAGGCTTAGCCCAGAATACAAAGGGCTTTTAGGTCCTCTAATGAGTTGTGTAAGAACAGTGTACTGCAAAAAGGCCTGCATGTCATACATCTCTCCCTCATTGTAAAACATTGTTCTTAGCTTTTACTGCAGCCAAAACAACTTCATCTTTTTAATTAAAAAAAAAGAAGGTATCCAATTTCACTATGCTTGTGCAGGATAAAAATGTTCTGAGTTCTTGAAATCACACTGCAACACTGGTGAATTGAAAGAGTCAGGAGTGCAAGAGTACAGAAAGGACAGCAGGAGTAAAGCCACTCTGGTGCTCACTGGTGCCAACTGATGCTTTCTCACAAAGTCTCAAAATAAAATATTACGTAAAAAATACAAAATCTCACCTTTTCTGGAAAAGCAAGCACCATTCCATTCCCTTCCTCCCAAAGCTCCTGGAGGAACGTGCTGTGTCCCCAGAATACAGCCCCTGCCTGCCTTCCCCTGCCACTGCTGAGCATCACTGGAGATGTGGAGCTGACTTTGGCCTTTAGGCATTATTAGAGCACAAAAGGAGCACAAAAAGGTGCTTTACTCTCACAACACAGCAGAGCTGCCCAGCTTTAGGTAACGAAGCCACCTCAGTGTCAAACTCTTCATGCTAAATATGTCTCAGCTATCTGGGACACAGGACAGAGAAGTGGCATAAAATAAACAGGATGTGTTTAGGACTGTAAGACTCCAATTCTAGTAACCACCAAATAAATAATAATTGCAGAGTGTGAGTTTGCATGTGTTCTCAGAAAATGTGAATTTCTGCCCACTTTGTGGTGATTTGTTCTGTTTTGACTTTCTTAAGATTAAGTGATGGATACAGCAGGTGATAGAAGATACCCACACAGTACTCCAAGAAAATGCTTTTTCAGTCACTGCAGTGAACAGCCTTTTCTAGCAGGGCTGACTTCAAACACTGCACACTTGTACCAGGCAAAATCCCATCATTAAGAGGTTAGTCCAGCTATGACTGTCAAAAGCTGTCAATCACAATGGCTGTTTCTCCACCATTCAGAGAATTAACAATGAATATACTTTTTGACATGCTAAATGAGATTTTGGGACACTTTACAAGACTTGGCTCAAAAGTGCTACCTCAAGAAATATAGAATGCCAGCAATGTTGACACTGTGTGACAAATCATATGTTCCTTAATATTCTGTGTCACTCCATTCAGTTTTATAATTGGCACTGACTGTAGCTGAAATCTGATCCAAAGAATACAGAATTAACTGGCATTTGTTTTGTCCCTCAGCATTTTCTAGGCTACAGACCTTGGTAAATATTTACTTAACAAGGTGGCATACTAATTTTCCCCATAAAATATACATGTCCATATTAATGATATAATTATTCTTTTTCTGTCATATGATGGGCTAGCTGTGTACAGCCAGGACAGACTGCAAGTGATACCTACAGAGTACAAGCAAAGACAAACCTATATAGTAAAGATTTTTGTACCTTTGACTTCTGCCCACTTCATTATAAACACTGAAGCTACAGAGGTTAATAGCCAGCCCAGAGCTGCCCAGCAGAAAGATTTTCAGGGAACCACTATTCCAGGGAGAAGCACCATTAAGTCCAGGGTCACACCAATTAAACTCCTATTCAGTGCCCTGTTCTCGTGCCCTGGATATTGGTGTGCAATAGCTCTTGTGGGCCTCTCCCTGTTATCTTATCCAATTCCTACTGAATAATTTCATCTTCTGTTGTACATCAACAGCATGTACCCTGGGGTCTCCTGACTTTTTACAACTGAGTTTGTTTTGCATTTACTGGCTCCTTGGTGATTAGGGTTCTGTAAATCTCTGTTACATCCATTCCCACATCTCTGAGGGCTCAAGTCCTACCCAGCTCAACCCCTCCTAGGATGGAAACACCTTTACACTGCCTGCCTCTCTTCATCTCCAGCTTCCCGTGCTTCAGGAAGAGTTGCAAGGACGGGCAACAAGGTGCTGAAAATTCCCACAGATGCTGGGGGGACCCGAAGTCAGGACACCATGTCCTCACCCCACCCCCACTCCCTTCCCCCAAACAAATCCACATCTGGACACAAATGACTCACTAATCCTATTAGAAAGCAGCATTTCAGACCTGTGCTGCAGTCCAAGCTCCATCTGCATTCACAGCAATGTAATTCAGGACTGACCCAGATTTAGAATAGATAAAACAGTGATGTAATGTTAATATGAGCTAAGAATTATATCCTCATATATACATATATATATAAATACATAAAATATATATATTTCTTGGAGAACATTGCAGACTCCTCCCATAGCCTCTCAGTAGCAAAATCAAAGCATGTAGTTTGCACTTTTCTGAAACATTAAAACACTATTTCCTTCTTAATAGAAGCAATTCAGACGAGGGCTGGCTTTATTTTCCCCAGAGCTGCTCAGAGTTATTGTGGAAATTTTCAGAAGTCCTGGAAGTGCAGAGCTCTCCCTGGCACACCAGCCAGGATCAGTGCTCACAGGTTTGTGTTTGGACATTGCTTTTAGAACCATTTCCAAGGATTTTTTAACTGGGCCTCAGGATGTGCCAAACAAGTGAAATTTATTATAGACTCAAGCTCCTAGCATGAGAATTATTTGAAAGGGAGAAAGTCTGCACTGGTTTTAATTTACAAAGAACAGAAACAGCCCTTTGGTTTCATTTTGATTGCAGCTATTTTCAGGAATTATAATTTTATATATATATATATGACCTCTAAATGATGTTGGTCTTGTCAATGCAAATGTTGCTTAAACATCATCTTCTAAGCCAACGTGTTCTTATTTCCTCAACTCTTTCCCATGCAGTTATTTATTGTTTCACACTTTTTGTTGGTGCCAAATGCAGTAACATTTTGGGCAGCAGCACACAATGATGACCAGAAAGGCAGGGATTACTCGGGCTGGATTATGTGACACCTAACATGTGCATCAGGCCACTTCCAGGACATCTACCCTCACAGAAAGGAACTAGTGGAAGATTCCTGAGCTGTGCTGAATGTTCACCTCATTCCTACAGCCACACTATGCCATCACTATCTTTATTTATTTTTTTTTTTAATCATAATGACTTGGGCCTCTGGGTAATTGGAACAATTAGGGTGATTAATTGCATGTTTGTAATAAAAACAGAAGACCAGGGAGGGTTACATTACAGGCTAAATATTTTCAGAAAACTGTATCAGCTGGTAGACATAACAAATGTGATCAGTTCAATGCAACATGAAGCTGAGCACATTGTGCAAACTGGTTTGCTCTGGAACTCGAATCTCCTCAAAAGAAGCCAAAGTGTTTAAAAAAATAAACGAAGTCAGAGTGCACAGGG
Organism: Acridotheres tristis; assembly: GCA_037013685.1. NCBI lineage: Eukaryota > Metazoa > Chordata > Aves > Passeriformes > Sturnidae > Acridotheres > Acridotheres tristis. The sequence goes on from CM072895.1 coordinate 6,109,814, forward strand.
GGAAAAGAAATATTGACATGTGAGGCTGCTGTACTTGTAGCATAAAGAAACATTGTTTTCCCTGCGGTCCTTTTATTGTCTAAATAGAAAGTGCAAAGCAGGGAGAAAGCGCACAACAAGGCAGAGTGCACAAGTGCAGGTCAGAGCTTGTGCTTGGAAGCAGTGAGTTACACTGAAAGGAAACCTGGAAAAGCACACAGCAGGGTACCTACAGAACCAACACATTCCTCACTGACAGCAAGAGGGCAAACTAACCTGCCTGCCACCACACTCAGACACCAAGAGTTTTGAAGAAGGAGGTCAAATCCAAGGACAGAAGATACTCCCACTGAAAGTTTCATTTGTTGAATCTTCTCTTAAAAATCTGGGCTCTCGTCTTCTCCTCAACAAGATGCTACTGAAAGGCAGCTTCAATCTGTGCTTCTTTCTGGATTTTTTTGCAACCACCTGCTCTCCAGAGACCCACTTTAACTAAATGGGGCATGAATGCTTACTTATACACACTTCCCAAAGGAGAAACAAGAGTCAAGAACAGGCATTGCTCACCCTTGCCATGAAAGCTGTGCCAGTGTATGGCAAAATGCCAAATTCCTGTTAGGGAGGGGATCTCCCACAGCAATGCCAGACATGGCTCAGCTATCAAAATTATTATCATGGCCATTGCCTTCCTGCCTGTCTCCTGAAGAATGAAGAACACTGCCAGTGTTGTGCAGGTCAGGTGTGCCCTGCAGCTTCCTGCAGGGAAAGCCAGGGGATGGCTGCACACTGAGGCAGGCAGAACCCTGACAGCTCAGGAGCCACAGCTCTGGCCATCACCCACAGAGACATGTCTGTCCATGTTCCAACACAGTCTTGGACATCAGTGACTCTACAGGATCTGGACCATGGTGCTCATCATGGTGCTTATCTTTGGCTGAGCCTTCACCAGGCTCCTCTGTGAAGTGCACTATCAAATTTCTACATAAATAAAAAGCCAGCTTCTTATATTGCCTACACTCCCACATACCTGCCTGGTTACATGGAGAAAGTGAATAGTGAAAGGTTTTATGTTCCACTTGTATGATTGGAGACTTTGTGCTTTAACACAAGCACGGGGTCACAGGGCAGGAACAAGGTGTTTTCTTTCCAGTCAGCATGAACCTGACATTTATTACATGAGGGTTTTGTTCTATTTGTTTTAAGTCAACTACATTTTAACTCAGTTCAACAATGCTGAAAAACCTGACAAAATATTCTAGAGTGTTTAATCAGCATGAATGGACAAATGTCCAAAAGTTAAAATAGGAGCATATTGCAGTTTGTTCTTTACACCAGTAGGTCTTCCTTGTTCCAGTCCCTGACAAGCATTTGTGTCTGCCTTTGGAAAATCTTAATCATTTCTCTTTAGTTGGGAAAAGTCTTTTCAGAGAAATGCCAATGTTTCTTGTGATTAATTATTGAAGAAATTGGATTTTATTTTCAATTTAACTGTGGAATTTTTGTCAGGCTCATTAAACTGCCAAGTCCTCCCCTGTTTAAGAGAATAAGCAACATGAATCTGTAAGACGAGTGGAGGGCAGTGGAGGAGTGCTGAGCTACACACCATCAGTATTTCTGTACATACCCTTCAGAAGAGGCCTGTATTTCCCATATGTGTTTTCAGGTATCATCACGATTAAATCAAACAAACAAACAAAAAAAAGAGGGAAAAATTAAAGGACTGGTTTCTCTGCAGTCAAATGTGCATCTACTATCAATCCCAAACAGGTTAAATTCCAAACTTCTGAAGGCATTTTCTTGCATTCTCCCTGGGAGTCTCACTTACTACACAGGGGGAAGGAGGGGGCAGACTAAATATATATATATATACACACACCTATACATATAAACTACATATTTAAGCTTTGAATTTACTTCCCTTAGCTCCAGGCTGTTCGTTTTCAACACAAATAAATTTTGTTGTAGATGGGAAGAAATGTCTTTCTCCAGCTTAGACCAAACTTTGCATTCAAATATCCAGTTCGTTATGGGGATATTGACTTTGGTTTGCTCACTGCAGAAAAGGCAGAGTACCAAGAGAAATGCTCAGTCCTTTAATGTTTCAGCATTTAATTCACCAGTTACAGAGAAAATTGTTCTGAAGGCCATAGAGCTCTGGCTTAATGTAAAACCAAGGTCCAGAAAAATTAATATAATCAACAACAACCAGTTCAGCCAGAACTTCTGCAAACATTAGAATCATTCATGAGTATTTGACTAAAACGGTTATTTCTAAAAATGCAAAGTCATTTCAATTCACTTCTCACTTATTATTCAGTACACTACTCCTAACACATTTATATCTTGTGAAATGCTCCTCAGCAAGAAATAGAAAGATGGCTAAAAATTCTGCTTTTCTGACAAGACAGTTTTGTAAGCTGAAAAATATACAGTAGCTCTGTTTAATGGGTAGCATTCTAAAATAGTGAATAAAATTCACTACTTGATGTTGCACACACACATGAAAAATTACCCATCTATTGGAAAAGATCTTATTTTCCCAGTCGAGACACTAAAACCAGCCTCTCAAACATGGGCCTAATTATGTAAATATACACAGTACGTATTCACACAGGTACAGTTCCCTGAGGATACATCATTTTGTAAAGAATTAAAAATTAACTTTTGATGATCCAGAAATTATCCTTAGATAAAATACCAGTCTGGCTTCTTTGTTTCAGTTACAGCTCAGGTTGAACAATTTTATCACCAGTCACTCAGAAACCTACAGGTTACCCACTCCAAACACAGTTTGATTATTTTACTTGCACAGCAACCTGGTCTAGTGGAAGATGTCTCTGCCCATGGCAAGAGGGTTGGACTAGATGACCTTTTGAAGGCCCCTTCTAACTGAAAACATTCTGTGGTTCTGTGACAAGATGCAGCTCACACAAAGTCAGACACTTCTGGCTGATCATCAGTTTATTCTGTGTTCTCCAAGGAGTACCTCATTCCTGCTCCTGCTGAGAAACTGCCCCTCACCATCACCATGATGCTTTTAGCAAGGATTCCATTAAAAATGGTAAATTCTGCTTTGGAATCTTCATTACAGAGTAACACTGCTGGGATATTCCAGCTAAACTCTGTCTCTGTCCTTTGACAGTTTTGCTTTCAGGATCACACATCACTTTTCCCCTATGGAACAAACATAAGGTTCTGAGCCTGCATTCTCATCATAGTTCAATATATAGTTTTCCATGTGTTTTTTTGAGAGCTAGCCTGTGTTTTTCTTGCCTCTCACTGCACATCTCTCCAAAAGGAACTAAACTCACTAGATGAAACATTGGCCCTCCAACCACAGTAATTTGCTTTGCAAGTTTCTGGTTTCTTCACCAAATTTATTCCTCTCAGCTGTGGCTCTCATTTAGTCAGATGCAAAAGATTTGTATTCGATGCAAGAAAGTCTTGTGTCTGGTATGGATGAAATCAATCTTGTAGAATTGCTGTGCTTGAATCAGAAGACTGAAGACATAATGTAGGAAATCACACTTGAAGTATATTAAGTTGAGAAGTGAACTGTAGCCAATATTAAATACATTCGTGTGACTGCTAAATGGCCCCCATTGGGCCTTTGTAGGCTCTGAGTCCTATTTTCTCTGGTTTTCCCTGCTGGAGATCCCACTACACTGATACATTCTAGCTCTGTTTCTGCAAAGATTCTTGATTTCCTCATTTTCTCACTCAACTTTGAAAACAGAATGCCTTTTCCTTGGAAGGAAGGTTTATACTCTAGGAGAAAAAAAAATTAAAACTGCCTTTAATTATAACCTGCTGCTCTAGAACACTAGCACAAGGGACACCATGCACATCAAGTCTGTACATAGGCTGCGCTTCCATAGGTTTCTGTAATTTATTTAAACAGCTCTCAGACATCATTTTTCTGCAAACATTTCAAGTCCAAAAAAGGTTAAGACTATTGGTCTGACAAAAACAGGACAAGAAGAGAATTAACTGCCTGACTTTATTCGGTAGGACTGAGTCAGGTATTGAACAAAGCCTTCCTGACTCAGCTTCAACTACTACAGCACCCTGCCTCATGAATCACCCACTAAGAGCTAGCTTATTTAACATCTACTTAGAATCTGTATGATTTAAACACTGTAATAATCACTAATCAATTTGACAAGCTTGAGCTTAGAGGAGGAAAGCCTGAAACTTGGGATAAAAATATCTTTGCCCAATTCTTTTCCTACAGTTACACAAAGAAATTAATTTCTTTATATTGCTATATAAATATATGTAACTCTCATGCAGAGGGGTCCTCAAAAACAGAGACTTGAATTGAAGGTAACACATCATACCAAAACAAATGGACAGTCTTGAAGGCACAGCACTCTCCTGCTTGCAGTGCCTTTTCTTATAGCACTGGGTCCTTTCAGCAAGCAGATTGAAAATTGCTTACCCCAGAAGGCAAGTGCCTTCTTGAGCTCCAGTCCTTTCTGAGGCTCCAAGAGCAGCCTGGATTATCTATTGCATGAAACACACATTTCACCTCAATTTCTTCAATATAACCCACCTGCATGTTTTCTAGAGAAACTTCCTTACTTAGTTTAGACTTAATTTAGACTTAAAATTCACACCACCCTGTTGGCAATCTGTTCCCCTGGTTAACTCTCTTCCTCTAAAATTTCACTTTTGACCTTGGAAACTGGTGTCAACAAACCAAATTTGTTTAGCCAGTAGGAAGCACTGAAAAGACGTAAATTGGTCTGAGTCAGATTTCATTTGACCTTGAATCTTAGACTGAAGTTCAACATGAATCAGCACAAGTCTCTCATTAGGGCTAAACACCCATTGTAGCTAAGTTTAGGTCCCAGGAATTTAAAGCCATGAATAACTGTGTTGAATTACTTAAAAAATAAAAGTATTCTAGGTTAAGTTTTAAATGTTTTCATTTCCTGTTTTAATGCTATAGGTTTGGTGGGTTTTATATTTAGACTCCTCAAATCGACATAAGAGTCTGAAAGCAAGAACTTTTTAAATGGGTGTCAAATGTAAAGCTGTATCAAGTATAGTTAATGTCTTTTGGGCTTGATTTATACTGTGGAAGTCAATACCATAAATGCTGTCCAAAACTTGGGTCTAACTGTAGTTATCACTGAGAGGAATGATGGATTTGTCTTTACAAACAAGCTGTGGGTCTGCTGGTAGCACTGAGAGATAAAAGAAACAATGGGAAGGATTCCACTGATTGATGAATGGAAAAAAGATATTTGCCTTTACAAACAAACACTACCATCCTGCCACCATCATTGGCCTGGCCTGGGTGTAAACCTTCCTTGGAACACTGTCAGAGGTTAACAAACACCAAGGGACCACGGGATAACCTTCTCCAAGGAAATTTTCCTCTCAGCACGGCCAACGCTGTAAATGACAGAATATTCCGAGTTGGAAGGGGCCCACAAGGGCCATGGAGTGCAGCTCTGAAGGGACGGGCCCATGCGGGACAGACCCCCAGCCCCGGAGCGGGCAGCACCTCGCTGTAAGGCCACAGCCTGCGAACCGGCAGCTCCGCCCCAGCAAGAAGCCATGGCTGCGCTCTGCCCAAACCTCTCCCACACTGAGCAAATCCCGCGGCAGCAAAACTCCGCAGGACTCCCGACTGTACCCCCGGGCCCGTCCCCGTCTGCCCAGTGCCGCCAATGAATTAAGCATTTGCAGCACACCAGAGGCGGCTCCACACCCACGGGGGAGCGCGGCCCGGGCGCGGGGAGGAGCTGTTCCCTCATGAGGGAGCGCCATGGCCGCGGCCTCGCCGGCGCCCCCTAGCGGAGGGGCGTGCTTCGCTCCCTCCTCTCTATAAATCTCTCCCAAAACTCCGAGGAAACGAATCGGAATTCTGATTTTCCGTCTTCCCCCCACAGCGGTCCCTTAGAGTACGCCAGGTGCTTTGCGTCGTAAGGTGAAAATTGTTATTCCTCTTAATTTTTTTTTTTTTTCTTTTTAGGGGTTTGTCTCTCTCATTCACTTGTAGCGGCCATGAAGAAATCCCGTGAGGTTTTGAGGAAAAACGAAGCGCGGCTGCCGGCTGGGCCAGCAGGGAAGGGGAGCCCGGCGGGTGTGGGCTCTGCCCATCCCCGCACTGCTCCGGGCACTGAGGTCTCCAGCTTTGCTCGCCTTTGGACACCGGCAGGAAGGATTTTTTTTTTTGTAATGCCAGGGCTGAGGAACATCGGGAAGCAAAGAGCCGTCCCACAACGTGAGGCGCTCCATGAGGAACGGGATGTAAAAAATCAGCCATCTGCAGGTACACGAGGTTTTTGAATTTCTGGAATTTAAGTGTATATTTACTGTTGGAAGAGCATGAGAAACAGTCGATTTGCACCTTGATCAAAAGAATATATTTCTTAATGAAAAACAGAGCCTTTTGTAAAAATATTGGGAAGGTTCTCCGAGGGAACTATGTTTATGGCTGTTATTTAAACCACATTCTCTGGAAAAAAGAAAAATGTTCTAAAAAGAAATGTTTTGTATTTGCTGTAGCTTATGTGGCTTGATCACTTTGGAGTCCCTGTACCTGTAAGGATATAAACCAGTAATTATTAGATGAAACCAGAAATGCCTCCACTGAAGGCAGTTGTGTAAAATAAAAAAAAAACAACCAAAACCCCACACCTGTGTGAAATCACAGCTAGATCCATAGGGGATCACCCTATGGAATCAGCAGCAAGGTCACCGCTAATGTTGCCTGGCTGAGGACAATATCCAAAGAACCAGCAAGAAGAAATGAGAAAAATGTTACCCATTATAATTAAAAGTAATGCCAAAATAAATCTGTTTTTTGTGGGGGCTCTTTCAGAATTACTGAAGCCGAGCTTGTGTATGACAAGGTGTACCTGTAAGTATTTTTGGAAAAGTCAAATGCACAAGGTGAGTGTGTGGAGGTGTCACTGCCCGGGAATCTGTGGTGGATCCGGAGCTCTTGCTGGGCTGAAGTAAAACAGGCAGGCAGTCCCTCTCTGATTTCAGCAACAGTTTCCACAAGGTCTCTCTTTACATTTGGATTTCTCCCTTACATTCTGGCAAGCTAAGCAGAGACATAACTCTGTGACTAATAGTAATGTTGCAGTAGTAAAATATTGGGCAAAAAAATGGCAAAAGCAGACCCACTTGCCTGTAAGAATGATTTAATTAAAGTTTTCACTGTTCTAAAATAGTTATGTTTCACATCGTAAAGAATTTTTCTGTCATAAAACTATTTTTTTAAGGGGAAGGAGATTTTTCTTTGCTGCAAGCTGACTTTATTGGTAAGCAATTAAATATTTCTTTGGATTGCAGTTCAAAATTAATTACTCATTAATGTGGAAAAACCAGCTATAGTCTTGCTGTGGATTCAGAGGTTTCCAACTGGGTGCATCTAATTCCAAGAAAAAAAAAAAAACCAACAAAACCTAGAAGGAGAATTATAATTACTGTCATATGAAAACCTGCTTCAGTCCAGATGTAGAAGCCAATAGCCTGAGAGTGTTAACACTGAGCAGTCTGCTGCAGGGAGATGACAGATGAATCCTACATATGTTTGCAGAATGGACATATTATACTATCCTTCTAGAATCTCTTGGGTTTGCTTTCATTTTTCTAAAGCTCCTACCAAAAAAATGCAGATCTACAATAATAGGAAGGTTTTGAGTGTCACAGATAGATACCTCTGTATAAAATCTGGATCCTAAACTTGCATACCTAACCAATGCTGTCCATTCTCTACCCTCACAAGGAATTCCACTGACAGTAATGAAATAAGTGGTGGGAGTAAATGTAAAAAATCTGGGTCCTAATTACAGGTTTTCTCCTTCAAGGAACAAACAAGAGCTTGTGACTTTATGAGGACCCAGGAACTTGCAGCAAGGACAGAGAACTGACAGAAGTTTCAGGTGTTAGGAATCACCTTCAGAAGTTCAGCTCAAGGAAGGAATCCTCAGAGATCTGAAAATAGTGATGACAACAACTGCATATATGCAGATTTCCTACTGCAACCAGTAGCAGCTTGCATGCAGAAAGATTTCAGAAGCAAAACGAACCCTTTCCTTTTCCTTCACAAATTTTATTAATTCAACCAAAGTCTGTGTGGCTTCAGCCTTAATATAAACCAATAAAATTCTGGGATGATTTAGGCTGGAACAACCTCTGAGTGACTTGTCTAATCCAAATCATTCCATTTCAATCCAAACTGATTTCATTATCCCTAAGTCATTTATTTAAATAAATGGAGTCAGAAGAGATCACAGAGTTTAATTATTGGAAACACTGGTTGGCACTATGTTTGGAATTAAAATTACTCACTTTGAAGTCCTTGAGTGCACAGTATGACAACACCAGTTGTCAAGGAATGGTTTTCTCCTTGGTTAAAAAGGACAAGCTGAGCACAAAGTGGAAGAATGAAACCTTGAATTATCCACGTAAGCTCATCCTGTCAACTGGAGAGTTACCCACTTTCAGTTCTCTTACCAAGTCATTTATGTCTCTAGGCAGGGATAGGTGCAAGAACTTGGGGACAAGTTTCCTGAAATGTTTAGGTCTGAAATTACACCATACAGAGTTTGATGACAGGATTAAGCATATTAAGAAGAATTGGCCTGTAGGAACACACAGTGCCAAGGGAAATTTAGGTTGGATGTTAGGAAAAAAATTTTTACTGAGTGATAAAGTACTGGAATCATCTGCTTGGGAAGGTGGTGGAGTCACCATCCCTGGATGTGTTTAAAAAAAACCTGGATGTGGCACTCAGTGCCATGGTTTACTTGAGGTGTTAGGGCATGGGTTGGACTCGATGATCTTAAAGATCTCCTCCAACCTGGTGATTCTGTGATTCTGTGAAAAACAGTTTTGCCCCTGTTACCTTCTTATCCTTTGGTGTATAAAGTAGCTAGGTTTGGTAATGGTTTTATAGCTTCTCTGCCACACCTGACATGTTCTAAAACGGAAAAGTCTACTTTTAGACCTCCCAGTAATCAATTTCTCCATCTTTTCAGTTTAGTTGCCTTTCTCTGGCTTTTTGTTAAACTGCTTTCCTCTGGCGATGCCCGTTTATCTGCAGCAAGGGAGACCCTCATGGAGTGCCAGACCATCCTTCAAACAGCCAAAGTAAGGGCCTTGGTTCACTTGATGGTAGTTCAGAAAGATGGAGGAAAAGGAAAATAAGGAGTTTGACTTTGCAATCTGGAAGCAGTCACTGGCCCCGTAAAACAGAGCAAACAGTGTTGTATGTGCAGTGTATCTACAGTGACTGTGCACTGCAGTCAGTGAAATGGGCTGGAATCCACCTTGCTTTGAGATTTAAGGAGTAATACAACACTGAATATGACTTTAGAAGAATATCTGGGAAGGAACTGGTTCAAGTATTCATCCTGAACATTACTATTTTCTTAAATAATGATGTTATAAAAACCAAACCCTCTATCCATAGAGGAACCAGCTTTGTGGGTATTGCTGGTATTTCTATTTGTAGATTATTTTATTTTGAAAAGGTATCCAGAGCGTTCCAAGCAGACAGAAGTTCTGGAACACTCCTGGGAGCAAAGGTAAATCTAACATATAACAAGTTTTACATCAAATTCTTTGCTATAGATAAATGAGTTTTTCTGGTTTTTTTCTCTTGGCAGTTCTAAATTTGCTACTTTCACTTTTGCCCCAAAACACTGCACTGCAAAGCATTCCAGCAGATAATCTACTACATTAAACAAAAGATAAATGTTCAGCTTAGCAGAACTTCTTCACTTCTTGCATTGAGCAAGGAATTATTAATACAAGTATCAGAAAAGAAGTCTGTTATTTTACTGTGCTCACTCTACAGAAGCAGAAAGACATAGGAAAAAAATACTGAGGCCTAAATCTCTCTCCAGGCAAGTCTGTTACACAGAGTCTTTCAGGGCAACATCTTGACATTTGGCAAGAAAAATTACATGCAGACACATATCAAACCATAACAACACTTTAATGTATCTTTTTTAATTATACAAAAGTCCCACCCCAATTATTCAAACATTAACAACTGATCCACTTGATACAAAACCAATTAATCCAGGCAAAACAGTAGAGGAATATACCATTCATTTTTAATTAAAGATTACCATTGACAATCATAGTATGGATGGATTTTACTAATTATTATTGTAACTGGTGTTTTGTCCTGGGCAAATCTCTCCACACCTTGGCTATGCCACAGTGCACTTCCAGTACACACGTGTAAAGCTGTCTACAGCAGCCCTTTAGAAACAAACAGTACTGCTCAGGTTCAGCTGTCACGAGTTAAACAACACTGAAATCATGTATAAATCATCAAGGATATTCAAAATGTCAGATGTGAAGCCTGTGTGACAAGAGGTGATTCCAAAAACTTTGTCCCAAATCAACACAGAAGGTGCCTTAAAGGACTCAGAAACAATGTGGAGGCACCAGGCCTTTCCACACATTCCTGCCATGCCCTTCCAGACCAGCACCCACCCTTCCCTTCCCCTGCTTAGGCAGCCAAGTGCATCAGCAACCCAGGCTGTCCCCACATCCTCTCTTACACAGTCTTCAGGCTCCACATTACTTAACTCTTTTGTAACATTCAGAACCAGATTTCCTTTACAGCAAACTGATACAAACAACATCTTTCTGACTACTGTCATGAACATGAAAATGCTGCAGAATGCACATGGCTCAGAGACCATGGTCTGGGTAACCTCAGCAGAGGAACAAATTCGGAGTCATAATCATTTGTTGCATCCACTGGAAAACCTTTTAGGAACGTGGGCTTTGTAGTGCTTGGGAGGCAGAGCTGTGAGCCTGGTAGCTCAAACATTGATCATAAAGTGAGGCAGGGGACTAATCCCCTTCTGGTTGTTGTGACTGCTCAGTGATTAAGTGTCACTCCACTCTCATTAACTAACACACAGAGATGAAAACAGTGCTGCTGGCTCTCAGCTCTTCTCCAGCCCATTTATTGTGTATAATACAGAGATTGCTCTCTTCTTGTTTATTCTGGAGAAGAAGGAGTTTGGCCATGTTCGTGAACCACTCCTGAATCCTCACGGTCAGTTTCAGTAGCTAAAATGAAGAATAGAAAAATGTCAGAGTTAAACAAAGAAGCAAAAATCCCAAACCCTCTGTTTCAGTTCTTGTTACACCTGGAATCAATCACATTTCCACATTTGAAGCTGCACTGGAATAGAAGAATGAGGCAGACACTTCTGCCCACTTACCCACAGTGAACCTATGCCATGCCTTTTTACACTCCTGTGAATTCTAAAAGGCCTTGACAGACTGTTCATAATCCCTTCTTCGAATCCAACTAGGGATTTTTATTTTATAAAGTATTTACTTGGCGATTTGCATGAAAATCTCCCTCATCTCCACACAGACAACCTGGGTTTTGGTTTTCTGTGGCCTGCTCTTTTAGAAAGCCAACCATTGGCAGTCAGAGTCTACCATCAGATGCTGTATTGGCTGTTTTACTGGACATATCTTGTGTTCATTTTGTCATATCTCTGTAATACGACCAGTCAACACTGCATGGAATTGTGTAACAGCACGTCTACACTTCACACTACCCCTGTAAATCATTAACTCAAATCTTTCTGGAAGCATCTTTACCCTAGGAGCATCCTTTTCTAGTAAGCCTTGGAGTTTTTCATTTTTTGATCTTATCTGAGACTTCCTTCTGGACAGAGATCACAGACACTTCTCCTCATCAGCTGTCACTCTGCTAGGGCTTTCTATATCCATCCTTCTGCAACAGTTTTGCCCGAAAGCCCATTTCACCTCAGTTCTGGAGGTTTCTGGAGAAAGGATGTTCCCAAGTTTAACTGCAGGTTGGAGTCAGTTCCATTTTGAAAAAAATAAGACCTTATGCAATCCTAACACATCCTTATGCACAACACATTACAGCTTTTCTCTTTTTTCAAGCATCTTGAATTCCAGAAAGAATTTATTTGTTTCACTCTTCCCTTTAAATCTGCATCTTCTACTGCCAGGCTATTTTGTATGACCTCATGCAGAATTATCCCCCTTCACTAGGTTACAATTGCAAATTCCTATATATCCTGGAGCACAAATGCTACACCGTAGAATGAATTTCTACTTTCTCCATAGCACTAAGGAAACTGGATTGTTCTCTGAGCAGCACAATCCATGATGCATTGTTTCCTATGGTGCTGTGCCTGGGCTGTGATTTCCCTGGTGTGTGTTAAGGGCTGAGGTCATTAGATGGCAATTTGCTCCCTGGGGGAGGCTGTGCCACTGGTGTTTCTTCTCTATTCAGTTCCTGTTTTCATGAGTTTTTGGCCAGAACAACTTTACCAATGCAGGACTGGATTTCCTCTGTTTCCCTCACACACAACTTTAACTTCATTCCATGTCCCCCATGTTTGTGTGCTACTCCCAGTTCCTTCCCATTCCCTCAGAATCCAGCACTAAAGCTACAGCTCCCTACACATTTATTTATCTGCATCTTAAAAAAGTTTAAAATTAAAAAAAAATTTAAAAAATTAAAATAAAACTGGCTATTTTCATATCCAGTATTAGTGGTTAATTCTCTGAGCAGCTCTACCCTCTTGTGGTCACAGCTTAGCTGCAGCCAAATGAAAAACTTGCAAATATAATCACAAACATGTCTACATGTAGGCACAGTACATGAAACAGACCTAAAATAGAGGGGCACAAAGACTTAATCTATGACAGAAATTTAAAATCCTGTGGGAATCAGTAGAGATTTTGAAGATTCAATCTTTCTTTTCCAGCAATTAAAATCTAGGATTTTCAGATGAGCAAGAAATTTCGTATTATTCATGGTAAGTGTTAGTCTGCATTATTTTTTAACAATTTGTCTAAATTGAAATACATCCAAATAATTTTTAAGATATGCCCTGCAAAGTAGCTATGTAGAGAAATATTTTCTTTTTGAGAACATCAACAGATCATTTTCTGGAATAGCTCTGAATTCTGGGGCCTTTGAGGTCTGCTTGAGATTGAGATTTCCAGCTTGTCAGCTGGGAAGCCCAAGCGTGCCTAGGTCTCCCCTAGGTCAGCCCTTCCCAGAGCTGTACAACCTGTCCCAGGAGTCAGGACTTCGTGCCTGGCTTCAATCACAGAGGTCAAAACTAGCTGGGATCAGGGTCTCTTGGGTTTCCACCTCTGGGGCTAGATATTGAAACCAAGTCAACAGTGAATCTCATACTTCCTCACCATGTACTTCCTTGGTTGTTTCAGCCAGGATGTTCAGTGAAACTGGAGCTGGGATGTAATGAATCCCTGTCAGAAAACTTGATGGGATGAACTGATGCAGAGGAGTGTAGTATCCTTGAGGGAAATCTCCAGCTCCATCTGGAACCTGTGGAAACATATGAAGCAGATCATCTTCCATCTAAAGACTCTCTCCAGGGCACATCTGCATTACCAGACCATTTCTGGGTTTTTGTCCTTATGCTGCCATGTCAGTGCACATATTGGCACAAGGAAAGCCTGTGCATAGGGTATCATGGTGCAACTGAGGAGCAAGAACTTCTCAGACCAGCTTGTCAGAGCAAAACTGACCTTTTAAACCCTTGTCACCTGTTCTGGCATCTAACTGGAGTAGTTGGTTTAAATCAGGAGCAGCCATCTTCTTTTTCAGTAACCCCTAAAACATGACAGCGAATTTCTATACAAGCATAATAAATCTATTGTTTATTTTGAGGCAGATCACTCTACCTTAACATCAACTGACGAATTGTACTGAAAGCAGGTCAGATTATTAACATCATCATTTGCTAATGTTTTCTTCAGTGTGACATATCAAAATGTTATGAAGTAACTGATAAGGAGGATGACTCTTCATGGCTACTTCAGCAAAGAGAAGGCAGCTAAAATAAGGCAGTATTAGCACAAGTAATTAAAAGCCTGCTACTCACCGATACAGTGGTTGCATTCCCTGGCACATAGCTGCTAGGAATGTGCCTGAATCCTCTCTGAAGTGATATCCCTGGAGGTGATGGTGCTTCCCCACTGCTTGACTCATTGATGGCAAATCCCAGGGAAAATGGGTGGTAAGGATACATCCCAGAACACCCAGGGTACGCTTTTGGGATTTCTCTCTCCAGGTATTCTGGGTTGACGGTGTATTCTGGAGGAAAAGCAGGGTGAACTAGGAAACAATGAGAAAAGAACAAACAAAATTATCCATGTAATTTTATGGAGTTACATAGAAGTAGCTGCAGGAACAAATTCCACTCTCAGACAGGAGAATCTGGTCCTTTGGTTTCATGTTTACCTCTGATTGGCAGGGAAGTCAAAGAATTTCCTTTGAAAGGTTTACTTCTGGAGTACTATAATTTGTGCCTAATCTTTTTTTGAAGTTGGTCAGCAGGTTAGAAATGTTAAGGGAAGGACTGACTGACATCTGTATAGCTACTGTCATCTATAAACATACTTTTATTCCAAAACAAACTAAAAAGGGGGAGTTATTGGCAGTATTATCTCGGGATTACAGATATCCAAAAAAGTATTTTCCCTGGGCTTCTCAGGACAACATTTTGTCTTGCAGGCTGCCAACTTCCAGAGGCTCAGATTCATGACTACTGCAATCAGTAAGAATCCCTGCAACATTCTTATAGTAATAGAATGGAGTTACTATAATAAACTAGACAGGTCACATGAGAGACTATTAAAGAAAGCAGTTTAAGAGATGACAAAGCATACAACTACTCCACCTGAGAAGTTTATTCCCTGCTCTTAAATACCAAATGCACTTTTACTTCAAGTCATCCGAGCCAAATTTAGTTTTTGCTACAGGTATGAACTAAGGCGAAAAGGTCTTTTTATTTTACAGTGCTAGCACAAAATGCTTGCTTCAGACAGCTGCAGCAGTACCTTACCTATTTACATGCCATCGCTGAGCTTTTCGCATTTTTGTTGCTGGACTTTTGTGTCTATTAGTTTATAAATACTGTGACAGCACTCAGAAAAACATGCGGAGCGGACCCAGTTTAGTTGCACACCCAGACTAATTTCCCTCTCAGTGAAAGCCGCTGTGCTTGAGGTTCGAGCAAGGGCGGCGAGGCTGAGCACGTTGTTCCCGCCCCGCGCTGCCAAGGGCCGCGATGGGGCTGGGCAACCCCAGCCAGCGCAGTGCCCTCCGGGGAAGGAAAGCGGGACCGACAGCAGGAGCGGCTCTCCGGGCAGCGGGAGCCCGAGCAATCAGCGAAATGTGGCACGTTTGAAGGGGAAAGAGAACAGAGGAAAATGCTGGGGAGAGGCTTTGGGGACAGTCCTTACCGTCGTCCCTGAAGGGAGTCGGCGGTGGCCCCCAGCCTGCCGCCCCCTTGCCGCCGCTGTCGGGCTGGTTGCCCTTCTTCCTCTCGTGGCTGCAGTGCTCGGGGGCTCCGTCCTCCCGCGCTGCCGCCCCAGGGCCCTCGCCCGACGGAACGGGCTCCGCGCCTGCCCGGGCCGGCGGCTCCGTCTCCTGCTGCCTCAGCGCCTTCTGGGCTGCCATGATCTTCTGCCGCTCGGTGATGAGCGAGCACTTCTCGCACAGGCACAGCTTCCAGCGGCAGTGCCCGGCGTGGCCCTTGACGGGCACCACGAAGCCGTGGTTGCGGCAGCGAGAGCACTTGGGTGCCCGCAGCGCCTTTGCCGTGGCCTCGGCCGCCTCCATGGCATCGCAGCGCCCGCCCGGACCCCCCGGCCAGGTCCTCCCCCTTCCCTGGGCTCTTATATGGGACAGGGCGCTGCCTGGCATGTGGCAACCCGGGCCGGCGGGCGGAAGGGCCCAAGGGGGCGGGTGGGGAATGCCCTGGGCTTCGTGGGCTCCCTGCCCTGCGGCAGGGCACAGCCTCCCCCGGGCACCCCCTGCAGCCCTTTGGTGCGGGCGGGAGCCGAGCCCGAGCCGCGGGGGGCTGAGCCTGCAGGAGCTGCGGGGGGCTCGGAGCCCACGGCGGGTACATCGCCCTGTGCTGGTGCTGGGGTGCGGGGTTTGGATGGGCCCGGTGTGCACGGACACGAATGGACTGTCCATTACAGTAGTGCCCTAAAAGATAATTTTCCCTTCTGGCACTTTAACATCTGCACCCACTTTCGTAGCTCTCATGCACTCGCTTTTCATATGCATGGACTACAGTCCCGTTTTGTTTCCAATTTGCAGCATGCTTCTCTTGTTGAGGAGGAGTCACTGCCTCAGAAGAAAAAGAACACTTTCATCATTCTGTTTTTCAAAAGAAGGTACTAAGACGAAGGTGGAAAGCATATGTCATTCCAGAGACCTGTCTCTTTTTCTCAGAATTCCTTATTCTCTGGGGAAAAAAGACAAGTTTACAATTAGAAATACAGGAATGCTCCAGTTCTAGTATTGTTTGAAAGCTCTTGTTATTTGTTACTGCTGGTAGCTGCAAACCCATGGTTTACACAGTAGCCCATTTCAGGAGAAAACTCCCCACTTTGCAACACTGCTGACTTTTCTTGCCTATACAATAGCTGTTTTAAAATCTTAAGGTGGTAATAGCTTCTATGTTAAAAAGAACAACACAAAAATTAATCACCACATAGTACTGAAGCTTTCTAATAAGTTTCAAGAGAACCAGGTAACATCTATCTGCTTGCTCTGAAACAATTCTAACTGCAATGGAGTTTGTTTCACAGAACGTGGCAAAAGCCCTTCCCTTGGTACAAATAATCCTGCAAAGCCCGATGCGCTCTTCAACATCTTGGGGGGTGAGGCCCCAGCAGAGCAGGCCCGTTGGGGATTTGGCAACAAGTCATGTTTGCAGTAAGCAGCCAGCCCCTGTGCCCACCAAAGCTCAGCCAAGATTTCAGGCTTCTCACTTTGCAAAAGACCCAGTAGGACTTTGCACCTAAGTCCTGCAGGTTTCCAGCAGCTGTTTTCTCGAGATGGCTTCTCAAGCTTGGTGTGGAAAGCCAGCTTCATGTGCATGTGCATGGGCGTGTGTGTGTAACCATTTCTTCCCAGTTCAAAAAGGCACTTGCTTCATGTGCCTTCAATAGAAGCTGCTCTTCAATGCGGCTGCTCGCCTGTGCCAAGGCCTTGATCTTCCTATTCTCTTTCTAAACATTGACTCTGTATTAAATATAGTCAGATAAAATATTCCTAATTTTATGATCGATATTTTTGCTGTATGCTCGGGATGTGCTAATTTAGCCGTAGAATGAAAGAGGATGGATGACACATTTAAAAAAACTGTAATTATATATTTTGATATATACCCAATTTGTGTTCATTTGGCTACTTGAGCAGATGGGGAGAAAGGTAGGTTACATGCATTTTCCCCAGTAATTTTCTGTTCTGAGTCACGTAATACTATTCTTCAAGACATTTACTCAAATACACAGAAATTTATCTCTTCTCTTTCTAAAATGATGTACCAGCCATGGGCTGTACCAGTTTCTTCACTAATTAAACCACATCTTTCAAAGTCATGTGGATTTTTCTTTTGAACAACTTTTACCTAAACATTCAGGACTTATTATACTGTCCATATAGTTTATTTCAAACATAACTAGACTTGCTTTTGGTAGAAAAGTGAACATTTTACTTTGCTTGTGAGGTAAATCCTTATTTCTGCAGGCAGTTCAAAGAATTCTGTTACTCCAATCCTGTTACGTTTTTGTATATATATTTGAGTTAGCCTAATCACACACTGTAAGAAGACCATAACAGAGAGAAGATAGAACAATTTCAAAATACATTTTTGGAATGAAGTGTAGACTTGTATGTGGATGCATCTTCATGTCTTATATAAATTTCTTCTTTGTTCATATTTGAAAGAAAACGAGGCCCAATAAAGACTCTTCAAACTTAGTTTTCTGTAGCATTTTATGTAACATATGGCGGGAGCAGAACATAACATGTGTAAAGAGTTGTGTATTAAAGTAGCATTCATAAGAATTATTATCTTGCAAAAATGAAAGGAAGGCAACCTGCTGACTTTAGGTTATTGAAATAAATGGCAATAATATCTCTACTCCTTTCCAACTTCTGTATCATGTAGTGTGTGGTTTGGGTATGCAGTTTGCTTTGTACATGAAACAATAAGGAAAAACAATGACTTAGATAAAAGGGAACAAATCAAAAGACTACCATAAAAGTGAATAGCAGAAAATTGGGGTTTGGGTTTTTTTCTTCTTTCTCAGACTTTCCAGCTAATATTCATACAATAAATGTTTTTTGGCAAGAAAATTGCTCTGTGGCAAGAAAATCATTCTGACATTTCAGAGAGCAACAGCAACTTAATCAAGAAATTTCTTTAGTCTGAGATCTCCATTAATAAATATTTCCACACTTGGTTGGAAATACATTTTCTTACACATAAAAATCAAGAACATCTTTCAAATTTTTAAGACATCACATATGAAGGTAAAATCCTCTATTCAAAAATTATCTTTTTATCTTTGTAGTTTGGAAGTATCCATTATGGACTGTCATAAGTCATTATATAAAAGTTTGTATAGAAGTACTATGGTGAGGTCTTCTCCATTGTAACTATGTAGAGCTGTATTTACAGCTCAGTCAGGGCAGAATTGACATGTGGAGATTTACCTGCAGAGGCAGAACTGCCCGAGAAGAACTCTCACCTTCACCTGTCCCAGAATGTCATTTTAAAAAGTAGCATATTTCGCATGCACATAGTTAGAAATTCCTTATAAAAAACATGAAAGTGTTTCCAACATCCTCTGGCTGGCCTGCAGTACCAAGTCCCCTCTCACACTGAGCTGACAGCAGCACACATCCATCAGTGCTGCCACAGAGCTGCAGGGCTCAGCTCTCTGCTGACAAGCTCACGAGGTTGTCTGATCCTGCCCAAAGCAAGCCTACATGACAATGAATAAACTTCTTCCAGTCAGTTCTGTACACTGTATTTTCCATTTTTCTAATCAGAGTGAAATTGTACTGTAGTAGACATTTTTTTGGGGGGGAAATGTGGGGAAAAGTGCTGTGTAGAAACAGTGCAATATGATTATATTCTATCTACCTTAAAATTTGAAATGGCTGAAATGTGTTTGGGTTACACCTTTTTAAATCCGGTTGAAGTTAAGTTCTTTAAATTGAAATAAACAGAATTAGCTTTTCAATTGTCTTTCAGCATCAATTCCTTTATTTTAAAATGTTGTCTTCTGTAATGCAAGCAGGAATTCCACTGAGGTGTGTGTGGAGGGTTATTGTTGTTGTATTTAAAACAGTTTTAACCAGAGCACAATTAGATGTTGACTTTCGTCTGCTGTATCAAAAAGGTGAAACTCTATGCTGTGATCAGAGAAAATAGTTGGAATTTATACATATTTTAAAGTCTTAAAAATGTATCAAAGTTATATAAGCACTTCTGGTTTCTTTAACAAACACAACTAAAATAAATATTGAGTCCTTAAAATTGAGTATCTTTTTAATATATAACAGTTCTTAAATATCAACAGCAGAGACTTTATTAGTAAGACTGCTGTTTATTTATTGGAACAAGATCTTTATTTAAGAGAAAAGAAATAGTGATTAAACTGAAAACTCTGTGATCTGGTTATTTCATGAGTTCCAGAAGGGTGGGGTGGACCTGGAGAGAAATCAACCCCAGCAAGGAAACTGAACATGTAGCAGTTCTTATTCTGCATCAATACATCTCTCGTATAAGCAGGAAATAAAATGCATTAAGGGGAAAAGAATGAGACAGACATAAATACACACACACACACACACACACAGGTGCTTTCCTCAAATAAGTGATAGGGTGTTTAAAGATCCCTACCTAGAAAAAAAATAGACCCGTGGTAAAAAACTCCTGTGGGATTTGTTCAGTCAGTTTGCAATAAATAAGGATCACTGTATTATTGAAGTCTGATTGTTTGCTTATTTTTCTTTGTCTAAGAAAATAATTATCCCTTCAGAATAAATATTTTGTTATTTTAGAAGGTCACCTTTGTAGACATTAATAGAAAAAAGAGTAAGTGAAAACACAAAGAATAGTCCGCTCTGGTAGTGCTATGGCAGCTGCAAGGGTGCCTTAGTTACAGCACTATTTTGCTTCAGTAAGCTCCCAAATTTAGTGAGTTTTATACTGGATACCACTCAGCTTGTCAATCAGTCTTCTGCCTAGAGAAATAAACACATTTCTAATCCAGAGTCCTCATTCTCCTTCCCCTCAGCTATAGTTCTTGTCATATTATCTTAGACACAAAGAACAGAAAATCACAGTTGAATTTTCCCAAACAGCAAGAAAAGGATGTCATGCAGAAGCAGTCACGCTCTCCACAGTAAGTAGGTGGCCCGTTTAGAGTCATCTTTGCTTAGCACCTATTTCATGTTGAAATTGTCATATTACCTTGTCAGCAAGCCTAAAGCAATGCTAATAGATGGATAAGGCAGGAGACAGCTGAAAGACCACTACAAACATAAGTGTACTTGCTCTGGGCAGGATTCCATTTGTGATTGTCAACACTGGTACATATCCCACATTTTCTAAATGCATTTCTCCACCTCACATCTGAATTAGATTTCAGAATATCTGAAGTAACTTAAACAATGCAAAATAAATAAAACCATCTGTCTGCCTTAATTTCTTCCTCTTCAGACTGGACTCTTCACAGATACTTTAGTGAAGCCAATAAAAATGAAATTACCAAATAGTAGTTACTTACCAGCATAGAATGAGAGACTCTCATAAAAATGTTTAGTTTGGAGACAGAACAGACAACATTAGTGATGATTAATCTCTGGCATGCATGCTAAAATTGATTTCTGGTATTCACACCAATAGAACATCATCTGGTCTTTGGGGATGATTCTGGGAATTGATAGACTCCCAGTGAGATGATACAGCTTCTTGCTGGCTCCTTAAACCTGTATGTCAGAGAGAAACTGTTCTGTAGTGAGGAAGAGAATGCAAGCATTAGCAGTGATGAATTTGCATTAGCTCGTTCCAGCCAGATGTACTGAAGGATGCTGTTTAAGAAGCATTCCTTCTCTTTGTTATTTCCATAAAATTTTTCGATGTACAATGACAAGATAATCTTTCCAATTTAATAGAACCTTGTAGATTATATATGCAGTATATGTACATATATTGGAGATATATTTTCACGGGAGAAGACTTTTGCAAACATGAACATAAAAAGTTAAGTTGAAAGGATACCTGCCTGTCTCCAAACTGAGGGAGTAAAACTCTCCTGCCCTGACACATTTGTGTCCTTGCTGCATTTCTCTCTTTCCAACATGAAATGTGTTGGTGAGCTACCTGAGCTGGCTCCTGGAACTTCGAAGTCCACTAACACAACGTAGAAAGTAAACACTGGAATAGGAAATAAAATCAATGCATTGATAGGGCATCATCGTCTTCTCTACCTCCTTGATGCAGCAAATTAAAAAAGAAGTCCACTTATTCTACAGTGGGCTGCAAATCATCTGTGGCAGCAGGGATTACGGACAGAGAAGACATGAAAGTAGCAAACAGCTAACCAGCAGCTTTGACACATATGATGACAAATGCAGGGGTGTGAAGCCATACTCAAGTATTTTCACTGCAGAAACAAGAGGGAAACCAAAGAGGCACATTTCCTTGGGATTTCATACTTTGTGATCATGAAATCAGATTGTTTTTCATCACAATAAATGTAAATATTTTCAAGAGTAGTTATTATAAAGTATAGAAATAACAGAATCAGACAATAGGTTGTTAGCAATATTTTCTTTGAATCTAAACCAAACTGGATTTTAGGTCAGGAAAGTTTAGTTTGATCAACTCCAGAAAACAAATAGAAAAAGACACCAAATCATCTCTTCAATTCCCTGGAGCTGTGGGACCTGACTGTCACAAAAGGTTGTGTGTAGCTGCAGGGTTGTGCTGTGAGATTGACCTCCACAGCAGTGGCCGCTGCTGGCAGTGCCGTGTTCAGCTCTTTCCCGGGCAGCAGAGCAGCAGCACATGCAGCCTTCAGCCACCCAGAGCACAGCTGGGAGGAACCTCTCGGATCTCTGCTTCCCCAGCCTGTCCTGTGCACATGGTAGAACAGGAAACACAGGCCAGCAGTGCTGGGAAATCACGGGACCTGGTGGTTGATGATGAGCAATGATCCTGCTTAGTGATCCCTGGTTTTGGCACAACAGCAGCAGTTGTCTCTTTCTGCATGTGTATCGTTGTCTTTAAAATACCAGCGCCAGCTAACACACACATATTTATTTAAAATGAAATACTGGAGGGTTGAAGTCTTATCAAAACCACACATTTAAGCTGAGGACAGGAGCTGCATTTCTGGCAGGAGGAGTGGTATGCCTGCTTTGACATTCCAGGGCAATGACTTCAGGACAGAGAATGGATTTCATGCACAGTGTCCCATCCATCGGATGCACTGAGCTCTGCCTCAGCCATCCTCGGCCTGCCTCTACCACCAGACATATCCTTATTCCCCAAGGTGAGTTTCCTTTCAAAGTAGTTTGAGCCCATAAATTTCACACTCTAATCCATTTGCACACAAAAGGAATGTTGTCTTAAGGTTTATTAGGATTCCCTTAACATATGATGCCTCTTTTCCCTGGATAATGAATCTGAAAATGTTGACCTGGAACACTCTGTTTTTCAATATTATAGCAAACTTCCTCACATATTTAATATAAGATTTATCTTTCAGTATTTAATGGAATGAAAGCACTAACATGAATACATGTAATAAAGTGAATTAACACATTCACATAAAGATGAGTGTTCCTGATTATAGTGTGTATGTACAAAATATATTGAAATTGCATATTAACAATATTTGTCTTTTATTTTAGCATTCTTTACCTCATAACTCATACAAAACCAAAAAGTTTGGTGTTATTGAGCACAATGAATTCTTAAGTTTGAAGTGTTAATGATAGTGACTCTTATTTGCAGTTGGCAGAAATGTTCACAGAATATTTACTGGCAAGCATCCAAGGGTTTCCTTCTCTTTAATAGAAAATCTATACATGCCTGTACTATACAAATCTGTACTGCATTTTAAATTACTAACCAGAGATAGAAGAGTAGATGTAATATATGCATCAGTTAGACACAATATCTATCTTTTACAAAAGGTACAGAATAAGAAAAATAATTAGTTTTCTTTAATAAAATAATAAGACAACATCATAACTAAAATAAAGTATTTGTGTCTATTCTTAATTCAGACAACTCTCAGTCAGTATAGAGATCTTAATCTACACTTTCCCCAAGTATTATGTGTTAAGTGTTACCCTTTTAGAAGTAAATTGTTAAAAAGCAAATAAAAACATCCTTATTTGTGGGAAATCTTACCTAAATGAGTTTCCCTTGCTGTAAAAAATAGAGATTATCATGAATATTTGTGTTGAGGTAGGAAATAACGCGTAACGTGGATCTTTAAGGGAAAATAATTAGGCAGCCATCCTCACAAAATTACATATTTTAGTGTTGATTTATTGGCCACATTATCATGACATTGATCTATCCAGCAGTCTTGTGATTCAAAATGGTGAACTGGTGAATATTATAGATTTTTAATGCCTTGATAATAGGTCTGGGGAAAGAAGATGAACTATCTTCATTATTTCAGTAAGAGAAGCTTTCCCGTTTTCACAGCACACTTCCACCTGTCCTAGCACTCAGACACAGAGAATAAAAATAAATGTTTGACATGAGATTTCAGGAATGCCTTGTGCAGTTGTACTAATATTTTCATATCTCTATTAGCAATACCAAGCCTAAAATATTTTAGGATTGTGTTCAGCTTTGCCACAGATGTCTTCCCAGCAGTGACTTCCACGTAGCCTCTGTTCACCTGATGGATCTCTTCTGTGTTTGGTTTCCAGTGCCGAGCTCCTGTTGTTGGTTTTTCATACATGCATTGTATGCTTTTAAATTTCATTCCATTTCTGTTATTCCATTTGTCACAGTATCTATTTCTTTCCTATTTGAGCCTTTAATCCTCTTCTGTGTTAGTAATATCTCTCAGTGTTTGCTTTCTGCAGAATTTCATTAGCATACTTTTTATGGCAGTCATTACTGCAAATATTAAATAAGGCAGATTCCAGTATTGATCCTTCAAGAATTACAATAATATCCCCCCGTGAGAAAACAATTCCTCTTCTAGCACAACCAAGGGCTTTTCCTGCTTTAGCATTTTATCCACAACTTTCTTTGCAGAAGCCTGATAGATCTTATCTGTATCACTTTCTACTGATGAAAGTAAAGGTTTTAATCAACAGAGATACATTCACTCAACCTGCTTCACCTTTGGTAAACTTCACTTGCATTTTGTCCCATTTTCCATTTTTTTTCTACTCACGTGGATGTTTTTCCTAAAGAAAAAACCTTCTAGATTCTTGAATACTGTTGAGGTCACTCTAATATTTTCTGGTTATCCTTTTCTCCCCTTTCTGAAATCCTGGTGAGAGGTTTGTTTCTCAGCAGTGCTCTGCTACCAGTCAGCAGCTTTATTAAAAATTCTTGCTGCTGGACATGCAGTTTCATGTGCCAGTTCTTTCAGAACCCAGGGACAGAGATTATCCTGTCCTTCCAATTTCAGTGCTTTAAGCTCTTTTTTTTCCTACCTCACATATAATAATTTCGATATCCACATTTACATGTTATTTTTTTTTGTGGATAGCTTTATCTTAATTGCAAAGTCACTGACGAATAAATTCTTACTGGGATTTATTTTCATAATAAAGGTCCTTTGATAAATTACAGTTCTATGTGAATTATTAGGGCTTTGCCAAAATAAATTAAAACCCTGTAGTTTAAGTGTTTGTGGGTTTTTTTACAACCAAATTGATATATAAACTTTACTGTGAAAAGAAAGAAGCAGTTACACATCCATGCATGTAATAGTTCTGTGGCAATGTCACTACTATCAGACCGTGCCCTGTTTAGAATACAAATATGTCTGAAAATAACTTGATTTGTGAAGTGCAAATGGCACACTTGAATAGGAAACAGTGCAATTAAATTACTTACAGGATTAGAGATTTCATTCTGTTGTCAGAGTTTTTCATTCAGGAGCCTGCATTGCATCCCTCCAAGCTCCACAGGACAGAGTAAGGGTTTTTTTGGGAATTATAAAACTTCATAGATGTACAAAGTTTATGTACTCTGTACTAAATAACAGGGAAATAAGAAGAAATTGCAGGACTGCGTACCTCGCAGAAAACTACACGCAGGTTTCAAAGTTATTAATTTTCTTTGTTTGAACTCTGGGCAATTGTAGATGAAAAATGATGAAGCAAAGTGTCTCCCTTGTACACTGGTTTCCATGATAACAGTGGGGTTTACAGGGGGAAAAGCATGAGAACAAAATGATGAAGAACAGAGTATGTGGTGAAGGAAGACAGACTGAAAATGGAGTAAATTAAATTAATTTAGACAGAAAAAGTGCATCTGAGAAAAAAAAAAAAGAGAAAGGGAGTGCAGAAAAAATAATGGAGGCTATTTACAGAATTTAGAGAATGAAGTGAAAATGAGAGATATTGTTGTCAGGTTTTTCAGCCTGATTTAGATCAGTACTACAGTAGATGATTAATAGAAAATAAAATTTATGTGGGGACCTGCAGGAGGAGTGAATTAAATATTTTATTTTCTTCATACTCATAAGAAAACTTCCAGAATATAGGAATATATTGTTAATTAAATACCTAAAACTAAACTAAAAAAGGAAATAATAGCCTTGTTACTTAGAAAGAGTTCCCCTGTCTAGATGGCAATCAGAAATGAAATACTGTAGAACAGTTCTGGTGCTGTGGATATGCAGTTTAGGCAGTGTTAAGCCAGAAGACAGGAGAAACTGGTTGATATCCATCTCTTTTCAGTAAAGACTATTGAAAACAAAAATAATAGAAAATAAAATCTGACCTTATGTATGATCAATCATTTTAGACTGACATAATACAGAAGAGTCAGCTCTCTCTTCTCAGTAGAGCTGAAAACAAGCTCTATTTAATTTAATGAAATTGCACTAAATTGATATCAGTACTGTCAAGAACAAAAGAAAAAAAACCCCAAAAAACAACCAACAACTCATGAAAGAATCGTACTAGTGTGCATTTCCAGCAGGGCAGAATCTGGCTCACAGATGTTCACGTGCAGGCAGATGGTGTTTGTATGTAATACATGTACAGACAGATAGGCATAAATAGTGACTGCTAAAAGCATCATTTCTGAGAAGACTTAAAAGGAGAGTTTTAGTATATGCTCAGTTATTTTTTCTAAACTTTGTTGCTCCACTAAGTCCTTTCATGCACCAGAGTGATTTGACTGCAAAGACAAGGAACAGCCTCAACTGTGGCATTTTCCAAAAGAAAAAAAGGTTCCATGTAAACGTGGAAGTCGGGCAAAGATTATGTGGAAATTTTAGTCAGAATGCTGTGAAGGGAACCACAAGGGTGGTTGGCTCCCCAGATTCAGTCCCACTGATTCACCAGCAGCAAGCAGAGCTCCTGCTGTTCATGATGCAGCTTTGAGGCCTGGGTGCCCTCACTGCTGGCTGTTCTTTGTGCCTGCACGATGGAAGCTTGGATCAAACAAATGCAGGAGTTCCATTTTAAGAAGGTGGCAGGGCAGCAGCAGAGAGCGCTGCCTTGGCCTCCCTCACGGTGCCCCTTCCCGCCCTGCAGCGCGGACGCCATTTTGCCGCCATTTTGCCATGCAGGCAGAGGTGTGAGGGCAGAGCGCTCTCCCCTCACGGCCTTCAGCTAAACCTCTCTGGCTCTCAGGCTGCTATGCACCTCAGGGAAAGGCCAGGGACATTTTTATAGCAGTTTTCGTGCTCCTATGCACGTTGGGATTGCTCAGGCGTCCCTGCACACCTGCCAGCCCAGGTGCCACCCTCCCTGCACCTCAGGAGGGGTTGAGGTGGGAAAAAGAACATGGTCACCTCAGGGGAAACATGGAGCCCAGAGCTACTGCAGCTGTGTGTGGCACCCCTGGAAGGGAAAAACACCCAGGAAGAGAGGAAGAAATAGAAAAAGAGGCACAAAATATGGAGTAGCTAAAGTGGGTGTTGCATTCCTTCCACAAAGGAAGCATGAAGACATCCTTCAAGGTGGTGCTGCGCCAGGGGAAGTACAACATGGCCACCTGGGCAAGAGGAGCACTGCCACCAGCCTGGCAGATGGTGCAGGGCAGCAGTGCCCAGGAGGAGCAGGCCCAGGCTGAGAGGATGCCAGCCCTCAGGGGAAGAAGCTGCCAAGGAAAAAGTTAGTTTTTTAACTGAGGTGTTTCATTCTTCTGGCTCCTCTAGCCTTGTGAGGGTTCTTGGCTGCAGCCACCATCATGGCACCTACTGTTTTTGTAGTATGTGGGTGACAGTACAGGGCTGTGGTGGCTCATTCAACCACAACTCGGGCAAAAATGAGAGGAGGAGAGGGAACCAGGCTAAACTTAGGGGGTTATATTCTCTCAAAATATAAGTCTCCTGAAACCCTCTGCTCCTCAGCCCTTCCTTGGGCGAGGAGATTTCTTCAGCCCCCTTAACACTGGCAGAGTTGTTCTGTGCTGTGGTTATTAACTCTTTTGAGGATGAAAGGGCAGGGGCAGCAGGGCAGCAAGGGCTACCAGCCCCTGGCATCACTAGCCCTGCTTGGGAGCCTGGCACCAACAACTTTATCCATGGCATTTCCAGGTCTTGTTTTCCAGCCAGGGCCCTCCCTGGTGGGAGCTGATGTGCTGCTGCTTGCAGTATCTGAAAACTTGTGACAAAATTTCTCTGTGTTGCGGGTGGATCTAGATAAAGAATCCATGGAATGGGTTGCAGGGGGGTGGGTGCTTGTGCTTTCTCAACAGAGTGCTGTTTCTAGAAAATCAAACTAAACTAGTCAGTTCTGTCAAGGAAATGTTATAAGCTCCTGTTAGATATTATTCCTTTATGCCAGGCATTTATGGTTTGTTTCTGTCACAGTGACAGGTGGAATTTTCACAGGGATAAAAGTATTCTTGGCAAGGAATAATTAGCAGAATATTATGGATTAGGTGGGTGCTCCCTGTGCAAGGACAGAGCCAAAGCAAAACTTGTGAGGAGAAAGAAAAGGCTGCAGTGACAATTTTGTCCTATTGCTGGTTATATTCTCAGTGACCTGTAAAATCAACAGAGCTTTTAGTGTTTACAGTGCATCAGGCATAATAATAATAATAATAATAAATGTACATGTACAATACATTTTGAGAGAATGGAGTTGAAAGCACTGCTTCAGGAAGTGCAGCCGTGTCCAAAAGAAGCTGCTGTTCTGTTCATGCAAGGTCTGTGTACACAGCCCTGGATTTCAGAGTGCAGTACTTGTGCCCCAGGGGCCCTTGGTTTACTGGGTTCTTGAGACAGCTGAAAGTCGTCTCATTAATGTCATTATTGATAGCAAAGGAAACGTACTTAAATTGCATTTCAGAGAGATAAAACACATAATTAAACATATTTCAGAATTCTTTTTAATTATATGGAGTCTATTTTTTAATCTTGAGCTCCTCAATGTCTTTGTCTATCTAAGCAGACAATAAACTTTTAATTAATAGCCAGTAAAGACCTCAGGATAGAAATAGAATCCTACAAAAAGATTTCTGTTGTGCTTTATTATATGAACAAATCTCCAAAGAAGACTTCTAATGTCCTAGTTTTTCTTTTTGAATATTCTTATTCCTCTGGGTAGAATCCAGCTTGGACAGAGGTTAGTGCACTTGATGCCTGGCTGGGTCATTTTGCTGTCAGGTGTAACTACACTTGCCCGTTAGCATTCTTTCTCTTTGTTGGAGAAATGGTGTATTTTTGACCCCACACATCCCCTTTTCTCTCTGTTGCCAGCGGGCTGTGTGCAGTGCTAGCACAGCCAGAGCATTTCCAGAGATTTTCCTGCAGTGAATTCCTCATAAAACTCAGAGCTGATCAGGGCACCCCAGGCTAGGGAGCAAAGTATTGCTGCTGTCCATCTCTTCACTGTTACTGCAGTGATAAATATTCATTTTGGGGACCCCTCTTAGCTCTGGGAGCTGTGTTTAAATTGCCAAAAAATGGAGTTCGTTTGGACACTTTACCTATATGGCTTGCATCAATGCAAGATGCCACATCAGTACAAGTCTCATCTCATTCATCCTTTCTCTAGAATAAGGACACAATAAGATAAATTTATTTCCAAATTTCAGTATGCAGCCCCTGCTCTGTCTCGATACAGTTAATTTCAAAGAAAGTGTTTGCTCTTTCTGCCTTGTTTCCAATGTTTGGAATTTCAGATGTAGTCTATTTCCAAATGCCTTGCTATTGTTCATACAGATTTAATTTTCCTTGGTCTCTCTGTAACAATCTGGTATAATTTATTCGATAAAACAATTAAGTTCTTTTTAAAGAGAGTTCACATTAACCCTGTTTTGATTGCTTTTCATGCTAAACACCAAAGTCTTGAGTGATTTCTGTTTTCTAAAACAGAGTGCTGAATATCTTTTAAGAAAACTATAATGGACCAAGAACAATGACTTTACTCTGAGACATCTCATTGAGTCCTACTGAAATGCAGGTGGAGCTGTCTGACTAAAATCTTATGCAAAGATACTTGGATTTCTACAGAGACATCTATTTGTCTTCATTTTCTAAAGAAGCTTCGAAGTGTGTGACAGGTATTAATTCACTTCTAATGTGCTCAGTGCTTTCCTCAGACTTGGAGGGCAGGGGGACTGTGGGGAACAGGTGGGTATGCTGTGCCTTCATCGCAGCCCCTGGGACCAAAACACACCAACATTGTCTGAATTAGCTCCCCGTGTTTCCTGAAAAGCCTGGGAAGGGGCTGCACAGGCTGTGGCATTGGGCAGTTAGGGGACACAGAGGGCTGAGATCGATGCCTGTCAAACCACACGAGGGTATAGGATATCTAGGATACACCTATAGCCCTGCTGTATCTCTCAGAGGGGTTTATTTGTCCCTCCTCACGGTGAGATTTACCCAGGTTCGGGCTGGAGCTCAGCTCTGAAGGCTGTGGGATGGTTCCTAACAGCGCCGTGCCGCCTTCGCATCAGCAGATGGAGCTCCAAGATAAATCGTTCCAGCCCTGAAGCATTTCAATCAATTAAACATAACTGCTGTTAAGAGACCACAGTAATTACAAGGCTAAATGATATCCTTAAATAATCACTTGGGATTTATACATTTTATTCCTTAAATCTTATCATACATACATGGAGGTTTGTTAGAGAGAAAAATAAAATTAATTCTTCTCCTCTTTGCCAGATCTCTCTGGTGTCTTTCCAAGTGTTTAGAAGACTGAATGATAGCCAAAGTCATACATGTACTCTTGGCTACAGTGCTTTTTCTTCATCTGCCTACAGAAATCCAGTTTATAGAAACCTGCTTATGATAATGTGCTTTATTTTTAACCCTCTTAAATTCACTGCATTTTTCCCATATAATATGGACAACTAGTACTGACTTCTTTGGTTCTCCCACTTTACTGTGTTGGCCTTTAGTATCCTAAATAATACTCTATATTTAGTGTTGTAATAATTGTTAAAAAGTCTGACCCTCTACTTCAGTGTAATTTTCATTATAATTAAATTGTCTCTGACTTCTACCATTCACATATATGCTAATTGTTCCCAGTGTTTAAATGCATGCCTTAAAACTTTGGGAAGAGGAGAAGAAACATCAACAATAAGAATTGCCACCTTAAACTGTGATGTCTCTACAGGATAGAGTTGTCCAACAATATTTTTTGTAACAGTAGTAAAAGATAAACTGTCAGGGCACCAAAAAAATGGTCTTAAAATTATTAATTAAATTACTCAGCATATGACAGGATTGACAATTTGTTTTATGATAATTTGAGCTTTGCTAAAATAATTGTCAGAAAGATAGAAACTAATTAGAACACAGCAAGAAGATTGCCAGGCAGCTTCTTTCCAGGTAAGTGAAATTAGGAAGAGTTAGGAGGCTGTGAGAACGACACCCACGTTGGAGATCAATGACAAGAATTGACTATAGTAGGAATCCTGGATTAATGTCCTGTTGTTCACGACATGGGATGGGAAATGCTGCTGGCATTGTCTTGTTTTTGGCTCTCTGATAACCTCAGGCAGCACCAGTGAAGCCAGGGCTATTTTATATGAATTTATTGAGACTCTGTTTGCATCCTGTTAGTTAACTAAACATGTGTTTGCTTCTTCTGACATGTGAGAAATCCACAGAGAAGCATTAGCCATATTATATATTAATGTAAAATGAAATTAATAGTGATGTGAGCTAATAGGCTGGGCTTTGAACTTTGACTGCAATGGGGAAGATTTCTTTCTTGTCCTTCCCACTCAGACAGAGGGATGGTAAACTTTTGGTAGGTGATGGGAAGATGCTGGCATCCAACATTGTGAATCCCAGTAGCTGGAATTGCTGAGAAGATGGATCACACACCCTGGGGACCTGTTTCCATTTTCACTTAAATTCCTTCTGGTGATTTTGCCAAGGCTGCACCTCATACTGCAGTTTACTTTCCTGTTCCCTTGAAGGAATGAACCCAGCATGATAAGAGCAGATTGACAGTAAAAATGATGGGACACAGATTTTTTATGAATATTTCTCAGAGAGGTCATTCATTAGAATGCACGGCTGACAGTGAAAGTTGAGATAATGTTTCTTCCCATGGGAAAAATGCTGAGCAGGAGAGGACAGAACCCCTCCCTGAGCTCCCTGCTCCCCCCACACTGCAGGCCCTGCTGCAGGTGAGCAGGAAAATGCAGGTGTTTGTCCTGCTGAGTCTCTGCTGCAAAATGGCAGCGATTTAGGGGACCAGCTCCCCCCTTCCCCCGACCTTGGGCAGTGCTGCAGCGTCAGTGCCCATAACGACCTGGGCATAAGCTATGCTTGCTAGAGCTTTACAGGGGAAATTTTCTCTAAGGATCTGCAGTGTTCACCTGCTGTGACCTCCTTGCAATGTTTATGGAAATGTTTGGCTGAGCTTGTGAGGATCTGTAAATCCCCAAAAGATCTTCATGCAGAATTTCCATTGATTCCACTCGCAGTTAACTTTTACCAAATCCTTGAGTATCTAAAAAAAAAAAACACAAAAAAATACCTCAAAGGGGAAGGCTTAAAAAAAAAAAAAAAGAAATTAAAAAGAAATTAATTAGGTGGGAAAAGCAAAACACCTTCTCCTGTTTGAAAATTCAATTCCATATAACTGTAACCCTTGGTACTCAGAGCAGCAACTTTAATCAGAACTGTGGCTGATTTTTTTAGCAATTTTTTTACTGCAGTACAGCTTTGCTATTAAAACCCATTCTTCTGTTATGCCTTGGAGGAGAGATGGCTCTGTTGGGAATAGCATAAAGCATGTATATTGAATTTCTTTTTTTAAAAAAAGAGGTTAAAGTAGAAATAACAACCTTGTCAAAGAGCATTGGCTGGAGAGCAGCTTGCAGAATCCAATAGCCCTTGGGCTTGCCTTCAATGGTCCAGTCTCCAAGGTGGTTGCAAAGCCCTGGAAATATTGTCAGTGTTGATTGTTATTTTTAATTATGAAGGTAAACACTGTAAGTTCGATGAGAGCTAAGAAGCATGGCTTGTCAGTTAAACTGAGATCTGAAATGCATTAATGCTGAAATTTCCATCTTTTAAAACCCTCTGGGATTTTTTGGAAGAAAGGAAAGGACAGACATGAATAGGATGAAGTTTAAGCAGAGACATAATATGATTTTGGTAAGAAATTGCTATGGAACAGAACCTGAGTTTTTAAGCCAGCACAGGTGAGTTTGACTGTGAACTTCCTGATCAGAGCTGGTTCAGTCTCTGTGTAGCTGCTGAACAGCACCTTCAGGGAGAAAAGTAGATAGTGAAATAATTTCTATTTAAAACATTTCATTGCTTCAAGTTAAGTCTGGTTGCACAAAGTGGAAAAGAAAGCTGAAGAAGAATGATATCAAGAAGCTTCATAGGTAAAAAGGAAATATAGAATAAATCAGGAGTGTCTGACATTTCCCTTTCCACTTGGCATAAACCAGCAGAGCAGCAAGCACTCATTATAAGCAGTGCTGTAGGATAAATTCTCCTGGAAAGATGCTGAATGTTCATTTTTTTCATTGCACCACCTGCCCCAAGGCCAAACTTGTCCAGAATTTTAAGCATGCAGTACCAGGCAAAAGTGTTAAAACCAAGTACCACTTATTTAGCTTTTCTTGAGTAGGAACAGTCTGGATATAGACACTGAAGTTTCAGGGAACTTGCTGTCATATGTTTGTGAACATGAGTAAAAAATCCAGTGCTGAGCCAAAATCTAGCAGCAACAGGAGGGAAAAGCTCAGGAGAGGGGATCTCTGTGCTACTGTCAGCAGGAAAAATGACATTATATCCCAAATATGTCCTACATCCTTTCAGCAGGACCCACAGACTCTGAATGCTCTCTGGCCAGAAGGAGAGGGAGGTGAAGAGCAGAAGCACAAAACTGCATAACAGAACTGTCACTCCCTCCTTTGTCTTTCTGCAGCATCTGCCTGGGAATCCTGGAGTCTTCATTTATCATCCTGCAGTACTGAAATCTCTGCCTGGAAAGGTTTCAAAGGAATTAGGGAAGAGCAAAGAAGGAAGGAAACAAATCCAGTAACAGAATTCCAGCTCCTCTCATAAATTGCATGCTGGCCTAAGCTTTAGCTGGAATTTCAAGGCAAATGTTAATGGTCTGATAAGACTTATAGTCACAAGAGAGGTTTTTTAAAATGGAAATAGCATTGATAATACAGTGAATGGTTCAGGAAATGATCCACTTTCGACTAAAACTTCAAAGATAGACAGGCAAGGCTCATTTACTGGAGAAACCACCCACGTAAAATAATATGCCTGAAATCTCTCTGGCCAAGGAGACAGCTTATTTCAGAGATAGTCATCCAAGACCTCGGCTAGTGCAAATCAGCACAGCTCGACTGATTGAATCCTGTGAAAACATAATTGGGTAGAGTATCCCCTGCACTCCATTTCTTGGAGAGAGGTAAGGACAGGTCCAGTTCTTGTGGTGAAGAGGGCAGAAGCTGTGACAAGGAGTAATCTACAGGAGAGACATAATGGAAGGGAAATAAATTTGTCTGTCAAAGGATTCAAAACAGTTTGGAACAATGAAAAATGCAATATAGCTGCTCATTTTTGAGAAAGTGTCATAAAAAGGCTGATCAAGAAGTCCATCCAACTTTGCAGTAGAAAAGATTAGGTAAAATGATACCATTTTCAATAGAAAATTGTAGGGAGAAAAAAGCAAAAGAGCTCAGCTCTCTCTCTGCAGAGTAATTACTAAGAGATATCTACTCAAGCTTTGTTCAGTCAGAGATCATGATGACACTCACAGAGATACAGCCAGACTGTCTGTTTGGCTAGACAGCATTAATATAAACCACATAATTTAGAAACTACCTCTCCAGATTCCATCTCCAGATAGAAATCTGCTAATGAACCATGATTCAGTTATATTCCTAATCAGGAAAAATATCTTTCAAGCTGTGTTCCAACTGGGCAGTGTTTTGCTTCCTTACATCCCAAAGACCAATTAAACATTTGGTATGCAGCTATGCTATAGATAATGAATGTTCTGTACAAATTAAATCAATTTTGGTAAGAAAAATAGCTTATATTCTGCTCATTTCAGTAAAAAGCCAAACTGCTGATTTGCAGGACCCCTGTAAAATGGAGTCCTACATGGAAGAGAGCAGGGATTGTAAATCTGGGTGGCACCATGACAGTTCATGGGATCGGCCACCGGAGAAATTGGTGCCTGGTCTGATTCTGCAGCATGTCAGTCACAGAGCAGTGATACCACAGTCTTAGTGGGCCTCCACCTGAGGTAGATTTGGCCCACTTAACTCAGGTCTGGAAAGGATGAAGTCCTATCAGAAAAACCTGGAAATAGCTGAAAATATAAATACATCCATTAATAGAAAGCAGGACTTTGTAACCCTCCTCTCTCATCACGTGGATCTACTCCACTCCTTTTTTTACCAGGTCAGAATTCTGCATTAAAATCTTCACTGCCTGAAGTTTAAATTAAAACCTCTCCATCCTGGCAAGGAGAAAATACAGAGGAAATCCTAATGCAAAAATATCCATATAGTTCAGAATCAGGACAGAATCCAACCTCTGCACCAGACTTCAAACAGTGAACTACTATTTTAATATATAGAATTTTTTAGGAAGATCATAAAAAGCTTTCACAATGGTTCTCTCCTGCTATAATCAGGGAAGCCAATTCACTCCAGTCAGAGAAGAGTCATCCTAGCAGTATCTTAATCTTAGTATTTAATTGACATCAGACCATTTATCATCCAGGTTTCTCCCCAAAGATAATTGCGTTTACATATATGTTCAAAACACATTAAAAAAAGGAGTGGGGGGGGAGCTATTTGTGTCTGTGATTTGTATCTTTTGTTGCTGGATATTTTGGAGCATCTTATTTTTCAGGCTGTTTCCTGATGGCTTGAATTCTGATTACTTATCCTCAGGAACTCAGTATGATATTAGTTCCACTGATCTTGTTGACTTTGCTTTCATGTGCAGCGGGTAACGCTGGGGAAAAGCAGAAAGGATGGAGTCATTATGGATTCTGAAAGAAGTAAAAACAAACACCCACCACAGAACACTTGGAAGAGCACAGGAGACCCTGCAGCACAGCTCTGCTATAACAACCCACTCATCCCCACAAGCTTTATCTTTTTGAGTGGAAAATGTGCTGGCAATAGAGACAAGCTTGTATGAGAAGTGCAGGCTAAGCCTCCAGGTAAAGGTAAGTAAGTCAGTGCTTTTCAACAGAAGAAGAGGCAAAAGGAAATGCACAGTGCTGGACTGAAAATCCTGACAGATTTACAGCAGAAGTGTGGCATACAACACTAACCTATCAGTGGAATCAAAGGTGAGCAACCCAGCAGTTTTTAGGTAGTTTCCCTATGTTAAGACACTACCACTGAAAAAGCATCCAGGGAAATCAGAGGGGAAACATGCATCCAAATCTATGCATATTTCAGCTGGTGGAACTGGAATATCTTATTTACAGCACATGCCAATAATTGTTATTTGACAGCACTCCAAACAACATTAGTGTTTGCATTGATGCATTTGCACATTGATAGCTTTGCACTGAGGTCCTCTCAAAGCTGCGTTTCCCCAAAATCTCATTTTGCCAAGGAGGACCTGCTGAGCTGTGCTGATACACAGCTCTGCACACTCAGATGCTGACATTTGAGTGACCCATTGATGATCTTATTGACTAAGTGCCATGGGAAGAGATTGAGTGCCCATTTGATAGAACCAGGAGATGAAAACTGGTGTCCAGGCTTTGATCCTTCTATTTTACAACTGGGTTCATATCCTTCAAAATCTCTCTATTTAATTGGCATCTCCCAGAGAAGCAAAAAGCCTGAAAAGACAAGGGCAGAACTTCATATGAGAGGCGAAAGCTGAAGCAAAGACAATAAACCATTTTGCCTGGCTAACAGATAGAAGCAGAATAACTGGATTTGAATTCAGAATGGCAATCTAAATTCAGGACTGAATGATCAGGTATTTTGGGGGTTTTCCATCCCAGACTGTCAAAAGGGCTGAAGCAGGCAGGCAGGTGCATGCTCATCTCTACCGTTGCAGCTGTGAGGGAAAAAACGGAATTTGTGTTGTCTTGTATTTAGAAACTCTCCCTTACCTGGCAGGGTTCTTCTGCTGAATCTAACAGGAATATTTTTTATTTCCTCTGAGACATGATTTAAGGCTCCTGCAGTATTCAGAACAGCTGTGCAATGTAAAAAAAGAAGGGACTGTAGAAAATGAAAGCAAAAGGCAGAGTTAGTGAAAATAAAGCTGAATGGGACAACAGTGAGGTATATAAAGAATTGCAAATGTGACTCTTGTTAAGGCTGCAATCCAGAGCTTATTAATTTGTACAGATTCTTTCCCTTTTATTTAGTGGTCTTTTAAAACCCCATATCGTGGGTTAGGATCAATAGAGTTTTTTTTAAAACAGTTTTCCGGGGTATAAATCCTACTGGTACATAGAACTAGAAATGGAAGATGTAATAGTGTTGATCTCTTCCCAGAGCATAGGAATGAGCTGCACCATTGTGGAGAGCCCATCAGTCTACTCAAGGCAATTTGTAACGAGATTTTGTGTGGTGTCAGTTGAGCTGCATATCAGGGAATGGAAGGACAGAGCAAATTATTGAGACAGGCAGGCAAAATCTGCTTGAAGAAGTAACTATGCAGTTAGAATTTGTTATATGGCAGCTACACAGGACTGAAAAAATCTGGTAAAATACCGAAAAATGGCTAAAATGAGGATTTTTTTTATGAGCATTATGGATCCCCATATCCTCTGCCTTATCCCATGTACAGATCATTCTATCTTCCTGTGAAAGGTCCACAGGGAAAAAAATCCACAAATCCAAAAACTTTGTTGAGAAAGGACTCATGAACTTTTAATTGAAGATCTTCAGGAAAAACAGGAGGTGCTTTCCTACCCTTGCCCAAAACAGTTTCTGTAAAAAGAGCTCCTGAAGACAAATGTCATGCTTGGAGAAATACTTTTATTAAAGAGGTAGACAGTTCACAGGCAATGCTATAAGTCAATTTTTAGGTGTCTTGTGAAAGCAATAAATAGCAGCAAATGTGCAAGTAGGGGACAGTACTGTGGCAGTCCTCTGCAAAACAAAGCAATACATACAAACCAAAAAATACAAAACAAATAATTGCAATGTTGTATAGCAATTCCTAAAGGGTCCTGTCACTGTGGTTATAGTCAGCCAGGGATTGCAAAACACCAGAGCTGCACTCACACATTTAATGTTTCTCTGCTGTGGCACAGCAGCAGTCTTGGGGCACAGCCATCTTGGGGCATCCATGGCTCTGGCTATGAGAGGAGACATTGAGTAACAGGGAGGCAGTTGCTGCAGAAATCCCCAGCATGGTTTTCCTAGGCAGTCACCCCTTGGGAAATATGCACTCTTACTGTAAGAGTGAACTTGTTGGATTGCAGCTCCTAGTACCAGCCTCTGTTCACCAGCCTTTCTTTAAAATAAAGTAAAAATGACAGGCAGTCAGCCTAGCTCTGTATTAGAAATTAGTATGGTTGAAGAAATCATGTTTTCTGTAAATAAAATGGAAGGATCTTGACTATGTTTTTTGCTACCTAAAGCATCTTGATGTCCTTTATTAAGTTCTTTGTGTAGAATACAGAGAAAGAGAGAGAAGAATTAAAAAAGCATTCCAGTTGTGATACAATTATAAGCTAATATATCAGTCCATGAGGAGCAGAACCACAGAGTGCAAAGCTGTGTATGCTACAGTGCAGCTGAAATTACATTATTAGAGAGTAGATTTGGCTTTGTTCTGCACAGCAGAGCCTGAAACAGTAAAAAAATGTATGCAATTATTCTCTATGTGAATTCTAACAAACAGCATCTCGTGAAAGAGAGAGATCCTTCAATAGTGCTGGATCTGGGAAAGGGAGACTTAACAGACAGCTCATAAGTCATGTGGCAAGGGCACAAGTGGCTCACAATCCATCCAGCTTTTGATTCAGCACCCCTCTCTGCTGATTTCTGGGGTGAGCTTTAAAAAGCTATGACAGGTGACTGAGAAACCCTTCTCTAACTGTCTGTAGTAATTCCTCCTGGAGATACTCACTCCTCTCTGCCTCATCCTAGAAGGCTGAATTCTCAGAGGTGGGAGCAGTCACAGTGTCCTCATGCTTCGCTTCCCATGGCAGGCCCTGCTCTCAGCAGGAGCTTGATGTGTCACTGACAGTGAAACCCAGAGCCACCAGCCCAGGTGGGTGTATGGGGGAACAGGCTGACCTCGTTTCATCCCAAGGCAGGGATGATACTCAGGGCTTTTCTTAAAGGTAGGTGATAAAGATCAGAAGCAAGTGGAATATGAACTTACTTCCATTTGGGGAGAAGCCTTGAATTTTTCCTTAACAAAATACAAACTTCTCAATTGTATGTGTAACAAGCTGCTGCAAAAACTGCCACCACTTCAGTTTCCAGCAGAAAGAGAAGAGTCTGCTTTTACTGATACAGGCTTACAAGCACAGGCATTTGTAGGGACTCTGTATCCCCTCCTGCATTTTTACTACTTTATCTTGGATTTGGACTGACACTATCACTGGAATGATAGTGGAATCACACATCACTGGAATGGGGACAGTGTGCCTATGTGCAGTTTTTTACCTGCAAGACCACCATGTCAGCAGAGCATTTGCAAATGTTAGTGCCACAGGAATGCTGTGGAAAGGACTCATCAGTATGCATGCAGTAGCTGCTGAGCACAAATATGTATGAAATTCTGATCATTGGTATTGAAATGGAGATCCTGAATATAAATTAGGAGGCTTCTAAATACATCAAATTTCAGTTAAATGAGAACTAAGTAAATACTGCATTTTAAAATTATAGTTGTCTTACATGTTAAAAAAGGAAATCTGATGTTAGTTGGTTCTTCAGATTAGTTAAAGCCCTTTAGGAAAGTAAAAAATACATTACTAACAGAGACATTTAAATTTGAAAAATAATTGCCTAGGCATAAGCAAGACTTTTATCATGCATGTGAAGCTTTTAAATCTTTAGATCTTGTTGAGATATGGCAGATAGGATATAAAAATGCTTATCTGTGCAATTATTTTTTGCTCAGGGAATAAATTCTTAAGTAAATTGATAATCCTAAACAAATAAAAAGCCCTAAAAGAGAGAGAATTCACTGTATCTTTTTCCAGCTACCACTTGTTAGGGCTTTGTCTTTACAGCTCGCCTGCTATGGCAGCTCCCTGAAAACCATTAAACATTGGACATTTTCATCTTCCCTGAACATTAAAGAAGAGAGAATTCCCATCATCAGGGGTGTAGAAAAACCACCATCAATTTTTTCTCAATTCCCTTTGCAGAGGAGTTGAAATGCACTTTCCCTTTGCATTGTCAGCTGTAATCCTGTGAGCAGCTCTTCATACAGTTAATAGACAACCCTACATAGGGAAAACATCAGTAACTTTGTTTTTTGCTTTATCAATCCTCATCTAGCAAACCTCTTTAATTAACTATCTCTAACAGAAGTTTTTAATTCAACCAGTGAGAAACACACAGTGTGTTAGTACTGCATATGTTCAAATCACCATGAAGTAAATATTTGATTAGCTTTCTCTTCATCTTAAGCTGGTCTATGCTTAACATGTCAAATAACTGTGGAAAAGGAGAAT
Source organism: Acridotheres tristis (assembly GCA_037013685.1). NCBI lineage: Eukaryota > Metazoa > Chordata > Aves > Passeriformes > Sturnidae > Acridotheres > Acridotheres tristis. The sequence goes on from CM072895.1 coordinate 6,149,943, forward strand.
GCAATTAATAGTAAAAGAAATAATGGGAAAGCATGTCTAAAATTCAGAAGTGGCTGGGAGTAGAAATTCAGAAGGCAGTACTTTACTCTTTGAGTATTTTCTCAGTCTCTCAAATAACAAAGGTACAAAATGTATCTGTGAAATCGAGCCCTATCTTTGTGTATGGACACAAGGGGATTTGGGACGACAGCCACAGATACATAAGAGAGCACTGCCTTCACTCTTCTCCACAGTTCAAAACATATCTGTTGTGTCTAAATTGTGGGTAGACAGTTGCTAGGCATTGAATGCTTATTTTTAATGATTATACTTATACAACTAGATTTCTGAGAAAACCAAAATAAGAAGCTTTCTTTTGCTGTAATTTCACAGTTAAATGCTAAAACAAGGGCACTGCTGGAGGTATCAGAATACAAAAGACACATTGCTTAGTTTGCAGTACAGGCATGTGGCAGCACATATGGCATTACACGTGAACACCAAACAATATGCTCAGACCCCAAAGAGTTTGCAGGAAGTCAGAGGAAACACAAGTAGGTGACAACAATGACGTGCAGTGTAAGAGGAAAGTGGAACCAGTGGAGCATGAAAATGCATTCACTCCCCCTTCTCCTAGGATGGAATACAGAATACAGTTGAAAGCAGAGAGGATTGTCTTCAGCAGATCCAGGGGCTGCATCTGGGACTGTCATGATAAGCACAGCTGTTGGTTTGTTGGTGCTTGTGCTCCCATCCTGAACTTCTGTGGATGCTCACTCAACACCCTCTGTGACTCTAGAATGAGGAAACACTAGAAAGCAAAGGTCATTTTTTGAGGATCCCAGTTTGTACACAACCCATAATGTACAGCAGCAGGTCAGAGTGCTCCTGCCTGACATACTTAAGCAACTCTGAAGGTTTGAAGTAGCTGCATTTACAGTTCCACCACAAAGACAGTGGCTCTGCTTTACAGATCATCTCGTGCTGATGCTTTTTTGGAGACTGAGCTAATACTGCTGCTTCTTAAATCCTCAGTCTCAGGTAAAGTCTTACTTGAAGTCTGGTTCATGCCTGTAGCAAAAGTCTTTGTCACGAAACAGAATAAATACCTTTAAAAGTTCATTTACACATGATTTGAAAAGGACTTTTATTTGGAAATGGCACTATCCATAACAATCTGGATTGAAAGGCAGAGCTACACATAAATAAATATACAGCAGAACACCAGGTGAAGCAGGTGTATCAGTTTATAGAAAACTTGCTTTTTGTGTTTTACAGTGCTCTCAGAGCGCCTTTAGCATTGCATACCTTTTGCAATCACATAATTTTATTCATTTCAGTAGAATTTCTCCACTTACACTGATGAAATAAGGAGGAGACTGCAGTGCCATATTTGTACTGGGAGTCAGGGCAGGATGTCAGGATCACAGTCTGTCACTTGCTGTGGTGGGCATAAAATGAAGATGATTCAGGCCAAAGAAACAGTCTCCAATATCAGTCTTAAACCTGAGGATTTAACAAGTAGCAATTAAAAACCTTTCTTCAATAAAAGAATTCTACAAGTCAATGGCAATAAGTTCTGTTGCTGATTAATTTTCCCAATATTTCATGGCAACATATTTCCTCTTTCTGGTTGGAATATGTGGTTAGAAGTAAAATCAAGAGCCTTTCAAAAGGTGAATTATTTGGAGTGGCTGAAAATCATCCCTGTAAGAGACAAGTACTTACAAGCACAAATCCTGCTGAAATTTAGGAGACATCCTGACACTTTATGCTAATCCTAGGTAGGGATCCAATATGTGTTTTTATGGGCTCTTTAATGATGATAATATTTATACAATCAGTAAGCATTTTTAAGAAGAGAAGGCTTGGAAAAAACTAACAACACTTCAGTGGGATGGCATTTCCACCTTCAGCTGTCACAGTTAATGTTTTATTGATAAGATGCAGGTCTTGCTGACTACCATACATATCCTTTACTTCATTTCCTTTGCAGGCAGCAAGAATCCATCATTCACATTTTTCTCCTGGCCTACATCTGTCTAAGGCAGTATTCTCAGTATATAGTACTGGAACAATATAATATCTCATATTATTAAGTTGATTGCTAGGTGCCTGATCCTGTTGTTTAAGCCCTGTCAGTGAGCACAGGGGCTTCACAAAATTTTGGAGGCACATGAACATCTGAGACTCTTGATTCAGGAAAGAAAAACTGCTGATCATCTACAAAAGCAATCAATTATTTTGTACCTTTCTCTCTTCTCACCCAGAGTGCAAAAGTGAAGGTCTAGACACAATAAAAATGATAAAGGTGACAGAAATGTTCATGTACAAAGCAAAGTCACACTTCTTTCCAAAGATGCTAGGATGGAAATCTAAAAACCAGTGGAAGAGTGGGCTCAGCATCTCCAGTGAGGCAGTGGCTGTTCACAGCAAATTTCACTCTGTGCAAAAGCCTGTGCACCATTTCCACATCCCTTGGGTGCAGTATCGGCCCTCTCACTGGGAATTAATGAGTTCTTCAGTTCACCTACCTTCATTCTAATTTCTAGTTCACTGACTCAACTCACTGGTCACAGTCATCTCTTGTTTCTGTCTCGGCATCAGAACTATTCCTTATCATATGTCACTCCTCTTAACTGAATCCTTTTCATATAATTGTAGAAAATTACTTGTATTTTTTGATAAGGGCATAAAGAGAAGCTTGACCTGAGGTACAACATGGAAAATTGGGAAAGGAGGCCTAAACTTCTGCCACTGATGGATAACCCAATAAAACTGCACAGAGGATTTTTGTATGTGTATCTCTGTCATTCTAAAAGAAAACTGACAGTGGCAAATGTACAAACTCATATTTTGTTTTTTCTTTAATTCATGTAAATTGCAAAATTAGTTACTAACATGTACTTTAATAACATATCCTGTATCTCACACCTATTTTTGAGGATGTTAAAACAAGAATGAACTTTGTGATGCATAAAATTATCAGCAGAAACAGTTTAGTAGAACAAAGCAATGATTACTACAATGTACAAACATGAAAACTGCCCTGAGGACATCCCTTAAACACAGCATTATAAGGAACGATATGAATTGAGTTTCCCATGTCACTGAAGTCTCCTGCTACAAAACCGCCATCACTCAAAGCAAAGCTGGAAAGTTGCCTTCTGGCAGAGTGGAATCCCTCCAGGGTATGGGGATTGATCACACCCAGCCAGTGGAGGACAGCAGAGAAACCTGTCTGTGCCCATTCTGGGTTTTCTTGCTAGCCAGCAGCTCCAAAACTCTTGCATATTTTCATTGAACCTGCTCCTTCTGTACATTCTGGTTTTAGTGACACATGTCATTTCAACTCCATGTTTAAGAAGTAGATGTGGTGTCCCTGCTCATTGCTTTAAGAGTGCAGTTGCTGAGGTCTTGCCTGGTTGTTGCTCTGTTTTCTCCAGTGTTGGCTTCATTCAAGGATGTGTGAGCATATATGTGTAGGAAAGAGAACAAAAGAGCAGACAGGGATGAGTAAGAGAATAAACCAACAAGCATTAGCCCTTTCTTTAAATTATTTTCTCAAAAATGCAAAAATGCCTGCTGGTTTCTTTTCATTTTTTGTTTTCCCAGAGTTTTCACTCTGCTTTACAAGTAGGGGAATCTTATTTTCCCTTTCAGAGACATAGAAAACTTGAGACAAACACAGTTATGCCAGAAGTTATTATGTAATTTCTCTGCTTGTTTGGTTGGGTTTTTTTAATATTCACAAAAAATATTCCCTCCTCTAATTAATGATAGACAAAATTTCTGCATACAAAATAGTTTTTTTCTTTTTTGTTCCATTTTGTTTTTTAATGGTTTGAGCTATATATTGGCCTTAAAGTGTAATTCTTTAAAGTGCAGAGACTGAGTCATTTGCAAAAAAAAAGCATTTAGGTGAAATCCAAGTCAAGATTCAATATGTTAATGCCATCTGAGGGAAGCTTTGAAAAAGATAATTAGCCATCCTTGCTCCTAGATTTCTGTTTGAACCTGTATGTTCTCATCTTTGGAAGTTCTAAGAAACTTTAGTTACAAGTTTTGTTTTTCTGTTGCAACAGGAACTTAGCACAAAGCGATATTTTAAAACGGGTCAGTAAAACTTTGATCTCAAATTTTCAAATCTAGCCTGACATACAGCACCTTAAAGAGGATCTGATTTACAGACAGTGCATGCTCAGCACTTTCCAAGGCAAAGTCCCCCTCTCAAAACATCAGACACATTTTGGAAGTCAAAGTGAATTTTTGCTATGGCAAATATTTCGTGTCAATGATTGATTTTCTTTCTTCTTTGCTTTTCTAGGGATTAAGATTCTGATATTAGAAAGCCTTTCTTGTAGCCCCTGTATGAGGAATAGAATAGGGGGCCCTGTAAAAAACCTCTCATGTTTATGTTCATTATTTTCAAGAGCTCTAGCTTATTTATGTGTCTGTAAATAACCATTTAGCAGCAGTAGGAGTTCTCCATGGAGCAAGTCTGTTCCATTGCACTGAAGCACCAGCCTGAAGGAGGATGCCTGATCAAACTGTCATCTGCATCTTTCAGACTTCACACCTGCTTGGAGTCAAGACAGTTTTCTATTCATAGGCTCTCTCCCTTCATCACTCTGGCCAAAGCGATTCTTAATAGTAGCACTGAGCTGCAACAGCAGGTAATTCAGACTTGTAAAGAAAGGACCAGCTTCTACTGATGCAGATGCAGGCAAAACAACACAGTTCTTACACTGAAACCTTTTCTCTGCTAATACAGCCCCAAAGACAAAGTCTGACTTCCTGCCATAATATGCATTTATTCATTCCTTTATCATCACAGAGCAAAAGTGGTTTTCACCTGTCACAGAACTCCTGGAACTCATCTTCATGTGCCAGTGGCAGAAGGGTTTCTTTGAAACTCTCAGGGGAGAGCCATTTGCATGCAGCACGTCGTGGACATGTTCCAAATGCTGCTGCACCACAGGCATACCAATGCAGAGGGCTTATAAAATAGGGTTTGTCGTGGCTAGTCCTTGAGAGGTGGCATATTGGGAAGAGAAAAATAAAGGCATTAATTGAGACTGTAGCTATTCTCCCCTTAAGAGAAACATGTCCTCTGCCTGCCAATGGCAGTGCGAGTCAATGCCAGCTGCCAGAGACCTTCACACGAGGGATATCTGAGGAGACAAGTGGGAGTGTACAGGGACTAAGGGATTGATATGGAGTGACTCCAAAATTTGCACATATAATTTGTAAGGCCCTTTATTCAGGGGGTGCAGATGCACATATCAGGGCATTTATAGCTTAGTTTATGTCTAGTAAGTAAAGAAGTGGCAAATGAGCAAAAAAAGATAAAAGGTCTTTTGCGACTCAGGAAGAACTTGCACAACTGTGTTTCAGGATCCATACAAATGCAGGGATTAATGGACAGGAAGGCACATACTTGAAGAGTGTACTGTATATTTTCAGCATCTTGCTTTTTGGCTATCACAGATCCTGTAGCTGGCAGAAATAAACAGCAGTACAATTCATCATTTTACTGGATAGTAGGTCCTTTGCATTTATCTTCTTTCACTGATGTGATATATAAAACTTGGTGATTTGTGGGTATTTTATTTTCCATTCAATAAAATATATTTACTGTAGTCTTAAGGTATGTGCAACTTTCAAAAAACGATTAAAACACCAGGAACTGACATAACAATTCAACACAGAATTTCCCAGACAGGAAGGAGAAGAAACATTAATGTTCTGACCACCTAATTAACATAAATATATTTTGAATCTTTCGAAAATATTTTTAATATTTTGAATTTTCTATTCCCTGCCTATTTGAGCACTAATTCATGGAATTGCATTGGTGGTTCTGCTATAGGAAAAAAGACTCCAAGACTGAAAACAACACACTATTACTTCTTCATCATAAGAGAAAAGATACACACACAGGTTGAGGCTGGAGGGGACCAGAAAAGGTAGTTTAAAACCCTGTTATCAGGAAGCTTAAATTTGCTATACATGGAGCCACATTCTTATGTCAAATAGAACTACTTAGGCTGGAAATGTTTAATAACTTCATTAGTGGTTCACTGGGGTATTAGTGATCATGATTGTTAAATTTTCAGATTAACACCAGGACTGAAGGCCTGCAAGCATTTTGGAGGACAGGATCAGTATTCAAAGCTATGTTTACAAATTAGAAAAATGAACAGAAAAATGGTGAAGACAACTTGATAAGAACAAGGACAGCACTTGATAAGAACAAAGACAGGTAGGAACCATGGCTGCAGCAGCAGAACTGAGTGAGAGAGCTCTGCAGGCAGGAGTCCAGAGAACTTCAGCACATCCTAAACTGCACTTCAGTCAACAGTGCTGTACTATTGTGCAAGTAACAATCACCACTTAAAGCCCTGAAGGTGGGGTGTATAAATGCCCCAGGCTTCCCTCCTCTGCTGGAATGGTCTGACCCATTTGGCACTTAAGGAACACTTGGATCACTTAGTCCTCAATGATGGTAGCCAGAAGGATGGCAGATCTAAAAAACTATGGCTTTGAGGAAAAACTGAATTAATTGAAATGGTCCAAGGATGTCAGGGCTGATGGGGGTGGGGAGGAGAGAAAACAAATTGCCAAGTAGTAATAAGAATCTTCTTTCTTATATCTGTACTCTGTCAGTAGTATTCTGTTATCATTGGACTTCTAAGGAAATATCTCTAGACAGCAGCATTTAACTTTTTTTGCTCGTCTACAGTATAAAAATATTTATATTGGTTTCCTTACTAAATAGATAGGAGGATGTCAAATAAGTCTCATTTTTCTAGGCCAGTTTGACAGAGAGAATTAATATATTGCTGCTTATTGTTATGCAGTATGGCTTTAAAGTTGAAATTCAGTCAAATTGACTGACTTTGTGGTGGAAATATCAAAGTTGGAATTAGACTTTGTATTTAGCTGCCTCTGGTAAAAGAAGTTTCCCATACTTACTTTCAAGTATCTAACTCAGCAGACACAGGAAAGTTATGAATGTTTTTAGTATGTGGCCTGTTAGCATTTCACATTTATTTTAATCGTTTATTTTATGGTATTGCTTAGATCATTCTGGGATCCACACCCATTAGGGCATTCGTGACTTTCCTTTTCCTTGTCTTGTCACTCACTTTACAGCAATTAAGTTGCCCTCTCTTTATCTGATGAGCACTGGGTTTATGTCCAGGGTATATAGAGTGGTCTACACAAAGATAGACAGTGCCCTTCATTTACAAACTAGCTGTTTATTTTCAAGGTTGTTTATTAGGGGCATAGTTAACATTTCTAGTTAGGATATTTTGTTAAAAGCTGAGTCAAAGTTTTAAGCTTCAGCCAGCTAGGAATGGATAATACTTTGCAGGGCACCTCCAGTAATTATAGCAATTTTCTTGGAATAACATGCTCTTCCATGGAGTGCATCTGTAATTATTTACCTCATTAATGGGATTATCAGCTTTTATCAGCATGACCATGTGCAAATGCATTTCAGTATACAGATACAATGATAATGCCTTGTGTGTGTTTTTATTATTTTTTTCAGCTTTTGAAGTATTAGTATGTTAAGAATGTATCTGTACAGCAAAGATACTAAAATAATTTCCTTTCATTGTCCTAGGACTAGTATGTCTATCATCATTGCAGGTGGATCCAGCTTCATTGAACTGCTTTGCCTTGGTATATCTCATGCTGTATTTACACAATTGTTATTTTCCCCCATATTCTTTTTGGGAAAATTATTCTTTTCTTATTTTGTTTTGGTCTGATCTTTTCCCTTTGTTAGTCTTCTATCTTGTTCACTAACCTAATACTGTTCGAGTACAAAATTAATTTAGATCTTGACACTGGACTTTGCCTTCCTATAGCTCAGTGAGTTTTGGAAATTTTACGTGAGCAATTACTAATTCTTCTATTCCTCCTTGAGAACATGCTCTTTTCTTTTCAGGGACTTCAGTGCTGCATAAGTTTGCTATTTGTCTAAAGAGAGGTTTACAGTGTTGTTGCTAATGAAACATGGAAACATGCACAAAAAGCTATTTTGGAGTATTCTACTCTTAAGTAAATTGCAACTTTAAAAAACTTTGAGTGAGTAAAATGTCCTTCAGCTGGCTATTCAGCCGGGTAACAGCAGAGGAACAATGTTTGCATTAGAAGTGCTGCTCATCTCTGAGAGCTGCCCCTTAGGGAGGATCTGAATTTGTATCCTGGTACTTGTCCACTTTGACACCTTTTCATCTTTCCCTGTTTCCTCGTGTCTTTATCCCACAGAAGTGATCCCACTACAAATCAGTTCCTGTGAGATGTATAAAAACCTGTCCCCAGAAACTCAGGAGCAGTGATTGGTATTGGAGACGAGGAAGCTGCGAGGGTGAATTGAAAGGATGTGACATCTCTGTTCTCCACTTCTGCATTATGGCTCCTATTTTCCTCGAGGAAGGAGACAAATGGGGCTTGTTTCCAAGCTAGTGAATATAACATTGAAGTAATTGCATCTGCAAATATGTGGTCATGGTTTATATGGTTGAAATAAATGACATTGTGTCTCGGTGCTCAGTGATGCAGAAAACAGAGTTAGAGACAGAAGCATAATTTTTTTCTTTTTGTCTTCTCCCTGATTAACCAACATGTCGCATCTTCCTTTTATCTGAACTCTACCTTATATGATGATAACCAGCTGTGTGTTCACTGGGGTAGAATCTGCAGCAAAACACCTGTGACACAGACATTTGCAAGGTACTTTAATGGTGCTCCTCCAACATTAAACGTGGTCTGATTTGTTATTCATTTTGTGAAATCCTGAGCATGCAACACATAGAGTAACATATCAATTTGTTGTGCTTTAGCAAACAAACAGTGTTTGTAAAAGAGCCAAAACAAATCTGCTGCTTGCCATGTCTTATGGATATGTTGCTGTCCTAAAAAGTATGGAGATTTCCATCACTGTGCTATGTAGAGTTCAACTTAATGCTTTAGTAGCACATTTTATTACCTTTATATCTAATAAATACTTTGGCAGGGTACAATTAAGTTACATTTCAAAGAAAATTTAGAATTATAGAAGCATAAAATTGCACTTCAATTTGTTACATCACAGGAAATCGTCTTCATTTTCAGGAGTTGTGTTACTATACTTATTATTGATTCATGGCTGGTGGTTTTTGTGAATAAAAGCAACATTTCTCTCAAACTAAATGTGGGTTGATCATGAAATATAATCTTTCTATCTTGTTCACAGGAAGGAGCCCTTAGATGCTTGTGTAGTAAGAGCAACCTCCCCCAGGGCAAGAGCTGCCTGCTGTAACTCAGGCTGGACTGAGCACATCTCTCCTCTCCTCTGGCTGAGTATCCCTGCTGCAGCTTTGTCAGATCTCTGAGCTTGTTTGAGTTGGTGCCTAGCATCTCCACTGGACAGGCTGAGTTTGCTGGCTGCTTTCAAACAGAAGTGTTGGAAGGGTTTTGTGAGAACAATAGGGGAGATGGGTTGACCCTGGCTAATGTCAGGTGCCCCCCAAAGCCACCCTTGCCACTCCCCTCCTCAGCTGGACAGGGGAGAAGAGGTATAACAAACGTCCTGTGGGCTGGGATAAGGACAGGGAGAGATCACACACCAGTTACTGTTGCAGGCAGAACTGACTCAACCTGGAAAAATTAAATTAATTCACTACCAATCAGAATCAGAAATAAACCAAAACTTTTCCACACCCCTCTCTTCTTCCCAGACCCGACTTCACTCCCCATTTGCTCTCTCTCCTTTCCACCAGCAGCTCCAGGGGACAGGGAACGGGGGCTGTGGTCATGTGGTCAGTCCATCACAGTTGTCTCTGCTGCTTCTCCCTCCTCAGGGGAAAATCTTATCTCACTCTTCTCCTGATCCAGCATGAGGTTCTTCCCACAGGAGACAGTCCTCCACAAAATTCTTCAGCATGGGTCCTTGCCCCAGGCTGCAGTTCTTCCCACACTGCTCCAGCGTGGGTCCCTTCCATGGGGTCACAGCCTCCTTTGGGCATCCCCCTGCTCCAGCCTGGGGTTCCCCATGGGCTGCAGGTGGATCTCAGCTGCACCGTGCAGCTCCATGGGCTGCAGGGGCACGGCTGCCTCACCATGGGCTGCACCACAGGCTCAGGGCAATCTCTGCTCCTTCCCACTGACCTTGGGGTCTGCAGGGCTGCTGCTTTCATGTTCTCACTCCTCTCTGTGCTGCTGTTCTGCTGCAGTTTTTTACCCCATCTTTCTAAAATCCATTATCCCAGAGGCTCTACCTTTCTTACTGATGGGCTCAGCCTTGGCCAGTGCTGTGTCTGTCTTGGAGCCAGCTGGCATTGGCTCTATTGGACATAGAGGACACTTTTCACAGATGCCACTCCTGGATCCATGCCCCCCAAAACCTTGCCAGGCCAACCCATCACAATAGGGAAGAACCTCTCCACGTGGGCACACAGTCTACTTCTGCACCTGTAGGGTTGAAAAGGATGCATTGGAGTATCCTTCCATATTCTGCACAAAGTAAAGAATCATGGTGTACTGGATGAGAGAGAAATGCACAGACAGCAACAGCTGCAGTGGAAATCTATTCCTCCTTTTCCCTACCCATTTGCAGCTGCAAAGAATGTAGTCTGGGAACCCTCAGCACTTCTGCATAATTTTGCACTTAGTAATGATTAAAAACTTGCTCATTTACTGATTTCTGAGGAGTTGGTTCCAGTTCAGCTGTGGATAAATTATTTTTCCAGCTGCATCTAAATGATAGTTTTCATATTCAGCACCATGATTAATGATTTCAGAAACAATAAGATAAAAATATAGTTTTCATCGGCATACTTCTAATCCTTGTGAATCTGGAAAGTTTCTGTAAATAACGTAATCTTATCTTTAATTGTGTTGGTTTTTTGTGTAGGTTTCTTTGTCCTTGTTGATGTCTCACCTGAATGCTGCAAAAAGACTTCTAGGTGGGTGCCATGTGTTTAAGTAGCCACTGTCCTAGTTCATCCTGCTCATATGATACAGTTCAAAGGCAACCTGCCTTCAATGCACATCTGGAGTAATCCCACTATTGTTAATCAAAGTACTCCAGAATTATACCAATTCAAATGAGAATAGAATATACAAATACAAAGCAATCCAATTGAACTCAGCCCTCAAAGTAGTCACCATAGATGTGTTATAGAGCTATGGCCACACAAAATCACTTCTCAGTAGTTCATTTCATATGTGTTTGTTTTTATTCCCAGAAAACCTGAAGTGCCATCAAACTGTAAATAAAATTCTTTCCATCAGAATGTGAAGTCTTGAAATATTCAGCTTCAGGTTAAGTCTTACTCCTCAGGTATCATTCCTTTATCTGAAAGCTGTTCTCTGCTGTGGTCTGAGTTACTGTGTTGGCAGAACCACTTCCTGGGGCAGCCAGATCAAGGAGATGTGGCTGACAATTTGTCTTCAAATCCCTTGTCTGCTTTAGGAAGGTTTATTATTAATAGATGCCTTTAGCAGATAGTGAATCTTTTAATTGCCAATTTCCAGTCTGTAGAAATTGCTCATAGTTCACCAGAGCAATAGTTATCATTAGCTTGTAAAGGCCCTTTGTTTGCTCCTGCAACGAGCTCAGTGTCATCAGGCCCATTAATCTGAATAAACTGCATGTTGTTTATCTCCATCATTTCTGTGAGCTGCTGATGAGCCCTGTCAGTCTCACAAACATTGAGATGAATGGGTTTCCTTGGAAAACCATTGCTGGGACAGGAAAAAACAGTGACCAAAGAATAAAGTGCTGAGGAAAAGAAAGGTAAAATTTAAAAACTGGGTGTAAAATTGAATTGACTGGCTTTGAAAATAAGATTAAATTCTTTTTGGCCAAACTGCTGGTAGGTTGACTTTGAATTGCCTGAAGTCAGTGGGAGGGATGCCTGTCTTTCCACGGGAGCAGGATCTCGTGTGGAAATGGGTGTGCAATTTTTACCAGGTAACTTCTCAGTCAATACAGACAGAGTCCTTTCAGTTGGCTGCGTGAATTGATTAAGCTAAATACAATGTGACCCTGCAGACCACTCAGGTGATCCCATACACGTGGCAGGCATTGTAGTGGATAGAGCCCAAGGCTGTAACCCGGATCTGTGTTCATTGTGTGAGCAAACCCTCTCCACTTCCACAGAGCTGTAACAAGGGAAGGGAATAGTGCTTTTATACTTTTGTAGCTATGTTCAGTGTGCATTTGGAGAGAAATTACAAATTAATAAATTATATTAGACTGCACAAATTATTTCAATGGGTCACTTTAACGGCTTTATTTTTATTGTTACACTGAAGTTTGGAGTGTTTAGTGCTGTTGTGGCCAGCTGTGAAGGGACACTGGCATCCATCTGCTCATCTGAACGTCGTTGCACTCAAGCACCTTTTAATGGGTTGAAGCCTCTTGTAGTTGCTGTGGGAGAGTCACCCTGTAAAGTGCAGTGCAGGAAACAGTGGATGTGCAGCACAGAAATCCTTGTGCAGGTTGCTGTGAATATGCAGAGACCCGTCTCTAGAAGCAGAGAGGGAGAAAAACTCCTTTCATGTTTATTTTTAAGAACCTGAAAAGTGTGAAAAACTTGCTAAAGCAGCAATTCTTTGGATTCAGATAAGCTTTCCCCATATATTTCTTATCTCCAGTGGCTGCTGATAATGACTGGCCTTCTCACCTGCAGAGCTGCTCGAGAGTACATTACAATGTCAAGTGCTAAAGGAAATCGGGCACATATTCATGAATGTGAGTGGCAGCTTATGTCCCAATTTCCAATGAGCAGTTTCATTTGATGTGACAGAAAGCATGCAAATTGGGATATTGGCAGGAGCAGAAAAAGTTTTTTGTGCATACAGTGTTACAAAAGAAAGCACCAGTGTCTACATATATTAAAATTAATCTGTTTTTAAGGTAGCAATGCTGTAAGGAACAGCTCTTGCATTCAGTGTTTTAAAAGCAGAATTCGGATTACACAACAATTTACAGAGAGAGTTTTCATACTAATGAAGGTGTAATTCCTGAGGGTGACTGTCCCCAAGTGCTATCAGTGGAAAGCCTACAACTCTAAGTCCCTAACCACAAGTTAGATACAACAGTGTCTGGTTGTGTATCTAATGCTAATTAAATAATGAGGATTCTGAGACTGCTGACCTCAAACTTTAATTGGTGCTTAAAAAAAAAGGAACCCAAAACCTGAAGATCAGGCAAAATCAAAAGTTTGCTTTTGGTTTTTTGCCCCCTTTCTAAAAGTTTATCTAGATCCAAGTGAACAGTGCCACTGCTGATGTATTTATAGCTTTGTCTCTGGCTTTTGAGGTCTCTGACTCTGTATTATAACTGGAGAATATTTGTGCAAAATACTGGCAATAAGGAAATAAGAAGGAGCAGAACTACTGGCAGATTTGGTAATTCCCCTTTTTTATTTTCTCCTTTCCTGCTCTATTTGCTTGGCCCCTTCACTTCTTCCTTGAGGCATATTTTCATCTCGTGTTGCTGCCTGTGCACATCAATTACACTGGTAGCTCTTACAGAGTAAACCCAGTAACTTGGAGAGTTACCAGTGCTGTAGATGGGCTTTTTTCCCCCTTTGGCATTGATCAAAACACGGGATGGATCATGGTAGTGTGCCTGATCTCCTGTGTTTGGGTCAGTGCTGCTGGCACGTGGGGTCAGTGTTTCTGTGGTGGTTCTCCTTGGTGCTCACAGTGATCCCAGTGCTTTGCTGAGAGCTCATCTCTTGGTCCATTGTTTGACTGCTTTTTAAATGTCCTACTAAATGGCCACTTTAGGCAAATTCTGTTTATGAGTAGAATATCACTGTGATTTTAGATGTGGCTTCTGGAGTAGGACTCATGGTGACAATTCTTTCCTCATCTTGGACTGTCTATTCAGTAATTCTCTCCCTCAAAGTTTACCAATTCCACATTCAGACATACTCCATTATATATATGTGTGTGTATATATACATATATATATATATATTGCTCTAATTCCAGACAGCTGGTAACTGCTTATATCCCAGAGAGACCCTCCGAGACTGGGACTAAGCTGTAGTCTTACTAGGGAGGAAGAGAAAAAAAAAAGGTGTTGTTCTACTGGCTAGTTTCAAGGTGATTAAGTGGAAAATCTGAGTTTTTGTCAGTGTTTAAAAGTGGTAGGAGCTGGAGACAGAATGGAACTTAACCTTTTCATAGCTTATATTCTGCAGATGGGTATCTTGGAAAAGACTAATCTTGTATTGTAATGCTGGACTATGTTCCAGATGGAGAGAATAAATGGAGTTGGCAGAAAATATGAGCTGTACTTTGTTTCCATAACTGAATTACTGGCCTGAAATGAAAGGTGGAAAAGCTGGCATGTGGGCACCTGAGCCTCCAGCAATTTGGAGACACCCATGTCCCTGCAGTGACTGTTAAAGTCACATGTGCCATGCAGGCAGGGCATGCTGAACTGCAGAGGAAGAGTTTTCAACCTCAGAAAGACAGACTGTAGTCACAGCACCTGGAACAGTTCAGAAGGAAAAATGTTGGCAATGTTTTCTTTTCCCATTGCTTTTTCACTTAGGCTGCTATTCCCGAGGGCTTGATCAATACCCAGTGTCTTCCTCTCATTCCTGGCAGCTTGAAGCTCTTCGTGTATATGAAATATTTGGCCACCTTATCTCATATTTTCGCCACCATGTCATATTTTCCCCACCCCTTATTTCTTAAATAGTTTGTTCACAATCTTGAGAACCAAATTATTTTATAGTAGATGTCTTTTCTTCACTCAGATTCTCACAGTATCCCAAGGTAAAAATTTTGCAAGAAGTTTGGTATAGCCTGACAACCTATAGACCCCCCTGGCCTCAGGACTTGTATTCTGTTTGTGTTTTTCTCTCCTGAGCTCGTTTACACCTTCAAATGGTTTCTTGCTGCCAGTCTCCCTATTTTCCCTAAGCTTCTCTCCTGGCTGCTCTGCCAACATTCCTGCTGCCACCTATCGTGAGTCTGGAGATGTCATCGCTGTTCCCTAAGCCATGTTTGCACTGAGCACACACATTTAAATATGGATGAGCCTGGATAGATTCCACTTTGTCTTTTGCCTGGCACTGTTATAAGCTTGTCATAAACACTTCCTAAAGGATTGCCACATAGAAATATTTAAGAAGCTGTTTAATCGAGTCACACTGATTAAAAATATTTAGTTCTTTAATGCACCTCGCTTGCTTGCTTCTATTTGTTATATTTACTGTACAGCTTGTAAATTTGTTGAGAAAAAAGATCAACAAATAATGATCCTAATCTTAGTAACTTGCATACTTTTGTTATGAAAGGCTCGTCTTTTGCCACTTTCTGCAAAGGAGGAGTTGGCAGGGAAGAAATACACGAAAGAAATATAAATATAAAATATTTATAAAATATAGAAGAAATATAATTAAATAATTGCTTAGGCATGGAAAAAGCTAAAACTGAAAAGACTTTCAAATAATTTTATTCCGGACTTCAAGCCTAAATTATAGTATCAGTGGCAGTTTTTCCACTTCTATCACAAGGAAAAACTTTTTACTGCCCTTCAATGTCTGGTAAAATCAACAGTCCTCTGAGAAGTATCAGATTATTCGTGACTTTGGCTCTGAATGCAGTAAGCTCCTGCTTGATGTGTCATTAGTTCAAAGCCAGTAAGGACGAGCAGGTTTTTCCTGGTCTTTGTCTTTCATCCCCCTGGATAGCTTGCCATATCTAATTAATATTTTGTCACCCATCACTATATAATTCCTCAATTCTGTCTTCCATATGAAATGTTTTAATCTATTTTGCTCTTTGTACCATGTGTTGTATAAAAGGCTCTAGCCAGTAGACAATAGAAGCAGCTGCCTCTGGTGTTAAAATGTGTGGCAAACATGTCCTGTTCTGTGCTGCACTGCTTTAATGCTCAAACCTCATGGTAAGGCTCAAAACTCAGAAGCATGAAATAAAAAATAGTCTAGAGAGACAAAAAATCTCTTGTTATCACCAGCAAGTAGCAAAAGTCCACGTTGTCTTGTTCATCATTCTGTGAATCAGATAAATTTTGTATGTTTTGTTGGCGGTGAAGAAATAAATAATAGAAAATAATAATCAGTTCGAAGTATTTCCATGATACATATTTGTAAACAGACATAACTGCAGGTTTGTGGAAGCATTTATGAGGTTGGAGATGACCATTCTGTCAGTCATAGTTTAACCCAGCCAGCAGCTCAGCCCCACACAGCCACTCACTGTCCACCAGCAGGATGGGAGAGAACCCAAGAGCAGTGAGGACACTCCAGGGCTGAGATAAAGATTGTTCAGCAGGTAAAGCCAAAGCACACAGCCAAAGCAAAGCAAGGAATTCATTGCCCACCCCCATGGGCAGCCAGGAGTTCAGCAGGGCTCCCCCACATGTAATGGTGACCTGGGAACTCAACCACCATCACTCTGAATGGCCCCTCTTCCTTCTCTTCCCAGCCTGATATGCTGATCATGGCACCACAGGGTCCAGAATATGCCTTGGTCACTTGGGGTCACCTCTCCCAGCTCCCTGTGCACCTCCAGCCCGTGGGTGGGGTGGGGAGAAGAAAAGGCCTTTGCCTTGTGTAAGATCTGCACAGCAATAACTAAAACATCCCTGTGATATCAACTCTGTTTTCAGCACAAATCCAAATCATAGTCCCATACCAGCTACCTGGAAGAAAACTAACTCTGTCCCAGCAGAATTAGCACACCATTGATGCCCTAAAGAATTTGTCCAGAAGTGTCTCAAGAAGTTGCTTGGGAAATCTTTAGTGCTTTTTCCTGTTTTTTTTCAAGGCTTATCTACTTGCTGCATATTCATCCTTCTCTTTTGGGTATAGTATGATGGGAGAGACACAAAAAATTATTGGAAAGACGAAGACTTGATCAAAGATATTGAAATATGTCTGTAGTAATTTTTTTTTCATTTTGGTTAAATTTTTCAACTTTGGCTCATTTAGAATGGGCCAATAATCCCTCCAAAAGTCTTCCAAATACCTTGTGAGATTAATTTTGGTGCATGAAATGCAAGTTTGCAAAGTCATATGATTTAGCAAAGCGCTGAGTGACACCCTTTTACAAATTTTTTAGGTGTCATAGTCGTCTATTTTTATTTTTTAAATGTTCATTCTTGCATGACTACAGCTATTCTAAAAATTAATGCTATTTTCTGCAAAATCTTGACTGACATTACTTTGACCTAATTAATTTCTAAATCTTTAAATCTGTTACAGTATTTACATGAATATTCTTCATCAACTTCACAGGTTTTAAAAAAATTGAGCTTGTTACCCTGGTATTTATCTCAGCCATTTCATGCAACTGACATTTTTGGAGCCAAATCCTCTATTTCAGTTGAGAATGGGAAGCAGAATGATTGGAAACAATTTACAGAGTATTTTTGCATTGTTGGGAAGCCTCAATATGCTGTAAAGTGTCTCAGAAGTGCCTGTGCCAGCACACGCTCTCAGCCTGCCATGGCCCCGGGCTGGTGCTCACAGAGCTGTACTGACCTCCTGGAACAAGATCATTTCTCTTGTTGTTTAGGTTGCTGCTTTCTGCCTTCTCCTGTGGCCCTTTTCTGTGGAGATACAGAAACTTCACTGACAGTGAATTGTCCTTTCCTTGTCACTTATGTGTGTTTCCACAAGATGTTTGTGATTTAGCAGGAACCAGATATTCCTGGATCCAGATATTCCACAGCAAGCTCAGTGCTTTTTTCCTTCTCCTGTCTGGTGAGTCCAAGAGCAGAGGATAATCCAGCCTGGCCTTTCAGCTGATGCTGCCTGCAGGCAGCTCTTTGCTCAGGAGGGCACAGCACAGAGAAGTGCCAGTGCACCTGGAGCTGCTTCTCCTGACACTTCCCCCAGCTCTGTGACCCAGGTCCCAGGAAGATGCCAGCATGCACAGGCCCTTGAGCTGCTCAGCTGCTCAGGAGCCAGAGGCAGCCTCTCCTGCCTGGCTCTTGCCTGCCAGGCCTTGCTGCAGCTCCACAAGTGCTCTGGCCCCACTGCAGCAGCCCTTGGTGCTGGGCTGAACATGTGCAGTGCTGCAGTGCTGTGGGCATGACCTAACTAACCCTGGGTGCAATTCAGCTGTCATTAACAGCTCCCTCCTCCCTCATTTGGATGGAGGGAGTTTCTTGTATTTTAGTTTTCCTTGGAATAAACTCCTTCAGAATTGAAATCTCGGAATATACTGGTTTGCAATCAATACAAATGTGCTTATCTCTAGCTTTGGGCTTGAGAGGCACTCAGCTTGCAGCAGTACCTATCTATATGTATTTGCTGACTCAAGTACTTTCCAAGGAAACAGCAGTAGTAGTTTGACCTCTAAGCAATGCTGCACTTTCATGTGTCCTATGAACTGGGTATCTTCATTCCTCTTGCTCAGAGACATGGATTCTGGAGCCTGCAAAAGCAGAGAGATAAGAATGTCACCTTGCTGGTTCAATCATCGATAATTTTCCCTGTCTCTTCAGCCCCATCTCACCTGATTTACATCTTCGGTGGAACTGATAAACAGAATTGGACATTGGTGAAAGTAACTGGGTTATTACAGTGAAAAAGCCTTTCCCTTTCTACTGGAGGTGTAAGAACTGCACCCCTTGCTTGCCTGAAGAGTTTTATTTGGGCAAAGTCACTGGAAATAAATTCCAGTCTGAGCTTTGGTCTAAAGAGGGTTGAAATACCAAATCTCTGGTGAAACATGGCCATAGAGCCAGCTGCTCTCATCAACTCAGGCTGCTTTGACAGAGGAACAGAAGCAAAAAAAAAAACCAAACAGGAATTTGTGTGGGTTTGGGGGTTTTTCGGGTTTTGTTTTGTTGTTTTGGTTTGGTTTTTTGGGTTTTTTTGAGGTTTCCTGTGGTTCTTTGGGCTGTATTCTATTTGAAGATACACATTTTTTAGGACTCCATGTAGCAAACAGTGACCTATATTATTATTGAATCACAAAAGTGATCTACTGACAGTGGGACTATAATGTGGATCCTAGCATATTTGCTGATAGTTTGAGGATAGGATAAGCATCAATGACACTTTAAAGCAATCTTTTGCTTTTAAAAGGCTTGGATATCCACAGGATTGAAGAGGGATTTAAACCTTTAATGAAAAGAGAAGGGAGTGGCAGAACCATTTAAGCAAAATGGATCATAACATAAGGGAGAATTCAGCCAAGTGAGGATATCAAGCCACTGAATGAGATGAAATAGTGGCATTAAATCCTTCTAGTTCTTACACTGAAAATAGAACTGACCTCTTGGTTCTGTATGTCAGAAGCTGGGGTCCTGCTAGTGCTACTGTATTAATTTTCTGGAATTAATAAGGGCCTTTTTCTGAGCATTTACAGTCTTTCTTTTGAAGCCCTTCCTTGCTTGGGGGAGAAGGGCATTTATTTATGCTTATGAAGCCAGATTTTACCATGCACACTACATGAGAAATCCCACTGAAATCAATTAAAAAATATATGTCATAAATGACCACTCAGTATGAGGAAGGGTGACAAAATCTGGTCTGTAGATAAACCACAGGAGGAGGAAAGTCTGTCTTCATACTTTATTTTTATAAATCCTTTAAGAAAATTCAAGACAGATTGGTAAAAACATGTTGCAGAAATTGAGGTGAGCAGAATTTCATCCAAATAGCCTGATAGCTGGGTTGTACCCTACAAGATTAACCTGGTGATGAATAAATAAACTAATAAACTAATTAGCAAATTAAAGAAATAAACTAATTAGCAGCATTTTCTGTGGGAGACTAACATCCTGCTGTATTGGCCCAAAGTATTGGGAACCAAGGAGAAAAGAGGCAGCTGAAAAGATGGCAAATAAAGGCCTTTAAAGGAAAAAAGACAAAAGGGAAATTAAAATGAAAAATTCTGCCTCTGAACAGATTACAAATGGAAGATTGACATAGAGGATGCTGGTATTGTCTCCTACCTTCTGTTAGGGCTGTCTTATGGCTTGAACTGAGGAGATCTAAACTTTCTAGACTGGTGTAAAAGGAAAAGCATCTTGAATTACTTGGCCTGATGCCCTATTGAAGCACTCATATGCCATTTCAGAGTGGGCCTGGCTAGCTGTGCTTCTAAGTGCTTCTGTTGGAATTGAAAAACTTCCAAGGATATCCAGGCATGGATGCCTGGCAAACTGGAGCTGTCTGTTGAAACCCAGAGCCAGTGCCCATCCCAAGAACTGGACCAACTGAAAATCCCACCTGTTCTACCCCCAGGTATGAGGAGATCAGCAGAGAGCTGGGCAAGATGCAGCACTGAGACAGAATTCTTTTGTGCACTCAACTCTCGTTAGTGACAGCAAAAGACTGAGGAGTGAATGTGTCACTTCTCAGTGAATAGCTAAAGCTAAAATTTCTTAAAAACTACTGCTGTGACTATTGTACATCTTGATGATTTTTAAACAGAAGCACAAAGTTGTAATTACAATTGTTATATTTAAAAGAATGGTTGTTCTTTTAAGGATATTCGAATAAAACTAGAGAATGTATGTGCCATGCTAAGAAGAGAAAGGAGAAAAGGAAAATGAAAAAAACAAAAAAGAAGAGGGAAGAGAAAGAAGAAGAAGAAAGAGAAGATAAGAGAATTTTTGTCAGGATTCTGAAGACAAATGTGCAGAAAATTTGTCTCCAGGACATATGCAGCCCTCATCCAACCTGTGCTGGAGATGAGCAATTGCAGCTGTGGCAGATGATAGTGGACACTGACCAGTCATAATGTGGGACAAACAGCTAAAACCCCAAGAAATCCCAGGCAAACTCAGCATTTGTGTTTTCTAAAGTGAGACAGCAGAGAGGGAAGAGTCATCCCATTGTGAAGTTGCATGTTATGGCTGTGTGAGGAACAGGCTGTGGAAATGTTGATGAACTGCTTTGCTGTGCTGGGTTTCTGCTCCCCTGGCAGGGATTCCCATGCTTGGACCACGGTTTATACACATGGTTTATACAGAAGGGCACTGAGAGGTGAAGACAACCTTTTGCTCAAACTGTAGGTGGCTGAATGTAATGAACTCTTGTAGTGCTCAGTTCCAATGACAATACCTTTCATGTTCCAAGGATCTTTCTTCCAAGAATTCGGAACTTTTTCAAATTACCAAGGGCAACCTTAAATCTTTGCAGCTTTCTCTGGTGCTACTTACACAGCCTTCTGTGCCTCCCATGCTGAAGCCACCCCTTGCTCTCACTGATGGCTCCCTCAGCTTTTACTGATCAGGCCATGGCAGAGAACAATTCTCTGGCTACATTCCTGGCTGTGCCACTTGCAAACGTCAGGCTGCTCATGGCCTCTGTAGCTGCACTGACAGATGACCAGCACAAGGAAGGTGGTTCTCAATGGAAAAGTGAGTTCTCTCCTTTGTTTGGGAAGTGATGGGAAGGAGAGGGAGGACGAGGCGTAAATTTCCAATTTACTGAATTGACAGATGTAGTCATTTGTAGTATGTCAGCTTTTCTGAGATGTCTTTGTATAAATTCATAAAAAATAGACTGCAGCAATTTTGTGCATGATAGATGATGGTGCATACTTCATCCAGTTTTAAACTCTACAACCTCCTGTGCTGAGCCGTTTTTCCATATCACTTTCTGTAGGACAGATAAACATTATCTTGAAGTCTGCTTTGTGTGTTTTACTGGCATTATTAATATGTTTTGTGTCCAGTTCAGTCCCATTAAAGTCGTATCTTCAAGCACATTCACGGCTGAATATCTCATCAGGGAGAGGTGTATATTTATAATCCCTGTTAAGAGCTTGCCAGTCATACAGTCTCATGCTTTTCCTCTTTCAGAACAACTTAATTTTTCAGTTTCTCAGTAGCTGTAGAAGCAGTGGGTGCTCTATTCTGAACTGTTTACCTTTACATTATTAATCCTTAATATGTTATATGGTAGTTTCATCTTTCTATCTCCTTTCCTTTGCTTATAGCATCACGGTAAATTTATATTCTACAACCTCCTGTATAACCTCTATTACCTTTTGTACAAGCCTGGGAAAAACATGAACAATATTTTTTGAATCCCCATTCTGTCCTCTTCAGGAGGGCATGCATGTAAACTCATTATTCATACAGAAGACTAAACCAGATTTTAAATATCTTTTAAATCTATATAGCTTGGTGAAAAGAATTGATACTTTTTTGTTTCATTATGTATTTGTATGATAGTCACATTGCTTTATCATCCTACTCCTTTATCACTTCTATTAATAATCATGTTTATTTTCTATCAAATTGTTCCTGGAACTTACATCCCTGGAGCCATAAATTGTGCTGAAACATGTTGAGATTGTGTACTTGTTTATGCAGTTTTACTAAAGCCAAATTGGATAACAATGGCTGAAAGTGATGAGGCTTTAATTCCATTGAATACTTTATCAAAATCTTAAAGTAATAAATAGTAATTAAATGGTGCAAGTAACTGATTGATGCTTGTGAAGCTGCTTGTGTAGTCTGCTCTCTTGCTGCTGTTTTTAAACAAAGGGCAGTGACAGTCACTCTATGCTTCATTGACTTGTGTGAAAAAAACAAAACTTGTCCAGCCAGGCCACTTGCATGGTCATTTCACTGCTGACATCTCGACACGAACCCCTTTAGGGGTCTGACAGAGATGGGTTCAGCAGCACAGTAATGACCTCACTTAGTGCCAGGGAAATCATAGAGTATCAGATTTTGCTCATTAGTATGCTAGGAAAACATTATTAGTAACACTTTATGCCTGTTTATAGGAATTCTTAAGAGCAAGCTGAAATACTAAATGGTGGGTGGGTCAGCCATGTGCTTTTTAGTCTCTCTGGATGAAAAGACAGGAACTCCCAAATTCCACTTTCCTGTGCACATGGGACCAGTGAGGCAATGCACACAGCTTCCCCTCCCAGGCCTGTTCATACACAGCTCGAGCATTCCTGTCTGCCCAAGTCACTGCTTACAGCTTCAGCCTTGCATCATTTCAGAGCACTGGTAACGACACCCATAACTGAACAGTGTTGTCTTGTATCCATGCACAGCTCAACACAACACTGCTGCAGGAAAGGTGACTCATCCGAGTTCTTGTAGGTGAAGTTCTCCTCCAGTTCCCTAATTGTTTTAATACTCTCTAAAGCACTGTGACAGGTGAGATGAGTGTACTGCCAGGGATCTTAGCTGCAAGTGTGAGAGGCAGCTGTGTACTCACATCCCCTCAGGAGATGTTAGAGCTGCTATTGCTGCCTAAGGCTGTAGTTAACATCTGATGCCAGCTGGCACCAGGAAATGGTGATCAGGATCATTTTCTTCAGCTCTTCAGGAAAACACCACATTATTTTATGCACAGTGGCTCTTCCCTCAACTTTTCTGGGTTGATTCCCTCTTAAAAGGCACTAGAATATGTTGCTACTTCGGTGGAAGATACTTTCTGGAGATTAACAATATCATGTCATTTTACTGTTGAAACAAAGGCATTTCCAGCTCTCCTCTGTATATAACACTAGGAAATCTCAGAACCCTGGTTACTGACATATTAAACTTTACCTGGCTTCCTGATACCCAACCAGGCTTTGTGTTTTAAAGCACACATATGCATGTGATATTCAGAGGTTTGAAGTCAGGTGCCCAGATATCAAAGATGTTTTTTATGACAGAATGCAAATGTGGCTTGATGTGTAAGGAGGACAGGAGTAGACTTTTCTCACTGGTCCCCAGTCACAGGAAAAGAGATGATGAGCACAAATTGAAATGCTGGAAATTCCATATCAATGTCAGAACCTTTTACATTATGAGTTGGTTTAACAATGGAACAGGTTACCTAGGGAGGCTGTGGTGTCTCCATCCTTCGAGATTCTCAGAACCTGACTGGACACAGCCCAGGGCAACCTGTCCCAGCTGACTCTGCCCTGAACAAGGGGTAGGAGTAGGTACCTCCAGAGGTCCTCTCCCACCTCAACTATTCTGTGATTCCTCAGACAACAAATATTTGGTGCAGATTATGTAATGGTGAGGAAATATTAATATAGGTGTGGAAATACAGGACAGAAGATAGACTCTGGAAAATGTTTAGTAAAGACAATTTGTACACTTATTATCACAGCTGGTATATATTTGCTCCTGGAGAGAATGTAGAGCTTACAATCACCTCTGAGAGGAAGGCTAGGATGTGAGCTAATACTCAAGTCAGAGCTTAATTAACCAAGGAAAAATATCAATAGAGGTGCATGTGAATGTCACAGATAATATGGAAATACAGTTTCTAATTTAATGCAGTAAAGTCTCTAGGCATGCCCACTCCATATAAATGAGATCTAGGCCAATATTAAATAGAAAGGGTGATAAAGTAAGGAAAGAAAATCTAATCTGAAACAGCTTGCTGCAGTATTATCAGAGATGTACTGATAGGGATCATCTGTGTTTCTGAAGAACTGTACTTTCAGTTTCATAAATATTGTTTTTCATGAGTTAATTTGTCATTCAGACTTCTGTTTATAAGTCAGTGTTCCACTTTGGTTCAAACAAATCCATGACTGTACCATCGTTTCTAACCTGAAACCATTCCTCCCCTTCTCACTGCAGACCCTGTGCCCTCCATTCCCAAGAGTGGTGCTGGCACATGGATCTGGTGATGCACATTCACCTTTGTTATGTGAACATCTGGAAGTAAAGAAAGGTGTTTGCTCTGCTCTGATATTGGGAAATGCTGTGTGGCAGGGAGCTGATTGTGGTCATTGGCAAGAGAACCTGCTCCCTGTTGCGTCATTCAAATCCAGCTAAATCTTGATGTGTGCAATGAGAGCCCTGTGATCTTGGATTGAAATAACTCCAGTGAATTGAGCACTGCTGTTTCTGTAACAGGCCCTTATTTGGAGGTCAGATATGCTTCAGTGGCATGGATTTACACTGAATTTCTGAGATGTCAACACTGCAATCTGAAAGGATATGGCTCTAAAGTAATACCCACGATGTTATATTTCACTTTTCAGTTGCTGCCTAAGTAATCCATCCTGCTTTAGTTGTGTCCTTATTTTCCTGCTCTTGAGCTCTAAGCTTTGCATAGCAGCCACAATGCACAGCATATCAAATGGGTTGTGTAGTCCATAGCAGCAGCATCTGTTTCAGTTCTTGATCTAAGCCTCCCTATTCACCCAACTTCATCCTTCACTGTGACTTCTGGGGACTTTTTTGACAACAAAATAGAAAATCTTCCTTGATTTGATAAATCTCTCTGTAAGCATGTGTTCTGTTCATGAATGCTGCTGTGTAGCTCTGGAAACTACATCCTTTGCTTATAAATCAAAGATAGTTTGGGCAGCGATGATGGATATTCTTCACAACCTCATGCAAGTGGCCCAGTCTTCCAAAAGTAACATTAATGCCAGGTTGAGGCCAAACAGTGCTTTTTTTGTATCAGTGGGAACATCCAATCTTTCCATACAAGGCATTTTAGTTATCAAACAGTTTGTAAATTAACACTTCTACTTAAAACCAAACCCATTGGTGGTAGTAATGATACTGGTCTAGGAAAAACCTGTGAGGGAGGAATTCCCAGAAGTATTGTTTCTGTGAAGTCTGTGGATTGCATGGGTTCTACTCTTCCCACAAATGCCTGCTGCTGACCACGGATGGAAGGAGGATATTGCAGACTCTTGCTTGGCCCAGTGCAGGAGCCATGTCCTTAAATCAGCTGTCTACTCAGGGTAACTGCCTGGTTCAAGTGATCTAAATTAATTTGAGCCAGCAATTTAATTTTTAAACGCTCTGTGTTCCGTGACTGTTACATACAGTTCTCTGGTTGTGCTAATGACAACTGTATTCAGTCAGGTCAAAACAGTAAAAAAGAGTAGCAAAAGGAATACCCATGGAGAGTGGAGGATGTGTAGAATAAAACCCCAATATTTTACAACAAGAAAGCACCACTATTGTTGGGGAAAAAGTGATTTTTCAGACCTGCTAGTAAGAAATACAATATGTGAAAAATGAGGAAATACAGATATGACTGAATTCATATGACTAGGAGAATGAGTAAATATCACTGTGACTGCCTCTCCTTTCAGGAAAGGAAATGAAATCTTGTGATTTCAATGAAGATCAATTGGACAAGGTTTGGACCGTTTCTGTGCATTTGAGGTCTTCTCCTTCACTTTTCTTGTTTTCACTTGTTTTCAGAGTTTTCTCTCATCAATGTGCACCAGTTCATTTCTTCAGTTACTACTCCTGTCTTTTTGTTTACCTTTCTTGCCTGATTTTGGGATGTCAGTGGGAACAATTTTGGCAAGTTTCAGTCCTTTTCACTGCTCCTCATTTCAGTTCAGCCTATTTGGTTGAAGTCACTCCATGGTCAGATTTTTTCGGTTTTTTTTTCCAATTGCATTTGGTTTGATCATATCTCCTTTTCTGAGTGCTTGTTCTACTTTGTTGTCTATTTCCTAGATTTCATTTCCTTTTCTGAAGAGAATTTAATTCTGAAGAGAATGTAATTGATTTTTAACTAATTCTATACCCAGAGCAGCTAATCCTTGTGTGAAAAAAAAAGAATTTAAAAATAATTCTATTGAAACCAGTTCTTGTTTGGACAAATAGGTCACCAAATACTGTCCCAGGGAAGCCTTTGCAGTGATATGGGTACAGATGTACAGATGTGTTGGTCTGCACCGAGTTTTGAGTATGGGTCTGAGTGTGCACTGCCTGCCTTGGAATCACTGCAGTGCTGCAGTCAGCTCACTCAGGACAGAATCACATCCTGGGAGGGTCATGAGCAGCAGGTGGGGATGCCCAGACCGGGATGTTGCTTCTGGTGCTGCAGTTCTTCAAGGCTCCTTTCTCTGGCTGCCCGTGTCTGCAGGTGTGACAAGGTTCCTCCTGGCCATGAGGGGCTCTGTGCCCGCTCCCGGCTCCCCATTGCCTTCCCTGTCCAGGCGGAGCAGCTGAGCAGGCTTTTGGCTCAGCATTGTTCTCTGAACACTCACTCCTCTGCTCTCTCTTAACAAACAACACCAACCTGTATAATCAGGTGCCCTGCTGTGTGTTCCCTTTTTGTGCTTCATGCCAGCTCCCAGCCAGGAATATCACATCACTGCACAGGAATGTTTCCATTAGTGTAAGTGTCATTTCCTGGTGCTCCAGATCCCTTTATCTGGTGCTCATATGCACATCTGCCTGTATCTGTGCACTGCAGAGGGATGCATCCAGAATTCATTTTCTTTCTCACAAAACATGAAAGGTATTTCTGAAAGAGTAACTAGTGAAGTGATGAGAATCCTCCAGGCTTTGAAGTCTAATCTTTGCTGGTGTGATTACTTTAAATGGCTCATTTGCCATTTAGGGAAGTAGTATTGATGGGTTTGGGTTTCTTCACCTCCTCCTTCTGTTTTGAAATTTGATACTACCCAACAAGAGCTATTTGGAGCAAGCTTAAAGCTGTTGTGTTTCCCAACAAGAGCCCTCCAATACATGTGCAAAGAGGAAATTATCTGGCATTTCTGAACTGTTCTTTTGGTTGCCCCTATGCCCCCCATGTTTGAGAATATGGTGGTGGGTGTGCAATACAAACTCTCCAGAAGCGTAGGGGACTGCTCAAAAATCTTGTTTCTGACTCGCAGAGTTCATTAAGAGCAGATCTGAGTTCTCTGTGCACCGATCTGGACCTTTTCTGCAACAGTTATTCAGCTTCTCAGATAATCTCCCACAACAAGGATTTGTCTCGGTGTTTGTTGCCTCAGTCTCATCTCACCCTCATTAAAATCAGCTCTCAGCCAGCATAACCAAGACACATCTGCCATTTATGCAGTCCAGACTTCCCTGTGGCTGGAAATTAAGAGGGCATGATGGAAAAGCTCCCTTATGCTGAAGAACAATTTGATTTACCAACACGAAAAAAATCAATCTTAGAACTCATCATAAGAAACCCCTTAAATCTCTCAAACCCTCTTCTTACTCAACTACTTTGTTTCTGCTCTCAGACCTGGCTGGAGTGTTACTTGTGTGTTTGACTTTTCCCACACAAAGCCATCTGCAGGCTGACAGTCCAACATGGATTGGGTCCAGAAAGACTCCAGAGCATCACTGCTGAAACTCCTGACTCTGCATGCAGAGAGCATGGCCTGCTCTAGCTGGGCAGGGTCTCATGGCAATCAGGACATACTTTAAGTCAGGCTCTTCTTAGAGCCCAACAACAGCAAAAGGAGCTACCTGAATGAGAGCCTGAGGAGGTAACAGCTGGGCTATGGTTTTTGCTAATAAAGAACACAGACTGTGCATACATCCATTTAGAAAACCTACAACAAAGGACTGTTAAAATTACAAAGTTAACGTCACAAAAGTTGAGCTTTCCTATGTTTCCTGTGCAGCATTAATTCAGCTATTTTACACATCTAAATATTATTAATCTGAAATTATGAGTTTCCACACTATATTCTTTTGCTTGGGACATTTGCTTCATTTAAGAGCTGGCATAATGAAATGTGCTCCAGAAACAAATTAAGAATCTGTAGGGAATGAGTACCAAATCCTTCCCTGCTCAGAAAGTGAAAGGCACACAACCCGTGATGCAAGATCTGCAGAAGGCAAAATGATGGGTTTGTGATGGCTTCTTCTTGTGGCAAGTGAATAGTAGAGAAAAGGGTTTTATCTCTAAATGCGCCAGAGATCTCTTCCTTCTCAGCATCTGACTCACATCAAATGAAACTTTTCAAGGCTGTTTCCTACTTGTGGGTTTTTCTGGTTTTGTGCTGCACAGCTAGGATCCCAGGGTTGGAGACTGTGTAACTTGTTGAGCAATCACAGTTCCAGCTGAGGCCACTGCAATCGTAATCTTGAATATATGAAGTGCTGTATAATAGCCTGAAAACTCAGGTTTTAAACAGCTTGTGTTAGGTACCCAAGTTTAGCTGATACTTCTTACTCAGTTCATGTACTGTAAAAATGGCAAAAACTGTAACCTTAACACCCCAGAAAGTTTATAAAAACGAATGCATTGATGTCTGAAGCATTCACACTGTTCTGATAAGCACCACAGAAAAGCCTATGAAGAAATGAATAATTCTGTTTTCAAAGCAGAATCTGAATAGCGTGCAATAAATAATGCCTGGTGAGAGTGAATAATGAAGGGAAAATAAACTATTGAAAGCTACACATTAGTTGAACATTGTTCATTCTGCACACTGAATGAGGCAAGGGCCTTATGGAAACCAGCATATGTGACAGTGTCATTTACAGTGCTATCGTGGTGCCTGTGCATCAAGCACATGAATTACTGTTTCACAGGCAACCACACCATTTTGTGTGCTTGATTAGCAGCCTTTATAATGTAAGCATAGCATAGTTTTTGTGTGCAGTAAATAAGTTCCATGGTTTTTAACTCATTTGAAGTCCCTATTTCAAGATCTGAAGACTCTGAAGCCTTTTCAGTTAAATGGTTCTAAGGTTATTCTGTTCTTTTATGTGGGGGAACAATTCATTCTTCCTGCTTTAGCTCTCTGAAATATGCAGACTATTTTGTCTGAAACTCAGAAAGAAAATAAAGAGGGATCCTGGTGCAGGTATTTCACATGATGAATTTTATTTATATTGAGAGAACAGAATTCCATCATGGAAACTGGTGGGCAGGGTTGGTGACTTCAGTTTTCTTGTTGTACCACTGTTATTTAGGAACATGATGGGGGCTCATGCACCTCACAACAGCAGAGACTGGAGATGTCAGATTGGTCAGAGCCACCAGGCTTGTTTATACATGGAAAAGGAAAAATGTGTAATTATCCCAGTCTGGTTGGCCTCCAGGTGCTGAGGAGGAATTCCCTGGTTTCATTAGTGGGTTTGGTAAAGAAATACTGAACAATACCAGTGGGATTAGAAGGAATTTCTACATGTGAGACAGCAATGCCATGTATGGAGATCTGGGTGGGATGGGAGTGAATCACGAGAAGTGTTCAGGGTGCTCACAGTCATTGTGAGGATGGATTTATATCAAGTTTGCTGCTGCCTAGATAAATATTAGTGCTGAGGATTGCCAGTCTAATTTCTCCCTTAGTAGGAGACAGAGAATTTGGGATTTGGCAAAAGCTATGAACAGCCTCAGGGTGATTAAGCAATAAGCTCCTATTGCCCACAGCAATAGCTAAAGAAAGGTGACCATTCCACTTAAATTTTGCTTTTTGGCCGTTTTTAGGGGTAATCATTACTTTTTCTCCACTGACAAGTTCCCATTCTACTGTGCAGGAATCAGACACTGGCTTATTCCACAACAAAATCTTAAGTATTGGCATCTTTTACATCTGAATCCTTGTGCACTTGGTTAAAAAAAAACAGCCCAAACCACTATGTTGTTATATGTCAATTGTTTACTCTTCCATTTAATCAGGAACACTGTCCTGCCCTTTCAGCTTCCTTTGGAGATGGATGAATTCCCAGAGGTGTCTAAAGCAAATTAGGGGGCTTTAACTTACCATGAAACAATGGCAATTTAAAAATTTTATAAGGGTGCCAACCATGCTGGTTTAATTTTTGATAAGGGATGATACTACATTTCTGCATTTTTAATAAGGAGACTGACAAAAGACTTGCTTAAGATACCTAGAAAGACAAACTTCTACAGCAGGACTGTAACTAATTCAAATGTTAATGGTAAAGATACCAGGACAGTCTGTCTTAAAAAAAACATCATTAAATACTCACTAGTGTTGCTGCATAAAAGTCAAAAGATTACTTTCGGTTTGCAGACTCATTACACAATGCTTTCAGGTTCTTAAGACTGATTTGGAAATAATTTTCATATTTTGAAATGCTGATGTAATAAAATCCAGAAAAATACCACCCCTCACTATACATAAGACCAGAATTTACTGAATTTCTGTTTGTTCAGGGAATTGGTCTTTGAATTTATATTACCAAATTTTTTATGTGTTTCAGAAAGATAAGTAACCTTAGATGACTAAACTCTTAAGAATTTTTACAAGAGAAGATTGATGCCATTGGTTCAAATTTCATTTGCAAATCTAGGATATGTGTTAGGACCAGTAGATCATAACACAGGAGTATAAGGCACGGTAATATTTGATATTTTAAATTTGGACTATCTAGTTTTACAGATTATCCTCTTTAAGAATAGCTATATTTATCCATAAAACATGTATATTGTGTCACCTCTGCAGCGGAGCACAGAGCCACCCAAGCATCTGCATCCTGCACGTGTGGCACAGATGGGGACAGAGGGGCCTCGGGGCAGAGCTCCCTGAGGATCCCACACACCCCTGGCTGCAGGGAGTGTGCAACAGGAGATGCCTGCACTGCCCTCAGCTTGTGGGTAGGAGCTACAAGGTTGTTGATTGTCTTTCATGGGACTCTTCAGCCCTGCCTCATTTTTCTTCCCTCTCTCCTGTATAAATTTTCCTGGCCTGGCAAATTTTTGAGAGGCCAATAATGCTGTCAGACCCTAGATGAACATGAATAATGGCTTGTTTGCACAGCTGATAACTGAGCTGTAAAAACGAATCTGCTCCCAGATGAAACTTGACATGCAAAGTTTAGGCTTGGGGAACAATTCTTTGTACGTATTCTGAAAAAAAAATAATTATTTGGACTGCTTAATTTTTATTCATCCCTAAAATAAAACACCTTACAGGAGGGTCAGCAGAGAAAGCTCCTGTGTTTTGACACAGAACTTGGAATTAGTTTTAAACATAAAACACAGCAAATGTTTAATCTGCAATAAAGTTGAATCTGCTCATTTTGCAGAAGAACAATGGCTGAGGGTCGAAGCCTTGGGTTCTGCAGTTGCCAGATGGGATCACTTCCAAAAGGGAATTTGGATGGTAATCAGTGTCCGCTGGGATCCATGCCCACCGCTCCCAGCCCGCGTGCCACAAAGGAGAGATTAGGGGCAGAATGAGAATGTGCAAGGCTGGCATGAATCAAAGGGACTCCCTGTAAAACCTATTACATCTGTGCTCTAAAAAATGCATAGAGAAACTGACAGTCAGGAAAATGCAGTTTTGATTGTGCTTTGATGGCTGGGAAGCTAAAATTGTGTGGGTGGGTGGCTAAGTGTAACTCCATGTCCATGCCGGCTTTATTTGACTGGGAGAGCCGGAGTCAGGCCAATTTTCATTGTCCTTTCAAGACTTTCAGAGCAGCAGGATAAATAAAGGAATGAAACAGGGAAATGAATTTATAGACTTTGGGTGTCAAATGATTAACAAAAGGCCCAAACCTTGGTGTTTTGTTCTGTTGATTTTGTTTTGGCAAGGCAAAGATAAGATTGTGAACCTGTACAAAGGGAGGTGGTCCTTACTTCCCTCTGTGCCTTTGTGGTGGCTGGGTAATTTGCTGAATTGAAGTTTCACTTTTGGACTGAAAGCAGGTGCTACTCTACACTGAATTATGAGATACAAAACACTTTGCCACGTTTTTGGGGTCCACATGGTTGGTTAGTATTAAATCAAACAGATCCCAAACATTTGGGTGGGAATATCTGAATTTCTCCAGTGCTTGCTTTGTGATGGTAAGAAACGATCTACTTCCCAAATCAAGTTTCAGGTAAACTACACAAACTTTTCATGGTGTTTGGGAGCCCCTCTTAGCCCTTAGCAGGTGAGTGTGGCCATGATTTGAGTCCTAGCCCTGTAAATCAGTTTACTTAACCCAACCTGGCCATAGGATTTATCATTTTCAAGGGGAAAGGAACTTCCAGCTGTGCAGGGCTGTGACATTGGCTGCAGCCCTTCAGAGCTCTCCTCCAGTACTTTGTGTTGCCTGATGTTGCTCTCCTGGCTACTGTGGGCTCCTGTTTAAGTACCAAGACCAGCCTTTCAGGACAAGAGGGCAACAAGTATCCAGCAATCCTACTATTATCACAGGTTGTATTGCAACAGAGAAGTTACATTTAAAAAATAGGAGTTCTGAGATTAGTTTGGACATGTTTAAGCTTTCTAAAGTGGAAATTAAAGGTAGACAAGGTCGTTCTGAGACAATAGACAACAGCTGGTCAGAGCAGGACGCTGATAATGCCAAGGTCATGGGGTTGATCCCTGTATGGGCAATTTACTTCAGAGTTGGACTCAATGATCCTTGTGAGTCCCTTCCAGCTCAGGATATTCTGTGACATGAGCATGAGGCTCACAAGGAAAAATTTCAGTGCTTTGAAATGCTGTGGAAAGTGCTTGTGGAAGTTCAAACTGTGTGAGTCTGACAGGAGCTGAGCAGACACACCAATGCATCACTACTGGGCTTCACCACAGCCAGAGGAGAAGGCAGGGCTGGAGCCCAAGAAGGCAGCAAATCCAGGACCAGCTGCATTGGTAGGTTAGTTTAGACTACAGGGATGTGTATGCCTGTAGCCTTTCTATCTTGATCCATCTGGTTAGAACTTAACATCTGTGGATCTGAGAGAAACCTTTGCCTTCGGTGAAAGAATTTGAGATGGGGCAGTATTTTGAAGGGTATACTGGAAAGGGTAAGAGGAGAGCTGTTTTATGCTTCTAGAAATTCATCTCTAGGACATGTTATTCTGAAGTGCATCTATCACTGGATGCTTTATGTGATATGACAAAATGCCACAGGGATTGATCCATCAACTGCTGTTGTTTCAACATGGTGTAACAGGCAGGGAATCTGAAAAGATGTGTTTTCTGAAACTTTGTTGATAAGAGCTGGGGCTCTGGGAGTGCCAGAGTTACCTTTGTAATTCACACACAGGTGGATTCTACACATGGCCTGAGCTCTGTCCTGACATTTGTGAGAAAGGTTTCTCAGCTTCAATGAAATAAGTTTTTCACAACTCAGTTACACTGATGACTCTTCTCAAACATATGGGAATAAGGCTGCACTGCATGATTCCAGTGTCTCTAGTGAAGCTACACAAAGAGACTCCCAGAAGAATATTAGCATTGACTAAGCAAATCACCATGGAAAGTGAGGACATATTTGAAACAGGGCCCACATTTGCAAGATGATAATTGGATTATTTTTCGATCCTGAAAATAGATCTTCTGGTGTTTCCCTTTTCTTCCCCTTCTCCCTTCCTCTTTTTGGGGGGATTTTAAAAGCTAATTTGATTTTTACCCACTCCGAAAAACAAATAATTTTGCTCTAACCAAGCTCATATATTTTTGTAAGGCTCAAATCTCCATTCATTCTCTCATCGTTCAAGAATTGAAAGTGATGAGATGGCAATATTTAATGGGATAGCTTTAAAAGATTATTAAATACAAGCCAGTGAATTGAAAGACAAAGCAAGGAAAAAACCATTCAGAATCCAACCTTGAAAAATTTGCTTTTAATGAGTTTTCACTTTAAAAGGGAAAACAAGTATTGGGTTCGCATTCTTTCATAAAGAAAGACATCCTTGTCAAGCAGCTATAAGAATTCACAAATTGGATGACAGACTGTGCCCGCTGCTTTAGCACGAAGGCAATAGATCCAGCACGAGCTGGAAAGCAAGATGGGTTTTAAAGTGTTCTGCTGTCATAGAGAATCCATACCAAAATAATGAGAAACATTCCACACGGACATCATCCTAAATTCCCATTTGGGTATTATTTTCTCATTGATGTTGTAATTAATGCTAAAATAATTTGTCAGTGAGCCTTCAAGATGCTTAGAGCTTTCCAGAGGGCTTCTGGGAGCTGAGGGAATTTGGCACCTCGCAGAACCAGAGCTTGTCTCCTCTTCTGCCATCCACACACAAAACACCACTTTGCAGCACTGAACAAATAAGGTGTGGGAGAAAAACAGAGCAAGCATCTAGCTAGCAGGATTTTTTTAACAGGAAAAAAAATCTAATCCAGTCTTGGTCCTGCTCCTAGTTTTTCCCTGTTTGTATCTAAGCCCTTTGGGAGCCACAGAACAAACAGCATCCTGTGGTACTAATCTGCTGCTTTACAGCACTGCTATATGGTCACTGTACAGCTACACGAGACACTGTCAACTTCAGTTTTGCTCCAATTCATGATTCCTTTGTTAGTAGTAATAGGATGAACAGTTTGAAGTGAGACCTCTTGAAAAAATCCCACTGTACTTCTTATGAACTGTGGCTTCAAGTCTGCATTTTTTGTTAGCTTTCACAGTGATTAGTCACTGTACAACAGCAAAGAGCAGAGCAGTCTATAGCAGTGCTCCTCTGGCATGCAAAAGATCTTGCCAGACACCTAAGCCTCATTTTTTTTCTCTACTTAGTACCTTCATTCTTATACTCATTAAAATTAATGGAAAAGGTCCCTATAGAGGTGGGTAGGTTTGGTTGCACTCAGAGATCCAGTGTCTTTGGACACCACTATGGCAGGGTGTTCAACCTTGGGATAGGAAAAAAGGGCAATTCTGTGTTAACTCCTCTCCAGCTTAATATAAACTTTACCAATGGACTTCAAAGCATCTCTTACCTTCTCCATACTCCCTTGAAAGAATTGCTATAGAGAGGCAGGAACAAGAGCATGAAGTGGGAGGAGATGGATTTGATGCCATGCTGGAAAAGTGGTGTGATATGGCAGTGCTCTCCAGGCAGCTGTGTTCCCAGGGAGCTGCTCTTCCCAGCTGCTTTTCCATGGCCAGGGTAGTGCTGCAGGCTGCTGGGTAATGCTGCAGTTGGTTTGCTGGGGAAAACCAGGAGGTGATACTTAAAGTGGACTAACCTGGGTAGCAGGGTTGCAGTTATATGTAAAATTTAAGAGAGTGGCTGTAATTCGGAATTTCTCTGAAAACGATAATCCACGAGTGTGAAGTAGGGACTGTTATTGTTTGTGTGTAAATGTGGTTATTGATTGTTTTATGTTTCAGTGGAAGCTCTGGTCACTAAATGCTGCAGTTTCATACCTGCACAAGAAGTGCCCTCGAGATTTTGTTTGGCCAGCAGTGTGGCAGTGCTATATAATACAACTACATATGCTTGAATAATGAAAAAGTGGGTTTTAGGACAAAGAATAATTATGGCTGTGGAAGTGAGAGATTCTGGCTTGCAGGAAAGACAATTTTTGGACGACAAACTGATGGAGTTTGTAGTTTGATTTAAATTTGATTGTGTCCTCCTTTCTTGACTAGGCCATGAGCTAACTAAAAATAAGGATATCATTAGAACACCTGGAGCATGCTAAGGTGGCTAAACTGACCTTTTAGACAAGAAACAAACCAAAGAAAAGTCCTGATGGCTGTGAAAGGTCCCTAAAATGTGAAAAGGGAAGGTATATCCAATAGGCAAAGAAGTACAGAACATGGATTTAAGTAAGAAATATGAAAAGCAAACAGCTGACTTAGGGGATTGGAGTTCTCTGTAAAGAAGTTGAAGTTAAAAGAGAATAAAATTAAGCTAAGAAACAAAGGAGATTATAGAAGACGTTGAACAAAGCATTTTTAAACAATAAAAGTTCCAAAAATAAAAGCATAGAAAAAGGAGATCAAAGAGACACCATTTAGTCAGATACAAATAAAAATATGAATTGGAAAAAAAATGTAAAAAACCAAACTAAAGAATTAAGAGCCCTAACTTGCTTTCACACAAGCAAAAAGGGATCTTTGCAACAGAAAAGTAAAATCACCTGTCATTAAAGTGCCCTTGCAAAGAGACAGATGAGGATGGCCACAGGGCTGGAGGGTAAAATGTTAATGACCATTGATGCTTCTGTGACTGTGGTTAAATGCATGAGATAGGGAAAATTCCTACAACCAGCTGGACAAGAGTGGAAGAGTGGAATTTCCTTAAATTAGTATGGGAAAATTGGAAGTCAACCTAGGGAAACTATGAAAAGAAAGTAGAAGAAACTTTTCTGTGCAGTTTGAAATGGGCAGATTTTGAAGAAATTCACCAAAAGCAAAAGACTAAAGCATCTTAACAGATAAATACAGTATGTAGAACATTTTAAAGCAAATTACTAAACAATGTACAAGCAAAAGTTGGTTTGTGAATCCCAAAAATAGGAAGGAAGGTTGTGAGAGCTGTTGATTATTTTGAACATAGCAGGTAAAAAACAGGAGTTGCGTGAGAGTCTTGAATGACAAGTCTTGATCAGAAATGAGCCTGTATTTATGCTCTGCTGGCTTGTGGTTTGTTTTGTGCCTCAGTAGAAGCAGCAGAAAATAAATTTTAGTTTTAAATGTAGCACACAATACGACATATAGCTGAAAACTCACAGTAGTTTTGGCAAGTAAAATTTATTTTAAAATGTAAATATTATTGTGGGCACTAACACGTCAGTTGGCAGTTTAAGGGATGCGGCCGCTAGTGCATTGGTTCAGCTAACTTTAATTAAAAGGTTTAATTTAAACATCTTTTTGCAAAACATATTACATTAGCATATCTAAAAGCTGTGACGGGATTGAGGATTGTCTAGTTGAAAGACAACACTGAAAAAGTCAGCCTGATGGACAGGGTACATTTTCTAAGGTTATTATACAAATAGAGGAGAACAGTTTTTTTAATGTTTAAAAATATCCATTTGAAAGAAGAAAGACTAGAAAATTGTTTTGGGGAAAAGGGAGATGAGGGGGCAGTAGTACAAATATCTCAGGAACTTGGTCCCTATGGCTTGAAGAGTTTCCCAGTTTTTCTGTTGTTTCTCTTCCTCACAATCTGTCATTATACTTTTAAAATATTTAGCAAAGATTTTATTGATAAAATAATGAAGCACCCGCCATTATTCCATTCCTGAGAGCTCTCTTCAGTGGGGGCTGCTCTCCAATAGTGGTCACAGGACAGGGGAGGTGCTCAGCTTCTCGATATTCCCAGCTGTGAGTGTGAGTAAAAAAGCAGGGACTCTGCTCTGACTTGGTACCATCACTCAGGCTCCCAGTGTCAAATTAGGTGAAATCTGGTGCCTTTGTCTGAGTCACTGGGGATAGCACTGGGTCACCTCATCTTGCACAGCAACTCTGGTCTCTTGGCTGCAATGTGGAGACTGAAATGCTCCTGAGCATTGCACACACATTGCACCCAGGTGCAGTGCCTGGAGCACATTGTTCAAGATGGACTTCTGCTCTGAACCTGTGTAGTGGTGTTCTGCAAAACAAGAAGAAGTGTACATGTGGTGGGCAAAAGCTAGAAACACCAGAGGAAATTCCACTAAAATAAGTTTGGTGCATTACTTTTCACGTGCTTCTGAATGATTCAATTCCCATTCTGTGATTGCGAGGGTGCATTTCTGCACAGCTGGGGGAGTAAAGAACCTGGTGTATGAATACCCTGCAGAAAATCCAGGGTGCAGGAGGTCAGTAATTCATCCTGACACTGAAGAGACTTCTCTGATGTATAAGCTGTAGTTAGCATGAGAAATATATGGATCTAAGGGACCAATCATTGAAAAATGTAAATATAGAAAAAGGGTCTGGGTTGTGTGTTAAGTAAAAAAAATCGAGCTATAAAAATAATTTGTAAAATAGATCAAAGGAATGGTATGGACAAACAACAGAGAGCTGGCTGATGGAGCTCAGTGAAAGAACATTTCACTGTTTTGATGTACCCC
The DNA here is from genome assembly GCA_037013685.1 of Acridotheres tristis. Lineage (NCBI taxonomy): Eukaryota > Metazoa > Chordata > Aves > Passeriformes > Sturnidae > Acridotheres > Acridotheres tristis. Next base: position 6,188,355 of record CM072895.1, read on the forward strand.
TTGCTCTCATAGTGGGTGTCTGACCTGTGACTCGTTGTTTAAACTGCAGTGGTGTGTGTGACCAACTAGAAGCAATAAACCACAAAGGTAAATTAAAAGATAGATTAACAGTCTTAACTATTGGAACATAATGGGTGAACTTATATTTAATTTCTCTTTCATACCAAATGGCTTCCTTTGCCCAATCTACTTCTTCTATAGCACCTCCAGTTTCCTTCTTGCCTCTGCAATTCCTTGGAGACACATACGTCCACAAGATGGTACTAGGCTACCAGTGGCCCCTACAATGGCTGGACAATGAAGGCTCTTGAAATTGCTGCTACTCAGGTGTCACCAGTGAAGCTCACTCAAAAAAATCTCATTAGTGTTGTTTCCTATGTGAGGCATTCAGGCCAAAACACCTGTTTGGCTGTTTTGTTTAATGAAACAAAATTCCAGTGGGAATCAGAGCAGATCATTGCTGTGACTGATGCTCTGCACACTCACACCTGTTTTGTACCAGATAGCTTCATTATTGCCTTTGGTTTCACTTCCAAATTTAAACTAATAAACTAACTTACAAAAGAGAAGAATGAGGCCATGAATTACAGTAGCTTTATGAATTTGTGTTTTGACACATTTTAAAAAGAGAAATTTGACCTAATGTATTATAAATACCTCATTTGCTTTAAGCAATTATTGTAATCTATCACATTGATGCAGCCAACACAAACATGCACTACATTTCTCACGCTAAAAATTGTTCAAACAGGCTTGAATAAATTGTTAATACTCTATAAGCTGCTAGTGGAATAGCTCAATGATTAGCTCTTCTCTTCACATGATTCAAACGCATTAGTGACACTGCTGACTAATGACTTGCAAAATTTTTGTTAAAGACACAGGTGCATTTTTAAATGGCAGCTCAGTCCTTAAGTCAATGGCGTTTCAAGCTTTGGAACTAAAACGATTTATTACATTGGTTTATGTAAAATTAGTGCTCGATTTAAACTTTTTTAAAATGACACTCCACATATAATTATGCTAATTCTGTTGTGATGTTAGATTTAAGTTACTCTTGAAAAATATCTTCTCATAATACTATTACTGGAATACTGTTAATCCTGACTGTATGAACAAGGCTGCAGTGTTAAAGACAGTGAACTGCTTTCTCATCAGCACCGTGCAAATGGGGTGATAAATAAGGCCCTTGAAAGCTTGGAAACCATTTGTCATTACTGATCAGACCGCATGTGCTTAGGCAGTAGAAAGGGTAAGCAGTCCCTACGAAGAGAGGTGCCCACCCTTAGTATACTCGGTACTTGTTTCACTAATTTTAATATAATTAAGTGGAGATGACCACATCAGTACGGTCATAATGAAATCCCTCAGTGGGAGATCTGAAGTAATGAGGAGACCACACAATCTGTGACTCGAGGCCTTTTAAATGAGTCCGCGTGTTTAACTGGCTTAATAAAATTAAGATCATGAATGAGGCTGCCACTGTAACAGGGCCCACCGAGGGAAGTTCAGGACCCGAGGGCCTGACCCGGTCAGGTTCAGCAGGGCCCAGGCCCGCCTATCCCAGCGAGAGCTCCAGGGTGACGAGCCCAGGCCGAGCGCGGCCGTGCCATCTGCGGGGCTTCCTTTCGGTGCCCGCGGGCAGCCCGGGGCCGCCGTCCCGCAGGTGTCCCTCAGGCGCTCCCGGGGGAGGCGGGATGCCGGCGGTGGCCGCGCTCTCCGGGGCCGAGCCGAGCGGGGCCCGCCCAGCGGGGCGCGTCACGGCGGCGGCGCGGCGGGGCGGGGGCGGCGCCGGCCGCAGTCGGCACGGGGCGGGCAGCGAGCGGCGCGCCGGCTGCGCGCACCCCGCACACGGCGCGCTGCCACCGAGGGAGGGAGGGAGCGAGCGAGCACCATGTGCCGGCCAGCGCTCGCCCGGCTGCTGCTCCTCCAGCTGCTGCTGCTCAAGCTGCACCTCGGCAAAGGTGGGTCCGGCGCGGCACGGCCGCTCTCCATCAGCGCCGGGGTCTCCCGGCCTCAGCGCTGCCGGGGAGGGAGCGAGCATCATGCCGGCACGAGCACCCCGGGGTGTGCGGCCGCGGGTGCCCGCTCGCCCCGGTGCCCTGCGTGAGGTTTGGGACCGGCGGGGGCCGGGCACGCTCGGGGGTTGCGACCTGCGGGGGCCAGGCACGCTCTTCAGCGGGCAAATGCAGCCCGAGAGCTGGTGACAGGAGCTGCCACCTTTAATCCCTTTCAGAGGGGATTTGTGTCTCATCAGAGCAGCGCGGTACCGAGTCTGCAAAGCAGATTTGCTCCGTTCTCCCCCCACCCTCAACTTTAGTTCGGTCAGGTCTCTTTTCCCGGGACGGCGCCGGTGCGTGTTCCGCCCCGCGTCCCCAGGTGTCGGTGCGTTTTGCCCCGGTAACAGATGCGCAGGAAGTCCCAGCATCGCTGCGCTTTATAATTTTTCTTTGTCTGTTGTATTTCGGGTTTAACCATCTTCTATTCCCAGGCTGCTTTACCCTCCGCCGTTAAAACAATGCGGGGAAGCACGGGAATGGCCCCTTTTCTCCCTGCACAAAGCAGCTTCGGGATCGCCGCCGTGCTCCCGCGGAGGCGCATCTCTCCCAGCCCCGCACCGAGCCGCTGTGCCCCGGCAAACCCAGCCCCAGCTCCGCACCGAACCGCTGTGCCCCGGCGAGCCCAGCCGCAGCCCCCACTCTGCCGGCGGCGGCTCCCGGTTGCCTTGCCCGGGTTGTCCGCGCCGGGCCGGGCGGCGAGGCGGCCTCGGGATGTCCCCGCCGCCCGGCCGTGGGAGCGCGCCCCGCTGACCCAGGCGGGGCCCCGTGTCTCGCAGGCGCCGTCAAGGAGTGCGAGGAGAACCAGTTCCAGTGCCGGAACGAGCGGTGCATCCCCGCCATCTGGAAATGCGACGAGGACGACGACTGCTCGGATAACAGCGACGAGGCGGATTGCCGTGAGTATCCGTGCCCCGCACGGCGGGGCGGGGGCCGGGAAGGGCGCGCTTCCCAGCTGCGCTGCGCCTCTTTTTTATGAATGAATGAATGAAGTCGCGCCGTGCCCGGCCGCAGCGCTCATTGGCTGCCGGGAGCAGCAGATCCGTGACGCGGCGCCGCGGGGCAGCGGCTCCTCGCTGCCGGTTCGCCCGGCCCGGCCCGGCCGGGACACCCGGAGCGCCGTGCGGCACCGCGAGTCCGGCTGCAGCCGTCACCTGGCAGCCCCCTGCCCTCCCTCTGCCAGTCCCTTCGCCTCCAGCAGCGCCTCTGCTCAGGGCGCCTAAAAGGAACAGCGCAGTTTGTGTTCTCGGGGCGCTTGGGAGAGATGTTAAACCTCGGGAGAGCCCGCGCTTAGGGCTGGTGACAGGTGCTCATGTGAAATGTTGCTTTACTCGTAGTCATCCTACGAGATACGGGGTGGGTGTGAATCTTGTGTTTAAATATGTTTGCAGTCGGCAGATGAACAAGTGGCACTGCTTGGCTTGGCAGTGTCAGCCATGTAACACTAATTCCTTCATAGTATAAGGGAACAGAAAGCAAAATCTATACTTCCAACCCTGAGACAATGGCACTCGTTCCTTCTCCTGTGGTGTGGCCCTGGTATGTATCAGTGGAAACCCATAAACTCTGGGTACTTTGTAGAGTTATGCTGTTATAATTTGGCTCTTATTTGCTTACAGCTTCTGATAGCCTGGGAGAATTTGTCTCAGCCATGGAGTGTCAGAAGCATCTGTAACAGAAATTACAGAGCCTAAATCTTGAAGAGAAATATCTTTAATTTGCAGTTTAAAGTTGCAAATATTATAGCAAGTACCACATCTCTTGAATTCTCTGTAGAATAATAGGCCCTGAATGTGCATTCAGTGCGTGACCTCTTTCAAAGCTCACAGACCCAGTGAACAAATCATGAAAATAGAGGTCACTGGTTATGTGATTTTCCATATGTGATTTTCCTGTTAACATCTTCATGTGTAAGTCTGTGTCAGGTGATATTCAGAGTGAAGTCTAAGTAGATTAGTTTAAGGAGAGCAGGGATTCCCAAACTCTTAAATTATAACAAGACATTCCCTGTGAGCACCCCATAACATTTCTTTCTAGTTGCTGTTTTTATTCAGAGGACTTGATTGGCTTAATGCATGATTTTCTTTTTTTAATCTGGGGAGTTAGCAGCATTAATTGAGATCTAGAAATGGCTTTTACAGGAATTATAATGGCACTATTTAGAGGCAACTTAGATGTGGAATGTTTCAAATTGCAAAAGACTCGGGGAAGCTGGGTGTGACTGAGAACTACCGTGGACTCTTGTGTGGACTCTTGTGTAGCCGTAACTGGGAAAGTTTCTCAGAAGTGTCTGTGTTTCCCAAGAGAGACACTAATCTGTGGAAGCACTGGGAACCTTTAAGCAGGTATATAATGAAGCCTTCTATTTAAAACCTCTGTGCACTGTGGTACAAAGGGTGGGTGAGCTGCAGGTGACCTGTGGGCAGTGCTTGTGGAACTGCTTTTCAAAGGTTGGGATCGTTGCTGGAGGAGCATCTTGAATTCTGAATTCGGATTCTGGACCCTGCATTCAACATGGAAGAGTAGATTTGTGTCCTGAGCTCTTGCCCTACATGAGTGAGTAGTTCAGTATCTGGGCTGCTTTTTTATTTTCTCCTTTTCCTTATGATCGACCCTCTGAGCATTGTGTCAGAGGAGAGAGAGTGTAGAACAACATGGTGTTGAACATCAGCTCAGTGTGGATTGTGCTGTGTTAGAATGCTCATTGCATCTAATTTAGGTTTATTTCAGAGGGGATTTGTAGTTGTTGTGTTTGGGGGTGGTAAAATATGTTCTTCACTTTAATCTGAGTTTGGCATTTATTACTGATTGGGGATCATACTACAGAAATTGCCCATGGACTGTTAATTTAGATCATATATAGAGAGACTTTGCAGTTGCCTCTTCAAGCAGGCTGAAAGACAAAAATTGCATTTGTCATGCACATTTTTCTCAATTAAATTGTTCTGAACACTGTTTTACTTTGAAAATGCATACTGCTTTTCAACATATGTAATGTTTGGAGTTCTACTCACTGGGTGAAAAAATGCATTCCATGCTTTTGCTGCTAGATACCGCCTCTGTTATCACTGCTTTAATAAATAGGTATTTATTTAAAAACTGTTTAAGGCATATATGCATTAGAAGAAACTGGTCTGGAAAACTCAGCATGCCAGAGTGGTGATGGAGAGGGAAATGAATATGCAGGTAGCCTGCTGGCAGTGAGTACTGATAAGGACCCTGATAACCTCTGTAATTACTTGATGATTCTTTTTCCCAGAGCTGATAATGTATTTGTAATAGCTCATTGCTGCTTGTGTATATTCTCCCTTTTTGAAGAGACAGGATGGTCTTTATCTGTGTGAAGAATTGATTTATGAAACCAATTCCTTGTGGTAGATGGTCTAATACACTGGAAAATTTTGTAACCAAGAGTATCTTAAATAGTTGGAAAGAGTTGATTTTTTTTTTTTTGGCGGGACTCTATGTGCTTCCTACTAGAAATTTTCTTTGCGCAAGACTGAATATTTGTTTGTTTATATTTGTGTCCCCTTTGTGTTGTGTTCTGTGCAGTGTCTGTCTCCGTTTCCCTCCGTCCTCCCTGCCCCCAAGATTTGCAGGCATAATGTTTTAGATTCTAAGGAGAATGTTTCAGTAGTCAAGCTGTATTGCATCCTTGGCATTTGCTTTCCACTGAGTAATCCTTTTCTGTTGTGGCTGGTAGTTCAGCTTATCTACCATGGGAGTGATGTGTGAGTTAATATGGCAAACATTGGACCTGAAGTCGGTGCTAGTTTTTAAGGTGTATTAAGTTTATCCAGGACAGGATTTCTGGGCTAGCAAAAGGAAGGTATCCAAGGAGGCTGCCAGGAAGGGAGGAGATGGTGCTCCTTTGTGCGTGGGCACATGACTTGCGAAATGTTAACAAGAGAAAAGATGTTAATTTGTGTTCATTGTAGAAATATATAAAAATAAAGCAGTAAACAGATTGCCTAAATATGAAGGTGCCTTTTTGTTGTCATGTTTTCAGAAAGTTATACCATTTTGAGGAAAGGAAAATGAGAAAGGAGTAGAGATGTTCCTTAAAATGTATCGATGGAGAAAGGAAACTAAACTCTAGCGAGAAAAACAGTGGAAGTTACATTGTTTCGATTGCTCGGGAAATCAAGTTGTAAAATCTGGAATTAGAAATCTTGAGTTCCTATTTAAACCTGCTCTATGCAAAACGATTTGCTTGGGCTCAGTCCCGTCTATGTTGGCCTGGAAAGACAAAATCCCAGTCACAACTTACAGCTTGCAATGTCACCATCTGCACTAAACGTGGTCCATGCGATGAGGACAGGCTCCAGGGCAGTTCTGAATGTGATTTCTATAGATGCATTTTAGTCCTTCCTTGTGATACATTTTCCTCTTCAGAAATGCTGGAAAGACTCTTATAACATATTTCAGACAATGCTTGCAGATGCACAGTTATCGAGACATTTTTTGTAATGGTACAGCAACAACTTTATAAAACATCAAAGCTACTTTTATTGTGAGAAAATGTCCATTTTCTGAGGCACAGTGTTTTAGCTAAAGCATTCTTTGCTGAGGCACTCAAAATGTGGGATACTGACTTTTTTTCTGTCTCCCTCAGGAAAGGTGGAGGCTGCAAAGCCGGGTCAGACTAGGGATCTGTGTACTGTGTGTCCAGGGTGCAGCTGCTGTGTGACACATCATCCGGAATGGAAAATCCTAGAGCACTGTTCTGAAGGGAGAGTGGCTTTTGGAAGCCTTTTCCCCAGCTTTACAAGTATATTCTTGCTTGCCATTATAGCCAGCAGAAAACAAGGAAGACCTTGCAAAACAGCAGCCAGACACAATGTATTTAACGAAAAATAGGAGCTCTTACTTTGATAGTTGTGTTTAATTTTGTTTTTGTGATGTAAGTATAGTTCACATTGTTTTAACCCAGACCTGAGTGTGGATGAAAGAGACTGGAGGACCTCTGCTTAAATGTTTCACTGTTGAATAAACACTAAATGTGGCGAAGAGTATAGCTGCAAAAAGCAATCAGTAGCTTAACTAGTTTCCTAAAATTAAACACAAGCTGCAGGATCATTTCAGTTTTATAATACCTGCCTTCAGGTGGACACAGCCTGCTCCATTTTCCATCTTTGCACTGGTATCCTTTCTGTGGTGTTGCTTGCTGGTGAGGACTGCTCGTAGGGATATTTTATAAACAGGATTGAGGCTGCTTCAGGTGTGAGATGCAGGCTGAAGGGAGTTACTGTTTCGAAAACTGTTCCCATGTGCCCAGAATGCAGGGTAAACATGTGGCATCAGCAAACCTCCCCTTCCTCAGCCCTTGCCTGCCTTGTGGCCATAGAAGGTGGCTGTGTAGCTGGGACACATTTCCTCTGCAGTTGGGAGGAAGAAGGATTCCTGTTCTTCCACTGGCTTTGTACGGAGTCTGCAGACTTTGACTCCTGCTGCCTGTGTGGGAGCCCAGGAGGCAGCCCCATGGGCTCTGTGCTTTTCAGTTTAGGTTTCTCTAGAGCTGGAATTTGGGAGTAAAAACATATCAAAAAGCTTCTTTGAAAACTAAATTCTGAATGCTGTGCAGAGTTAAGTGTGGTCTGGATGGCTTTGAAGCACAGGAGTGTAGTGGTGTGCCAGGCTCACAGGTTTTGGGGTGTGACCAAGTGGCACAGTAGGCACTCACAATGCCACGTGTGTTCTGCAACTTTTGGTCCTCTGTTATGCATTGCTCCAGTTTTTCTTTCTGTTTTATATTGAGCCAGCGCCCTGTATGCTGAGTGATTGCTGCTGCTCTGGAGATGCCTGTGCACAGGGAGTTCTAGGGTTCCTTGACACATGCGTGGTCATGTGCTCTTGACTGTGGCAGTGATGTTTAACTGTGTTGTGTGGCCAGCTTGCATGCTTATCCCAAAACTGGAAGCACTAGGAAGACTGGTGTTGAGAGGCAGGACTTTTTTGTTTTTCTGTGTGGCTGCTGCCTGCCTATCCTGGTCTGTACTGGGTTCATGTCCAGCTTAGGCTCAAAAACAGTTACTGATTTCTTGTGTTCCACAGTGAATGTTTTAATTCCTTTATCTTCATTTTCGTTTATATTCTTGTTGTCTGCTCTGAAAGAACTAGCTGACGTGTTTTTGATGTCAATTATCTTCCCTGTTAGTGCAACCTGCTGCAACATTTATGTAGAAAACCAAGCTTTAAGCACATACCCTTCTCCATTTCCCTCTTTCCTGGCACATTTTCTTGAACAGTTTTATTTATTAAGCAGTCTAGATGCAGACTGCTTTCCATAAGGTGGTGATTTTCTGTCACTCCTGCTCATGATCTGGGAAAGAAAGAGAGAACTGAGGTGGGACCACTGAAAAGGCAGAGAGAACTGGGGCATGTGGGAGAGCCACTGGGGACATTATGGTTACAGAGGGAAGTGAACTTGGTTTAATGCAGTGCTGCTGTACTATAGCAAGAAGGCAAAGAGTTACTCTAGATACAGTTACAGGAGCAAGCTGTGAGCTGAAGAGCTTTCCTGAGGTCAAGGAGAATGGGAAGAGTGAATATAATTATTAAGTTCAAGAAAGAAATTATGGAAATGCAGTTAAAACCCACATGACTTGGTTTGTTTATCAGAGAGCTCAGAGCTGTCATTTCAGAGGATACAAGCTTATTCTTAATTTTGAGGCAAGGTAGGTAAACTTCATCCAAAGCATTTTAATGTATAAATATAAAGAAGCAGTGGCTGCCTGATCCCTGGCAGTGTTCAAGGGCAGGTTCGATGGGACTCAGAGAAACCTGGTCTAATGAAAGCTGCCCATGCCAGGGGGTTTGGAGCTAATGGTCTTTAAAATCCCTTCCAACCCAAACCATTCTGTTATTCTATGAAAAGTCAATGCTGACCAGTTCTCTTGTGTTTGCAGTGTTCTAGACCCATGATTAGCCCAGGTTAGAGATGTGATTTCTGACTGATTGATGTAAAGAGTGGAAGATACTTCAGATAGTTTAATATTAATCAGAAAATGTTCAGAAATTTATTCCAGTTGCAATTATGTGACCAGAAAAAACAGGTATAATGTGTTGGTGAACACATTTATCTGATACACCTACACTGAGAGATTGCCAGTGCTAGAAAGAATAAGTTTTCTTGACTCCATTGTCCACCTAAAGGACCATTAAACACTCTGTTACACCTGAAAAATGTCTAACCATTATTGATTCCCTCAGCTGTTTCTAATACAGCAGACACCCAGCTTTTGTTTCTGCTGGCCTTTTCAAGGCCATCAGCTTTTTGAATTTGCTGACACATCTACCATGTCTTTGGTGTGCTTCAGACACTGATGTGTTTGGGATGCATTTGTGGTAGAATTGATTTGGTGTGGAGTTCTCCTGGTCCTTTTACTGGTGACCTTTTCTTCTCTACAGCTTTCCCATTTTTCCTGCAGCTTTTCCCTGGTAATTTCAAAGATGTTCCCAAAGCATGCTGTTGCTCAGTTCTGCTTTTTTGTCGCTACATTTTTCTGTGTCTGCTTTCTAAAATGCTGTAAGATGTATATTGTTTTTTCTTTTTTTCCTTTGCCCAGGAAAACAAATCAGTAAGTTGAGTTTGGGTGATGGAGATGAAGATTTGGGTTGCTGCTTGTTATCTTGTGCAGTAGCATGACTCCAGAAAAGGAGTCTGCCAGCTCTGGTGTGCTCTGCTCCCAGTGCAGACAGTTCCTTCCAGCCAAAGGGAAATCCTCACTATTTTATGGTACGTGTAAGGGAAGTGGTGGAAAAGCTGAATGTAGTTTTTCTAGCTGTCTATTTTCCGTTAAAATTATTAATATTTAGATACCCACAAGGGAGTGGAAAAGGGTAAAAGGCCCTGTGATAAAATTAATGCAGATTTTCTGCTCTGTGAAAAATTCTGTCTGAAATGCAAGTGATAAAAACCTGATTAGACTTTAGAAGTTACAGTAGTATTGTAAGCTAGTTGAAAAATAAAACTAAACCCTTCCACACTGAAATATTTTCAAAATCCAGATTTTAACCTTCAAGAAGCCAGAAGATTTTTAAAGCAGGGTTATGAGCTCTGTCACTGATGGTCTCTCAGGGTGAGATATCCTGTTTCTTGCCATAGTAATGATGCCCTGGTAGACTGTGCTTCTGTTCCTGGCAAGGCCCATGACTTTCCTTCCCAGAGCTGTGGCAAATCTGGCAGCTTGTGCCGTTCTCCTCATGAAGAGGTGAATAAATGGTGTTAGAGCTCTTCTGCTCCAGAGTGACTCAGCTGTGCAAGAGTCAGCGGCCGAGCCAAGAACAGAAATGAGGCCTCCAACCTACCAGACCAGTGCTCAACACACACAACTGCTCCTTGCAGAGGTACCTGTTGGACAAGTGGAAGGGTTTTAGTTTTTCCTCCAGCTTTCCTGGTTATTTCCAGTCTAAGCTAAGGCCTGGCAGTCCGTCTAACCTCACACTTATTGCCAAGAGCAAGTGTTAGAAACTAGGGGAGAACAGGATTTATAGCTGGCTTGAAGCAAGGCTTACGAGCCTTTGGGCTGCTGCCATGTAAAGTGAGTTTTATTGCCAATTCTTTTTCTTAGATGTTCTGTTTCTGATATTTCAATATTATTAAATGCATTATTAATATTTATTAAATGCTTGGGAGCATGTGTGGCACTGTACCAGGACGGGAGCAGTGAGGGACTCAGTTTCCATGGCAGCAGGACACAGTCCTGTACTTGCAGAACCAGAAGGGCTCTTTTTGGCAACTGCTTTCTGTGCTGTTGTGTTAGTTTTTCTTTTTAAAGATAGATAGATTATTTAAAATCTAATTCATTAGTGCTGCAGAGTCTTGTACATCCTGAGTGAGAATTTTGCCTGCTGTAAGTTTTTTTATCTTTTTCTTGACTTCTAGCTTTGTTTCTTTAGCTTCTATTGGTGTGATTTCTTTTACTTGCAAAATAGTGAAAGCAGTAAAAATGTCTTTAATAGGTGGAAATTTTCTCTTGATTTTGGTTAAATTTGAAATGTTACATTGTATTAGACTTCTTTTCCTTTTCAGGTAGCATATAGCATAGATTTATCAATTAAAATAATTGTTGAAGAAGCTGGTGTGTACAAGTGACAGTAGACTCTTAACTGTACTATATCCCTCATTTAGATAACTGTTCCAGTTCCAGGTTTAAACTTTGTATTTTATTTTAACTGGCCTTGTTTCATGCTTTTTTTCATGCTGCCTTTCTTGACATGTAATGTGTACTGTAATGTACACTGATGTGATACTTTGCTTCATTTCAAGGGGTGAATTAAAATCTTCATTTGATCCCAAGTCTTTGTCCTGCTTTGCATTACCTAGACGACGTTTTCTGTCTTTGCCTTCCATGTATAAAATTAATGTGATTAATTTTTAGATGGCTTTTCAGGCTTTTTCTGTTTTTGTTGATCTAGGTGAGTAAGGTTGTAGGCATCTTTCCAAATGTGTTGCATGAGTCTCCTATGATAGATACCAGCTGCTTGGCTTGCTGTTTGAGCAGTGATTGTATATCAGTAAACCTTGCTGGATTTACTGGACGTGTTCCATCCAGATATGATATTATTCTGTGAGATCCAGGGCGTAGTCAAGAGCATAAAAATCAGCTACAGCAGGAGTAGTGAATATACTTGCACTGAAAATAAGAATTTCTGATGTAAACGTACAACTGTTCCTGTAGACTTTTCATCCTGAATCACTGTTGCATCTATAGAGATACTCATAAACAGAGAAATGGCCCAGTTTCTTTGATAGCAAATGTCAGTGCTGACTGATATAGGCCAAGAAATTCACCTCCTGCCTCTGTAACTCAGCGCTTCTCTTCTTGTTTGTGTGGTTGTGTTATACTCATTACACATTTGTCATCCCGTGGCTGCTTAGCAGTTCAGCTTTCTATGAATCTTCCCCATACAAGTGGGATAAATACTGTCTCAGGGATGTGAAAATCAATGCCTGGGGAGGTTACCCTCTGCCCAAGGCTGTAGAGTGATTCAGCAGCTCACTGTGGACATTAGTGACTCATGAAGAAAGTCACCAGTTTCCTTTTTTCTGGTCCATTATCACATTATTTTACACAGATAATCTTGTTCTTTGGATTAAATGACTGCTCAAGGATTTAGCCTTTGCTTTTGTCATATACAGTTTGTAAAATATTCAGAAAAATCCCAGTGTTGAGACAACTCACTGTTTAAAAATTTTAGTGTTGGGTCAAGCTTCAAATGTCTCACTTTTGGTATTTAGTATTGGAGGTGCAGAAAATGCAGATGTTCGAGGAGGAGCATAATATCTTTCTGTTCCAAAATGAACTTTGTTTTTGTACATTCCAAGATATCCTGAAGCATAGCCTGTGTACAGACAGACTTCACTGCAGCCACTTCTTCAGTTGGCCAAAAGTGCCTGTTGTGAGACCACAGACCTTTTGTTTGTTTTCCATTCTCTGTGTGTCTCTCCAGGCCTCCTTCCCCTCCTGTCCACACCTTGCTGTTACCTGAGCATGAACTCCTGAGGTAACTTATCACTCGTGCACCCGTTCCTCCATAAATTATTAGTAACGTATCGTTTTCTGAAAGGAACCAAGATAACTGAGGGAGTTGAATTTACTATTGTTTATTTTATTCCTGCTACTCTTTTCCTTCTTCCTTTCTCGTGTAAAGCAACAAAGACACAGTTTAGATTGCGCAACTCTAAAGTTTGCACAAGGTGGGCTTGGTCCGTGATTTAGGAGGGGTAACCTACGTGGGCATTCTCTTTGACAGGTGATTAATAAGGAATTTCAAAGGGAACCTGCGGACCAGTCTCTGCCAGGATCACATTGGTGTGTTGAAAATGCTTTACTTCAAGCTCTTTGCTGAATGATTTCTGTTCCCCCTTTTCACAAGAGCTCTTTTAACACAGAAATCTGTCCTATTTTTTATAAAATAATGTGTTATGTGTATTTGCCCAAGGTGCCAGTGCGTGTTGATCCCTGAAGTTAAATTAGGATTAAGGAGCTGCATTGACAGGTGCTGAAAATAATCATATCTGTCTAGCTCTTGACTGCAGGGCCTCTGATCGTGGCATGGCACTTCAAAGAGAGTGAGTGTAGAGCAGGGGAAAAATCCTAGGGCACCCTTTTCTAGAAGGAAATGATAAAGAGTGTACTTAATTTGTCTCCATGGTTGTGGACAAGCAGATGCCTGAGCAATATGGAACCTTTCCCAGACTTGCACACAGGACCTTATTGCCTTGCTCTTCCTTTCAGTCTTTCCCTAGGAGTTTGGCCATTAATTTCATGGCTCTGTTTCACAGAGTGCCCATCCTCAACAACAGTGCACAAAGCCTTTGTTAACACCTTCCCTCGCTCAGGCATTGCAGGGGACTCTGCAAAGCTTGGCTGAGAGCAGCAGGCATTTCTTCACATTCGATTATGCACACAATCATGTGAATATTGCAAGCCTTTACTTGTGCTAATGCTCCTAGAAAGGATTAATAATTCCTGCACAAATGCTGTACTTCAGCTGGCAAGAAGCTGCTAAGTTCATTTTGCCCTGATCTAATTACTTAATTTACAGTATTTTTATATTTTGAGACTGAAATGCAGGTTGAGACTGCCCGGGTGACAAGTGTTGGAGGTTCCAGAGCTGATGTGGAGCTCCACACCTGCCTACTGTTGATTCCAGTTCAGGGCCATCATGCAGCAGATTGTTCTGTGAGCACACATCTCCCGGGGTTCTGCTTGCCAGGGCACTTCGCAGTGCCCTGTGAACAAAAGCCATTGCTGTCACTGAACAGTTTTGATCCCCCAGCTTTCAATGTCAGGTCTGAGATAATCAGCACCACGGGAAATGCTGCATTCCTACAGCAAGAGTCAGGGTTGTGCTGAGATTACAGAGTCCTTGGTTTACGGGAGGCCCTGGCAGCTTCATCCCTGCTTGCTCAACCCACTGGAGGAGCGTTTCAAGAAAACCTGAAACTGAACTATCCTTTTAGAAGACTGTTCTCTTTCCTTTTCCAAGCAGGCTGGATAGCTGTCAGTGAGTTGTCCATAATAATAATAAGGATTGAACAGTGATCTTTGTTACCTACTGGTTCCTTTTCTGAGCCGTGTTGTGCAGGCTTCATCATCATATCACAGGGTTAATTTTAGAATGCAAAAAAAGATGTTTCTCTGACAGTGAAAACGACCGAGGGGGAGGAAGGCAGCCAAGTACAGGACCTAATTTTCCCCCTTTCTACAAGTGTTTTTTCTTTCCTATGGGGGAGTGTGAGTTTGAATGTGGCATTAGAAACATATTCAGCAAGGGGTTTAGGGCAAAATCTTGCTGTGTTGTTTTTGAAAGGGTTCTCTCCCTGCTACTTGTTTCTTCTGAAGTCATGTGGGATTCAGTTTCCTGAGAGGAAAAAACAAACCTGGTGAGATCTAGAACAACAAACTGGAATTCCCTTAATTTAATTTATAGCTGGTTTTTGTGACTGTGGTACACCTGAGAGCTGTATCACCTTTTCTGGGGATGGTTGGGAGTGAATTTTCTGTAGATGAAGCGTTTTGGTGCATCAGCTTGACCTTTTACATAGAAAAAGGGCATGTGTAAATGTCACTTTTCTATAGTAAGCAGTTGGGATTATCTGCCATTGTGTTGATTTTTTTCCTCTGCTTTTATAATAGCAGAGATTTTTACAGCAGCTTGACGTGTAAGAATGATGGAGGTTTCACTCTCTTACACTGGATAAATTCTTGTCAGTAGATGGGAAGGAGATGATTCATACCTATTAGGACTCTGTGTGTGAGAGAGTTATATTTCTTATTGGATATGAAGTGGAAGATGGAGGATCTCATTTCACTCTGAACTGTTAGAATTCAAAATGTTAGATGATGAGTGTCTCGGGATTTGGGGAAGATATTTGCTGTGTGTTCTGCTCTAATTAATTGCGATGTATGGTGGGGGTTCCTTATTACTTTAATCTGTGGACAGCACCGTTCTCTGATGTTGAAAGTTGAAGAGAAAAAGCATCTTGTCTGTGTGAGGGCTCAGCCTGATCTTGCTGCAGAAGTCTCTGAGGAAATGCTGATTGGATATTTTAGATTGCTGACTAAAACCTGGCCCTGTAGTTTCAGAGCACAGACCTGACCCTCTCCCTGCTGGCCTATTCTGTTGAGCCTGACGTCTCTTAGCTGGAAAAGCTGCTGCTGTGGGCCCAGAGAGGCTGAAAGGAGACGGATTTGTGTTGTCCATGAGGTCCTGCTGACAGAAGAGCCCTGGCTGCCCTCACTGAGCAGGGGCTGTGCCCACATTGCTGTGCTGGCCAGGGCTTCTCCACTGGGCCACCCTCAGCAGGCAGGCAGAGCTTCACCTCGGGTACATTTTAACTCCTCGGGTGAGCCTGTGAAATAATGGTGAGAGGAGCAGTGTTGGCAGGGGAATATGCTGGATAAAACATGAGTTTTCAGTGATATTTCAAGGGATCTTTGTTCCTCCGTACTTACAGTCACAACTGACCATAAGAAACCTTTCCAAACTCAAAAATCAATGGCTTCAGGCCTGTGGTGTTCACAAAATGTTTTCTGCAGCAGTTTTCAGCAGGGTATTACCCTGTCTTTCTTTTAGCCCCCAGAAGTGCATAGAGCATCATTGTTGAGCTGCAATACAAGTTCTGGCCTTGGACCACTGTTTTGTTCCAAGTGAGGATTAACTGCTCTCTAATTCTGTTTTAGGGGTGAAAGTACAGTTTCATTCCATTCCTGATCTCCTGCATCCCCCAGCTACAATGCTGTGTGAGGACTTGCTATTGGCAAGCCATGAAAATAGAAACCATCCATATTTTATTGACCATTCAGTCTGTCTCCAGCACTTCTTTTGCTTGTGTGTCCCAGAGTCCTGCTGAAGGAAAGATCAATTGCAGGCATATTTTAGTCTGTGATGCTCCTAGTTTTATAATGATCTTGCTTTTAATTTGGACACTGTAAAATTGTTCTCTTAGGCTGCTTAGTCTGCATTTACAGCTCTGCTCTTTGGTGGAAGGGGCCAAGCTCAGTCCAGTGGATGGTGTGTTATTCTACAGCTAAAGCAAGTTCTTCCTGTGCTGAACTTCAAGTCTCTTCTTCCTGGGGCAGAAGGACCCAGAGCTCTCAGTGGGGTACAGGTGCAATGTGTAGGTCTGAATTTTGACACAGAGTCTAGAAGTGCAGGAGATCACAAGGTTAACATGATATTTAAATTTTATGGAGAATCTGCTTATGGCAGGAAAATCCTCACTGTGGCTTTGACTTTGCCAGTGCCTCTGATGTTCACCCTGCCCTGAACTGCACAGAAACGAAAGTTTCTCCAGGCTTGGCTCATAGTTTGTAGTGTTATCTGTCACAGCAGGAATAGACCCAAGGAAGATGGACTGTGTTCCTCTGTCCCACAAAATGGAACTATTGCCTGGGTTGAGTATTCTCAATTAAAGCTCCTTGCCCTGCCTGACAATATTGTATCCATGCCTGAATATGGTTTGGAAAGTCTCAATATTATTGCTTTAATCCACTTGCTTCTGAAAAAATGTGAAGTTCATGTTCTGGTTTGTATACTGTACACTGGTTTGTATACTGCAATATAGTCAAAAAAAAAGCAAAGCAAGAAAACTCCAACCCTGAGCCATTTGGAGAGGTGGTTTTTGCTGCTAAGCTGCAGGCTATTAGATTGCACAGCAGAACTCTTGGTGAGCTCAAAGTGAGTTTATTGTTGCTGTGTGGGTATTTAGTGAGTCAGTGCAAACCTCTTTGATTCTGTTACATCAGTAATGCAACTTTCATCCTGCTTTTTCAGTACTCTTTCTCAGGTAACATTAACAGGATTTGCCTGTAATATATAGGTACTAAAACACTTCCAGTACATTAGGTTTTTTTGTTTGACTGCAGAAAATGGGCAGGAAGAATTGCCAAATGTGAGCAGGCACTCTCCATCTCTATCACTGCTGTGCACTTGTGTATAAGTGTATGAACTTGATGGAGATTTGTTTTGATGAGCTTTTGCCAGGTTGGCCTTTTGCTCCAATAGCATTATGTCTGACTAAGTGAGTCAAATAAACTGCCTTGGAGATTTCCAGCATGCTGTCTCCCCTCTAGATGAAGAGCAGGTAATCGTGACTCAGTCCTGCCAGATCTATTCCATTACAAAGAATTTCTGGGTAGGTGTTTGCAGAGTGAATCTGTACTGCTCTTGCAAGAATCTTTGCTCATGAAAGCCATTCCAGGGACAGTTTTCAGAGGGTACAGGCAGGTGGGATTGCTGAACTGTTCTGTCCTCAGGTCTCCACTGGAAAAGTGCCTCCCTGTGCAGAGAGCTTGTAGTTTCACTGCTTGATTGGGCTCCACACCTTTGCATTGACTTATTGTTGCTATTTTCCCTGGAACTGGCTGTGCGTTCACAAAACTCCTGCTGTCAATGCAGAGAAATTGAAGGGTTCAACTGCACGTCAGGAAGGTGCTTCTCTGCTGCAATAAGTAGAAATAAGAAAGTAAAAATGTTAGTGGATAGGCCCCAAATGTAATAATAAGGTTTTTCTGTACATGCCCTATTTTTAAAAATGAAAACAGGAAGTTTGATTATAGCCATCAAGAGTATGCATTGAGAGCAGGGTACCTAGCTGTATTAAAATGTGCCTGATCAGGCAGGGGCAGAGACTTGGTATAAAATCCCTTTCTAAGCTTTCATTGACAGCCTCCTTCAGCTCTCATTTTGCCAGTTTGCCCACTTGTGAGATGGGGAAGTGGTTTGTCTTTATTTTTGTAGAATAGTGCAGTCAATAAATGGTCAAAAGAGTGGAACAGGAGCTTGGTATTGCTGTTTAGTTAAATGTGTGTGCTTGCAAACAAAATCAGCAAGTTGGCATTTGGTCAAGAGAAGCAGCTTTCAAGTTTAGAGGGACGGGCTTCTGAATCCAGCAAGAATATTGAATGCAACCCAGATGGCATCCTGGAGGGAAGTTCTGTGGCATCAATTAGCTTGTAGGTGACCATGCTTCTAGCCAACTGTGAGTTACTTGGCAGCTTGCCACTTGACTGCTCGTGAAAATTCAAGAGCAATGAGATGAATTAAAGTTCCTCAGAGACAAAGAGAAAGATGTCTTCACTTGAGAAAAGAGATTTGTGGATATTATTTCTTAAATGATTTAAGCTGTCTGCTTCTGTGCAGCCACATATCTCAGCCTCACTTTTATACATTTCTTTGCTGACTTTGTATATGTAAGATATGTAAGTTTCACATTTAATTTCTTCTGGAGAAGAAATCTGCAAATAAAAGGGCCACCAGTAGCTGGACCAGTGCCCAACAGCGCCCTTGTAGCTACTAGAAGGTGAGTTTAATTTAACATTTCCCTCTGGAAATTATGTTCTTATCTAAATTTTAGGACTTTTGTATTTCTGCTAAGACTAAATGAAGTTGTTGCACTCTGGACTCAAAAAGAGCTGCCAAATCCTGAAGAACTGGCTGCATTGTAATAGAATATTTTAGCACAGTTTCAGATCATCCCACTGAGGGCTGAGTCTAAGGAGCAGTAAGAATAAACACTCATATGGGACAGATGTGATTCATCTGATACTAGAATGAGCTGGGACCAGTTTTTGTTGACTTTGAGTTTATTCATGAGTAACAGAAATGCTTCTGCATGGCTTTTCTTTTTTTTAAAAAAGTTAATTTTAAAGGGACTTGAAATTATCTGTATGTCCCAAGTGACAACATTTCAGATGTCTCTTGCATCTGTGCAGTGAGGGATAATTAGGTTTGTAGAGCAGATGTTGTGGAAGCCTGCACTGCAGCATGCCTGCCTGTTTCTGGCCACAAAGATTTACTCCTGGGTGCACTTCCTTTTCTTTTTATGTAGGAGAATGGCAAATTCCCAGTCTTCTGTACGCAGTAAGAATTTCAAGATCTCATCCCAGATTTAAGCAGTAATGCTTCACTAAGAGCTTTAGAAATTAGTGGTTTTACTCTCAAGAATTTATTTCAGCTGCTTAGTACTGAGTTTTTACTCTGCCCTGAAATGTGTTGTGGCTTTTTCAAAAAGAGCAGAAGTGTTTGCAAGTAAGTACTGATGGTGAGATTTTTCACTCTGTTCTCCTGAGACGTAACAATTTGAAAAAAAAAGTCCCCATGGAAAACAGAACGATACCATTATCTCAGAATTGCATTTGTTGTGCACAACCTTGTGCTGTGCTGCTTGCTAAAGGGAAAAGAAGGATTTTATAAATAGCCAGCTAGGAACAAGGCTATGAACTGTAAGTATGGATGTATGCTAAGAGTGACCTAGGACTGGCTTTATACAGTACAAACTGTTCTTCATGACACTTTCTGGTCTGGAAATGTGATTTTGCTCAGTTTTATCACATCCCACAAGGTTGTGTGCTTCTCCCAGAGTAGCTGTTAATGAAAGAAACAATGTTTTGATTTTGAAAGCATTACTTGTAAAAAGCTGTTAAGTGGAGGTCGCCTTTTTTGTCATAAAGTTACATCTGAGTTTTTAATGACCTGCCAGGTTTGTGTGCAGAGGTGCTGTCCCTCACTATGTCATCAGGTGTGCCTGTTTGTCACAGACAGGGCTTAGGGAGCTGATATTCTCCCTTTCAAATGCCACCCATTTGCTTTCATTCCAGGGGGGATCGAGGCTCTTTCAGAAATTACTTTGTTGGGTCATTCCTCCTGGCTTTACTCCTATATAGCACACAGGTTTGTTTTTATAACTTCAAAAAGATGTGGTATGAGAAACAACAACAGCTTCAAGGAAGGACCTGGAGACACAGCACTAAAAAACAAAAGCTTTCAAAGCTTCCCAGGAGTGCATGTATGTGGAAAAATACTACATGCTCAAAGCAATACAGTGGGAGTTGTATTGGGATGTGCTTTCAACTGAGCATCAGAAATGGGCACGAGTTTCATATTTCTGTCTTACTGGTGCTTAGTTGGGTCAGTTATGTTCCAATTCGGAGCAAACTCATCTTCAGTTTGGAGTTACAGGAAGGGTCAGGGACTTCCTCGATCTGATTCTTGCTTTCTTAGTGACCACTGAAAGAAGCAGCATGGGCAAGCACTCTCAGGTATTTTACAAGGAAAGCCAAAACATAAAGTTATTTTTAGATATGATTTTTTAAAAAATGTCTGCTGAAAAAGCTTTCTCTCTCTGCTTTGCACAAGAATGAACCGGGCAATCAGATGCTTATAAAAATAAAACCTGAAGCTCACTCAATCAGTAGTTTGTTCCTCTCTTGCCTCATATAGAATAAAATCACAGAAGAGCTAGTTCGTTTTCACAGTTAATACTGATCTTGCAATGACAGTCATGAATTTAAGAGTCATCTGATGTCTCTACAAAGTTCTGGTCAAAGAGATTTTTTTATTTCTCCAGAGGCTGCATTGTCATGGCACTCTTCTGCTCTGAGGATTTTTATTTTTCATCACTTTTGGCAGAATCACGTTTGAGAGCTGCACGTTTCGGCTCTTTAAATATCGCAATAATTTGGAATTTGTCCTGACAACTGAGTCATTTGAGTGACTTTCCTCTAATCTTCCATACAGGGTGAATCCTCCTTGTGCTTGCTGCACAGGAACATTCAATTCCTTCCTCTCATTTACTTCCAGCAGTTTCTGCAGTTCTCTCTCAGAGGCTGTGAAAGAGGAGAGAAGCAAATAAATAAGGTAGAGGGTTGCTATGGATGTACAGTTTCTATTGCTGGCAAAGCTCAAAGTCAGTTTCTGTTTTCACTTGACCTTTCCAAAGAATCCCTCCAAAAGGTTCTATTATCTTGTCAGAGCTGTGCTCCAAGGGTACTGCATGAACCATCAAAACCCAAAGCACTCCAGACCTTCCCACATGCAACAGCAGCTCTGCAAGGAGGAGTGGGAGCAGTGCCTGCTCCTCCTGTGGGCAACAGCAGGGAGATCTTGCAAGGGTCACTGTAATATTTTAGTACCTGCTAGGATAGTTTATTTTCTTTTGATCTCTGAGGCAGAAAAATCTCTCAACGCTGTAAAAAATTCGGAAACTCAGCTGCTGATCATCAACACCAGTAGCTGAACTTTGAATCCGATGCAGCCAAAGGTGTCTGAGGCTAACACACATTTTATATTGGGATGTTTCCAGATAGAAGATTATTATTTTTCAGAGTAGAATAGATCTTGATTTAACCTCTGGGCCCCCTAGAGTGTCTCTTATGGTTCTGTGTTATTGGTCAGTACAGAAAGTCCAATTTAATCCTCAGTAAGAATTTGAGCTTCTGTGACTTTCACATTTCAAAGTCAGCTGTGCTCTCCTCTGGGATCATCTGGTGTGGGTTTATGCAGGAGCTGGGATGACATTAGTTTTTCCATTAACATGTGACAATTGCTCGTGCTCCTCTCTCTCCCCCGCCCCCGAGGTTTTTGGCATGGTACTGCATTCCTATCAAGTCATTGCTCTTGGGCTCATGACTTTCCTAATCTCATGGGACATTTTAAATTCAATTTTTCATCATGGTGGGTACTACTTGGTGGTTTTGTTGCATATCTGATGTTTCTTTAAAATGCTTTTCATATTTTGTAGCAATGACATAAGGAGGACTCTTCTCTTACCCTCTGGTCTAGTGGTGACTCAGCAGCTGCCTGGAATTCAGGTCAAGTGGCCCAGGGTGATTGGTGCTGGTAGTCACAGGTACAGAGACCAGAAAAGAATGTGTGGCCTGGAGAAGGACATCTGTGTTCCTGTTCCCTGCTCAATTCCTATATTTAGAGTCATCTGGCCATCTTTGCCTTCACATCTGCAAACAGAGTGGTGACAGAATCTCCCCTGCAGACCTGTTTTGGCAGCACCAAACCAGAGGGGAAGTGTGGATTGTTTTCTTTGCCTTTGAAGTCCTCCTACAGCAAGGGAGCAGGACATGGGGGCAGAGCTTACGAAAGAAAGATCTGTTGTGTGAGTTCAGCCTCTGACCACTTCCCTCCCAAGTAGGAGTGACACTTTTTGGTGACTGCTTACACTGACTAGAGATGAAGCAGTATTCTAAGTGTGAAGTATTTCATAGGTAGTTATCAAACCAGAGCTATCCAGCTGTACCTTCTGGGTGTTTGATAAAGTCTTTAATTGAATCTCCATCTTTCCAGACCAAGTCATCACAGCAAGGTTTCAGGACTTCTAATTTCTTTCTCTTCCATTTGGCTTTAGTATTACACAAACCTCTGGTCTGGTGCCTCATCTGATTACCTCCCATTTAGTACTCTTCTGAGATGAGTACCTGAAAAGCACAACCAATCCATGACACTAATGCCACTAATTGCAACTAATGAGTGTGTTTAAAACATTCTCACAAGCAAATCCAGACCCAGCCTAACAGTAATTGTGATTTGTGCCTGAAGCTATAGATACTCTGATTGGGCTGTTAGTGCATCTCTGACCACCACCAAACAAGATCTGTGCACAGAATTTGCTTTCCTTCAGTGAGGATGCTAATTCAGAGCTCTCTCACACAAGCTGTCATCTGAATCTATTAATAAAGTCCCTATAAAGATGATCATCTTTGAGACCTACACTTCATTTTCCAACTTGATTGAAATTAATCAGCTGGTTTGATTAGTAGATATTAACAAGAGGTCTAACAGAAAAGCAATGTGATCATGTAATCATCATGACTTTAAGATACAGACTTGATTTAACTGGAGTTCCTCCTCTGTCTCTGCCAGGAGCAAGGGTAAGTTACAAATAAGTGACAGTGCTGAGTTCTGTTCAGGTACAGAGGGTACCACTGATGGATCCTGGCTCCCTGTGAATGCCATACAGGAAAGATACTTCCAAAATACAAGACCTATCAATGCTCACAGCTCCAAAATAATGAAAAGTTGAACCTTTAATGGTGCAGTTGGTTGTAGTCTTTCAGTTTAAAATCATTACTCCTTGTCCTATCACTACAGGTCCTGATAAAAAGTCTTTCTACATCTTTCTTGTAAGCCCCTTTATATATTGAAAGGTTGCTATGAGGTCTCCTGTAGGAGTCTTCTCTTCTCCAGGAATCTGAAGGATGAGTCTCTGTCTTCTGCAGTAAAAGGACCCTTGGATTCTGTGATGAGAGTTTGGAGTAGCTATTCAGCAAGAGAAAAGGGAGAAAAATGCCAGGATGGGAGAATTCCAGTGGGCAAATTCCAGAGGACATAAAGCAGTAAGAATGTACAAATCCAGTCTGCTCATGGAACAGAAATTCCAGCTGTATTTGAATCTGAGAGGGAGGCCCTGGCAGATAAAGGCTGTGGGCCCTGCTTTAGTTTGGAGCAAAGGCTGGCTGGGGAGCAGTGTTTGGAAGCTTGGGGCTCTGCCTGCTGCCAGGCTCTGTCTAAGGGGCTGCTCACTCTGTGCTGGGGGATTTTCTGGTGTCTGTCAGTGCTGAGAAGTGTTCATTAAAGGAGATGGTGCTGGTGTCAGACGTCCACATGCAGGGTTGTCACAGTCTGGTTATTCTGCAAAGATTAGTTCTTTTATTGACTCCTTGCTGAAGATTGGCATGCGTTTCCTGGGGAAAATCTGGACATCCTGCCCTAAAAATAGCTGAAGACAACTTGCTTCTGAGGAGTTTGCAGTCAGTCTGTGGCCTCAGAGGAAACAAATCTGTTCATGAGTTTCTGGTGAGCCTATCCAATATGTGACTCTGTCCAGTCTTTTACATGTTCTCTTAGCCCAAAGCTTTGACTTGTTCACCAAATCACCTCAAGGGCAACCTCTCTCAAATTCAGGTAGGATTTAGGAGGCCAGTGTGTGACTGTACCCTCGTGCTGGCTATAGCTGCTCCAGATACAGTGCCACAGTGGGATTTAGGATGTGCAGCCCATAGTAGCCCATGGCTTGGTCTGAGCTGTCAGGCAGTTGAAGCTCTGCTGGATTGGGCTGTGTTCACAAAATTGTGATGTGTCCATGTAATCAATGAGAAAAATCAACAGGAGCCAGCATGTGTACACAAGTGGACAGGATTGATGGCTGGGTAACTCACTGGCCTGGGACAGGTCTGCATAGCAGGGAAGGTAATAAGCAGCAGTATGGACAGTGAGATGTGGAGGTGTAAATCATTTGCTATGTCTTTGTCTACTGACTTTTGGGAAAAGTGTGACTCCAATCAAATGGGAATGGCCGTGATGTGGTGGCAAAGCTGTCAGTGAACTGAGGTGAGGTGTCTGTGCTTCACTGCTTCTCAGAAATTGGTCTGTCCTTGGCTTCAGCTGCATTTTTATGTGACATTGGAAAAATGGCTTAACCTCTCTGGGCATCGTTGCTTAAAATGGAAATGTAAATATTTTTGCCAACCTTTGTGAGCTATCACTGGATTAATGGATAAAAATTGCTGCATAAAGGGTGAGCATCATGTATGATGAATTTAATCTTGTTTACTTGCAGCTGGGCTACCTTGAAACATCACAACTGCCAGAAGTGTGCAGGGGGAACCTACCATGTTTGCCTGAGCCAAGATACCTCCACAACTAACTTCACCTATAAATTCTTCAGATTGGTTTAAAAACATATTTTAAATAGGTTTTATTTAGTGCTTATAGTGCAGAACTTAACTTTCTCTAATGGATTCTCTGAGCTCCACACTTTAAAAAATTGGTTAGGAAGATGAGAGCATAGACACTGACAACCATGGTCTCCAGGAACAAACTTGGGTAGGCAGAGGAAAAGAAAATATATCATGGTACTTCCAGATAACACACCTTCTGCTTTATTTGTTTCATTCCTTGGATCTTTAGCCTCCTATTTTTAAGCAAGCTATTCCCATGCAATGTCATTTTAATTGCAATATTTAAAATTACAGTAAGTGTAGTATCTTAATTGTTTTTAGTGAGAAAAAGAGTCTAGATACAAAAAATGGCATCTCTCTCAATGCCTAGAATTAGCAGTCCACACTGGACCTTGTCCACTGGACTGGCTTGTCTCTGAGGGTGTGCCAAACCCTGTTTTTCTGGCAGGAAAACCTCTTGCTTTTCTGTTGGGGCATCATCATCCAGTCCTCCAGTTTACAGCTGGGCTGCTTCCATCCCTGAGCTGCTGTTCAGCCCATGGATAGTTATGGAAGTGGTGAGTTTTGCTGCCAGGCTGTTGCATGTCTGTGGATTTTGTGCTGCAGTGGTTGTTTGCTGTGCTGTTCAGACACATCTTCCTGTATCAGACAGTCACTGTTCCAGAGTGATTTGGAAATCTTGCAGCCTTGTTCTTAGGGACAGTTACACTGCAGAGACAAAGCCCTTCCCAGCCAAAACAACCCATGGAATAAAGGACCAGTGGGAGAGCACAAACTGGGGCAACACATGTGGAAAATCTGGCTTGTCCAATGCCACTTGGTGGTTCTGTGTTAGACCAGGGCATCCTGGTGTTTGGCACTCTACAAACGCAGCAGAGACCTGGCTCTGTGATTTTTAATGCTCTGCTAGATGCTGACAGCTGGGAAGAAGCACAAAGACAGTCTCTCGTAGGAGTAGGGTACAGTAAGGGCAGAACAAATGTCTGTGAGTATCAGTCCATCTCCTTGTCTGTGTGACCCTTTGCTATTTCTTCTTCAGGTCTCTTGGATGTATTGGTAGAATCATGTTTTCTTTCTCACTGCTGGAAAAACTTCATGTGGCAAATGTGGTGTGACTCAAGCTGTGAATGGCAATGACTGAGATTGTCCCTCAAAACCTTGTTGGGGTTTGTTTAGGACTCAGAGATGAACAACAGGGAAGGGTTGGGGCAGGAAAGAATCAACAGCCAGCAGTGTTGTGACAGGCAAAGGTCATCACAGACCCCTGGCATTCAGCTGGGAGGAGGATGTTGGGGTGTTCGTTTTGATTCCTTAAATCACAAGGGCTGTCTGCTTTTGTTCGTAGGCTTCCCTGTTATCCCACAATCCCTCCAGACACTTGAATTTGTCTGCATTTCTGCCTACATGGTGGGGGGTGTTGGGAGACTTCTTGTTTCAGAGGCACTTGTGGTCTTTGAATGCAACTTTTTACCCTAATGTGACAAAAAAGGAGGCACAAGGCCAGAATAGCATGCTGTGCTGTTTATTGCTTGATTTATTTGTGGCCATGTCTGTCACACAGATGCCAATATGTTTTATCTTCATTTACAATAGCCCAAAATGTTTCACCTGGACTGACACAAGGTCCTAGACCAGACAGGATGTTCCATAGGGAGGTTTTTCTTAGCATGTAGCTTGTTGCTGTGATTTTTTTTTTTTTTTTAACCCCTGCTTCTCTCTCAGACGCTAAGTTCACTTGTAAAGCTGTGCATGTTTTCCGTGCACGGTTTGGATAATTAAGAATAGCTGCTCGGGGCGCTTGGCTTCTGTGCAGTCTTTTATCAATAGTGCCTCTGAGAATACCTTGTGTTTGGATGAGTGGTTTTAAATAGAGTGGTGAGAACTGCAGGGAAGACAAACCAAACAGGCCTCTTTCGCAGCAATCTTTCTTTACTTTGAAATGCCTAGAAATAATTTTTGAACTGAAAACAAAACATACTGGTATTTTCAATTTAATGAGTTCTTGTTAATCTTGTTTTCTAATCATTATTAATTTTTCTTACTGGTGGAAGAGTTCACAGGTCTGACGTGGGGGTTCATCCTCATTATTCCATTCTGTTATTGTTCTCAAAAATCAGATTTGTTACTTGGTATGCAACAGGCCAATAATTACACACTCAGCAGACATAGATTGTTTATTTTAGAGCTGCACAAACCCGGGTGCTCAGTGGTATTCCACAAATCAAGCACACCAACTATCAAAACTTTTACTATTTATGCATTTCAGCAAACAAAGAAATTAGTGTTCATTGGCTACAAGTGACATAGTTCTCTTATTAGTTGATATTCTATTTTCTATTGGTTAATAATTCTCTCGCTTCTCATGCTAATTAGGCCGCATGCTCAGTCCCTGTCTCCTTTTGAGTCAGTGGGTTTCTTGGGTCAGTGGTCATGATCTGCCCCTGCCAGAATTATTTTTTACCCAGTTGGAGCTGATTTCAGCACAACTGCTGAGCTGGCTTTATTAGTTTCCCCTTATCTCAGGAGTTGTGCAAAATGCCCTTGTGGCCCATAAATTCTGCATTCTTTGTGTCCACTCTCAGTGGTACCTCCTTCTCCCCAGCCTTTGTTAACCCCCCCTGTGTCTGAGATAACTGAAACGTGCCCAGCCCTAAACCTTATCAGGGCAATTCTACCAACACCTAATTTGTTTTTCTAACACCTGGACTTCACTTAGAGCTTATTAGCTGCTCTCAGTTTCAGTTAAATCTCCTTTCTTGATTAGGCGTGAAAGTATACAAAGATCAAACATTAAAGAAAAGCCTTTTAAAGAAAATGTTACATATTCCACATTTGCAGCATTGTGAAGAACACGGTATGGTGGGCTGAAGAGGATGGTGACACACATCAGTGAAAGTTGCTACATAATCCCCTTCAGTGCTTATTTTGGGCTCTGAAACTGAAGACATTATATCCTAATAAAACTACAATTCTCATTTAATAAAAACCTCTGAATGTACTTACAGTCAAAAAAGCAGCCTAATTTCTTTTCTCTCTTTCTGCAGAAACCTCCTTCCTCCAACCCCAAACCTTGGAGATATGTTTTCTACTGGAAGTCGATTTGATGTGTACAATCTTTCACTGATTTATTTGTGACTTTTCAGCTTCCTAGTCTGCCAGGATCTATCTATTGTAAGACATTCAGAATTCCTAATTTCCTTTTTTTCCTGTGCCATTTACTACATTAAAATACGTTCCATGCTTTCTCTCTACCTCCTCTGTATGTTAAACAGTTCAGGCTCGCTGGAGGCAATAGGAATATAAAGGAATTGCTGTTGTCTGTGGCATACTCAGACTGTGAACTTAAATTTTCAAAGCCTTTGTTACAATATGTTTCATGAGTGATGCATTCACTTAAAGATGTACAGGAAAAAGGTTTCGCCTCTTTAAATGCAAATTTTGAGTCTTTTATGCTATTTCTCAGAAAAATCTCATGTAGGTCTCAGTATACTATTTCTTTCTAGAAAAAGAAGGGGACACTCATCTGAACATGCAGAATATTGCATGAACATGGGAATTTTTTAATTATTATTTTTTTTAATAATCAGGAAAGCCCTCCTAATAGAAATTGAATAAATCTACACACCTGTAGTGTTGTATTGTAATCATGACTTGCAATTCTGCATGTGTAACCTTGTCCTGTGCACAGCTTTCTGACTTTCTAGGAAGCTTCTGGCCTGAAGAACTGGAAATGAAAGGTGGTACTTTTTTTTTTAAGCATGTCCATATTCTCAGAAGTGAAGAACAGAATTGTGTGTGTGTGCCTTTTATGACAGGTAATTAATGTTATATGTTACTGCAATATTGGGGTTTTTCTCATCATTGACAGACATGGTGCTGTCTGAGCCATTGATATTTTGAGTCCCAGAGTTATAGGTGGGCAACATGATAGCTTTGTTACTGTCAAGTCATTTGATACTGATTTAATTTAATTCACCAAGTGCAATTGGTGAATTTCCAATGCTGACTTTGTTGATTTATACATTGGGAGAGAAAAATAATGTATGTGGTCATATGTGCTGTAGAATAACTGTGGCAACATTGCTAGGAAAGCATGAAAGTGGAAAAAAATAATAAAGCCGTAAAGGCTTGGTGATGTTTTTTACTCCATTTTTCTTCCCTGTCACCCATTTTGCATTCATACTGCAGAGAAGTGAAATGAGAATTGGGTTAGGGGTGAACAGCTGCAGAAGTAAATCCCCAAGGAAGAAAAAAATCTTCTTGTGTGTGTACAAATACACAGGAGGATGTGAATGCTTTCTCCAAGAGTTTGCTTCCTAGAGAAAAGCTCATTTACACACTCACTGATGGTAGGGCTTCCCATCACTGCTGACACCCAGAGCAGAGCTCCAGGATGTCTGTGCTGGCCCTGTGTTCATGAGCAGGCAGCTGTCACTCTGGGCTGTGGGTGCTTTGCAGTGTCAGTCTTTCTGCCTTCGCTCCTC
Organism: Acridotheres tristis; assembly: GCA_037013685.1. Taxonomy (NCBI): domain Eukaryota; kingdom Metazoa; phylum Chordata; class Aves; order Passeriformes; family Sturnidae; genus Acridotheres; species Acridotheres tristis. The sequence continues at coordinate 6,217,380 of CM072895.1, forward strand.
TGGAATTTAAATGGAAATTCCATAGATAATCAAGGCCTAAACCCTGCTAAGTGCTGACACAGCAGCAATGCCCAGCTCTTCTGCTGGTCTGACTGGCAGTGTATAAGAAGCTAAATGAATATTAATGCTTTCCTGTCGACCAGCAGCTTGGTTTACTTGTCTCTTTCATCTTCTGCAATGAAGTATGTGCTTTCTGGTTGGGTCATTAATAAAACAGCTAGTGGGTGATTTATTTCACCCAAGGTACTAGTTGGCCATTGTGTCTCCAGTGTCAGCAGTGAATGGCTTTTTTGCTGTTGTCATGGTCTCCCCCTTGGTAATCACAAGGATTCAGGAGAATGCAAAGGACCAGTATTGTGGGAAACTTGATTACCACAAATTTTGCTCCTATTGTGCTCTTAGTGCTGTTTCCAACTGAACATGGATCCTCTTCTCCTGGGAGACACCAAGACCTCCTAGGCCACTTGGTAAGAATGCAGGGACTTTGTCACATCCCTCGTGGTGCAGGGCAGACGACTGCTATAGTCAATATATCAATATTGACTATATATAGTCAATATAGCACAAAACTATATATATATATGTATGTGTATATTCCAGGCTGCTGAAGGTAGATGCTGTCTGTCCTCCCTCCTAGTCTGGAGGCTCTTACCAACCATCTCTGTGTGTCTGGTGTCTATGTAGTTCCAAGTCTTGGCTTAGTTTGGGCTGCCATGGGAAAAAGCACTAATTACCTGATAGTCCTAGGAAAATACATTATTTAGAGTAACTAAGTTGCTCTATAGTCTAAGTCAAGTATGAACTAAACAATTTTAATGCAGTGAGCATGAGAAAATGATCCCCTGCTCTGAATATGAGATCTATTAGAGATTCTGTAAGATCTCTAAATCATTATATTTAAAGTTCTTCCTCTAGAGAGTGTCAGAAATGGGCTCAAGTTACTTATTCTGGATCTGGACCACTGTTCAGGTCAGTTACCAAAATAATCTGGTTCAAAAATAGCTCAGCAGTGAACTATGATGTAGCAAAGACAGTCCTGCCATATTGAGACACAATAAAGCTCTCAAATAGATCTAACATAGGTGGCTTAGACCAGCAGGTTTCATTAGTAAAATGAATGTGTTCCCTTCTCCTGCTAATTTGGGGATATAATAAACGTTACCACTTATTTGCATTCATTAAAAAATGTGGAACAAGTCCTGGTTCTAGGACATTTGTTCCCTTTCCTATGGTTTTAGTGCATGTGCTGGGTACTGCTGAAGTAGCTAAAGCAGCACTGCAAATCCTTGCTCGTGGATATGGTCTCTCAAGAACGTGATTACAGGTCTAAAGGAGTAAGTATATAGTCTCAAAGCCTTCTGTACAATGTACATTTTCTTGCACGCAGATGAATTTTTCTGCTGTCTCGTTGTTCTTTCTTCTCTCCTGATTTTTTTCAGGCACATTTTTGCCATCTGCTGTCAAAAAATTTGCCCCTTCATTAAGATGGCAACTTTAAAAGACACTGAAAAGCTGAAATAACCATTTCAGCTGGTATAAGCAATTACAGATATTTCCAGACAGCAAAATGACAACCTCAGTGAAGCTTGGACAATTGCTACATAGATGTTAATCAAGAGGGACATGGGCGGATTCCTGAATTTTTAAAAATGCAATAATGTTTTTGAAGCCTTGATATGGCCTACTGAACCATGCTTAGGGAACAGATTTTGCCTGTCCCAAGCTCTCTTATCTGGTGCAGCAGATAACTGAGCAACCTTCTCTCGTTGCCTTTCATCATTTGGAACATCTTTTCAGCTTTGAATTTCCGAGGCTGTTTCATTGTGCTGCCATTCCCCCTCCCACCCTTCGGCTTTGTTTGCTTGACAAGGAGAAAAGGCAGAAAGTGAAGCACAGAGCCACATTTCCATAAGCTTACACAAACTCTTTCTTTCTTTTTCTTTCTACTCCAGACAGGGTGCTTATAATTAGTCATCCCTGCTGTGGTTGAAGCGCTGTTTTTAGAAGAAAGCTTTGGTGGTTTCTTACCAGCAAGAGTGAAAAGTAAAACTCATGCAGTTCATCATTAATTTGGGGAATACTTGTTAGCCTCATAATCCAGGCAAATAGTTTCCTTCAGCCATGTTTGTTAGAAATACTGGAGCAGAGACCTAGTGGTACTTTTCCCTCTCATGCTGACATCAGACAGTGCTGGCAGCATTTGCTGTCTTGAAGCTGAATGCAGAATTAAAAGCTTCTTAATAAAGCAGGCTATTAAAGTGGCACTGAGGAAACTCGTTACACTGCTTAGTGGTTGGGTGGGATAATCTGAGATTCTGCTTTTAATTAAAAGTGGACCCGCTTTGCAGAATGCAGGCCTGGGTTGAGCTGGTGTTTTGTGTGTGTATTTTAAGTCCTTCTGAAACTGGCAGCATTGAGCTCTTGGTTTTGGCCAATGAGCAGTTCTAGTGTTGGGAGAGAGAAAAAAGAGAAGTGGTGAAATGAAACTTGAAAGAAATTTTCATTTCTACACGGGAAGTCTTGAATGTAAATGGTATTGCAGACTCTTCCTGGTAAGAATTTTAGATTAACTGTTTGGTAAGATGTGAAATACATGATTATGAACCTTTTAGTCTTAAGTGTTAAAAGAAGTTATTTCTGTCACTGTTCTAAATACAAGCTGGGTCATTATCCTGTCTTGTAAGGAGCTAAAATGTTGTCTATCCTTCTCTAACCCTGCAAATCTTATTCTCTTGTCCTTTTCTTAGTAGAATAGGAATGAAAAGAATATACTGAAAAGTGTATAGACCCTGGCTATGGAAGTCATGTTGTGCTGGAGCAGCTGAAGGGATGAGCCCTTGTAAGTAATGCACAAATTTCTCTTTGATTTCACTCAGACAGTTGAGTCTCCAGTGCTTGTTGGGGTTCATGGCTGAGTGGACAAAGCTGAGCTCCAGGTGCAGCTCGGGTGTAGTGTGAGTTAGGACTTGTCTGCATCTTCTAATGCAAATTGCTTGTGCAAAAATCAGACCCTCACTGCTATATTTGCCATGCAATAGATTCTTAGAACTGTTGATTCCTATTTAATAGAAATAATATAAACACCAATTCTTCAAATCTGCCTTGTTTCTTCTCTTTTGGTAATCAGAGACAAGTTCAGTTATTTCCTGTTCTGAACCTGAAATTGCATTTTTAAGTTCTGTTTAGTTTTTTCTACAAAATCAGTTCTATCTGGAAACTTGTATCACTGCTTGACTGAGAAATGGTTCAGAATTTCTTGATCATTCTGTGAGGGAGAGGAACAAAATTGATAAAAAAGAATTTGACTTTCTTAAGCAGTAGAGATTCAGAATTTGAAAGGTAACCAGTGCTGTGCCTAGCATTACTTAGTTTTTCTTGAAGTAACTGAAATTCTTTTTAAAGTCTACTACACAACAGATTTACACTTAACTGAGTTTTAATTTACTCTTTTATTGTAATGATGGGAGTAATGTTTGGTAAATGTATTTTCTAGTTGCTGACTTTGGTAATAAAAACCAGCCCTAGATTGCAAAAGAGAGAGAAACTCAGATTTGTGGAAATAGGCTGTCCTTCCATTGTAAAGATAACAGAGTCTTCTTTTAACCTTGCATGGCACTCCCTAACTTGTTTCCTGTCTTTTCTTCATTATGTTGGTTCCTTGCCTTGAAGAGGAGATGGCTTTTTAATACAGCCACTAAATTCCACCAACTCAGAATCTTTCAATCCAATTACTATGGTACATTAGCTCTTGACTCTCTCCCTCTGCAACTATAGCACTTGTGAATCAAGTGTTTGTTTTTCATTGCAAGGGTTTTTTTCTAGAATCAAAGGATTTTCTCTTTTTTCTTATGCCTTAGCTGGCATTGTCAGTAGGACTCTCAAATGTTAATGACACCAGGTTTGCATAAAGCATCAGCTCTGCACTGGCTGCTGTGCTTTGCAAGATAAAGCTCCTTGTAAAGTTGAGCTTGGAGACAAAGCAAAGGTTTATATCCCAGAGCTTGAATATGACTGGAAAAGGGTTTATCCTAGCTTTGTCCAAAAGATCCTGTCCACTTTCCCCCTCAGGAATAGTAGTATTAGCCTTGCACTGGAGTTTGTATCGTAGACAGCTGTTTGAAGACAAAGCACAGAATGATAAACAAAATTGTTAAATCTAAGGAATGTGCCATAAATTCCAAGAGAGACAGTATTATTGTCTGGAAAGGATAACAGTCCTTTCTTCTAGAAATGCCAGTTTTGAAATAGTTGTGCTTGGGGTGGTACAGCTCATGAATGAGCACAAGATATTTATTAGAAATTATCATGGGATTTGTTTTTGAATTCTAACCTCGCAGGGGGTTCCACTGAGTGCCCTCAGCATGGGGTGTGGTTTGACTTGGAGAAGGGAGAGCTTGGCCTTTTTGTTCCACTGTTTCTCCAGTGTCTCCAGCGCCTGGCTGGATCCAGGATCCCTTCAGGTGAGGGCTGCCCTGCTCTGTGCCATGCAGGAATGTCACTGTCCTGGCCAGGAACCACCACAGTGTGATCTGGTGTGGTCCTTGCACATCCAGGATGTCCTTGGTCTTCTCCTTCCCTTCATCCCCCCCTCCTGAGGGAGCTCCACAGCCATTGCCATAGTACACATCAGCCCCAAAATTATTATTATACTTGGACAGAACCAGTTTTGAGATGTAGCACTTGTGTTCTGTGACTCGTCCTAGTTTAGTCTGTGAAGTCTGGCAGAGAAAACTATGGGAAACTGTGATGCCTACCTGGATATTCCTTCTAGTACAGAACTTGCTTTGTGTTTAACTGGACAGATTTTTGCTTCCAAATGGGAACTTGATTTCTAAGACAATTTCTGCTGCAATTTATACTGAAAAGTCTTGGAAATAGCTGGGGCTGGATGCACTGTGAAAACATTAAAGCAAATGCTGGATTTGTGCTCCATTCCCTGGTATAGAAATTGAGCATCTGTTTTGACTGGCACGTGTCCCTCAGCTGTATTCACACATACAACATCACATGGGAGTTTGTGGACAAATGAGATGCATCCATACAAAATCCCTTGTACATTCAAAAATGTGCAAATGTCTTTACTGCTGGTAATAGAAAGAGCTGAACAAAATATGCCAAATGATATGGAATAAATTAAAGTATGATAGCATTTTTATTATAAGTAATATATCAAAGTTATAGCCTACTCACGATAGATTGGAAGTTGTGAAAGCCTCTTTTGTTATATAAATCTAAAAAGGGGATTAAATACTAAGTGAAAGGTAACTTGAAATAAGGCAGACAAGAGGTAGTGTAGTTACCTGGTGTGCTACATGCAGTTAATGTGACTTAGGCAAGGATGTTGACACACATTTACATGTTCATTTTGAACTTCACGCCTGGGAGATTGTGGGATTCATTATTTACTGGCAGGTGATTGCTCCTGGATGTGCAGGTATCTGTTGCTGGGTGACTGCAGGTGGCTTGTCACCATGGGAAGAGCTAAAGGGAGGAGTGGAACCACTCCATGTCTCTCAGGGCTCATACCTTTGAAATCTTTCATGGATCCTGCAGTGGATTATAGCATTTAAAATGTAATGGAAATAAACACTCTTAATCCTTCAGACCAGCAATATGTATTTGAATCACTAATCATCAAATAAATAGTAAAAGCATATTTGGAAAAAATTTATAAAGTTTATGTTGTAAATGTATGCAGTAGTTTCGGGAAAGTATTTTAAAGGAGTTTTAAATGATTGTATTGAACAAAATAAATCTCAAACTCTGAATAGAGAAAGATACAAATTTAAGGGAACTCAACAATGTAGAATTTAGTTTCCAGTCTTTACACCCATCTCTTGGATGTAGCATAGCCAGAGGTTTACACACTTCCAGCATTCCCTGTTTTTAGCAGCATCCTGCTGCTTTGTTGGATGAATTAAAGCCTGCTGTTAGCTCACTTCTTATAAGCAGCCTATCTGAGCTTCCTCTGAGGCAGTTTACAACTCTGTACTGTCTTTTACTCCATAGCTGCATCACAGATGGGTTTGGGTTTTTTTCAATGCAACGCAGCATGATTCATTTTTATAGGGAGGCAGGCTTTATGTATGCAGTGGATGAATCTAGCTCATGGGAAAACCAAGCCTTTCCAAATTTTACAATGAAACATGGGCACTTATTAACCATCTTGCCTTGCAAGAAAAAAAAAACTTCAGCTATCTCACCATCACTTCAGATTCTGTATTGATTCTTTGTTGTATTTATGGTGTGGATTAAATTCCCATTTAAGCTTAGCTTTGGGTTCTACTCTTTCACTAAAATTAAAAGGTTGTGTCACTTAAAATACTGATATCAGAGTTTGGTATTTCCTCCCTTTAAGAGGGAGAAGACTATCCATATATGTATACATACACACATGCAAATATAGTAATTATCTAATCAGTGTATTTTCAGAGTGATTTCCAATGTGTGCTTTTTCTTATTCAATCTTCATTTAGTTTGTGGTTTTTCTAGATATGTCTTTTATTGTCATCACTATCTTGATGTTCCTAAGAATAGTTATAAAGAAAATGGCACCAGCACATTGATAATTTAATTAAATTTAGAAAAAGAACTGTGCAAAGAAAGACAAACAAATTAACATTTCCTCATTAAGTATGTTTTACAGATTTTTCTAGTTTTTAAAAAGACCATGTCAGCTCCATCAGTTTCTCCAGCAGAACTCGGAATTTCATGCACACTGTTGTTTGTATTATGCTACTTAATCTTATTCTGTGCTTTAAATATTAAGAGGGAGCTGTTCCACTCAGGCTGTCCACATTTACTAGTGTGGAATTTTGAACACTTGCTGACAGCACAGAGAACATTGCACAGTTTTCCCAGTTTTAGATAAGACCGTGAAGGGGAGTGGGTTTAGAATAACAGGACATAAAGGCAAATACACGTTGGAGAGAAATCAACTCTTTTAGATAAGATTTTTTTTATACACTTTGCGTAAAGAGAAGATTGGAGACTTCAAAATCTCTGAACAAGTGACTCGCTGGGTTCTGTGTCAGGCTTGGATTTCTTTACCTTAGGGCACAAGCTGCCAGTGCATCCTGCAGAGAGAACGGATTCACAGAAAACAAAAACTTCTGTGGATGCATCGCTCTGCAGTTGCCTTTATAATTTATGTCTCTTTCTTGCTTCACTCCGAGCTCCAGCTCTGGTGGTGGTGAGGAACTGAAGCCCATTTTGCTCCTCCTGTCTCATTTGAGGCTCTGCTTTCAGCACGTGGTGACAGGGTGACCCAGATTCCCAGGGGTGCCCCAGAGTGCCGTGCTGATGCTCTGCTCTCCCAGTCCTTGCTTAGCACATCCCATCCCAGCTGGACAATGTTATTTTCTCTGCCTGCTCATCAGTGCACCTGCCAGCAGCGTTTAATGCAGTTAGCTTTATCTAGCAGCATGTGTGCCTGGGTATGGGGTGAATACAAATGGAATAACAGTTGGATGAAGGGGCAGACAGGTGTGTTTAATAACACTGGGCAGCAGGAGGGGGTGGAGAGAGCAAGGAAAAGCCTCCAGGCAGAGGAGGCTGCAGTGGAGCTGAGAAGCCATGGAGTCAGGTAAACTGCAGAGGGATGGAAGAGCCACACGGAACTGAGGTGAGGGGGTGGCTTCTCCCTGGTTATGAGCAAAAGGAGAAGAGGGAGTGGGAACAGATGGCACTAAATTGTAGAGCCCCCTGATAGTCTGTGCCTCTGGGGGATCAAACCAGGATTGATTTTTTTTTTTTTTTTTAATTTGAAGGTGGAACTGTGGCTTTTACAATAGATATAGAGAAAATCAGATCACTAAAAAACAAACCCACAATTCTGTTAATTCCTGAAAAGGAGAAGGGTTGTGGGTGTATGTCTTTGTTAAAAGACAGTAAAGTGTGAACAGTTAGGAGCCTCTTCTGATGGATTATTATGTTTAAAATACACCAGTCTGTTCATCTTGGATGGTTTTAGTTTGTTATGCTCCCCCCACCCCGTAAACTCTTAAATAACAATAAAAGTAGGGTAGGTTGAAAGATTGTTTTCAGGAGCTTTCTGAGGCAAAACTGTAACTGGGGTTCTTCTACCAGGAGTCCTTAATATCACCTGAAGGCTCACTATGTTTAAAGTTGCTTTCAGTTGTTTTTTTTTGGTTTTTTGGTGTTTTTTTTTTTTTTTTTTTTTTAGTTTTTGTTTGTAAAAACAGTCAAATCTTACCTCACAGACATCTAAATATGTTGCTCCTTCACACAGCCTGAGTTTGTAGCTAACCAGAGGAATGCTTTGTGGTTGGAGCACTGCAGGGATCCCAAAACAGGTTTTATTTTTTCCTTTTCTGTCCAATAAGTAATGAATGTTTCTAGGAAAACCCAGGCTGAATCATGAGAGGGTAAAGGTGTCCCCCACCCTTGCTTGTAACTTCGATGGAATCTCCAGTGAGATCCTGGGAGGAGAGTCCCTTCGTGGACCCCAAAGCACAGTGGATCCATGGCCTGCCTTTTCTGTGGGCTGCTCCTGTCTCTTAACCAGGACAACTTTTACCAGTTTGGTGTTTCCTGGCAGTCCATTAGGCAGAGGAACTTTTTGCTGAAGTTCCAGGAATCTATTTCCTGATGCATTGCCGTGGACACTGCAAAACACACTCCTGCTCTAAAGAGCTTTTAATATAGGAAACTGCTAAAAAAAATGAATAGCTTTTAGTAAGACTCTGGAGTGCTCCTAGATTTTATACAGCTTCTCGAATATTTTTGCCTGTTCAGCAGAATGGCTTTTCAGTTTCAGGCTTCCTACAACCCCCCAGTCTCAGACATCTTTCTAATTCTACTAATTTTACTGTGTGAATTTGGAGGCTGTGTAGGTCTCGGAAGCAGAGTCCTTTGCTTTGGGATCTCACTGCCTTTTATAAGAAAGCTTTGAAATATTCCAGTAACTAATGGATTTAGCTCCAAAATAATTATTTAAAGGTGCCTGGTTTTCTTTTATTTAATTGTTATTTTGTTTCCTTTCATTTTCTATCATACCTTTTTTGGTCAGCTCTTTGCACTTACATTTTATCTCCTGAGCTCCTGTGAAACATGTTTAATTCAGCTGAGCCTTTTTTGAAGTGTATTGCCAAGAGTTTAGTCAAGCCAAGAGGTTTTGTTTGTTGAAGAAAAACAAGTCACAGAGTTTCAAACCTGATGGTTTAAATGCAGTTGGCTTAAGGGCATGAAAGCCTTGCTGCTGTGCAAGCAGCTGTGGGTGTTTGCAGCTGCACAGAAACATGGGGGTGCAAGTTAGGAGCCCTCAGACTGTGAGACAATCTTGTTATCTCCAGCCAGTGCTGGGATGAGCTGGCACAACTCAACTGGGATGTTGCTTTGGGCTGGGCAGAGTTTGACAATCTGTGTTGCAGCCTGTGTTTGTGACCTGTTTGCAGGACTGCTGGTCTCCATTACATATTCTTCCCTTGTCTGTCTCGCTCTGTTGACCCTTCAGGGAGGGTAAACTCTTATTTGTCGTGGTAATCAGAGCCATGAGAAATACTGAGGGAATGTCATGTCCTTATTTACCAGCTCCTGCCTCTGGAAATATCAGCAGCTTTCTGGGCATCCCTAGGATGCAGCCTGGGCTTTGACTGTTCTGGCTGAGCTGAGTGGAATGGGATGAGGATGGTTTTAGAAGAGCAGCATGAGAAGACAAAGTCTTCTTGAAACCAGGAACACCCTTGGTTTCAGTTAATGGGATCCATCCCATTGCACTGAGGACAGATGGAGGGAATGGAAGTCACTTGTGTCAGGAGACTGCAACCAAAATGAAATCTGAGGCAGAGACAGCAAGATGAGAGCTGGGGAAAGGGCAGAGGATGTTCCATGTTGGAAAGGAGGGACAAGGGTGTCTGCAGCTTCACTTATGTATTGTGATGTTCCACTTTCTTATTAAGTTCCTTGAGTATTAGAAAAATTGTATTTGTGGTATGGTGTGTTTGGTACAACTCTTGACCAGAATTTGACAGAACCCTTGGAAACACCCTTTGCTATTAAAGGCCTAAGGGAACTTGCTTGCTGCTGCATTTCTGGGACTGAGTTATTGCTCACTGTTGGATTGCAGCCCAGCCATGGTATTTTCTGGAAGTTTATTCCAGGACAGTCCAGACAGGTGTGAAGGCAAGTAGCAGTGACAGCATCAAACACCTGATGATTTTGGATTGCTTGGTGTCACCTCTCTGAAGCAGTGGCCTGCAGAGATCTGTCTGGTACTGAGCTGAGAGCAGAGGAGAAGGATCTCTCATGGCAGCTGGACAAAAGAGGTGCAGAACATGGCAAGTCTGCTGTGGGCAAACCCAGCAGTAGTTGCTGTTCTGAATGCTTAATGCTTTTCAACCCAATTTAAAGGATTTCTATGGTTTGTGAGAAGGGTGCTAATGACCTTTCCCTCTTCCTTTGTTTGTGGCAGGTATTTAAAATCCAACAGGAAGAAAACCTGCAAACCAAGAAAGTTTGACTCTGAAATCCTTTCCAGTTTTTGCTGAGATAAAAATTATAGTTTCCTTTTGTTGGGTTGTTTCATGAGACTAGCAGGATGTTTCTAAAATGCTGGCCTATATTACTGCCAAAGGAACAAAAACATATGCAAGAAGGTCTGTGTGCTTGTGAATACTGCTTGAAATTGTATATTCTTCTATTCTGGGATTATGTTCATCAATTATTTGGTGTGTCTTGATCTCCCTCATAAAATTCCTGTGTTGACTGGTGAATGTGGACACCTAAGAGGTCAGAACTAAGGTTGTACAACTCTTTGTGTGCTTGACACTGCAACATATTTTAAAAACATATATTGTCTAGATAATGCAGTGTGTACTATTTATGGTAACACAAATAATTCAAGATTATGCCTGGAGCAATGACAGCAGGGAGAGTTACACGAATTTGGAGATTGTAATATATGAAGGTGGAGCATACACAACATAGACATTTATTACACTGAGGGAAAGGCTCATTGCTGAAAATGATAGGGACAAGGTCAGAGTGGATCCTGATATCCCTTGAAATTGGCACTGGACAGCATCATGTGGAAAAAGGAAAGGTCAGTGGAAAACCAAAATGGGCAAAAATCTCCACTGCCACTGAGAGATCGAGAAGATGCTGGTTGGTTATGAGGAAGCCTGAGCATAGAGCTGAGTAACAGGTACAGATACTTTATCCAGTTCAACTGAGCTGTACATGAATTAATTATTGAATATCAAGCAGCTGCTTCTGTCAGTGATGAGGATCTATCATGTAACATCATTGCTCCAAGAGAAAGCTGTAGATGATTAATTTTTTTGAGAACAGTTTTTCTTTTACTACTGTTCTCTGGCTGTTGTGAAAACTGCATAAAGCAGGCCAGGCTGAGGATGTGAAGATGTGAGGAGGTATCTCTTCCTCCATTCTCCTGTGGCATGGGAAAAGTTACAGCTGGGTAGAAGAAAATGCTGTTGGTTTCCATACTACAGAGTCTTTGGTATGTGGTGTTGAATGCTATAAAAATAAACTTGAACAAATATATGCTCTTCTAACTGTCAAAAATCACAAAAACATGCGCAGGATTTGATGAGCAGTTGTCTAGGAATTGTAAATATATTCCTGAGAAACTGGGTTTGACAGACAGGGGAGGACATGCAAGCTGTAGGATTTCAGCATTTTTGAAATCTCATTTTCATTTCTGGACTCTCTATCTTCTTTTATGTGCACATGCACAAATACCCATGAAGGCAGTGTTCTCATTGCAAACTAGGTCCTGACTTTGATGGGTTAGAAGTCCAAAACTGTGCTGTTTGCACTTCAGACAGTGTTGGATTTGCTGTAGCATAGGGGGTACCCTAAACAGCAGCATTCCCAGAGGAATGGCTTTTGACTGCTGGATCTAGAAGAGGCACTTTTTGTGGTAACTCAGAGTTTTTGTATTTGGGGAGAGCTATTTTGGTAAACTTTCAAGTGTTTCAAGTACTTCCCAGTGCCTTATTTTCCTTCTGCACTAATTGCCTTAGGCTTGTGCCAACAGCTGCCCACCCCTTGCCTAGGGAAGGGCAGTTTTGGGCAGGGGGGCCAGACCTGGTGGGTATCTGAGGCAGTCCCCGGTGCTGTGCCCCACAGCCTCCCCACCGTGCAGCCCCGCAGAAGGATGGGAGGGGACCCCACTGGGAAGCTCCATGGGGCACGGGCGGTGCTTTGGTCTCCAATTCAGGGGATTAATACCATTTTCTGTTTCCTGGACACTGCAGCCAGTTGGCCTTGTGTTCATACTCAGTTTGCCCACTTCTTGAGTGCACTTACTTGTGTAAATCTGCTCAAGCGTTTAAGTCTGAAAGAGCGAACAAACAGGGAATGAACAGACGGCTCTGCTGGCTCTGGAGGGGTCGCTTGCCTCTCTTGCCTTGTTTCCATGAATGTGGCCCGTGCAGCCACACAATGCTGTCTGCCAGCCCTCCCTTCCCGCAGGAGCCCTTTGCTGAGCTGTGAAGCACCGCCTGTGCTCCAGGGGCTCAGCTCCTTCCTCTTCCTCCACACTCCTCTCTGCAGCCTCTGTGTGCCCCAGGGGCAGGAGGGATGGCTGAGCCCCAGGAGGAGCCACCCCAGGCATGGGGACAAACAGAGGCACAGGGAGGTGCAGGCGTGGGGACAGCTTTGTGCTCCTACAAATGGCATGAAGGGTTACACCGAGGGAGGACAGAGCCCTTTGGCCAGGGATGTTCAAACATCATGACTTGTCCCATGACTGATGGAACTCTGCTTTATAAAGTAGGGCGGTGAGGACTGACCTGTTTCACATGCTGGCCATACGGAGCCATTTATTAATTTCTCAGGCTCTTATCATCTAATAGATTTTTCTCAGAAAAGTGCCTCTGCTGTTTTATTGTAGTTTATGGCTTGGTTTGACACCTACATGCACTTACTACTGAAGAAATTTGATTATATTTGAGATTTGAAGGTTATTTTTCCATTCTTTATTAGTTGTCTAAAATTGCAAGTTTTGTTAATCCCTTGATAGTCACTGTATCTCTGGTTTTTTGAATGGTTTGGTCCTCCAGGATATTGAAGGGGTTCTTAGAAACACCCTCCTCTTGCTTCTAGATCTCAGCATATGCAGTATTTCACCTTCTGCATTTTGGCGTAGAGTTTACTGTGTATTACTTTGCATTCTTCATAGTTTGCCTCATCCCAACCTTCCTACCTTTCTGTCTTGCACTCCTGATTTGAGTGAGTTAGACAAAGCAAACTTTCTGACCAAATTCAGGTCAGAGATTCAGGCTGTATTTCTCATGGGTAATTTAATTTTGCCTATTTTAAATTTCCACGTAACCACCTTAGACATGACATTTATTCCAGTCTTTAAATCCTCTATGGCACTGTCTGTACTTCTTTAAAGGCTGCCTCAGTCCATCCTGGAGTATCTGGTGTTCTAAAGGTTTAAGGAGGGACTTAGTGCAGAATCAATCCTGACAGGATATTCTGGATTGAAAGAAAACTGTAATGGCTGTTGTACTGTCATGGAAATGTCTTTTTTTTTTAAACAAAAGAATGTCACTGGGCTAAAAGGAAAAATATCTAAGACCTGCCACATATTTCAATAGTAACTTCTAATAAAGCCTGTTCAGTCAGTTTAGTGCTGTTATTTGTATTTTGTGTGTTTGGTGATTGTCTCTTGGGATGAAGGTGGTTCTTGTTCTTTAGGGCAGCCAGATTATTAGGGACCTTCAGAGAGGTCTGAGGGAGGGAGTGGGGCAGGTTCTGGACACTTCTGTATCCAGGGCCTGAAAGTATTCAGTATTTGCTGTGGCATCCATCTCGACCTGTACTTCCCAAAGTTGATTGGTTCATTTAAAAGCCAATGCTTTGTTGGGAATCCAGTTCTTCAGGCTTTTTGTAGTGAATTATGTTTCAAGAGCTGATGGATTTTGCTTTTTTAAATTGAGCTGTGATGTTCGTTTCTTCAGTGGAAGTTTTGTACAAAAGTGGGTCTCAAACTTCTCTGCTTGTGTGCCCATTCTCTGGTGCAAACTCTTCTACTGTAGCTGAATTTCATCTGACTTGTGCTCCCACCTGAGATTCTTGCCCCTGTTTGCCACTTACCCAGACAGTGCACTGCTTTCTGCAGGCTGCAGCAGGAGCAGCTGCTGCTCAGATCCCAAAGGGCATTCTTTTGGTGATACTTTTACATGCTTTAGGTGCAGAAATGCTGGGCCAAAGTAATTCTTGGCATACTTGCATCAAAAAAGTGGCCTACTTACCACACTGGTGTTGATTTTATTGTTATTACAGAGTGTTTGTCTTTAGATTAAAATATCAGCCCTAATCAAACGTACAAGTGTTCCCTGTTGATTATGTCTAAGTTTTGCTCCAAGAAGAGTTTGTATATAAATAATTGCAATTTCTGTTCAAGTCCCATGTGATCCCCAGTGAAGACACAACACCACTGATTCTTTTTCCCTCCCCTTTCACCAAGGTAAGATGTTTTCTCTGGCCTTTAAAAGGTGCTGTCAGGCTCAGCCCTCTATTGGGACAGTATGCCCTGTTAATTTGCATTCATCCAGGTTTCTACCCCTTGCTATCAAACAGATGTTTAAAATGTCACAGAAGTCACCAGCCTGCCTTTTACACAGTTCATTTATGGTTATTTATTTGCCTCCTGGTGATGACCTGCTGCAAGTCAGGAGAGGAGGGAAAGTGGTTGAGTTGCATGAGACCTAAGGTCACCTCCCAGCTGGAAGGTCACTGTCACAGCAAGAGCACCGAGAGAGTGTCACTGATGGGAGAGAACCCTGTGGAGTGAGTGAAGGTTTGTCTGCACTTCTGTCTGTGAAGGGGAAGGCCAGGGACAGGGACCTATCCTGTGTTGAGTAAGAAACCCAGGTAGAGGTGTACATTGTGAGACACCAGAAATCACTGTCACAGCAGCTTTATGGGATAGGATAAGAGGAGAAAAAAAGTGGAATATCTTAGGAACTACCAGAGTAGTGATGATTCTGTGCTACAAGAAATATTCTTCATAAACCTTTGCAGCTCTCTGGGGGAGATAACCAGGGTACAGAGTCCTGGGACACAGAGATTGATGGTTCCTTCCAGTCTGACCTTTTTTCTCTTCTTAGCTGTGATTGCTCTGTGAAATCTGGAGACTATTTGCATTAGCAGTACCTCCTGTTCCAGATCAGGGAATTCCCTTGTGCTAGTGCCCTTCTTGACTCACGAGTCATGTTCTCTTTGTTTCAGAGTAGAATTGTACAACCCTATTAAATGGGTTGCCAAATCCAAACTTGCAGTAAACAGAGGCAGCTTTCTGGCTAAATTCTGCCATCTGTCTTGGGTCTGTGTGCAATATCCTAATCATGGACTAGGCACTGGGTTTAGTGTGCTGCAGAAATTACCTGGATTGTCTCTCATGCTCATCTTTGAGACATCTGGAACTGCATCATTGTGTTACTGGCCCCAAACTGTGTCTTAAGGATGTTTGCCAAGGGACTGTGTACCCCTTCTTTGATATTTTAGCAGCTCTCTTGATCATGTGCATAGATCTTGGATCTTGTATTGTTGAAAAATCCACATCTTTCTGAGTTGGGACACTTTGGACAAAAGTAAAAAGAAGTCAGCATTAGGGCAGCTCAACTGATTTGCATTTCACCTGCTTCAAGGTCTGGCTTCTTTCCACCAGAGGAAGACTGGTTCATTACCCTGCTGCTACTCTGCACCTCTGCCCCCACTCTTATGAATTTCTTTTGGGGCTGCTCAGAAGCAGTAATCAAATGTGGGATCCTCCAGCATGCCAGCACTCTTGGATCTGTTTTAGTTGATGTGGAGAGAAGTGAGAGGCAGAGATGATTCCTGGGAGCCCTTAGGAAAAAAATAGTGTGCCTTGTAAAAACAAGTGATTTTAGTTATTGCAATCGAGGAGTCAATTAACTGGCTAATTAAAGCAATTTCTCATTACATAATTGAATTCTGGTTCATCACCATTTCTACTCTGCAAGACTGCCCCAGAGAGCAGAGCCATTTCTGAGCACTATCACAAACAGAAGAACCATTCCCTCTCTTAGTGCTCAAATGTGTCTGGAAAAGGGAGAGGTGGTTTGGTGGGACTTCCCTCAATTGCTTGGGAAAATAAACAGTGGAATGTCATCCAGCTGATAGAGAAAAAGGCAGTTTTCTCAGACATGTTTCTAGTGCCAAAGATAAATGAAGAAAGGAGGTGATGAATACTGGAGCACAAAACCCATGAGATTTAGGATGCCCAGGGCTATGGGACTCAGGGTTACACTCTGGAATATTAGAATGTCTCAAGCTCAAAGCTTTACATTGGGTTTGAACATGCTAGTGCTCATCAAATATACTCTTAAATTGGATGAGAGGACTGAGGGCTTTTAAATTGTCAGCTTCCTCTTGTACAGAAAGATAGATTGAAGATGGAGTTATTTTTTAATGAAGGATGAGTTAGAAAAGTGCCAGTGTACTAAAATGTTGGATGATTAAGGAAGGGTGTGGGGGAGCAAAAAAACATGAATTAAAAGAATTTGAAATAATTTTAAATGTACAATATGAGATTTTATTGGGCATAACTAAAACCATGGTGTCAAACCATGCCACCTGTAGCAGCAGAGGAGGGAGGGCCGAGTCAATGACATTTGTTGCTGCTGAGCTATGATATGACAAGGAGAGACTGTGGCAGAGAAATTTTTGAAGTTAGGATGTAAGTACTTCAAAGCCCAGAAAAAATTGCATGTGGCAGCTGATGTGGACTTTGAAGTCTGAATGAGACACAATAGAAAGAGCTGTGACATGTTCAGCTTCCCACACTGGGGGGACCCAGGGACGCTGAATGCCCTGGTCAGGCTGTGCCTTGGAAACAGGGCTCAGGTGGAGCAGAAACCATCTTCTTTAAAGAGGAAACTGGTTAAAATTAGTAAATGTTGTGGATTTAGTCAGAGTTCAAGTATTTTAATTGAATTTAATATAATTTAGTTCACTAGTGAACTCAAAGTGCTTGAGAAAAAATTACTGTGTGTGGGGCTTTTTAAATTTGTTTGCACTTTTTTTTTGTTTGGGATTTTTTGTGTACTTTTTGTTTGTTTTGTTTTACATGTTCTTTTTAAATATTCAGACTACAGACTTCGATGTCTTCCTGTGTGTGAGACACTGATCAGGTGCCTGGTTCCCTGAGCCCCAGTTCCTCATTCAGAAATTAAATGTACTGGACCTTGACATCACTGTGGGGCACAGGTGTTTGTAAATCCCTTGAGCCTTGATAATGACGTCTAATAAATATATGTAAGCTTTTAAAACCCAGAGGAGTTTTATATATATATATAATACTTTGAGGAGTGCAAAACTTGCTAGAAAGGGAGAAATGAGAGAGTAATTAAAAAAAAAATAAATTAGGGCCTCTTGGTAATAGCATCTCCAGAAAATGATGAAAGGAGAAGTGGGTAATGATGGCTTTGCACAATGAAATACTAGTTTTCTCTGCCCGGATTTTTGGAGGAAAGGGAAGAAATGGTGGCAGATTGCAGCATGAAAACTGGGAGAAGGAAGAGAAAGACTAAGAGGAATAGAAATGATCATGTTCACCTATGTTGTGAGGTGAGGGATGTAGTGCTGTGAAAGACTACTCCCTAAGTGGGAAAGAGTATTAGGTTGTTAATGACTGTGTTATGGTTGATAACATATTGTCAAGAACAAAGCTAACAGAAGCTGGGAAATAAAATCTATCATACTAATACATAATACATAATCTATCATCAGCATACTTCAAAAATATTTAATCAGAAGCTGGAATGTAAAAAGCCCTAAGATGTGTTGTAGGGGGCTGCCTGGCACTGGTGGAGACAGGTCACCCATAGAAAATGTTTTGTGGGTTCAGGTCAGTTGGGTTTTGCTGTGCATGGAGTGTTAGGGAGTTTTTATTCTATGGGCTGGATGGCTGGAGTACGAGAAGGGAAAAATCATGGCAATTAAAAAAAAAATTAATATTTTATTTCTGACTGCCAGTGTTTAGTATCATGATTCTGGTGGAGCTGTTCCCACCCCTGACCAGCAGCATCAGCTCCATATGTTCTGATCCCGCGGGTGAAATGGGCATTCCCGGTGCAGTGCAGCTGGCAGATGCTGGGCTGTTCAGTGGCAGCCTTTTCCTCTCTCAATCAAGTTATTAGTGTCATTGTCATGGAGCACTCAACATCTTTCAGCCCTTAGGGAAGAGCAGCCCCGTTTGGAACAGAAACCAGTGCATCCTGACAGCACATTGAAGCACCATGGAGTTACAACAGACTCATGCCTCATGTTCACTGTCCCTTAGGAAGCAGGCTAATTCCCAGGCTGGCACTTCTGACATAACTCAATTATGGAATCATAAATAAACAGTTGACGTAGGCCATGGAACTTCAAAGCAATCAGTACAGTTGTAAGAGGTTCTAGCTTGATAAATAAACCATGCTGATATAGTCTAAAGGATGCTTACTTTTTTTCCTTCTGTCTTAGATCAAAGCTTCTTCCTTGAACAGTAGCCTGGCAACTCTCCCTGACCCCTTTTCTTCCCTCACATCCCCTGCTGATTCTTGGTAGAGGGATCACTACCATGGGGCTGGTGTCTTTGCAAAGTGTACTCCATCTCCTAAATTAATTGGCTACTGATACACGGTTGCATGCAAAATAGTTTTTGGAGAATGATTCTTGGTCAGCATCTTGTTTTTATTTACTGAATTGACTTGCATAGCCTGGCTCCTTGGGTAACAAGGGTCACTTTAACATTGGTTCCTGTTTTGTGCTTTTAGTTGCCTGTGTGGGAGCTTTGTACCCACATAGTGAGGTCCCAACAAGATCAAGACACAGTGAGGTGGTGGCTGAGATGGAGTTGCTTGTGCAGCTCAATGATTGCTGAGGCTTTTCCCCCAGACTGCTTATCACACTTAGAATTTGCTGGTTGAGGCAACTTACCTTCATTGAGCCCAAGACTCTCTTTAAGATATCCCATCCTCCTTTACCAGCCTGAAAACATCATGGACCATGGGAATGTCCCGTGAATCAATGGCAAGCCTTGTGATAGACTTGCTCTGTGTTCAACAGCCTGTTTTGGTGCCAGCTGTTTCCGTGTGTGTTGTCAGTGTCAGGAGTGAGCTGGGAAGGGGTGGAGGGGAAGGTGCCTTCCATCCACCTCTGCCCTGCTCTGTGTGAACACATCCAGTCTAAAACATGGCCAGTCACGTGTCAGAGCTCATAGTTCCAGCTCAGTTTGGGAAGTGTGAACCCTCTCAGTGGATATATTGCTGATAGCAGTGACATGGCCCTGGCTCCAAGGGAAAGGTGCCTTTTGCTTCTGTGTCACAGTGCCACACCTGTCACCGTCTCTGGGACAGCAAGGCAGGCAAAGGGGAGAGGGGGAAACAGCAGGCTCCTGCTGGGAGCATTTAAATGCTGACATGTCAGAAGCTGGGAAGCGTGTGACAGGCATTTTTCCTGTGACCTGGATCCTGAGAGCTTAAGGAAATCTGAAACCTTTTTTAAAAACAAGCTGACATATTAAAGAGAAGTCTATTGTTTGTGTAGGTGGGAGAGTGGCAGATTTTCACATGGGATCTGTTTGAAATCCCATGTGATGCCCAGCACCGTGTATTACTGTGCTGCCTGCTGTCCAGAGGAGGAAGTTGCCAGAATTTTCTGGGATGAAACCAAACAGAAACCTCCTCCTAACTCCAAATAAACAGTGAAGGAGAAGTCACTGGTGGTATTAGTTTCCTAACAGCTGTGTTTGTAATGAATACTGTCACTGAGAATTAAAATCTCCAGTTTTAACACAAAGAGTCTAGTCTGAGGAGCTGATACTTTCTAATGTACCAAGAGCTTCCTGGTTTGCCCATGTCAAAATAGTCCAGAGCCCATGCATGGGTCTTTGGACCAAAGCTTTTTGATAAATATTTTAGTGTTTTGCACACTTTGTTGCCAGAAATTCAGAGTCTAAAGCTTTCTTCCAGGGAAGGGCATCTTTATGCATGCTCATGTTTGATTCAAGCACTTGTTCTTTATTGTGTGCTGCAAAAAAAGGCAAGCTTTATAATCAATTCTCTACTCCATTAGCATCCTCAAAGGATGTCTCTGGTCACATCAGAGGCAATCTGCTCTCTCTGTCTTTTATTATTTGTTTTGTTTAAAACTTTCTTGTCTATGAAATCATCTGTCACCCTCTGCAGCGACCTGTCAAGGCACTGTCTCTGTATTTGCCTCCCCTTGGGAATAACAAAGAAGTTTCTCCATTGCAAGCTGCCTGTCTGCCTCCCCTCAGCTGAGAGAGAAGTGTTTTGCTGAATTTTCGTGGCCCATTTGGTCCTTGGCCTCTTTGCTTGTGCTGCCCTAAGGATGCCAATTAATGTTAATCTGAAGGTATAAGCTTCTCTATTAGGTTCTGGAGTAATGCCACCAGCTGGTCCCAAATGGGCCACCAGGCAGCTGTCAAGCAATAATTTTTATTGCATTTTTACCTCATATCCTTTACTTCATGATTGATCACTGAGGCTTATATAAAACAAATAAAATTGTCAAAATTTTAAACTATTAAGTGAAATGTGGGCATAAGAGGAGGGAGGGAGTTTGTAGCCTGTAGCTTTCTTACAGTCTTTGAGGATATAGAGAAAGGAGAGGCAGTGAAATCAGGAGCAAATAAAAGTGTGTTTTGTTTAGATTTCAAACAGGAACCTCAGAAATTTTCCTTGTCATGTGAGGATGTGATATTCAGTAGCACACTTTAATGTATTTATCTTACCCTTAGTGATGCTGTATCTCCTGTCTGCCCGTGCACACTCAGCTCTGCACAGGAACAGCTCTCAGAATGATACTTGCCTGCCTAGAGAACAGTAAGACTGTGTCACATTTATGCTGCTCCTCAAAGGGGTTTGTATTTGTATAACCAGTGGAGGGGACAGCTTGGACCCCAGTGCTGGTTAATTGCTTCCACATCATAAATAAAGGTCCTTATTCATCCTAAAGTACTTCTGCTGAGCACCTGGATAAAGTGAAAGCAGGATTAGCCAGGTGGATGCAGGAGCTGCTGCCTCTCTGGGCACACCATGGCTCACTCTGGCAAATCCCTGAGTGTGCCTGGCCCTGATGGAGCCCGGGGAGCCTGCAGTGCTGAAAATGAATTGCTCTGTTGGACTCGAGCCACAGGCCTCATTTTGATTGTTTACAATTGAGTAAATCGGGCCTGTCCCCATGGAAGTTAATGGGATCAATCCTGGTGTGACAGCAGAGCAAAACCTTGCATGCTTGGATCTTGCATACTTAATGCAGTCCGTGTTTTCCTGTCTCAGGTCTTTTATTCTTTATCATGTGTCTTGCTTCATGAATGTATTCCTTTAAATGTGTCATGGATCAAAACTGCAAAATGCCATCTGTCAGCATGGGTGAAATCTGTAATCCCTGTGCTGTTCAGGTAACCAGCAAATTGACATTTGTTGGAAATGGGGCACTTAGCCAGCCTACTAAGGCTATGGATTTGTTCCTTTTTTTTTTTTTTTTTTTTCCCTCCTGCTCTCCAGATTATTGCTTACATAATGTATGGACTAATAGTTACTGTATGGTTTATATGTGAGATGCTTTCTGGAAGCTGTGTGTAGGCAGGGAGCTCAGGATGACATAAGGTAGGATTAAATAATTGCAATATTCAGTTGCAGTGCAGAAAGGGGGGAGACTGCTGTGTGTGAAAGATGCTGTCCAGTTAAAACTGCACCCAAGCAGAACAGGCAGGAGGGATACAAGGTGCAGGTGGATGGGTCCTCCTTGACCTGTGTTCTCTGCAACTAAAATTCTTCCTGCTGAGAGTTGGGTAGATTTGTAAGGACAGAGCTGTCCTAGTCATGATGCTGTAAATTCAGACTGGATTTATCCCAGTGTCACTGAGCTTGGAGCCTGCTTGTACTGGTATTTATTAGCACCTTAATTATGCATAGCTTAGTTTGGTATTCCCCATTGGTAAATTTTGCTAACATTTCACAAATTAAAAATGTTCTGACTCTATTTTCTCCCTAGTCAGCACCAACTTTTTAGATCAACAGTTTGTAGCTTTAAATAAGCATCCCAGATTTTTTTGTTGGCTTTGTTTGTTTGTTTTTAATTTTGCTTTGGAACTGTTTGTACCTAAACTGGCAGTGACTCAGTGTGAGGCCTTGCTGCCTTCACTCAGATATGCAGGTTTGCTGAACTCAGCTGGAAATGATTTTTTCGTCAGTGGAGAGTGGAAAGGTGAAGAGAAGTGCTGGAAAAATTCAGTTAACACTTCACTGCAGTGCTCAGCTATTAGTGTGTCTTAGGAATGTGAAAATGAGTGCTGATTATAAACAACCCAATTTTGTAGTATCCAAGATGAACCAAAAAGAAGCAAAAACCCTTAGATGTAGTCAGGTAAGTTACAACCTAAAATCATTTCCCTTACAGATACTCAGCAGTTTCTATAAAACACAACATTTTTTTCCCCCTCAAGTGATACTTTTATCATAATCAATTTATTTCATTTAATTAGCCAGAGAAACCCTTAAAAAAGGGTTCATTGTTTCCATGAGATTTGTAAGTTTCTGCTGTGAGAACTGGGAAGACTCAAGCCCAAACCTCAGTTCAAATCTCCAGGCAGAAACATCCCAGCAGAGACACAGGTGTGTGCCTTGTCCCTGCAGGTGTCTGCAGGGTGTGCCTTGTCCCTACACGTGTCTGCAGGGTGTGCCTTGTCCCTACAGGTGTCTGCAGGGTGTGCCTTGTCCCTGCAGGTGTCTGCAGGGTGTGCCTGTGCTCCAGGGCAGGCTCCTGTCCCTGTGTGCCATGCAGGAATATGTTCCCTATCAAACCACAGTGCTGCAAGCAGCAGAGCCTTGGGGCTCATTATCCTGTGTGGACAATGCAGTGTGACAGGGAAATGGCTGATGAAATCTAATGCTGTCTGTTCAGTTAAAAGGCAGTGTGATGATTACAGCCCATGGTTTCCCGAAGGCAGCTGAGTGACAGGGATTAGGAGAGTGAGGGAGCTGTGCTACATGCAGTGACCAAAGGTTGTGCTGTGTGTGGAGCTGCCCCACCTGCAGTGCAGCCAGCCCAGCTCTGACCTGAGCCCGTTGGGTTTGTGGTCACCAGTGTTACTGTCATCAGTCGAGGTCTGAGATGAACTGTTTTTCCTTTGAGTTTGTGTATGCAGAAAGCAATTAGGTTAAAGCCCAGGGTGATGTGTAAACGAATGTGTGGGATCAGTGTAACTGTTTATTGATGCTTTGTGAGCTTCTATGTGTGCAAGAGTGATGAAATTCCTCTGAGCCTTTGATGCTTGTGTTATTCTAAATCCATAGAACTCTGTTCTTGTATGGTTAGTGGCTGCTGTTTCTTATGTGGAAGTGTCTTCTGTGTTTTCTTGGGAACTGGGAGGGCTGTTAATAAACATGAGTGGCCATGAGATGTCTGAAGACCAGCTGAAGGTCTGCAGGAATCTTGCATTTCCTGCTGAGGATGTGCTCTGGAGATAAGGAACATATTTATCAGGTGCACCTGGAGCCAGGATTAAATATTTTTTTTCTGTGGTTGCACCTGGGATGTTGTGGGTCATTGGTGGAGGAGGGGTAAATTAGATCAGTGTAAGTCCTGTTCTTCCTCAGTGCAGATTTTCCTATGCAGTGATTAATCTGCTTTAGAATGTTCTGCCAAGATGCAAATGGCAGCAGCTACAGCCATGATCAGAACTGGACACTGTACTGACCCTGAAAACAGCATGTGAAGCTTTAATTACCAAAAATTCTGCATTACAGCTTCTCAAACTTACTGTGGAGCATCCTCTGCTGAGGCCCCAGTGGATGTTCCTGGGATCTGGCTTTCCCCCTGGGGTGCCTCTCATGCTTAGAGCAGTCCAACCTTTGGTGATTTTAATGAAACTTAGGCAGTGGAGGGGAGATTCCTGTTAACCCCCATCCAGCCCTCCCAGGGCATCCTCTGGTGAGCCAGCACTGACATCTCTGAGCAGCAAAGCCTTTGCTTGGCTGCTGCAGGCACCTGGTGCTGCCATGCTGTCTGTCAGGGGGGTGCTGACTCCTGAAATGAAATGCTGTCCATCTAATTAGTATGTGTAGCAGCAGCAGGTTTTAATTATATGGTTAAATACACAGAAATATAGGATTGTCATGTAGGATCAGTCTGTTGGCCCTTTGTGGCTGACATTCTGCCTCCAGCAGTAGCCAGTGCTGGATATATTTGTGCATAACATACTTCTTTTTGCCCTTGGATTAATATGCACAGGCTGCTACAGAAAAATTTTCCAACTTGCTTTTTTGAAGCCAGTTTGTGTCCAGAAGAGAATTCCTTCTCTGTGAACTGTTTCACTCTGCTGTGGTTCAGGTTAGCCCAGGGATTTGTGTTTTCTAGGCAAAACATGTAAGATGAATGAACTGTTTTATTTTTGCACTGGCTCTGACAGGAGATTTAGTCTTTCCAGAATTTTCTGAAGGTTGTGGTTTCTCCAGATTTTCCAATGCTTTCCTTGTGTCTAGTGGAAATTCTTCTACTGACCAAGTAACAAGCATCTAAAGTATTTGTTTGCTATTCTTTTGCTTTCACCTTTTCTTGTGAATATTTCTCAATCAGTCTCTCCATTTGTTTTATTAATTTGGAGTTGGTTTATGTTGTAGGTTTTTTTTCTTCATAACTTTCACTTTCTTATTTGATTATGCATTGACTGCTGGCAGCTAATTTTGCAGTTCTGATCTAGAGATGCATAAAATAGTAAAGGAAAGTTGTATTTTGGTTTACATGGGATGTGCTGTGTGGTCTCTCTGCTGGATTGGTTGAGTATGAAAAGGATGAAGAGAGCCAAGCATTGCTCCTGGTGGTGATATCCACACAGGGGATGCTCCACCATGTGGATGGGATGTGATGGGGAAAGCTACTGATCCTTTAGCATTGTGACCATTCTGCCTTCCTGTTGCAGATGAAAAACAATGGAAAGCAGCTCTTGATGTTGGAGGATCCCAGCCCAGTGAATTTTGATTTTCTCCAAGTCTGTCTTGTGTTGTATGGAGGGCTTTGCACACTCAGCTGTGTTCATGGCAGCAGTAATGGTAAAATCACTCACTAAGAGTCAGGAGGTCACAAAATTTCATCCACTGAGGTCACTGAGTGTAGGAATTCCAGGCTGCATAACAAATTTTAATCCGTGGCCACCTGGGAGCCTCAGACCAAGGCTTTGCAGAGTGGGGATGACTCAGCTGAGCCTTTGGTACAGAGGCAGCTGTGCCAGCAGTGGAGTATCCTTGCTGCAGTGCTTTCCAATGTCCCTCCCAGAGAAATCAGTGATGCCTGCAAAAGCTACAGAATTACTGGAGTTTTAAGTGGCACAAGGGTTTTTCCAGAATACAAATATAAAGTCCCCGTGGCTCTGGCAGTTTATTTCTCAAGCTGTAGACCAATAGCACATTTACCTTGAAGAGAGTGAGGATCATACACCAGTGATTGAAATGCAGTTTATAAAAAGGGTCACTGAAGGGCTCTGGAAACTACGAAATGCTGATGCTTCTTTGGATGCTTCCACACAGATTTGGGCACAGTGAGGGTGCAGGAAGATCCTGGAAAACTGGATTCCTGCTCGATGTAAATTCCAGTCACTCTGCAAATATGTATCAGACTATGTCTAGTCTGGGCTAAACAAGTGTGGGTGTTATCTTATTTTTCATTGTGAATGCTGATAAAGGATTTAGAGATCCCACTGGACTGAGAGATAAGCCTAACAGGAATTTTCCTGATTACTCATTACTCTTTTGACACTAACTAAATTGGAAAGGGGAGGGTGAAAAGATGTGGTTCTAATGGTTTTTAGTTTTGATTGCTTTAGATGTGGTTGTGGGGGTGCATTTCCCCTAACTCAGAAGATGTTGTTTAGGACTTGAGGTAATGGATTTTCTCTGTGTATGAAATACACTGGAGGAAAACTGATTTATGGACAAATTAAATGTTACATTTTCACAGGTGGAAAAGTTGCTTTCAGAAGTTCCTGTCCTACCACCCATGGTGGTAACCCCACACCTCAGCCCCCAGCACCTCCCTGGGGCTGCTGAGGTCCTCTGGGGCAGTGTTACAAGTGGGTCACCACAATGACAGTGTGTTTTGGGGATTTGTGTGTATTTTTTTCTTTTTAAAGAAACAGCACTAGAGAAAATATAATCCTGTAATGCCAGGCTGTCCCCTTCACTGCATGAATTCACATGGGGCCTCTGATAACAGTATTTGGTGGAGTGTAGGTTGTGAAAATGGAGCAATCATCCAGTACTGCACAGAACATGCTGATTGAGGAGGTGAAGGTGAGAGGAAAGGTGCTGTTCAGGAGTGATGCTTTGGAGTCTGAGAATAAAGGAATGCAAGCATTTTGCAGCAGGGATACCCCTGTTTTCCCAGGAGCAGCTTTTCCTCTGTGGTGCATGCTCTCTGTCCAGGTGCTGGCCATGGAGTTCCCTGCTGGATGTTTCCAGAAGCTCCTGAAGTTCACAGCTGCCTGTGCAGGCTGGAGTTCCTACATGCAGTCTGCATCCAGCCCTGCATGCCCTCATGGAAGGGAATGGTGATGTTAGTGGGGAGTGAGGGTACCTGCATATTTTGTTCTTATTCACAGCATTTTGCTGCCGTAATTTAAATGTAGTAACAGTTTACCTTGTAATTTATTCTTTCTTTTGTTGTAGATTGCTTAGCAAAGGCACATGTTCTCCCTTCCTTTTGGGGGTTGGAGTCTGTGTATCCCTGGCAGTAAAATGGAGGTAACAAAGCTACATGTGGTGAACACTGTTCAAAACTTCCATTTTTAAGACCTGCTTTCTGTTGGCCTAGTTTAGCTATCTGAACCCAAATATACTCTACATTTGCTTCAGGCAGGTTTTGTTGATAAAGCAAAAGATAAGCTATTTATCAGAGAGACAGAAGGAAAATAGTCTCACTTATGTGTGTGTATTTGGTCTTCACTGAAGAACTTAAGTCATTAAAGGCTTGAAATCTGTCATGGCTCTGCCTTTGTGTTGAAGATGTGCTTTTAAAAGCCCCATTAAAATTCGGCTGGGCATGAAGCTTTGTGCAAATCTCTGTAGATTCATGTTTAGCTTCCATCCTGGCACTGTAATTTTTCTCTCGAATTTTTTCTTTTCTTTCCAAAACCTGAGAATAATCTTCAAAGATTTCTATTAAAAGAACATTGAAGGCATAGTCAAGCACTCAAAATTTTGATATTGTCAGAATTGACAATAGGAGCTGTTTTTTGTAATCTCTAATACTATTTTAATCTAACTCTTTATCTACCCATTAAATATGATAAATGTGATTTGAACATGGAGACAGAGTCCCACAGTTTCTGGCTCCTTAAAAGGAATTGTACTTTGCTAGAATAGAGAAATTATGACAGATAATTTAGGGGAGAAAAATAGACAGGCAGTTAGAAATTTTTGGTGACATTTACTTAAAAGACTACACTGTAAAAGGAAGCATCTATAGCTTGGGGTAGAATGTGGTGGGAACAAGCAAGCTTCTAAGCTGGTGATAAATTCAGAGTCCAGAATTTTGGCAGTGGGTCCAAGTGGTAAAGAAACTTGAGCAATTCACTAAACATATTTGCTTTTTTAATAAGGGATGATGCTATTTAAAACCTCAAACAGAGAAAATAGGGAGCATCACCTTAATATAATTTGGATTGGTAATTGTCGATGTCAAAACAAGGCTACTGATATTATTGAGATGTCTAAACAAGACTACTTTGTGACTTTAATTTTTCTTCTTTTCAAAGTGCAATATCTGTTTGCTGTTTGAGCAGCCCTGAGACAGATATTCATAAGATTTTCTGCAGCACCTGCTCGAGGGCATCATTTACTACCAGTGGAAGTGACTGTTTGCTGTACCTCCCATTGTAAGTGGAGGGGCTGCCACAAATCCTGAAGCAAATTAAGTCAGAGCAGCACAGCAGGTGCTGTTCCCATTGATTCACAGGTAGTACAAATCTGATTCTGTTATTAACACTTTTTTTTGCAGTGGAATTACTCTGACTCCACTGTAACTTTTTATATCACAGTAGTTGAGAACAAAATTAGGCCCCCCTGTGTTTAGTGATGAAATGATGGTTCTAGAATACAGCTTTCCGGCTCTGCTGGCATTCCCACAGTTACCCATATTCCTGTTGTTGTGGAATCCCTCATGGCTCTAGCTTGTGTTTCTGTGCTTCCCCTGTTGTTGCTGTGCTGTGGGACTGGACTGCACCAAAATCCACTTTGCAGCTGCATCTGCCCTGGCTGCACACCTCTGTCACATGATGAGGATTTCTCACCTCCTGTTAAATTCTTATTAAGGGAGCATCAAGCATGTTTCAATGCCAGATGTGGCTGCCAGCAGCTATAGGCTTTGACTTTTTCAGTTCTAATTTCAGCACCAAGTTGTGTATCTTATATCTACTATTGTTATTATTGATTTGTTCCACACTATGTTTAATTGTTACCTGGGATACTAGAAGTAATAAATTTTACTAAAATAAGCATTTCTACAGCAGTTGAGCTGAGGCAGTAGGACCAACTCAGACTGCAGAGGCATTTTTTTAGCCCTGAGATTGTCCAGAAATTCTGCTGTGTTCTGAAGTAGCAAGGGAGAAATTTCCTTTAGCAAATGATGCCTGCTCACACAACTTGATTTTTGAGGTGGATTGTGTTTGTGCTCTGCAGCATGCTGGGTCAGATGATTGGGATTTGGGTTTGGGAAAGCAGATTAATGCTGACTTGCACTGTGAGTCAGGGATCACACGTCTGTGGGGCTGGGGTGTGTTTGAGCTGCTGGAAGTGTGTGGTATGGGAGGCACTCAGGTGAACCTGAGGAATGGAGAATGCAGTGTATGCAGGTGGAAGTGAGAATTCAGAGCAGGAGCAGCCAAAGAGACCTTTGCAGGAGCAAACAGAGTGAATACAGATCACATAACCCAAGTAGTATCAAAGTTAGTGCTCTGGAAGGTGAGGAGCAGAGAAAGGTTTGAGATTTCTGCCTCCCCATTAAGCAGGACTGTAGAGGCCTTAGAGAGCTGGAGGGGAGCAATAGCAAAGATGGGAACATGGGGTCAGAATGGATCACTGTGATATGCAGAAGAGAGAGGCAGATTTTGGAGCTTGAGGGGTTTTGTGAAAGAACAGGAAGTAAACAACTTTAAAAGGAACGGTAATCTTTTGAACAGTGAACATTTGAATTTTTTGCTTGGTTTTTCAGATAATCCTTTTATTGTCTTGTTATTTGGAGAATAGGTGATTTTTGCTTTCCTTTCCTTGCCTCTTGGAGCACAGGACAGCTGTACTACTTTCCCCTGTAGCTGGGATTTGAAATGTGCACCTTTCATTTATGTGAAATAACTTAATAAGAGCAAACCCCAGGTACCACAAGATGGATATGAGCATCCCTCCTCTAAGCAGAGACTCATGGGACTGAGTGGCAGTTCCTGTTGCTGCTTCAGGTATCAACCAGACTTCATGAAATTGTGTCATGGAAGTGTTTATAAGGCAGAAATTGTCAGCTTGCTGTGAAGTTTCACTGAAACTAGAAATAATAGGGTAAAATGCATTATTAATACTGAGATTTCTGGATACAAATGGAGACCATTTGACAGATTTCAAGTGTGCTGTGGTTTTCAGGTAGAGATAAAGAGAAGAAAACTGCCAGGGACGGAAATGGGGGAGAGATATATGAATTAAGGAGACATCACAGGTTGTGGTGTTTGCTGTGAGACAGAATTAAAGATGTGCTCTTTGCTTTGGGCAACAAAGTGGGTGATCTGGGCTGATGTATTACAGGCTCTTGTGCCACAGGCAGTGACCTCTTCCTCCTCCCAGCTGCTCCCTCCTGCCTGGGCAGGGACAACGACAGCACCCAGCAGGCTGATCCCAGGGAAAGGGATGCAGGTGAGGTGGAAGGGCAGACACAACAACATGCTGGGAGAGGGGGACATGAGCCTAGTAAAGATAATAAAAGGTGTCCATATGAAGAACAAATCTACACCATGCCATAAAGCCTCCCCAGCACCTTCTGTCTGGAGTTCATGAATAGAACATGCCCATGGAATACATAAACGACTGACCAATAAAAAATAATGACCAATGCTGTGTGCAGAGAGGAGGGTGGAGGTTTTAATCCAGGCCCTGTCCCACAGAACCTGCAGCAAATGCTCTCCTTGTCACAGCAACTCTACCTGTTAAAAGTCTTTAAGACTCCACTGAAAGTGCCAAGATCCCAGTGAAAGTTTATTGCTGTGATCCTGGAATGCCATCAGCTCTCCTCACCCAGTTCACATGTTCCCCTCTTAGCGTCTGCTTTTGCTTCTTGCTGCAAGTGTTGATCTAATAAAATCCAATATGAAGGGAAGACCAACCTCTTGGATGACTGAGCTGAGCTTTCATTTTAACTCAGTGAGTGCTGAGTACCCCTAGAAACTGATTGTTTCTGGGCTGTTGCCATTGTCTTCACTGAGCACTGAGCTCCTGATTCCCCCTGCAGCGAGGGAGGCCAGCCCACAGCCAGGAGAGCACCTCAGCAAGAGAGAGAAACCCTGAGAGAAAAATGCTAATTATATATTTTGACCTTGTTGCGTTAGAAATGGCATCACCCACATTAGCCACTATTCAAGATCATTCCCCGGGGCCTGAATTGCTTCTGGACAAGGAGAGATGTCTGGGGCTTTTATTGTGGCTGCCTGGTTAAGTTACAGAATGAAATATATACCATGTAATGCTTTTGGACAAATTCAGTGGTTCTTAGCTGCCTTTTGTCTGTCATTTGTCTTCTGTAGCTGTAAGTAGCTTCTGTATCAAACAACAATTACAAGACCAAAATAAAATGCTGGGCAGAGGATGGGATTGAGCTGCCCAAAGAGGGGAGGGGTGGAGCACAGTGTTCCCTTTGTGGAGGAGGAGGGAAATTGGTCAGTAAATTAACAAAGAAATTTGTTCTACACATTTGCTTTAAATATTGGCAGGTGGCTCAGTTGTTTGTGTGCATGACTGGGGGCAAGAATTTGTGTTGCAATGTTGTCCTGCTCAGTCATCCTTTTAAAATGTTCTTAATCCTTGGTACCTTGTACAAAGCAAGATATCTCCCAGAAGAGAATTGGTAATGGGGCGAGTTGAGTCTGCTCGTGATCCAAGGGTAGGATGGGAGTGGGCAGAGCAAGTGGGAAAGAGACACTCTGTGAAGAAAGGAGAGAACAAGTTATTTTCTGTAAACCTTCTTAGATTAAATCAGTGCTGTGTTTGAGAGAGGTAGAAGAACTTGGTGCCTAGAGGGGGAACATGACTGGCATCCTCTGACTGACTCAGTATGCACTGCAGCTTCCCTTTGTGGGAGAAGTGGCCTGCTGCCTACTCTGAATCTGGATAGAATTAGGTCCAGTTTGTCACAAGGTGTGTTCAGCTGCCTACCCTTATGTTCCTGTAAAAACAAGACTTGCATACTTGGTCTTGGCAGTATAGGTGTCTGGCTTCTTTTACTTGTGAACTGATTTTAATGGCATTTGAAGGGTGGGGGTCTCAAAGCTATAAGGAAGGAGGTCTCCTGCTTCCACCTTTCGAGTTTCTTCCTTTTTATGGGACCAGAGAAGTTGGTCTGTATGTAAGTGTATAAGACACCACAGAATTTGCACAGAGGAGTCATGTTCTGGTCTCAATACCACTTTTAATTAATCTCTTTTACCGTCTTTTACACTAAATCCATTGAAAACTGAACTTTAGAACTGCACAAAATTAATTTGCTTCCCCTGCATGACCACTGATCCATGTCCTAGTGGTGGGCAGTTGGCTTTACCCCAGTCAGACACCTTCTGCTTGTTTTGCAGTAAGGAATGACAAGATTCACCATGGTGGTCAGTCTTTCAACTCTGCCTCCACAAACTGAATCATCAGATCAGGTACTAATGCACAGTATGGGATGCTGGGCTTCCTTTGGGATTGCCTGAGCTTCCAAAACTGTCGAAAAAATCCCATACATACAATATAAATTTTAAATCAAAGTGAAACTATGACTATATAGACTAGAGCTGCCTCCATCTTTTTGTGTTACTGTTCCCTGTGAGAAACCTGTTTAATTGTCATGCATTGAGTGCCTTGTCCATCTCTGCATCCTAATGGTGTCGTGCCTTCAGTAACGGTTCTGGCACCTTCTTTCCTGGGCATAGAACAACTTGCCTCACAGGGTTCACCCTCATCTAATTTGTCATCAGTTCATCTATTTTATAAGACTATATTTTATGTTGTGTTGGCTTCAAACCTGGACAAAGCACAGACATAGTCTAAGCTATTGCTTCATTTTTATTTATTTAAGTCCCATGCTGCCAAGTTGACCCATTTTTTTCATTCTACCGACTGTTCAAATGTTGCAGATTAATTAGTCAAGGAAGGCACAGCTGATCCTGGAGCGAAATCCATACCCACACATTCTGCCTCTCTGTGCTCCAACCCTCATGGCTTCTTCCCCATTCTGGGATGTAAACTGTCAGTATTACATTGCTCTGTAATAGACCTCAGTAGCCATTATCATTAGCAGTGGGTACCAGCTTACAAACCCAGTCATCAAAGAACAAAAATGCTGGCAGCTAAATGGAGAAATCCAGCCAGGAGGAAAACAACCCAGAGCATCAGCCAGACAGCTGCTACTCCCTGGACAGAGGAGGAGGACTGTGCAGGACAAGTTGGATAAATGCTGTCTGACATTTAAAAACAACTGTTCTGCTGTATTTGACAATGTTGCTAAGAAAGCTCAGCCCAATGCAAATTGCCCTCAGCACACCTCAAATTGACCACAAACAGGCTGAACCCCCTTTCCTGTGTGTGTGTGTTGTATGTATTGTAGAGAGAGGTAAATACCTTATGCATTGTGGGGGGGCATGTCCCTCATTTATTAGAGCCCTAGGATGTTTTTAAGATTGCTTGCTCAAACCTTCGCAAATGCTGTTATACCTGAGAGCCTTTTTTGTGTTCATGTCCTACTGAATTTTCTACTTCCCCCCCTCCTTTTTTTTTTTTTTCTTCGAAAATGTTATTAACTAGAGCATTAAATGCTGGCCTCCAGCAGGGCCTTCTCCATATGTTTACAACAAATGTTTCCTCCACAGACAGAGGATGTATGTGTGTGAGAGAGCATGCAAATATAATGGGGCAGCTCCCAGATCCAGCCTCCCTGGGAGGCGAAACTCAGGCTCTTGAAAATGCCTATCAGCTCAAGGAAATCAGATGGAAACAGATTGTAACATCTCCGGGTGCACCTTTCACCCGGGAGGAGGAGAAGGCTGCGAGCACCACGAGCAGATTTTTCTCCCCTGTGATGCCTGAAGGTTGGCCCAGCTCCCGGGGGAGCCCAGTGTGGCAGGTTGGACTTCAAAGCTGGTCAGACTGGCTTGTCCCTCCCCACTCTTCTTGCAACCCAAGGTCTGTGCACAAAACATGTTTCTTACCATCCAGGACTTTGATCCTTGTGAGCAGTTGGGAGGGTGTCGAGCATCTGCCTTTGGCATTCCTGAGCATCTCTGTGTGGAGGCTGTGAGGTTTGTGGGTGCCGTGAGCCCTGAGCTGCAGCATTCCCAGAAAACAGCCCTTTCCATGAGAGAAAGGGTTAGAGACTGGTGAAATGCAATTCCTGTGTTATCACTTGGAACTGGGCATTGCTGCATTGTTCCCCTCATGTCAGTACTGTGTAGATTGACTGTTGAGGTAATAGCAAAGGCAGAGTTAATTGCAGCTGTTTTGAACTGGAAATGCCCAGTAATATTCATCAGTCAGATCTCCCTTTCGGTTTGTAATTAATTCATGTGCTGACCCTTATTTTATACAAAAGCGTGGTGCTCACAGTGATGTACTTTGAAGGACTTAACTTTATTTTGTGTATGCTCATCAGCTGCTCCACCTCCATAATTTGTTTTACTGTGGCTGTTGCCCAACAGTGAAGGTTTTGTTTCTGCTTCCAGCTCAGCAATTCAAATTTAAATGGGGAGAAGCAAATAGAGTTACAAATAATATGCTTTAGTACACATTTTCATGAGGAATAATTGTTTGAACTAAAAGCTTTCAAGATTCATTAAGCACAGGGCGTTTGTGGAAAAGCTATCAGAGCATTTATGAATAATGGAACATGAGTAACTATTGCACAGTGAACTCTGCCCTTTCAGATTATGCATATATTTGTGACCCTAATTGTGTGCTAGCATAACATCTCCTGAATCAGCTCCTTACTATTGCAAGGACAGGAGTGGAAGCAAGAAAATCTAATTTCCTTAATTATGTTGGTTCCTAAGTAGTTGTAAAAACCCATAGAACAGTTGTTAAAATTGAATGTTAAATGTTAACATTAAAAACATCTTTTTAAATTGGGAGAACCACGCTTCCTCTGACTTGAGACTGGTCTATTTGTGCTGTCTAACTTCAGGGTGATGGAACAAAATGTACAGCCTGTGCTACAGACCATATGTAGGACACTGCAGTTGAAATTATTTGTTTTGCAAAAGTTGTTAAGGATGGAAAGCCCAGCCCAGGATCTGCACCTGATGAAATGTCAAGGGTGTATCAACATATCTTTGAGAAAATTACATTAGCCATAAGCTATGTAGGCCATTTCAATCAAGTTCAAGTAAAAATAACCCCATACTGTAAGATACCCACTTGTGTTCACAGGTTTTATATACGTTACAAACTGCCTTAATGTTGCAAACACATTGAAAAATGAGGCGAAATGTAGCACAAAGCTTCAAACGTGTCTTAGGCTATATCTGGGCACTATTGATACCTGTAGATAGTTTTATTTAAGCTCTACAGAAATTCTTCAGTTTTGCCTGGCTGAAGTTTACAAAGGCTATCTGGTCTCTATTTTGGAACTGTGTGGCCTGGTTCTACCAAAAACCCCCTGAATTCTGCTAGGATTAGTGCTTGAGGATGGAATGCAGCAGACCTGGTGCATTCAGGAGGGATTTGAGTGTTTGAAGCTGAAAGGGAGTGTGGAGCAGCTGGGAGGTTTTATAAAGGTGATACCTTTGCTTGTGTCCAACCCCAAGATGTGCTTGCTGTTGTTTGAGTGTGGTGTGTGGTGACTGGGAGCCTTTCCCATGAGATCAACAGCAAATGCTCTGGTGGCTGCAGTGGAAGCAAAAATGGGCCAGTCCTCTGGAAACTTGTGTTCTTTAAGGGTAATTCTGAAAGCATAACCAAACTAATTGCAGCATCTCTTGAATTACTGTCAGATCTTAGCATTTGAATATTTTCTTTATATTAACACTATCTTCCACTTGTTTACCCAAAACAGTCCCTGTGTGCTCCCCCTCAGTGTGTTGCTGCCTTTACACTGGCCTGCAAGCATTTGAGGAGATTGCATTCCCCCCAGGATGCCTTTGGAACCTGACTCAGGCTGGTTTTACAGTCCATGCTCTGCTGCGGGGGCTCTGTGGCTCCTGCCCTGCTGGCTGCATCCGTGCTGCTCTGCTGGAGAAGTGCTGCCCTGGAGATGCCTTGTCACCTCGTTATGCCTTGTCACCTCGCTATTTCCCACCTCACATCTCCTTTTGATGTGACAGACAGTGACTTTTGCTTGATGGAACCAGCCAGTCACTGCTCCAAGTAACCAAGGCTAAACTGTTGGTTAGTTTATTTTCCAGTGATCCTTTTCCTGACTGTTTTAAGAGCAACCTCATTACATCTCAGTATTTAATGGTTTATGAAGCACCTGAAATTATGTAATAACTTCCGGACTCATTTTCATAATATCAGTTTGCAGTACCTAGATAAGTGTTCGTTTTCATTTTATGGCTTTAATAGCTGTTCTAGAAGGGTAATAGCAGTGGTTTGGCAGCACTGGTGGTTCATGATCATCTGTTTCTCTTTGAAGCCCGTGCCCTTCTGTCTGTGGGGGCTTGGTCCTGCCCTGAGGCAGTGGGTGAGTGGCCCATGGAGGAGGCACACGTGGAAGGAAAAATCTTTCTTGAATGTTTCTTCTCATGTTTTGAAATGGGCTTGGGCACAGCCGAGAGCAGAGCTGTCATCTGTGTGACTATCCAGGATTTGCTCTTTGCTTTGCAGACAGGTAATTCCCCTTTTTCTTCTTCCTTTCATCCTTTCAAAGACCCAAACTTCATTTAGCAGCCTGTTGCTGCAGAACCAGTAATGGACTCTGCAACGCTGCCCTGAGATTTACTGGCTCCTGGAAATGATGTTACACTTCTGGTCTGAACTTACCTTCAACCCGAAGTCACTGGAGCACAGTAGAGCTGCCAACTCGACTAAATGAACCTTCTAATGCCCCGTTTTTGTTTGCCAAGGAGGTGCTCCCAGTCAATAATGAAATTACTCTTCCCATCTGCTTTGATAAGCTACAAACGCTGTTATTTCTGCAAGGCTCATAGCACACCAAGAAAAACAACTGGTTAGCCTGACAGGATCTCATTTTATAAACTGCTGTTGCTTGTCTTAAAATTAAAGACAAATGTAATTCACTGCCTTAGCTCAGCTAGAATTGGTATTAGGTTGACAGGTCGATAAGCACTCATTCATTGTATTTAAATTCTGACAACATTAACTTTGAGTCTCCTGAAATGACATAGGTATTCTAAGATTTAATGAAAATAACCTGTATTTTTTGTTGCCTCCCCTCAGCCAGCTCTTTTAAACTCGAGTGCAGGTTACTTGCTTTAAAATGTCTAAATTTAATAAGTGCTGTGGAACAGCCTTGTGCTACTCAGAAAAATTGAAGTATTTTGTTATCTTCTGTTGTGGAATGGAAGCTATTTTTGAGCACTTTCTACATTATTACTGTCACTTTTAGTGTTTTTAAAAATGTCTTCAGTCTTTAATTTTGCTGCCTGGAAAACATCTTCTTGTATCACCTTGCTTGAGTGCTGCTTTCAAGTATTCCTGCCCTGCATTTTTTACATTAATTTTCTTTTTGACTTGCCTCTCTTCTTTATGGTTTTTTTTCATTTATAATATTAGTCTGCATTTTTATTGGCTGTGGAATGAACTTCATGTGGAGTATTTGATCCTATAAATCTGAGGCCAAGGTTTCAGTCCATCTTTGGATTGTAAATTTTTTTATGCAGAGTATTTTCAAGCAGAGTGTCCTATGTATTCTAAAGCAAGTTAATGTGAATTTACTGATTTAGCTGGCACAAGCTGAAGAAGCACTTGAATATCAAAAGCATGCTAAGGAGGGCATATATGTCCAAGGAATGCTAGTAACTGTTCCATTATTATGATTCATTTTCCAGTGAAGTGATTTAGTAATGGACCTTCACCGCAAAGATAATTTAGCTGCTAAATTATATCTGAATTACACTCTGTACACAGCCTGTTGGCACTTCTGTTGAAAACAGATAAAGTTTGAATACATTTGGTAAAGGAAAGCACATTAGAGAATAGAAATTAGTTTAGTTCTGCTAAACCCACCAACCTTTTAAATATTTCATATATTTTTTTCTTTTTCTTTCCTTTTTCTTTTTTTTTTAATTGTTTTTTTGGCTGTCTGATTTCATGCAGCTTTCCCCACTCACGTCACCTGAACCAGCAGGGCTGTTGCTGGTTCATCTGTTCTTTGTGGGAGAGTTTTTTGTGCCATCCATGGCTATGGATTAAGAGCTTTCAGTGCATTACTGACAGTGCAATGTTGCTGAACTTAGCAACAAGCTTTTTCTCTCAAGTGTTTTTAATGAAACAGAAGTTTCTTGTTGCCATCTAATAGGTTTAAATACTACTAAAAAGAAATCCCCTCCATTGCAGTTAATCAGATTTTGTTTGCTCCCCATGATAACATAAGCTTGCTAGTTCTGACATGTTGAGGGAGATGAGACCTGAATGTTTAATTTTAAAAAGAAAGGCAGAAAAAAACCGGTGTTTGTGTGGGAAAACTTCCCTTGCAGTTCATAAAACCAAGAAGGGGGAGAAAAGAGGGTGCAGTAATTAATTTTCTTCTTTTTACAGTTCGTCTTAGAACAGAATGCATGAAAAATACTTGCAAATTTATACACAGTAATGTGATTATATTTTCACAACAGTATAGCTTTGCCTCAAAATTAATATCAGAAATTTGCTTTCTTTTTTTTCTAAGACCTATAGCAAGAATAATGTTTGCCAAACACTCCTGTTTTTAACTACTTCCCTAAAGAGCAGCTTGGGAACTCTCCAAAGATTACCATACTGCTGACTTAAGAAAAAATTAGCGAGCACAGAAAGAAATTTATTTGCAACCCAGGCAGCAAGAGAAGAACGAATCCCAAGTGATCACAGGAACTGCTGACATCGAATTGCCTGGAAACAACATGTTTGGTGCATTTTGGGCTCGGGCTGCTGTGTGACACAGAGAGGCCCCTGGGTTGCAGTGAGCCAGGGGGCACCTGCAGCAGAAGATGAAATTGTCTGTGCCTTGAATGATTAAGAGCTTGATTCTCACAGTTTATCAGTTCTAAAAATTACACGTAGCTGATAGTAATTGTATAGCAAGGGCTCATCTGACACTTCAGATTTATCTGACAAGCTTTTCCATGTTTTAACATTTGCCAGTCTGTGACCTTTTCATCTGGTCACTTCTGTGTGCAGTTGATGGGGGTTATTTTATTGCTTATTTACTACATATACATTTCTGGTGAAATTGAGTTAGGGACTGTTGGGAGAGCACTATAAGATGTCAAAAGGGAATTGCCAGCTTTGCATTCAGTGGAGAGACTGGATAATGTTTGCTGAAGATCTAATAACCAGGTGTAGTATTAAGATGAAGAGCAATATTCCCTCCCTCCCTGTAACTCCATGCTCTACAAATGAGGCTCAGATGGTAGGGAAAGAAAATAGCCCAGGAATATATAAGTCTATTATGCTGTAAGTACACAAGGGAGCTCAATTAAGGTTGTTCAGGAAATCTTGCTTGACAGTTTGCTTTGAATGTGTGATTTTATAAACTTAATGCTCTTTTAGAGCAGTAGTTTCTAAACTACTGTGTGTTTTCTAAAGAAGTGTGTAATATACTTGCTTCAGGGGGAACCTGAGAGATGCATTCAGCTGACACAAGAACTGCTCTCACAAGATGCTGATCTGTCCTCCAGAGGAGTCTGGGCTGTGCTGGGGGCTGGTGTGTGAAGCCAGCCGGGTGTGTTTGGGTCTCTGGCTGTTGGGAGAGGACCCATCACGTACTCCTTGATCATCATAGCTGATTCCTGCTGAGCAGAGAAATCCCAGCACTGAAGTTGTGGGTGGTCCTTGTTCTTACAAGCCTTACAAGTGTTTTGTAGGCAGTGTTGGGAGGGGAAGGTGGCTGTGAAGGGATTTGCTGTGCAGACCTTTGGTGGTGGCAGCAGTGAGGTGTCGAGCATTGTCCAGCCGCTGCTGCTCCATCTGGGAGGAAGTTTAAAACCTCGTGGGGGTGAAAGATGGAGGCCTGGATCATCCCTCCTCACATGAAGGCAGCAGTTTAAGGCTCTGTTAATGTCACAGCTTTGGTAAGACTCCAGCCCCCCACAGGAGCATCTCTAGACCACAAACGGGTTTGGTTCCCAAGGCTCTGCAGGGACAGGTTTGTTGGGCTGTGTCTGTGGCACCTGTGATCTGGAGGTTGTTTAAAAGTCACCCTGTTGTCCCTTTATAGCTTTCCTTCCTCTGCTACCTGGAAAGGGAGTGAGGAGTGATGCCCTTCAAATAATTAAATGGAATCAAAGGAGTATTGGACCACCACATATTGTGCTGTTGTGCCTTTTGAACACAGGATTAGTGAATTGTGCAGATTTCTGACTTTTGTACTCAGTCCCTGAGGTCTCACAGGTCATCCCCACAAAGGGGAAGTACATACATGTGTGGATACTTACATGTTTGCACATATGTGTTTGAAAAAGTAGGTGGTTGCTTCTCTTAAATCCAGTAGAGTCTTTCTCCTCTCCTATTTCTGCAAAGAAAGTAATTTGCTTGTGATCCAGTGATGTGCAATGTAGTCTTTTAAACAGTTGATTTCTTTATTCTTATTTTGGTTTGTTTTTTTACACTGGCATTTTGAAAGTGGGTGCCAGTTGGCATTCTGCATAGGGGAACAGAATCATCTGCTTTGTCAATATTTTACCCTCATGTATCTTGTTCAATGTAAGTTGAAATTAATTGCCTTTTTTCTTTCCTCCACAAAACCAATTACAATTCTGTCATCTATTTAGGATTAATACTAATAAATGTATCCCTTTTTCCAGATAAATATTCCACTTAGTACACCGGTGTTCTACTTACCAGACACTTGTGTGTAGGCAGAAGTTACATTGATTTCGATTAAATCCTTCTTGCCTATTGTTATGGAATTTTGTGTTATGTCCTTAATTTGAGTTAAATGTGACTTACATTGATGGAGTTTAAATAATTTCATCATTTAAGATAATTACTATTGCAAAATGAAGATTACAAATGTCCAGTTGAATGGTTAGTGTTCCCCCCAACATGAGTTCTACACTGTGATACTGGTACTAGATATATTTAAACATTTAAAATGTGTTAGGACAGTGGAAGAGTGAAAACCTTTGGTTAAACTTAAGATGATGGGAGAAAGGATCAGAATTTTATTTATGCAAATAAAGACTCTCCTATCTTGGTTTTGAATACCAGATCCCGTTTGAATACTTTGGATGTTCTGAGTGGATTGACTTTACTGAGGGTGGGAAGGAGAGGTTGGCTGTATGTTTTACTTTTTTTCTCTCTCCCAGACTTTGTGTTTGGCTATATTTTAGGAGGAATGGACTAATGAGAAAGTAAAGTTAAGCAATGGCAATTGAAATCAGTATTTCAAATGTCCTCAAGTCTGAGGATGTTTGGCTTTTCTTAATAATACAAGATATATATAAATCCCTCAATCTATCACTTTCAAAGGTATCACAGCTTGTCAGAACTGCCACTAATTGTTGTCCCTTTGTGCCATTGCCAGCTGTACTGTCTCACCCTAGGACCTCTGCAGGCCCTGAGGGACACAGGGAGCACTAAGCAGGAATTGCTCCTGATTATGTAGTATTGATCCATACAAGCAGGTAAAAAGGAAAATGTTGAAAGCTTCTGCACATGTGTCAAACTCTGCAGGTTTCTGAGATTCCTTCTGTTTTCCTTTAGTCTGAATTTGCTTTTTTGTTTTGAGTTCACTAAGTGTAAGACTTGGCCCTCAGCCCTGAGTACTGTCCATGCAAGTGGAATGTGGTTTTTACAAGACTGTGATGTGAACGTCCCAGTAATTGGTCTCAGCAATATGAACTTTTCTCCCCACACACACCCCATGCTTAGAATTTCAGCTCTGAAGAGTTTGCTTTCATTTTTTTTAGCGAGGTTAAACAAGATGCAAGTATAGTTTGCATGAAAATAGCTATATATAAATTAGTCATCTGCTTCTAAAGTGATAAAAAGTGATCTAAATACTGCTGGGAGGAAAAAAAAAAGTGCTCTCTAATCTATATACACATTGAAAAATACTTTTGTTTGGCTCAGGAAAGCACTCAGCATGAATTCCCTCCTACCCAAGTACTCCAAGAGCTGATGTTACAGTGAACCAGTCATGTGGCAAATTAAAAAGTCTGGTGGACGGATGATATGGTTCCGAGAACTCAATAAAACTTATTACCTACAAGACTGATCTTTCTATCCCAGTGACATATGTGCTGGTACTTCTGCAACAACAGGAATAATTAAGGAAAAAAAATTCTGGGTTAGTATTTTGAGGCTTCATTTTAATTGAACAAAAGAACTAATTTCTGCCACGGTATATACAGGATTAAATGGAAATCTCCCCTCCACTGCCTTCCCAAAAAGATGTAAATTTCCTAGTTGAAGTCATGCTTGTTAAGCTCAAGTGATGATGGAGGCGTGAATATATTAAGGGGAAACTTGAGAGTCTGAAGTAGACAGGAATGATTTGACTTTCCTCATCAGGAATATGAAATGTATCAGTTTAATAGGGAAAAAAGCTTCATTGCATTTAGACCTAGTGGCAGCTGAGAAACACACAGTTTGCCTTCCCTGTGAATCAGCTGATCTCAGAAAACTTCCACATGGGATAGTTTGAAAACAGAGTAAGTTCTGCCATGAATCTCTGGTCCATGAACTGATTGGTGTTGGTGTGTGATTATCCAGGACAGGAAACAGCAAGGAAAACATTCCAATCCCAGCATCCCAAATCAGGCAGATCCCTGAGTAAGGGTTGTTTTGAATACTGAGGTAAATATAATGAGCAACAGTGTAGGAAATCACAAGTGCTCTTCAGGAGTGTCCTCCTCTGCCAGCCTGGCTTTGCTGTGCCCCGGGGGTACCAGTGGGAGCTGCAGAAGTGATGCTCACTCTGCCAGCCTGAGACGTGTTTGGAAGTTCAGCTTGGAAGAGGAGCACTGACTTAAATCTGCAAACAGGCTCTGGTGCCTGCTTGGTCAGCCCCAGTGTGAGTGTAAGGAGGGTGTGTAGGGTGGGAACTGAAACCCTGTATTGCTTTCTGTAATCTTTTCACAAGAGAATGCCAGAGAGCTCCTTGAAGTTGAACTTGCAGGCTGTGTGCAGAGGGAACCTGCAGAGGCCAGCTGGCAGCCTTACAAGTGTTATAAGCACCCTCCTGTTCCTGGGATAGCAGAAAATCATTTTAGCTCCGTGGGTTTTTTTTATTTGGGGGTGTTGGGAGGAGTTAGATCCTGAATGCTCTGGACTAGAAATCCTACTGGGCAGTCTCTGAGGTTGGGAAAGGTCTCTAAGATCACAGGTCTAGCTGTTAACCCACCACCACTGCTAAACCACCAAGTGCCACATTCACACACTTTCTGAACACTTCCAGAGATGGTGATTCCACCACTTCCCTAAGCAACCTTTTACAGTGCCTGAATCCTATGATTGTGTATGGGAATTGCAGTATATTTTTAGCTCTTAGGAAAAAAAGCTGGGTTTTGTCCTTATTGATATGGGTTTAGGCTTATGCTGGAGCATCTATTTCTGTATAAGTCATTCAAAACAATTGTCATTATTTGGTATAGGCCTTAAAATTAATAGGTAATTCTAACTCTAGGCAAAATTATTTTTATTTTCATTTCTACTTGCAGCAGTACTGTGTACACCAAGAGAAATTCTCATTATACACTGCTTTTATTTCACTGTTTTTAGGCCAGCAGCACAACTTTGTGTCCTTGATCTTCTCTTTCTTCCTCTGAGCTGAATAACTTCAAGAAACATTCTCAGCTAATGGTGACCACGCAGCAACAGTGACTCTGCAGTTCTGGGAGCCCTCAATTATATCCATAAAATCAAGAGCTTGGCTGTAAGAAGTATTTTGGGATGTTCCTTTTGTTCTGTTGCCTTGGCTTTCTCCCCTCATTTGCTTATATTGTCTTTGGAAGGATGTGTTTCCTTCATTTGACTAGCAGGGAGGGCTTGCATTGCTGGATTCTTTTTATAGTCAGTTCTGCTCTTCAACAGAATTTGCAGATGGAGTAATTGCTGTGCACACAGCACCAGCTCCCTTTGTTCCTGCCCTGACAGGTTGCTTTTTGGTTGACTTGACTTTGAAGTTTCGAGTTCTCATTTCTTAGAAATTTGTTGTGGTTTTTTGACATTATTTCTTGTATGTTTACGAAGCTTTCCATTCACATTCCCTTCTTGTCACTGCCTTTGCACTGGCTGGTTACGAGAGAGATTTGGGTGTTATAAATAATAAAACAGA
Organism: Acridotheres tristis; assembly: GCA_037013685.1. Lineage (NCBI taxonomy): Eukaryota > Metazoa > Chordata > Aves > Passeriformes > Sturnidae > Acridotheres > Acridotheres tristis. The sequence continues at coordinate 6,261,054 of CM072895.1, forward strand.
ACGAGACAGTGCAGTTCAGCAGAGCTCTTGGGAAGCAGCTTTCCTATTAACACTCATGTTCTTGCTGGTGACACGAGGAGGGGATGGACAGCATGGCTGAGGGATGGCATTGTGGGCTTTCCATGGGCTTTGTCTCGGGGTGTGTTTGTGTTGGACAGAGACTGGCTTGAGTTGTTCAGCTCTTACACAGGATCATTGTGGAAGCAGTTCATGTCTGTTAGCTGTGAACAGATGGCAATGCATTATTTTTGGCATGGGGAAGGAAAAGGAGACCTCACATTGCATATGAATAGACATCTCTGGGGCTTGTCCTACCAAAGTGAGGATGCAAAAGGAGAGCAAAGCTTAGCTGGTCCTTTGTGCCCTGCTGTGCCCTTCAGTCAGTCCTGGCTTTATCTGTTGCTTCTGGAAATTCTTTAACCTTACAATGGATACAAACACTGTAGGATTGATGAGCATATTTATTCTAGCTTGTCAAAAAGATACTGTTTGTAATTTTTGGAATAGAAATAGAGATGGGTTGGTAGATAGGCCAGCAAGTTGGGTGAGAAATGTAAGGACTAGCCTGACTGCAGTAACTTAATGTCATTTGGGTTTTTATTATCAGTGTGATTGGGACTGTATTGTGTATTGGCCATTGTGTTACCACAGGCAAAAAGACCATTTTTCACAGAGGGATGTTGCCCTCCATGTGTGGGGAAACAGAGGGTGCTGCTGTGCTGAGGCTGGTGTAATAACTGCTACAAAAAGCCCAATACAAGCTCACTTGTATTTGGTGACTGTATGAGAAGAGGTTGTGGGGAGTTGGGAGGAAGGATCAGAATTTTGTTTTAGACATACAGACTCTGTGATGAAAACCTGAACATTTGCAAGGAGCCAAGAAACAGGCTGATCCTTCATAGGAAGCTTCTCAATTCTTCCCTCCCCACACACTCCTCCCTTGCTCTGTTTCCTGCTATATTCACTCACTACTCAGCTTTCAGTCCAGCTCTCTGGATGTGTGGGCTGTGACACATGTGCCTTGTGACCTCCAAAATAAACTCTGCAAAGCTCCATGATGGGGAGCAAACCCATGGGGAGGCAGAAGGATACCAGGGAATTTGAAAGTGGGGTTGTTTAGCTTTTAAGATGAATCTTAGAAGGTGAGTGCAGTTAACAGATGGAAGAAAATCTGAGAAGATGAGAAACTTCAGGAGTTAATGCATCCTGGGTGAGATGTGGCACTAGAGGTTCATCATTTAAGCTCCCAATAGCATTTTCCAGATTGAGGAATTAATTATTCGGGGTGGGGAAGTGGAAAGCTCTTTATATTCTGTGCAGAGTCCAGCCTGGGCTTTCAGGACTGAGTGATTGCTCTCCAGCACAAAGCCTGGGAGATTCTGAGATGCATGTGCTGCCTGGTTCTCTGTAGTTTCTTAGTTGTCTGTCTTTTACTTTGTTTAAATAAAACTTGACTTCTGGCATGAGAGAATTTTTTCTTGGATGCATTTTTAATGAGCTCTTCTACAGCTGGTAGGACCCAGAGGTAGTTCAACATCTTCTGCTCAGTGCTGCTGATGCTTGTCAGAAATTAGTATTTGGCAACACTTCTTGATTTTAAAAGCCACTGAAACGCTGATTATATATTTTACTTATAATTCTGAATGTTTTACAGTGATAGGTTGGTTTGCTTTCAGTCACTGGCACTTTTGGATGTGACTTCTGTGGTTGCAAATGTTTTCAGGTCAGATCAGAGTAATGAAATGTTAAGACACAATTGTACATGAGTGTTTGTGAAGGTCAGCTCTTTTTTTGCCTTCAGCCTTCTCCTGAGGGAGTCATTATATCATATCTCACACTCTGAGCTAAAGGGTGCTGCTGTTACCAAGCCTGGTCAAGTTCATCACGCTGTACTATGCAGATTTGTATATTAGCTTTTGACACTGGTATACTTTTGCCTTTAAATTGATTCTCTTGGCTTTAATGTAATGACTCTCGTAAGGCATTAATATGCTAAAATGATAAAAGAGATGCTTTAATATTTTTACTACAGTGTGAATAAGAAAGCAAAAGTTATCTGTTTATAGCATTTATAGTTGTTTTTATAAATGACACAAACTATGCCTTAAACCCCCCACAAAATTACCACACTAAATTTACAGGGACAAGACCTAGGCATGTGTTTTAACCCTTTGATGAACGTACCTTGCAGCTTAGTTTGGATCCAAGTGATTTAAAAGCTGAAATATAGATTTGAATTTTGTTGATTTCTTTGTAGCAGGTATAAATTGATTTGATCTTAAAGATAAAGGGATATGGCAATGTTCAATCATGGGCAAAATTATCTTTGGACCAGAAAGAGCCACCTTTGATTTCAGAATGTCCTATGAGGACTTTCTGGCAGTCACTGGGGCTGAAAACCGGTGGCCTCTCTAAGCAGCAATTTAAATACTTTTGCACATCAGATTGGGTATATCTTTAATTTCTGCTGTTGCTTGTGGCAGGCTTGTTTCTCCCCTTCCTGCTAAGTCACACACAATCAAGAGGGAGAGACTCTGTGGTGGTGGTTTCTAATGGTTCTAGTTCTCTGAGAGAAAACTGTAAATCTCTGGGGTGCTCTAGTGTAAATAAACACTGTCCCTTCCTAGCTGTGATAGATTTCTGGTGGTTTTGTGAAGTCTGTCTGAAAAATGATGATTATTTGCCTAAATGAGCTTTATAAATAAGCATTCTGTATTTTAACAGGTGTGGTTGCCACTGCAGTACAGCTGCTGTACTTGGGGAGCAAAAGGTATTCTATTTTAATGAAGTAGCAGAAAGGCTTTGCATTTTTTTTTTGCTTGAATTCAGTGCATATTTAAAACATATAGGAAGTTATTTTGCATTGCATATACTCCATTATACTTAGCAGTCAGTAGGTATCACACATTATCTTTGCCAATAAGTATGAGGAAACAGAGCATGCTCCCAGCAACAATGGATCTGGCAAGGCTTGTGGGTTTGGTGATAAAATTTCCAATTTCGCACTTATTCTCAAATTAAAAGGGACAGGAGATAGCTGAAATGCCTCTGTGGGGGACAATCCCAAACATCTCAAAGTTTAAGAGGGCTCTGACTGATTGCTAAGTGCAGGGTGGATTTACACTGACATACACTGCTTTCAGAAAACATTTAAAATTGCAAAGCAGTATCAGTTCCATGCAGGTTTTGTTCACCTGTTTTGAGTCTGCATTTGGCAAAGGTGTGAATTTTGTACAAAATTTTCCTGCTGTTTTTTTATATTGAGTTAAACACATGTGGTTCTACAGCTGCCACTGGTGCTCTCCAGACAGAGGTGTGCGGTTGTATCTTGTCCCTTTGCTCTATGATAAATGTGACACGTTGCTTTTCAGGGGGTAGTTGGTTGTTTTTAAGAACAAATTCAGCTCGTCGAATCCACTGGCAATGTCAGAAGAGGCAAGGTGCATAAATCTCTGCCTCACAGGCTCAGGAGCAGAAGCTCTGAGCTTTGTTTCACCATTAGGCAGAGTCACATTCTCACCTGGTGTGTGTTGACACAGGCTCTGAAGTCAGTGAACCTTTCCAGTGATCTCTGGACACAGATGGTTGTCATTACTTCCAGAGGCCACCATATCTAAAGTTCATCAAAGAGTGGAGTGATAAAGCTGGTTCTTAATCTCTGGATCCTAGAGATTGACAGGAATAATGACTGGACCCCCCACGAAAATGGAGAGCTCCCCGGCCTAGAAAAATTCCCTTATGGCCTTGTGTTTGCACCAGCAAAATGGGGTGAAATTATTTCTTTCTGTAGCAAAAAAGACATTGAGGTCTTTCCTCTCCAAGTCTGGAAGCAGCAGCTTTGAGTTCCTGGCCTGCCTGTAGACCAGCCATGACTTGCTGTTCTTTGTTTACCCTGCAGAGATGATTCTGCAGGAGACCTTATGGAAGAAGACTGGAAGGAATTGTTGTGCATGGTATTTTCAGGAGATCCTGATCCTTGATCAAAAGTGTCCCACTGTGTTGCAGAGGTGACTTTCTGAAAGCAGGTGGAGAAACAGATCCACGAGTAGTGACAGCGCTCTCAGCTGTAGGTGCAAGGACGTGAGGCAACACTTGGAAAAATCTCTGCAGCATCACTTGGCAGGTTCATGTGCTGCCTCTGAGTACCTCTGCTCTCACTGAGCCTGTACACACAGTTCCAGCTATTACTTTAATGCTGTGCAAATAGTCTTTGTATTTCAAAGTGGGGTTTAGATTTTAACAATAACTCTTTCTGCAGGAGCTGATATTTCTCAGTGTTCTTGTAGCATTCAAAATGTCAGGGCCCTTGGGAAATAACAGGCCTAATGTACAGTGGTCAGTGCTAATGAAACTTAGAAATATTTCCGCTTGTGTCAGGATGTTGAAAATTCTTTGCTTTTGTGATTTCCATGCTCTGATTATTTTTTTTTCCCACCCAGGTTGTTTAATGCATGCCATAACCAGAAGGCTTGTTTCTCTGTGTGGAAAACATACTGTTTCTGGGGGAGAAATGCAGAACTTGTAACCCAAATGCTCACATCTTCCTAATTATGGTTGGTTTTTATTTTAACTGTTGTTGTTTCTCCTAGTAATTGTCAGGTGGTCTCAAAACTCACTGGAAGAGTGAGCTTTTGAGTGTTGGGGAGGGTTGCTTAACCCAAACAGAAAAGTAATTATTTGTAATCCACTGTTAGCTCTGAGTCAGTTTGTGCTTGTGGAACTGCCAGATTGACTTAAAGCTTTCTATTGCTTCTTTTTGGGGTTTGGCAAGGAACACGTCTGGCACACTGGGCACCCTGTCCTTCCTGTACAGGAGGCTGATCTTCCTGAGAAATAGACCTTGTTCTGTTCTTCTCTACAGCTGCTCTCAGCCTGACTTGCTCTTTTGGAGGCTCTTTCACAGACCTGGTCACGTTATCCAGAGCCAGCAGCATGGGGGGTAAAGTCATCCTGGGTAGCCACCTCCTTGTCCCTCTGTTTGGGAGTGCTGCTGCTTTTCCATGTTCTGGAATTCCCATGAGGGTTTTGAGGATGGACAGGTTTTCTTGTTTTTCCAGAAAGGTGCAAATACCAGAGACTGGCCACATTTGTGTCTTTTTGGAGACTTCCAGGATTTAAGGGTGCAAGTGTGTCTCTGGTATTGCCAAGCCACGTGTCAGTGCTGTGGGATGACTCCTAGCATGGGAACACCTCCTCTGCAACAAATATGAAATAAAACATGGGTTGAAGTGTCAGTGAAGGAGCACCCACGCTGAATACATTTGGGCAGCTGCTGTGTCTGCCAGCTGGAGCAATGTGAGGTGTTTTTTTCATGTGGATCTTGGAGTGTTTTCCTGAAGCTGAGTCTGTTCACCCAACTTTGTTTCAAACAAGACTCTTTTGGTGATGGGAAGGAAAAGCAATCTAAGTTTAGAAGTTGAGAAGTTCAGCCTTACAAAGGATGTCTGAGCTGGGTCAGTCATGACCCAGCACAAACAGCAACTGCATCATGGCTTCTTTAGTACTTCTGGAATTAGTCCTCAAAATTCTTGAAGCTATGATTGCTAAAGGAAATTTTCCTGAGCCTTTTTACACATATCACTTAAATCCTCATATATCAGTTCAAAAGTGTGGAAAACAAATACACAAATAGCATGAGGCCCTACAGAATCTTTTTAGAGAGGGGGATATATTTGATTATAGAAGCTTAACTGTTCCTTTAAGTCCCTGAATAGCTCCTAGAATATTTGTCACCGCCAGCTCTATGAATTGGAGGAGAACAATCTGCATTTTCTGAGATGGAGTGAATCTAGACTGGCACTCTTCTTTCTCTGTATCAGGAAAATATTCCAACATTATTCCAAGCAAGATGGACACTGCAGGCAAAGCCTCATCAGTATCCCAGTGAAGCCAGTCATTAACAACTTTTTGCATCTCAGGATCTCTATTATCATTGTGTGTTTGCACACTGTTTATTTCTCTATGCTGAAGGACAGCAGGCAGGAAAACCCCTTTGGTTTGGGACTAAGTGTGCAGGCAGCATTACTGTGGCTAGGAGGTGTTTCTCCCCATTCCTTTCCATTTCACTGTTCTGTGACCCTTTGACATTTGCACGTGGCAGGACAAGTGAAGACAGTGAAGGATTTGCCTGAAGGAAAGTCGACTCTGCTAAGAAAAGGCGACTTTGAACCTGGGATATGAGACTGGCACACAGTCTCAGGGGTGAGGCTGGCTGGCTCTAGATATTATTAGTGTGACACACAAATGGTGCTCTCTGGTTCATGGCAGAGACAATGTTCCCTGAAAGACTCGGAGATCCCTGGCATAGGGAAAAGTTTGTTCAGAAGCAAAATCTTCTGTGTGAAAATGAGGTGTTTGAGACAGTAAACAGCATAATTCCCATGGCAGTTTCTAGCTGTCACTGCTACAAGTACACATGTTCCTAGGATAATTTTTTCATCCTTCTTCCTTCATGGGGTGCAATGATATCCCAGATGTTAGACTTGCTCAGATAGAGATTCGGTGCCTCTGTAATTGTTTTCCTTCAGATATCTCAGAAAGCATCCCTGAAATGCTACTCTGTTGATGTCCTCCTGGATTTGCTGAAGCCTCAGGAACCATTTTCTCAGCTCTGAGTCAGAAGTGCCATTCTGTAACTTTTGATCTTTGGCACTTCTTTCCTAAATTCTATGGCTTAGAGTTTATTTTAACATTTTCTTCAAGAAAGACTCCCTGGCATTGCTAGGGTTCACTTAGGTGCAAAGTGACACTATATATTATTTGTAGAAAGAATGTAGAATAGAAGAATTGGCATATTTGCATTTCCTGATCTTTTGTCTTAGTGCTGCCCAGAGAAATAGAAATGTCTCTGCAAAGAATAAAATCAGGAAATGTTTTTCTTAGTCCTTCTTTCTGATATGTGTGTGCTAATACACCTGGGATCTAGGAGCCTAATAAAATTGTTGGTGATCAATATTTGTTGTGAGCCTACCAGAGTAATTTTTATGTTGCTATTGCTGAGGGCTTGAAAGATAATCCAGACTTTGCTAATTTTCAGCCTTCTGTGTAAAGGAGCAAGCTGGGAAGAGGCACCCAGTGGCCATAATCCTTGTTTGGAATCCCTGGCTGGATGGTTCCCTCATGGAACCTGTCCTGGCTGTTTTTTCCAAGGCCAGCTCTTCCCCTTCACTCCCAGATGCAGCAGTGCAGCTGCTTTGGGAGCCCTTAGGCACTGCTTTATTATGCTAATGCAAGGTTTCTCTTTCTCCATAATATCCCTATTATGTAATATCACCATCCATCAAAGTGGTTGTGGAAGGAAGCAGGATTGTCTTAGGTTTGGTGCAGAAACACAGTTTAACATTGATTTAGACGATCTATTTTTTCTTTAAATTACATATTGCTGATCAATGCCATACCTTCTACAAGAATCATTAAAGCAAAACCACTGGTTAAAGTATTCCAACCATTTAATGAATCAACCTGTTCAAGGAGTATTTCCCACAGCCTTAAAGCTAAATACTAGGAAGGACTTTGAAGTGATGACAGAGGGATGTGTGTTTGAGAGAATGTACTTTCCTTGCATCAGGGCTGCATGCCTGATGGGATTTCTTGACATGGGTATGAGCACAGGGCTGCTACAGGGGAGCACAGCTCAACTTACATTTGTAGAAGTGCACCTGCCACAGGGGATTTGATCCATTACATCTCCTCAAATGTATTTTCCTTTGTTTTTCACTGAAACTCTTGAGTGACATTCAGGGCTGCACCAGGTACCTTGTTATTGTCTAGAAGCATAGCTGCTTCTCAAAAGTGTTTGGTTTTTTTTAGTGTTGGAAGAGACTCTGATATCTAGATTGAGGTTCACTTATTTCCTTACCCTTTTCTTCTGGAGAGTAATGAATTTTGCTTGGAGTTTTCCTGTTTTCAACCAGCCCAAGCAGGACTTCCTAGATAAGGGGAGACTCCACAGCAGCAGAAGAGTAGGAAGCCCCTCTTCTCTGAGAGAAGAGCTGTGATTTATGTTCTCTTTCCTCCTGAAGGGTTTTAGAGATAAAAGAGCTGGATCCTAAAATTACATTCTCTGCTGGGAGTTATTCCACAGTTCCTTGGAATTTTGAGAGTGAGTCAAATCCTTTTGCTGACACTTGGTATCTTCTTGTAGCCTTGGATGTGGCACTGCCTTGATAGTGCAGGAAATGTCAAACCAGAGATCTGTGGAAGGGGGAAGAATTCAAGACTTTTTTTCTTACTGTCTCATTTCTCACATATTTGATTTAAGCATGAAAAATAGATTCCTTTTTGCTTTAAAGGTCCTCCTACAAAGCTGTGAGTCCATGAACGAGCTCGAGCACTTTGGTTGATAAATCAGTGAACCTCTCTGGGACTTCAGATGGAGCACGAGGCCCAAGACCCAGGGAGAGATGCCCAGGCTGGTGTCCATGAGATGTGCAGGTACCTGCCTGCACCTCAGGTGCCCAGGAGCTGATGCCTTGAAAATAAAAGTGACCCAGCTGAAGTTAGAGGTTGAAATGGCTGCTATGGTACAGGAAAAATGCATTAGGGGACAAAGGAAGGAGTGTTAAGGGCAAGACCTGAGGGATGTGAGAGCAAGACAAGTTACCAGATATGAAATTGGCTTCTGTGGTAAACTTACCCTGCTGTGACTTCAGCCATTCCTGAGCTGTGGAGGTTTTACAAACATACCTGGTAACAGCACATAGAATGCATGTGTTCATTATTTATAATCTGGCAAAGTTCACATAGTGCTTTTGCATGAATGGTGTTGGTTGATGATTGTGTTGGAAGCGTCTGTGATGACAATTTTAAAGCTTGTACAGCAATAAACACAAATCCTGCAGTGCTGTGTTTTAAAGTCCCTATTCTCAAACTGAAGGACTGAATGTAAACAGCTGTGCAGATCTCTGTAAAACTACACTGGTTTACATCAATGAGGGTTGTGGCCTAAAATACTTGGGTATGTTTAACACAGTGCATTTGTCCAAAAATATGATGAAAAGTCTCGTTGCAGTGCCAAGAAAATTGTCCCACAAGCAGTGGAGCACACTCAGTCCATCACTGCCAGTTCGGTCAAGGCTGAATAGCACCCGACGAGCCCCAGAACTGGGTAAAAGCCTCTGTAATTTGTCTTCTGACACTGCACTGCCTGCAGCTCTGCCAAGGAAATGGAAAAATGTGGAGAGAGCCCTGAGCAACCCGTCACAACACAATGAATCCAGCTTCCAAAACTATTGTAACTGGGACGCTGCTCTCCTCGCACATGCCAGCAGCTACAACAAACTAAACAAAACAAAACAAAAGCAACAACCCTCCTCTTTGAAAGAAACAAGGGAGGGGGAAATCACATGATTTGATATTTTGTGAAAGTAGTATAAACATGGCAGTTTGTGCAGCAAGATTGGGAAACAAGAGGCAAGTCTAGATCCATGTAGGCTCCTTGCTTCAGGTCCCAGTTTTCATACGCCTCTGACTACAAAGAACTCAAGGAAACACAGAAGATTTTCCTTTTGGTCATGTTCTGCAACGTGCACTTTATTGTGTATGTTGTACACATACACAGTACATCCCAACACAGCTTGGGTGGAGCAGGAGCTGCTCAGGCAGCCAGATCTGCATGGGTACCAGGAGGTGAGGTGCTGACTTCCCAGGGAATGGTCTATAGTGTGTTATTGTTGGAAGTATGAAGTGAGGAGAGCTCAGCAAGGGGCTGTTCGTGCAGCTTAGGACCCTCAGAGTTTGGATGCAGTACAATTGCTTGCTTTACTTTGTATCATGAACACGTAGGGTCACACCAGGATCTCCTGAACCTCCAGGGTGCTTTGAGAGACAATGCAGCTTTCTGATTATGCCAGTATATAATATCCAAAATCTTTTCCTGTTTGTGCCATGTTTCCACTTGATTTTTTCCTTTTCTTTTTTAGACATGTTATTAAATACAGTGCTTTTTATTCATATAAAGTAGATTTTTTCTTCTGATAAATACATTCTTCAAACAGAACTTAATGGCAGAAATTTCCTGAGCAAAAATAAACCACATCTTTGGGTTGAAGCTGTGCTATGAGAAAACATAGCTCTTTTCATCTTCAAAGCGCTGTGCAAACTTGAAATAATGGATTTTTATTTTTTTTAAATCAGGCCTGTGAAGTATGTATTAATGTTCCAGATGAAAGATGGGAACCAAGAAGAGAGGTTAAGTTAAAGTTGTTGGGATCAGAGCCAGCTTTGCATACTCTCTGGGCTGCTTGGACCTATAGAATATGGAATTCATGCTTATTCATACTTCTGCCAGCCCACAACCATAGAATATCCTGAAGTAGAAGGGACTCACGAGAATCATCAGTCCAACTCTGCACAGATACCCCAACAATCCCACCCTGTGCCTGAGAGCACAAACATTGTCCAAATGCACCTGGAGCTTGGGGCTGTGCCATGCCCTGGGCAGCCTGGTCAGTGCCTCACCACCCTCTGGGGGAAGAAGCTTTTCCTAATGTCCAACCTAAACCTTCCCTGACACAGCTTCATGGCATTCCCTGTCCTTGGGCACTGGAGAGGAGAGATCAGTGTCTGTCCCTCCACTTCCCCTCATGAGGAAGTTGTAGAAATTATTTAGATGTGATAAAACTTACAGGGTGGAGATTCACTAGGAATAAATTTGTTTAGCCTTATTCAAATGCCAAGGAACCATTGAGCAAATTGTCCTCATTTACTACCTACTTTTGAATAATTAGGATGAGAAACTTTCTACCTATTGGAAAGAAAGTAAAACACAAAGTTTCCCGTGTGCTTCATGCTGCAACCCAGGACAATCTGCACACTCCCACTGATGCACAGAGAATTTCATTGTGGGATTTTTCTTTTTTGTTGTTGTTGTTTCACGGGGGAATGTTTTTATTGCTTTGGTATGAGATGCTGTGCTGTCCTTCTCTACAGCAAAGATATGAATGTGGCCTTGGTGCTACACTAATGACCAATTTACTGAATTACAAGCACAGACCAGTGAATATGATCCGTTGTAAGTGTATAAGAACTTGTAATTGATATTAGTACTTGGCAGAACATGGAAAACTAAACATCCCTCCTTTCAGTCCCTGCAGCCACTGCTGGCAGTGTCCATTCCTCGCTCCCAGTGCCTTGTAATTTAGCAGGAGCAGGCAGAAGATGTTTTTAATGAATGTGTTAAACAGCTGAGAATGTTCCTAGGAGTGGATTAAATCTGTTTGGCTTTGCCATTGGTATTAACTGTTCACAGGAAGTGTTTCTAGGACAAGGACCTCTTAAAGGTGTTAAAAAATACAGTGTATTTGGAGTTTTCAGGCTCTGGAAAAATCTCAGCAATACCTTTAGGAATGGATATGTGCTATTGCAGTCTGGTGAGTTTATGATGTCCTGGCAGCTGTTAGGGTGGCTCAGCATGTTGTGATAATAAAGTCTGTTTATTATAAGAGGGGTAACACAAGCAGCATTGTAATTTAAAGATTTAATTTGTTTCCTGACTCATTCTTGCAAATGTTACAAGGCAAATAAGAAGGAAATAGAAAATTAGAATAAGATCTGGGATATCTGAAGTGAGAGATTTTGAGTCCAAAATGTTATGCAGAGGCCAGGCAAGTACATTTGAACCAAATGGAAAAAAAAAAGTTGATTTATAGAAGCAACTGTTGTTTATACACAGGTCACCAAAGGAGCACTTTATGGAAATTGGCAATAAATTAAGATGAACTGAAAGCAGGAGATGGGATGAAAGAATGAGCCTACCAGAGTAATTCAAGCACAACCCAGTTGAAAGGTCAGGTTATTGAGTGGTAGCTACTGTTCCCATGAGATCAGGATCAGGGAAGGCAGCCAGATGCTTCCCAGATCCTGTTTTATTGTCAGGAAGACTTTACTTACTAAGGATCAGGATTACCATCTGCAACTTCAAATGGATGTCAGGGGGTTCAAAATGCAATCCATGGTCTGAAACTGGCTTCAGACATTCCTTGTTTTCATAAAGCACTGCCCACAACTGCAGCTGGGCTTGGCAGTCACTGCCCTCAGAGCTGTTCCATGAACATCCACTGACAGGAGCGAGGGGAGAGGAAGCTGCTCCCGAGTCTCCCTGGGCTCCCACGTTTCCAGTGAAATCTGATTTCCTTGGCACTGGAATACCTGCTGCCTTTTACACAGGCTGAGGCTCATGGCAGCTCTTGGGGGAACTGAGCTTTCCAGAAGTCTTGTGTCACTTGGCTTCAGCTGTGCTGTTCTCTGCCTTTGAGACCTCAGCAAAGCTTCTAATGGGATGGAAGGAAGACTGAGTGTTCCTGCCTGCTCAGTCCTGGCTTGTTTTGTGTGCAGCTGCTTGAGAGAGTTTGGAGAACTCCAAGAGGAGGAGCACAGCTTTCCACTGATCAGAGCACAGCCCTGTAGAAGTGGCTGGCAGGGTGTTCAAGGTGTGGGAGCTGTGGGAGGTTCCCACACAGCATTCATTACCTGTGCATCCTTTGGTCATAAGATTGCACCTGTGTCCACTCAGTCTTTGAATTAATAAGCAATAACAGGTAGTTGAGCATTATAAACACATTTGGACAAGACATTGTCTAGAAAGTTGTCATCTTTTCTGTTTGTTTGGTTAAGCTCAACATCTCATTTGCTATGCTGCCTTCTGCTGTGTTTTGAATTGTATCTTTCAGACTTACCAGGAATGAACTAGTTGCTAATCTTCAAAGGGAGTCTTGGGAAAAAAAAAAAAAGAAATTGCTTTAGGAAATGCTGTTAAAACGTTGTTTATGTGTCTCTGTTTTTCTCATTTTTTCCCCTGGACAAAAATCAATATTCCTTCCTACTGGTAAGAGGATGTAAAGCTACAGCAGGTGTTGGCTCTCCAGTACAAACTGATGAAGAAGGGAAGAGGACTGACTGTTTGGATTGATATTTTCTGATTTTCAGAGGAATCTCGTATTATTTTATATTTGTATGTTGTTTGGTGCTTTATCCTCTCATAAATAGATTAGAAGCAGCTGAATTTCTTGTGCAGGTGGATTGGTTTGGGGTTTTTTTTGCTTGTTCCTTCGAGTTCATGTGGAAAGGTTTGTAGAGCATCTTACTACTTTTGGATAAAGGGCTGTATGTGCTCAAATGAGAGATTCCAGTGTTGTGTAATGCACACATATTTAAACAACACTAGTTATTTTAGAACTAAATTAGAAATATTGAGATATTGCCTTATTTAGCATCTTCTGTGCCTGACTTTGAATTGATGTCCTTGACATGGAATATATAACAATTCCCCAGCTAGCTTGCCCTTGCTGCCCAGCACTGTGGGAGGGCCTGGAGCAGCGGGTGGTCCCTAAAACGTTTTAATAATGTATGAATGGAATTAAAGTAAATGCAGGTAAAATTTTGACCTTTTAAATCTATAAAATTACAGACAGAGGCATCCTGGGAGAGGGGTTTGATATACAGATGCCCTTGGGGCAGGGAGAGAGCACTGTCACCATGTGAGTGTGATGTGAGGATGCTCTTGACTTATTGCCTTGTCACAATAAAGTCTGCAGAACCCAAGGGTGTAGGAATGGCAGCTCTCCTGCTCCTGTGCAGCACCACGGAGCCTGTGGCTGGGATGTGGGAGCTGCCCCCAGTGACTGTGGCTGCTGGCAGAGCAGCAGCTTGGAGACCTCTGGGATGTGGCTGCTCCAGAGGAGGTTTGTCCCTGCAGAGTGGATTTGATATCCTGCAAGTTACACATGAACCCTGCAGGGGATGGAGGGGGGGAATGAGGAGGCTGGAGTGAATCCTTTTCTTCTCCACCTCTCCCAGCTTCATTTGGAGCTGGCAGCACATTGCTGCAGAGCAGCAGGGGCTGTGAGCTGGGGTGTGTGTGTGTTCACAAGTTGTCCTACTCTGGCATTTCTTCCTGGGCACACCTGGGATCCAGAAAAGAAAGAAAACCGTGGGGCAAGGCAGCCATAGAATGGGGGTTTGGATGAATGGGATGCATCCCAGATGGTCACTGATTTAGAGCTCTGCTGTAGCCTTGTGAGCTTAGAGGGTGGTTTTCATATTTTGTTTCTTTTTTTTTTTTTTCTTCTTTTTCATGGTTATAAAATGCTTTATTGACTTAATAAAAGATGATCACAAAATTTAGGCTAATAAAAGGGCTAAGCTACAATCTAAAGCTTCATCCTGGCAGCCTCTTTGCTGCATGAATAAAGACTCTGCAGTGTGGTAAGTTGTACAATAAAATCACGGTAAGAAATAGCAATGGAAACAACTAATAAAAACTGATATAAACTTCTAGTTTTAAGAATTAATTCAAATAGAGCAGAAAACAATACCTAATTTTCAAGGTGGTGATTGGAAAGGGGTGGAAATATCACTGCAGGCTTATAATTCTGTGTTCACATAAATCAAATTTAAGTAGTTTCCTATTGCTGACTATGGAAAAACTATTCCAAATTGTAATTTTGTTACATGTGTTTCTTGTGAATGGTTTTATTAGTTTTTAGATAATATCAAATCCCTGAGGACAGGCCTGAAGCTGGAATAATCGTAGATTTTCTCATGCTCTGCTATTTAAAACTTGTTAACCATTCTGATCTCAAAGCAGAAATGCTGGTCCAGAGAAAAATGGATTTTGACTACAAGAATCACAGCAGGGATCTCTGGCTGTCTGCTTTGCTTCTTGTTTCATTGCAGCTAAAACACAGAAGAGACCAGATTTTGTTCTCCATTTGAGCTTACATTAATTCACATTAACCCTTTAGGAAAGCTCTTTGGGCTGTGTTTGGAGGCACAGCATGGCTTGGGGAAGCAGGAGGTTTTTGGCTTCTGGCTTGGCTTTTGATCAGTGAGGATTTCCTGAAAGAAAATAATTTTGAACACTGGCCTCCAAATAGCCAGTAGCCATCTTAAGTTATGTTTTAAATATTAGTGACTGGTCTTCATTTGGCCTTGGAGAGCTTGTGGAGAGGACAGTGAGGGTTTGGTCTCAGTCATGAGCCTGTGATTGAATTGAGTTAACAAAGTACTTGATGTTTTCACAGAAAACTTGCATAAGCCTGAAAGCTTCTTAGCAACTATTTATAAATTCATCTGCCTCCAAAGTAACTTTGTACCGCTGTACATAGTGCATCTGGCTTCAGGGGAGAGTCAGATTTAGTCTCCAGGAGACTGCCAGCAAACCAGTTCATCTTTGCTGTAGGAGACTGGTCACCATTGGTAATCCTTCATTTGGATTTGGGCACTCTGAGTGTTGTAGCCTTGGATCTTTGCCTTGCCCCTGCTCACTGTGCAGCAGCCTGGGAGGGATTGAGAAGCCCCTGTGCTGCAAATGCAAAGAGGGCAATCCTGAGGGGTCTGACTTGGCTGCTGGACCCAGAGGTTGTGATCTTTGCAGTGCTCCCAGGCTTTTTGTGCATTTGCCATGGTTCTCCTTAATAAACAGCTATTCCAGTGTCAGCAGGCCTTGGCAGAATTCTTCCATGGCAGGGGGAAAAAATATCAGTGTAAGGCAGCTCCATTACATAACAAAGGTTATCTGGAGGCACAGATACTCTGAAAGTCCCCTCTGTTCTTTTCTATTTCCAGGGACAATCAGCTTATTCTCATTTTAAGAGCTTACTATCAGTTCTGACCCATTTAAAATTCACCTGCCAATTGAATTGTATGACAGGACCTGGCTGACCCAGGAACAAAGGGAAATGTTCATATCTTTTAATGAACTGCCACAGACCGAGAGCTGAGAAGAAAAAAGGGAAAGAATAGAGTCAGCTCTATGAGAAACAAAACTTTTTTTCACAAGGCAGGGAATAGGAGCTTTCTTACTAAAATATTGTAAGTGGCTTTGCTCTATTATCTGCTAGCAGCTTCACATCCTTGAATCATTTATTCTTTTGCAAGAAAGGAAGTTTGCAGATGGGTGTTTCTCTGTGCATAGGCCCCTTCCCTTTTCTAGTGATTATTCTGCCAGCCTGCTCCTCCCTTCCAGCCCTCTCCCAACAGAGAGAGGAGGGCAGAGGATGCTCAGTCAGTGTTGGCTGCTTGTGCAGGACACAGGAATGACCCTGGCATCAGAAGGGAAGTGCTGGCCAGTGGCTGTAGTTCCAAGGATCTGGACTATTAAATGTATGGCCCTCTGGAGAAACATCTGCCTTCTAAATTCCATGCCTGCATTTTTCCCATGTTTAATGTTGGTTGGGGGTTTTTTGCTTTTTGGGATGATGGTGGTTGGTTTTAGACATCTGTACTTCTTAATAATTCATTTCATGATAATTGTCACGTGCATATCCAAGATACCTGTTAGGTGATTATTTGACCTGGACTGAGCTTCTGGGGACCAGTGGGTTCAACTTCATTATTTTGCTTATTCTTTTGCCTATAATACCTAAAGAAAAGTGAGCAGCATCAAAGGCAGTGTGCAGTTTTTCTCCCATCCCTCCCCAGTGCAGATGGACTGATCCCTCTGTGTTCCTTTACCAATTCCCTTTCCTTTCCCAGAGGCAACTAATGGAAAAAAATGTGCCCACATAGAGCAAATGGAAAAGTAATACCACTGAGAAAAGATACTGGGATTGAAGTTCCCAATGCCAAGTTCTGTAGGACAGAGTCATTAGAACAGCATCATTTCTGACAGTAGTAATTTGAAGCTTTTTGCTTCTTTAGGCTTCCTGAGGGACTGGGGTCTTTTTATTCCCATCTTCTGCTTTTGGAGAGACAAGCAGTAGGTAATGGATGGATGAGATGAACCAGATCACAAACTTCTCCTTAAGGGCTGTTGATTGTAAATGTCACATGGTAAGGGATGGTGAAGAACTTTTTATGCCTTTTTTAATGTTTCTTTTCAGAATGAAGATTTTAATTGATTCTATTAAGTTCTCACCGTTATTTACTAGTTTGATGAGTTTGTACATCAATTCTAATTGGTATTGAAGTTGATCACATTCTTGGCATTGGCTTACAAGCAGGGCCAATCACAGCTCTATCCCACTTATAGGGGACTTAAAAGTGCCTTTGGTTTGTGCATGTGCAGCATCTTTCTCCCACGGTGTGAAGCAGGATGTCCTGGAAAAATCCTGCCTTCTCCTGCCTCAAAAGGATCAGAGCAGGATGTTGCCTCTAGGGAATGACTGGTGAGCAGGCAGGGTTATAATGCACAGGCATGAAGAGAGTTACTCTTGATTTTTTTAAAAATAAGCTCTTCTTGGATTTCATCAGTTGCTCCCAGCTGGGCAAGGAAAGGTCTGATAATGGGAGGTTGTGTCCCATGTCATCTTCTGTGGAATGATCGATGTCTGAAGTGATTGTGGCTGCACAGAGTCCCACTGGGCAAATTCTCATACTCTAACAGAGGCTCTTGCCTGGTCATACAGATTTTCCAACAGTAATTTCACCTGGCAGGAGAATGAGAATTTTTACTTATAAGCTGCCCTTTATGAATCTGGTAGGAAGGACTGCACCTTAGCAAAAGGAAAGAGGGAATAAAGTGGTCAGGATCACACTGCCTTGCTTTTGGCTCTGTGCAGTTGAGCTGTTGTACTTGATACCTTAATCAGTAAATCTTCTTGTAGCCAAGCACTTGATAAAGTGTCACTGTGAGAGGGAAAATAAAGGGGTGTGAACACTTCAGCAATTCCCAAGCAGGCATGTGAGTTATGGACAGCAGGACTTTCCTGCTGGCTTTCATTTGTGGGGGAGATCTGCAAAGCTCCCTGAGGGTCCAGACCTCCTGTCAGGATCTTTCAGAAGTCTTGCTGGAGGAATATGGAACCTAATAATAAGTTTTTATTTTTTCATGTATCTAACATAAATAAGAAGTTTAGTGGCTGTTAATACTCTGGTAGCTGTGTGGTTTATTTCACTTTCTGTCATTCTCATTACCTCACTGCTTGCTCTCGAGGGATCCAGTTTAAGGTACTCCACCCAAAATGCAGGGCTTTGGAGGTTTTGTTGTGGTGGGGGGGTTTTTTGTTTGGTTTTTTGTTTTTTTGTTACAGTCTGCGTGGAGATAGGACAGCTGGAGAGAAAGGAATTTGTCTGGAACGCTCCTGGCTCTTGCCAGGTGAAGCTACATCCTGATGGAAACATAAAATCAAGGGCACCACTGGTTTTCTTCTGAAGAATTGGCTCTGACCTGGCTGTAAAGTGTTTGGGATTTCAGAGTGAAAAGTGTTCTGAAAGGATAAAATACTACTGTATGTTATGCAGCTTTAATGGGAGCTGCAGCTTTTGTGTTTCTCACCCTTTCCTTGTCACACATCTAAAATTCTTAGTTCTGTTGCCTGAGTCCTTACAGTTACTCTTGCTGAAGCTATTAGCTGATGTAATTTTTCAGGGCAGTAAGTGCTGCTGTGCTCAGTTTATCAGCTTTTTTTCCAAACAATTTATACTTCCAGAGCATTTCTTTAACATTGAGTTTTAAAAATGCCTCACACATCAGTGCCAAAGGCAAAAGAAGGTATCTTTCTTTCTCTTTTTTTTTTTTATTTTTCTCCCTTTTTTTTTTTAATGCAGCTGTTGGAAATAAAGAAATTGCAGTGCACAGCTCCAAGGTTGTTTATAACCAGCGTCTCTTGGCACCCAAAGCTGCCTGGCTTTCTTGCATGTAAAGTTTTGCCCCAACATCAGGGCCTAATTTATAGCTGATATCCAGGACAAGGAGAAGTCAAAGAAAAAGTGATGTTTCCTAGGGAATGAGAAGCCCTCGCCTGGCACTCATGAATTGCAAGGCTGAACTTTTTAATGTGTCTCTCCTCCTCCTTTTGCTCCGTTTTGTTTCTGCCTCCAGTAACATTTTTCCTGACTATAGCACCATTGACTCCTGTGATAGTTTAATAGTTTCTGCTGTTTACACAGTTGTCACTTAAATTGTTGTGATTTAAATTTGCATGCAGAGTTGGTAAGTGCTCAGAGTTTACGGTGCTACCCCAAAGGTAATTTGTATTCTGGGGGCTGGAGTTGTCTTGGTAACACTTAGGTGACTGGAAACCATTTGCAGAGGGGAAGTTTAATTCTGATTTTGCTCACCGGTCCCAGTCCTGGGGATCTAATCCAGGCTGGATGGAGTTTGGCAGAGACAAAACCTTCTGACTTTACCTTGTAGCCAGGGCCTTCATAGGATCTTACCTGTGCTACTGTTTAGAGAAGTCTTTGGAGGAACGTAAGAAAATGATTCCTCTGCTGTACCTTCATTTCTGATACACTGAGCTGGAGGATGCTGTTCCTTCTGCTGGAGGCTGAATTCTTACCTCTGAAACTCAGTTTTCTCTTCTAATGCTACTTTTTAATTTCACGAGGGTACTGATTAGCAGGGGCTACAGGTCACTTGCTGTACTGCCAGTATATGTGATGCAACAGACTTAAAAAAGTTAATTAAGAAAACCAACCTATTGCCTTAAAATTGGACATATAGATTAATGGTTTTAGTGTATGTTAAAGGGAAACACAGAAAATTACTGTAGTATTGCAAGTTTAGCACTCCATACTCTAGTGGCTAGGCATTTACAGACTCCTGTTTTGAATGGTCTAAAGTCATATTGCTGATTTTTTTTTATTGCTGAAAGGTGTCTGGTATTTCATTCTGGCTGCCCTGGAGAGAAAGAATTGGTACTTTTATCACCTACAGAGGCCCAGTACAGAAAAGCAAGAAAGCATAATAAAACAGCATCTCAGAGACATTTTCATAGTCACTATCTCCTATAAATCCATTCATAGCTCTTCTTAAGATAATCACAGTGACAAAAGACTTAATGAGAAGACAAATGTTGATAGAATGTCTTGAGTTTCTGGATTTTCTTGCAGCAAAAAATATATCTTCTGTACTACCTTTAAATCTGGACATAAATAATAGCAGTGCCTTACTGCAATACATCTTGGGGAAAGAGGCTTTTAGAGCTAATCTGAATTGGAGTAGCTACAGTGACTTCAGAGCAGACAAGCAATTTCTCACACCAGCTGAGGGCATGATGCACATTGGATATTTGGAATTACAGACTGAAATCTGTAGAGCTGTTTCTGCATCATGCAAGAAGTAAATGCTTTCTCCACTTCTTGTTTTCCTTCCTTTTGTGAATGAACCACAGGAGAATAAAGCCAAAATCCACTTCTGTTCTGCTGGAAGAAAGACTGAGGCTTTGGTAGTGACTTATTTTAATAGAGTCTTCTTCTTTTTATATCTCTGGATGGTTTCCATGGTTTTATATAGATTAATCACTTGGCCTCATAGGAAAAAAAGGTAAGAAACAAATAGGGGGGAGCAGGAATAATAGTCATTGGAATAATTATATCTATGGATGTCTTTGGCTTATAGTGCTTGATCTTTCAGCACTGTTCATGTGGGACTCCATAAGCAGTAAAAAGTTCACAGTTCCATAAAAATTTATGTTCCCTTTGTTCTCATAAAACACAAGTAATCATGGAATAGTTTGGATTGAAAGAAACCTTTAAAGGTCATCTAGTCCAACCCCTTGCCGTGGGCAGGGATGTCTTCAACTAGAGCAGGTTGCTCAGATTCCTGTCCCACCTGACTTGGAACGTTTCCAGGGATGGGGCATTCACCACGTCTCTGGGCAACCTGTTTTGCAATGATGTAAAAAATATCTTTATATCTTTCTATATTCCTTATCTATCATACAAAAATTTCTTATTTTTTAGGCTCGTATCTAAGTGCACACTCCTTTGGATGCAGCCCAGGACACGTTTGGTTTCTGGGCAGTGAGTGCACAGCTCCAGGTCAACCAGCACCCTCAAATCCTTGACAGGGCTGCTCTCAATCCTTCTCAAATACCTTTGGAAATCAGTTCAAAGACACAGGAGACTTTGTTATGCTTGTCAGTCATACTTTGGAAGGTTATGTTTTAAAATGCTTTTTTCTTGCAGAGTCACAGGAATTGCTGATGAGTGTGACTTCTTTAATAATGGAGTAAAAAGAAAAAACTCCTGAAAGCAGAGAAATCTGTCTGCAGCTGAAGCTATGGTACCAGTGACATAGGGCTTGCTTATTAAACTACATCTTCTCTGGGTTTGCTTTGGGATCATTTCCCCACAGAGCAGTAACGGATGGAATGCTGCATAAGGCCAAAGGCAGGATGCTCCATCCACATGGCTTTGTTGCATTTGGCTGGAAGGGGCTTAGTTTCTTAAATCAGGGGAAAATTCAATTCATCAACATCTCCTTGCACAAAGGGGGAGGGTTGTTTGTGTTTAAAGGCAGCAGGCAAATTGCTTTCTCTTTGTCTTGGCCTTCCTGTGCTATTGCCTTGCTGCTCCTTCATCTCCAGAGAGAGACTCACAGGTCCTTTGTTGCCTCCTGCTCATTTCCATGGCAGCCGATCCCCGTGGCAAGCCCAGGCCAAACAGCCCCGCGTGGATGAGCTATGGGGAAGGGAACAGCCGAGGGTGGGAGAGGGGAGAGCAGGAGCAAGAATGGAGCCTGTCACTAGGACTGGCTGTATGTAATTGCATAAATTCCATCAAGTGCATCCCATGGTTTCAAGCCCCTGGAAGCTGTAAATAATGTGTTTTAATTAATGGGTTGCCAGGAGCTTTAAAGGAAATCAGATTGGACCGAGGGCTGCAGAATTCAGTGGCTGTGGTGGCTGGAGCATATGAGCACTTTGACTAACTGCTGGTTGTTCATTTCATTTTAATTAAATGACTTGCAGAGCTGAAAGCTCCTGCCATCCTCACCTGGGTACTGTTGAAATCCGTGGTGTGTGGAGCTGGGGAATTGGGCAAAACTAGTTGACAATAGCAGGGGAGAGACTTTGTCTGAAGGCTGTGCAGGGCTGTTAACTTCAAAGTGCAAACCACAGCGTTTCCTGTATTGCATTTCTTTGTGTGATCCTGGTGGTTTGGGTTGTTCGTTTTCTGCATGTGCAGTGCGATTGGTGGTGACCAAGAAGCCTCTCATTTCCATCCCGTGTCAGCCGAGCTTTAGGGCTGGCAGTGAGGAAGGAGCAGTTGCTCTTTGCAAACGTTTCAAGTCCTGCGGGATGACGTGTGCTGTACGTGTGATTCATGTAGCATTTGGTACCACACTGAGCTGCAGAAATGAGCAGAATGAGCAGTGGAAGGGCCACTGAAGGGGAGTTTTTAATGCCTTTTCCTGTCTGTATTTCCCAGCACAACCAGGGTTAGAGTCTGACTGTCTCTGCTCGTTTTCTCTCAGTGTGCACTGAGGTTAATGGTGCTACCCTGTGGCGTGGGGATGTGGTGGAGAGGAGGTGTCAAAGATGGAGCTGTGCCAGTAGAAGTGGGAGCACAGGGGCACCTCAGATGGAGAGATAAAAGGAGATTGTCAATCCCTGGTGGGGTCCAGCTTACCAACAATCTGCCTGCTGCTCCACCGACCCCGGATCACAGCAACTGGAGAGTAAGGGGAAACGTGCCCACTAAAAATGTTGACATGGTTCCACCATCTGCTTCTACTGTATTAACTTTCCTGACTAATTGCATGTGTGATGCGGTGCCACATGGTAGCTTTGTTCTTTACATCAAAAGACAAAGCTTCTTTGTGTTTCCTATGGACCTTTGAACCACACTTGCCATTGAAGGCCCTGTCAGTGTGACACAGTTGCTGTTGATGTCTTCTTGCCTTGATGATTAGAGAGCTCCAAATAAGTATCTTGGTCATACTTGTTAATAGGTTAAAGGCTATGGTTGCATGAATCATAATTTCCATGTTGTTCCTATTCAGTTCCCATCCCCAGGATACAAGTATTTAATACTGCAATGCATAAAAGCATTTGACAACACAGGGTGATGGGTGAAGAGGTTTGTGCTTGACTGGGGAAGCTGCGTGACCGATGCCCAACTCTTAACCTGAGCCCTTGCCTTAACGCAGTGCCGGAGCCCACGCGCTCGCTGGCACAGCAGTAACAGACATTTGTTTGGCGCTGTTCCGCCGCAACAGACTTGGATCAGAGGATGAACCTGCTGTTCAGTCTGAAACGATGCTGCCTTTGGAGACAGGCTCGAAAATGCTTTTGTGTGCGATCCCTTACAATTCCTAGGGCTCTGATTCAGTGGTCTTAAAGCGAGATTCCAGGCCAATTAGTGGTTGGAGACAATGAATGTCTTCTTTAGAGAGCAGCTAACAGAGCTGTAGAAAAGGTGTCTGCACAGGTGCATGCACAGGGACATCTGTGGCACTGCTCTGTCTAAAGATCATTAACAACCAGGCTCTATTCTTTCTTTTATTATCTTGAGCATTCCCAATGTGTTGCTGCCCAGTTAATTCACTTTAAGTTCTTTTACTATAGCTATTGGTATGATTTAAGAAAGCTTTCAGTAGTGCTTGTTATGGCATAAGGGGTTTCCGTGTGTATTTTTGGTTTTTGTGGCATTCCAATTGTTACTTTCCGTTTTCCATTTCTATTTTAGGCGTCTGATGGAGTTACATACTTCAGGCCTAGGAGAACTTTCTAAAATAACCCTGGGAAAAGAATTTTACTTCAAAAGTGCCATCATTTTGTTAGTAATAAAGTAAGTGAAAAACTAAGTGAAAACTAAGTGGAAGCTAAGCTGAAAACACTAGATTTAAATCTGCAGAAAAATCTCTGTTCCTTTTTGTGTTATTGATTTTTCGTACTTCTAAGGCACTTCAGTAGGTATTTTAATTGTAATATTTTGGCCTCCCAAAAAGTAAACCATGGCACATGGGGTTTTTTCTTAACTGTACAGAGCATTTCTTGCATATTTTACCCTGCAACTTATTGATTAAAGTAGAACCAGATGAAAAAGAGCAAACATCGATCCAACATTAAGCAACTGGACCATGTATAAATTGACAAAAAGGCAGTGCTGCTTTAATAAAAAATGCATAAATGCAGCAGAACCAAGAGAAATAACAGCTTCATTCCCCTTGCTGTTGGCTTCCAAACAGAATGCTCAGGTGTGTTGTTGCCCATGTAATTCCCTAATTGAGAGCACAAATCCTCATTGTCTCTCCCTCCTGTCCACCCACATGGATTTGTGCATTGGACCAGCAATACTTCCTCAGGCATCTCAGGTCTGTTACAGTTCTTTTTGTATCCCCTCTCCCTATTTCATACCCACACAAGGCATCGTTTTGCCACTGCAAAATGGATTGAGTCTTCAAATCTCTGATTTAGGCCATTGATCCTGACTCTTGACAAGCCTCTTCTTTTTTCCATTTTTTTTCCCTTTCCTTGTTTACGTTAAAATTGGGAGCTTTGCATTGACTTCTGATGGGTTTCCAGCATGTCCTTAGATTTGGATAATTTATATGACAGGTCAGAGATACTTGTGCTATTAGTCATTACCACATTTTTGGAAACATAATGCTGGTGTATAGGAATGTCCTGCACGTGTGTTTTACCGTGCTTACAAACACAGAGCTCGCAGGTGTCAATATCAGGTTACTGTTTTTCCACACAGTTGTAAGGATCAGTATGCAGCCTGGACCCAGGCCAAGTTCTGCAAAACAGGATTTAAACAGCGTTTGTTCCTCTTGCTGTTTTTAAGGCTGATTTGCAGAGGAAGTGACTTTGCCTGCAGTTCTGGGGACCCCCGGTGTGTAGCTCTGCTCTCAGTGGCAAAGGTGGCTGCTGAAACTGCTGCTGCTTCCCCACAGATGTTTTGTGCTCTCACTGCCCGTGTCAGGCAAGTGGGCTGAGCCACAGAGCTCACACAGCTATGGCAGGGCAGACCCTACACAGCAGTGACAAAAGTGCAGCCAGGGCCTGAGGCTTGCCAGAAATGCCTGATGCTGATTTGAACCCCAGATCGTGCAGTGAAAGCCTGACAGAGTTCATCGTCCCTGGCTCTCTGTGCAGGGTTTAGGGCCCCTGCAAACTTGGTGAGAAATTCTGCTGGAGGTGCCGTGTTTTGCTTTGGTGCTCTTTAACCTCACGGTGTGTACACTAAATTCAGGCAACAAGAACTTAAATGCTGTGTCCAAGCTCTGAAAGGCAAATTCTGCACTTTTAAACTCCAGTATTGTCATGTTTCAATTTGACAGCAGGAGCCAGGTAAGAAAAGGTGGCACATCAGGCTTCAGGGGTATTCTTTGCTATCCTCTCCACTGGTCTTGGAGATTTTTTTACCACTATCTATGAAAAAGGAATCATACTTTAAAACACCAAACTGAACAGAGAGCAGTGACTATGTAGGGAAGCCTGTGTTTTTCTTATATTTCACTTGGTGAAAGGATCTGCATTCACATTGTCTCTTTTCTCTGTCTGTGCTCACATGCCTTAGCCTCATTTCTCTAATTTTCTGAATAACTGAAGGCAATTTTATCCATAAAATATGGCTGTTCTCTTTCCCTGGTACCTGTCTGATAAGCTATGGGCATATGTGTAGGTGGGAACTAAAATTGCTCCATCAACTCAACCATTTCTGCTTTTCTGTCTTACTATATTTTCTCTCAAAAATAGTTTTCAGTCTGTTTTGTCCTCAGGAAACCTGGCTTTTGTCATTGGGGCATTGACTCAGGGCACGAGGGACTTTTGTCATCAGAGGCTTTGATGTAGGCTGAGGTTTATAAAACCTGTACTGAAAACAGACATCACAGGGTGTCATAAAAATATCTGAGACCGATTTTGCAGAGAGACTACTGAGACCAGTAATTGTTATGGACTTTGGGGATGTTTCATCAGGGTAGAATATGGCCCCTAGTGTTCAATTCCCAGAAACAGAAAAACAAAATAATACTTAGTTTCTCTTGAGGAATTTGTGGATGTCCTTCATTGTGAAATAACATACATGTATTTACCACCCCAAGAGCTTCTGTCGTGCAACAATGTCTTGCTTGTTAAAAGAAGGCAAAACAAAACCCAGAGACAGACAAATCTGGCAATTCTGTCAGCAAAAGTCAGTGTGGATGAGCTTCAGTCAAAGAAATATTTAGAAACAAACTGGAAAGTCGAAGCATAGCAAATCCTTTGAAAAGGTCATGACTGCAGCAATATGGAGTTCTGGAAGCACGTTCAGCTTCCACAGCAGAGCGGTGGCTGCTCTTTTGCACACACAGGAAATCTTGCCTTGAGCTGCGACCGCGCCGTCCGACGTGGAGCAAAGACGTGGGCAGGCCCTTGGCTGTGCCACAGCTCTGCTGTCATTTCGTGCTCTGTGTCTGTGAACCTGCAAGGGAGGATGTGACTCCTGCATTTTCAAGTGCTCCGATCACTTAAGAGGAGCAACTTTTCTGATACCCCTTCCATTCAGTGCTACCTTGTATAAGCTTTGTTGTAAGAAAAAAATCCATTTACTGAAAGCAAACCTTGTCTGTGCGCTTGGCAGCCTTCTTGTCGCTGTTGCTGCTGGATGAGGAAGAGCCTCGGTGAGATTTTGTCAGTGGCATGTTTTGACACTGAGTGGTGGGTGGTTTTTCACTCCTGCTGTGCAGTGTCACAACAGTGAGGTTGATTGGTAGCATCCAGAGGTGGCTGCAGGCTGGACAGGGCTGTCAGCCTGGTTCTGAGCAAAGCTGGAATATATTTCAGATGCTGGTAGGAAACTCTGTCCCTTCTTCCCCTTCCTCTGCAGAAGGGCATGATTTTCCAATTTACAAGTACAGTGTAGGGGAAGATGGTTGGTTTTGTGGGTTTGTTGGTTATTTTTTTAAATTCCAGAAACTTGAACATTGAGGTGATGGGTGTCCTGGAGAAAAAAAAATGAGGAAATTGTCACAAAACCTGGGTTTCTACAGCTTAAAAGATGACTTATGAGTGGATTTTTTTAAAAATGGAGAAAGCTGAGGGAAGAATGGAGGGAGCAGATGTTGGAGGGAGCCTTGCCTGAAGGAGTGTGGGGCACGTTCCTCTGAAGGGAGTGAGGCAGCACTTGAGCTTTCTGCCTGGGCTGTTCCCAGCTGCGAAGCTCCCTAGGACAAAGCCCCAGAGCCCCAGCTAAGCCTTCAAACTTGCAAGGAGAAGTTGTCCTGAATACCAAACACTATGTTTGACAGACCTCTAATGTCCTCCAAGGAGCACATCAGTCCAAGTGGACTTTTTGTCCTTGATTTCTCTTGTGGGAAGAAGAGGAATCCTGCTTTTTCTATTGGTGAAACATGGTTTGTAGGGACGAGTGCTGCATTCATTAGACCAGCTTATATATCTGGTAAAAAACAGAGCAAGCTTTGAGCATACAGCCCCTTCTTAAAGACTGAAATGACAATAGCAACCTAAGGACAGGTTGGGGAAAAATATTGTTCAAGTTTACCTTGATTTACATGAGTAAATTTAGGAAGAAAGGCGTGTATTGGTTAGTTGAAGTCACTTTAATTTCATACATAATAATGTTTCAGTGTTTCTGCTTTTCATAGGTTTCAATTAGGTTCTGCCATTTTCCTTACATTAAATTCAATATTAAATGTGAAAACAGATTTAAATAATTCTAAATGGGAGACTTATACATATTACCATTTAAAATGCCCAAAAGTGGATACCTTTGATACCACTGAAAAATCAGAGGTGACATCTCTTTTTCTTCTTTTAAAGTCATTGGTTTGGTTTGATTGATCTGAAGGGCTTCAGCTGCATGTTTTGGTTACTTGAGCAGCAGCTTCAGGCAGCCCCAGAGCCTCTGACTGGGCTTCTGTCAATGGGGTGTTGTTTTCTGGGGCTGTTTCAGGGGGTCTTGGGGAGAGGTTTCTTTAGAATGTGTTTCATGTGGAGTATCAAAGGGACCATGGTCTGTGCCTGAGCACTGGCTCTTTGAGGGGATCTGATTAATCTTGCTTTATAAAAGTAATTGCCTGCTGAGATGGCAGCGTCAAAAGAAGTGGCCAGATTCAGAGAATGGTTAAATATTCCCTTTTATTACTTCAAGGTGTCCTTAGTTGTATGGAAATTGAAAGGACTTGATGATCCACATCCACTAGGATTTTCTGATATTTCAACTCTGAGATATTCTCTTTTATGGCTTCAAACCAGCACATTGCTGGGATTCCCATGCCAAGGATTTGGCAGTGATGGCTGTGGCAGAGGTGCTGTGAGAGTCAGGCTCCCAGCACAAGCAGGGAATGCAGCACCTGCCGGGAGCAGGAAACCACTCTGGGACGGGTTGTCCACACTCCCTGTGACATTTCCTCCTTTGCAAAATCAACAGCAGCCACTGAGAGGACTCGGGCTGCACATGTTGGTTAGGATTTTCAGATCTCCTTAAGGACAACTAAGACATCCTTGGGGTATAAAACCTGATCAAAGGATTGGAGATCAATAGCACAGATTCTTTTTGAGGGGCAGAGATGCTGTCAAAGTGTGTGGTTAGGGCTCAGTTCCTGCTCCAAGTGCTTTCTGAGTTTGGGAGTATGTATCAAGTTTGTGGTGAACATAACTTCAAATTATTTTTTTTTAATTGTTTTCTTCTGTTGCTGGGAATTTCTGTTTGGGAGTGACATTTGCAATGTCCTGATGGCTGTGTTTGTGATTCAGGAGCTGGCTGAGGTTATAAACTGAAAACAACTGTTTGCTGTTGAGTTTTGTGTAGCCCAGAAACTTTCTCGAGCTGAATCATGAGCACAGCCCTTACCTTTCTCTGGGAAGCAGAAAACCTCATTGGGCCAAGCCAGTGATGGAGCTGGGATGTTTTACTCACTCTGAGACTGGATTGATGGAGGTCCTTAGGAGGTGCAGAGTGACCCATAATAATGATGTATTTTGTTCTGGGAGCAGCTGGCTCCTGTCCCTTTGCCCAGCGAGCTGTGGTTGGCACTCTCAGGGCAGGGTGGTGCTGATGGGTTGAGTTTTAGCTCTCAGCTCTGCAGTGCTGCTTCTGTTCTCATATGGAGCCTTGTCAGGGGCTCAGATAAAACACTGATCAAAGTTGCCATTGAAGTTCCCCAGCATGAAATGTTTTGTGAATTTCAGTGTCTGGCCTACCATCATCTCCCCATTATCACATCCTACTGGGCTGTGCTATTTAATTGCTGCAGAAGGATCAGAGCAAAACTTTCATTGTATGGTTTTTTACTGTATTTTGTTACGTTTTACAGCAGCTTGGGTGAAACTGTTTTCTTCTAGAAGACTGAATATTGGCTGCAAATGAGAGCAGATACACAGTTTGATGGGAAGTCTGGTGTTGATTCAGAAATTAAAATAGGAACAGGATCTGCGTAAAGGAATGAGGATAGTGGAAGAAATTAAACCACTTTTCAATGAGTTTGGTGTCTGGGCTTTTTAATCCCTAATTGCCACCTTCCCTCAGCCATAAACCTCCCTTGGGATGAGATGCAGAGTCTGGGCAGCCCTTGGACCAGATCAGCCCTGTGGCCACTTTCTGCTCTTATCTCCCTCTGTGGAGCTGTGATTTAGATTGTTCTCTATTCAGCTCCCAATTTTATAAAATTTGTGGGATCAGACTTATTTTCCACATCTTTTCCCTCTTTTAGAAGTGGTGGAAATTGGCCAAGGGTTACTGAGGGGAGGGTCTTTGTGGGTTAACACTCAAGGATGCTCTCATTGGCCTGACTTTCTGTCTGGACACACAACCCAGAGTTTGCACAAAATCTTTTGTCTAAAAATCCTGTGTTTAGAGTGTTAGAACTATGTAGGGTTCATTGCCTCATGGGGAAAAAAACTCCTTCATTTTGAAGTGTCCTTTACAGGCAAGTTGTAGTAAGAAAATATGCTTTTAAATGTGCTTTTATATTACTGCTGCTGTTGAACAGCTACATAGAACTGTTGATAAAAGAGGAAATGTGTTCATTCTGCTTTTTAACTGTTGGTTTGGGGAAATTGGGAGTATCAAGAAATGAAACTATTTTAGAGTTGAGTATTACTTAATATTAAAGATGTGCAAAATATGAATAAACAAGGCATGAATTGGAAATTGAATCATGGAGGGCCTAGTGTCTTATAAGGAGTAACTGCAAAGATGTACCTGCATTGTAAAGCCTCTAAAACTGAGTCAAAAGTTAAATGAGGTTAAATGAAGTGACTGAGGGTAGTGCGAGGATGTTGGGTTTTATTAGAAAGAGGAAAAAAGAATAAGTCCTGGACTTTTCCATTAGATTCACATACCTTGTTTGGGTTAGGGTCAGGGAATTTAATCTTTCAGAAGGTGATATTTTTGGAAGTTGGAAGTCACATTTCTATCATCCAGTCCCTGCTCCTAGCCAGTACAAGGCTTGTTACTTTCAGTGTATATTTATTCCCTTCAGTCTAATTAAACATGTCCCCAGTCACTGCTTTTTTATGAATTCACTCTATAAATGTTCATGTTCTAAACCACTCTCCCTGGGTTCCCTGCTTTTAATTTGCTGCAGGGATGACCCCTGACTCCCTACTTGCAGTTCAGGATAAGGTAAGATAAATAATGGAATGGAAAAGGACATTTTGGAAAACGAGGGGCCATGTTGGGTTTGATGTGGTTTTATTTAAAATTCAGCATGTTCAGGTATTTTTCTGTCACTTCTGGGTAAAATTGAAACCTTTCCTTCTTCCCCTGCCTTTCTTTCTGGGAGAAGAGAAGCAGGAATACCTGACTTTAACCAAGGCTTCCATTGGAGAGCTGCCCAAGGCAGGGCTCATGGCCCGTGGGAGCTGAGCCCCGTGGTCACAGCAGAGCCAGTGGAGTTTGTGACAGATCTGTCCACCTGCACTCGTGGGGAAGAAACAGCAGGAGCTAAAGGCCAATGAAGCAGGAGTCCCAAGAGAGGCAGGCTCTTGGGTGTCACTGTGTGCAGCCGAGCAGGGCACGACTTGGAAGCTCTGGAGCCTCGGGAGCCGCGTCTCGTCCCGTTCCAGGCACCGCCGTGTCCCTGCGGAGCAGAGGCTCAGGGATGCTGTGCCTGCTCTCTGTTTGTTTATGTTCATTTGGAAGAGACGTGTGAGCAGAGCTGCCTGGGCTGCTTACGGCAAAGGAAATGGATCTCAGGGGTGCAATTAATTTTGCTCGACTATTTCTGAGCCAGGTGAAACCATAAAATGAACCCGTGCCCTCCCCGTTGTCTAAAAGGGATGTATTTATTTATTTTACATTTTAATGCACCACTGGCAATTTATGGTGTGAGACTCAATGAATTATTGATAGAAGGAAGGTGTATAACACGGGAGATTAATAAAAAGTTATCAGACTTCAAAAAGAAAAAGGAAGGAAAAAACAGAGAGCTGATATTTTAATTAACTGCTCCCTGCCTGCATTGTGATCCCAGAGACATGAGGATTGAGCGCCAGAAGGTAAATCTGGTTGGAAATAAAGTGATTCCAGTCTTGTGTTAGAGGTGAGAAATGAAACAGTGCTTCAGTATTCTTGCAGTTTGAATAATTGGGGTTGCTGTTTGCAACAGAAAGTGGAGTTATTGGAATTGAGACAGTCTGCAGAGCTCTGATCCAGTGCTGGAGAGTAATAGTAATAAAAAATAATTGCAAATAAATGATAATGTTTTAAATAGAAATAACAAAAAGCAAACAATTTTTAAAATAGCAGAAGTAAATATAAGAATCGTAAAAAAGTTTGAGCTCCCCCTCTCTTAATCCTGTTCTTTGAAGAGATTAGACAATTTAGATTCAATCGAAGACCAAACACTTTTATATCCTGCTGATTTTTGTCATGGGACTGTTGGGCCTTCAGGAGGCTGTGGGGACACGGTGACATTTCTGGATTTGGCCACTGCTGGTGAGTGGCTGTGCCAGCTTCATTTTGCTGAAGGGAGGGAGCACATGAACCCCTCCCAGAGGACACCCCAGGACTGGCAGTGATGCTCTGCTGCCCTTTTTGAGCCCTAGCAAGGAACAGATTGTGGTGCATGAGGAGCAGGGAAGGGACAAAGCCATGGGTGCCACCATCTGCACCATTGGCCGTGCAAAGGGGGTGACCCTGCCACTCCTCCCTGGGACTGGCCCCTGCTCCTGCATCCCCATGTCCCAGAAATATATCAAACTGTGAGACTGATGGCAGAAGGAGAGCTTTGTTCAAGGCACAGTAGTAGTTTTATGGCTGTTTGGGTCTCTAGAGAATAAGTTAAAGGACAGTTTTACTGTGGAAAGCAAGATATTAGAGCATTGAGAGAGCAAGTACAAAGCAAAATGCATTTTAAAAATCAGGTTTCTAATGTCTCCAATATTAGACTGTTCTCTTCTTTCTGGATGGAGCTGTGCTTGTTTAATTTTTGGATGCCACGACCTTTCCCTAAGAGCAGATAGCAACATTTTACCCAGTGAATTTCCCAGCAAGCAAGAGAGTGCTCTCATTTCAGCTGTGCATAGATATCCTATCAGTATCAGTATTTCTGGCCATTAAATACATCAGATTCATTAAAACTTGAATTAAATACCCCAGAAGTGATGTCCAGTAGCCAGTTTCACGAGCTTTGAGTTTCTAAAAGGAGATATTCAGGAGAAAGTCTTTTCCCTCTGATAACAGATGTGCAATGTCTTTGGATGATCCTTAGTATGACTGGTGTCTTGGTTATATGGAAATGGTTTTTCTAGCCTATATTAGTCCATAATATGTTTCTGAATGGCTGAAGAGAAAATTGAAAATTGTCTTTTTTTTTTCCTCCCCTTCATTCTCCAGAACCTGGTTCATTTAGCAACAGAAGGGGAGTAAATGTATGTTCTCTTTAAAAAGTGCATTCTGAGAGATTGTGCAGCTGCTTAGTGGTGCTTTGCAGTGTTTTCCTGCTGGATGTCTGCTCAGGGAAGCTTCACGTTCTGTGTGATAGAAAATGAGTGCTTTATTTCAGCTCTGTAGGTCTCTCCAGCAGCTCACACAGAAATGCTCCATGTTTCCTGTGTGGGCACGTGAGGGATATTTAACATGACTCCCCTCCTGACAGCAGCTCATGTAGGAAAACAAGAAAAGAAAGTAAAAGATCAAACCCCAGAGGCTTATTTGTTGTGTTTAATGCTTTGAAAATGTTTGCTGGAAGAAGTATTGATGTAGCAATATGTGTGCATGTGACTTGTAAGAGAGAATGGCTTGGCAAGCCCGGGTCTCACCCGTGGAACAGATTGCCCAGGGAGGTTGTGCTGGCTCCATCTTGGGGTTCTTTTCTATCAGACTGGATAAAACACAGAACAGCCTGCTCTGACCTCAGAGCTGAGCCTGTCTTGAGTAGGAGGTTGGACTTGGTGACCTCCTGAGGTCCTTCATTACCTGAATTTTCCTGTGATCCTATTAGGTTGTGAGCAGCTTTGCAGGGGGAAGAGACAAATCTCCCTGCCAGCACTTCCTGTGTCAGTTGGTGGCTGACAAAGGCAGATACCAGTCAGGCAGAGAGCATTTCACTGCAGTGTGGTGACACTGAACCCCAGCCCTCCTTGCCCAGGACTCAGCAGAAAAGCCACTGAAGTCACCACTGCTAAAGCAGTGAGCAAGTGGTGTCACATCAACACTGAGGCCTCAGCCTGAAGGGACCAAATATATGTGGAATTTTCTCTTTCTTCTGCAGTGGGAAGATGCTGACTAGAATTGCAGAGCACATGGTGCTGCACCACTGGCACGGAGGAATAGACCAATTAATTGCTTGAGTTCATGTCTTGCATCTTTTTCAAGCCTTAGATTAATGCAAGCAAAGCAAAGAGCGTGGAGTGGTTGACATTTAATGAAATGAATGTTAGTGTTTGAAGGAGTGCAGTATGATCATCTGCTGTGGTGACAGATGTACTAACGAGCCATGAATAGATGGCAGAGATAGAAACATTAATATTTAGATTATAGTACTCGAAAGGTGATATTTGTTTGTCTTGCCTGTCTGTAAATCATGCAGCATGCTTTCAGTTTCATGAAGGCAGCAGCTTTTTATAGTAAAAGCCGTAGAGAATTACCTTAAAAAAGAACATCCCTGTTTTTTGAATGGCTGGAAAAAGACATGGGAGGGTGAATCCTTGTCACATAATGGAGGGATAAGAGTTCTGGTGAGAAGAAACACCCATCTATGCTATAAATAGGATTCTGTCATGAAGAAACAATGTCGAATGTGAAATAAATCCTCTTAGTACAGAGCAATCTGTATTGTCCTTGGTGGGGTTGGGTGCAATGGAGATCTGCACAATTTATATTCATGCCAAGTACTTTCTTCTTTTCTTGCAGCAAAGAAAACTTGTGCTGAGTCAGATTTCACTTGTGACAACGGGCACTGCATCCCAGCCAGGTGGAAATGTGATGGGGAAGAAGAATGTCCCGATGGGTCAGATGAATCAGAAGCAGCATGCAGTGAGTAGCACAAAGTGGTGTTTCTCAGAAATGTTCTATTATCAAAGCACAGACAAACTGAAGCTGTTATTCCCAGCACTTGCAGGATAATCTGTCAATTTATGCTTGTGTTAGAACAAAAATTACAGACACAAAATATTCAGGTCATTCAAATCACACAGTTTACAAACTTTCAAATGTACCTGTTTTCCAGGCTGTGATACAGGCAGTGCTGTCTAGTCTGGATTTCTGTCTGCAAGGGAATTGTAAACATCTTGAGCTGCTTGTCAGGCTCATGATCAGCATCAGTGTGAGAAGTGTCACACTCACCTGGGATCAGGCTTTTTGGAAACTCAGATTTGGTGTTTTGCATGGTAACATACTGGGATTTATCATCACTGCGGACAGCACTTCCGTTATTTCAAAGGATTTTTACAATGTTACTACATTGCTCAATCTTCGTTTTTTATTTTTCCTCTGAGAACAAATGAAAAAAGCAGCAGATGAAAGATGAGGAATGTAAAGTAACTAAAGGTGAGAGTAAGTGTGACAGATGTTATGGCAGGTAACACAAAACCCAGTAAGTAAAAAGAAAATTCTTGATTTTCATGTAATGCATTTTATCGTGTCCTTTTGAGGAGGCCCATTTGTGCTCCATTGTTCTAGAACTGTGAAGAGTTGTCTGGTGTTGAGTTGAAGGGAATCACAGGGATATTTTAATGAAAATACCAATATGTAGACTTCTATTTGTGTGCTTACTTATATCTGCAGATTTGTTCTTGCCAGAGCAAGAAACTAGTACAGGCCATTCTATTGAATTTCCAGTCATGTACTTCACAAATATTCCCATGAGTCAGAAGCAGTGTTGGAGGATGTATTTTATCAGATCTCACCAGAATGGAGTACATAGAGGACTTCAAAATCAACCATACTTTTATTTTTAATCCCAGTACCAGTCCTACTTTCTCCCTAATTAAGGGAGATGAATGCACTTCTCCTGCATAAAATGAATTGAATCATTTTTGCAGCCACGTACAGGCTACAGAAAAAATTACCTCAATAAATACATTAACATATTTATGTACTGTATTTGTTGGTCTTTCACCCTGCATCCTCCTTAGTTAAAAGCTGCCTCATTAATGCTACTTCCACTACCTGATTGTCTGGAGAGGGGCTGAATAACTAAGCAGCTTCATTTGCTGCAGTCTCTGCCTGCACATCTCATGTCAGAGGCCATAGCACAAGCTGTGGATAGGCCATGCTGCACTGAGATCCCTGATGATCTCTGTTAATCATCTTCCATTCCTTTTCTACCCATTCCACCTTTCATTTTTTCCCCAGCTTGTTTCATCCTCTGGGGAAATCAACCTTAAATCTTAAGTATCACAAAAGAAACTTGACCTGAGCCACAGATTGTTACCATACGGGACTGCTGTCCTCAGAGAGAAGTAATTTGTTCAGATTTTTGTGATTTTTTTTTTCTTTTTTTAATCTTTTTTTTCCTCTTACTTTCTAAGATACCTAAGTCTGTGTTTCTCTGGTGCTTCTTCAGCTCAGAAAAATAGATAGCCCACGAAACATCTTCCTGGAAGAAGTTTGTTCCTGTTCTATTAAAGAAACTATTAAAGAGTGTGGGGCTTTCCTTGTAATTTGGCCCGTTACTGTAAAAGGCCTGACTCTTCATCTCTGTAAATGTTATTTAAGATGAGGTTGTAATGACAGAAAATGCAGTGACAGACAAAATGTATAGATGGACATTCCTGTATGATACTTCTCTCCAGTCCCATTTTCTTTCTCCCTGATGAAATCAAGGCTGGACTTTCTTCCTGTGTCAAGAGGTGACTGCAGGGCCTGTGATTGTCTCATTTTGCTGCTTAGAAATTCAGCACAGCCCTGTGGAGGGGCCTGCCCTGCAGAGCTTCCCTAAGGAAGGGGCAGATTGGGAAATAAGAGATTTCTCACCTCAGTGAGAAAAACCTGCTCTCTGTGAAATCAAACTGCTTTATAAAATCAATGGCTTTCAGACAAGCCACGTAATTGTCAGCACCTCTGCCAGGATCTGGGGTTATTCCTCAGTTAATGCAACACTGGGACATTGTCCATAGTCCATTCAATCCAGGGAGTTTAAGAGCATTAATAATGCTGACTGTTGCATTTTAGGAGTACTTCCAGCTTAGAATGTGGTGAAAACAAGGCTGTTCCTGTCAGCATCAGGCCACCTGCTAAATGGCTTTTTATTTTCTGAATGCTTTTGTGTGTGTTTTTAAATACAGTTTATGCTCTCTTATTGGTATGTAGGGATGCCATGTTCCCATCTCTTATGCTTGGTTGAAGGTAACAGTCCGTGGGGTTTGGTTTTTTGGTGTTGTTTTTTTTTTTCAAAGAACCCGTACATTGTACTTTGATTTTTCTGTTTCCCTAATCACTGAAGTTGCTCAGCTTGTACCTAACAATATCCTCTCCAGGGATATTAGCCATTCCCAGGTGTACAGGACAGCATCACCTGTGTCCTCTTGGATAGATGAGATGGCATCACAGCTGGCCTGATTTCTGCTGGACCTGTGATGTTTGCACCTTCTCTACTGTTCATGCAATTATTATTTTTTTAACTGTTTTCTTCAAGCCACTGAATGTGTCTGTGAGTGGTGGCTGTAAGGGGATCTCATGAGTCTCACTGAATCCTCAGCAGATGAAATCTCTTGGACTTCTCCCTGTTGTGGGTTTTGGTTCTAGTTGAAGTTGATTAGTTTCTAGCAATGACTAATTTCAGAGGAGATGGTTATCTAGGCTTTTGTTTTGAAATGGGTCATTGTAAATAAGAACTGCTTGTATTTCTTCAGTTTTTCTGCAAGGCAGGTCTCTGGCACCTGCAGAAGATTTTTGGTAGCTCACATGTACTCTACATTGGAGAGCCCATCATATCCAGAGCTCTGGCCCTGTTTTTCATTACTTCACTAAAAGCAGCCCAGAGTGGCTTGGTGCTACCCTGGGGCTGTGGTGCAGCCCCTGCTGATATACACAGACTCTGCTTATGAGTATGGAAAGAGTCCTCACCTTTTCCTTACCTCAGGGCTGAGAGAGGGGGAAGGGAAGTCATTTTTCTGACTGAGCTAATAGAAACCTCCAGCAAAATGAATGTTATCCACCTAATGCTGTTCCAGAACAGGTTCTGAATCATTCTGCTTTTTATACAAGGAGGAAATTTTAAATTTCCCTCAGAAGGATTTAGATTATTTAATCAGCGACTTAAGCAAAAAAAATTCAAACCTCAAGAGAAAAATAAAAACAAATGCTAACAATCAGCAACAACACTGAAGGGAACATAAATTAAAGGGATAGAGCAAGTGAAAATCTAAGCTGGCAAACTCTTGCCTTAGGACATTGTATATATAATGAGATCGAGGAAGGCAGAGAGCATAAACTCACCACTTATTTCTTTTTCAGATATGTGACATTCTCCTGGTTAAGAGCAGAAATTATTGTACAGAAAGGTACAGGGTGTTAGAGTATAGGGTGTTAAGAGGAAGAAAAAGAGACTGGGAAACCTTAATTCATATTGCATTTAATAGGGGAATGATTTAATAGGGCAGGTTTAATAAGCAGCCGTTCTGGAAATAGATTTTAAGATGGAAGTGGAATATGAAATCAAACCCTGAATGCTGGTTTGAAATACAGCTCCAGTTCAGGCACTTCTTTCTTATTTTGAAGTACATGTCATGCGTGGTTCAGGGAGATGTATCCAAACTTGACAGTTATATTTTTAATGGGTATTTTCCATGGTCCCAGGCACTGTGTGTGCTGCTGCTGTGTGTGCTGATCTCTCACAGTGCTGGTCAGTTCTGCCCTCATTTCCTATTAAGTTGCCCAAATGTAAAATGCTGTTGTTGGTAGCATTGATGGTATTGTTCACCCCCAAATGCACAATCCTCTCCCAGCTCTCTGTTCAGCCCAAAGGATATTATGTCTCTATTATTCTTCTTTGATGCAGATCTCCTGCATGACTGGGTGGGTTTGGTGACATTGCTGTGCTTTTGTGGAAAAGGACTTAATAAACTGTTCCCTGCCCTTGGAGGATTTTTCCTGGAGAAGGGTGGAATGTTCCTTTCAGGGCATCACGTACATCGGGCCATTGAATTCAAGTAGCAAAAGTAAAAACTAGGCCAAATCAGCCAGGCACAGTCAGATACACAGTTTTAGGACCAGGGGCAGTAAAGAAAGCTTTTTCTTTTTAGTTTTTTTCCCCAAGGTTAAGAGCAGATCTGTTGTATAAATGTGATAAGATGCTGGGGGGTTGCAAATGCAGTGGAACATGTAAATTAAGGACTGCTCTGTTGGAATAATCTGTTAGAGATCATTCAGGGAATTGAATACAGTGATGTTAATGCCAGATGTACAGGTGTGCATTTTAACAACACTCCAACTGCACCAACTGGCTATGGCCAGCATAAAATACAGCACTGTCCCCCTGGCATTGTCCCTGCTGGGCCTTTGGGAGCACTGCTGAATTGCAGCAGCTGAGGACCCCATCTGTAAAGCAAATTTAGGACAAGGTACTGGATGTGGAAACACTTCTAGAGCCACAGGATCCTCCCAAAGACAAGGCACAAAAGTGACAGTCTCATTTTCCAGGTGCCCAGAATGGTTTGTACAGCTAGTGATGAAAGCTTTGATTTGTCAACGTGATCAAATTTATTGAGACAGAATAAAATGAAAACAGCCATGATCATCTCTCCATGATGTCAGGGAATAATTTAAGACAAAGGTTCGTAATTTGGACTTTAGGGAGTCATCTAGTCCAATTCCTTGCTCAAACTGGACCCCTGTCCTCATGTTTGACCACCTCTATTAATAGAAAAAATCCCTTTTACTTGACGGACCTTTCTTTGCTGCAGCATGTGTTTGTCACCTCCCATCCTGTCACTGTGCACCTCTGAGAACAGTCTGGCCCCATCTTCACTATTCCCTCCCATTTTGGAGTTCAAGGCAGCAATGGTATCTTCCTTTAACCTTCTCTTCTGTCGGCCAAACAAGTGCTGGTCCCCCAGCCTCTCCTTGTTTGTAGTCTCTCATTTCAGATTATTTTGTCAGATAATTGGCAATGATGCCATTCTGTAGTCAGGATACAGGTTTTGCTTTGTTCATTCACCCCTGTCAAAGGTTTATCACATCCAAGATATAACTTGAACATTAATTCATTTTTCTGGGTTTAAGATGCCACTTAGAGCTGGACAAGACTTTTTGAGTTGTCAGCAGACCTGTAGTTCCCAGGCAATGGTGGCTTACAGTCCCTTTTATTCTAAGTGTATGAGATTCTTCAAATTCTTACAAATGGACTTTTACCCCTGCTTGAACCATCCTGTCTCAGTCCACTGCTTCTCAGGTGCCTCTGGATCCACAAACACTGCACCTGCCTGGGGTGCCCCAGGTGTGTCCTGACTGAGCAACCCTAAACTGACCTCAATATCCCAGAGGATCCACAGGGACTAACAAGAGAAATCTTTGACAGAGTAAGGAATCAAATCCAGTTTTTCTGGCATCCTGTTCCTTTTCTTGAAGCATGAAATTATTCTTTTTACATCAAAGGAAATTCAGCAAACTCAAAGCTGAGCAGTTTATCCCCAGTAGTGGGATAACTCTGTCTGTGGCTCGTGGGCAGCGAATTACATCTCCTTTTTGATGCTGATTACATGGCTTTGGTGATCTCAGCATTTTACTTACCTAAAGATGTAAATGAGTTTAGGATTTGTAATGATTGTGCTGCAATTCTACCAGTGCTGAAAAGTTTTAACTCATACTGACACAAAATGTGTTTTTCCTTTATGGGAATGCTTAGGGCTTTGGTCTCAGCAGTGACCTTTGCAGAGGGCTGACCAAGGTCTGGAGGAAAACCAACTGGAAAAACCTACTGGCTCTGTTCTGATGTTTGTATTGTTCTGTTCTTGAGCAGTGTTATCTTGTGAGGGAGTCACTTTTTCATGTAGCATTGTCTGCGTGGACATTTGCAGTATTTCCATCCCCCAGATCGATTTTGAGTTTTTGTTGACGGCTACAAAGTTTAAATACCAGCATTTAAACATGTTCTCTATTGGTCTAATGTGTTCGTGCAGTTTATAGACAGGAGTGGTCATAAAAGAGTTGGATGCTGCCTTTTTATGGCTACAATTAATCTTGCAGTTATTTCAATAGGAGAGAATAGCAGGAAAATTAAAGTTGAGTGTGTGAAGCTCTTGTATGTGTAATTATTTAACAGCCTATAAATATTGAACTACTGAAAACATAAAAGGTTTTCAGAAATCTCAAGTAGCTTTTCATTGCTTAGTGCTTTTGTTTTTTCCAGTCTCTTGCTACTTGCTTTCTGAAATTCTGATTACCTGATTTTTATATTTATCCTTTTGTTTGTTTATTGAGGGAAGGATGCAGGAATCACAGTTGTTTAACTACTATGGCTGATGTAAAAAGGAAATAATTTCTGAGAATCAAAGGCAAAACATAATTTGCAAATTGAAATGTTTTAACTGAATGAAGTAGTACTGCAGTGCAAGAGCACAGACAGCAAACCTTTTCTCCTTTTTTAAATGGGTGAATTATGGTGTGAGGAAAATAAATGAATATCAAATGACTTTATCTTAATGTTACTGACATTAAAATGCATCTGCATTCTAGTATCATAACGAATTGTATGTTGAAGCTGTGTTTCCTTGTAATACCATCTTTTCTTTAATGGATTTCTTTTCTGTTTCTCTGTTCTTCCAGTTGTAGGATCCTGTTTTCATTCACTCCCACTGAAATCTTTTGCAGTTTTAATAAGGGTCTCATGACACTCCATCCTGCTTCCTTTAGGATTAGGATCATGATTAAGACTGGTTTAATATGCAGTTTCTGCATGCTTTGGTAGTTAATTTCTGTAATTTAAGCCTTGCACTGGAGATTTTCAATGCCTGCAGTGCTTTCAGTGGGATTGTGCTCTGGGGTGAGGGTCACAGCCAGCACTGGTGTGAGAGGTGTGGGTCCTCCCTGTGCCTCTGTGGGATGCACTGAGAGCCTTAATCAAGGCTTGGCTTTAGCAGCAGCTCCAGCCTCCTTTCTAGGGACACTGTTCATGACTATATTTGAAGTGACATGTTTCAGCTCTCCCTTTTTGTCTTGTATTTTAACCTACTACAGCACATTGCAAATCTTTTGCTTTAAAATGAAGAGAACTGTGTAGCTTCGTTAGAGCACACGTTGAGCTCATGCCAGTTCTTGCACTCTTTTTCTGGCCTGCTCTCATCATCTTACCCTGTCACTGGAGTTCTCTAAGTTCTATGAGATTGTGATTCTCTGTTTTGGCAGAGGTTGCAAACATAACCACACTTCTCTTTTTTTCCTGTACAGGCATTAACATGCCTAAACATGATTTCATTTCTAGTCACTGTGTGTGCATTTATGTGTGTAAAATAATACATATGTGTTGAGAAATGCACACAGACACATAGAGAAAAGAACAATTGGTCATTCAAGTATTTCACCAGCTATATCAGCCCCACGTGGAGTGTGACTGAGAAATAGCAATTAACATACTGAATTCCACTGGAATTTGCATTGCTGCTTCACAATTCCTGCCTTTAGACATGTTGCAAGTGTCAAACTTGGAGCTGAGTTGTGAGAACCAGCAGGATATTTGTAATGAAGTCAAGGTGTAGGTGGTAAGGGAAAATCTTTTCTTCCCAGCCACGGGTCTACACATCAGTGTTCTTGTGCAACAGCCCGAACACATTCAATTAAAATTGCCATCGAAGCTGCCTGTTCCATCCTCTAAAAAAGAAAACAGGTGGGGGTTTCTTTGTATGTATATAAAAGATGAAATGTTCACTCCGAGATAAGAAACACAATTATTTAATAGCACCAGGGCCTTTTCAGACTTGCTTTCTTTTGCACATAAAAGAGTGAGGACATACTGGAATTTATTAAATCTGTGCTTATCTGTTGAATCCTTTTTTTTCCCCCTGAGTTCTTCATGTCGTCTTGGTTCCTTTGAGCAGCATTTCACTTCTCAATACCTGTAAGACCTCAGAAGAGTTGTCACTTTAGCAAGGAAGAAACAGCATCTCCCCTTGGTAAGAGCCCAGACCTTGGTGCAGTGATGTCCCCACTGTGGCCATGCAAATGCTGCCAGAAATGGCTTGGGATGGGCTCCCTGCAGCTGCTGGGGCTGCTGGAGTGGGCTGGGACACTGCACTCAGTTTTTCCTTTGTGGTATGAAGTTTTGGGAAGTCGTGAATGCTGCTTGTTTTATTCAGTCCTTTGACAGAACAGAGAGGAGTTACTGGCCTGGCAGATATGAGGTGAAATACCAA
This sequence comes from Acridotheres tristis, assembly GCA_037013685.1. NCBI lineage: Eukaryota > Metazoa > Chordata > Aves > Passeriformes > Sturnidae > Acridotheres > Acridotheres tristis. The sequence goes on from CM072895.1 coordinate 6,303,467, forward strand.
TGCTGCACCATCCTCAGGCAAGTTTTTAATTTTAATTTTAAAAGTACAGACTTCAGGAAGCAGGAAAAGGCATTTTACAATGAATTCTGGCAGTGTCCTGAAGACCTGTATAATTTTTCTTTCTATGATTTTATCACTCATCTTGGCAGGTTTCATTATGTTTGCTCATCGAGGGACCTTTTGTGCCTTTATTTTCCCTTGTGACAAGGAGCACTTTTGCAACCATTATCTCTTTTACAAATAGTTCTTGTCACAATGCTGCTCAACTCCTTTATCCTTTGTACAGTTTTGTCCCCCTAGCGTTCTGTGGGGCTCTTTCCTCCCTGTTTTGATTAGAATTGGAATAATCTCTGTGAGAAGAGAGAGAAAGTGAGCCTGGGAGGAAGGAAAATGAACGAGCAGCTGCTGATGCAGAGGCTGGGAGAGCTCTGGGTGTGCTGAGAGCCTGGAGCAGGGGCTGTGTGCCCATGGCTGATGGAGCCTGGCAGTGCTCTGTGAGCATTCCCTATCCCCAGTGATGAGCCAGGAATGAAAGGGAAGGAGCCACAGGAGCCCCCTGCTCTCATTTGTGCCTGAGCATCTGCAGAGGTGGAGCTGCCTGTGCTGGGCCTGATCTCCCCTCAAGTGTTTGTTGGTGCTCATGTGCCTGTCCTGGGCTGGCATCGACAGCAGAGCACCCACCGTGCTGACAAAACATCAGGGAAAAGTCATTGTTATTATTCCAGTAATAGCCTGGCATGGTTGGTAATTCCAGTTCTGGACTCTTTCCTATGACTCTGACACCTCTGACCTTGTTTTATTGATATTCCAGCTTTTCAGAGGAGGAGCTGAAAAGTTGTTCTGCTTATCAGGTACCTATAAGTGCAACTTACTACTGTTTTATTTTTAAAAGCATTTGATTGCTGGCATGCTTGGAAACAGCATCTTAAACAGGTTGCTTCAGCTGAAAATCACTGGGAAGAAATCAAGATAAAAAGTTATTGGTAAGATTTAATAATATGTTAGATTTCCCAGAGTACATCAAGCTTTTGTATAGTGTATGTAAAATGAAAAAACCCTACCCTGTAATAGTAGATTTAATTAAATGAATCTGGGAGGAAAAATTAAAGTGGGCTTTGGAAGAGGTAATTCAAATACCTCAACTATTGTACCTCTAGTCAGATACGTTTTGGTTTTTACAAAGAAAAGCATGTCCATGCTTCTAGTAGGGCTTTTGATTATTTTAATCAATGGTTTCTTTCCAGCTTGCACAATATGTTTACTTCTAAGAAACAGCAATGCTGTGGAAGATCACAATAGAACAATCTATGTTTTTCTCATAATTAAAGTTCTATTCTGTTTCCATAATTACCTGCTATCTGATGTGAAAGCTGGAAAAATGGTTCCTGATTCATTATATACAAGCCACACAGTGAACTAAACGGTTTTTAAGGGATTAAAGAAATATTGTCACCTTTAAAATCACATTTTTAGGTTCCTTTTTGCACATAACTATTCTACTGCAAGCCCATTCTAAATTGTTCTTCTGTCTGATAACCACCAAGCACTTAAACCACCAACTTACATCATGATTTATAATTTCAGCACCAAGAGGTGCTTCAGAAAAGCAGATCCAACACAGGTCCTGTAATAGCAGCCCCAGTTTCATTTTTAATTAAGTAATTGTGTTTGCAGTGTAATTAAGCAATTGAGTTTGCAGCAGGGCATTGCTGAAGCCAGTGGGGCTCTGCCCAGGCTGTGCAGCCACCTTCTGGCACAGAGCTTATGGCTCTGTGAGGTTCCAGGGGCTGGCACAGGGATTTGGTATCACAACAGACTCGAGAAAAGCAAGAAGAGCAATGAAAGTGAGGAATAGCAGGAGTGGAACAGGGCACACAGTGAGGTCAGAGGGGTCCCTCATCTGACACTGGGTGCAGCTTGGCTGTTACCCAGAGATATTTGTATTAACACAGTTACTGTACGTTGGGCAAAAGCAGCCTCCAAAGGTGGGTTTGAAGAAGAAGAAGAGTGTGACAGGAAATCCGGGAGGATGTGCTGTGTAAAGGGCAGGGTGAGGGGAAGGGGTGGCAGAAGCAGGAGTCTGGTGCCAGTGGTGGAGCACAGCTGGTTCTGCCCTCCGTGCTGAGACTGTGGTAGGAAGTGAAGATATCAGTGTGTGCTTCTCAGGGGACTTGCAGGACATCTTGCCATAAAGTCCTGGAGCTGCAGGTCTGGCAGTCAAGAGCCCTGGGTTTGTTTTGGCTGCTGCTGCCTTGTGGCAGGGCCATGGGTGACTGAAGTGGTTAAAAGCATCACCGTCTGCTAAGGACTGGTGTCATTTTATCAAGGCTGCTGCTGTGTCCTCATAACTGGGTGATTGGAGTAGGTATGATTATATTCCTCTTTGATAGACATCAGCTAATATAGGGCTATAAACTGAGATTGGATTTTTCCATCGGGGTAAGAGCTGTTAACTGTGGTATTTTTCTTGGTCTAATTTCTTGACAGTTTTTTTTAACTGAGTAAAAGTTGAGCACATAGGACATTTTAATTTGACTGTTGCTCTTCCACAATCCCTTACTTAAATTTTTCATCCACAACTCTTTAGTAAGATACTTTTGTAAGTCACCGTTTTCCAAGAAGTGTAGGTAAAAGAGTAAGGAAAGCCTAGATGTTCACAAGTGCACCAGAAATATCTATAGGATCCAGACTGAGATTTCTGAAAGAGATTATCACTGTTTAAAAGCACCCTTTGGGGTGCTTCAGTGTAGGCAGCAGCTTCTAAGGTGAATGCTCTTAATTAATGGATTCTAGAAGCAATTCCTTTTGCAGACTCTCCTGTAGTGAAAGTTGGAAAGGGGGCATCTGGCCATGCCTGTGCTTTGCTAACATGTGTACATGCATCAGTAGCTCAATGAAGGCAGTGAGGTGCACAGGCTCTGACAAAAACTGAGCTTAAGCAACTTCTCCAAAACCATCAGTGTGAAGGTTTGAAAAAAAAAAAGGGGGAGTTTTGAATCTGTGTAGCCTTTAGGCACAGATCATCTCTCCCATATGTGCTCTCAGATTTTGCCTCTTGCTGTTCTACTGCCTGCTGATGTTCTACTGTAGCTGGATTTTACTGTCCTGAAATTTAAAGGTCACTGTTGTTAATTCCAGCTGCTGTTGGACTGGGAGCATGGATTTTTGGGTTGTTGAGAAGTCAGCCCATCACTGCAGAATGACATTGTCTCAGTACCAGTCAGGCTCCATTGCTTAGTGTGTCTTGAGCTATTCCTTGTTATGTTTTGTAAGCTGGAAGTCTTGGCTGAGAAGGTTTAAAGAGTAGTGTTTAGTCAGAAGTGTGTATCAGGATTATGAAGAAAATCGAGAATTTCCATTGTTGTTCTTTTTCCTTCCTTTCATTGTTACACTCTGTGGGTGTAAACATTATACCTTATTTTACTTGAAATGCAGAATTGTCCTTTGAAATGGTACTTGGAATGCAAACCAGAAGAGGTAACAGATCTAAACTGCTGGTGGCCTCAGATCCGTGGTGGCCTGAATTCTGAGCACAGTTTGAGTCCTAATGCACAGGATTCTGTTTATTTAACAGTGGCCTTTGCATTGTGCTCGTACATAACAACTTCTATCCACCCCTCTGAGTTGTGCTTTACAGTTTCTTTCTACAGAGTACTGAGCAAGGAATTTCCATGTGTTTCTGTTTCCTTTATGAGATTGGAGCCCATGCATATGGTATGAAATATTTATTATTGTTTTTAAAGGTTGATTTTAGGAGACAGTCTGTGATGTGACTGCATTTAGTAACATAAATGAAAGTCCTTTTCTTTTTGCATATATTTAAGAAGCTATGAGGAATTAGTCATGGTGAGTTCTAAATACCAGGGAGACGACCACTGTGATAACATTTCAAAGGGAAGTAGCTTGAAGCTATAGAATGATGTTTAGAAAAGGCCAATTTAAACTAAACAAAAATGTAATCCCTGTTATACATAATAAATTAAGAAGAAATCTCTAAAATTGTGTGAAAGAATTAAAAGAAAAACATGTCTGGGATTCAGGTTTCTGCAAAAAGTGTATTCAATGACTGTGCAAAATCAGGGAGGAACTTCAGAACTGTGGGGTCAGTTCTTAACTATACATAGCCTAACAACAATTCTGTATATTCTTCTCCTTCACATGGATTTTTTTCATTCATCTCCTATGGTTTTGGTTTGGAAAAAACAATGTTTCCAGAGTGTAAAGCAGCTGCACTGGAAGCTGTCATGTAGCATATGTTCCAGGAAGAGTGAATGTGTCCCTATCTGCTCATCAAATATTTTGAGAACAAGGGCTGATGTTTTTGGCTTTCAAGACACATTTTCTCTCCTCCTGAGCCAAATGAAAAATTTTTGTAGTTCAAACCCATACATGTGCTGACTTACTTCCTCTGTACTGTAATTACTTAAGCACTTTCCCAAACTCTACAGATCTTGAGAGATCCAAACTGGCTGGATGGAGAGAGTGGAGAGGTTTGAGAGGGGAAGGAGGAGCAGGAGCCTCGAGAGTGATGGTTCAGTGTGTGGTTCAGGCAGCCAAGGATGACACATGCCAGTGCACATAACAGTGGATGCAGAAATCTGTCTTTAAAAACACAATTACTCCATGTGGAGCTCCAGCACATTGTGTAGAGTGCAGTGGTTGTCACCTAAAACCAAATTAAGAACTGGACCTACACGGAGAGTCTGGGCTGACCAAGTCATGTTGTTCTGTTGATTGAAAATCAGCAAGAGCACCACATGTCCTCTTCTGTAACAGGCTCACAGAATCTGGTTTTGCTTTTCTGTATAACCCAGGTCTCAATAATCCAGGTTATACATGCTGGAATCTGGATGTTGGGGTGACTTGTAGGCTAGATTTAATATTTTGTGTGGCCCCACAGTGTTACCTGTATTGAGAATTAAATCAAGTAATACATTTGAACACTGTTATGAGCACACTTCTCCAGGCATAGTCAATCAGGAAATCAGGGCTTTTTCAAACATGAAGAGAGGAGTATTTCATTTTGATGATTTCACATGGCTTGTGAAATACTCTTGTTTTTGATTGTGGTTTTTGTTGGTTTTAATTTCTAAACCTAACAGAATGAAGCACTCTTTAGGTATCCAGACATTTTTCATGCTACAGTTGCTTTTTAAGAGCAGTGCAAGAGAATATTTCCTTCACATTCTGAAGGTTATATTGGTTCAGCTCAGCCTTTGTATTAATTCCAGCTGGGGATCATGAGAAATGTGTGCTGCTCTGGGACTGAACTGTAATTGTGACACGGATCAAAATCTCTGCCAGGCTGTTCTTTCCCTCTCCTAAAGCAGATTAGCAGCCTGGCATCTGTTTTCTTTGGGGAAGATGGCAGAGATGCCCAGAGAGCAGAGGAGCTGCCTCACAGCCACCCTTTGTGCCTTCAGTGGAAGTGCCTGTGCTTGCAGTCATGCCATGTCCCTGATGCTGGCACAGGGCTGCTCCTGGCTTTGCTGTGGAGCAGGGCTGGGCTGGTGCTTTGGGTCTTGAGGCAAAGCTCTTCAATCTGCCAGACCCTTTCCCCTTGAGCTGCCTGTGTCTTCACTCCTGCAGTTGCCAGGTTGGAAAGACCTACATGAAGACAGCTCTATCCCATTGTCAGAGAAGGTTTTGGAAAGGTTGGGCGCTCTGAGTGCAGTTATTTAGAGTTCTGACATCAGAGTCCCTCAAGTCTTTGGTGGCTGTGTAGGAAATTATAGCTGACCTGCATAGGAAATTAGGTGTACTTTCAACTTGAATGTCATAAAAATTACTTTATCTAGACCAAGTGCAATCTTACCCACTACACAGGTGACAGAATTTGGGCTCAGAGATCCATTCTGCTTCTTTTAGTTATAGTAGGTTGGAAAGAAAATCTTTCTGCTGAAAGCATTAAAAAATCATGTCCCAGCCCTTAAGAACTACGTTACACTGTATTTCTGTGAGCTTTTCTCCTGCTTGCTCTGTGCTTGGGATTCCTGCAAAGTCACTTCAATCACTGAGTTAGCAAATACTTCAGGAGCACCAGAACTTGTGCATTTGATTTCTCTTCTGTCCTTGATTCCCATTCATTTATGTCCCAGGCTGGATTGGCTCTTTGGTGCATAAGAGAGTAAAAATTCAAATTAAAAGCTTCCCCAGTTTCTTCATGCATGGATTGTCATCCAGTACAGGCTGGGCTTTTGATGCAGCATTTTCTTCTGTCAGAGCATTCTGCCCTGCCATGTATTTTCACTGAAGATATAAAAATTCACCTCAAGATATCATATCTTTTTGTTATTTTATTCAATTTGACCATCACATTCAGTTATGAGGACAGAGAAGCAGATTATTGGGGAAGAGGCATTAATTGTATATGGAAACTTTGTTTCTGTAGGAATTCACAGTAAGAATCCATAATATTGAGAGTTGAAATTGTTACAGTCTAGGTACTAGGGGGAGTTAGGTAATAAATTCATTGAATAAGGTAAGCCAGAAGCAAGCATGAGAATTTAGTGGCCAGGTATAGGAAGGATTGTAAGGAATCCTTTAGCTGCATGAAAATAAATCCATATAGTGTGATACTGGTCAGTGAGAGTGGAAGTATAGGCTGCAGTGGCAGAAACTGAGTAAATACTGAAAGTATTTCTAATTTCTGTTCAGAAGAAAGAGGAAGAAGTTGCATTTGCACATTTAATGGCATGCCTGCTACTCAGCAGTTATTAAAGGTTTGGCTTTTAAATCAGAAGCACTGACAATCTCTCATTGAGGGACAAAGCCAGTCAGTTTTCTGATCTGTATTTCTAATTTTTTTAGAACTTGCATAATTGCTTTTTGCAGATGTTGGAAAATTGGTGGAAGTTTCATTATGTTAGTAAAAGCTGTATTTTTAGGGTGGTTTAAAAGGTTAAACAGAACACAGTACAGAACTTGGTGTAGAAGGTCTGCAGCCCAAACCTGGAGTTTCTGACTGCTAGAACAACAATAATTCAACAAAGCTGTGTGTGCTGAACTGGCTGTTGTTAGTTTTGGACAAAACCACAGAGAGCCTGGTAATGGAACATAATACATCAAGATTAAAAAAAAAAAATCCGTGTCAACATGTTAGGGAAAACAAGAGTTGTGTCACTTCTCAGTGGTTCTTGATTGAATCATGACCTTGTTAATAAGATACTGTGAATGTTAATAAGCTACTGTGTGTATTTGTGATATGTGATTTGACTTAAACATAAAGCTTAGAAAAATGTAGTTTACAACATAATTAGAGGTCGTGCTAAGCAAGTTGAAGAGCAGGTGGTTGAGAGTTGGTAAAAGACAGGGGCAGCTGCTATAAAGTGGAAAGGTTATTAGACAAGGGGCTGTGAACAACCTTACAAGGCTCACGTGATTAGAGTTGAAAAATAAACCTTATTAGAAGGGTATTTGGTATTTGATTAATTGAAGAGAGGGTAGAGAATTGCCTTTATCAATTTACACCTGTCTCTTTGGTTTCATCACACAGTTGTTTCTTTAGCTTAGCAAAAATCAGCCTGATCCAGGAAACTAGAAAAGAGAAACACAGATAAGATACAGCCCTTAACAGTAGTGGCAAATAAAGTGGACTCACTTGTACAGAAATCCTTACTGACTGAAGTCTGTAAATCAAAATAGGTACCTGTCTTAAAGATATGCTGTTTTTTAAACGAGGTGTTGATGTAGAAAGTCAGATTTGCTGTGCAAGCATTTAATGGTCCTGAGGCTTTTAAACATGGGAGGTTCTCTCAGCTGCTGCACACAGACAGCAGTGATGCTCACAGTTTATAGGGGAAGGCATTTGGCCCAGCAAGCTCTGACACTGGAAGAAACTGCACCTCAGCATCATGGAATACTCCATCCAAATCCCTGGGGAGGAATTTTCAGGGCAGAAATTGTTTTGTTCAATTAAGGGAATTGTACGGGTGGGAGAGAACCACTCTCCTCTCTTCTCTCCAAATAATGGATTATTATTTGGAGGTCACAGAATCATAGATTTGTCAGGGTTGGAGATCATCCAGTTCCATGCCTCTGCTGAGGCAGGGTCACCTGGAGCAGGTGACACAGGAACATGTCCAGGTGGGTTGGGAATGTTTCCAGAGGAGACTCCACAACCTCCCTGGACAGCTGTTCCAGTGCTCTGCCACTCTCAGCATAAAGAAGTTCTGGAAAATGTCTCCAGAGAAAGTAATAGGTATCAAGAAATCTTTTTTTCTGTTCTGTGATCCTTGGAGATGTGTTTTTCTCAACACATGAAAACCAGCAGAAATCTCTGAGAGGTGCCAGGTCGCATGGATGGCAAACATAATTGGGGAGATTTTGCACATTGTAGTAGCTCATCACCCAATTTGTGATTGGTGGCAGAGTTTTCATGGAGTTAACGAGTAGAAGTTACCCAATCTACATTTATGTAGACTCTATTATATATACACTATCTATGTCTAATATATGTATTTCTTTTCATCTCTGATGTGCACAGAATATGCCCAGAGATAACGAGGCACTGTTTTAGGTGCAGGAAGCTGTTTTGGCATGTTTTGCTGCTGAGCCCCGTTTGAAGTCGTGTGCAGCCTTTCAGGAGTGGGAAGCGACAGTCGCTGTTCCAGCAGCCTCTGTTGTCTGAACAGGCTCTGGCTCCTTCCCTTCTGATCAAAAGCACTTGGTGAAAGGTGCAGCTTAGATCCTTTAAAGCATCTCATTATGGGTTATATTTAGAAGTGTGAAGAATATATTATTAATTACAAGGATGCTCCAAAGCAAAGAAGCTGTTTTATCCATGCCCTTGATGAACAGAAAAGTTCCTGTGCTGAAGGAAGGTTATGCAATTAACAGTATATTCATTAGGAGTTCATCAGATAGCAAACTATGCTTATCTTCAGGATGGTACTGGAATATCTGACAATTTCCTAGTTGCTGCCTAAGTGATAAGGAAGAGCGAGTGACAGGAACTGCCAGTTCCTGATATATAAATTTTTATAAATTTCCTGATTATATAAATTTTACTGCCAGTAAAATTTATATAATACAGTTTACATATCTGTTATATACTAGTTTTATATATATATAATATTTTACATCTCAGTTTACAGACCAAGTACTCTCTTGCTGCCTTGCTGGAAAGAACTGGAAGTAGATGTTGGTCCCACATATTTCTTGGTTGCTAAATGAGCACAGTGTATGGACACTGTGAGTATCATTACAGGTTTTTTGCTCTCTTTTGTTCCCACAAAACCCCTCTTACCAGGATAGCTGTCCACTGGGTTCATCCAGTATCATTCTGGATGTTTGCTTCAGCTTGCTCAGTGCTCTCAAATCCAGTCTGTGCACTGGCCTGTGAAACAGAGTCACCTTTGCAGAGGCATTTCTCTAACTTAAGGGACTTTTGTCATTATTTTCAGTATTTACACAATACAATAATTTTTCTGTCTTCAAATTCAGACTGGTGTCTGGTAGTTGATTTTTGCTAATTGTGTGATATAGTCAAGGGAATTTTTTTTAAACTGTGCTTTAAAACCTAATTTTGAATTGAGCATTAATTTGCTTCCAAAGAAGTGGAGAAGTCAAGTGCCTAAATATGCCAGAATATGTATGAAATAAGCTGCCATCTGGAATTTGTTTCTGGATTTGCTGTAATAGAAATGGAGCACTCTGGGATGCATATTTTGGGGCATTCTAGAAATTAATATCTAGGAAGAAAACTAGATAAATCTGTCCTGGTGCTGTGCTTAGCTGCTTGTATAAGAATCTGACAAGTGACCGAGGTGATAATGTCTGGTAGGCTTGGACTAAGTAACATACTGCCAGTGGAGAGAATGAATTATTTTTAGAAACTAATTTTTTAAACAGTTCAGGGTCACAGTGCCAACAATTTGAAGAGAGCCTAGAAAACTCTGTCACTTTTATCTATAAACCAAAGCCAGTCAAATAACGTTTGATTCAATAAAAAGTAAATTTGTCCCTTATCTAAAAGAATCTGTGCAGAAATTGTTCCAAGATGCTTTCAAACTGCTGAGTTACAAATCCATATAGGGAGGGATGATTGATTTATTGTGTGCTGCAATCTGGAGTATTTTATCACTGAATCTTTAGTGAAGAAAGTTGATGTTGTTAAAGCTGCAATGCATTTAGACCCAAAGCCTAGGAATAAAGCAGGAAGCATTATTGGATCAGTACAGATCAGTAAAATATGGTTATTACCTGGGTTTCTATGGAGATCAGCACTTCCCATGGTCTCTGCCAACTCAGACCAGGAGGGATGGGCTTTGTACAAAGCATGGGATGTGCCCGTGGGATAATTAATTGGGTGATGGGAATTAGGCACACGGCTGACACCTGACTAGGCGACAGGAGATTTGTGATGAGTCCCCCTTGGGGGGAAGGCTGAGCCTGTTCCCCACCTGTGCCACATCACACCCCGGGGCTCTGCTCCCCACTCAGCACATCCATTTGTCACCTCTGTGGCTGCGTGAGAAACTCTCGGTTGTTCACAAATGTGTTTGCCCACAAGGCTCTGGAACGGCTGATCTCGGGCAGGGAACAAGTTTTCCTTTCAGAAGTTGCATTCCCGGGGTTAATTAGCTGACTTCCATTCATGCCCAGCTTGTGCCGCCGTAACCTCCCGACTCTCATTTCTTCCTTGACACTCCCCTTTCTTCCCAGAGCATGTCTGTGTTTGAACTCTGCTGATTCCCAGCTACTTTGCTGCCAGTCTGGGCTGGGTCAGCTGCTACCCTCGGGTGTTTTATTCTCCTAAGGCTTGTCTGAATCAGAACTGCCTTAAAAGCATCACGCATCACTAATCAAGGGGGAGCACGGTGGATCATGATAGATTTTTAAAGGTTGTTTGTAGCCAGACTTAGTTTTTTCACAGGAGGCATCCCTGGAAAAAAGCAGAGGTAGAGGATCTGTGTTGAGAAACAGAGCTCAGCTCTCAACCATGTCAAAGATTGGAGTTTCATTTGTTTGCTGGGCTATAGAAAAGGCAAAATCCTTTTATTTTTTCTTTTTTTACCCTTTTTTTCTTATTTTCTCTTTTCTCCCCTGACCTCCCCCAGTCCTGTTAATACAGAAGGGAAGGGAAGGCTGAGCTGCATTGCAATTGGCAATGTGCACATAGATTGACAGGGTAATTATTGATGTAGACAGTGGTGGGATGGGAGGTTTGACAGGACAATGTTGTACATCACTCTCTTTCAAACTAGCTCTAGAAACAATAGAGTTTAAAGAAGATGTTGTGTGCGGGATAGAAAAAAGCAGAGTATTTTTTCTGACCTTAAACAAAGTCATGTCGTTGGATTTTTTTTTTTTAAGCTTTGCTTTTGATTGAGCATGAAAAATGCCTCTCACAAAAGGGAATATTTAATAGCTTTTCTATTAGAAAACTATCTCTAAAGAAAATTTTGAGTCCTGGGTTTTGCTGGCAGGCCTGTGTGTTTGCTAACTACCAAAGTCAACTGTCAGTTTATTATGAAACTGTTTGAGATCAGCAGTGCACATTGCTGCTTTACTTCTGCCAGGAACAGGTTCCTCTTCAGCTGTTCTGCTTTCTTTGGTGTCTAGGATTTTCCCTGTGGTTTTTATTAGTATCTTCTTGCCTCTGTGCCAAGCTAAGGGCATGACCAACTGATCCTTGAAATGAAAGAAAACCACCAGTGAAGAGAAAATAAAATTTTAAGTAGTACAAAGTGATCTGGAGAAATCTGATGTGGAAACTCAGGTTTTCAGTAGCCAGAATAATGTCTTAGAGACACAACTCCTCTTGAAGGCAAGTTCTGCTCTGATTTAGAGGAGGAACAGAGAGAAAGGCAAGAGGTCTGGTGGTTTCACAGGGAAGAACCATGTTAGGGTTTTAAACAGCTCTCTATTTTAAGTCCCAGATAAGTTGTGGATTTTCCTTTTCCATCAAGAAGATATGAAAAGGGCCAAAGTTCATAGAAATATGGGGGAAAGTTGGCAGATGGCCTCTGACTTGAGTTTATCAAAATCCCCTTTTTGTTCCTCTAAACATTGAGGGCTGTGCTTCACTGTCATTAAGCAGGGCTGTCACTACAGGGCTGTATTCATTTCTTCTCTGGATTAATCAGAGTAAATGTTTCTCGTGCCCATATGGCTGTGGTGCCAGGCAAGATGGGAACCTGGCATTCCGAGGTGGCACGTGGCTCCTGGGCTCTCCATGGCTGCACACTGTGCAGTGATGCTTTACTCAGATGGAGCTGGGCTGCTCCAGCCTCATCCTGTTCACATTTCTGCCTTGCCCCGTGGAGTGGAGCTCAGCTCTGCAGCAGGACACACACCAGCGTGGTGTGGTCATGCTTACTGTGCATGCTGGTGGTGTCCAGAATCTGCAGAAAGTGGTAGCAAGGAATGGAGTTGGAATCCCAGGGTTATCCTATGTCTCATTCAAGTTTACTGAAGGATTTGTGCATCCCTGACCAAAGCAGTGCCTTGAGACATTTAACATCAGAGCCATCAGGGCACTGCTGATCACAGAGAGGGCTGGGTGGAGCAGGAAGGCCAAGGCAAGCCAAGGACTGGCCTTGAGGGATTGCTGACAATATCTGTGGAACTGTTCAGTTTCCCCTGCAAAGGTAGCTTTTATCTCAAGGTGCTTGGACATAAAAGCTGCTTTAGGGAATGAACTTTTGCAATGAATTCTCCCGTGTGCAATGGCAGGTAAGGAAATGTAGTTTGTTCAGGAGCAGAAAGTTCTCACTGTATCATGTGCATCTCTCTCATGCCTAATAACCTGTCATGGTCTCTTAGAAACTGGTTTCTCTGTGCACAACCAGACTTGACAGTGGGGGAATGTCACAGTGTATTCTACAGACACCAGTTTAAAACACACTTGTTTTACAAGCACTAGGTGGTTAAAAAATGGAATTTAATGAGGATCAGCAGCCTATATCCTCACTGCTGTTAAATATCTGATCTTTGTAAATTCTGAAATTTCAGAAGTATGAACATGAGGAACAGTTTAAAGGCAATTAAAAAGCTTTCTGATCCCTACTGAAAGTATCACAATTTTCCTGCAGTTTGAGACCAAGGAGGATCATGTAATCATCCTGTTTACCATGGGATATTGACCTAGGCTTGGATTTACCCTAAACAAGCCAACTGACTTGAATTTAAAGCCTTTATTTCTCAGCAGCAGGGCCTGTTGGGCACATCAGGTAGAGAACAGAAGTGCCATCAGAACAGTATCTGGAGAAGCTCTGAGATTAATTAGGTGAGATGTGCTCAGATGATTGCAGCAAAAGAGCATTTGCTGTGTTTACAGGAATACAAAATCAGCTGAAGTCCTGCCAGTCAGACTGAGGGAAGGAAATGCTTTTTGTAGCCAAGTTCGATGGTAGTTTTGATTTTTGAAGTGGATGAGTAAGACATAGCAATCAGGAATGGAAGATAAAGTGGTGCACTGGAAACCCAAGAGTAGCAGTCCTTCCTGTGCAGCTTGCTGTCCTGGGCTGTGACAGTGTTCAGAATTCCAGATATGCCAGCATAGCTCTGAACCTGGGATTCTTCCTGACCCATGCAGGTGGCTCACATTGTGAGACATGGAGCTTAGCTAAAACCTGATGCTATTTGTCTTTGCAGCCTGTTATAGAGATCTCTCACCTCCTTGCACTGTGCTCAAATACAGTTTATGTGTTTATTTATTATATTATTACCTGTTAAAACTGTCAGCACGATACCAGAGAATACGTTTTCTTACTTGTTTGTAGTGCCTGTGTTTTTGGAACACACGTTTTCTATAAAAGTTACCTCACTGTTATGCTGACAGTGAGTCTTTCAGTAATTAGGATTAATCTTGGGATTTTCAATTCCTGATTATTTCACTCTGATGTCAGAGGTGTTAATCACCAATGTACTAATCTGCACAAAAGCAAGGTACCTGCTACCTATCTCTTTTAGACAAGCTGAACCCTTTGAGTGCTAAGCTTATTTTCCCCCTCCAGTTTCAAGGTAGAGGAGTTGGAGACTCATCAAAGACTCCTAATACATGGTGGTGTAAAGGAGCCTTTCTTACAAGCACACAAGAATGGAGTCAATAAGGGCTACACTATGCAGTGCAGTGGAGGGAAATCTGTGCAAATCCTCTTCTGTTCCTCTGGGAACTTCTGAACATAAGTCATCATCAAACAAATCACACCACTCAATCTAACTATTTATCAGGTGTATCAATTGTTAATACTGTTCCTGACATTTTACAGTACGGTTCCTTAGTCACTTTTCCTAATCTGTCTTTTGAATTGCTTAATTTATGTTGAAAGTTTAAAGGCAGTGCCCATAAGTTAATTATCTTTTTGTGCAAGAAGAATAGATTTTCACTATTTCTGTACCTTTGCATGCTGCCACAAAGGTTGTGGCACATCAAGCTGTACTGACACTCTCACAAATGTAGAGTCAGTGGAGTCAGTAGCATCAGTGGAAGCTCCCAGGCCCTGGGAATTGGTGTTTGACCAGAACAGTTTCCTGTGGGAGCAGATGGATGGGGCGGCTGCTTCTGTCAGCAAAGGCGTCACTGGTGGTGGGTTGGTCTCATTCCAAGTCTCACTGCTGTAATCTTAATTCACTTAAGCACTAATCATGACATTTGTTTTGGGCTGGGCTGCTTTCAAGTGAAATTGTAGAGTTGCCTGTATTTTCTCAGAGATTTCAAGTGTGTGTGTAATACAGATATGGTGACCAACCCAAGTAGTGCTGCCGGATGAGCTGCATTGGCTCTTGTAGGAGTTACCAGTTCATGTAAGTCTTGCTATGCCAGCAGGCTGATGCTTGTCTGTGTTTACATGACAGAAGGGGAGTTCAGTGCAGCTTCTAATCTTAGTGGGAACAATTGTTTGATTAGCATTCCCCAGAGTGTGTTCTGTCTCTGGGTGTTACAGATCCAAACTCAAGCACCCAGTGAAAGCTGAGGGTTCAGGGGAGTCCCTGTGTGCTCACAGTGCTCTGTGCATCAGGGCCAAAGAAACTGCCAGGACATGGCAATCATCCACCATGGATGTGGCTGTTCCCACACAAACACTTCTGATCCTCACATGTCACAAGGAAGGCGTCAGGGAGATCAAGTACAACAAATGTGATATAACACACCTTATAAAATCACACCAGAGTCTGATGTGTCTTGCAGGGCTGATTAAGTAAACTAAACAGCTGCAGAGTGAACTGGTGGTGGATGGGGTAGAAGCCAGTGTCCCTCACACTCACCCACAGCTGGGAGAAGGGACAAAGGAAGGAAAGTACCAGTCAGACACACCTTCAGCTGTGACAACATTTCAAGTCAGAAGATGGATTTTAAACTGCATTTCTTATGTACCTTAAATATTTCAATGGGAAACTTTAAGTTGTAACTCAGTAGTGAGTATAGACTGGGATATACATTCATACACACACATATATAAAGAACTATATATGCAAACTTGTGACTGAGATGTTTTTCTGAATCACAAATCTTCAGTGATTGAGAACTCTGAGTTCTGAATTTTCCTAAACAATCTCTGCCTGTCAGCTCCCCCTCCTCTCTGCAGAACAGAAATCTCTCTCATTTACCAGTTTGGCTTGTTTTGTCTGGAAACAAACTAGATTCTAGTCCTGTACTTGGGCAGGTATGAACGCTTACTTTGTTCTTGGTACATCTCTGAGGCAGTTCTTCCAGTTGTGACAAAAGAAGATTTAAGGGCAGTGTTTGAGAAGGAGAGGTCCTTGTTAAAAAACATTCCTTTAAAAAAAAAAAAGCTGACAACTAAACCATTGCTGGAGTAAAGAGAGAGGTAGGAATTTTTAGTTCCATAATAAAGATAGTGGAAATATTTGTGAGAACAGTTCATTGGCATGGCAGAAAATAATTAAACCATTTTAGTCTTGAGCTTTCGCTGTTGTAGAAAAGAAGTTTTAGGTTGGAGCTTCTGAAGAACCTGGGAAAACCAGAAGGGGCAGTCTAGAGAGGAGGAGGAGTTATTTCAGCAGAGATAGAGGAGTTGTTCAGACCTGCAAGATGATGTATTTCCACAAAGGGCGTTCTTTTCAGTCTGCTGATGAAAAGTCTTGTGGGTTTCCCACCAGTAGAAGCTGCTTAATTGCATTTTGTGTATGCTCTTAGAGTACCTGTTTGGTGAGAACCTGACAAATGGTCTTCTGAAAGTAAATCAATTTTGTTTTCTTGGGCTTTCTTGAATATACATGATGTCCGGAGCCTGAAAAGCACAGCAGTGGCACAAGAGGAAGCAAACAGTGGGGCGCCAGTTAGGCTCTATGGTTCTCTGAAAGACTTTGTAGCCTCCTATAAAGAGAAAGAAGAATGTGCCATTGGCGGTAGTGAGTAAATGGAACCTTCTTGTCTTCTTTGCTCTTGTCTCCTTATAAATAAACCATTGTTGTCCATCCTTGGCATTTGCAGTTCATTGTGATAAATTGGTCTTGATGTGTCTGACATTTCAACCAAGTTGTTTAATGGTGCTTTTCTGAAAAGGCAGATCTTGCTATAACTCGTGTTGGTCCAGAATGCTTCCAGGGTAAGAGCACTCACCATCACACACAGCACTAACCCTTTCCTTTCTGGCTGCACAAAGAGGGAAGGAGGAAGTAAAACATTTTGGTCACGTCAGCCCAAGAGGCCTGAGTTTGTGTAAGCCGTGCACAGAAACAGAAATGTTAAGTCTAGACTGCAGTTGCTGAAAGCCTCTCTAATCGTGTGGACAATAACATGGACTGCACTTGCATCTGCAGCCTCTTCAGGGAGGGGGGGGGAAAACATCCAAATTGCTGGAAATGCAGGTGTGTTTTTCTTTGAGTTTTGTGCAAGATTCCCTTTCTGTTAACCTGCCAGTGGTTACAAGCCATTAGCTTCCATGCAATGATTGCTTGGGTGCAGAACCCTCTGGAACACAGAGATTTGATGAACTGTGACCAACAGCAGCTTCTACTGCTGCATCCCTGAAAGTTCAAGCTTTGATTTACACATTTTAAATGTCTGTAATTATTCTGTCAGGGAGATGATTAACACAGAAATTGCTTTCCATAAATAGGAGCCTTCTGTTCATACCTTTCCAAACCTTTCAGCTTCCCAAAGCTATTAAGCATCTGCCCACAGCAACCAAGCAAAAGTAATGCCCATACTTTAAACTGTGACCAATAAGTAACCTTTTTGCTGGTTAATGATCCCAGTGTGTGATTATACCATTTTATGATTATATTTCACCTTCTTTAAAATCAGGTGTGTGGAACATGTTCTCACCTGTCTTGACCCACTTGGTTCTCAATGGAGATTTATGGTGAGGATGGAAGGCCTGGTCCTACTTGGCATCGAAAAAAATTATGCTTTCCATCACCATTGCCAGAGCAGAAAGAACCAGAACGGTTCTTGGGGATGTGGACCAATGACCTGATTAACAAATGTCTCCCAGTTTTCCCAGTGTGCCAGCTGGGCAGTACAAAACCTGCAGCTTAGAGGAACAGAGGCACAGGGCCTGGCCTGAGCTGGCAGATACACTGATCCTGGTGGAGTCTTGTTGAGGAGCCTTTCCAATGTTTTTTTTTTATTATTAATTTGCTGGAAAAATAATCCCAAAGCCTAAGCAAGGATCCCTTTTTTCCTCCTCCTTATAAACATGCAACATTCATAAATGTTATTTAGGTATGCAGTGAGCAAATTTCAACAGAAATGCTGTCACGCCTCAGGGTTCTAAAACTTCATTACATCTGTTATTAACTGTCTGTCTGTGGCAGGACCTAATTTTTCTTGATGTATTGGTTGCCCACAGCTTCTCAAAAGTGCCTCTTGTAACACTCCAAGGCGCTAAGACAGAGAAATCCAGGGATGCAATGGCACTGCTCTCCAAGTGGCTGATTGATGCTTTGGGGCTGGAAGATGCCCTTTCCCAGCCTCCTTGTGTAGGTGCAAGGGGAGCTACAATTTTCATCCTTTCTCACTCAGCACTTGGGAAGCTGATTGACTTTGTGTAAATACCTTTACCAGGGCAGGGTAATGTGAAAGTTTTAATTTAGAATTTAGGCTCCCCCTTGCTCAGTAGAACCTGCAGCCATACACAGCATTATTTTCATTAATACCAATGGAAGAACTATTTGAATACATGTCATTTTTTGAAGAGAGAAATTGTTCTGTTTAATAAGCAAATCCTGCCAAACTGGATGATGATTCCAGAATGCTAAACAATTGTTTAAACTGTGGAAGATTTTGCATTTCAGCAGCCTTGTCACAATAAATATAGATCTGTTGCTCTTTACACTAGTTTGAAGGGGGAAAAAGTAGGAATTTTAGCAATGCAAACTAGCTATGAGAGAATGAGCTTCACAGCTGACTTGGTTCCAGATAAATTTGGCAGATTCTTTTTCATAGTTGTGTTCTTGCCTGTATTGGGGTTTTTGCTTCTGCAGGTCCTCCTGTGTCTCCATGTCTGACATCCCAGTTGCCTTCAATTTATGCTGTTACAGCTCAATTTGTTAAATATCTGCAAGTTCCTGGTTGTCCTTGCTGCTGTTTCCTCAGCTTTGCTGACCACAGTCTGCCCAGATCATTATGTCTAGAAATGGCCTTGCCAAACAGAGATGTACACCCTTGTACTAAAATGAGAGAATGTGTTTTCCCTGGCTGAGCTGGAGGTGGTTTGTGCAGAGCTGCTGTGCTGTGTGCAGGGGCAGTGACTGAACAGCTCCAGCTCAGTGTTGGGCAGGGAGGCAGAGCCAGGCAGTGCTGGTGCTGCACTGAACATCCCTCCCTGTAACCACCAGTCCCAGGTTCTCAGCTGGAATCCCTCTTGGTCTGTTGAAACAACTTTCTCAGTTCATTTTGGCTGAGTTAGGCTCGAAACTAAGAGTGAGGGGTGTTGTTTGTTTTATTTGCATGGTCCTGGAAGGGGCTGGCTGGGGCAGGCACAGGCTGGAGGGACTGGAAGGGCCTCGTTCCCAGGGCAGCCTGTGCAGGGAGACCTGACTGAACAGGCTGACTTGGGATTTCATTCCAATATGTCTCAGGATCAAGCCATTCAAAGTAAAAGTAACTTTAACAGCATAAACAGTATTAGAAATGTTTAGAAATATGTTTAACTTCTGTTTATTTCTTTGTTTTTTTTCTTCCAGCCAAACAAGTGTGTCCATCTGAAAAAATCAGCTGTGGAGACTTAAGCAACAAGTGCATCCCATTGTCCTGGAGATGTGATGGGCAGAAGGATTGTGAAAGTGGAATTGATGAGGCTGGTTGTACTCCTGGTGAGTTAATACAGATGCAACATCTCCATTTAGGACTATAAAAGTCCTGGAGTGACTGTTATGAATTATATGGAAAGGGATGACTCTTCCTGCCAACACACTCACTTTGCTTTGCAGTGCTAAGTGGTGACTTTTAGAAACAGAGAGGAAAGGAGGATTCTCCAGTTGGGGCAGGCTGGAGAATGTGTGAACTCTGTGAAGAATTATTATTAGGGTTAATACCCATGTGATATGGAAAGGACTTAAATAAGGTCCAAGCCTTCCTCTGTGGTGGCTCAGCAGGTTCCTGCTATGTCCTTGTCCCTGCAGAGTGGGGACAGACTCAGGCTGGCTTCTGCTGGGGTGGAATAGATAGGCCTGGACATTGACAGCTTGTTGGTTTAACTGGACAGAGAGAATGATGTACTCTGTACCCAAAGCTGTTTTAAATCCAGTCCCTAAATGGCTATTGCCTTTTATTAGGCCTTTCTGTGCTGGATGAAAGAGCCCTTTAACAGTGATTTCAGTCTGTGAAAACTCCTACATTGTGTGATCAAACCATTTCTCAGGCTGCCTTTTTGGTAGACCAAGTATATTAGTTCTTTATGCTTCTTGATGTCGAATATTCTCTTTTGAATGAATGCTTGACTCATTCTTGTGGCTCCCTTTGGTATTCCCGTTGGTTTTCCAACTTTCTTTTTACATAGACCACCAGAATTTAGGGAGTATCAGTCTTGCCAGTCTGTGCAGAACTAAAATTGCCTTTCTGATTTCTAATACTGTTCTTATGAAATTCTTTGTGTGCAAATGATCCCAGGCTTTTAAGAAGCTCTCTAAGTTCTGTGTATTCACCCATCCCTCAATATTTCTAGTGTCGCATGTGGTATCAGCAATGTTATTTTTACTTGCAGGTTACTGGTGAAAGGGTTGAATGATTACATTCAAGCATAAATGGAAGTTTTTTTCATTTGAAAACTGGATTTTGGGCTCTAATTCCTGCCCAGTTCATAATCTATGTTACATTTTTTTTTTGAAGCTGTATAACGAAATATGTTTTAAATGAACATTTTGTGGCTCTGAGTGGAGTGCTGTAGACAAATTCATTTCTTTGCAATCAGCTTTATCAAACAAAATATTATCAAAGCTTTTACTTTGTGAGCAACTTGTTCCACTATTTAGCTCTCTTTGTAAAAGTATTATTTCTTAGCCCTTTTTTTTCTCTTTTATTGATTTTCCATGTGAAACTCTTGAGTGTTTTCCCTTTAGCATGTACTTTTTTTTTCTTTGAATGGGAGGCTTGAATTAGAGACAAATTCAGAATATATTTGTAACTGCTATTTTCCTGATATGAGTTAGTGGAATTAGAACAATTTTTACACTGCCTCCCTTGATGTAATGCTGCTGTTGCTCACACCAGTGGGAATGGTCTCATGGAGTCTTTTAGTTATGATAAAAATATACTTGAAATTGCTTTGAACTTTTTTTTTCAAAGCCATAGGTAACCCCCAAAATTAATGTAAGTATGTTCTGAATGCCACATCATTTCAGCATAATGATGCTATTAATAGATTTGGAAATAGCTGAGTGTTTCTGTTCTGGATGTTTCAGCATCTCTACTCTTACTTAGCTTCCAGTTTTAGTGCATGTGCAGGTTCTTAAAAATGGAAATTTAATCCAAGGGCAAATTACCACATTTTGATGGCTGTTGGGTAACTGGTGGGAAATGAATTAGTAGCTTTCAACCAATTTCTAATGACTTAGCATTGTCCCCACACACTGGAGATCTCTGCTGAGTCTGGCTGTGGGATGGGCCATTCTCTGGCACGAGGAGCAGGGGAAAAGGCATTGACAGGTGAACTTGGAACATCCTGGGTGGGTGAAAACATCAAAAGCTTTCAGTCCTAAGATCTCAACTCAGCATCTTTCAGAGGTCAAAACTTGCTTTGAGAGGGAAACAGGAGGCACTGCTGAATGGCTGTAGTGGGAGCACTTTCAGGGAGGTTGCCTGTCAAATGAAGGCTTTTTCCTCATGGATGAGAACAATTGTGTGAGCTGTTTCAACAGAGAGCTTGTGGAGGATTGATAGCTATCCTCTCCCTTATCCAAATCTGATAAACCTCACTAAGCCTTTCCACTGATACTCTGTTAACATTCCCATTTCTACTCTGGTGAGAATCCTCCTTTCTCTGTTTCCTCTTATCTCAGCAGCACACAGTATCCTGACCACTTCAGACCCCTTCTTCTCTTTGTTTTGTTAATTTAATCTCTGCACTCCAATTTTTATTCTCATTTTGTAAGAAGCTTCAGCACTGCCTGTCACCTGCAGCCCCTGGGAGCACAGCACCCTGTCACAGAGGCTGCACTTTCACAGAGCTGACCAGCTTGTCTATAAATAACACATCTTGCTGGATAAATGTTTGGAAGGGGATTTATTTGTGCTCAGAATAATTTCTTTGGTAAGAGCCTGCATGTGCAATAAACAAGTGGATGATGACTTGAAGATGGTGTGAGGGCATCCAGAAGAAAAACCCCTAAGCTCTTTCTAAATCCATGTTAATAAAGCTATTACTGCAACCTCATGTGACACTTCAACAATATTTTAACTGTGTATATTCTTATTTTTGATAGGAATAACTGGCTCTTGGATTTATAATTCTTCAAGAGGATTTAATATGGAGTTTATGAACCTTATTTATGCCTGCATTTCTGCATTGGTAGTTTGTACCAGTAACAAGATTGTGCTGGTATCCAGGAGCAAAGCTTGGTTGTGCTGAGGCTGTGCAAGAACCTGTCCCTGTGTCAGAATGTTCACAGCCCAAGTTAAGGGAAGATCTCCTGCAGGAGAGGACAGTAATGATCATGGTATAGGATCATCCACAACTGTAGGAACAGCGTAGGTGTGTTACGGTTCTTCCTCCTCCAGCAGTTTCCTTTGCAGCTACTGCTCTGAACCTCGTAATTCTTGCTGGATTTTCCCTCTCAGAATGATGTTGCTTTTTGAATCCATGTGAAATGTATCCAGTGCAGACACTGGCATAGGCAGCTGGGGGAGAAAGCAGCTGGTCAGAAACTCAAGGACAAAAGTAGAGAATCTGAGTGAGGAGACAAAATGGTGCCCTTTTCTCCCTGTGGAAGAACTTGTCAAGGAAGCAATGGAAACTGAAAATTCTTTTACCTGCAATGGATAAAGCACCAGTGATCAGGAATCCAGATTTGTCTGCACAGGCTGTAGTTGCACCAGGGATTAATTGCAGGTATTAATCCTTGCACATAGGTAGTTAAGTGCCCGTCTGCCTAGATAATTGACTTCCTACAGACAGGCTTTAAGAACACTACTGACTTCCAGTGCACAAACAATTTCTGAAAATGCAAATATCTACATAAAAGAAAAATCTTGTTTTTCAGTTTTTGGAGCAGAAGTAATTTGAGTCTTCACAATACCAGGTGTGTTTTAGTCATAGGTCAGGGCTAGCAGTCTTGAATTTGCTGGCTTGGAAGTGCTGGCAGCCTTCTTATTTCCCTGGTGAAGGTTTTCTGCTCCCAGTGCACCCAACCTTTGTCACAATGGATTGGACAAGCTTAGGAAAGTGTTTACTGAGACTAAAAGAGAAATTAAATATGAGAGGCTGTAATTAAAGCAACACAACTCAGGGTCTGTGTGGACTTTTCTAACTACTGCAGAATTTGTTAAATCTCTGCTGAGAGAAACAGTAAGCAGTGTTTTGTCAGCTGCTCAGGAAGGGAGAGAGGACTTGAGGGTGGCTTTAGAAGAGAAGAGCTGCCATCCTGTACCAGCTGAAATGTCACTGAACCCCTTTAATGCACGCATGTTCCTCCTGAGAGGACTCTGGGATGCTCACAGAGAACAAGACTCTGGCCCCATCTCTCCTGGCTGTGTCACTGGTTCTCCTGAGCCACTGGTTGCTCTCAATATGGAAACTGAGTCTTGCAGATGAGCAGTTGGAAGTGCATCATTTTCCCCTTTCCCAACAGTCGGATGCAGTGAAATGATGTATTCATTGATATATTGATCAGATTATTTATCCATACCATGTTTTTTTCTGCTAAACTGTAGCACAGAGACAGTGATCCTGGGGAACTTTTGCAGGCAGTGGACAAACTCATACTGACATTGTGCAGTTGGCTGAGGGGAGAGCCAGGAATTCCTGCAGGAGTCTCATGCCAGTGACAGCCCCATTACCCAGAGCATCTTCTTTTGGACCCTGGTCTTCAGGCTATTCATTGCTGACCATGTATCTCAGTATTAGGTCTAGATTTTCAGCCTTATAATATGATGATATGCCAGATTAAAAGTGACCAAACTGGATAAAAGTTTTGTAAATTCATAAGGGAAACCACAGTAAGCATAGGTGTGCTCAGCTGTAATATGTCCTTGCAATGGCAGCTCCCAGGCTTTCCCTTGTATATCGATCATTTATTGATCATTTAGATCCTCAGGTGGTGAACTTCCACTTTTCCTGGCACAGCTCCGGGCTCATGGATTACTCTCCATAAAAAGCAGCAGCCCCTCCAAGTGAGGGGTCCTTTTCTTTGAAGGTCCAACTGCAGAAAACTTTGAGTCAGCTCTTGCCAGTGCCCTGGTTAACAGCCTTCAGGTCAAATGAGAGCCATTGGCTGAAGGCAGAATTTAAAGCAGGCTAAAGCTGTTCATCCCTCCAGCAGATCCACCTGGTGATGAACCAGCTGAAGGAGGGAAATTGCAAAGCTGATTTAAAGTCACCTTCCCCCACTCTGCTCCTGCACCTACGTTCACATGAAGTGACCTTTCTATTGAAATTTAAATTGTTTTATCATCTTTTATCATTGTCCTGTAACTATAAAGAGCATCGTGTTTTCCTAGCACTGTTTTCTTCTTTGTGCAGTAAGAGGTACCTGTATTTTGCATGAGTCACACTTCCAGTGCTCCCTACTGGGATTTTACCATGCTGATCCAGTCCATTCCAGATCTCCACTGATCCTCCTGAAACCTTTTAACTTGGTGATAATGTAGCACTGATTTTATCTTTCGTTGCAGTTTGATTAATGTGTGCTTTTGTCAAAGTTAGTTCTGTTCATTGCCTGTTAATGAATTAACATTCATTTTGTGCTGTCCCTCAGTCAGCTCAGAGGGACATCAAACCCAAAGGATCAGATTTTGCCATGCATTCTCCCTGAGAAACCCAATAATTTTAACAGGGTTAAAGCCCAGAGCATCACAGTCATGCCTGTAAAAGAAATATTTATCCACTATCATTATTCATTTTTTAGTATGTGATGAAAAGAAACATGGCTGGTCTGAAATTCCTGGCAATTTATAGAGGGTAGCTGTAGCTTCAGTGCACTTGCCATGGTGGAAGAATTTACAGTTATTTCCAAGAAGGAAAAAAGAGAATTGCTAGATTTAACAAATGCAAGTCCTTCATAAATAAGATAAGGTAGCACAGCAATGATATCCTCTGGGCTTTACATGATGTTTAATTACTGGACAGCTGGAGGGATTAATGTTTGTGCATTATGCCCTGGCCCTCAGAAATTAAACATGTACAGCTGCCACTTTATCACTGCTTAAAGTATTAGAGCTCCTTCAAAAGAACTAGTAATTTGCAGAAAAATCCCCATTGTTATTTAGGAAAAATCTCAGCCCATAATCACATTTGTCCTGAGTTCCTTCAGAACAAAATGGCAAGAAAGAAAAGAGATTGGGACTTACTTTTAATTGCATGCTGACAGGAAAAGTGAAGGTAGTTGCATTTTTAATACATCGGATGCTCGTGGTAATTAAACATAATTAAACAGTGTGTGAACTTAGGTTCGAGGTAAGACAGTCACTGTGTAAATCCAGAATTAAACCCTAAAGCCGTGGCCCAAGCTGTGCCAGGGCTCTACCTGCAGAGGGTGAGGGCAAAATGGCTTTGCCTTCCCTGCTGCTGTCTCTTGAGCTTAGGTTTATAAAGGAAGACGTGTGGCACATCTGTAAATGGAGCTTCCAGCACGGAGTGGGGCTTTGGGGGTGGCCCTGTGCTGATCCTCCTCACAGAGAAATTGTCCCTATCAGTGTTCCATGAATAATTTATTCTCTGAAGCAGAGGAGATGAAAACACAATGTGAAAACAAGACAATGCAGCAGTGGTACTTGTGCAGTGTTCCTCTAAGGGAGTGTGAGGGGAAAGGGGGGATGCAAAGCACAGCACGAGCACACACCCCACACAGACACGTCCTTCACACCCCAAAGGATCACTGTTCCCAGGGCTCTGGAAGAGGCACTGAAAGAGCTGCTTTTATACAAAGATCTGTGGATAATTAAAAGTAAAGCTTCATAGTGCTGGACTGCAGGACACCTGTGCACACCCACACAAGTTTTGTCCTGCTGCTCTTTCTGCACTTTAGCTGGTGACATTGGCTCTGATTCTTCTTTCCAATCTCACCTCAGACTGGCAGAGGAGCAAGATTTGGCCTGTAATTACGTTTATCTTTTGGGTAGTCTGTCTTTCAACAGATAGAGCTCCTAGAGTTGAAACAGTCAAGGAATTACATCTCTTATTGCCAAATGTAATTTTATTCCATGTCCCTGAAGTGCTTTCTTCATAAGAATACAGCTATAATTTTGAGCCTATTCATCCAAAAAGCAAGAATCTGTTTAGTTTTATTCAGGGAAATTTTCTGTAGCTGGCAGTGCCAGTGATGATGTTATGATGGCAGATATGTGGGTAGGAGTTGCATCCTGCAGTGGCCACCAGTACATATGTGTTACACTAATTAACAGTTCTGCTTCCTGAGCATATGATCTGAAGGCTAAATCAAAATCAGTAGCCTGAACTCAGCACAGTCCTACGCAGGAGAGGACCATGTCATGGTTGATGCAAGAGTAGGAAAAAAAAAGTTGGTTTATGAGTCATATTAACAGATAAAACTAATCTGAAAGTCATCTTAGTGGCTGAAATACTCTTTTCATAGAGGATGATATAAGGGTTGGATTAACTTTTCTTTTACTTTGCAAAGAAATTTGTTCATTAGATAAAATGCAATGAGAAAGGTTTAGCTCAAAATAAACACCACTTCATTACCCTTCTTTATTCCAATAACTTTAAAATAACTGCTCATGTTGAACACGTGAGTCTTCATCTCAGCCCAAATCCAGGAAAGTGCTGTTTTCTACTCCCAAGTCATAGAAACTGCAGGGCAAATCCTAATGCCATGGAAATCTCATTGCTGATAATGTGAGCACAGTCAGCACACGACCCTTGCAGGTTTAATTGCAGTGAGTGTCACTCGGTGATTAAATTTTCCATTTGAGTAGAAAATCTATTACTGTTTTTTGAGAAATGATTGCCATTCTTTTCTGGAACTGTGGGTACATAGGTACATTGCCTACATCACACAATAGCTGTACCTCCTAATTATCACATAACTGAAAACAGGCAGGGGCTGAGCAGTCTGTCAGTCTCTCCCTTCCCCTTCCCAAAATTACCACAGGGCTCTTGTGTTTATGGACTTGGTCATTATAGGATGTACTTACAGTCATAACCTTGAATGGGGCTATACCAAATTCTGCCAATTGCCTTGTTGCATCCTCAGTGCTTCTTTTTAAGGTACTTCTCCTTTCAGATCAGTTGTCTTGCAAACCATTTTATTTCAAAAGCATCTTTTAATTGTTATTGAACTTACATTCAAGCTCACTTTGGATCACTGTTCCTAGAGAAATGTGAGACATGGTTGGTAACCTGGGGAGTTGAGAAGGCAAAGCTCTCAGCCTTGCCTTGTTTTGTCTGTGCTCCAGAAGAGTTAATAGTGCATGTTCCAAATGCAGTGAATGTTTAATAGTGAAGCAAACTGCAATAAGCAATATCTCCTCTTACAGGCAGTTCCCATCAAGCAAAGTAAATTAGTAAATGGAAATTTTATGGGGCACTGACCTCACTGCTTGCAATGCTCTGCTTTGTCCCTCACTGCTCAGGTGAGTTCAAACCTGTGAGTCAGCAACTCCAGGATTCCTTGCTTAGTTATGGCAGCAACTTATAAATGACTTCTTTGATTCTGGGGAAATGGCTCAGCTTTCCCACTGGTTAATCTGGTACCATCCCCGTGCTTAGGAATGGGGAAGGGGAAGAAGAAAGTGGCAGGCCAGTGACGTGTCTGTGGGGCCATGGGCTGGGATTCCTTGCCTCTCCCACATTTCCTAAGAATGAACTCAATTGTGCTGTCATTTGCCAATGTGGTTGGAGTGTGGCTTTTAGGATTCTGATGAAGTCTCTCCTAAGCTGGACATAAGGAACCAGAAAACAGTGGGGAAAACAGGCAGGTCCTGTCTCTGTGTCAGCAGATGAGCACAGAGTGGGAATCTGCCCAGTGGGTGGGGTGGAAGGTGACATCCAAGGATTGCCTTTTCCTGGCAAAGCATCTGTGATTTAAACTCTGCAATGGCAAAATTAAATCGTGGTTGTGCAGAAAATGCTGTGCACAGAAATCCTGTGTAGAAAATTCATAACCACAGGGAGAGCTGCTGAATCCAAGAGGTCTGTGTGTGCAGAAATGTGGGATTTGTGTGCCCTGTCCCAGGATGAAGCCCTGCTCAGGAATGCCCCTGTTCTGCTTTATGTTCATATATTCCTCAGAAATACAGAATTTTGTGTGATAATATTAGAGCAGATGTTAGTTTAATGGCTAATGTCAGATGTTTCTGAGAGATTTGCCAAATTGGTGTAATTTGTAAAATTGCCATTTTAATAAGCAAGTCATGTCCTGTACGGGCTCCAATTTTCAAAGTCAGGAAAGAAACTTACTAGACACTTCACAGCACATTTGTTTTCCTGTTAAATTTTGGCTAGTACTAAACATCTCCAGTCTGATTCAGCTGATTATATTCCAGTCAGAATATAAAAGAGTAATAATATTTTTTTTATCCTCATTAGATCCCTGTGGCATGTCTTGGATTGTCACAAAAGCAGGACAGTATTAACCTCTGGTATTCTGACCATCCATTTTTGTCTTTCAAGCTGCTTTATTTCACCCTTAAACCCTCTACACTGGCTTCACTTGTCCTTATTTTGAGGTCAGTTTCAGTCATTTACCCAGAAGAACATCTGATAAACTTCCTAACCCTTTCCTGGTCTGAAGGAAAATTGAGGAGACCGCAGGTATGAGTTGCAACCTTATTGCACATACATGAAATTAAAGACAGACAGTGCAGAGTGTGCATACCTTTGTGCATAAACTGCTTCTCTCTGCAAATTAGGGGTCATAATTAATTCTATTTCCAGATAATTAAACCACTTGGAATGAATATATGTATCTCAGGAAATACATTCTAAATCACCAAATACATTTTTGAACCAACTATTATTTGTCAGCAGGGGCTTTGGCATCTTGTTGCTGGGTTATAATTAACTAATACTATGCAAATACTGCTGCAGAGAATGGAAAATGACTGATTTGTGTTTGAGGGCAGCGTGTGACAAAGGCAGCCAGCACATGCAAATATTAATTTGCAGGAGTGTGTGAGATGGCTCCTTAGCTCCATTAGTGATTTGAACAATATCAGGAATTACAATTCCTTCTGCAGCCTCCATCTAGATGGGCTTTTCGGTATCAATCACCATAGCAACAACCACTGGTGGGAGTGAGGCTGCAATTCCACTGCATTATTCCCTCCATGGGAGGCCTGTCATTTTTTCAGAGCAATGAGCTTCAAGGTCATCTTCATTTACCTCCATCTCTTTGGCTGTCCTTCCTGGAGGGCAGCTTTCCATGGGAAACTTGTCCTTCCAGGCACGAATCTGTGCTTTAAAGACTGGCATTTGACAGAAGATCTGTATGAAATATTGAGGTATTTGGTAAGCAATTGACTGCAGGCAAAATAAATAATTTAGACAGAATTAAACCTGAAAATAAATACTAGTTAAGCAAAACTAACATGCTGACAGTGCTGGTAACTGGGAGTTCCAACATAATCTACCCTGTCTGTACTCTGTGACCTCCTTATCCATGGCCCAGCTCAGAGATTGGTTCCTGTGGGCTGGGGGAGCTGGGCTTGCACTTGGGACTGAAAACCTGGGCAGATGGAGCTCAGAAATTCCACCCCTCAGCTCTGCAGAACTCAAATCCTAAATCTGAGAGCTTGGGAGAATTTCTCAAGTCCAGCAGCCTCTCTTGCCAGTGTTGAAGCAGCCATGAATCAACAGCAGATCTCTCCCTCTCTGGTGCAAATGTTGGTATGCAAAAATTATCCTTTGCCTGCTTTAGAAGATCCATTATCAGATTTAAAAAAACCATAAATTTTCAGGCACCTTTTTTAAGTTGCTTTGGGGACAATGTCAGAAAAATACAGTATAATAATTCATCTTATCGTCCTCTCCTCAGCATCAGTGGATAATTGCTGCTATCCACTTTACCACAAATTTTACCAAATAATTATCATTCTTTAAGCCATTCATGTAATTTCAAGTGGAAATAGCTCTTTTGGAGCAGAGATGAATTAAATACCTGAGACTTACTGAAAAGCTATAAAATCTTTAATTAGAGATTAGCAATGACAGCAGTTATAGTCCATTATACATAATTTCCAGCTCCCAGTAATGATTTTCAATGTTATCCAGATTTGAGGATCCATGCTTGGTATAGTTGTCCATATAGAAATGCTATGTAAAAATATATATTTTTTGAAATGACAGTTTTTAATGAGCACCCTGTATTTTTAGAGAATTCTACATCTTGAGAGCATTCTGCTTTTTTCTAAAAGCACTTAAAAAGCATGTGGCAGAATTATCTGAATTTTTGGTCCCATGCCTGAGCTAAGATTGTCCCCACTGCACCAGACTCCCACTAAAGCCTCTGGTTAAATCCTGGCTCTGGGCTAATGAGAACCAGCCAGTACTGAAACACTAACTCCACAACTGCAATCTCTCTGATCTTCTGTTATTTTATTATTTTTAACTTCCTCTATCCCAAGGCTGCTTCTGCTGCACTCTCCTCAAGAGAAGTGACAAGAGTGCAGCTGCAGGCTCTGAGGCAAAAACTGTGACAGTTGTGCTCTACAGATTGGCACGTAGCACAGGGCAAAAATTAATGCAGAATACCTCTGGTATATTTTATCTACAGGCAGAATCACATCTACATAATAATTTGTGTGTGATATTTTATTTCCTCAAACTGTGAAGAACCTTTACACATTACAGTGCTGTAGAGTAAACTGATGTTATAGTTATGCTTTGAAGGCTGTTGATTAAACACCTTGTGACAAACATTTCCAAGATTTCTATTGGGATTACTCATGTTTGAAGTAGGTTTTGCACCTCAGAGTACAACATTTATTAATTTCTTCTGCGCTAAAGAAAGCAAATTATTATTTGATTCATTGGTCTTGAGTGACTCAGCCTACAATAGGACAGGTAGCAAATTTGGAGAATACAAACAAATTTCTCAAGTCAAAAAATACCCCAGTGATCATTTAATTACTATTGGCACATTTTCTACTGAAATGCTCTGGAGGCAACGAAATACTGTGGTGATGGGACTGCGAGGTACCCTGACAGATTTATGGAAGGGGATGTGAAGTGAACTGTCCCTGGGGCTTTCCTGCCCCGTGCCCATCTCTGCAGGTGCTGGGTGAGATATTGGCAGTGTTTTATTTATTGGGCTCTTGGCTCTGGTGCCAGGCGGTGCCGCAGCAGCAGCCTCGGCCTCACCCTGCCATGCCTGGATGGTTTCAGCTCCTGGGGAGGTTGAGGAAGGGTGAAGGTTGTTGGGATGCTCTCTGCCCTCCCATGGCAGCAGCAGGGAACACGGGAGGGGTGGATGGAGCTCTGCTGGAGGAGGTGTGACCCAGAAGGAACTGCTTGATCCCCTCTAAGGACTGTGGGGATGGAGAGGGGAGTTACCTCCCACACTTACCCAAACTGCTGGGCTTGTTCGTGGAGAGAGAGCTTGTCTCTAGTGCTGGCATCACACGAACTTAATTTTTAAAAAGAAATAAAATAATCATGACTGGGCATTTTTTTTCTAGCTAGCAATTCCTATGCTTCACTGAGAAAGTCCTCGTGAGAGGTTATAAAAGCTGAACTGCTTCTACTTTCTGGCTGTGGTTATCAGTAATTTTATATCTGTACTGGGATTTGTAGGTGCAAAGGAGGAGCTTTTGTGCAAACTTACATTGTCTGTATCACCCTCCTGTGTTATCAGTCACTAATTTGCCAATGTAGCAGATTTCTAAAGGGAAATATGGACAAACAGGAGGAGGGGTGGACTTGGGACCAGGAAAACAACGAGGGGGAAAAGAGGGGTCATTACAGTTGGTGGAAAGGAAATCTATGGACATGTGGAATGTGCAAATCATTACAATCTTGCCCAAACATTAGGGATCAAAGAACTATGCAAGATTTTGCTCTCTGATCTGTTTCTGAGATTCATCAAAATAATGCCAAAAAGCAATTTCTTCTTAGCCTTTATCTGTTACAGAAGCTGTATATAGCCATAGAAATATTCCTGTTTTCCCAGTATCACTTTAAAATCGATTAGTAAGATTATAACTGTTACCTTGAATTTCCACTTTCTGGAGGAATGCTCCATATGCAGTTCCATATAATGGCTCCTCTGAAGGCAGTGTGAAGTTATATAGCTGTGTACTTATCAGTAGGGTTAATAGACGATTTCTAGTTATCTCTAGGGGTAAGGATAGAAAAATCTGCTGAATGGAGATAAAGAGCAGAATTTGGGTGATATTCTGAGCATTTTAATGGTCTCAATTTTGCCATGAAAAAGAGGAAGGTTTTTAGATGCTGCTCCACCAGACTGTGCTTGTATTTCAGGTCCATATGAGAAAGATTCACCTCCTAGTATTAGTTGTCTGATCTCAGTTCCTTCTGTTCAGAGAGGAGAAGCTGTGGCTGTTCCAAGGGACAGGTGCCTGTTGAGGGCACCTCAGTATCTAATATACCAAGTGCAGAAGGAGCCCGAGCAGCTCCTTTGGTGCCTCGTTCTGTTGTGTTCTGTGACTGGTGTCAAGTGGGGCAGCTGAGATTTCTCTTTAACATTTCTCCCTGCTGGAGGGAGCCTGGGTCCTGGCCAGTGCGTGGTAGCATTGCAGCAAGAAAAGCAATCCTCTTTCTCTTCTAATTAGGTGGATTGCTGTGCTCTAACATCTGGAAAACCTGGGACTAAATGGCACAGAGCAGCAGGACAGGAGAGGAGAGGTGTATATATATATATGTGTGTATGTGTGTGTGTATTCATGTTCTGATGTAAAATGAGAGGCTGCTTAGGTTATCAGACAGAGCCCAGCAACTTTGCCAGACAGCATATAATTAGGAATCTGTGCAAGTGGACATGTTCTGAATTGCTGGATAAATACAGCTTTATTCCTAGGTATAAACCAGACATAATATTGCAGTAGAATCCCACTGGGTTCCTGTCACTGGCTAAAATCTGGGATATGACAGGTCTTTTAGAGGGATTCTGCTGCTTTCCAGGTGTAATTGCCATTGCAGTGATTGGTGCCATCTAAACTGTGTGTTTTAATGTAGGGGCTCTGCAGAAATGGCAGTAAGTAGTTCTGCTTCTGAAGACAAAGAGATTCACAAGTGCAATGTAAAAAAGAAAAAAAAGCTTACTGTAATTTATATGCATTTATATTTATTGTACTTGTAATTTATCGAAGCTGTAACTTCCCTGTTGAGGGCTGAAACTGCAGAAGAATAATTCTTTTGTAAGTAACTACTTCTACTACTTTTGTAAGTAACTACGTTTACTTACTTTAGTGAGTAAAGTACTTACAGAGAATTTCTTCCATGGTTTTGGTTCTCCCACACCTTGATGGAATAACGTGACTGCAAACTGCACTTTGTTGGAGTACCTGAAAGTTTAATTTGAGCAGGCATCTCTGGTTCAGCTGTCCATTAGGCTTGCAGAGGAGAGTGCTCCACTCAGCTTCTATCTGACAAGCGCCTCATTTGTATGTTAATGTTGAGTTGTGATTTCCAGGGAAGGCATTCAGCGTGTTGTAAAGGGCCTTACTGGCAGATTGCAGCTAAATTGATGCTCGACTCACTAAATATTTACCCTACACATCCCACTTAATATGTCCAAAACCAGGCATACTGTGAAATCCTGAAACCTGATTCTGTGCTTATGAAAGTCAGGAAGCCTGGTAATGTCAGCATGGAGCCGAGCAGAGCCTTGGCGCTGCCAGCACGGCCCCAGCCTTTCCCTGCAACCTCCCTCCCATTCCCATTCCCATTCCTATTCCCATTCCCATTCCCATTCCCATTCCCATTCCATGCTGCTGCTCCCGCCCGGGGCTCACCTGGCTGCTCCTCAGTGCCAGGGCAGTGCTGTCCCCGCTTCTCCCGCCCTCAGTTCCCACAGCCCCGCTGCCCCTCCTTCCCCAGGGCTGGCCCTGGTCCCGGGAGGATGCATCCTGAGGCACAGCTGAGGAGCACCGTGGTCTCACTGGCTCCTTGCCACGTGGGAACCACTGGGAGAACTGTTTTGGGGTAGGAGAGCTGTAGTAATGCCTTTGCCCTCAGATATCCCTAATGTGCTAAAGCTGGGGCAGCGGTGAGAGCTGGGTTGGAGACCTCTTTATTCTCACCTGTTTGTTTTTATTCCCAAGCCTGCTCTCCCAACGAGTTCCAGTGCAGTAACAAGTCATGCATCTCCATCATCTTCGTGTGTGACGGTGACAATGACTGCGGGGATGGCAGCGATGAAAGGAAGTGCTCCCCTCTGACCTGCAACCCCAACGAGTTCCAGTGCAACAACAGCATGTGCATCCCGGAGCCGTGGGTGTGCGACAACCAGCCCGACTGCGAGGACCAGTCGGACGAGTCCATGGAGAGGTGCGGCTACGACGCCAAGGCCCTCAACACGTGCGCGGCCCACGAGTTCCAGTGCGGGAACGGAGAATGCATCCACCTCAACTGGAAGTGTGACGGGGACGAGGACTGCAAGGACAAGTCTGATGAGCAGGACTGCCGTGAGTGT
The DNA here is from genome assembly GCA_037013685.1 of Acridotheres tristis. NCBI lineage: Eukaryota > Metazoa > Chordata > Aves > Passeriformes > Sturnidae > Acridotheres > Acridotheres tristis. Next base: position 6,337,649 of record CM072895.1, read on the forward strand.
CTGCAGGGCCCAGGGCTCTCTGGGCTGGCGAGGAGGGGTCGGGAGGCTGCTCCGGGCTGTGTTTGAAGGCAAGGCTTTGATGTCTGAGCAGCAGCTGTGCCAGACAAGGAGCGCTTGTGTCCCACATGACAAGGCTGGGTGCCCAGCCCAGCAGGGTCAGGTGTTTTCCACACTCCTTTTGTGCTTTTTCCTTGAGAATCCATAGAGGAGGTGTAAGAGCTGTTGGATGGTACTGTGCCTCAGAATAGAGCTGTTTCACTAGAAAGACAAGGAGTGAAAAATGGGAAAAATGTTCAAAGCCCTCAGGCTGTGTGGTGGGGTCACAGCCTGGAGGTTAGAAGCTGTTGTGCTAAAGGGAATATATGATCAACAGAAAAAAATAATTCATTTTCTGCCTCTGAAGTTGCAGTGTACTGAACAAGGCAGTCAAGAGAAGTACCTCTGAAGAATCCAGTTTAAAATACATTTTGAGTTTGGCTTGGTAAAGACATAGAGCAAATAAATAATGAATTTCTTTTCAGCTGGCTTTAGGCATTTAACATGCTGGTGTTGGTATGTGTGGTATTTTGAATGTTTCATCCATTTTTAGCCACTAAACTGTTCAAGCTGGTCACTTACCTGAGGAGGGAGAGAGAAAAAATCAAGAGCAAAATGTTCTGCTAGAATATTCATAATGACAAGATTGAAATTAAATATTTACATATTGTTTATATTTAGCAGCTCTGACATTGGGCCACCTCTGGGGAGGAAGGCAGCAACTAGCTGCAAACCCAGGGATTTTTGCAAGGTATCTAAGAAAATTTATCACTTTTGCCAGCAACATCTTTTCATACCCATGATGATACTAAGGCCAGGCTGGTGAGCAGCTGTGTGGGAGAGGGAGCTCCCTTCCAGGAGCTGGGGATCAGACTCTCTTCCACGCAGAGAAGCAGATATAAATTCAGTGGCTTCTTTAACAAGAGGAGGATGTAGTGAATCCTGGACACCACTGTTTGCACTGCAGGACAGCAGGGGGATGAGCCACAGGTTACTCTGGAGCTGCTGTGCCTTTAAAACAGACAAGGACTACTTTAAGAGAGGCAAGGGCTGAATAGGAGAAGCCAAAAATGTTTTGTTAGGAAGAGAGCAGCTTTGGCTGTCGGGTACAAGGCTGTCAACCCCTCCCAAGGAGGGGTGGATTGGGTAGGCTGTCTTTTCCTTCATCTCCAAGAATGTGCTAAAGTTGCTGACAGAGCTCTTGGGCAGCAGGTACCCAGGCAGTACTGCCAGGCTCTGAAGGATCACGGGGAGCATGGAGTCAGGAGACAAAGCTGGTCCTGGCTCTGTTTCAGGAAAGCCATGCAGAAGCTCAGCTGCTGGAGATAGGCACTGCTGGCTGGGGCAGCCTGGGTGCTTTGGTGCCTGTTTTCATTCTGAGGTCTCCCATGGGCAGTCCTGTACCCGTGTCCCCTCCAAATCAGCAGGCAGTGGCAAGGGCTGTGTTACAAACAAAGGTGAAGAACTGGTGTGTCTGGTACAGGGGACTCCAGCAGAACTGATCTCTGTCCCAGGGGATGCATTCCCTGCAGTGACAGCAACCTGAGAGGATGGCTGAGTTAGGACAGCTCAGGAGAGGGAAATAGAGGGAGAGCTCCCTTCTATTGTCAGATGGAGAAAGAGGAGAGCAGCTCACTGATGGTGCTTTCTGATGAAATGCCTCTTAGATTTCAATCCTTGTTCAAACTTGTCTTAAGTCTTTTACAGGCCCCATTTATTTTGACGTTTTGCTGGGTGAGAGGAGTGGGACTGTGCCCATGTACCTTCCAGAGGCTGAGGGCCCACTGTTTCCCAGCCTCTTTCCTTGGTGTGACAGGCACCAGCCATGTTCAGCTGAGCTCAAACTGCAGAGCCATGAGGCCTGAAGGAGCACAACTCCACCAGCCTCCCTGAGCTGCAGAGCAGCCTCAGCCAGCAGCACTTCCAGAGGCACCAGAGGCAGCTGCCAGGGCAGAGGACACAGCTGGACACCACTGCAGCACAGCACGGTGCTGACAACCAGTGGAGAAAGGGGGAAATGTGGCAGAAGTGACTTGAGAGAATTCTGAGTAGTGGAGATTTAGCACAATAAGGGTCTCTTTCCAGAAAGTCTCAGTCCAACACAATGTGCAGTTTGATACCTGAGAGAAACAAGCATGAGAGCTGATTCTGCTGCTTTCAGTCCTGGGGATTGGGAAACACTGGATTCAAAGCTCCATTGTTTTAGCTACCTCAGTGCTCCTCTGCACAGAGTGCATGATTCTGGTTGCACCCCAGTGCCACAGCAGTGTGTGAGATGGGTGGGATTCTCTGAGGTAGTAACCAGGAGAGGCCTTGCAGCACTGGGTGCTCATGTAGCTGATATGTTGGCTGGGTCAGAGCCAAAATTAATGTTGCTTCTCCATCCTAAATGCAGCTGTTGCTGGGGTGCACCTGCCTGCAGTAAGAAAGGGACACTGGGAGCTCTGCAAACTCAGTGTCATTGCTCATTTATTGGACTGAAGAGTTTAGGGACCTTTATGATTCTTTTCCTCTCCAGAAATTCTCTGTTTGAGATCAGTATCATGGGGCATGCAGAGAATCACAGGTGTGTGGCACAGCTCTGTCCCCTTAGCAATGGGTATGGCACATGGGACTCGATTAAAACTGCACATCCCACCACTACATCTTCTCTTGCAAATGGGGATCATATATAGGGTTTGTGCAGTATAAACAGAGGAATGGGAGCTAATGCTTTATAAAAAGTCATGAGGCCATCACCCGTCATTTGTTATAAACATTTTGGATTGGTAAATGAGTAGAGCAGAAATGAAGGGTGACAATTGGTGAACAGGTTTTGGCAGCGAGACAGCAAATGAATAGGAGGGAATGAGTCATTTCAGGAAAGCTGTGTGAGAACATTGAGTGGCTGGGGTTTTTTCCATAGCATATATATTCAAATATGTATATATGTATATTTATAAAACGAACATTAGGTTAGATTTATTAGTCTCCAAATCTGGAATGGTTATATTTTAAGATGTCCTTTGCAACTTGCGTTAGGGCATCCAGGAGGGAGAATAAATAATGCTTACAACTGACAGCACGAAAACAGAACCCCCGAGACCTGACCTCACACTCTCCTGCCTCTGTCTCCCTATCTATAAAATGGGATTGATGTATTTTGCAAATGTTGCTATTTTCTTTTTTGGGGAGGAAGGAAAAAAAAACCAGAAACCAGAAGAAACTGAGGGTCAGGTTTGGAGTCTGGAATATACCTGCTGAGTTTGAGTGATGCAGCTTTGTGCACAGGATTTGTAAATGGGAAGTGTGTCTCTTCGAGGGTGCCTGTTAATTTAGCAGGGCTTTGGTAATTTGTTTTGTATTTGTAGACAAATGGTATACATTGTATATAGGTCTTTGGTAATTTGTATTTGATTTGCAGAGGAGATGGCTGTAAAACTATTGAGATTTCACTGATTTAAACCTTCCAAATTAGGCACAGCAATTTTCTGAACATCTTGTGCAAATAAACAGCACAGCTCTTCCCTCTTCTTGGGTTATTGCTTTGCCGTGGGAATGGCCTTAATGGGAACCTGCTGTCAGCTCTGCCAGTGGGGCTAAGATGGGTTAGTGTCTCGACTTCAGGATAACATGGAGTTCTCCTGAAAAGTGCAGAAAAAAATAGAAATTCCATACATGCATTTTAATGCCTTTGTAATCCATAAGAGTCCTTATTGTATCTGTCTTTTCTAGATGTCTGTTAAGAAGCTCAGGGGCTGTTCCCCGAAGGTCTGAACTTCCACAGCTCTGGTGGAGTGAGAAGTGAGCCAGGAAACCCATCCTGGTCTCCAAACTTCTGTCTCTTCCAGAATCAAAGCTTTGTGCAGTGGAGTACAGCCCCACATCTGTGTTTTGCAGTCTCTGTAGCAATTGAGCTAAAATTGTGCTGTCATTTTTCTCTCAGTCTTGTGGTGCTTGTGCAGCATTGTCTTTGCAATTCCTACAAAATTCTCCTTAATTTTAATTCATTTTAGGATTAGAAACCTTTCTGTTATTAGCATTTAGCTATAACTGCTTTTTAGGAGAGCTTTGAAAATTACAATTGAAGACAATTATAGGCTTTATAACAGCTGTCTTCCAAATCTGTAGGTTTTGTCACGCAGATTTATTTGATAAACTGGAGACCTGTTTCTGCTCCAGAAAAGACAAAACCCCATTGGCTTTAACTACATGTTACACTTTTGTGAGGGGTTAATATTTATAGTCAGAAATGGAGGACTATCTTATCCTACCTCCACACATAGAAGTTGCTACAGAAAAGGTGAAGCAAACTGAAGACAAGAAATAATTGTGGCAAAGGAATTTTCAGCGAGGAAACAAAAAGCCTTGCAGTGGCCAAGGTTTAGCTTGGCAGAAGTCAGGGTTTCCTGTGGAGGAGGCTTTCTCCATGGTCAGGGCTTCCCCAGGCAGGTGGCTGTACATGCCAGGAACAGTTTAAGCAGAAGTGACTCTGCCTCCTTGCAGGAGTTCTTGGTGCCATTGCCAGACTTGTGGTCTGTGACTCTCCCAGACCACAGCTTTGTTTCTTTCTCTCCTACATTTTTCTGCTTTTGGTAGAGCAGCAGGTCCCACATGCTTAGTTTGGAGCTGCTGTCCCAGATGTCCCACTGAGGTTTCCCATTCCTGTGCCTGGGTTTATTAGCTGAAACGTGGCAGCACAGCTGGTCCTATAACTGTGTTTATTGCTTGGGATTTTTTTCTCACTTTGCAGCTTTTTATGAATATAGTGCATATGGCTTTCCTCTCCAAGGAGCAGTGCTATTTCCAAACTTTTCTCATGTGAATAATGTCTATTTCTAATGACAGGATTTCTCCCTTACCCCACCAGCCCTCCAGTTGTGGCTTTTCCTGTCTCTGGTGCCTTTTGCTGGCTGAAGATGCACTAGAACTAAGTCCAGTGATGCAGTCATGGACCTGGATCCTGCATCCTGTGGGATGCAATCACCAATAATGTGGAGTCTTTGTGCAACTGATACTTTATAGTATTCATCCTGGCTCACTTCATGTCTGCAGCTCTCCTGGGTTATCTGAAAGTAGTCATTTTTATATTAGAACCAGTTTGTCAAATTGTCCAGGGCAGTCTGCAGACAGCTTTCACCTCCCATGTAGTAACACCAGTGCTGGCCTCCCCTCACTACTCAGAGGCAGTGATTTTCTGTCAGACCACACCAGGACACAATCACATGATGGAAAGGCTGGAATCAGGAGCTCTCCAGGGTGTGCTGCCTTAATAGGATTTTACGAATACATCTGATGGGTCCCTGAGAAGGAAGCTGCAAAACATGTCCCAGGAATGAGGAGCCTGTTTTGCCAGGCTGCCTGTACCCTGTGTAAGAACAGGGCTGATCCCAGCTAGGGAGGTCTCTCATTCATTCTAACTTGAGGAGGGAAATATGACAGCTTTTAGCATGGTCAATCCAGATGTCTGGTTTATATTTTTCCCCAACTTTGTTTATCAGATCTGGTTTGAGTCTGTTATAATCTGACTCGGACAAATGAATCTGAGGCATGAAAACTGGGCTGATATTGCTGAGGTGTTTAGGGCTGGAAACCCCAGGAAACACCACAGAGCAGTGGAGCTCTTCTGCCTTCCAGTGGGCTTTTGGCTCATGGGCATTCAGTAGCCTGATGATTGTGTCTCGTTGCTGCCTTCATTGCTGCTGTGGCCACACTGCCTTGGCAGAGTCACTACAGGTCTCTTCCCTGGGCCTTAGCCCAAAGATGTTTTGAAAAGTATCAGAAATGTAATTTTTTCTGAAGGAAGGAGAGCTGAGGAGCAGTTGCCTTTGCCTACCCAGTGTCACTGTACACTCTCAGCTAGAAAGCAGCCGGGCCTCACACAGACTGCAGCCCCCAGAGCTGCTCCACTGCTGGGAGTTTTGCTGCTTGCTTGCTTCGTTCTGTGTCACCTGAGAAGCTTCACTGCGGCACTGTGCCCTCATATGGGATTTGATGCTGTTTTCCCAAGGATGTAGAGGGTGATCTGGGACAGCAGAGGGGCACAGGAGAACAGTGGCTGAGGCAGCTGCTGCCTCTGTTGCTTTGGTGGAAGCAGCCGATTGACACTTGCTGACAGAGGATGCAACCCCAGCAGTGTCAGAGGGACATGGCTGATAGGTACCATACAAATGACTGAGTTCTGTGTGGCTGATGCTTGAATATGTTGTTTTAAAGCTCTGGTGACCTGCCAGCCAGATGAATTCCAGTGTGGTGATGGGACCTGTATCCACGGAGCAAAGCAGTGTGACAAGGTGCACGACTGTCCTGACAACAGTGACGAGGCCGGCTGTGTCCAAGGTGGGTACAGGTGCTCCTCTTTACTCCATGGGGTGAATCTGCCAGGGCTGTGTGGCCTCTGGAAAGGGAAGAGACCCCTGCTGCTCCTCTGGGCTGTGCCAAGCTGCTTCCTGTACAGTTTTAAGCCATTCTGGCAGTGGGATTGCTTGGGAGAGATAATTGCTGACCAGGCAGACTGCGTGACTTGAAAAGTTCTTTGCATGTTGCTCAGGCTCAATGTTCATTTGCTTAATCCCATCCCATTTCTGCTAATGACACCCTCCTGAGCTTTATGTCAGCCTGTTTGTTGTCACGAGCCTCATCTAACTTAGTTGCTTTCCTCTCTTGCCCCACATGACAGAGTCAGCATGTGAAAGTCCCAGCAAGTTTCAGTGTAAGAGTGGAGAGTGCATTGACGGAGGCAAAGTGTGCGATTCACATAGAGACTGCAGGGACTGGTCTGACGAGCCTCTGAAAGAATGTGGTACAGTACTTGCCTTCTACGTGTTGCTCCTGTTGTAACTGCTTCCCCTCTTCTCCATCTGGTGCTCACAGCTTTGAGTGTAACCACATGTAGCTGCTAATGCTATTTCTCACTCTGCTCCTCTTTCCTTGCCTTTATTCTCTCATCACCCTTCATATGAATATAATTAGTAGCTTAGTCTGATCATCTGTAAGTTTGAACTGTGCCCTTCTCCACTCAGTTTTTATTCTTGGAGGGTTGTATGAACAGAGCATGGGACTAGGAATGAGGAATTCCCCCTCTGCCCAGATACTAGTGTCCTTCACAACACAGACCAGTTTATTTAATCTCATTGCCTAAATTATATTTGAATTCTAAGATGTTGATAACACCATAAAAATACAGCATTGGGAACATGCTTTGAATGTTCCAATGTAGAGTGGCAGCAACCCCTGAGAGAGGTCTTAAGCCATTTCTGAGTGTAGTGGTTTTGATTGTACATGTTGTTGCTGCTTCCCTCAGCAATGACAGCAGGCTGCTCCCTGCAGTGTCCTGCCAGCTCTGGGCTGTGGGAATGCCAGGAAAGTTGGGGCTGATGGAGCCAGGGGAACAGAGCCCAGGCCACAGAGCCATGCCCTTCTCTACAGAACAGTCCTCTCTTGCCTTTCCCACCAGGCATTGTGGGCACCAGCCCTGATCTGCAGCATTACTCAAATACATTTATTGTTTTCCCCAATGCAGAGATGTCTCCAACAGGCATCTCCTTCCATGACATCATGGAGCTCAGTGGCTGCCCCTTAAATAACTCCTGTTCAGGAAGAACTGTCAGTCTGTCGCTGTTTTAGACAAGGAAGAGTGTGTGCATGCCTAGTGAAGATGCTCCTACCTCATGCTTCCTTGCTTTCTTCCACTAATCCACATCTCCCTGTTTCTCTGAGTGGGTGTTGCAGTTGTCTGTCTGTGGAGGTCTCCCAGCAAAACTGGCAGCCCAGTTTGTCACAGGAGACTGGGCAGTAGCACAGCTGGGCTGATGCTCAACCCAGTGGTCGTGGTGCCATGATTGGTGCAGCCCTGGGCTGGCAATGAGGTGTTGGCCGAGTTGGGAAGCAGAGAAAAGCCCCGAGAGGAAGGTGTTTCTTGAAGGGCACAGTGCTGTGGGTTGCTGTGACTGTAATGCCCCCACACAGGTTATCCCCACAGGAGGCAGTGGTGCAGGACACACTCCCCAGCTCAGTGTGTATGTCTGGCCATGCTAAACTCTGCAGTGCCCTCTGAGAGTCCCCCAGAAAAGCACTGCAGAAGGCAAGACAACACTTGGCTATTTTAGTTAGGCAGGGAATATACTGCTGAAGTTTGGGTGAAGAGCAGCAGCTGCCCAGGGTCCTCCTGCCTGACTCTGCCTAGCTCGTCCTCAGCTCCTCTTGAGAAGTGCAGCAAGTGAACCAGCTCTTGATTTACAGCCCCTAAATCCATTCCACAGAGCACCTCTGAAACCATGGGAATCACCTGAGTGCGAGTTTGCTTGTTAATCAAAACAGCCTTTGTGGTATTTTGCAGAAAGCAGTTGTGCATGTTGATGACCCAATTTGCTACAGACCCATGCAAGTGTAGGAATAGGAGATTTCTGTCCATAAATGTCACTGAACAGTGACAACACACAATGGGACTGTGGACACCTTCTCGGAGCCTTGTGAACTTGCTCCATTGATTATGTATTGATATCGCTATATGTACCTGCTAGGAAGGTGAAAGCATCCCAGAGCTGAGACTGATTCCTTCTGGCATGGTATTTTCCCAGTCTTACTGACTTAATTGGGTTGTGGTTGTTTCCATTTTCTTTCAAAAGCAATGGTTTAATGGCTCTGCTGTGCTGCTCACCTGCAGTGTGCTAACAAGCAAGAAGTAAAAGATAAATTAATAATTTTCCTTTAAATTGCAACATAGACTGGAGCAAATCAGTTTTCCTTGTTCTGGTGAGTCCACTATCCCTGAAATCCTATGGCTCCTGTTCAGCAGTCTTCCTTAAGGAGAGAACTTTCTCTTCACCTTTTGTAGGTCAATTACAACAAGAAAAAATGTTTTCTCTGACAGGAAACCAGCTGTTCCCAACCTCTCATTCAGTTCTACTTTCAAGGATCCATTTATTCTGTTTTTCATTTCCACACTTGAGAGCAGGATCAGAGAGGTGGCCTTGGATTAGAAAAGGCCCCAGGACAGGGTGGGGGCTGTTGCTTCATAAATTGCACACTGGGGCTGCTGGGGGCTGCCAGCAAAGACTGTTGTGGGGGACATGTTTGTGGGAGGACTGTATGTCAGTGCTAATGGAGTATCTCTGACAGACTGCATTTCAGCGTTTTCTGGAATTTTTCATATAGATCATTCGTTGGAGCTAGATGGGAAAATAGTACAGTATTTCAAAATAGCTGGCCCCTGGGAGATAAGAGTCCCCCAACATGAATTATTAAAGCTCAGAGAGACTGTTCAGAAAAGTCAACATGAACCAGCGCATGGGGAAGGAGGAGAATGCTGGAGAGAGCCCTGAGGTCCCTTGGAAGTTTCTCACATGTGGCAGAACAGCTCAAAGCAGCAGCTCTCTGATGGGATGAGATGCAGAGACTCACATACTCTGTATCCCCAGGGCTCCTCATTCATTCAGCCACTAGCTTTGAGTCCAAATGATCCCCCAGCGTTGGTTTGGAATAATAAAGAGCAAGAAAGTGATACAGTGGAGGCTTCCTGTCTCTGAAGGCACTTGTGCTCTATGGGGCTAGTACCAAAACTGATAGAAATGGGAAAATTTCTGAGGAAGTCTCTTAATTTTATTCAATCTCACAACTAAAAGCCCCCATTTGTCATAGGTGATCTGTTTATCCCCTGCAGGTGTTAATGAATGCTCTATGAACAACGGTGGCTGCTCACACATATGCAGAGATTTGAAGATTGGTTACGAGTGCGAATGCCCGCCTGGATACAAGCTTCTGGATAAAAAAACGTGTGGAGGTAATTGACATGCAAACAGCAGTCCCTTGTGTTTCACCATAGAGAGACGTGATTATATTCACTTGAGCATTGCTCCATCACAGATGGTTTGATTTCAAGTTATTGATGGGTTTCAAACACTCCTTTCAGACATAGATGAATGTGAGAATCCAGACGCTTGTAGCCAGATCTGCATTAATTACAAGGGAGACTACAAATGTGAGTGCTACGAAGGATACGAGATGGACACCCTGTCCAAGAACTGCAAAGCTGTAGGTAAGACAGTGCTACAGGCACTAAAACTCTGCTTGCTCAACAGCACAGCTCCGTTAAGAAAACACACTCACAGGGCTGGGGCAGGAGAACGGAAACAAAAGGAAACACGCAAAGCAAGCAAAGACATTTCACTGCGAGCAGCACAGAGCTGCTGCAGCAATAGCAGATGTGTCTCTAGGCAAGAACTACTGATCATGCAGATCAGAATATTTTAACAGTGTACAGAGCAAGATTGCAATCACTACTTGGATGTTTGAAGCTGAAACTAGAAAAGAAAGTCTCTTGACAGGTGTTATTGAAAACAGTGCAGCAAAAACATTTAGTGGTAGTAGAAAACATCCTGATTAAAACAGGGTAGCTGAGCCACCCCTCCACCCTCCCAGCTGTAAGTCACCAAAATCTGGCTCAGGATTTTGCACTGAAATTAACTGAAGATGAGGCCATTCCCCAGAGCTTCGCTTGTGGCTTATCAGAACAGGCCATCCAAGCACCAGCATGTGTCCAGGGACCACAGGGGTGCCTGTGGGTGACAGCCCTGCCTCTGGAGCAAGTTTCCACTTGCTTCCAGTGTGGTGTTAAGCTTCTGTACAAACACAGGTATCAGTGACTGATAGTTCCATTGTTGTCTGAGAAATGAAAGCTGAATCCAGCCCTTGGGACAGCTGCTGAAGTGACAAATGTGCTGATTTTCTGTGGTAGGCAAGAGTCCGTACCTGATCTTCACCAATCGCCATGAGGTCCGTAAAATAGACCTGGTGAAAAGGGACTATTCCCGTATCATTCCCATGCTGAAGAACGTGGTGGCACTGGATGTGGAGGTGTCAACAAACAGAATTTATTGGTGTGACTTGTTCTACCGAAAAATCTACAGGTAAGGGGCAAGAGAGGATGTGTGTGCTGGTCCCTTCCCAAAGCTGCATTCCATCTGTATCCCCTAAAGCAGTCCAGGGAACAGTGCAGGGTACAGGGCACCTGAGGGCTTTTCTGCCCTCACGGGATTACCTATTGGGGCCCAGACTTGGTAATTTTTTGGGGGGGAATTGATAAAAGACATCAGAGGCTTGTGCAGTTATCTCTTTGATAATACAGGGTGACATTTCATCAATGCCAGATCCTGCTGCACTTGTGCAGTTAAATGTAGGCTCTTGTTTCCTGAATCATGGATACTGCAAAGCAGGGCCGAGGCGTGCCATGCTGTGAGTGTTGTATGGGAGGCCACAAAGGACCTGGCATCTGGAAGCACAAAGCAGGCAAATGGTGGGAGCAAGGAGGCACAGCACAGACACAAGCTGCTGCCCACTGCAGTCTCTGGTAGACTGGATTTAAATTCACAGCACCTGACCACAATACACTTTCTGTAACTCTTATTCTTGCTCCTCCTTCAGCTATTTTTATGGCATCCATCACAGTTATTATGTGCTGGGGCTTGTGAGTGTGCTTAGCCAAAAAAGCCTTTAATTTATGTGCTGAAAATCCCCTGTGTATATTCTGATTTGCACAGCTATTGCAGCTTCTGCAGTGGTTTGCTCTGGATTTCAGCTAATGATCATGCACAGACTGACTGGTGTCAGCATGTGGGAGCCAGGCCAGGGTTTCTGCAGGCTCTGGTAGCTCCCATGTCCTGCAGGGATATCTACCAGGCTGTGCTGGGTGTTGATCACCAGTAGCTGGGCAGGTACCCTGAGGGGCTTGTGGGGCTCTGAAAGTGGGGGGGATGGTTCAGAAGAAAGCTGTCAGCACTCACTGGGTCTGTCTGGGCCAGGGGTGAGTTCATACACAGAGAATTATCCAAGGCACTGTTCCTCCAGCTCCAGCAGCAAATATGCTGGGAGTCCCTGGGAACAAGCAGTCTGTGGTTGAAGCTATTGCAAGGTGAAAACTGTGATACAGGAGGTAATCACTAGCAAGAGATCTCATCTTTCATAATGGTCACCTCACTTGCCTTTCCAGATCCTGTCCTGTTGTGGTGATGTCTCTTTTGAGGTGTCAGATCTTTTACAATATTTAGTTACTGGGAGAATTGAAATGTCACCTGTATTTGAGCCCTTCCATTGTGGAAGCTGTGGGAGCCTCTTGGCTCTCCCTCCTGTGCAGGCACAGGCAGGGAGCAGGGAACAACTGTTCCACTGGCAAGGGATTACTTGGCCTGGAGCTGTGCACTGAGAGCACGGGGTGCTCGTCACGCTGCAATACTGGAATCTTGGGAGCACTGTCAGATGCCCATGGAGCCTTGAGGTACCGTTCCTGTGGTGCTGGGTCAGAGACAAATCAAAACCATTCTTATAGGGAAGATGCAGCAGTGTGCTGGTCACCCAGGCTGACTCTGCATGGCCATTCCAGTCCTGACTGCAGACTGTAAAACTGTCAGGAATTCCTGGGTTTCAGTTCCAAGGCTCTAATCTGATATTGGAGAACTCAGCTCCCATACAATTCACCTTCTCATTCCATGAGCAAAGGCAGGATGGGCAGTGAAGAGAGGATGTGAAGCATCTTACGATTTCAAATGTTTGGGGTGAGGGGCAGAAACTTCCTGCTGTTTTATAACTGTTTTGAGTTTACTGAGTTATTCTAAGAGGCTTCTACAAACACCGATGCAAACTCAGAATAACTAATTTCAGTTCACTCAGCAGAATTGATATTGAGAGCAGAATCAGCCTGTGTGGTTGTGGGAGCAACATTCCAGTTATTTATGAAACATCTATGTGGAGTCTGCTGCCTTTCATTATCATTTTGAAAGATTTTGAGGCTGCCACTAATATTTAGTGAACATTTTGTTTGTATCTAGTGAAATCACTTGCCAAATTAATGCAGCTTCATGAATTCCTTTGATGAATCATAATTAGCTACACAGCTCCTAATTCTGCGGTACATTTAAGCACACTTATTGCATGCTCAGTTCAACTCTGCTTAGCAGAGCCCTGGAGATTATATTTTTAATGTCCATAAATCCCACAAATCAATGCTGTTGAAGTTAACATGCCCGAAGTCAAATGTTTTCCTGAATTGTGCAGTTGTAGTAGGAAGCAGGTAGAGCAATGAAAAGAACAGTTCCCTACTACGGAAATGCTGCCATATGGGAACAGGGAAATAAGAGGCTATAGGGGAAAGCAGAAGGTTGCCCGAGCACCATAAGGGTTCCTGTGTCAGCCACACTGCCCCTGGGCCCAGCTCTGGGAGCCGTGTGGGAGCCCTGTGACCTCCTGTCCCCACAGCGCCTACATTGACAAAGCGAGTGACACGGCCGAGCAGGAGATCCTGATCGACAGCCAGCTCAACTCCCCCGAGGGACTGGCCATTGACTGGGTCCACAAGAACATCTACTGGACAGACTCTGGAAACAAGACCATCTCAGTGGCCACTGCAGATGGGAGCAGGAGGAGGACACTTTTCAACAGTGACCTCAGTGAGCCCAGAGCCATTGCTGTGGATCCCACACAGAGGTGGGTGTGAACACCACAAACACCCCTTTGCCAACACAGATGTTCCAGTCCCCTTTTTGCCCCTCTGACAAACTTGGGGTAGTTTCATCTCACCAGGACTTTAGATGCCCTTTAAGATATATCCTGCAATGGGACTGTGGAGATGCTTTAACCAAACCTTGCCAAGGTTCCTGCTGTTAAAGACAGTTAGGGGCCAGTTCCTGTGTTCAATGGGCCTGAGCTGGTCCTGGCACAGAGGCTGTGCTGGGAAATGAAGTCTGTCTGACTTGTGTTTGGGCTATTTGGATGAGTGAATGCCAGGTACCTAACAGGCATAACAGGAGAGTTGTCAGGGGTTAGTTACTGGGGTGAGATGCTGCCTTCTAGTGCAAGTTTTGTGGCAGATTACCCAGTCCAAGAACTGAATGTGGTTCTACCAGCAGAATTAACTGCTCTAATAAAGACAGAGCCTTAGGGCACCTCCTACTCCCAGCAGTGCAGGTTTCTTAACTGGAGTCCAGGTTATTGCTTTCTTACCTCTGCCTCTCTCAGGTTCATGTATTGGTCTGACTGGGGAGACAAGGCCAAGATTGAGAAGGCCGGTCTGAACGGCGTGGGGCGGCAGGTGCTGGTCACCGACAACATCGAGTGGCCAAACGGCATCACACTTGGTAAGTGCTCAGGTCAGAGCTACAGCACCCACTGGGGATGAAGGAAATCTGGGTTTACTGTTAAGTAGGAAAACAAATCTGTAAATGCTCAAAGGCAGCTGCACACACAAATCCTAAACTGGTCTGTCACTATTGCTCACAAACTCGAGTTCCCTTATTTCAGTAGCACAAACAGGAAGTCTTGCTGCAGTCAGAACCTCATACTGCACGAGCCTTGAGTTGCTTGTCATTGTGCCTTATGGCAAAAGGAAATTTTGGGGGTGGATGCAGAACCGTGACAACCCTTTAGAAGTCTGAAAAGCATCTGAATCCTTGGTGTTAAATGTCTCTTTACCTGGGTCTGTCTCAGGAGCAGTGTAAGCATCCTGCCCTGGACTGATGAATGATGCACAGTGCATCAGGGAAAGGGACAGGGCCTGCAGAATCCATTCCCTGTCACCATTCCCTGCCTGCCCAGCTGCTCAGGGCAAATGGAACCCATCAGAGGGCTGTGATGGTCCTCACTGCCACACCAAGGAGCAGAGTGGGAAGGAGGTTTCATGGAGCAGCAGGGAACATCCTGCTCTGGACTTGGAGCTCTTTGTTTAACAGCTTGCAGCTGTGAGGTTCTCTGCTTGGCTTTGAAAATGCTGGCTGGGGCAAGACTGGAGGAGGAAATGCTGCTGCCATTACATACTGCTGAAGTGCTACTGCTGTGAACAAATAATGTTATCATTTAGTAATTAAGAAATTAATTAATGACTTGTTTAATTATATAACCTAGTTTTGCTGGCTCTCATCCACTTGCATTCTGTTCAGTGAATCCCATCCAAAATGAGGGAATTTGCTCCAGAAAGAGAAATGCAGTGCTTAGCATTTCAAATAATACTGGATCCTTTCCTCCCACTCTTACCTGCACCCTCCCCAGACTGGTTGTGGTAGGACTGTCCCCACCAGCAGATTCTCCCAGCCTGCAGCATAAGAAGGGTTTCTGGACCCAGGATTCTTCTTCACTGAAAACGTGTGAATGTCACAGCTCCCTCAGAGAGGTGTTTCATGGGAATCTCAGTAGTTGTTCTCCAACAAGAGGCCAAGGCCTGAACAACCTTGGGAGGGGATGAAGCTTTGCACTCAGGCGCTGATGGAGAGAATCTGGGAAGCCCAGACTGCTGCTCCTGGTTACAAAAGAACCTCATTGTAACCAGGCTGTCAGTCAGGCATTCCCCACACACATACAGCAGAATGTTCCTCCTTTTTAATCTTATTTATAGGGTCTTATCCCAGCATATCTGGGCACTGATTCAAAATCAAAACTAGTGTTAAAAAAAAAAAAAGAGGCCCAATAATAAAGAGATTAGTCATGCTGCCAGCAGGAAAAACATGCTGGGAAAGAGTAAAAGAGTTGCAAGAGCTGTGTGTAATTTTGCTTCATTGTGTTTTACTTTCCAGATTTGCTGAATCAGCGTCTCTACTGGGTAGACTCCAAATTGCATTCACTGTCCTGCATTGATTTCAATGGCAGCAACAGAAAAGTTCTGATCTCCTCTGTGGATGATCTGAGCCATCCTTTTGGCTTGGCAGTATTTGAGGTAAGAGTGGAAAACGGATGCAGAACAGACTAGAGCCTGTAAGAGGTCTCAGAGCTCCCCTTGATTAAAAGCTCTGCCTTTTGCACAGCATAGACCTCAGTGAGGGCAGTTGCTGCTATAGAAACCGATTAACCTCGTGTGGGTTCAGCAGGGAAATTGGTTTTTAAAGCCCTTAATCAAGAGCAAAGTGTTACCTCATGCTTCTACCTAATGCAGCACCAGTGCATTAAATGATCAGAGGAACAAAGGCTTCAACTTTGACACTCACTGTAGATAAGTTATAGCAGAGAAAGGTCCCGTTGGCTTCTGGTTCAGGAAAACCATTATTCCTCCTAGGTGAAGTGTGTGATATCTGGGCAGCTGACTTTGGGCATAGGTTTCTGCAGGTCATTGTAGCTCCTTAGTGCTGTCCCCATCAGCAGCATTTGGAAGGATCTCTTAGGTTATTTCACTTCTCTCCATCCTTCCAGGTATGAATGGCTGGGTAGAATAACAGACAACCCTTCTGCTTTTGCTAAGCTGCCCTTGTCTAGCAGTGTGGCTTTCCTTACAGAAATACTCAGGGGTTTAGGAGGCAGCAACACACACAGATGACCAAGCAGTTAAACTGTTTGGTAACTGTGATTCCTGGGTACCTCTTCCACCATTAGTTCTGTATCTTCAGTCATAGTATGCCATTCAAAAGATAGTAATATAAAAGAGAAATAGGTGCTCAGCTTCCAGCTGTGCTCTAGGCACTGGCCTCCCCAGAGATACCTGTTTAATGCAGGTCTTATCTTGGGAAAGGAAGAAAAAATCAGCAAGGTAACAAATGTTACTAGTATGGAGTGTGGCCCTTTGCTCATGATCTACTCCAGCTTACAAAGAACAAGCAGTTCAGAAACAATACAGATGCAACTTGTCTGTACCTTACCAAATTTCTGCTCCCTCACCTCAGTCTCAGAGCTACTCAGTAAACTTACACAGCACTTTGTAAACTTGTAGGAGTGCTGGGCTTTTGAACATTGCCCAAAATAGAAAAAAGCTGCAGACAGAAGTAATGTGAACAGAAGGTACCCCAAAGTAGGAACATGGTGCACTTTGTGACTGCTGGAGTTTAATCCACTCGAGCAGGATTTGAGCAGGCCAGGTCAGGAATGTGCATTCCCTGCAGGACAGAGTGTTCTGGACTGACCTGGAGAACGAAGCAATCTTCAGTGCAAACAGGCTCAATGGCTTGGACATCTCCATTCTGGCAGAGAATCTCAATAACCCTCATGACATCGTGGTGTTTCATGAATTAAAGCAGCCCAAAGGTAAGAAATGTCCTCAGGATGTCATGGCCCTGAATCAGGTTTGTTTGAGCTGACAAATGAAATGCTCCCTGATGGTTCTTGATGAGAGAGAATGCATAGGTAATAATGGGAAATCAATGCCTAATGTTTGAAGTTCCTACATAATTAATTCAGCAGCAGCATTTATTGAAGAATCTGCAATTTGCTAATAGCTATTTAATTAGCATCTTTGATAACAGTGAGTTACTCTTGTCACTGTGATGCTTCCCATTCATTATGTATTTGGGAAGCTTTTATAGTGCTTTGTAAGGTTCCATTCCACCATACAAACTGTAAAGATGCTTAAGCAGCCTGATAAATTGAGGTAGGGAGTAGGAGAAGGTCTTTTCAGAGGATTTGATATTTCTTTGCCAAGAGCAAGAAATAAATAATTAGAAAAATAACTTGTCTTTTCTTCCATCCTGGAACAGCTCCAGATTCCTGTGAGCTCAGCCCCCAACCAAATGGTGGCTGTGACTACTTGTGTCTTCCTGCACCTCAGATCTCTCCCCATTCCCCCAAGTACACATGTGCCTGTCCTGACAATATGTGGCTGGGTCCTGACATGAAAAAATGCTACAAAGGTAAATACAATCACATCTCCATTTCACTGTCCCAACAGCATCATACTTACAGTGAATATATCTGCTGATGGTGAAAACACAAACACCAACTTCTGTATTCTATTCCTTGCTGCCCTCTGAGCACAGCAGCACTGTGGTGTCCTTTGTTGAAAGCTTGCTTATTTTGGAAAGCTTAACCAGAAAAAGATACAGCAGGAAGGGGGGGAAAAGGGCTAGGGACCAGCACTAAAAGTGTGAACATTCAATAAGCCATTAAAATTGATTGCTCATATATTGATATATTGATAATGTAATCTAGATATGCAATATATACTTATATATATTTAGATATCTATATATCTATCCATAGATAGATACCAGATCTGGAGAGGCCACAGTTGTTGCTGATAGTATCTCGAAGAGACAAGTGGCTTCATTGTAATTTTTCCTAACATGCAATGAGTTCTTGGTACAAATTCAGAATCTTAGGAGGTTCTCAAAAACCCTCAAGTATGTGAACTTCTTAGCTACTTTCAATACAGAGTGCTTTTTTTATTAGTATTAATTAATCAAGCTTGACTTAAGGAAATAATTTTTGTACGAGAAACTGTTGCTAGTTTGACTACCTTCATTAAACATAGCAGTCCTTCCCAGATTTATATCACCATTTGTGATTTGTTTGGTGTACTTGCTTTAACCAGATTTCATTGTTGCTTTTGGTTTTCAGATCTTCCAACCACTGCAGCTCCTGAAGTGGTTTCCACAAGCACAGTGTTCCATGCTGATGGCACCACGACCATTGCCGCTGTCCCTGGCAGTGCCAATGACACCACTGAAGTCGTCCCCAAAGCTGTACCAGAAGCTACAATCACCACCCCAAGTCTTCATTTACCTTCCACCACTTCCATCCTGATAGATTCTGAGATGACCACTGGAAACAGCAATTTATCACAGCACTGTAAGTGAATGAGATTCCTTTCCTTCTTCTATATCACAGCTCCTCATGCACTGGTGGGAGATCTGACCTAATGTCTGAGTTGAAGAGGGGTCAGGTGCAGGCACACCCTGGGGCACAGCAGGAGACATCAGCTCCTCTCTCTGCAGGCACCTGGGGTACGATGGCTGCTGTCATTCCAGTCATTTGGCATGTCAAGGAACTTGTATCAGCTTTTATCCAAGGCACACGAACAGCCCTGAGAGTTCACATCAGCCCTTGCCTTGTGCCCAGTACTGGCTCATCCCAACTTCAGTGCTGCAGACAGCAGAAGGGATGATATTTTAATTGTTTAATTATTAAAGTGATCCAGCACAAGTTCTGAGTGAAAAATTCCCCCTGTGCATCTTTAGTGCTGCTGGACATGTGGAATCAGTGCAGCCCAAGACAAGCTGCTCTGGTTTGTGTGACCGTGCCTGGCATGTTAATGTGGCCTCATCATGACACAGGTTTGAAGTTTTGCATTATTTATCAGAAGAGCATCCCAGTGGAGAGCACTAATAGGCTCTCCTCCATGGAACACCAGCCTCCATCTCAGAGCTAACAGGCAATCCCTCCAGGTCCTGCTGCCAAGGCAAAGCAGAAAGGCTGAACTGCTGTTAAAAAAAAAAAAAAAATCTAGTCCAGAGAGAAGATTTTGCTCTGCAAGACCTCAAATAGCCATGTACGTTTAAAAACAGTGAAATGCAGCTTTCCCCCAAATGGAAAGCAGCAATACACCACCCTTGGCTGTAGAACTGTGCTGCGTGGGGAAAGCACAGTCCAATGGCTAAAACGCATTTATTTCTCTTTGTGAAAATTTCTTTCAAATGCAATAATTACCTTTTTAATAAGCCATGGAAGCAAGGTGCTTTTATTGTCCACTTTGGAAATAGTCTGGCTTATTATTAAGTAAATAACTATGTAATGGAACAGCCTGCCACAGGGAAGTATTTAGAAGTTACACGAATTGGTGTATCAAAAGTACAGTTAGTTCCTCCTCTTGCAACTCCTGATATTTTAGCAAAAGTATTTTTTCCTCTACTGATACCTTATATGAGAGCTCAGGGCAAACATTTTAAAGTACAGAACTGGAAAGGTTATATTGAATTTTTTTTAATTATACTTTCCTGTAATTGTTTTTTTCTCTTATAAGTACACTATTGAGTTTTGGGACCATTCTTGCATGCTGGGGTAGGCTGCAGCAATGAGGGATAGATGTGTTCACTAAGTCCTTAGCTATAAATAATAAAAAAGGAAAAAATTAAACAGAGAAGCTGTGCAGATGGCTTTGAACTACATTCATTTTCTGACAGCTCATAAGTCATTAATGGTGTCAGTACTAGAAAGTGTTCTGCTGTGGATTTTTAGGAGCACTAGTCACCATCCCCTGATCCGTGCATGGCATTTCCATTAAATGTCAGGTTTTTAAAACTGGCCTCTTTTTTTGTGCTTAAAAACTGGAGGCCCAAGCACAGTCACCAATTTCTGGTCAGAGCTTCTCTGACAGCCCTGGACAGAGTGTGTCCCTCACTGGCCTTGAGCTCTGGGGTGTCCCTGTCCCCTGGCGAGGCAGCAGCGCTGCAGGGACCTCGTCCCTCAGGAGAAGGAGCTCAGCTCAGCCCAGGTCTGTGTGTGCTGCTCAGTGTTGCCAGAATGATTTTATTATTAAATATTTTGTAAATTCTTTAATTGCAAAAGTTTTCTGATGGGCAGAACAGCACAGGTAATAGCAGAAAACATTCTTTAAAAGCAGCAAACAAGTTAAATGATCAGAACACTTCTGTACTTACAGATGCAAATGATGATGAAGGCTTCGGTTCAACTGTGACAGCAGCTGTGATTGGAATTGTCATTCCTGTGGGTAAGCAGATTGGATTTAACCTTTGAAGGAGCTCAGACCGAAATGCAATACCAAAATATTGTATTTACCACAGTAAATACACTTTTCCAGTTTTCAGGGGTGGTGTGGGAGGAAAGAGTACAGGAGCTGCTGAATTGGAGAAAAGTAGCCCAGCTTTGAGAAAATGTAAATGAGGCTGGCTGCCAGCATGGCAACATCCCAGCAGATCCATGCCTGCCTAACAGCCCTTTTCTCTCCCCTCTCCTCAGTGGTCATTGGCTTGCTGTGCATGGGGGGATATCTCATCTGGAGAAACTGGAAACGGAAGAATACTAAAAGCATGAATTTTGATAATCCAGTTTATAGGAAGACAACAGAAGAGGAAGATGAAGATGAAATCCACATTGGGCGAACTGCCCAAATTGGACACGTGTACCCAGCAGTAAGTACCTGAGGAGATGCTGATGGACAAGATTAATTCAGTTGAGAGTTTTCCAATACAGAACTTGGATTAGTGTTGCTTATTTGCAAATAATGACAAAAACCAGAACTTCTTTAGTATCATTGATTAGGCAGAAGCCTAAACTTCTGGCAGCCCATCAGTTGTCTTAGAATTTAGTGCTCTGGATCAGATACTCCGTTCAAAAGAAGAATAATTGTCCTAATCAAGGTACCAATCTGACAAATGTAAAGTTTCCTCAAGAGCTATGTCAGCGTGGGAGAGGTGATTACTCATCCTCTATTGGATTCCATTATATCTGTGCTTAGGCTGCTACCAAGTGTCCAAACTATCCTAAGGATAAACTGAATTTCTCTACAAACCAGGGAGAATATTTTCCGTAGAGTAAAAGTATAAAGAAAAATCACATTCTTCACAAGAAGGAGTGAGTGAGATTCAGTAAGAAGTTAAAGAAAAGGATCCTCTGTCAGAGCAGCATCCCTGGGGAGAGGAGCACTGGCAGGTGAAAGTGCATTGTATTTTCAGAAGAGAGCAGCAAGATCCAGAGTAATGAGTGAAGGCAATACAGCTCCTGTAGGCAGGCAGGTGGGTGGATAATGTCCTCTGTCATCTAAAGGTCCCTCACAAGAGCACACTGGAGAAAGTGCCATCCCTTACAAGGAATTTTATCCAACACACATGGGCAGGAAACTTCCCAGCACCTCTTTAGTAACACTTGAGTGAGTGACCTCATTTGGGGAGGAAAAAAATCACTATCTAGAATAGACTTGTCACCAATACAGTAGGGACAGCCATGAAAGTTCCAACAAGAAATGTAAGTTAGCACCAGTATGACAGTTCACAAAAGTGTGTTTTTTCCCTCCCCAGCGTGTAGCATTAAGCTTAGAAGACGATGGGTTGCCATGAGGATGAAGATGCTGCTCCAGTCATCTGAACACTGAACAAATCTGCTTTGGATCACAGAACCTGCTTCTTCTTTTTGGTCGTTATTTATGTTGCAGAAGGGTAACCACAAAGTTATAATGAACTGCAAACATCCAAAGGATGTGAGAGTTTCGTATGTATAATCTTTTATACACATTTTAACTTGTTGCACTACCCATTTGTGATAGTGAATAAGCAACAGCTGAGCTACTAACTCAATGTACATAACCAGCCAGGCTGAAGGTTCAGTAGCTATTGCTTTATTTTAAGACTATATTTATAGATATTTTGTAAATATGTTGAATATGCTTTGTGGCTATCTATCAACATAAGTAAAATAAATTCTGTACAGGCAGTTTAGAAATATTTATTAACAAAATCTGGATTATAAGATCTGTTCTGTAAATATAGTAGAGGGGTGAGAGTATTTATTTTTTGTATGTTTGCTTGCTGTGCATAGATTATCTGTGTATATATCTATCTGGACAAGATAGATATATAGGCATATAAATATATACATATATAAAAAATATATATACATATATTTTAAAACTACTAGCCTACATTTATGAAAATTAGGGATAATTGAATTTTTTACAGGATGTTTGAGAAGTTTGCTTTGAAATCTAAAGACATTATGTAAGAAAGAGCTGTAGTGTAAGATAGCTGACCAGTGAAGCACTCCATAACAAATTGCTCCTGACTTCCATCCTGGCTCTTAAGGGCTGCTTTTACATTTTCCAGTCTATCCATGAAGAATCCATGCAGTGCATTTAACTGGAGAGCTGTTGCCTCCAGTATTTCAGTCAAGAGAAACTCCTACAGCACCCAGGGTTTTTGTGTTGTATTGTTGTGTTTTTACATCTTGGTACAAATCTGATTAGGTTTTTGTTCGTTGGTTTCTAAATGTAAATCTAAATGCTTTTCCACTCTTGGAATCTTGCACCTCTTAAATCAGCTCAGAATTAACAGAAACAAAGATTTAACCATATATTTCCACATTCCCAAGTGAGCACTCTCCCTGGTTCATCAGGAAAATAATACAATAACAAAAGTCACTTCCATCACTCCTTGCCCTTGGCCCCTGCTCATACTGATTAAAAATCCAATTTTAGGAGCCTCTGTGGCACACACAGAACCCTTCCAAAGTCCTGCCCATGGAACAAGCTGCCCCATGGCAGCTCTCCCAGAGCACAGAGCACTGGGCAAGGAGGCCAGAGCAGGTTAAAAACTCCCAGCCTTCCCAGTGTCTTTGGCTAGGTCATCCTGCACCTGGCAGGAAAACCACTTAGTTTTTCTCATCTCATTCTATAGGATTCCCTGGGAATTCTGTGGGAAGTGAATACATTTACCTCCCACTGCATAATGGACTAGTACCTCCTTGACCTGAACCAAATCCTAGAGAAATCTTCCTCATGTTTTTATGTCAGTCCAAGCTTTTGTATTTGAGTGAGTAGAAGAAACTCAGGCTAAATAGGTTTGGGATTTTTTTTTTCCTTTTGTCTTCCTTTCTTTTAGAATAAATTTACAGGGTAATGTGAGCTGGAAGCTGATTCTTGACTAAGAGAAGGAAGAAAGTGTCTAAAGCCCTGGTATGCATTACAGACATAATACATACTCTCAAATTCCTCATGGCCTGCATAGACAATACAGAAGTAATCAAGCATCCTTCTATTCCAAATTTTAGATTTTAAGGCAGTGACAAAATGAGTGAGATATCCCATTATTGTTTTAAGGTATGAAGCTCTCTTTCTACAAATCCATGCACTGTGTGCATGAAGAAAAAAAGCTGAGAAAGGCTGTATGTGATAACACTGTAACTAACAGACGAATGTAAATATATATGAAAGTTCTACAGTTTTGATACTTTTTTAAGAACACACAAACCTGTACAAACCACGTGTAAAAGGCTGCAGGTTTTTTCAAACCATTGTAAATGAACTCAACGTGCAGTGCTGATTTCAACCTTTACAGATTTATAACTACTGAGAAGTCAAACACCAAATTTGTTTTTTAAGAAATTAATTATTTTAAATAATGGTTCCAATTGGTAGGGTGATATTTAACATTGTAATCATTTCTTCTCTGTGTTGTCATACTGAAGTTCTGTTAGAGTAAGTTCTTGCTTGGTGCCTTTTGTGTTTCAGTTCTTTCCTTCCGGACAAAAGGCCCAGGGAGGGGCGGGGGGGGCTCTGTGTAACACTTGCTGTACTGGAAACCAAATGAACACGTTTGTAAAACAGTGCACTGTTTCTATAGAAAGATTAAATTTTTTTATCTGGGATTACTGAACTAATTACTTTGTGGTGTGTGAAAGAGGACTGTATCTTATTTTGGTCTGAGTTTTCCCTAAATCTTAATTTCCCAAATCCGGAGTGGGATGTGGGAGCAGTGCTGTGTAATGCAGCTGTTCAGCTGCAGGGTCACAACAGCAGCACTGGGGACAGTTCATATTCCACAACAGAGCACTTTGTTCTGAATTGTCTTTTTCTGCCATGTTGGTTTTGGTCATCTGCAAATCCCATGGAAAACAGCACCAGCTTAATTTCCTTGAGCTGAACAATTCCATCAGTGATATAACTGAGTAAAACCTTCTGTGGTACAGCTACACCAGTCCTTACCCAGTGTGAGAAAATGCCCCAGAACTGAGCAGTGCCCACAACACAACTGGTGGAGTTTTTAACCTGAACATGCTGGACTATTCAACAACTAATTGCAAACAACTCCATTTCTTCTTTGGGCTTTTGGTAAAACACCTACAAAAGCTGCAAAACTCCTTAGAGCAACACTTATGCCATCTTGAAAAAAAGACAGAAATACTGCTGTTCTTGGAATCTCAAGAGGCAGGCTCAACTTCTTTTCTTTTAAACATACAAACAGTCCCTCCTACGGAAATAAAGCTGGAAAAAGATTCACTGTAATGGAAGTATGACAATCGTTTTTTGCTGGGCACATAAGTGACTCAGAACTAAACACACTGTTAGCTTGCTCTCTCTTCCCTGTCTCTTGAAAAAATGAAATCCTGGATAATAAAATACAATACAACACAACCTTTCCCCATCACATGTTGTTCAAAGCCCTTGGAAGCAGTGCATTTATTGAATTTCTCTTTCAGTCAATTCTTGGTCCCAAAGGAAGCAGCCAAGCAGGTAAAACTTTTCAGGCACAAAGAGTTATTACCAAACTAATAGGGACTGATGTACTGGTAAATATCAGTGGTTTTGTTTTCTATCTAACTGAAAATAGGTTTTTCTTACTTCAAAACATTCTTCCCTTTCATTTAAGTATTTTAGCAAAGTAATATGGTAACAGATAGAAAAAGAAAACAACAAAAAAATTCTCTCCAGATCTAAACAGCAAGGACAGCACAAAAGAAAACTGAAAGAGCCTCATAAAGCAATCCCAAACCTACCTGGGCATTAAGGTAGGCCTCCCAAAACAACTCCCTTTTAAAATTACTTACACTGTATTAGCAATAAAATTATATTTTTTGTCTCACTTCTTACACACAGGAACTACAGTCTGAGCTAATCCACACTAACACTTTCTGCCTACTCCCATTAAGATGCTCTATGGACTACAGGGACTCACCATACAGTGTTTATGTAACACATGTATCTCTGCAGGAATGTGTGTGCTCATTTCCTTACACTGTTTGTTCTCCATCAAGCCAGTCCTTTAACTGGGGAAACACTTTTACATCTGTCTTCCTAATTTACATCCTTGCCTTGAAGCAGGGGCCTACAGCCATGGGCTGTTGTGAGCTCTTTCACTGCTCCAGTGCAGGCATTTATAGCGTGGTGCCGGTTCCAGTTGTCTCCTGAATGCACAGCATCCACATTGGAAGGATTCAAGGAGAAAAAAGCAACAGTGAATTTAGATGTGGGGTACAGCAGCCACCCTTTAGGGTCAAGCTACGGCCCATTTGCACATTAACATGCTGGGTGCTCAGTGGCCAGCTCCAAATGCTAATTAACAAAACACCCACGCCCACTCAGTCCCTCTGCAGGTCCTGGGGCTCTGAAATGGCACACGGGGTAATGAAGGCACTGCTGCAGTCCCAGCTGGGGACTTAACAGAGTTACTGCAGTTGTAGTTTGGGGGTTGGTAAGGCTTGTTCTAATGACAGAACTTGGGGCTGCAGCTTTGCAGCTGCGTGTTCTGCAGCAACCTGCAGGGGATCTTCCAATGGCGAGCACGGCCTGGCCACGACTGTCATTCCATGAGCTGAAATGTGCTAAGTCTGGGGTGAAGCAGAGCCCCAGTTTGTGCCAGGGACGGGGCTGGCCCAACCCCTGCACACAAAGGGTGAACCCGAACCTTCATCTGCCCCAGTGTGGTGAAGAAAAGGGACACTGGGCATCCCTAGCTACAGAAGTAAAAACTACACGGAGCCACACATCTCAGTAAAAAATCTGTTCGTGGAGGAAGAGACAGAAGCTAAGTTAAAACCAGTGGGGGAGGAGGTATTTCAAAATTTTGGTTTGTTTCTCATTATCCTACTCTTATTTAATTGGTAATAAGAAAAATCACTCTTTCCCCAAGTCAAGTCAGTTTTGCCTGTGACTGGTGGAGGAATCTCTCCCTGTTTTTATCCCCACCCATGAGCCTTTCATTGTTTCCTCTCCTCTCCCCTCTTGAGAATGGGAGTGACAGAAGGGCTTTGGTGGGCAAATGGCATCCAGGCAGGGTAAACCCACCAACCCCAAAAGAGAAAAATGGGGGGTTCACTTTCTACAGAGTGAACTGGCTCTTCTCAGATAGATGAAAGGTGCCTGGCCAAAAGTTTGCAGGCTCATTACACTCAGGGAATGAACTGAGCCACCCTGTTTTACTTGCAAGGCTTTGAGCTCTGACATCCCAGCCAAGACACAAATCTGAGAGTCACATTTTACAGATAAAGATGAACTTGTGGCTTTTGCTATCACAGCACCAGAGACCATGACACAAACAATCAGCTTCACAATAGATCACCTCCCAGAGTGTCCCCAGAAGGTGGGCTGTATGCCTCAGGGTGCTGAATGTGGATTTCTCATCCCACTTCCAGAAGAAGCCAACGAGCATCAGTCCAGGCTGAGTTCTTAGCTCCTACAGGAGGGTGGTAATGCTAACCTGTATCTGCACCTATGCATCAGCAAGCACAGTGACAATTACCATGCTTTTAAAAATTATCCTCTTTTTTCAAATTATTTGCAGCATTCAAATCTCTCTATGTATCTCAGTGGGAGAACATTTCCTTATGGGATTAGCCTGCTAAATTCCCCACACTTTCAAGGAAACCACTGTAATCTTGTCAGGGTGATAAGGCAGTGCCTTAGTGGGGAGCTGAAGTTATGTCAGTGAAAAAAGCAAATCTCCCTGATAGTTTGATAGGCCCCTGCCTGGCTCCAAGGATGATGTACCCAGGATTACAGAAGGCTGCACTGATAATTTTGTCTTCACATCAGTTCAGTTCTTCAGCCCTTGCCTCGAGGCTACCAAGTCAGGTAGAAGAGGAGAGGTTTTACCTACAGTTCTTAGCCAGTACAACTGAGGCCAAATAGCAAATACATTCCACATTACCCTATTCAGGACTTTATCTGCTGAGTCTGCCAATCAAGGAATTAATTAGTTCCAACTGCAGTAATTTATTTTCATGCATATATTCCCCTACTGGGGCTCAGCTAAAAGCACATACATTCATTTAATTCAAGCCATTACACATAAAAGATGATGGAAAGCCTTAAAGCCAAACATTCAAGAAAAAACCCTGAATGTACATATTTTACTAATAAGACACAGACCTAAATAAATTCTAAGCAAAGACAGCACCTGGAAATGATGCTTAGAAGATAAACAATACATTAAAGGTAATATTTAAGTCTAAGTTTCATTGACAGAAATTTTCCTACAAAAGCTAAAGTTGACTTCTAGACTTCCTGTAATGAAAAGCTGACTCAAAATTATTGGAAATTGACATTATTTTTAGCAATATTTAATGGGTGTCACATTCAAAAGCCTTACCTCATGAACTGACTTCATATTACTTTGATCCTAAAGGCACCAGTGGCAATAGAAGTCATGAAGAAGTTAAGAAAAAATTTCTCAATCACGTCAGTGGCCGTCAGCCTGTAGAGGACTAGGTGAGGTTAACAGAATCTCTTGCTATAGAGGTCTTTGCAGGAAAGGCCAAATTAAAACATTTTTTGCCCTTTTGGAGTTCAGTTGACAC
The DNA here is from genome assembly GCA_037013685.1 of Acridotheres tristis. Classification (NCBI taxonomy): domain Eukaryota; kingdom Metazoa; phylum Chordata; class Aves; order Passeriformes; family Sturnidae; genus Acridotheres; species Acridotheres tristis. The sequence goes on from CM072895.1 coordinate 6,365,645, forward strand.
AAGCTCCACCCCAGCGTGGTGAGGCATGAACTCTCCAAACTACATCTCTCCTTGTTTCTTCCTTTTTCTTTTTTTAAAAGGTGATTTAAGAGCTATCCATACAGACTGTAATCATAAAAACCCACTTTGTCTCCTGCAGACTAAGACACCAAAACTAGGGCTTGGCTCACAATCCCCCAGGACAGTCACAGTTGTTCCTTTGCCTTGGCTATGGCTCTGCCCAGGACACAAATAAGCAGTGATGCTTTATTCATTGCAACTTACATGCACAACCACCAAATACAGAACACTGTGGTATTTTCTTCAGTCATGTTGTCAGTTTACAGCAGCTCATAGAGCTACGATATTTGCTGCACAGAGAGGTTGTAGCTTCTCCATCCCTGGAAGTGTTCAAGGCCAAGCTGGAATATCCTGGTCTAGTGGAAGGCATCCCTGCCCATGGCAGGAGGTTGGAACTGGATGATCTTAGAGGTCTGTTCCAACCCAAACCATTCTATGATTCCACGAATATGTAAGGCACCAAAACGATTAAACTAGAGAATGTATGATATTCAAAGTATGATCACTGGCCTAGAATAGACTCTAAGTATATAAATATACACAGATAGGGATGCACCCCAAGCCTGATTTATACACAACCAAAGACATGGGCCATCTGCAGACCTAGATAAATTAATTGAGAAGCTGTGACAGGACCATATGATGATGATGTGTTGTTTGTAACACATTACTCTGGACTTTCAGCTACACTATGCCAGGAATTAGCTACAGTTATGGTTTCCCATAGCAACAGGATATATGGGACAAATTGCTCAGGAAAACCCAGCTGAACAGGAGCTGCAGCTCCCGTGGTGAGCCAAGCCAGGTGTTCCCTTGCTTTGCAGGAAAGTGAAACACGGCTCCCCCATGTGCATCCGCAATACTTCTTGAATTCAGGCAAAATGTACCCTTTCACAGCAGCTGGCATTTTACCACTCCCACACTGCTCCAGACCCTGCACACAAGCCTGGTCAACCCAAAGAAGGACGGACTACATCCACTAAATTGCTCCTAGTTGTCATTAATTTAGTAAGTCTTGTGCTTACTAAGTCCCTGTCCCTGCAGTGACCACACAGAGCAGCTCTGCACTGATGGTGCTTTAAATGTGACAGCCCAGCAAAGCACTGCAGGTAACACCAATGGCTGCATGCAGATCTCCACTTCCTGACCCAATAATCCAGTGTCACATCAGAGATGGCTTTGACTGCTCTGTTGGGAGTTTTCACCTTACAGAGCAGGTGGGTGTTTGGCAAATCCACCCCTCAGAACTGCACAGGGCAGGGGTGGGCCAGGGGAGCAAACTGGAGCTTTCTGGGGGAGCACAAACAGCACAACATCAAACACCTGCTCACACCTTGGCCAAAACACAAACACACATCAGCATGTGTACTTAATATATTACTATGATGCAGAATTATCTCCCTCTTCCTTCAGGGACCTGTGTGACCTACACAGGCAGGCTACAAAGGGTTCAATTTAATCTCCTAAATACTGGATCAGCACCCTTTAATGAGCAGGTATACAGAAGCCTTTTCATTTCAATGAATCACTTCAAGGCAAAAAGTCCTAATGAAGACAACATAATTTGTAGTGTCAATAGCTATTAGTGCTATGAGGGCCCCAGAACACTGTGAGCTTTGATTTAATGTCTCCCTTTTAGAGCACACTCTACCTTCATAATAAGAACAAGGCCAAAGAGGAATAACCTTCAGGTGCTCCTGCAGATCAGGAGTCCACAGCCATACATTATCTTGATTACCATTCCTTCATTTGAGAAAAATCAACACGGTGCTATCAGAATATTTATGTCATCAGACCCAATGAATCTCCAGCAAGATGTGAAATAATATTCATAAAGTATTAACTACTGCATTTTTGAGATTCTAGAGAATACTTCTTGATTTTTGGGGCCACAGAGAATCAATATTTTCCAAATCAAGCAGTAACTTTGCTGGGTGACACTGATCTTATGCAATATCAGTTTTGCCTACTTACCCCACCTGTGCAGCAGCAGGCCTCCAATATCTCCTCTTCTCCACCAACATTTTTAAAAAGTAAATTCTGATCAAAGTATAAAGTTTGCTTGCAGAGACGGTGAGATGAGCTGATAAGGAAGGAACATGAAATTGGAATGATCTGAGAGCAATGACAATTCGAAAGAAACAAAGGGCAGCTGGGCTGGAACTGTGGGAGGGCCATGGACACAGCTGAGAATTATTCAGAAGATTTGACAATCCTCTAAGAGGAATTGTAACCTCCAAGTGCACACACACAGGTGTTGCTGACAAGAAACAGAACAACTACAAAGAAAAAATACAGAGGATAACTTTTTAGATGTGAATTCATGTCAGGTTTTGGCACCTGGTCATTAGTACCAGCACTTATTATAAACCAAAAATATTTGGCAGTTTGAAAATTGTGTTCACATATAATTACTGTGCTGGCATTCACTACATTCAACAAGAGGAGCAAAGAACTGCATGGTAATTTCTGATAAAAAGGCAACTCCACCAGCCCCTTCTTTCCTGTACTGTGACAACACAGGAAGACAAAGGTGATTACTTCCTTTTCTACCACTACCCTAAAATTAAGCCTTTCCCCACTGACACTCATTTGGCTTAACACCTCTGATTTGATGAGCACATTGAAGTAAATCTTTTTCAGTTCATCTCTCAGCATCTCAAAGACTGCTGGAGTAGAACTGAAGTAAGGCAAACAAGTCAGTGATGAGCTGGCTGTAAAGAAAATACGATTTCCTTAGCAGAAGAGTCACATAATAAATTTCCCATCAGACCTCCATATTTTTAAAATATTTTCATTTTTCCTTCTTACTCTATGCAAAAAACTCAGTCACTGTCTTGTACTGACACTTCAATTTCAGACATAATGCAATTTACTCCCCTAAAAAAAAATACTAGAGTGGGTATCTCTTCAAGCTCTTGAATAGTGAACAAAACCTGAAAAAAAAAAATCCATATGAACCTAAATGGCATATCAGGCTAGTACAGCCAAGACATTCATGCTTTTATAACCCAAATAAGACAGATAGAATCCTATGCAGGCACCTTTGATATACCAGACTGCAGGACAAACTACCCAGCTGCAGCTGAGTTCACTTGGGACAAGTGAAGTTAGGGGGGGAAATAAAGAGGAAAAAAAAATGCAAGAAAAGAAATTCAGCTTCAGCAGAAATAATGCAGTTTTAATGGACCATAGAATATCAGACACCCAGCAAGAAAATGACCTTTTCTCCAGTACTGAAATAACAATGCAATAGAACACAAATGCTGATAAACCAACTTCAACTTTACAAAATCAATTTATGTGAGGATAAAAGAACAAAATCCATGACCTTTTCTTTACTATTAAATAAACCAAATCCATTCTACTGAAGTCTTCTTTTTGAACAAAAGTTACTGCCTGACCTTTCTTATTCCACTGCAGGATGCAGTGATGGCTGGGTGATGTGATTTAAGCTCTTTTTTCTTCCCAAATCAGCGGTTGGTACCCCCACAGAAAGGACACTGTGCACATCTTCCCCATCCCCAAGACAGGAGCAGATTCTGTCGGTGCCATCAGAGATCTGTGCCATGGCCCTAAAACCAGGGGCAAAGGCCCCACAGGCAGGGGCTGGAATAGGAGTGGATATTCAGGCTGGAATTTGACTGCCCATCCAAACCAGCCTTGTGTCTCCAGAGCATCCTGCAACACACGAGTATCAGCTCACGAGCTGCACAATGAAGACTATTAAAAATGATATATGTTACTGGAATATTTTATCTAGTATAGCAACACCAAGATTGTATAGAGGACACTGACATAATTTTGTATGCTATTCTCAAACAATCAGAAGCACAAAATACATTATCTGAAATTAACTTTTTCTGTGATGAGTTCTAGATAATTTACTGGATTCTCTACACAAACTGTTTTAGAAACATTATGAAATAAAAACATAATGTAAATTAATGATAATTACATAATTAATGTAATGACAGTCTAAACATAATTTTACCTGTAATATTTCTCTTGTGGAGGCAATGCCCAAGTAATGTTCAACAGATGGATGCTGCTGCCTAGGATAATGGCAAAATAGCTTTATTCATTGAAAATAGAAATGTGTTATTATTTCCAATCCTTTTAATCTCAAGAGCCATCTGTGGGCAAGGCCTTTTATCTGGCACAGAAAAAAAAAATAAGTATTTGCCTGTGTGGAAATATGTAAAAATATACACATTAATTCCTGAAGCTGGCATTGTTAAAGTGCTGTCAATAAGGAACTGCTTGTGCACCATCCCTGTGGTTTGACAGGATGGACTCACAGCCACAGTAATCCTGACTGACTGGAAATCAGGAATAATTCCTTGAGAGAGACAAATCACTTTATTTTGAGAAATAACTTCTGGAAGGAGATTAGTGTATTAGAGCCAGTATCATCCTTTTCATCTTGGTTGTTTCCAGTATCATCCTTTTCATCTTGGTTGTTTCCATTCTCTTATTTTTTTACTTTTAACTCACTGAAAAACTGCCAGTGATATGAACATGGAACAGAACCATCCTGATGGCTCCTAGGGGCAGGAGAGCCATTATGCACAGCAACACAGAATCTTGAAAAAGATGACCAAGAACTCTCTGAGATCAGGGGAGAAGGACAGGAGAACATCAAGACTGAGAATTGTTTCTCCTGGCTGTAAAATAATAATGCTGAAAACCCAGAATCTGAGATTATGGCTTCATGCAGTATGGAAGGGACAGTTTTCTGCCAAAAACCCCAGAGAAGAGGTAGAAACACTAAATGCTGGTATACTCAGAGCTGAAGAATAAAGAGCATTAGTGAGCAATGAGGATCTGTGACACTGCTAATTTCAGGGCCTGCCCATCTATTGCTTCTAAGAGCCATGAGACCCCTGAGCAGAAGCCATGGGGTACTGTGGAAAGGTACATTTACTGATAAAACTGATAAAAATACTGATTAAAAAAAAAAAAATCGTTTTCTAGATAAAGAAAAAAAAGAGGTTGCCATGGCTACCCTGAATGAATTCAGCACATCACCTGTGCATAAGTCAATCTGCAAGGGCTCCCTTGGAAGCTGAGGGTTTGCTTCTCACTTGGGATCCCTCCAAATTGTACAAGGTTTTAAAAAATAAAGATTGCACAGGAAATGGATGTGACTCCTGCATCCACCAGATCAAAGCCTGCTCGAGGGCACAATTATCTATGTAAAAGGAAAGCAATGTATTTTTCTTGACAAAGTTTTCAAATGACTGTGAAGGTTGGAGAGTCTGATGCATTTAGGGGACAAGCAAGGCTGGAAGTCTTCTGTGACAAGGCAGATATGCCTGAGGTGTTTCCCTTTTTTGCTAATGAAGCTTTATGCTTGGATTTCCTGACCTACTGCACCAGTTTCTTTCTTTAGAGAATAAGCAAAAAGGAAAAACTCAAATATTGGAATAAAATATATTGAAAGAGTGAGGGTTTTAGACATGATGACAAGCATGAGGAAAAAAAATTAAATGCAAAACCAATTAAAAAGTACACAAGTAAAAATGTTATAAATAAATAAAATTCCATTTAACTTATTGTCAAAGTGTAACAGAGATCACAAGGCCCACTCAGAGCAGCAGAAGCATGCCTAAAGGTAAAATCTAAAAGTTACAGTTATAAAAGCACTGCCTCAGGTCTCTCACCTCTATAAAGCTTGTGAAATTCTGGTGTGTCAGAACTGGTTCTGGTTCTCTCAGAGCTTGGATTTAAAAAACAAACAAACAAACAAACAAACAAACAAACGTGGTAAAGCATTTCAAATAAAAGAAAAAAAACCCAGAACAATATTTATTGAAGATAAAAGCCACATGGAAGCAAAGAGAAGTTTCTTTGTAGGCCTTGTCTGAAGTATCATCTCAAGCAGCTCAGCACAACCAGGATGTCCTTCCAGTCAAAGAGGTAAAATGTCCAACACTCCTTTGCTTATTTCCACATTTATAGAGACACAACCCACCACTATAGGAAGGTCATGGGCTGAAGGCTAAATAAATACCTGTGCTCACTCCCTGCCACCAGGGAAACCTTTAAAGAGTTTGGCAGATTTGTTTAAATAAAATCAGTTTACACAGAAATACATGACTGGAATACAGCACTTGGCTAATGTTGAAATGAAGAGCCCGAGACATGCAGTGACATAAAATATCTCTTTCTTATGTAGTTCTTGGGGAGCTGCTTAGAGGACAATACACAAAAGCTGATTTCGGTCTAAATGTGCAGATTCTTCCTCAGAAGCAACCACTGGAGGCAAGCTCCCTCATGTCAGCCCTCATAACTACCTCTGTAAAATTCTGAAGTGAGAATTAACACACATCTATTTTTAAATAGGAGAAAATCCTATTTTGTGTAAGTTCAAGACACAGTTCTATAATGAAAAATAAATAAACCATTCAAATAAGTAATATTTGTTTCCTTAAATTATTTGTGGCAATAAACTCTAAAGAGTTGGATTCATCAATACTGGACCCAGATACTCTTCTCAGCTCCCATACATCCCTGCACCCCAAATTCCAGCCTTGTCAAACCCAGCAGATTCAGATGAGGGCTGACTTTTTAAATGAGAAAGTCAATTCCATTATAAACTTGCATTTGACACAAAAACGATCTGCAGAAAAAGCAGAGAATCAAAATAAATCAAAATTAAAAAGCTTCCTTAAAACTCACACAAATATTCACACGGGAGAGCTGATCTTATGTGAGGGCAGGGGGATGAACATGGCACCAATGACAGACCCTTCCAGTCCTGCTTTCTATTAATTTCCACAAATCTTTCTCCTTTTCAGGCACTCATTTACACACAGGGGTCTATGCGAGGCTTAGGTTCTTCTAACACAGAAGTCAATACTCGCCACTTTTGTTTACTAAGTCACCACCAGTGAGAAGTGCCTTGTGAGCAAACAGTCCTTCAGTCAATAAGCAGCCACAGCAGCACAGCCCTGGGGGGAAATCCTCACCTCAGAGCCAGCAGGTTGTTCCACTTGGCACCAAAACAATAAATGTTCCTTCTTACAGAGGTGCATTTTTAACCAAGTAGATGAAACTTGTCCAGATTGCAATTTCAAAATACAAACTCTCCTAAATAGTGCATTAAAATGCAAGGCTTAGGGTTAACAGAGCACCCCCAGTTTGTCTCTCAGCAGCCACAACACACTGCTGACTCAGCTGGATTTGGATACTCATTATCTCTCACACAATGCAGAGGCAAAGGAATTAACATTCTTCGAAACCAAAATAAAATTCTCTTCCCAGCAACAAAAGGAGTAACACAGGCATAACAAGGATCTACGTGCAAAGTCAAGATCCACACCATGAAGCATTTTAAATGCTATGGAACACATTTTAAAGAAGGATTTTAGGGATTTTTTTACTTTCAGAGATTATATTGTCTTAACTTTCCTCAGCAAAAGTAGTTTCTTTGATAGGGAAATCAGTAATAACTAAAGCCTCTGCAGATACAAGGAAAAAGAGTTGTATAAAATTCTCTGTTTGGAACATGATTTCACAAGTTGCAGACATGTAAAAATACCAGAAAATAACCTGATTTATTTGCAATCTGTGAAAAAAATTCAGTCACCCAGTTCTCCAAAGCGTTCAACATTTGTAGTGAAGAGAAAAAAATAGCAGAAATACAACTACTTCAAAAAACAATCACAAATCTTGCAATCCTAAAACTAAGTTAAATTATGGATCCAAAGTAGGTTGATTCATTCAAGCCATCTGCTTTTTCATTGACATGAGAAAAAACCCCAAATAAATAGAAATATCCAGAACATGTTTATCTGATTTCTCTCATTTTTCCAAGTCCCACAGATACCTGCTCTCCATAGGTTAGAGAAGATAATCATGTAAATTTTGCTCTTCTTCAAAAACAAAGAAAAAAACCCCTAACCCAAACCCATTATAAACCAGTACCAGTATCAAGATTCCATATGCACTTTGTCACATTCCAGTCCTTCTATCATATGTAAAATAATGCTAAAAAATGTGTGTTTATAGAGATATTTTCTTCAGAGGCAAAACAACCACTGTTTACACATGCTTTTAAGCAGAATGCAAAGTGCATGCATTTGTGCCTTTCATAAACACATACTTGAGCCAATGCATTCAAGTATAGCATGTTTGGGATTGTAAATGTCAAGATAACCCAAACAACACTGGCAGCAATTCTTTACCCATTGTATTGCCATCAAACGTAACATTTATTTTACTTAGACAAAAAACCTAATATATACACAGCAAAAAAAAAAAAAATTATCTCACCTATAGTTTCAGAAAAATATGTTAGAATTGATTTAGAGAACTCAGAGACAGTTGACACCTCCAGCAGGAAGTAAAATGCAGGTTCTTTGGATAATTCCTATGCCAGTTTGCTCTTCCTTCCAACACAGGAATTTAAATAAATTTACATTAAGCACTGATATTCCTGAAAAGGCTTATAAACAATTTAGACAATTACAGGAATAATTCTCTCACAAAAATCCCCAAACCAAACAAAACCAAACCTCCAAACTTGGGGACAAACCAGATAATAACTTTAGATTACCTTTAGATTGGACAACCAAGTTCACAAAATAAGCGGGATAATAATTCTTGCAAAAATCCTTCTATCTGGTATAAATACAGATGTTTCATTTTTTTAAGGATATGTTTTCATTTCTTTGCAGTACCTGCAGATATTATAAAGCAACAGGATGGCTATTTATGTATCAGTAGGACTCTTCTACTGAAGGAACAACTTTTATAGAATGGACATTCCTAAAGGATGCAGAATGCAACGGAGAATATTCAAGCACAAAGATGTGAAGAACAAAGAATAAGAGTAAATACTGCCTGACTTAGCCTTGCTGTAACTCTAAGGAAAGCAGAGAGAGCTCCATTAGCCCTGCAATGGGATGTGAGGCAGCACCATCTAAATAAAACCACGTTCATCAGTGCAAACCCATTTCCAACACCACCACAGTACAAACCACCCTCCCCCATTCTGTGTCCTCAATAAAAAGTGTCCTATCTAGGGATGAGCACGAGATACTCTGTTTCTGAACTTTTCTTGCAGAAGGGAGTATTTTACCAAAGGATGTGTCTCTTGCTATCTCCTTTCAGCAGTTCCCAAAGCAGAAAAGGGCAGGATTTACCCCCAAAGCCCTTTACTTTCAAACCTCAGGCCACCAGTGATGAGGGATCTCAACACATCAGTCCCAGTGAGGCACCAAACTGCTTCAGAAGACAGAAACTTGTCCACTTGTAATTCATTTTGCTTCAAATCATAAATGCACGGTGCTCGTTCCCTCGGTGCACAAAGGAGATCAGGAAATGCCTCTGGGATTGACTCCTCTGCTGGAAGGCCACCACCCTCTCTGGGACTAGCCCAGGGGGTGGCATGCTGGACTGATAATGGCGAGGTCACGGGTTCGATCCTTGGATGGGCCACTTAATCAAAATATAAATCTAATGGTTCTGTGGGCCCCTTCTAACTCGGAAAGGAGTGCAGCATCATAAGGTGAATCACGTTCTTGCAATAGCTCTGAATGCAACCATCAATGCTCATCACAAATGGCCACGTACACATCATCTCTTTCATTCATTAGTATGACTAAATATCACTAGAACTCTGTTATTAGTAACGAGTGAATAACTGTTCCCTCACGCGGCCTGGCACTCTGCCCTGGGAACAGCGGAGGTGCGGTGACCCCTCACCTATAACACCGCGTAGTGTCCCTACGGGCTGTCCCCAGGCGGCTTTAGACCGTGTCCCCGCTGTGTCCCGGCTGGATCCCCGCTGTGTCCCGGCTGTGTTCCGGCTGTGTTCCGGCCGGCTGCGGGCTCGGTGCCGGTGCAGTCCCGCTGACGGAACCGGCCCGAGCTCGCCCCTCACAGGCAGGCGTTACTCACCGCCGCCCGCCAGGGGGCGCCCGCGCCCGCCGCCGCTCCGCTCCGGGCGGCAGGAAGGCGCGCGCCGCTCCCGTTCCTGACGTACACGCCGGGCGGCGGCGCGGCCATGGCGAGCGATTTTTACCTGCGCTACTACGTGGGGCACAAGGGGAAGTTCGGACACGAGTTCCTCGAGTTCGAATTCCGGCCCGACGGTGAGAGCGGGGCGGGGGCCCGGGGGAGCTGGGCCGCGCTGCCGGAGGGAGGGAGGGTGGGCTGGCGGGCCGCGGGTACCCCCAGCGTGCTTTAATGCCCGGCCTCTCCCCACAGGTAAGCTGCGCTACGCCAACAACAGCAACTACAAGAACGATGTGATGATCCGGAAAGAGGTGAGGGCAGCGCGGCTGAGGGCGATGGGCCAGCTAAAGGAACTCTGGGCAAGGCTGGGGGTGGGATTTCCTTGTGGGCAGGGTTGTATTTATTTCTCTGCCGGAATGTTGTGTCCAGGCGTACGTGCACAAGAGTGTGATGGAGGAGCTGAAGAGAATAATCGACGACAGTGAAATCACAAAAGAAGATGATGCTCTGTGGCCTCCTCCTGACAGAGTGGGCCGACAGGTAGGGTGCACAGTGTCTCTTCTAATAGCTCTTTAATTTTAATTTTCCTATGTTAGCTCCTTGGAAGCGTAACTAAACTTTTTCTTCAAGCCAGCACTGTTTCCAGCCGAAAGGGAAACAAATACTGCTTTAAAACCTGAGTAGTGCCTCAATGGCAGTGTAGTTGGGGATGGTAATACGATCCACAGACCTGCTGTATTTGATATCTTTGTTATAGAAATTCATAATAAAAAATAAAAACCATAAAAACAGTACTGAAGTATTTCTGTAACTGGTACCATGAAGCAGTGAGTTCCTATAACCTTTTATTTTTCAGGAGCTCGAGATAGTAATTGGTGATGAGCACATCTCCTTTACCACGTCGAAAATCGGTTCCCTCATTGATGTAAATCAGTCCAAGTACGTACTCTGCTTCTTGCGTTGCCCTTGTTTCTATTTACCAATCTGTTAGAACTTTTTGATTATTTGATACGTGTATTTTAAATTGTTTCAAAGTATGAATCATCTCCTGGGGGCACCAGTGCTCTGTGTTGCAGCACAGTGCCTTTAGACTGTGGCATTGCAGGCTGTGTTCTCAAACTCACTGAGAGCAGACCTTGCTGTAGGAACCCTGTTACACACATGCAGAGTCTGAGCTGCCATTGGCCTGTTTGTACCAATTTTTTGGTACAAGGTACTGTGTATTTCACCTAAGCTGTAAAGACTGTCTGTTGAGAGGGAGGGGGGTAACATCCCAAGTGTTGTTATACTTGCTTTCATGATAGAAATGAATATTTTTTAAAGACTTAAAATATTCACAGTTGGAGTACAGAATATTTAATCTATCAGTGTAGAATGAAACAAATCTGTTAATGTCTAAGATGACATCTAAAAAGCCCCATATAGGCTTTGGGTTTTTTTAATACATTAGTTCTGTAACCTGTTCTCTAAGAGTATCAGTCTTAATTTTTTTTCTTTCCCCCTTTCTTCCTTCTGTTGTGCACTGCAGAGATCCAGAAGGCTTGAGAGTGTTCTACTACCTGGTCCAGGACCTTAAATGTCTCGTCTTCAGTCTTATTGGACTCCACTTCAAGATTAAGCCAATTTAAATCAGACAAACTGAAGTTTCTATTGCAGTGTTAGCAGTAGGGGTGGGAAGGGAGGAGCCTGTTCCAGTTCTTCACTGTTTCTGAAAATTTTTTTTATATTTTAGATTATTTTTTGATTGTTGTTTTTGTTGTTGTTACAAACTGTCAATGACTCAATAAAAGGGTAGGATTTGGATTTTTAATTTTTAAGCTGTGGTGAGAGACTGACTTCTAACACTTCTTTTATAATGGTGCATTCAGAGTGTGTCCCTTGTATCACCCACACATTGTACTTCTCTATGAAGCAGTGGAGAAAGGAATGAAGCCTGTCTCTGTGAAATGAAACTTTTGCCATCTGTGAAGCCAAACTTTTGTTACTGTCCTGAGCTGGCTGTTCTGTTGGGCAGACAAGAACATCTGACTGGTTATAGCAGACACATCACCTTCATCCCAGCCCAGCATTACCTGCTTGCCTCCAGAGCAGAGACAAACAACAGGCCACCCAGGAGCCATCCAGGATCTTCACTTCAGCTGCAGAGAAGCTGAAAAGCAACCTAGAATGCATTTAGTTTAGTTCTGGGCTAGCAGATCTGTTGTGCAACATTAATTAAAGACTTTGAGGGCTCCCCCACAGGCCCTAAGGGTGAACTCCATGGCAGTGCTGCCAAACCGCGCTTTTGCTTTCTCTTAACACGTCTGTGTTCTCTAAGAAGACACTGCTTTTAAAAAACAAAACGTGATTAATTGACGTGTAATGTTGAAAACACCAGTGCTTCCCGCTCTCCCTTCTTCCCACGGACACCTCCCGCCATCCCGCGCGGCGGGGCGCTGGCGGCCGCCATCTTGGCTGAGGGCAGACGCGGCTTCGCGCCGGCCCAGCCGGGCGGGGAGCGCGGAGCCGCCATCTTGGCTGAGGGCACGGCGGCGGGGAGCAGGGAAGTGCACAGACTCCGCTCGGCCATGGGGGTAGGTGAGAGCTTTGGCCGGAGCCCCCGGGCCGTGGAGCGGGGGGGAGCTTTGGCCGGAGCCCCCGGGCCGTGGAGCGGGGGGGGGCTTTGGCCGGAGCCCCCGGGCCGTGGAGCGGGGGGGAGCTTTGGCCGGAGCCCCCGGGCCGTGGAGCGGAGGGGAGCTTTGGCCGGAGCCCCCGGGCCGTGGAGCGGGGGGGAGCTTTGGCCGGAGCCCCCGGGCCGTGGAGCGGGGGGGAGCTTGGGCCGGAGCCCCCGGGCCGTGGAGCGGGGGGGAGCTTTGGCCGGAGCCCCCGGGCCGTGGCGGTAGCGGGGAGCCGGGCCGGCCGGGGCTGACCCCGCTCCGCCGCTTGCCTTGCAGAGGATCGGGCTGCAGCTCCGCGCCACGCTGGAGAACATCACCCGGCTGCGGGCCGAGGGCCAGGACTTCCGATGGTACCTCAAGGTGCGGGGCCGTGGGGCCGGGGCCGGAAGCGGCGCATGTCCCTGATTATTGACAGCTTTCAACCTTGCGATTTGTGTTCTCCAGCTGAAATGTGGGAACTGCGGTGAAGTCTCCGAAAAGTGGCAGTACCTGCGGCTGATGGTGCGTGTGCCCCTCGTAACCTACCTCTGAGCAAAAATGAGAACACAAACCTGCCTCTTATACACGTATCAGCATCAAAGATGTGACAGCTTACCCTCTAGCTATATGCGTTAGTAGCTATATGCATTTGGATAATTGTCACGTTCCATATTAAAAGAAGTATTTGGAGACTGTTAATTGACATATGCCACTTAAATGGTGACCATTGGTAACAAAGTATTACACCTGTTTTTTAAAACACCTCTCTGTAAAAATATAATTTAAAACAAATTTTCGAAGTGGTATCAAAATAAGGTTGTACATGCAGCATATTTCTCTGATGCTGACGGAATCCTTTTGGAGGTGGTTAGGTAAATCAACATGATTTAAGCATGCTGAATCAGCATTTGGAAGCTGAAAAAGCAGGATAAAATTTGTCAGGGATCCTTGTCTTTTCTCAGCAATAATCATCCATTTTTGTTGCATACAGCTGAAGGTATTTTGAAGAATTAGTAGAGCGTGCCTATGTGGATAAGACATAAATATCTATTATTCCCTATGTAAAATCTAGAACAGAATTATTCTTTGATAAATTACAACTTGTTAAATTACTAATCTCTGTCGTTAAAAAAGAAAGCTGCCTTGTTGCAGTATTTTTAGAAAGCTAAAGATCATTGTAAAAACTACCTTACCTTTGCAGAACTTTGCAGTGGCTCTGCTCAAGTGGTTAAAAATGTCTCTGTTGTCACGGATTTTAGGACAGTGCTCCCCTGAAGGGTGGCCGAGGAAGTGCCACGATGGTGCAGAAGTGCAAGCTGTGCTCCAGGGAGAACTCCATCGGTACGTGCTTGGACACTGACCAGGCATCATCATTTTACAGCTTATCTTTAGTCCCCATTTTTGCTTGACACCCTTTGTAAAGAGCTTTCACCAGGGATTTCTTCCCTTGTACACTGGTGCTTGAGTTCCAACAGGCACGTTCTGGCCATCACGTTCAGGGAGACAGCAGGGCCTCCTGGTGAGTCCAGGCTTCTGCATGAACAAAACTCATCTGTATTGCTGTTTTACAAAAGCATGCAAATCTTTTTGGCATTGGTATGGAAAAATGGTGCAGTGTAAACTTCTCAGGAGAAGGGAGAAAAATTGAATTCTACCATTTGAAGACCAGCTGCAGGAAATGCTTGCTGACTTTGTTTCTTTTGCTTTGTATAAGGAAATTGCTATGAAAGAAGATCCTGGTGCTTGGTTTGTGCTGAATAAAACTGAAGACATAGTGCCACTCACTTGTATACTTTTTTTTTTTTGTTTTAGATATTTTAAGTCAGACAATCAAGCCTTACAATGTAAGTTTGTTTCCTCTTCTATGTAACAAGTGAAAGATAAACAAGCATTAACAGTATTTTGAGTTTTTGCTTTATCCTTCAAGAACACAAAAAGCTGGTCTTGTCCCTGGACAGAAATTGTCTTGTAGACTCCTGCACAGTCTCAAGTGTAGAATAATCTGATACATTTCAAAAGCCAGCACAGAACTGTTTCACCCAAATTAGCAGTCATTATATAATGCCCCTCTACGTTTCCTTTTGAAGACTTCCTCATGGCAGATTAAGAAATTCTATTTAGTGACCACCTGTGAAATGAGCCCTAGGGTTTTGATGTCCCCTGGGGCATCACAGATGACAGTGCTGCCTTTAAAGCAATCCATTCCTAGACTAATGCTTGGTACTGTCTCTATTAGATGGAAACTAATTGTTTTTTAACTCAATCACAGGCCGAAGACAGCGAGAAATTCAAAACAATTGTGGAGTTTGAATGCCGAGGTCTGGAACCAGTTGACTTTCAACCACAGGTGAGTTCTTATTTGTGATTCATTTCTGGTTTTAAAAGCACTTCTTCTATAGTGGCAAAATACATACCATTTGAAATGGTTCTGGAACATCTTAGACCTTCCCAGATTCCCATCCTTCCACAGTTCCTTGTTTTACTTCATTTGACTCAAGAAAAAAAACAAACCAAAACCTTGCAAACAGCTCACACAAACAGCTGCTATTCTCTGTGCCAGTAAATTCTAAAACTAAGCACACCTTGGAGTCGTACTCAAACTGCCTCACAGGTGACTCACTGTTAATCTGAACTCATCTGAGAGGTCCTCACTGCTCAGGTTATTGCCAGAGAGCCTTTCCCAAAGGGAAAGTGCAGCATCAGACAGAGTTACCACTTGCTCCTTGGTGCATTACGGAGCTCATCAAGCTCAGGGTATGAACACATTTCAGTGTGTGTCCTCTAAAAGACAAACAGATTTTCTGTGGGGTTGACATCACCAGAGTCACAGGAAATGAACACAGGCATTTTCCCATTTACAGCTTGAGCAGACAAAAAGAAGATGAGTGGTAGGTAGAGGCTGGTGCAAAGCACACCTCAAGGTTCAGTTAAAGGATTCTTCAGGACCAGTCTGCAGTGACTCATCTCTTGTGCATGGTCATGCTCTATGCCACTTAACTCCCTGCTATATTTAACCTATTATTCCAGTCGGATTAGTTGTTAATAGACTGACAAATATAAACCTCTCTTATCCTTCTCTCAGACTGGGATGCTGTGCTAAGAAAAAGCCCAAAAAAGCCGACCCTACCACGAATTTGATATAAATAGAATCCCCACTGCAGTGTGCTGGGGGAGGTCTTTATTTAAGTGAAATCCATCTTTTTGGTGGTTATCCCTTTATCCCAGAATGGTTATTAGTTTATTCCTGCTTGAAAGCTTTGCAATCAGACTTAGGAACTTGCACTTCAAGAAAAATATGGGAAGATTACAAAATGTAGGAGATGTTTACAGCTCTGCATTGTAGCTGTGAATTTTATCTACAGAACAAAGACTTCACAGCTGTAACAAAAATTTTAATTTAATATTCTGAGTTTGGTGCACTTGACTGGAGAGTACTTGAATCCCTGAAGAGGTCTTTCAGTGAATTTTTGGGTGCCTAAATCAGTAAATGAGAGCTTTCTGATGCTCAAATGACTTCGGCAATTCCAAACAATTTTGTCAACTGCTTCATATCTGGCGTTATCCAAGCCAGCCTGGTTTCTGCACAACCCTAGATCTCACTTTTGATTAGCACTAAACATGGGATATGGCCATAGAATCACTGTATTTTCTCTGTATTTTTTGGTACATATAATACAACCAACACCTGGAGTCAACCTGGCTTAATGCTTGCGTGTCTTATTTAAATTATAGTAGTTACTTAAAAAAATCCAACCACCACCACAAAACATTTAAGTGTTAGAGAGGAGAAAGTATTCTTTGTTTCTCTGATAAAAATCCTCATTTTAGACCTAGTGCAGAAGTTTGCAATTGCAGTCACATGGCTGGTGAATGGCTCCAGGTGGCAAAAGCAGGGTTTCTTTCATTTTTCTGGTGTTTGTTCTATACTTAGCTCAGTTTTGACCCATGCTGCTGATCTTCCTCTCCACCTCAGCAGTTCCCTTGACATGGGCTTCAGCAAAAGGCCACTGTGCCCTGCAGATCCCTCTCCTGTTAAGATTTGTTAGATCTGCCACACTCTGTGGTTCAACTACCAAGTGTTTAACCTTCCATTCAAATGCCCAAATATTTTTAAGTCCTATGACTTACTTTGCACATTTTTACAGCTAAATGTCTGACTAGCACTGGTGGTGATTTCTTTATCCAAAATTCAAGTGTAGATTCCTTGCAGAAAACCAGGAAGAAGCTACCTTTGGATTTTAGCCACTTGTTAATAAAATTGTGTAGTTAGAATTTGCGATGTAAGAAACCTTACTGCATGGTATGGAAGTGGCTGGGATTTTTAAATGTACTTTTAAAACTAGTAAATCTTACTGTACAGCTTGGCAACTGTGAAGCCTAAAGTGAGAGAGCTATTCCTATAGAAGATGAACCAGAGCACCTTCCCAGAGCTGTCCTTTCTCCCCTCTTTAAAAACAGCAACAGTGTTTGCTGTTGGCAAACAGATGGCAGTGAAGAAGTGTCCCCTGTGAAATGCTTGTTTGGGACACTAATCTGTTCACTCAGCCAGCTGATCCTCCTTACACACAAAGCTTGCTTGTCACTTGTGTACATAAATCCAATACAAGCTGCTCCTTCTTTAGAGTGTTTTGGATTCTGACAATATTCAAGCTAGAACTATTAACTTCTTCCACGTTTTCTATTACTTTCCTTACAGTATATCATATGAAGCTATTATGTGTGGAGTCTGAACACAAAGCTATTGGTAGTAATTGGATGCTGCTACATAAACTTAGAAACTAAGGGTTAACATTATCTAGAATAGTTGGAAATACTTTTTTTGCTGGGAAAAATAGAGGAATAGTGTTCCCTCATCTTACTCTGGCTGCGTGGATTGAATTTTCCCAATGCACAAGCAGGGTCCCAGCCTTATACTGACCTTAACTAGGAAGAGCTTGCCCATTCTTTCTACCTCATTTTAAAGAAATATAATACTTTTTTGTGCTGAGCTACTTTCTTTAAATGTTTCAATGATCACACTGTCGAATTTTTAAATGTTTCATATTTACAACTTAATTTTAAAAACTTTCTGCAAATGTGTTTGCAGGCAGGGTTTGCTGCTGAAGGTGCAGAATCTGGCACACCTTTCAATGACATAAACTTGTTAGAAAAGGTATGTTGTCTTAGTTTCATTAGCAAAACTACTTATCTAGCTTGCTTTCCCCACCTCACTAGTCCAAAATACACACCCTAGACTGGTTTTGCTCTTCCTGTAGCCACAGGAAGGCCACAGCTGGAGAGAGAAACTGAATCAAGTTTCATTACTAACTGTCATTTTAGAAGTAATGATTTGTTAACTTAGCAGCTGACAAAGATTTAAGTCACTCAGGGATTCCAGAGAGCAAGAACGTGGACTACTAAATGGCTGAGGTTATTAAAGTGGTGAGTTTGTTTTTCTAGGAAGATCCCTGCCCATTGTCCTGTGCACAGAGGTTAAAAAGTAATATAGACACTGTCCTTCAAAGCTCAGGATAATGACACCAGCATTACAAATCTTCCTTGGCTGTGAGCAGGAATCTCAAGGTCAAATCTGTTCCCTGGTATCCTACTTGGCAAGGATCTGCTTGTCTGCTTACCCACCTGACTAGGGTATTGTAAATGATAGATAATCCTTTCACCTGCCATGCCTGCTGTTTGTCCACTACAGGCTGGGGACTACCTAAGAAAATAAACCCCAGCAATTTATATATTAATATAAAAACACTGAGACTGAAGCTCATTTAATTTCAGGTTAGTGCTCTTGCTACTCTCACCTGTTAAAATTTAACTTTCTGCAGATATCCAAGACCCAAACTTTGAGTCAAGTTTAGTTCCAGTTTGAATTCCAGTCTGTGTGCCTTCTATCCTCTGTGACTAACTGTGAAATCTTACTTCCTACAGGACTGGAATGACTATGATGAAAAAACAAAGGAATCTGTTGGAATCTATGAAGTTACCCATAAATTTGTAAAATGCTGAAGTTCATGCACCAAATAAATTATGACATGGTTATTGATGGAGGAAATGTAAACATCACATATGCAGCTTCCCTGGAGTTACTTTTTTACATGGCTGCACTTCAGAAATGAAAATCCAAGCTCACAGAATCGTTAAGGTTGGAAAAGATCTCCAAGATCGAGTTCAACCTTTGACCGACATCACTGAGTTGTACTTTCTGTTGCCAGCATGCCCTAATAAAATATTTCCCATGGAGCACTTGGAGATGGCCTCAGTACAAACTGAAAATAGTACATATTGACTCAACTGTGCCATGTCCTTAATGCTGTG
Source organism: Acridotheres tristis (assembly GCA_037013685.1). Classification (NCBI taxonomy): domain Eukaryota; kingdom Metazoa; phylum Chordata; class Aves; order Passeriformes; family Sturnidae; genus Acridotheres; species Acridotheres tristis. The sequence continues at coordinate 6,384,613 of CM072895.1, forward strand.
GGGTTTTGGAATTAGGTGGTTGTGGTGGAGTGTAGCTTAGCTACAATAAATGGATGCAATAGTTACTTACACAACTTACAGCCTTAAAGGTTTTAATAGCTGGTCACCAGGAAGTATGCACATTTGATTCTCTAACATAAGCAAATAAATTCTTCCCACTCACCACTCCTATCATGAGGAAATGGTTACAAGCATTAGTAAAGGCACTGTGTTAACTGTCCAAGGAAACAGCTGCACCTTTAAGCAGCTTTCTGCCACTTCAGGTAAAGACTGAGGTGAGTTTCCTGTGAACACTTAGTTCAACAAGCTTCACTGCTGCTGACATTTACACAGTTACAGTCTTCTGAAAAGCAAGTTATCTTTCCAAGGATATCATTAAGTAAACCTCATCTTTAGCTGAAGACAGACTTTGTACTCCTTGGCAAGTGCACACACAGTCCTGCCAGGATTACAGGCTCAACATTACAGGAGCAAAGCCTTCAGGCTTGCATATGAAAAGCATGCCTCTCCCCTGCTAGCACTTTTATTTCATACTTCAGGACGTGATATTGCTTACACTTACTGTGCTAAATTAAAAAGACCCTGGGAGAACCTGGAAGTTGAGATATCCAAAGGAAGGGCCAAGGGAGGTAGTTTCTGAGCCTCTGAACCTGATCTGTCACATCCAAGCAATGTGCTCAGACTTTCCTGTTCCACTGATGTATTTGGTTGTCCAGGCCAGTGGGACATGAGCTGCATTAGTTTTACACAGATCTCAGAAACCAACACCACTGTGCAGTGCAGTTCCACAGAAAGACTCGGCCTCCCAGAAGAAAAAGAGTGGAAATCAAGAGGGTAAAAGGCAGGAATTCAAGGTCTACAGCTCAGACAGAGTGCACAATGCTTGCAGCAGTTTTCTTTCCAACCTTGTAAGAAACGAGCTATTGATAAAGAGTCTACCCATGCTGTACAATTTAGATATGGCAATAAAAGAACTTGGTGGTTATTAAGAGACAGCTTTATTAAAATAGTCTTTTCCAGTCAGTTTAACAACCCAGTTGGTGACTGCAGGTTACTTTAAAGCCTCCCACTTCATTTTTTGTGTCTCTAAAACCTGCTACAGTGGAAAGGCTTCAAGCAGTTGAGGCACAATCAGTTCTGATATAAATTCAAGTTTAAAGAAATAAGTCTGACAAGTTAGTAAGCAAGCTTACTGCAACAGTGCAAATGGAACCACTCTTCCATATTTAAAATTATTGCATGTATTTTTTTAAAACCAAACAGTTCAAGAGTGGTATCACAGTACTATAGTCTGTCTGAACACTCGTGGAACACAGGTGTTCTACCTTCATTAACTCAATAAAAATGCTTATTTTAGATTATGTGTTTTAAGAACACATGGATCTGTTACTCAATTTGACATAGTTAATGTCTGTACTTCCTGAAATGCATTCAAGGTCTGTAATAAATTTCTTTAAAATAGATAGAAATTTCCTAGTGAATCTAACAGTATTCAAGTGCAGTGATATTACATGAAGCCAATTAAGCTTCAGCCATGCTGAATACTGATTAGTATGTCAATTAGACATAATCTGCATTTTGTTCTGCAACTGTAAAGCGTTGCAGTGTCTTTATGTCTTAACTACCAATTTTCTTGCCCTTTAAAACATTAAAGATATCCTCTAGTGACTTGTATATACACTGAAGGAATTCTTTACCATTCCTAGCTGGGTAAGAGGAAACATTACAACCTATCCAGTCATCTTGTACCTGATACCCTACTCCAAAGCCATCAGACACCACGGGGCCAAACCCTCCTAGCTGCACAGCTGGGCTCACCAAGGTGCTGGTGGAAATGATGTTGTGATTAATGCGAGCATAGGCTTGGTCTTGATAGAAATCCGGCAGTGCCAGCCCCTTGGATAAGGCCAAATAGCGCAGGCTGAAGAGATGGCGGTCAAAGCCCTGGCCTGGTGAAAGAAAACAATAGATATTAGAGAGAACTAAACTCACCTCAGCCACAAAAGAGGTCTGGGGAACTGGAGTTAATTTTTGTACTGGTAGGAAATATTTTTCATACCCATATCCTAGGAAAAGAGTGCCTGCTTGTTTTACTGCAAACCTCAACGGGGTCAGGAGAGTACAAAAATGCAGTGTTAACAGACAATTTTAATAATACATCACTATTAACTATTTATCTGAACATAGACCAGTTCTTCAATGCAGAAAAAGCCTTTCCTAAAATTTATTAATATAAAGAGGAAGAGCATCTTGCACCAACAAAAGGAGGCAAATTTTAGACTCTGTGGGATAATCAACAGTCAGTTTTACTGCTGTCAATGCTTCTAGGAAGGACAGTTCCAAAGAAAGCATTTACAAAAATGTCAGGAGTAAGTAGCATGGCCAAAAATGAGTTTGATTTGGAAATCATTAAGAGAGGTAAGACAGTACCTCCTCAGACTTAACCTGAAGTTCTTGTTCAACATGCACTAATTATTTACAAAATCTTCAAATAGTCCAACTGCTCTAAGGACAGAAACTGGAGTATAAAAAATTCTCAACACATGAAAGATGCTGTGGGAAGCACAGAGGCATTCCTCCATCAAGAAATGAGTGAGAATGAAGGAATGCACTTTAAACAGCAGCCTTCTACTGTTATTGTCAAGTTTACATTAGACCTCCATCAACATTAAATTATTTAGTTGTAAATATTTACAGCAACTTTACTAGACATTTTAGTGCAAAAGGAGGAGTGTTTGATGTATTCCTACTTACCCATAGCAGCCTCTTTTGTCAAACGGCCGTGGTACTTAGAGCACTCCACTATCAAATTCTGCAGCTCTTCTGTGCTGTGTTTGGAGAGCTCCTTGACAAAGGCTTCAGAGCATTTCTTTGTGTAGACAGAGGCAGGACGTATGGTTTCTGTACGGCCGTGCTTGAAAGCTGCAGTGCTGCAAGACTCGTACGTAGCAACCGTCTGGTCATACTGGCGAAGGAAAGCCATCTGGAAGGCCAGCTGAGCCACAGCATCTGGGCTCACCTTCTTCTGCTTTAGAAGCTCCTTGCCCCCTTCTTGGAACTGAATCATGTTCAGAGACAGTGATTCTACAGTGGCATCAAACTTCTGTTTGGCTTTGGTAATCCCTGCTTTTAAGGCATCGTTTAGCTTAAAGTCAAGTTTCTGCACTGCTCTGGAAGAATCGACTGAAGCAGGCTGGGACTGGGGGCTGATGGCTGGTGTCTTGGTGCTATCTTTAAAAACCTCATTCTGGAACCTGAGCACAGCCACACCATCTCCCCAGGAATGTTCAAAATTAATTCCTGCAGTGCCATCCTTAGTTATGATAAGATTAAATGATTTGTCATACCAGCGGTTTGCAGCATCTCCATGCAACATAGTGTGGGACAAGTGCACAAAGTCTTTAATGGCAAAATCATCTAAACTTAAACAAAACAAGGCAGAATCTACTTTTTGAAGAGCTTCTTCATTACCATTCTCCAGTAGATCCTTCCTCAGCAATGCCCATGTATCTCGGTTTTCACTGGTGAGGTAGCCAAGAGGGAAGGCCGGGGCTGGGCTGTTGTCACTAAGGATGTATTTCAAGTGTGCTTGTATTTCTGAGGGTTCCAACATGTTTCCATCTCTATCAAGAACATCAAACACATAAAAATTTCCATTTCTCAACACTAATAAATGTTTTGCCTTTTCATCTGTATAAAGCTCATCTTTGTCGAGCTTAGGAATCCGTGTAGAATTGAAAAGTCTGAAGTACTGAGACATATCTAGGGGGTAAGCATTGACCATGTAGGCACCAAACCAAGAAATTGAAGAAGGCACAAATCGGATAATTTTTTTAAAGATCTCAGTGTCACTTTTTTCTGGATTGAGGTGAAAAACCTCTGGTTCAAGGTAACCAGCCCTGAAGGTCTTCATAAAACGTATGGCAGAAACAGTCATGTTTGTAGCTCGTATGAGCTGATCATTGTATTCCGATTTTGGATCAGGATTAAAAGACATAAATGCATTAAAATTCAAAACAACAGGCTCACGTGCTTTTAGGTACATGTCAAACCAGGGACCTGAAAATTGAGAGTTGAGAAAGAGGTCAGAACATAAAAGCAGCTTCCTGAGTCAGACCACAGCGTCACGTAGTCCAACAATGATCACGAATAAACACACACTAAAGTGCCTTTAAACAAGACAAACATCTGCAATAATTCACCCAAGGCTTCTTCAAACCCCCATTAGAAAGAAGGATACTGTTGGCTAATCACAAAAATATTGGGTTTGGAATAATCCATGTCAAAGGGTGTCCATGTAATTAGCAACAAGGGCCAACTCCCTGTTTACTTTATGGCTCAATGATAAACCTTAGCTCCCAGGACATACAGTGCAGCTCCCCAGCTCTATTTTGGTGCCCACCTCAAATCTGGAGTGGTTCATGCCTTTACCTACTCTTAAACTATTAATTTCTGCAACTCTCTTATCACTGAGTGCATCTCACTGAGGTTGAACCTTCTACCTGGACTGCAAGAAGGGCAATGGGTACTTCCAGGAGCTAAGTTACAACTTTAATTACAGGTTCTCACAAGTAAGTAAGCAACACTCATCTACAGTTTTAAAACCACATCTGTCATCAACACGTAGCCTTTTAACCCCAGACTTGAAAGCTCAGGGTGGAGACAACTCTACATACTTCCAGAAACCAATTTCAAGTGGAACAGGTCTTTTATGAGGCATAAAGAAGAAAAATAACTGAACAAAAAGCAATACAACCCCACCATTCATAAACAAAAAGCAGCATACTGGTTAGCACTGATGAACAACATAAAGGCACCACTTAAAACCCAAAATGTTGTTCAAAGTGAATGGAAAGTAAAATACAACAAACTAAACAATATTTTTTATTACTGAGTGGTAGCTAACACTTTAACAGGCAGTCTGAACAGACAGCAAGGATAGAAGTGCATTCACTGGGCAACAGAGAAATTTCTACTTCCATAGGTATTTTACTATTTACATCTCTGCTGCTATCTAATACTTTCATGAGCAGACACTTGTACGTGGAAGAAACAATAAAGTAGAACAATCAAAATTCTATATACATGCTCTCCCTCTCCTGGTATGTTTCCATTTATTCTCATTTTCCTATTTCTGTCACTCCTTTTCTTGGGCTCTTTAAAAGAATATGTCGTTTTAAGGGCTTCTAAGTTCCGAGTACTGACCACTTCTGCCTCCCAAACTAAGTTATGGCATTATGAGCAGTTGTGAAGCATGATGATCTACAGGCTTGTCCTACACTTAGCAGGCCAACATACCTGTGATGTAACTTGTATGCTTGTTCTGATTGTCTTGAGCAACCAGCTGCTCATGCAGCTCTCTTCCAATCCCCTTTTCAAAGGCATGAGCAAGTTCTTCAGTTTTTCTGCAACAATCAAGAAAAGAGTCAAAAAGCTATCACAAGTTAACATTTTTTATGTTAACACTTGGCTTTGAAGCAGAACATGACACTGTGTTCGTCCATACCTGAACTGGTCATCATTTAAAAGTGGTTTCTGGGCATTCAGGTATCTCTTAATTGTATCTTCTAGCTTGGGAACTGGCAGTCTGAAAGAAGTGGAATAGAGATGTGCACTTGATGAGCAAGGGTATGAATGAAGTCCATGTTTCTTACACAGTCATCTCTTTGCCTCCTTTCTTCCATATCCCTCCTTACATCATTATATATACTATACATACAGATATATACACACACTGTACTGTATATACTATTATATATAAGTTGGGGTCATATTTATACACATTATCCAAATGCCTCATAAGTTTCTTGTGAAATAAGAGAAGCAAGGAACTAGATGGATACCAGTCAGCATACCATAATGTTCTTGGGAAATAAGGCACAAAAACAAATGGACTCATCTTTTTACAGAGGTACTGCAGTGATGTGAGCTAATCCCTTAAAGGAAATACAGGGACAGGAACCGCAGCTGGGAGAGGCAGTTCTGTAGAAGGAATAGTTCGGTTGCCAGCCCTGTTCGGGCCTCCACCTCACAGCTGTGTGCTGGACGTCTCTTCCTCACAAATTTCCTATTCGGTATCTTTGTCAACTTCCTCTGAGCCCGAGTTTTGTTTCCCATAGCACAGTCCCGTTACACTCACGGGGTTACACTGGGCGCCAAGGGGATGTTTCAGTAACTTGAAAGCGGTCACAAACACACCTGGAAAGCCGAGCCCGCTCCGCACAGAGCGAGCCGCGCACCGCGGCTCAGGGCGGACGCTCCCTGTGCCCTGTCCTCACAGCGGACACCCCGGGCCGCCGCCGCCGCCCCTGCCCGCGTCCCCTCGGAGCGGCGGGCCCCGCCCTACCTGGGCAGGCTCTTCTGGTAGTGCATGGTGGGCACGATGCTGCGGTGCAGGAACTCGGCGGCGCCCGCGCCGCTGTACCCGCGCCGCCCCGGGGCCGCCCGCAGCAGCTGCCGCGCCGCCATGATGCGCGTCAGGGCCGCGCCGAGCCCCGCCCGCCGCTGCTCCCGGGGCCCCGCCCGCCGCTGCTCCCGGGGCCCCGCCCGCCGCTCCCCCCGGGGCCCCGCCCGCCGCTGCCCCCGGGGCCCCGCCCGCCGCTGCTCCCGGGGCCCCGCCCGCCGCTGCTCCCTCCGGGGCCCCGCCCGCCGCTGCTCCCTCCGGGGCCCCGCCCGCCGCTGCTCCCGGGGCCCCGCCCGCCGCTCCCTCCGGGGCCCCGCCCGCCGCTGCTCCCGGGCCCCGCCCGCCGCTCCCTCCTGAGCCCCGCCCGCCGCTCCCCCCGGGCCCCGCTCGTCGCTCCTCCCGGGGCCCCGGGAGGAGCGGCGGGCGGGGCCCGGGAGCAGCGGCGGGCGGGGCCCCGGGAACGAACGGGAAAAGCGAAGCGTTTTTCAGTTTTTCAACTCCATAAGTCAATTGGATACGTGCTGCTAAGGTAGCAAAGTTACCAGAGTGTTGGGGCGGTTCAGGATCAGTCCTTTTAAATACACACTAATAAAACGTTCTGATTCATTAATAAAATTTTCTTCAATCCTCTCCTTTTTGTATTATGCTCAACATACCGACTCCACGTATTTTTTCTTTTATCCCCCCCGCCTTTTTTTTTTGTGTGTGTGTGTATCCATATGTCCTACCAATTACACAGGATTGAGATCCTGCCCCCCAAAAAACCAGTTTCATCTGTCCTGAGGTTTTTTTCACTCATACATGAGCATGTAACAACAATACTTTATCACGGTATAAAATGTAATTTTGTAAACATAAAGCCTTGTTGTACTGTGGGGGATATCTTTCATAAAAATATAGAATAATCTTAGAATATACCAGAAACTACAGAAATGCGTTCATAAGAAAGCATGGCATGCGAATGGTTATGGTGGTGTATTTTTATCAGACACTCAATAGCATAAAAATCAGCATTGGGATTGAATGCGGACACAGCAAAGGAAAGGAAAGCAATCCCTGTGGCTTAGTCTGATAATCCTCTGAAAGTAAATTGGCCCTACTCTAATCAACATAGTGGTTGGAAGAAAAGTGAAATCATTTCACTTCCAAGGTAATAAATGCCTAATGACAGGTGTCCTTGCATGTTCCAGTCTGTGGCTATTTCCTGTTCGATGCGTGTCTCTCATGCTGCTCATTCAACCTTTTTTTGGCAACGAAAACAAAAAAAACCAAGCTTGCTTTAATTAATGAAGTCCAGTTTCACCTGGCTTGCCCTGCTGTGATAGTCCTGTTCAAAATGTTACCTGCTCTGCCCTTTGGGAAAAGTGCTCTGTTCCCCTTTTGAATGCTGGCTTGCAAGGTTCCCTTTCTGGGTTTGGGTGTCCAGACCCCCAACCGAGGAGGCTGAGGAATGCATCGCCTTTCTCCCAGGAGTGTCACTTTGTTTTGAACTAGTCTTGTTTTAGAAATACTACTGCATTCTGTTCTAATTTTCCAGAGCCCCCTAATCTTCTTCCAGGCTCTTAATGATGTAGTTGATAATAGGATTGTTGGTATTAATTTGGAACAATAATGCCAGCTGCTTGCTTGGTGGCCATTGGCAGAGGGGTGACCTTGCAGGTCAGCTAAGCAGAACTGGAAGTGATTTGATCTGATCTATACAGAGCCAGATCCGTGCACCCCGAACAAGAGGAGCGAGTGAATTCTCTCCCCATGGGATGCTGATTCTTCTCCAAAGAGCAGGGAGGACAGCATGGCCGTGGCCCTGGATGCAATCCTCGCTCGGATCAAAGATGTTTGTAAAAGGAATGGTTTGCTCATCCTCTCGGTGTTGTCCGTCACCATCGGCTGCCTCCTGGGATTCTTCCTGAGGACGAGGCGACTCTCCCAGCAGGTAAGAGCAGCTCACAGCGTGTCCCCGCACAGGAAATGCCAGACTTACATAACAAAAGACCTTGGGGAACCTCAGGGTAGGATTTTGAAAGTAAAAGTCATGTGCATGCGTTTATTAAAATTGTTTCATTTCATCCGTTTGTCAATCCAAGCTGTTCTTTGGGTCTTTTCACACATTCTCAAACAATAGGTCAGCACAGGGTTCTGGTCTCTCAGACGCAGGAGCACAGTAGAATGTTGCAGGTATGGATAATAATAATAATGAACATTTAAGCTAGATGAAATGTAGCATTTAATATAGGCCTGCAGAAACTGGTAGTGCAATATATTGGATTTTATACTATCCTGGAACATATATAGCTGAAGAAAACATTGGGAATATTTTTCAGCATTAGATGCACAGGGGGGCAGATGTTTATATTACATTAATGGTGTTTCATATTAATGAATTTGAGATTTTCCATCATTAGTAGAACATATTACTGAAGTGACCTGGGGAATTCTCCTCCAGCACACTTCAACTAAGCCCTTTGCTGGTGCTCATTTCTGCTGTATCAGTCAGACAGACTAAACAGCAACATGCATTAATAAATGCACTGTTTGAGCACAAAACAGAAATCTAAGTTTAAAAATAAGGCATTTAGCAAATGCAACTAAATTAAACCAATTCTGTCTTCTGCTACTGCAAACCACTGTCAGTCTCAACATCATTTGTGTCCAAGCCATAGCTTCAAACACATCTAGGAAAACAGACAAAATGCAGAATGGAGAGATTATTCAGGGCAGCTGGTTAACAGTAGTCTCCAAGAGATGGCACATTTCATTTTTGTCTTCCTTTGTAGAGGAACGAGCAATGCAGTGTGTTTATTGAATAAGAACATATTATGTAATCTAATTAATTTTAAAATCACCTTTTAAAGCCTGCTATCTTTGCCACCCTATCTTTGCCACCCTATCTTTGCACCAAAGGTGCAGATTTTAGCAATGTTATTTTATCCACAGCTCTAGCAGCACTTGTGAAGACAGTCAGTGTGTATCTCAAAACAATAAGTATCTCTTTATATATTTCCAGGAAATTAGTTACTTCCAGTTTCCTGGTGAATTACTGATGAGGATGCTGAAAATGCTGATCCTCCCTCTGGTTGTTTCAAGGTAAGTGAAGACAATTATTATTCCAACAACTTTTGAAGTTTCCTAAATGAGATTTGTCATCACAATGGTTTAGTTGTGACTGAATTAGGTGACAGTGCCAGAGGCATCACTGCTGCTGTACATTCATATTTATAGTGGAGTCAGGAGCATGTGTTTTAATTGATAGGATCATTTCTGCCATACATCATTTCTACCTCATATAGGTATTATTTGTTTTAAAATTAATGTGTTGAGGATTTTTAAATCTGTTTATTTTCCCTTGCAATGGGAGGACTTTTTCCTTCAAGCTACTTCGAAGTTAAATATATGGAATAAATAACCCACCTTATCAAAAAGCCTGCCATAAATCTAAACAACTGAAATAATACCCTATACAAATATGATGAAAAAGGACAGTTAATTCATAGTGTCCTGCAGTATTTTGAGGTGTGCTGTAGTATGATAAATATTGAAAAAAACCTGTGTCTCCAGTGAAATAATATACAGCTGGCTTTGGCTGGAAGTGAAAGTGATTTCTTCGTTCATTAAAGGTAGAACCTTTAGTGGTGGCACTTTATCAGCAGAAGCATTAATGATCTCAGTGCTGGTACTGACTGGTGCATGGCAGCTGCCTTTGCAGTGGGAGGATGTAACTCAGGGCAGGCTTTTCTCTCACTGCCTTTCCACTGACTGCAGTCACAAAACCACACCAGCTGGATGGCCAAAAACTCTCTCGTGTGCCCAAGGCTGAGAGGTTATTAAAGAGATGGAGAGTAACCAAGCTAACTTTAGCATAGCTGAGAAAAAAATACTGCAATATTTGGTTCCAGTTCTGGAACCTAATTCATACATCAAGACCTCATTTTCCACTCCGAGAAAAAAACAAGTTTCTAGTCTTCAGACCACTGACATTTGCTGAAAATGAACATGATTAACAGCACTAATTTTATTTTTAAATAATCTACTTTGACATCTGCCTTCTCATGGTTTTTCGCAGAACAAAGCTGAGTCATTTGTGCATGAAACTGGTTTTATAACCATAGACTCACACCTGGTCCTGGCCCATGCATCTAGAGAACACCAAGACAAAACACGTAAGGAGATTTTTTTTGAGAAATGAAAAGAGAGTTTTCCAAAGAAAACAAGAGTCTTACATGAGGAAGTGACACAATAAGGAGGACAGAAAAAGGTTGGAGCAGATTTACATGTCCTTCCCTAAAATGTGTAGTTCTTTAGATCCTCTTGTACATTTAGAGCTGTTAGGAAGAGCAGCAGCACAGGAGGAAAGAGCTGCTCTGGCACAACTGTGATGGCTCCAACTTGCCCGGAGATTTGACAGCTCTGAGCCTCTCTGTCACACTGACTGCACCGTGTCCTCTGAGGCAGAAAGAAACTTTACAAACCTTCAAAGAGGTTCAATTCTCCTTGCAAGACAGTGGGAGTCCATCTCCCTATATAACAAACTAGCAGTGCCTGCTATTACAAACTGGAATGGCAGGGTCTGCAAGAAAAAAATACTCCAGATATAATGACATTCTTGTACAGTTTGGGCTTTTTTGGCTGGTTGTCTTTTGGGGTTTTTTTAATAACAAGCACAGTGTTTTCCACACATGTAGTTCATAAAATCAGTAAACCAGTACTCTGTATTTTTACCAATCTGCATGCACATTTAAACTACATTTCTTTGTGGATTTGGAATATCCTCAGCCTGTCCTGCCAGAACAATAATGGCATTTAAATTATCTTTTAAATCACTCTCTATTATTGTTTACAAAAGCCAGGAACACAGCATCATAAAAAGAACTCTAAATATTGCTCTCCTAGTTGAAATTAATGCAAGCTTTTCTTTGAACACACAAGTAAAGAAATTACTTGTAAAGAAAAGGTGAAAAAAGGAAGATTAAAAGAGGGACTTAGTGCAAACTACCGTGTTTCCAAGTCCAGAGCTTATTTTGAAGGGTTGTAGCAGAAGCAAAAAGTGTCAACTGCATGCGTCAGAATATTGACAATAAACTAGAAAATCTTTTACTTTCAGACCACTAGCAGAAATCCAGCTTTAAACAGAAATGGCTGAAAAATTGTACTCCTTCTCTTGACCTGATTGCTAGAGAGTTAAAACAGAACTTTGCAGATTGTATTCATTAGGAATGAGGAGATTATGATACAGTCAGGTATCTCTGAATGGTGTTTATTTTAAAAGTTCCTTGGATGCAGAGGAAATCTGTCAAACAACAGGAGACCATTTCTTCAATGTACAGTTTCTTGATTTCCTGAACTTTGTTCCTGCTCCTGGAACTGCTCTATCCCAGAGCTCCTGCACCTATTTCTGATGTCTCCTGTCATCTGTGGTCTTCCTTCTTTCTTTTCCCACAGACAGAAAAATCTTGGAAAATCAACCACCACACATTAGCCTGTCAGTCTGAGCCCTGCATGAGCTTTTGTTTTTGTTGAGGCATGGACATTCATTAGGGTGGGGATTGATATTATTTCAGTTATCTGGTTACATAAACAAGCTTCATAGCATCACAGAACAATTCTGAAATAAGTCTCTATTTATTACACCCATCCTCTGCCTGAGGTTTAGCCCTGCTCAGACCTATCAATATCCCCTGTGTATAGAGTTTGCTTTTCTCAGCTGCAAGAACAGGTACACACACACTTCCATTAGCAAGATAAAGAAAATGACAAATAGTTGACAGTTCGTGTCTGCCCAAGGTATACTCAGTACTGGAACCTTACAAGACCAAATTTAGAGCCTGTAGTTACTAGAAGCAGTCTGCTTACTTTATGTGTAAACACAGGATACTGCTGCTAGACCTGGGAATGGAAATATTAAGAGAGCTCGGAGAGAATAGGAGCCAAATCTGAATTAGTGGTTACACATTTAGACACTGTCCAAGCTCTTACTGCAGCTGGACAAGGAGATGTCCTCAACCAGCCTGAAAAATCAGCTCCAGAAGCTCTGAAGTTCCCTAATTCTCTTTGGGAACAGAGACTTCGGCCTTCATTTGACAGGGACAACGCAAATAGTGTATTTTCCTCCTTTTATGCAAAGTGTTTCAGCCTTCAGCACATCTCAGGTTTTCCAGCAGGTACGCGCACAGTTGCCCGTGCATCCTGCCCTGGGAATTCTGTTTATCAAACCCTTCAGGCAGATCCCGCTGCCCAGGTTTGTTAAATTCCCTTTCCTTCCCCTCCCGCATTCCCGGCGCGCCCGGGGGCTCGGGCTGTGACAGCCTGCAATGCACCCCGCGGCCAGCAGGTGGCTCTGCTGCGACACCCAGGAGCCGCGCCTCGCCCCCCGCGCCGATCCATCCCCGCATCCCGGGATTGCCGTACCACCGCCCGGACACCCCGCATCCCGGGATTGCCGGTACCACTGCTTGAAAACCCCGCATCCCGGGATTGCCGGTACCACTTCCCGGACACCCCGCATCCCGGGATTGCCGGTACCACTGCCCGGACACCCCGCATCCCGGGATTGCCGGTACCACCGCCCGGACACCCCGCATCCCGGGATTGCCGGTACCACCGCCCGGACACCCCGCATCCCGGGATTGCGGTACCACAGCCCGGACACCCCGCATCCCGGGATTGCCGGTACCACCGCCCGGATACCCCGTATCCCGGGATTGCCGGTACCACCGCCCGGACACCCCGCATCCCGGGATTGCCGGTACCACCGCCCGGACACCCCGCATCCCGGGATTGCGGTACCACAGCCCGGACACCCCGCATCCCGGGATTGCCGGTACCACCGCCCGGACACCCCGCATCCCGGATTCCCGTACCACCGCCCGGACACCCCGTATCCCGGGATTCCCGTACCACCGCCCGGGTTCCCGCATCCCGGGATTGCCGGTACCACCGCCCGGACACCCCGCATCCCGGGATTGCCGGTACCACCGCCCGGGTTCCCGCATCCCGGGATTGCCGGTACCACTGCCCGGTTCCCGCATCCCGGGATTGCCGGTATCACTGCCCGAGTTCCCACATCTCGGGGATTGCCACTCCCTATCCAGAAAATAATAAACTTTCTTTCTCTGTGTTTAGTTATAAACTTCCATAGACACACACACTTACGGGATTCCTCCACCTGTTCCCAGGACAAGTTGATTGGCAGAGATACCTGTGCATCACTTGAGTTTCTCAACTTCTTAAATGCTTGAAGTAATCAAATCTGATGTCAATGTCTTTGTGCTCTGCGCGATACAAAAAACTGGGAAAGGAACAAAGACTCAACTTTCCCCTTAGTATTTTCTCACATTTGCTAAAGACAATATAAACCCTCTGACCTGCTCCTGTCTGTGCCAGCTGCAGCACGGGCCAGTCGTGCTGGCAGGCACTGAGCAACAATTCACACACTGTCACCTTCCTTCAGTGCATTTTTGTCCTTGTGCCCATTCCCTGCCCCATCATCTTCAGCTCATGTTACCAGCTTTGTACTGATCAGTTCCCAGTGCGCCAGAAACTTGATTTTCAGTAAGCATGACTGCTTTGACTTAAGCTTTTTGTGGAGGCCGGTACTGAAACCTGATCTGTCACAACTTCAAAGTTTTGAAGAATAATATTGTACTGTAATTTACCACTGTTGAGGCATTTCTAATGCTGCTGTTTGGCATGGATTCCTTCCAGTAGGCAGAGAACTCACACTGGCATTTTCCACAGAACAGAAAAGCAACTTTCCCTTTCTGTTCAAAACGCAGAGGTGCCAGAGAACCTGCAGGGGAGGAGATTTGGCTCCCAGCACTGCATTACTGCAGGCAGGCAAAGCCACCTCATGCACCTGAGATGTATGCTGCAGAGCTATGAGGAAGGCTGGAGAAGAGGCAGGGCTTGCAGGCCCTGCTTCTTTTGCAAGTTAATCCTAGAAGCCCACACATTATTTCTCTCCTGTATATGCAAAGTTTCACAGAGCTTTCAGGAACATGAATGCTCCTGAGAGCTCTGTGAATGAACATGTTATTTGTAAGGGCTCACACACAGGGTTTGACTGCACCAGCCTTGGTTGTTCAGAAAAGCTGCTAAAGCAGAGTTACACAAGTTTGCAGCACCTGAACATACTGAGTTTTCTTTGTCCTTTATGTCTACCTATATATGTAATAGAAAGTTGCATCCTTTATTCCAGCACCCTCCTTGTTTATATGATAAAGCTGGAAAGAGATACAGGGCCAAGTTTTCTAGGGCTGTGGTTAGCAGTAAGCAGTAAGAGTGCTTGTGGGAAAGAATTGTCAGGGCAGACTCGAACTGTTTAGTTGTTGTAACAGACTGGTTACCCCAGCGAATATTCTCTTTGGAAAATGCGGTTTAGTTTTTAAGCTTAGGAAGATTTAGCAGAGATTTGATCCTTTTCCATGAGCAGATTCTGTTAAAGAAATATTATTCCCTTTATAGTCAAAATAAAATAACTGATTTGACCTGTATTTTTAAAATTATAGAGCTTGTTCCTCTGAGTATGTCACACCTCATACAAACAAGTGTATCCTAATAATATTTTGTATTTATTTGAAGGCCTATTTGGGGGTAGTAATAAATACTAGTTACTCTTGTGGTTTTGCTGATGAATTAAATACAATATTCTAAATATAGCACTGTCTTTCTTTAAAAGGATTCCTGTCCATAATGCCATCAGTTCTGGTAATCCTTCATCCTTCTGCTCACATTCCCGAGTTGGTGATTCTTACTCATGCTCTTTAAGCCTAGTTTTTAATTAGAAACTTCTCTTTTTAGTACTCTTTTCCTGTATTTTTCCCCAGCTCTCTGATAGGGGAACACGCTGGCATTTGAATATCTCACCAATGACAAATATTGCTCATTGTGTTTTAATGGAATTCTGTCATTGTTTGGCTGTACAGGGCCATACCAAATGGACCATTGGCCTGGCTGGGTTGTGTTGGGCACTGTTTGCTCTCAGCTGCAGATGCAACTGGCAATAAACCACACACTGGAGATTGTTCGTCTGTTTTGCTACTTAAGATCACCATTTGTTAGAGATGAAAAGTTTGACCCAAACTCTCCAAGACCTGCACTGCAATTGACAATCTAAACCTTTTACCATGATTATAAACCACTGTCTGATAACATCAGCATAATAGCCATTCAGAAGGAAAACAAATGTCTAAGAGGCTATATTTCTTTTTCTATTTATGGTTATATTTAAATAAAGAGGACAGCCAAAATTAATACACTCAATAATTCTGGTTTTACATGAATGAGGATTTGTGCAGTATTGTTTCTTCTAATACACCCCTGGTACTAAAAGATATTTCCCATGTTGTCTTGAAAATTTACCTGAAGGCTAAATGGGAAAGGGCGGATAACAGAAGGCTCTGGTCAGTTTGGGCTTGGTCTTTTCTGCTATGTATGCATTAAACTCTTCCCCTAAATACCAGTCACTCTGTTCTTATCCTTGTCCTTATCCTACAGCCACTGCCAGACTGGGGTGAATTTAAAAGACAAGTAGATGTGGCACTTGGGGACATGGTTTAGAGGGACTTGGCAGCGCTGGGAGAAGGAATAGTTGGGCTTAAAGATCTTAGAGGTATTTTTCAACCTAAACAATTCCATGGTTCTATAATCGAGTGTATTCAAGTTTATGCACTGTATTATCTAGTGAGGTGCTGAGGAGCAGCTGCAAAATGCTGCCTCTGGGTCCCTGAAGAGCCTGCTGAGAAAAATGTTTCATAAAGTACCAAGGCAAAAGTATTTTCCATAGAATGAAATTGCTTTGGGAACATAGGGCTCTTTTTCTTCACATTATTGGACTCAGGACTTTTCCCTCTATTTCACCTGCACTGAGGAACAGGCCTTCCCCAACAGGGGAGGGTAAATGTTCTGTGGGGTTAGTATGGGGAAATCTGTGGGGGACCTGAAAGGTAACACAAAGTGTGTAGAGACTTTCATTTCTGCACTACCTGTCACGTGTATCACTGTAATGTACATAATAATAAAAGTACATTTCACCCCAGTGAGCCCTTTCCTAGGATATATCATCTCAAGTCTTTATTGTGGAGAAAGTCAGTGTAGAGAAGTGAGTTTTAAGGAGATGACTAGAGGGAATAAATATATTTACTTTTAGAGTGGAAAGCAAAACAACTTGAATGAAACTGAAAGAGAGGGATTACCCAAGGGTAAGAAGAATCAGTCAGAAAGCAATCTCACTTGACACCATTATACTATTTTCAATTCTCCACATTGCTGTTAGATTGCAGAACTAGAGTCAGCTTTCCCCAAAAGTCATCATTTCAGATGGCATCAGCTCATAAAGGAAAATTTTTATCTCTCCTCCATGCCTGAGACATCTTCAGAAGTTTCTCCACATTATCATCTGGAACATTTTCACTGCTATTAGCTGTGTTTAGGATTATTAAGTCTAATGGTCAGATCCAATACTGTTTTCTAGTGCTTTCTTTTGTTTGTGCAACCAAGAGGTCCAGACAGTTTCAATGAAAAATGACATGTTGCAATTACACATCATAATGTCAAAATTGGACCAACTCAGTACAAATTATTCAGGGAGTGTCAGTAGGGATCTAGTGCCGTGCAAGAGGAATCTGTGGTCACAGAGTGAATGGGTGTGGAAAGCACTGAAGTGATTACAAATGGGCTATGAACTGTTTGCGACCTGACAGAATTTTTCTGCAGTCCTCTGAGAGCTCTAAAATACTTAGTGTCCCACAAAGGAATGGGAATGACATGTGGAGCTTGAGGGGCTGGCTGGATTCCCTCTGTTTCCTTAGACAAAAAACAGTTTAATAAATCTGACATTTGTTTATAATCCAAATTTGTGTTTCAAATCCTTTTGCTTTTTGCTTAATCTAAAAATGCTTGAAAGAACTGACAGAAGGAAAAAAATCAAGTATTAATAAGATTCTTGGCTCCTTCCACCATGTGAAGCTGCACATCCATAATTAATATATCATTTGGGTTTGTTTGCATCCTGACCTTTGAATTTAGGAAAGACCTTTTTTTTAAAATCAGAACAGCTGAAGTTGACAAGCCAACCTAAATTCGGTATGAGCTACACTGCAATCTCCTTAGTCAGTCAGTGACCAAAGGTTGCTGTTCATCCCTTCAAAAATTCACAGATGTATCACAGTAACCTCATATTTGCAGGTGACAGAGCAGCCACTGGGCATCAGCCTTCACCGTGTCCTGTACAAAGTCCTGCCTTGTTTATGTTAGTCCATGAAAGCAGATTTCCTATTGCACAAGAAAGAGAAAATAAAATACATCATGTGAATTCCTGGCACGATTTTTGCTGTGTATGCCAATTTGTTATTAAGAATTACAAGTGTTAGATGATAAAGGAGATATCAACATTTTGGTTAAAAAATAAAAATCTTATTATTTCATAAAGCAATTTAAGAAACGAAATCTCAAAGGGATGCCTATTATGATGCATTAGAAATGCAGTTTGGTTTCTTTCCTAGAAGCCTAGCTGTAAAATTAAACATAATCACTGCAAACAGTGTATTGATCTTCTGAAATGTTTTTATTGCTTTTGTTGCTTGAAGACCAAGAGCCAGATTTCCATTGTGCCGGACACCTTTGGGCTTCCACTGTGTTTAGTAAATAGCTACATACTGGGGCTCTGAAAAGTGAATTCACATTTCAAGTGCTATTTAGAGCTGATAATCCAACCAAACAGAAACTGCTGCAGCAGTCCTGTTTGTAGTACAGTTACCACTTTCTGCACTTGGGGTTTCTTTTTGAGCATGGACACAATTTAATTTATATCAAGATACCATGAGGGTGAATCCTCATGCCATGATTCATGCTTTTAAAATAAACCTCACAATAATGTCACATATCTCTTCATTTGTACACATGTTTTTCACTTGTTTATTACTTATTTATTACTGGATTTGCACAGGAGATGAACCTCAGTAGCCCCTTGGACCTTCAGGAGGATTCTAGACTTGCCAACTCCTTTGAAAATCAGGCTGTAATACTATAAAATTTTGAATAATACAAGATACTGGGGATCATTCCACTGGCCACAGTGACTGAGATAGTCCCTTAGCTGTGTTCAGGTCAGCACAAGGCTGCAGCACAGCAGCAGTGTGCAAAACTGCTGTAACACATCTGCGGCAGGAAGGGCAGCCCATGGGCAGGGTGAAGCAGCCAGGGCTGGGCTGTAATCTTCCCACCACTTCCACTGCCTTTTCTCTATGGCAGCCATGGCAGGGGCTTGCTCTCTAGGTGGTTTGCATATTAGAAGAAAGCAAAAGGGTATCCAGAAAAGAAAAAGTAATTCTGATCCCTCTTTCTCACTGCTGAAATAATTTTAACTACACTAGAAACTAACAGCAAATCAAACATTAAACTATAAAAAGAGCCAGAGAAAGTTTCTTATCTCTTTCTTTCAATACTGTAGAGAGTTTTATTTTCTTTGTTGCAAACATTACTCTGAAAATGGTGCCTCCATGGAAGTGAAGCAGCCTCTTCTGAAAGCACAGGTAGCTGTGCACAGATGAGGAAAAGTGTGATGGTTCACTGCAATACAAAGACCACCTCAGGAAGATTTATTTTTTCACTGTAAGTTGTTTGTCCTTATTTAAAAGTGCCTTAATTTCTCTGTTTCTGTGTCCATTAAATGGAGATACTGCCTTCCTGCATTAGAGGAGGTTCCACTGGTGAAGCATTTTGGGATGATTAAATGGCTTGTGCTATGGAAATGCACATTATTATCATGCTGAGACGTGAAGGCACTGACCTTGACAAAAAGGTGAGCGACAGCCTGCCTGCATGATCAAGCAGCATTAGTGAGGCCAGCACTTCCCTTTCATGATGCTCAACTGTAAAATAATCATCTCTAATGTAACTGTTGGAGGCACTTCCAGCCTTGCTGGGAGAACTTGCTCAGGCAGGTCTTTTCCACAGCATGCAATTACAAAATGAGAATGGGAGGGAGGGAATGGGATGAATGAAAACAAACATCATTCTAGGAACAACTGTTGGTGGTTAATACTTGACCATTACTTCTTGACAGGATTAATGTCTTTCTAATCACACTAATCCCTTCTGATAACTTTATCCATAATCCATCTATTTCAAAGCAACATCCAGATGGCTTCTGGTGGAGAGGAAGACAAAATAAACATACAGAATGGGATCTTAGCAGCAGCTTCTTGTATTTTCCCTTTCTGGGGATATAGGGTTTGATCTCGAGACAGGACAAAAAATGTGCTTTCATCAGACAGCAAGAGAAAAACCTAGAGAATTGCAGAGAAGATAGAAAGTTCTATTTTTATTTGTAAATGAAATACCTGATGCTTATCTGTGACAGCCAGAACAAGCCTAGAGATGTTAAAAGGGTTTAGCTACTTGTTTGTATGGGACTAATTAGATTTCCAAGATATTGGGAAGAATTTCCTTCTTCTTTAAGTCAAAAATTCTATTTTAGTTTTGGGGGTTTTACATGGATTTCCCTCAAAGCAGGCATGAAACTTAGTACTTGATTCTTTTGTTTGTACAATTACAAATACTTTAAACTATGTGGAAACTGACTACCTTTTTAATTAAGTCACACATAATTCCTAGAATTGAAAATGTCTTCCCCTTCCCTTTAGGCCTGACAGGTTTTTTTCTATACAAGCTAAGAAATGGTGTCTAAACATTAAATCACAAATTTGTGGATCTTCTTCCCCCAGACTGATTAAAGGAGTGAGATATACAGTAATTATTTAGAAAAGCTGCAGATTGTTTTTTATTGTCTTAATTCTGTTTTGTCCATTTGGCACTCATTAAAACACACTATGGAAGCTACACACGAATCACGTGTGGAAGCTACTACACAGCATCTTAAATTATTTCAATCTATTAATCAACTATCTGCCCTGTTCTTTCAAGGCCAACCAGATTCTGAGGTTTGACAAGAATTAAAGGTACACTGTTTTCCATTCCAGTGTGTTTCATAGAGTCTAGAAGTGGAAGCCATGAGAATTGCTTCGTTCTGGTTTAGAAGAACCTTGGGAAACTCTTCAAGAAGTTTTTATGTAGCCAAGAATGTCTGATGAAAATTAGACTGAGGAAGGACCTGAGCATGATACAGTAATCTTAGTTTAAACTAGCTGGAAGCTTATTCCTCCCGGCCCCTCTGTTCCCTAGGCAGTAAAAAGAGTTTCTGTTTCTTGTCATCCTTTGGCTACACTGTGTGAGTGATCTCTAACCAGCAGTAATAAACTCCTGTGATGTGACTGTGCATTATTTGCTTTGTACAGTAACTGTGAACACTACTATATCTCTTCATCTTTGTGTCTTTTGTCCTGTTCTGAAATCAAAAAAAGGAAGCCAAACAAAAAACAGTGAATGAGGATTACTGTCTCATCCTAGTTACAGGTATTTCTTTCTGCAATGGTTCTGAGCTATTGCCTAAAATGACAGGAGCACTGTTACCCCCCAGCCTTTGGAGAGCTGGTTCCAGTGGTCTGTTCCTGAGCACTGCAGGCCATGGAGAACTCAGGGCTTTGTCTGAGCCCAGACCTCTGCCCATGTTTCTGTCACATCACAGTTACCCCATTGCACCTCCACAGTTAATTACTTTTGACGACTTTCTCATCACAGCATGAACTGAGCATGACTTTATCTGGTGACAGGATAATCTCATTACACATGATGATCTTGTTAATGAATATCCCCAAGACAGAGCAATCTCATTATTAACCCCCTCAGGATTTGCCACCTATAAGCCAAGGTAAGATTAGATTCCAGCGGAACAACATCCTCCCAAATCCTAAGGCCCTGCATCTTGAGGCTGAGGAAACAACCCTAAACTCACCTGAACCACTGGACATATTTAATTAGGATTTCTTTCCCTAAGTACTTCTGTAAGCACTTCTCAGGTGAGCAGTCAAGACATGGTTCATCCCTCTGTTGTTCTGCAGAACCAACACGGCCCAGAGGCATCAAGGACAAGAAGGACAGTGTGGCTTCCCCACAGTGACAGTGGCTCCAGGGCAGTACCAGGGAGGGAAGGGGAGTGAACTGTCTGTCCCCCTGGCAGTGCCCTCTCCAGGAATTGCTCTGCCTACAAGTTACAGCTCTGCTGCTCAGAGTCAGCCCTTCACACCACTGGTGTCACCACCCTGCATAATGTACCTATAAAGATCCCTGAAAATTGTTACCACGAAAACATCCTACTGGTTAAAAATCAACCTGATTTTAATTTTTCTTCTTTTTTTCTCCTGGGAATGTGGGGGTGGAAGAGTGCTGTACTCTAGTACAATACAGGTATCTACTCTGTACAGCAATGGCTCAATAGCATGTGGAACCTCAGCCTGAGAGTTCAGTCCTAAAAATCTAATAACAATACAGGGTTGGTTTTTTTTAACAGAAAACTGTCACAATAATTTGAGATAAATATATGTAACTGAACTGTTTTATATAAAAATGTTTTAGGATATTTACTCTTCTGTATGGACTCATCCAAGGGAAATGTCAAGGAACAAAGCAGCATTCCTACTACTGTATTTTCAATATGCAGTGCTGTATTTGTATACAGTGATTTGCAGACATACAGAAAGGTGGGATTTATATCAAATCTAATGATGAATAAAAGCAAAGAACAATGGTTACAAGAGTGAGAGTTACTGAGATGCTCATTTTCAGTGCACCCTTGCTCCTATAGTGTTAACAAAACCCATGCTAGATGAGAGATTGGCAGTGCAGAAAAGCAATACATTTTCTTAATTAATCTAGTGGATAGCTGGAACCTGAACACTAAATCCACCCATTTGATTTCATTAAATCTACTATAAAGGTTAAGCTGCACTTTAGCATTGGCTCTAGACAACCTCTCTCAGCAGTGTGAGCTCAAGGAGATCTCATTCAAGGAGATGCAGCTTAATAAATATTTATGAGAACAGAGCTGAAAAACAGGTCTGTTTTGATGAGAAAGCTGGACACACCAAACAGTAAATATATACTTTATTTCAGCTGTACTTTTCCTGAGATGGAAGCTTTGGAGAGTTTACAGAGAATTATCCAAAGTTAAATATCAATTTAAAGCCCCAAACAACACTGCTGTCAGTGGAAAATCAAATCCCAGACTCAGGTCACTTGGAAACTGCATCAGGGTATATGTCAAAGCAGAATAAAGAAACTTCAGGGGCCAAAGAGTGCCCTGTCTAATTTGTCTGTACAAGAGGGTCATGGGGAGCTACATCTCATGGTAGAGATTTGCATGGCTTGGCACAGGCAAACTGTACGAGCAACAGGATGGACACTGGTGATGCTCTGGCAGTGCTGGGCAGGGAGCTGAAGAGGAAAGATCCTGATGGGTCCCTTCCAACTCAGCATATTCTGTGATTGTATGGCTCCATTATTCTCTGATTCTGTGAAAAGGCTGAAGTGATCACAGCATGTTCTTTGCTCCCAGCTGGGCAGCCACACTTCCCACGGAGCTGTTTCCTCTGAGTCCCATCCACTGTCCCCATTTAGACAGGAGGCACACTGAATTACAGTCTGCTCCCAATGTGCCCCCTGGTAAAGCAAAAATACATTGTGCTTTGAATTGATTTAGAAAGAAAAAAGTTATTCTTTTAGGTAAAGAATGGACTATATGACAAAATTGCCCCTTAGTGTTTTTAATTTCAAAATTGAGTCGCCACTTCACACAGGAAGGGGTGAGTGGGTTCATTAGATTTTCTTCAGAGGTCCATTCAAACCTGAATTATTCTATTATTCTGTAAAATGATGTGTAGAGTATGACACACAGAGTTTTAATAACTATTGCCACTGCTCCTGTGAACTGAGCCATCACGTGTGGAACTTGTGTAAAACTGTCCCTGGAATTCCAGGGAAGTCAGTAGGATTCAGTCCCCACATGTGCAGCCTGAGCTTGCAAGTTCCTTCCAGTAACCAGGATGTGAGTTGGCAATTGGAAAATACCCCTTCAGACACAGAGACTACAGCTTTAGTGTTACTGACAAGCTTATTAAAACACTGAAATGTAGAATCAGCAGCAAGAGAAGCAGGCAGGCTGGAATAATTCAGAATTTAGACTTTCAGCTGCATTAATGTAAGACAAAAGATACAATTAGTGCTGTGTTTTCTTCCCACAGCTTGATGTCTGGGCTCGCAGCCCTGGATGCCAAGACCTCCAGTCGCTTGGGAATCATAACTGTCACTTACTACCTGTGGACAACGTTTGTGGCTGTGGTTGTGGGAATAATCATGGTCTCCATTATCCACCCTGGTGGAGCAGCACAGAAGGAGAGCACTGAGGAGGGTGGAAAGCCCATCATGAGCTCTGCAGATGCACTGCTGGACTTAATCCGGTAACCACATCCATTCTTTCTGCTTTCTGAAGGCAGCATTTTGTACAGAACTGCAGCAGGAACTGTGGCTTGAGCCTAAGTTATGAATCCAAGGATAAATATTTTGTTGAGACTGAGCAAAAAGTAAATTTCAGAAGATAATTTTCAAATTATCAAATGTTTATACTGCCTGTTTCTTGTAAAATGTAAATGAATGGCCACCAACCAACAACAATGGGGCAGGTCTTTTATGCCCCCCAGGACTCCATATAGCCTGTGGAGATCACCATTAAATCCATTATTAGGGTCAAGGGAGTATTAAAATGCAGTGTTCATTTAAATAAGAGCAGACAGTTGCAATAGGCAGAATCTTAAACAAAGGGGTGAAACACACGTTTTTCAGAAAATAATTCTTAAAAGTGCTGAAACAGCTGTTCATACCAATTTGCAGGAAAAGGACACAATTAGAAAGACCACTGTTGTGTATTTCTTATTCTGCTTTAGGGCTTTTTCTTATTTGTTTTATTTTGTTTGGCAAAAGACACAGTTTTTCCTTTGGAGCAGCATAAGGGCACTGCTGGGATTTGATGGCCTTACCTGAAATCCCTTTTTGTCCCAATATTTCAGGTGTTAGTGGGATTAGTTTGTTGACTGCACATATTCTGTGGCTCTGATGTATTTTGCTCATGCAGAAAAAACAAGTTTTGCCTTTGTTTGGTAGTTCCTCAAGTTGCTGATCTTGTACTACATCAGTCAAGGGCTTTAAGGCCAAGTGTGTATCTACCACAGAGAATTCTCTTTGGAGTTCAACTTACTGAAATTTAAAATGGTGCACAGTTTGTCTTTCAAAAACCCAAATTCCTGATCCTGCCAGCATGTCAGCACACAAAGTACTTTAATTAGACTTACTTGGACTTCAGATCAGAAGGAACTGGGAGGAGAAGCTTACAAAAAGCCCTTTTTTTCTCATCCAAGCTGCGTTTAGCCAGGCCACCTGTATTTTATCAATGTTTTTGTGAGAATGGGCCAAATTATTTTAGTCATGGAGCAGCAGCAGAGAACAATCTCTTTTGTGGCCTTTCACAAAACCACCATCTTCATCTGCATTGGGAAGATACCCATCTGTATCTCTCCAGTGACTCTGCCATGATGGATGGATGTGCAGTGGAATTCCCACGTCTGTTTGTGACATTGGCTTAAGTCACATTATTCTGCTTCTGCTGCACAAAGGACTGTAATTCCTACACCAAGAATGAGCTACAGCAGCTTTGCATCCCTTAGTATGACAGAGTAGCACAAGAAGTAAAAGAGAACCTAAAAAAAGTGATCTTAATGATTGTCTCATAGTGGCAGTGTTTGGGAATAATTTCTAGTGTGCTGAGCTGTTTCTAAGCCTCGAAAGGCACAGTGGGACACATGGTACAGAGACACATCCAAATGGACCCTACAGCTCTGTCTGGGAAGGCTCTTCCTCACCACAGGTTCTCACTCCCTTTCTCACACCAGCCCAGTTGCCTTTAGAGGCTCAGAGTAAGCTTGTCATGGAGATGAGTTAGAGGGAAAGTGATCTGGGTTTTCAAAATCAACATTTTCTATACTATTGTACTTACAAAGAAAGACTGAGACCTGAGTAACAATCTCATCTCTACACCTCTGTACACCAGGGGTGTTGTGGTGAGGTTTGGGAACACTTCATTCCACTGAGCCTCACTGCAGGTCAAAAAACATGTCCTGATCTAAACATTTGCAAGTATCTTCTATAATTTCATTTTCTACAAATATTTACCCAACCAAATCATAACAGCTTGTGTGCATATTTCAGGTATTCAAGTTTCCAAGCAGCCATGTGCTCCTAGTCTGCAAAACCTTAAATTCTTCACTGGTTTGGGCAGGTGTCAACAATGACAAGTTCAACAAGCCCCTCTCATTACCAAAGGTTAAAAAAAGAGAATAAAGCTCAGTCTCCTTTTGCTGTGCTAAGCAGCAGCCACAGCTGCACTCTTTCTATCCCGAGAGCACAAAGGGATGGTTTTTATTCCTCTGCTACAGAAATAAGCACATTTACTAAATAAATAATTAATAACAACAGAGCTGTGGGGAATGGGCTTGCAGCCTAGGCAAACACTATGGGTGAAATTCTGGCTCTGCTGCAGTCAGTTGCAAGACTCCTAAATATCTGTGTGGAAGTCTGGATTAAATGTAATGATGTATCTGCTGGTTTGAGCTAGAAAAGCTGATCCTTTAGCTCAATGATAAATCACTTCCATTCACAGCTGGAAACCATCTTTTGCAGCCCAGATTGGCTTATCTTCTCAATTCATTAATTTCCTCTCCATTTATCAATTGCATATGTGCCCAGAAGTTTACACAGGAAACATCTGGTATTCTGCAAATGAAGAATGCTAAATGTACAAGTGAAGAGATGATATATGTGACATTATTGTGAGGTTTATTTTAAAAGCATGAATCTTGGCATGGGGATCCACCCTCATTGATTTCAGATTTGAAGCCCCTTTGAAATGATGAGAAACATTATTATCTCTTGTGATGTTATTGTCAAGCCTAGAATTTTTGTCAGGAAAAGTGTTGCTAGAAATGGAATGTCTTGAATTTTTGTGTGAGATTTTTGGTTTTAAAGGTGGTTTTAATTAGAAATTAAAGAATATACTGAATCAGCAAAAAATGAAACCAAAAACTAGTGCAGACTCTTGTAGTTATCCTAAAAACTTGCAATACTAATCAATAACCACATTATTATTATTTTGCATTATTTTTTAGATGGCATTTCCCCTGTATATTTGTCCATTATGTTAAAAAAAAACCCAACCAAGCAAACAAAAAAATCCCAAACAACAATGATTTGGTGAGAAGATAACAATGAGACTGTGGTGAATAATTCTGAAATGGCTCTAAACCTCACATCAGCCAGGAAACACGTAATCTCATCAACATTCCGAATTTCATGCCTCAAAAATTGCATCCTCAGTTCAAATTTTTTTTTTGCCACTCTAAACAGTTGTACTTGAAATGTTTCCTTTCTAAAGAGAAGCCCAGGAGGCTGGGCACAGGAATGTTCTGATGCCTGTGAAAGATGCCCATTTAAGCAGGAGGGTCCTTGCAGGAACCTCCCCCTCTCTGTTGGATCTGGACTAAGGACCAGCTCAGGAGGCAGCTCTGACTCTGAAGCTGTGCAGGAGTTTCTCTTCTGAAAATGCTTCTCTCTTTAGCTGCCACTTAATTGCTGCTTTGAGACAGATGCACAAATCTGCCCTCATTTTATTCAAGGTTTCTGCTGCAAGCAGTGCAAGGCCCATGAAAGTATATTTTCTTTCATTTAAAGCTCTATGCAATCCTCAGGTTAAGGATCGTGTTGTCTTTAAGCACCTGGTGCTTTATGAGTTTTTATGGATTCATTCTCATGATGTGCAATATTTCTGTGAGGTAGGCAAGGACCATTTTCCTTTTTTACAGATAGAGAACTAAAACACATGGAGAAGAAATTACTTCACTGAGGATTGTTCAGAAAATTCTGTGGGGCCAGAAGAAATATTCCCAGCTTATACAAGACCTGGTAGGGTTTTTGTAGGAATGAGGCTTTGGGACATCTCAATAGTAATGAATCAACAAACAGCTCTGCCTTTTTCTTCCTGTGGGAATTATTGAAATTAACTTTATAGTTTGTCCCCAAAAATAAGAGTGACATTTTAGTAGGCTTTTATGAGTTAAGAAATTAAGAAAGGCAATTTACAATTTTTTAAAAGTAATTCAGATTTTAAGTGATTTTTTCAAAAGGACAAAAGGGGACATACTTACAGGAATAGAGTTCGAGTTAAAATATTAGGTTTACTTTTGTAGCATAATCACCTGACTAGGAAAACAGAAAATGCCTATAATTTGAGGGCAAACATTTGCAAAACTCGTTCTGAGAGCCAGGATGGCACTGTTGACATTTGCAGTTAATATTTCCACGACATCTGTTACCTTTAGAAGGGGAGATTCTGCTGCAACTGAAATCATGCCACCTGCATTTGTCAGCAAGGGAAATAAAATTTGGTTTATGAAATCAAACAAACAAGCAAAGTCCCAGCCAAACTGGGTTCCCCCTCCTGTTTTCCATCAGGCTGACTGCAGATTTGGGCATCAGCAGGTGCAGGGTTCATATACATTGCTGGTTTTTCTCAAGTCTAACAAGACAGCTTGGCATAGTAAACTTACTCAGCTCAAAAGCCCCAAATAAATCAATTCAGTGAAGGCAGACAGGATCAAATCACACCTTGACCCATGATAAATAAATTTATACATTTCTAAAGTTTACTGGAAGGAGAAATCAGAGCATTTAACCACTGAATATTCAGGAATGCATCCAATTTAATAGCAGGTACCCAGAAAATCAATTTGGCTTAACCAAGAGAGGCTTTATTTTTATACCAGTAAGAGTTAGAAGAGGATATAAACACTGTAGAGGATTTATGTTTTCATGAGAATCCTGAGCACTCTTCAAAATCACTTCCTTTCCCTTTTTTCAAGCTAAGGGCTATATTCTAAATTACTGAAATTGTGCTTCTTGAAAATAGGGCAGGAAAAATCCAGGCTCTATTGTAGTGTGTAAAATGTCCAGGCTGTGCAGAATCAGGAACCACATCTTTAGAAGTTTACAACTGAAGACTGAATTGTATGTAGACACAGTAAAATATTTTAGAGTGTATTAAATGATCCAGGTTTAAATTATGAAATAACTTTTTAAAATAACTATGCTGTACATTAATGTGTCTTTTCCCAAAAGCCACTGTGTACTATGATAGAAATATTTATCTGTCCTTTATGGCAAAATACCATTTTTTACTCTTTTCAGATTGCCTTTTTATTTTTGTCTCACAAAACCAGCCTCGGGCCAGAAATGTTCTGCACTGGGACCAGGTCTTGGCTTCTGGTTAATTTTTAGGAGTTCAATCTCCACAGCAGCCCCAACCTTAAGTATTTACAAAGAACTCTGAAGCCTCTAAATGTGTGGTCTCCATTTGGCACAAGATGAATCCAATATGGAATAAAGATAATTCCATGATGAAAAGCACCCTGAGGAGATGGGCTATGAAGCAAATTCTGCTCTCTGGTCAGGAGGCTTTAGTCACAGAGGTGGAGGTGCACAGGGGCCAGGAATTAAAAACTGCACTAGGAAAGCTTTGACCTTGCAGCGGAATTTGTTGTCCATCCTCCTGACAATTGGTCTGGACCTCTTCCAGTGTAAACACACATTTTTTATGGAATAATTTGCCTTGCTGGAACCACAGTGAAAATACATTTGGCCTGCCATGTTACCTTCGATATAATTCAGCCTTTTTGAGATGCCTAAAGCTGTGATGTACTTGTGCTTCCACTTTCAGACAGCCATAGCCCTGTTGGGGCTTTGTCAGGTCCTTTTCTTTCAGAGGAAGCAGGGTAAGAAAATTCAGATCCCTTACTGGAACTGAAATGCCATGCAGCCCTCAGGACAGATAAAAAGTCTATATTTGACAAAATGTTTCCACAACATGAGTTCTGCTCTGATCTTTGGAATAAACAAAGCAAGGCAAAGTAACTTAGACCCAAGTAGTGATTTTTGCATTCTCTAAGTACTTTTTGTCCCAATAATGAGGATTTTAGTGCCTCATTAATTTTTTAAAAGCCTTTTTTGGTCCTTTTAGCAGGAGGTAGTATGATGGATACTGAGAAATGAGATGAGGCACTGGAGGTGACTATTGGTGTGCAAGATGGTTTTCACATGGCCCCTGCTATAGGTTGTTTTTTGGTCTTTCTGGATTAAATTTTGCCCTTGCTTTCAGCAGTGCAAACCCTGCTGGAGCCCCTGACACCAGCAGCAAGGTATCAGGATTTGTGGTTCATGTGTAATAGTAGTGAGGAGTCTACATAGCTATGATGAATTCATGCAGAGGACATAAAAAGCAAACAAATTCTTGAGATTAAGGTAATGTCACTGAGAATTATCTCAGCCTATAGTAAATAGGAGCTACAGTGCTGTTCATTCTGGGAAAAACTTGGAAACTTTACATTTCTCATGTCAAGCCATTCAGGCTCCAGTTTTGCTCTCTGTACCTTTGCTGTATATAGTGACAGGATAAGGTCTCAAACACTTAAATATTAGAATACTGTCAAATTCCCAGCTTTAAAGCAATGTTCTTGCAAGCTCAGCTTCACTTGCTCAAATTTGAGAGCAGAGCATCTAAAGCTGCTTTATGCCCAGTGCAAATATAGGCCAATAAATATTATGAGGACACATATGTAGCAAAACCCCCAGTCTGGTGGCTTTAATTCCACAGTGTGGGAGACTGCAGCCAGACTGTCTGGTGTGGCAGGGATTAGGTGCTGATAACATCAAAGTCTGAGAGCAAAACCAGATTGGGGCTGCAGAGTGCCAGAGGGAAGGGGTGTTCCGAGTCAAGGAAACAACATCTGCTGTACCTGTGGCAGTCCCGGCTGGAGCCGCTGGCCTCATTTCTGACTGAAAGGATCTGCAATGCTGAATGCTTTGAGTTAATGACACTGTGGTCAGGGCTCAGAATGAGTATTTCAGATATTCAGTAGCATTAGTGAAACCAGAATCTGGCCTGTTATTTCCAACAGAAGTTATCCAGGAGGTGTGAAACGAGCTGTCCCAGTAGCTGCAGGCTCAGGTTCTCTGGACAGTTCCGTTCACAGCGTCACAGTGACACAGTTTAACAGTGCTGCTCTTTGTGTCACTACTGTGGTTCTCAGAGCCAACCACCTTCTAAAGAGACAAGAAGGCTCCCACATCCTGGGGGCAGTGCTGAAGAATGGCTTCCTAATGCAATTCAGCTTCCTAAAACAGTTGAAATTAGAGGAGCAAAATCAACAACTCAATTCTTAAGTCAGTTGCTGGGAGACAACGGGGAAGGGAAGAGGACCTTCCACTTTTGGCAAGATGCTAATTTGTCCTGTGTCTAATGGGAAGCTGCACCCTCAGACCTGCTACTCAGAGCAGGTGCTCCCTGCACTTTATACAAGTCTTTAGGATTTCCTCAAATCCGTGACTACCAAAGTGCAGAACACATGTTGCCATAGTTGTCTCGTATTACATGCACATACACATTCCTAATTCAATACATCTACGTCTGAAGCCTCTTATCCCATGCAGAATTGGGGAAAGGCTCCAAAATTTGCTCCTAGAATGCAGCAGCCTGTGCATCACAGCAGGCTGCAGTCAAAGATGGTGATTAGTAGGTCACTCTTGTGTATGTGCTGCTGTCACAGCAAATGCAGGCCAGGCCCGCTGTGCCAGCTGGGGCTCAGTAGCTCAGCTCTGCAGAAGGTTCACTGAGCTGATATTGAAGTTTCATGCACATTCACCCTTTTACCCTCAGCTGAATGCTCCTGCTCTATCTGGCAGAGTTCCTGAGGCAGAAGATGCTCTGGGAAATGTTATTCCTCAGGGCAAGAGTATAGCTGTTAATTTTTTATGTAAGCAGAAAGCCTATGTCTTCAGTTTCTGTTTTACAACAATATCCTTGTGTCAGACCTAATTTATCTATGTTTTAAACCAGACTCAGTTACTCTTATGCAGTTTAATTCCCTACTCTTATGTGAAATTATTTCTGCTAGGAATGCTGAACTGAGCCACTGAGGTTAGAGACAATGTTGCTTGTGCTAGAGAAATGAATCCCAGATCACATTAAGTTTCCTGCATTATTATTTTGTGACCTATGTCTTGTAAGCAATCTGCAAGCAATGCTAGAACTTCAGAAGTATTTTATCTGCTTGACTTTCTAAATTGAACAAATACAAGAGTATTTATAGGTGCTGACAGCAATGATGAGCTCAGGTTGAATCACTCCTTCCTAAGCGCTGGCAGTGTCTTTAATTCGGTGTACATCAGTGACAAACACAGTGCCTGAGTAGAGACACAGCCTCACTTTATGATCCTGGGACCAGATCTGTGTGGGTACATCTGGATCTCATCCAGAGCTGCAGGAAAGCTCATAGAGATCTGCAGGGGCCAATCTGGTGGCAGGCTGGGTGCTTGGAACAGAGGGGCAGAGATGGACAGGCCACAGCACTCTGCTGTTAATTCTGTTGTATGTTATGGCAAATGCACGTGTCTGGATTTTGAAGCAGACTGAAGCTCCCCCTGCATGGCATTCCCCAGGACTCAGGTTTGGTGGGCAGCAGACCCACAGCTATGCCAAGGACCTTGTGAGGATCCAGCCAGCCCTCCCCATCCCAGTTCTGCACTAAAAAGTCAAATCCTTTGTATCACTCTCCCTTCAGTCTCTTGTTCTGAACCATTCCCAGAAGGTTCTTGCTAAACAAGCAGCTCATGGCTGGAAAAACCAATGTGCAGCAAAACCTACTCTCAAGCAAGAAGTGTTTCTGAAGAGGCCTCACAGAACCAAGAAACCCTCCCAGTCACCTTCCCTCTCTAGGTGGCAGTTCAATTCTTCCTTCTCAATTTTGTTTTTAGTCCATTAAAATTCTCATCCACCAATTGCTCTCTTAAATGTTTTTAATTAACAAAACTTAATTTTTGGCTAATACTGGATTTTCTCAATCCAAGTAAACCAGCTTAAAATAAAAATAAGCCGAGCCTCTGGCAAACACATTCAGGTCATCCTTTCACCAGATAAATTGTGTAACTTTGGTAAGGCTAGTCTCAAAGACTGGATCACAGTGCATAATTTATTAAAAAATATTGGGAGAATTCCAGCATCTAGTATTAAGGGGGTAGTTGTAATTCCTGCAGGATAAAGAATGATAAAGAAACGAAATGCTTTAATCCTCTACAAATTTGTCTAACATTTAATCTAGCTACTAACCATATGATATTTCCTTTCTCAAGCAGTCTTAATTGTTCTTAATTCTACTAATTAGGACTATGAGGGAGAAAGTGGAACTCGTCAGCAATAAATTCATGTTTCTGTGTAAAGCCACAGCTCGTACGTGAGGTGCATGTTCAGAGCTGTGCTGGAATCTCCGTGTGGATCTCTGCTTTCAGAATATTTCATATTCACACAGCATCTCACAGCACAGCCACCACACTGAGCACTCCCATAGCACCTTTCAGCCCAGCATCTCAAATCACAAAACAAAGACAATTTAATATTAATGAAGCCTTTAACAATCTGAAAGCAGAATTCCCTCATGAGGCATAATAAAGCAGTAACCACCTTTACTCTCCAGTGCTTCCCCCTCCTATAAACATCTCTCCATCTTCCCAGGCCC
Organism: Acridotheres tristis; assembly: GCA_037013685.1. Taxonomy (NCBI): domain Eukaryota; kingdom Metazoa; phylum Chordata; class Aves; order Passeriformes; family Sturnidae; genus Acridotheres; species Acridotheres tristis. The sequence continues at coordinate 6,417,571 of CM072895.1, forward strand.
AGCTCCATCCAGCTGCTCCTCAGTTGGTTCCCTGTGTCAGCCAAGCCCCAGGGCTCAGGCAGAAGGTTGTGCCTGCACCTGACAGGGAAAGGATACACAGCTGCCTCTTGTCTGTGCCTTGCCTTGGCTACACATTTGACATTTGAACCAGACAATGAGCAGCTTCACGGACAGTCTGCAGAGACAATCCAATGCCTTTGTGAGACTCACCTGCTCTCAAGCAGCAGGCCAACAAGTCCCTCTCATGTTCAGTCTTCTGTTTCAATCATTAAGCAGTACTACTATCACTTAATTAAAATTTTTCTCCCACAGTTCTCCCTAAAAATTATAATTAATTACCTCTTTGCAGCAATTGCTCTCAGTGACTGATGCTACTGATGCAGAATCTACCTCATACTTTTAAGTGTGACCAGAGTATCATGTTATGCTCACTTAAAATAAAAAAAAAAATTGTGCTTTCTAAGCCAGTGCTGCACAATGACTCCATTAGCAACAAGTATCTGCTGCTGCTGCTGCAGAGAGGAAAGCAGCTCTGGAAAATGTCTCTGGCTCAGCATGCATTTAGCTGTCCATGCACACAGCAATTCTCTTTGGAATTGAGAATAGGCTTTTCACATATATTTGAGTGTTAACCTTGGAGTTTAAGCAGGACTTTGAATTAAAAGTCATTTTGTTGGAGAACTCAGGAGTTTTTCCTTGCATAAATATAGGTATGTGAAAGAAGATAATTGGGTCATAGACTGTCACTGTCTTCTGCCCCAAGGTTCGGAAGCTTAGGGTTGGAAATAAATCAGTCCTGAAAATGATCCTATTAGAATCATCACAAAAATCTTGATTCCTAAATGCTGCATGGAAATGTATGACTTTTTAGTTGTTTTTTCCCAATTATACTACGATTCCTCTTTGAAGCCTGCAGAGGGTGTGCTCTCCATTTCAAATCAGTATTGAATGTCTTTCTGTAAAGTAGTATCCAGCTCAAACTGAAGTTAAAAATTAGCTCCAGATATAACTGTGTGAAATGTTATAGAGTGAGATACACAGAAAGTCAGAAAAGGTGACAAAAAGAGTCTCTTTTGGAATTAGAAATCTACTGGTCTCCCTGCAATCTCAGTGTTGGGTCATTGCCTTCCTCTGTAGCTCAATTATATAAGCAAACATGAAGCCACTGGCCTCATTCAGGTTCTGAAGCCTCAGAACTGTATCAAAATAAAATTGAGCACTGTACAGCTCTAATCTTAACTCTTAATCAGGAATTATATCCTCTTTTTGAAAAGCAAACTCTTCTTGATCAAACCACTGCAAAGTCTACATCACTTGCAATTTTAGTGATGAAAATGTAGCAGGGGTACTGCAGTTTATGAATTAGCACAGGAGTACTTAGAAGTCCCACAGTAGATTACAGCACCTAGAGGTCTCAGGAATACATCCCTGACTGTCTTGGTCAGCTCATTATCTAAGTAGGGATGACAAAATATGGAATAAAAGAATATTCATCCCCCTAGTCAGCAGATGGGGAAGGGAATCATAGCAATTATGTCACCCCAGTTACAACATGGAGGCCGTGGCAGAGCCAAAATCTGCAGCCAGAGCTCCTGGGTCTCACCTCAGGTGTTTGGAAGCAAGTCCCAAAACTTCAGTTCCGAGGAGCTGTCTGACTATTGAGCTGTGCTCAGCCAGGCACACCTGTATGGCACAATGGGAGAAGAGTGGCATCCTCTGCACCTGCCCAGCCCTTGCTCTCCAGGAGGGCAAATAACTGATTTGTCATGGCAGACCCAACACACAGTAAAAAAAAAGCTGGTTTCAGTGCCATAGAAATTATTCTTCTATTTGTTCATTTTTAGGAACATGTTTCCAGCCAATCTTGTTGAAGCCACATTCAAGCAGGTAAGTGGCTATATTCCTTTTACTGATGAAACACATGAGCCAGCATTACATGCAACATGTACCTTTGTAAAACACAACCCAGATAGAGACATGGCATACGACTGCAGGCACTGTTAGTACCTTCAGCATTTAGGAATTAATGAGTCCCATTCCATGAGCCTCAGCAGCCATGGTAACTGAAGGCAAAACCGGGATAAAGTGCTCTCTAGCGGGACTAAAGAACAGATATGCACTCCTGTGTCAGCTCCTCATCCACCTGAGGAGAGCTGGAATATATTTAAGAGCACCCTGCAACACCACACAAAGGAAGAACAGAATACCATGTTCAATTAAAGCAACAGAATAATGTTTTGGGGAAGAATCTAATTAGTCAGATTAGAATTTGGCAAGAAAAGCTCATCTGAAAGTTCTGAGTGAGCAAGAGGCAGGGCTGTATTTATTTCACCTAGGGGAATATTTAATGGGAACCTCACAAAGAGGAAGACACTTGAAATCTCTAGGGTCACATTCCTAATTATGTCTTACAGGAAAGTAGCTCTGTCAGGAGGTGATGTGTTTGCTGCATCAGGGTCTGATTATAAGAAAGTCTGTTTTTTTCACTGTTTTCCAAAAATTCAATTGTTTTTACAGATTTTATCAGACAGGGACAGGAGTTCATTCTCCTTTTCATGCTTGTCCCTTCAACATGCAGCATTGTTGAAACAGAGCACTTAGGAGGTCTCATTAAACTATTAATTCCTGCTGGGATATTGTAATAAAAACGACTTTGTTTTCTTTCAGTATCGCACCAGGAGTATTCCCATCATTAAATCGAACAAAGCAGCATCTGAAAGCACCACTCGTCGCATCATCATCTACGGAGTCCAGGATGAGAATGGATCCAATGTCCAGAACTTTGCCTTGGATATCACCCCCCCTCCTGAAGTGATTTACAAATCAGAGCCAGGAGCTAGTGATGGCATGAATGTACTTGGGATTGTGATATTCTCTGCCACGATGGGTAGGTTTCAGATATGTTTGGTCTATAAAAATCCATTTAAGAGAAAAGGATTGGGGTTGGGTTGCTTGGTTTCTTGACTTAGCTTTTTAAATTGTTTCTACCTAAACTTTGTGGGGAAACAGGCAAGACTGTTACAGAGCTGATCCACCATCCTTTCAAAGACAAATTTTCAAAATCCTTGATGACTTTTGTTCCATGTAGTTATGTTTTCTGTGTATTCACTGACAATCTTTTTTTTTTCTCTCAATTATTTTGAGCTTTTATTTATGATCCATCTTTTGCTGACTGTAAGACAAGCTTGTACAGTGTGCTCAGAGGAGGTAGGAATGACCACCAAATCAGACCCATGGCCCCTTTACCCATACTGTTTTATGAGTTTTAAATCTGTGGATATTCCTTTTTTGATTGAAACCTCTTGATTTTATTTTTGGTATCCTGCAATGAAGATAGTTATATACCACCTAGTAGCTTGTCAGAGTAAGAGCTTCTGTCTGGCTTATTTATTTAGTTTAACTTGCTGGAGGAACTCACTGGTGCCATGTGTGTTATGTTTGCAGATTTGAAAGAAGAAATTTAAACAGACATTTCCTAGTTAATCATAAAGATCTGATGACTTTTATAAGAAAATGCTGATCAAATTTTCCTTATGTAAATTTATTCTTGGAAGTTAATCTGGTCAGCAAAGGTAGTTCCATAAAACATCTTTGACTGTATTTATTATATTATGGTTCATACCAGCACAAGGGGTCAAGATTCAAATCTGGAATTAGTGGATTTGTCTCTGTTTTTTTAGCTTCTCCAGTGGGTGGTATTCCCTGTACAACCCTGCTGGAAACTGGCTGTCTCCCAGTTTGTAGTATTTTATAGTCCATTTCCAAAGTACAACATTACCACAAACACTATTCCAGTCAAAACATACTGGATATGAATGAATTAATTACATCTACTTATTAGGACCAAGGGCAATTTTCAACTTCTGAGAACAGAAGATCATTCATTGTCTGCCCAGAACTGAATGTACGACCTTTCCTGAGCCCCTCAGTCTTGCTGGCCCGGGGCTCAGGAGGTGGAAGCTGAGACCTGGTTTCTTCCCGGCTGATGTACACAAAACAGCACCAGGATTGTCACCCCCAGCACGGCCGCCGGGTCACCTCTGGCTGTATCAGCCACACAAACCTGAGACACCAAATCCTTAACGACTCTCATCACCAGGGACTAGTTCAAGCTTTTGTTTTGAACAAAGGATGCAGCTAAGCATTTATTGCTGTCTTCAGCCTTCTGCAGGAAGCACTGAAACAGCTCCATGAAGGAGTGCTGTCTTCTACAACTGACCTAACAGTTATGGCTTGGATGAACACTAACAGGCTTACAAACTCACATCCTCAGTGCACTGCTGTTGTGAAACCCCTGCATAAGGCAGATGAAAGCCTCCCTCCCTGCCTCAGCAAGGGATGGCCCTGGAAGCCACGCTGCCTGAGAAGTGGCTCTGAGCTGTGGCTCCAAGGGACAGAGCTGAGCTCCCGCTCAAAACAAGGACACTGCACATTCAGAATGGCAGCACACACCCCATTACCAGCCCCCAAGCAGCTCCCCTCAAAGGCAAACTCCCTTGGTGAGGCCAGTTTTTGAAGTGCTTCCTTGAGCAATTGACTCAATCACTTATAATCCTTTCTGAGAGGATAATTAACTGTAGGAAAATGTCATCTATTTATATGCATTAATGGAAACTAACACTGTCTGGAGAATATATGCTTAGATGACACATCCAGAGCTGTATTCATTTTCTTTCTGAGCAATGGGGGCACATACATGGGTTTTATTTGCTTTCTTCGTTACTGGTTAGCCTTTATAGCAATTTGGCCTTTCTCCCCATGAATCTGCATTTCCTTACCTCCCCCAAAAATGCAAAGCCTGACTGATTATAAAGGTTAATTATTAGCATGTAGATAGAAAGCTACTAAAAATATGACAGAGACTTCATTACTAACTTCCTATTACCAGAGCAAACCTCAAAACCTGGCTTTGCCTCTCAAGTCCTTGTTGGTGCTGCCTGGTTGTAGGCAGAGATAGATTCCTTCACTAGAAAATGTTTCTCAGCTTGTCTTCCAGAGATCACTCAGAGCAGGTAAATCCTTCACAGGGCTCTATGATTGATGGTTAAGGACACAACCTTGCTACCAGGGGGCTTTGAGTTTCAGCAGGGAGGGAAAGCACTGGGGCTGTGTGTGAAGACACCCAAGAAACTGAACCCAAATGCTTTGATTGCAGGTATAATGTTGGGAAGAATGGGGAACAGTGGAGTCCCTTTGGTCAGCTTTTGCCAGTGTTTGAATGAATCTGTCATGAAGATAGTGGCCGTTGCTGTTTGGTAAGTAACTGTTTTACTAAGAAAATCAGTATTTTTTTTAAAGAGTAAGAATATTTCAACAGAAGAAAATGCACAGAAATCTCACAGATTTATTTTCAGGGAAATAAATGAGGATGAACAACCCTTAGTTTTGCAGGGCCTCAGCATCTGAGGATGCACATACATCTGTCCCTGGTCTGTACCATCCTTGTGATGGGGCACCCTCTATGTTACTCACAAATAACAGAAGATGGTATAGCTGGGTGGGGTGTGCTGTACACCCCAAGGGCACTCCCAATCTCTGGGCATGCCAAGAGGGATCTTAGCCACCCAGCCCACACAAGGGAGAAGTATGATGGGATGCTCTAGCTGGTACTTCCAACCCTTCCAGCACTGCTGCAGACCCAGCCAGACCTGCCAACACACCTCTCTTTCCAGCTACGTGGTCCAATCTGACTGAGCTGGGTCAGGGAATGATTGCTTGGGTGGATACATCAAAGGGGATCGTTTATTTCTGGAAAATTAAGGAAGTAGTGTCAGGTCTCTGGAGATGGTGCAGCTCTAAGTGGAAGATGGCTGGATGCTCCCATTTTTTTTTTTTTTTTAAATGCAAAGCTTTTTGGCATCCATGACTTTATACTTCTGTGTGCACAGAAGCACAACAGTTTTGATAAAGCACCTGTCCAGAGTGGATACAGAAACTAACAATTCTTCTGCCTATTTATCTGCCCCAAATCAAACCTCCAGGTAGTCCAACTGCATGTCTAATGCATGCTGGTGTTTCTCCTCTGTCTTCCAAAGGCAATATAAACGTTTACTTAAGAGCTTCCAACAAAAATCCATGAACGGCTACATGAGCACAAACACATGAGAGGAGCTTAGGATTCATTCCTCCTCTTCCCAGTAATTCACCTGCCTGAAGCCAGAAAGTCAGAGCTGCCTTCAGAACCAAAACATTTTAAAGTTGTTCCTTGCCAGCACTATAACCTCAGCTGTGCTGAGGGGGACCCCACAGAAACAAACTGTTCAGCCCAGTGCTCTGGGAATCCTCCTCTGGTGTGGAGACAGAAAAGCCCAACCCGGACAGTGCTGGCACTGCAGTGCCACTGGAAGGAGCTGCCAGCTCTTACTGTGTGATGGAAGGGAGCTGTCTCCTAACAATGACTGTCTTTCCTTTTGCTCAGGTATTTTCCATTTGGAATTGTGTTCCTAATAGCTGGCAAAATCTTAGAAATGGATGACCCCTCAGCCATTGGAAAGAAGCTGGGTTTCTATGCCATTACCGTGGTGTGTGGCCTGGTGGTGCACGGGCTGTTTATTCTGCCAATGATGTACTTCTTCATCACCAAGAAGAATCCCATTGTCTTCATCAGAGGGATTCTTCAAGCCTTGCTCATTGCTCTGGCCACATCTTCCAGGTATTACAGAGTTTCTAGACAGATCCAATAAAATACTTGCTACATCCTTACTACAGCTACCTCTTGGGAAGAGCACATTATTGCTCTAGTGGAGCAGATATATCTGTATCTGAACAGTGGTCTCTGTCCAATTCACTGGTATAAATTTAAAAAATGTGTCTCAACATTTGGAAGTTATATGGGAGCCAAACAATAATGTTTGCCACATTGTTTTCCCTTGGTTTAAAAAATAGTGGACAAAATCATTTTTTTATAGATGATTAGAAAGGAAATAAGTTCTTTTTCCATATAAAAAATACTGTGCTTCTACAAAGTTAATGTATATGAGGGAAATGCAGTTTGTCCAGACTTTATTTTCAGTATTAGTGGGGAACCTCCTCTTTCAGTCATGTGGAAACATTTTATCCTTTCCACTCATCTTAGTCTTTGTCTCTTGGTACATTAAGAAAAAGACTGTGGTTGCAAGCTATTGTCCAGCACTGGGAAAGTATTTAACTGTTGTTCTCAAGGAATATCCTTTGCACCCTTTTTAGGGAAGATGTACAATGAGTTTTAACCATAGCTGAACAAAGGTACAGTGAAAATAGGAACCAGCTTGTGAACAGGCTATGAAAATGGATCCCAACATGGATAAAATGGTGTATATGATGTGCTTGAGAGGGCTGGAATTGCCTTGCATGGAGCAGATAAAAAAATGACAATTAAAATAACATTTCTGTGTAGCCAATATGACAACACAGTTTCATGGCATCTGTGGCTGAAGCAAAGTAGAAGATTAAAAGAAAGGGGAGGAGGGGATTATTATTTCAGTACAGAAGGTGTTGGGTTTCCACTGTGACATTTTACAAGGTGTTTTTATATATAATAGTTTGCTCCAAAATTACCTATAAAGAGCAGCATGCTGAGAAACACAAAATCAAGAAAAATTACATGGTGAGTAGTGCTTAAAATCTAATTACACTTAAATAATTAAGGAAAGCTTTTTTATTAGAACATAAAACGTTTTTAGCTTGAGATGTCACCACATCCCCAGATTCAAGTAAGATGAGAATTTTGCACTCAAAGATGTTAATGTTGGAAAAGGCTCATCAGGCTCACATTTGACACCCTTGACTACCTGCCCTGCTTCTCTAGGAATTCTCTTTCTGAAAACTCTATTGCTGACAACTCAGTTTTTAATCTGTGCTGTTCCTTTCATTCTCATTTTATCTTTTTTTTCTAGAAAGAGATAGATTTTACTAAAAATCTAAGTATTTCTCTTTTTAGAAAAAAAAATCCAACTTTTTCATGAGTATAGATGCTTTAACAAGGGAGGTTTAATAGAGATTTACAAGATCAGCAGGTATTCCACCATTTCAAAATAATGACTTTTCTTAATTTTCCACATTATGCATCAGCATTGCATTTTGGTTTTATCACCAATTTAGAAGTCCTTTACTGGTCAGGAAACAGATGAGACAGAAGTGTCTGTCTCTGCTGAGCCTCTTTAAGGGAAACCAATTCTTACTTGAGGTTTTTTTCAGCCCCATTTCCTTACCCCTTACAAGCTGATGTGAGAGTGTCCTGTGCCAGTGGGGAATACACAGGGAATTCAGCTGGCTCTTAAACCTTGCTGACCTTGGCTCTCCTGGGCTCTGACTCCCAGATAAGACCCTGCTTTGAGACAGCACTTTCTCCCTTCAGCTGTGCAAGGAATAGTTACTTATAGGCCCAGAGAAGGTGCAGTTTGGGAACAGAGCTCTGGCACCAGCTGGCAGCTCAGTCTGCACCAGAACCACCAGCAGGACTTGCTACCACATTTGACAGAAGCTAAAATATCACCAAATTTAAGGTGAGTCCTGAGGGAAGGCTCTGAACATCTGGATTTGGGCCTTGGACATTTTTGGATTTAGCTGTTTGTCCCTCCTTTAAGAATGTGTGTATTTTGCAAATCCAACACAGGCCCAACATGGTTTCCAATGTTTTTCTGCTCAAAACTCAGTGTCTAGAGATAGCTGAACTTTTCACCTTCATTACACTGAAAGGAATGGATACTGCACATAACTGAGCTGTTGCCAAAAGAACATGCACAAATAACTGGGGCTGGGCAGGAGAGCTGTCTCTTCTGACAGTCAACACATCTGTATTTGGTTAAATAAGACTTGCCACAGGGGCATTATATAACACTTGTCATGTGGGTATTGGATTTTCAGATCATCCTAGAGGAGAACAAAGAGTTGATTTTTAGAATACTGATGTGTTTCTTGGAGATGTTTCTGTGTTGGTTCAGGTCTACATCTAAAGATAGAAAGAAAACCACGGGTCAGTGTGCTGATACTCATTGCAGATACTCTGCACCTGTGGAAACCTTGTTTTTAAAGCTAAAGATCAAACTACAAGAAGCAAAAACAAAACCATTTACAAAGCCCAAGAATGTAACACAGGAAAACCTGAAAGCCATTAGGAGGCATCTGATGGCAAGGATTTTACTGAATCTCAACCTTATTTCTGCTCCTTTCCCTTTAGTGAAAGGTTCTGCACCCCATCCTCAGTCTCCTTATACTTCTCCACAAACCCAACCACGGCAATATTTTGGTTTGCACCAATATCAGTGGAGAGGAAGGGGCAGAAACACAGATCTTTTTCCTTTGGTGCATTTTTTAGGACACAAATGAATGTGCAGAGCTCCTCTCTCCTGCATCACTGTGGGTGCACAGCACCCCACCCTGCTCTGGGGTGTCCAGGCTGCACAGTTGGGGATTCCTGACTCTCCTTTCTTCCCCTCACACTGCCCCTGATCTTGTCACCTCTTACCACACTGAAAAAGCAGAATTTGGCCAGCAGGCAAAATTCTACTTGATTTTAGCTTTCCTCATTCTAATGGCAAGAGGGAATTTTGTTTTTCTAGGTCATCCTTCCATATCATTAATGAATTAAAGCAGCATCTTTTCAGTGGCACATCCCATCAAAAGAAGCAATTTTCATCTTCTCTGAAGACAAATTATAAACCATGAGTTTTTCAAGGGTTTTGCTGCTTATGAAACACTAAAATCTTGGCTATTGCACGGTGTAAATTAAAGGCAGATTTAGAAAGGGGAGATGAGATCAGTTTGCTGATTTTTTGGAGCAAATATCAAAATGCATTTGAATGATAAGATAAACAGAGCAGGCTGAACAGCTGTTCTTCCCAGTTCTGGCTGTCTTTGTGGCTCTCACTAGTAAGAGCTTGGCCTGGGCCAGCATTAGCTTATGCTCAGTCTCTGCAGCTGCAGCATTTTATCTCAAAATTGAGATAAGACTCTGAAAATGTATTTTTAATTGTTAGAGTTAATGCTGGGAGAAGATACCTCTCAGCTGAAAGCTTTGGGTCAGTTTTTAAAAGATTTAACAGATTAAGATCAGTGCTTTAGAGTATATTTTTTCTCCTAATAAATATTAAATGTCAGGCTTTAATGTTACTGCTCTGGTGTTTAACACTAGATAAAGGAGCTTTCAGGAAAACAAACTTCACCTAGTTTAACTAAAAAGACAAACTAGACAAATTATTTGATTATGTCTTTTATAATATTGAAATTACATATTAATATTACTCAAAACTACAGCAGAAGCCTTTTTTTCCCCTTTGCCTCCTGAGAGCCACCAATAGCCAAAGCCTTAAATAAGAAATATTTTTCTGGAATGTGTCAGATGATACAATATGAGTAAAAATGAAACATCATTGGACAACCTCTTCTAGGATGTGCCACATAACTTTTGTCAGCTGTATTCAGGAAAAGTTCATTTCCATGAAGCAGATGCTGAAAGGGCAATCAGGGATGTAAAGTAGCAATCTTGTGAGAGGTTAAAAAGACTGATTGGGTCTATCCAGTCTGAGAGAGGACAAAGGTGATTTTTAACATTATGTGTTGCAACAGGTGATTGTGCAAGGAGAAATACAGAAAGCACATAAAAGTAAATTTAGTGCAAATTGAGAAGACTACCTTTAGATCATAAATTAAATTTCTCATCTGAGCAGGCAGCTCTAGAATGTGTTTCAGCAGGAGTAGGTAGTTGAATTCTTGCAAAAACAGTGTCACAAAATCAGTTTACAACAATGGAAATAGATACAGATTTTGCTGGTTGTGCCATTGGTATTATGAAATTGTTTTGCACAATATTTTTCACATCTCAACCAAATTGTAACATGTTAATAATCTAAAATTTGCATGTTTGACAGCTCAGTTCTCTGCCCTCAGAACAGGCAGACACTTAGGTTTTATATTCTGGTATGTCAGAGTGTGGGCAAGGTGGCAAGGACTTGTAAGATTACCTCTCTGTCCTCATTTCCACCCCAAGAAATTAGATTGGGTTCTGTTACAGAAAAGCCAACTGTTTGAGGGAAGATTGTCTTTAAAAACAAGTAACTCTTCAAAACTGAGTAGCTGCAGGAAAGGGAGACAATGAGTTAAAGAAATTTTTTCTTGGTGAAGCCTCTAGTCAGAACATTTAGAGATGCTACTGAGTCTGCTCCTAGGTGCAGCTACTCCCAGGGCTTTCAGCTCTACATCATTTGTGAGCCACAGCCTCTTCTTTTACGAACATTTTATGGTAAACAAGTGGCAGAGAATTTCAGTCATTCAGAAATGACTGTGTGAAAAATGACAGGAATGCTCAATAGAGAAATGACATCTCATGAGCAGCTTGGGGATTATGGGTTTATGCTTTGCTGTGTTTGTTTTTCAAAGTAAATATTGATTAAATACTAGGACTGCCTCAATTAAAAAGTTTAATATACCCCTATTACAGGAGGTAATCAGATTTCCATTGCTTTCTTGCCTTTCCAGCATATTTACGTATTTAGAGAAAGATTTTGGTCTGGATTTTCAGGCAGTGACTGCCAGTTTGTAGTAAATCATTCAGCACTCAGACTTCATAAAAACATAGAAAACAGAGATATCATACTGAAAACATAGCTCTTTTTTCTTTTGTGTTTCCATGGCAGGAAGTTACTTTTCCTTTCCAAACATGGTTACTTTCCTCGAACAACAGCTTGCACAAATACTAAATGACAACTCCTACTCATGGAAACCTTTTGCTTAGATATTCCTGCAAATTTGGGGTTGTGATTTCAGAGATTTTTGAATCCCTCTGTGCTTTTATAGGACATTTGCAACAACTGAGAAAGAATTTGCAGATCCAGTGTGTTATCTTCAATTGAGAACAGCTAATGGTCACTATAAGATTTAGGTACTGGAGCCATATTGTGATGTAAGGGTCACTACACACGGTGACAGAGCAATCTGAACTGCTAAACCAGAGGGAAGACACCTGGATTTCCCGTCTCAGGGCATGTAAATCACAGGACAACAGGACATTGAAGATCACAATGTCACCATACCAGTATTTCCCCTATTACCATCTTTTTTAAGAGGTAACTTTGGAGTAATTTTGAAGAAGTTTGCTATATTACATCTATTTAAATAGTCTCAGATAGCGAGCAGTGTATTAGAATTGGCTTAATAACAAGGAAATAATTTGTGACTTGTGTATTTTTTTCAGTGGTGTTACTTATTTTCCATGCACACTGATGTTCCATAAAAATTACCCCCTCATTCACTTGAATGCAGTCTCATTACTCATGACATCAGTGAATGAGACACTACATGGTAAAATACAGATTATTACCAAAAAGGCTGATAAAATATACAAATACATATATTTCAGTGTATTAGTATTTAAAAATGCATGCCTCTTATTAAAATTGAGAGAATATATGACCATGGAGTCTTTTATTAATTGTCTCAGTTAATGAAAACAAAAATCAGAAATATTTTTCAGGGTATCAAGCTCAATTTAAAATGAATACCTGTCAAATAGCCTTATACCATTCCATTCTATTCCACACACATCTCATTTACATATGTAAACATTATTATATGACCTGCAGTTATGTGGTTGTTTTATGATCACACAAGGGATGTGGGCAGATCTGTCCTAGGGAGAAAATGGGATTTTATATTCCTAAATACAGACATTTTGTCTGCAACTTTTATTTTCAGGCTGCTGTTGATAAGATCTTTGTCTAACCTCTTGCAGAAATAAAAAAATTGTTTACATATGAGGTAGGTCTGGAAGGAAACATTTTTAGAAACCATGTGTGTATATTTTGGAGATTTTAGTAATAAGCTGCTCAGGGTGTTGTTCCCTTTTCTTGCATTTGAGTGTACAACACTACTTCTGTGGGATTTCTGAAAAATGGAAAGAGAGAAAAATATTTCTAACTTTGGGGAGCAAAATTAGCACTAACTCCAACATTTATTTGTGTGTCTTTATCCTCCATCAAGCAAAGCAGTGAGCTACCTGGCAAGTGAGTGGCAGGCAGAGCAAGGAGCGAGAAGCTCGGATGGTTGTGTGAAGCCTCCCGTGCCAGGACAGGCTTTGCTACAATTCATTCACTGCCCAGAAACAGAAATAACCCTGTGTGTGTTTCTGTGCTGTTGTGCAGCTCGGCCACCCTGCCTATCACTTTCAAGTGCTTGCTGGAGAACAACCACGTGGACAGGAGGATCGCGCGGTTCGTGCTGCCCGTGGGAGCCACCATCAACATGGACGGCACGGCGCTGTACGAGGCCGTGGCCGCCATCTTCATCGCACAGGTGAACAACTACGAGCTGGACTTCGGGCAGATCATCACCATAAGGTACAAACCACAAATTCCACGTGCTGGACTTTGCTTGTCTGCACAGAGTCATGGAATCAGCTGACTGGGAAGGGACTCATCAGGGCCATCATTTTGTTGAGTCTGTGGCACAAGTCTTGTATGTAGCGAGAACAAAACTCATCCTTGTTATCAGAGGATGCATCCCTCAGAGAAGGGTTGTTTCCAAGTACCACAGAGATCAGGGACTGCCCAAAGAGAAGTTGTAGTGGTCCTGTTCAATAGATGCATGTGGACACCAGGAAATGTGCTTCTGTTTGAGGATAACTGTCTAATTTTTGCTTTTAGGCAACCCATTGATCACTTCTAGAATTGGAACATTTTATTATTACTTGTGTTTAAAACACTATTTTAAACTTCACAGCTGTTTTCAACTTGAAGTCTGATTTGTGTCCTCAAGTGAAAGAAAAAGGTTAAAAAGTTGCAAAACTGGAAGTCTTATTTCGAGTAACAGGGGCAGGATTAGGGGAAGAGGGAAGGAGGACAGATGCTACTATCAGGGCAGGTTTTCACAAAGATGTCAGATCACTCAGATGTTTTTTAATTGTCTTCTCTGCTGCTTGTTAAAGCCGAAAGCTTCATAAACAACCATGCTCTCAGTGGGTAGAGAGTGTTATAGCTGTGTACTCCATCCTTGAAAGGTCTGTAATGCATCCAAAAGACTGGAGATCCAGATGAACAATTACTGCCAGAATAATTCCAGTGACTGCCAAAGAATTCCTCAGAGACTAAAACCTGCAGGTTTCCAGCAGGGAACAAATGATTATAAAAACATTCCTCATAGTCAGAGCTTTGTGCAATATATTTGAGATCTGCTTAACTACCCACCCACTGACCTCACCTCTGCCCCATTTACATGCTGGGCCTTGCCCATCTTCTGCTGGGCCTGAAAACCTTCATGACAAGAGGAGAGTCCTGAAACCAGCCCCAGATGACAGCTGAGGTTTGCTAATGGGCTTCTGGCAAGACCTGGTTGGAACTACAAAAAGAAGAAATAAATTGTGCCCATATGAGCTCTTGCTTCAGGCTTGCACTCTCTTTGAAAACTGTTGGAAGGAGCCTGTGCTAAAATTTAGTCTTTTGTGATTTGGAATCTTGAGATTAGCATGTGATCTAAAATACTGCCAAGAGCACGAGCAGACATTACACACACTTTGAAGTAAAGAACAGTAATTTTAAAAATGAAGGAGGAGAAGGATGGTAGTAAATGGAAAGAATGTAAGCTCGGCCTTTTCTGTAGCCAAATCCCCTTTTATCTCTTTTACCCCCCACATTTAGTGCTAGTACATAAGGACCAAACAGAAGTAAAACAGTAGACTGAAAATACAAGTAAAGATTGGAAAAAAAAATCCAAGAAAAGAAGAAGAACAAAAAACTCACAAATGAGGAAGCTAAACAGGAAATCATGGTGGACACAGAACCATCAATGACATAATTCAAATTCTAACCGTATTCAATAGGCCAAACCTACTCCAGATCTTGATACTTTAGGACCTGGAGATTTAAAATTCAAATAATTTTGAATACCAGGATATTTTTGCCAGAGGGAAAAAAATGTTAGACAGATAATCTGTCTACTTTGCTCATACCTTGTAAAATCCAGATTAACAGGTTTTATCAATGCAAATATTGACACAGCAGAGAAAAAAGAGTAAAGATTTCCATCAACTGACCATCTTAGAGAAAGAAACATCTACATTAAGGTAAAGATGGAATGGAATACAGATGAGCTTGCTTATAAAATCTTAATTAAACATTCCTGGTTTTACTCCCAGTTAAGTGAGTCCTGAGTCTTTGTGGCTTGATGTAAGAGGCAGAAGCAGTCCTGATCAGGCAGCCAGTTCATAGCACTAACTGGAAAGCCTTTTAATGTTCAGTATAGTTATCTCTCGCTCACCTACTGAGCTTCTGTCCCTTCCTATCTATGCTCTATTACAGTGTTATTAGGATGCTCCATAAGTTAACTGTTGCAAAATGTAATTTTAAGTCCTTCCCCTTCCCTATCACACCCACAGGCTAATGTATTTTTTAATTTTAAAAAAGGGCTTTAGGTAGAAATATTGCTGCCACTGTACTGGTACACTGTACAGCTGATATCCCTGTGTTTCAGTTTCCATATGGGTGAATACACTTATCCTCATTTTCCCTAGTAGGTTAATGAGACTTAACTGCTTGCCAAAAGCTCTGACATTCTTGACTGATGAATGCAGAGGATTATCAGTGTAAATGCTTTCTGTCATCCTTTTACAACTGTCAACATTTGTTCTTTGTCTTTCTGCTGGATGGCCTAGCTCTTGGAAGTTGCTAGTTGGGTGGAAATGAATACATCCAGTCACTTTTGCTCCTGGAAAAAGGAATTAAATCCCACCCTTAAAAATAACATTATGAAAAAAATGTAAAGCCTGCCAGGTTTACTTTTGCCCTGGTCTCCCATTGATTTCTGTTTGCCTGGCTGAAAAAATAGCATGAAGGTCAAGTAAAAATACTTTCCAGAAACTGAACATGTCACATTCACACTTGCTTCATATTTAGATTCAAGTATGCAAAGCCATGTGCTGGGCAAAGGCACCACCCCTGGCCTAGCCCTTGAGAGGGATTGACAGTAAAGGCCCCAGGCAGGGCCAGTTGTGGATTTGCCTGGCACAGGAGCTGCCCACAGTGACCCAGAGGTATCTGCTGGGAGCTCAGCTGCCAAGGAGAGCAGCAATGAGTGGGGCTGGCAGACTCCTGGCACACAGAGCTGGCAGAACTCAGCCCACAGCCTGGCTGGCCCCTCTGCTCTGCACCTTTGATACTGAGAGAGAACAGAACTGCCCCACCAGTGCCAAGGCTGCAAAGGCTGGGGGTGAGAATTTAGCCCGGGGCAGAGAGCTTGGCCTGTTCTTGCTGTCTTGCCTGGATTCTGTCCACAGAACACTGGCACTTCCATGCAGTGGCTTGTGTAAGAGTATGGTTTAGAAACATGGTGTGGTTTCTTCCAGAAAGTAAAGCTTATTCCTTTCTTTCATTGTTAAAGTATCACAGCAACAGCTGCCAGCATAGGTGCTGCAGGCATCCCACAAGCTGGCCTGGTGACAATGGTCATTGTTCTCACCTCGGTGGGGCTCCCAACAGACGACATCACGTTGATTATTGCCGTGGACTGGGCACTGTAAGTAACACAAAGCTCTTGAGGCTTCCATGGTGGCAAATGGTCTCCAGGGGCACAGTAATACAGATAGACAGAGAGATATAGAGATATAAAAGGCAAAGGAAGTGTTTATGTAATTTGAAATGGTGTTAATGTGGCCTTAGATTAAAAACTCTGCTGATGTCGACATTATATTGAAAAAGACAGACAAATGAGGGAGTCTAGATGAGTCTTGGAAATAAGTCTTGCATGAAAAGGCTGAAAAAGTGGAGTCCATTTAGTCTAAAACCAGCGCTGAAAAGGTCAGCACAGCAGCTTTTTACATAGATAAGATTGTCCAGAAGAGGACACTGATCAATCTTCACATTCACAGGGAGGGAGGATGAAGTAGAATAAAGTACCTACCTCAACTTAGATCCCAAAAAACCTTAAGAACTACTTTTATGTAGGAGGATAGTATGGCAATGAAAGTGGCTGCACCTAGCCAGGTTGGATGATGATCTTCAAGACAAGTTTGAAGGTTGGGGCAGACATGCTGAAGGGGCAACTCTGGCACCTTGCCTTAGGCATGGATAAGGGGCCCACATTCCTAGGAAACATGGTTTGCCTGCATTCTACTTATCAGTCCACTGACATTTCAAGGCCATTATCTCAGTCTAGTGAAGCACTCTGCAAGAGGCCTGAGCCACTGCTAAAGCCAGCAAGTTCCACTGCCACCACTGGCACCCCTGCACCCACAAGAGCCACGACAGCACCGTGCTGGTGTGGGCTGTGTATGGCTGCTGCTGCTGCAGCCCCAACACAGCCAGCCTGAGTGCTGGCACCAATAACGCCGTCCTTTCACACATCCCGATGCAATTCTGTGCTCTCTGATGTCAGTGCTAAATAGGCAGCAGCTGCTTGCAAGTTTTGCGAGTGCAGCTGTTCTGCAGAGAGGGCTCTTTGCTGCATCCCCAGTCATGGGAGATTTAACAGCACAGGCAGGGGCTGAAACTTAGCACACTCAGGATGAAAGAGATTTGTGTCACCCATGAGAAGAGTCACTTTAAAAATTCATAAGCAGTAGTTTATTTAAACTCTCAACTTTTATGTAAATGCCCATGAATCAATCAATTGTGAATAGTCTAGGAAGATGAATCATAATTAATGTCAATTAACTGGGTAACTAGCATATGCACACACAAAGAATTAGCCAAATTATTTTTATTTAAGCTATATAAAATCTATCTCCTTTAAAACAGGGAGTTTCATTACCTCAGGGTTCTGGGTAAAAATGTGTTACAAGTCCATTCTGTTATATATCCTACTTTATTCAACTTTTAGCCACCTATTTGTTTTGTATAAAGAATTGTGAGAAAAAATATTTCCTGTCCAGTGTAATAGAATATTATTATTATTAGCATTAATAGCAGTCATGAATCTTGTGTTGTATGAATATTTTAAGACTGTATTGCAAAAGGCTTTTCCCCTCTATATTGCTCAGTTTTTGCCCAGCTCTTGCAACATCAACATTTCATTGTTTTTCCAGTAAGTCTTCCAGGGTATATGGGAATTATTCTTCTTTTTGTCTTACACAACTTTTCAAAACAACAGAGAAAAGACTTTTCAGGCTATAGTTCCAGATGGTATTAAAAAGTGAGTAAGGAATAGACCCAATTTTCTGTCTTTTGCAGATGACCTTTCAAACAAAAAGCATATTTCTGTATTTCGGCACTTGGTGGTTTCAAGAGCCTGCAGATGCAAAGTGTCAACATGGTTGACACGATGAATATTTTCAGTATTAGTTTTGGAAGTACTGGAGTATGAAGAATGCTTAAAGAAGGCTGGTTAGATGATCTCACGAGACTGAAATACCCATTACAATGCACTGCAGGTATTACAACTCTCTTAGGTAGCCATAACGTGTATGTGACCTTCATACCTTTAGCTAGTGCTTAGAGACATAAAGAAGAAAATCAAAATGTTTCCCAGCTCATTTATCAAACACAAGGTAAAAGTTTTGCATCTTTAATAATATCATCTACAGCTCCAATGCCACTGACTCACATATTTGCACTGAGAGCAGCAGGTTGGCCTCTCAGTGGAGAAATGTCAGTGGTGAGTGCTGTGGTTCTCCTCATGCTAATGCAGACTGCTCCCTACACTCACAACATGGAACACAACTGGTCAAACAACGTGCCAGGCAGTCCCTGTCCTTAAGAGTTTCAGTGTGGAGCACTGCTTCCTTGGAAAAATCCTGTCTTGAAAAGATGCTAATCAGAGCTCCAAAGGGAGCTCAAACTCTTGAGCTCTGCTCATGCAACTTCTTCTCTGCCATAGCTGACTTGTTGCACAATCCAAAATTCACAACACTGAATATCTTTCCAAGAATCATTATTTGATAATCAAGAAGGAAAGAAGTCAGTGTGTAACGAACTTTTATTGGTATGTGCTGTAACTGCTTTTTTTCCCTGTTTAACATGTTGTTGTGGAAATTTTCTTCAAGGCAAAACCCAAAATCAAAACAGCAGGAATTTTTAAAAAACGGATTGAACAAACAAGTGTAGGACTGAGTCCTGGAGTCAACAACCACGTCTAGGTATAGGCTGTGGAATATTATTGCTGAAGTTACTCACAATTGCACATACAATTTGGGTAACTCCACACACAAATAAACTTTCATGCAGGAATTTTCACGATAATTAAGCAGGCAACTGCATAAACATTTATATGCACTGAGTACCTGCCTAAAATACCTGGAAAAAAAATCAGCACAGAGATTCAATTATTTTCTATATTAAGATACAGGATCAGAAATCTGGGTAGTGTTGATATTGGACCATCACTGACTTTAATAAGCCAAACATCTGGAGATTTCTGAACCTCCATTTTATAACCTACATTATAAATTAAGTTACTAATATGACAGAGTTTTCAGATGTATATGTTTTTCTTGGAAAAGACGTGATATATTTCAGACTTAAAATCTATATCATCTATTTGAAATCTCATCAATTTAAACTAATATGTTCCAGGATGATTCAAGTGTAACACTTGACTGTAACACAGTCAGTTTTGCCTGTTTATGATCTGTATTTTAATAGATTTCTTTTTTAGACAGTGGTAAAAGCTGTAAACAGGGAAGAAATCTTGTAAGTGAATAAAGGAAAAATAGTTAAACTATTTATGTACTAAATACTGTCAAGCATAAAAATTTAAATTGGAAAAGGTAACTAAAAATGAAGTCTTTAAGAGCCACTGCATAGCCAGTGAAAGAGCCAAAGTCACCACAGGTTTTAAAGGAATGAAAATATGGTCAGTGGCTGCTTGGTTTGTGAGGATAGTTACATAGCAATCTTCTGAATTATTTTGATTGCATCCTGCCCATTCTACCAATACAATAATCTTCTTAAGTAGCACTTGGGTTGCTGAGATTGGTACCATGATCACTAATATATGGGACTGGTTGCTCTGGCTGACCTCTGCCTTTATTGAATTCAGGCATTTGCAGCACCAGTCTCCAAATCAGGCCATATTGCTGGACCTTAATATATAAACTGGGACAGAAATGCAGGTGTGATGTGCAGTTCCACCTTTTCAGTGCTGAATCAGTTTGCCTCTCTAGGGAGACACAGCTGCTCCACAGCTCACAGAGTTACACAATCAAGTGTGTGGCAGCAGAGCACACCAAGCTCAGAAAAGGCTGGAAAACCCAATTAAGCTGCTCAATAACTAATGGGTGCCTGATACCAAACTTCTAAACATTTCTAAACATTTTAGCTCATAAAACCAGAAAACTGGCCTTCAGCCATAATTACAGCTGATGGAGGCACAGGAATTTACCCAAAGAACCAACAACTTACCATTACTGTTTCATTTTCCAGAGACAGGTTTAGAACAATGATCAATGTCCTGACCATTACAGTTTCATTTTCCTGAGACAGATCTAGAACAACAATCAGTGTCCTGACCATTGCTGTTTCATTGTCCAGAGACAGGTTCAGAACAATGATCAATGTCCTGGGGGACGCGCTGGCTGCAGGGATCATGGCCCACATCTGCCGGAAGGAGTTTATCAAGGACGGTGACGAGGTAACCACGCTGTGAGCCAGGGTGTGCCAGGGTGTGCTGTGCTATGGCAAAGAACCTGTGAGCTCCTTCACTTGCTTCCTCCAGTTTAGAAAAGGTGTTTCAGAGAGAGGACAGAATTGGGCAATGGGCAGCTTAGCACATGGAGTGGAGGGATCTTTCTCCATGAGGTCATGTGAAAAGCCCCTGGAGTTCAGAGCTTGCAAAGCAGCTGTGTCTGGCACACTGGGGATGGGAGCAGCAGAAGCAGCTGCACTGTCTTGCAAATGCATGAAATGGTGGGACTGTGAGTCCCACGCTCAGCACCCAGGTCCTGACTGGCCAGTAATTTGTCCTGCTAGAAGAGTGACCAGCAACAGAGCATGGTGACAGATGTCCTTGGCAACCTGTGTGTCGGGGGAGGTAAATGTATCTATGAGTGTATATGTGTGTAATCAATGAGCTCACATCAAAAGCAACTACCCTGGGCATGGCAAGCCCCTGAGTCAGTATAATCTGAAGCCATCCTTGCAATAATTTTCTTTCCACACTAGCACAAGCACATGACTTCATTCTAGACTTCATTCTCAGACATCTTCATGCTTTCTACATTTAATGGAAGTCCTTCCTTATATCTTTGTTTTTCCTCCTCTGTATCTTATTTCATACAGCACACATACCTCTGTATTCTGCCCCTGCCTCTTCTCCTTCCTCTTTGGCATGCATCATTCAGTCTTTGTAAGAGGAGCTCCTCATGTCCTTCTTTCAATCCTTGACAAAGGAGCTTTCAAATTCCATGAGCCCATCAGATTTGGAGGTGCTAATCTCCAACCATTTTAGTTCATGGCAGACTCTCATTACCTTTATTTCACAAAGGAAGAATACTTCATGCAAGAATATTTCTTCATCAGGACTAACCTTCACAAAACACATTTCATTTCTGTGCATCATCTGTAGTATTCCACACAAATAGCAAAGTTTCGTTTCTTTCATTATTTCTCTTATTCTACAATTTTGCAGTCAATCCCATTCTCATGCCTTCCTGCAACATTCATTTAAAATTCCTGTTCTTTCAAGTGGTATGTAGAAAGATAGGCAGTGTCCTCTGAGGTAATTAGCACCTGCAGTAATTACTGATGACAGGATTAGACCTGACTACAGGGGCTACACATGCAGCTACCTACAACCCCCCTAAAATACAACCTCTGGATAAGGAAGGTCATCCATTACAAAGCCAGAAGTGTAGGCTGAGCTCCTGCATAATACAGGCCTCCTGACATTTCACTGCTGTATTTAGAACTCAGTCAGAACTTAAGAAGAGATGTTGCAGTAATATAAAATCCCTGAGGGATTATTTAGTCATCTGTGATGAGATTTTTCTTTGAATCATGCTCTGTAATGGTATTAAAATATACTGCTGGTCTGCCATACATTTTGGCTGCATAATTTGTGCAGTTAGTAATATATACCCAAAGGCCGTATTTTCTCAGCTGCAAGCTCACCTCCTTTCTTTGCCAGTATTTACGTCTTACTTTCCCCATCAGAATCTGGTTTCATTTAAAGAACACTTCAATATTCAACTTATGAATCAGTTAATAAAATCCCCTTTATTTCTTTCAAAACAGAGCAAACTGAAGAGACAGGTGTTATTTTACTGGGTTAGAAGAAAGGCATAAGGCAACAACAAATGGTTTATTGTCCTATTTAATTGCACCCAAGAGCAGGTACTGCCCAGAGCTCAGCATAGTAGCCATTGAGAGTCTGTACCTTTTGAAGTGAGCCCTAGAATTCTCTGTTTACCCTACTTGTATCACTTTTCCAATGGCAAGCAGCTGTTATGAGTGTAAGTTCAATTAGAGCTGTGACAGAATTTGCATTTTTACACAGACTCCTTCGCTTCATGCAGATGGTGCAAAGATGCTTTAGTATATATGAGAAACAGCTTCTGGAAGTCTATGAAGGCTCTAGATAATCCTGGTGAATGTAAAGCAGCCCACAGGCTTTCCAAGTAAAAATTCCCTTCCTGTTGTATACAGCAATCAGTGGCAGTATTCCAGATCTTAATGCTTTTCACATAGGTGCCATTGATCTGTGAAACTAAGCCTGTTAACATCCATCAGATTGTGGCTTACCAGAGAAATGGCTGTGTGAAGACCATGAATGAATCTCGTGGACCAGAAACAGTGAAAGGGTTGCAGCACCATATACCCATACAAGTGGAGCAAGAAGAAACTCCAGTGGAGAATCATACTAAGAAATCCAACAGTAAAGACCACTGCACTATTGAAATAAATGAACTAGAAACAAATGTGTGACTGCTACACTCAGAGGTGTCTCACACCCCAGTGACCTGATACCCAATCTCTACCTCACAGCTGGAAGAAGGACTCTTTGCCTTGAACAGGAAAACGTGGACTTATGGCCACCTGCTTGTACTGGAGCTAGGAGACCAGCTGTGAATGTCAAGAAAAGTACACAGCTTGCAAGAGACATGGGCTTCTTTAGGTGGAAGATTTTACTACTGAAAAATTAACTAACGGACTACTACTATTTTATTCTGCACTCACTGACTTCAATATAGTATTTGACACTCCTTTTGCTTTTTTTAAAAAAGCTTTTTTTTATTTGACCCTTTTCGATTTTCTAACCAAAGCCTTTTTTTGTGAATCTCAGTAATTATGAACACTGTAGAATTTTTGCTATGTGAAAATGTTCCACTAAAATTGCTACAGATATTAATTTTGTCTAATATTCGCTAAATATAGAATTTGTGCTTAGTTTTCTAACAGCAGTAAGAAAATCACACTGACTTCCTGGTCTCAAGGGGTTACATCGATTCCTAAACCACAATGCAAGCAGAGGGGAAGTGAAGACTGCATGTGTGCAAGGAAGGGCATTAAGGTAATTGTGATGGGCAGCCTTCAGAGACAGGCAGTGCGGTGTGACACCGAACACAAAGATTTCCTAGGTCACTGCAGAGCACAGTTTGCCTTCCAAGTGCCAGATTTATGAACCTTTTTTTAACCTAACTTTTCAGTGAAGTCAGTTCCATGCACATGCAGTGGCAGAGGCCATGTGAGCTCTAATCCACAAGCACTGGTGCTAATGTGTCCTCTCCTGTAATCTATAGGTTGTTCTACTGTAAATATGTATAAACTCAAAACTTAAACTCATGAACTTTGTGCTGCATCCAAAGGGCAGACTGAACACAAACTGGAACCCGAGGATGCTGAGTTAAAATGGGGTTTTGTGAGGACCTTGCTGTAGAAACTGCCCCATTATTTCTCATCATTCAGTTGACAGTTACTCCCTTTCCACTGTCTACTGAATCTTTCACTTACAGTAAAATCTGCTGCATATGTTTCCAATGTTTGTGATAGAGAACATTTTTAATAAACCTGTCATTTAAAAGAGGCTGTCTGTGCACTTCTACTATTAGTGTCTTCTTATGTCTTTGCTAAAATAGAGAGTGAAAGTGAGGAGACCTTTTGAAAAGTTGGGATTTAAGCCAGAGATTACATACCAGCTCATACCAATACACTTGACATATTATATTTAGCTACTTGTGGCATAGCAGCTTGAGATACCATGTGCTTGGTGCTCTAACATGCTCTTCTCATCTGTATGGAGAAAATAACCCAGACAAAAAGGACAATTTCTGCATTAACCAGCAGCAGAAGTGTTTCATGCATTAGTTCATTGCAGATTCAGTGTATCATTCATTCATGATTAGTGGCTTTCCTGAGATGTACATGTTCACCCCTTCCGTAAGGGCTCTTCTTCAGACTATTTCTTATGGCATGCACTAAATACTTGCCTCAGAGCACTGTAGTATAGGTAGTTTAATTATCAAGCAGTAAAGCTAGAAAGAACACACATAGGTCTTCTTTATCTGTAGCTCCTCAGATATTATGGATTAATTTGAAAATATGTACGGTTGGTAACTGTTTTCCTAATTTGACCCTAGAGTGAAAACAACAAACTCAGAACACAAAGAATGGGGAAGAACTGAAATAATTCAGAGCAATTTGCTCCAGAACAAGTCCTGTAAAGGACCTGCTCTGCAGAGTGTCATAAGAATGAGTGACTGGGGAGAGCTGAGGCTGGTCTGTGCCTCTCAGAATGGGCAGAAGCTCTGACTGACACAAACATCAGATACTTTTATCTCAGCAGCTCCAGGAGGTCCCCCTCATCTGCCCCCAGCTTTCCATTCCTGCCTGCACTGCCTCCCCTCCTCTCCCAGCTGTACAGACCCAGGTATTTATGAAGCCAGATGAACCAGATGAGAAGTATTTTTAATTCAAACCAGTTCACATATGTTTTTAGCCCAGTCCTAACAGACAGTTGTGTCAACACAAGTGAAGGGGTGACACAGGGACAAGATCAAGTAGCCAGGGATGAACCAGGGCAGGGGCACATGGACAGGGCAGGGTGTCTGGGTGCCAACTGTGCCCACAAAGAAAACACAAACGAAAGTTTCAGCTTCACCCAGTCAATTATAGCTACATGAAGTGATAGTATAATCCTGCCAGTCATCTATCAGTTTGCAATCACCTTGCATAGATAAAAATTATGAAGAGGTCAAGTGGATCCAAGATTTGGAACAAGCAGTTCCAGACTAAGTGGTTTTGGAGTCTGCCCACACACTGTACCACCATGCCAAACAGAAAGTGCTCCCAGCCTTGCCACCACCTTCTTCTCCAGCCACCTACAACCTTTGGCTAACTACAAGTGCAAATCCTTTTGCCCCCTGGCCTGGGACAGCTTACTTGGTGTGACACTGGTGCAGTCATGGCTCAAGAGGTCTAAGTCAACTCTGGTGCTTAAGCAGTTTCTACAAGGAGAACTTGAAATGAGATAAAGCACCAAAGACCAGCAGTCAGTTGTGCTGCTCAAATCCTACACAACAAAGAAAACCACAGTTTTGCCCATTATGCTCTCAGATGTAGGTGATGTGGGAGTCTCATGTGTGAAGGCTTATTTTTATGGAATCAACAGGCTGGCTTAAAATCAGCTTTCTGCATTCAAACCCTATTTAAAGAGTGTCCAGTTCTGGAAATGCATTATGGTTTTTTTACACTATAGTGTTTGGATCTTTAAAAATTGGGGTTTACAGCAATCTGTGCCCTCCCATTCAGCTGGGAGGAAGGCAATGGTCCTATTTCTCACCTGGCCTTTTTAATTTGTGATAAGAAATGCTGTAACTAGAGGCCTAAGGCCTCTTGGTTCTGGTCTTGGTCTTGGTTCTGGTAAATATGTGCTGCTTAGTTTATTGTGTCCTTGACTGGAGCACCTGACTGCCACTGCAGTCCTTCTGTACTGAACACAAGACACCCCTGTTGGCTGGGAGAGGTGAACCCTGATGTTATGATAATTTCTGATCATTTCTAAGGTAAGTTTTCCTCCACTTAGCTATTTTCTGTGTCTTATGGTGTGTGTTGTCAAGCAGCTTGATGCACAGTGCAATTAGACTAGCAGTAGGTTCCATAACATATTTGTATGCATGGATCTGTTCACATTTTCCAGTTATAATCACACTTCCTTCCAACAAAAATAACAAAGCTGTTGATTATCAAGTTAGAGTGCAAGCTTTCTGTTGGTAAATATGTTTCTCCTAATTTCAGAGCTTAAAAACAAACATGTAACCTTTACAGTCTCAAAAAATTTATATTAAAAAATCAATCAGTCGACCAGTCAATCATTTATTACAACAGTTTGCATGTTATAATTTCAAGCATATGTGGAAAGAACATATTTCTTAACTGGCAACATTCAATCCTATTTTGAAGTTGCCTCCCCCTGCTACACAGAAAGGGAATGTAGCAAATTAAAGTATTCTAAAGGCACACTGGGGAAGAGTCTTGAGGAGGAAAAAATTATAATTAAGAAGGGCAGTGCATTGCATACAGGTATAGAAGAAAGAATTCAGGAAGTAACCCAAATTAGCACACACTTCTCAGAGGCAGTGGTTTTATGGTAATTTGCAACTCCTTTGCTCTGATGATGCTACTGAGAGGAAAGAAGCCACTGCAGATTGTTGTGGCATAAAGCATCATTAAAGACATATTAAAACAGGTTCTTGAGGGTTTTGCCAATGCCAGGGAAGTTCTGCAGTGTTGAATTGCTGTAAAAAATATCTGTGCAACAATTAGAACTGAGAGAAAGAGACACAAGCAGAGCACTTACACATCCCACTAACTCCCAAGAGCTTTTGGCTGCCAACTCAAATACAAAAGTTTATGGAACTAATACAGTTACTCATATGTTCTGCTAGTCTTAATTGATTCCACTTAAATGATTTAATTGCTGCTAAGTTTCTTTGTGCCACCTGAATATGAATCCTAACATGCAAATAAGATTATCTAAATAGTCAAACCATTAAACTGGAGTTGCCCACCGTGCTATACCAGCAATTCTATAGCACTTAGAAAAGACAGGAACTCGGTAACAACCCCATTTGATGAGGTCTTGCTTTCAATTCAACAAATGTTGATTTTAGGCCCTTTTTAACAAAAGGAAAACTGATTTTTAATACTTTCAAAGCAGACAGAAAGCTTCATCTTCAAGCCAGATGGATGGTCTTGGAAATGACCTCAGTCCTTTCTGTACTTTCCATAAAAATGAGGTAACTATTAGCAGAAGGTGGTTGATGTGTGCGAGCAAAATATGTAACGTGGGAAATGAAGTGAATGTGGAAAGCTCAGGCTGCCTCAGATGTTGCCCAGCACTGAGCACCCCCGTGTCTGTGCCTCTGCTGAGCACCCAGGTGCGCTCTTCCAGCAAGAGCAGCTCTGTCACTACGGACACACAGACAATGAGCAATCGCTGCCTTTCCCCGGCAGGCACTAAAGCTGGATGGGATCGCACCCCCCAGCTGAGGAATAAGTACAGGGGGAGGGACAGCAATTAGGGTTTTTCTACAGGGATGCTACTGTTGCCTACCTTGCAGTGGGAGATCACAGCTTTTTGCAGTAATAAATATCTGTCTTTGCTGCATTTGGAAAAGAGGCCCCCGAATAGACACATTTAACCCACCCATTCCTAAGGGCTGAGCTGAAAATGAAACACGTGTATTTAAAATTCTCAGTTTAGTCTGTGATTTCACGTACAACTGAGATGAGAGACACTCAAAATTACATTCCTCACTAACTACTCTGGAGCATACTGATTGATATTCCTGGAATTTGTAACAGGGCTTGTCCCACAAAACCCCAAATGGATTAGATCAATAAAACAGGAAGCCTGGTCACTACTTAAGGTCAGGTTCGTTATTCACTCAGACTTCCCAAGTGACCACAAGAATGCAGCGTTTGCTTCCCATCTGTAAACAGAGAAAAGGTCCTTTGTAAATCAACAGCGTGATGCATGGGAAGGATAAATGAGCTGAAGGCTGAGGCAGTTATGTAACACAGTAAAGGGGACTCATGATTACCTTGGATTAGCCACTTCTGTCTCTCTGGAAGCACTGCTCACAATAGTCACAGGAATTGCCAGGCTTCCATTTTAAGTGACAGAACCTCAGATGCCATCATTTGTAAAGCAGCAACAGTTGCATCTCAGTTGCCTAGAAGATGATATATGGGAATAGATTTGGCACAGCTGAGACGTTCGGCAGATTTGTGTCACAGGGTATTTTACAGGCTGTCAAAGTGAAATGGTAGCAGTCTGTTATTGACAGAGTGGTATTTTGGGGAACGAGCACAGAAGGCTTCAGAAAGACAAGATGGGGAGTATGGCAGGTGAAGAGGGAAAATGTTCAATCACTTCTGCAATAGAATCAAACCTTCTTTCCCTGCTGGCTCCACGATGAGATAGATGGTAGGAACAGCTGAAGATGGCAGGGAGAAGGCATCTCTCTCCTCACGAAGCTCCTGTCCCCACGTGGCCACTAAAGGCAAGTCTGCAGGTACCCACAGGCATCTGTGCCCCCCTTCACAGCTGTCCTTCCTTCCAAACCAGCACAGAGCTCTCAGTCCAGCACAAGAACCAGCAAATGCTGCTCCTGAAGAGTTTGCAACTAAATCATTATAAAACTCTAGATTGCCATTCCACTGGGAATTCCACTGGGATGTGCTCAGTAGGTCACAGCTGTGCTTTTCAGGTTCCACTTCTGGAAGTTTTGTTCTGCAAGGTACAGAGTTCTACATCTGTTGCTTTAAAATCAGCCATCTTTCATCACAAAGAGGTATCTGCATTTCATTTAGGAATTAAATGTATGCTTCTGTGTTTCTGCACACCACACCAGCTGAAAGCCGGGCTCTGACCCACCACATGAAACTCACTGTAGTTAATCATTGCTTTTGAACTTTCCTAAAAAGGATCTGATATCTCTAGCCCACCATTCTCCCCCCTCCCCTCAAAAAAACTATTTTAATAAGATGGAAAAAGCAGGGGAAGCAAAACAAGAAGTGTTTTATGTTCACAGATATCTCATATTACATCTGCTACAAATGCTGCATGGGCTAAATGGCAAAACCAAAAGAAAAACGAGACTGACCTTGAGATGTTTCATTATGATTTCATTGCTCCTAGTGGTTTTATTGGGTTTTACCACTAGGCTATTAAAAACATGTGGAAAGTATATATAACTAAGTCAAACGGAGCATTTTCAACCCTTCTTCTTTTCCATTTAAATACTTTCATATTTCTTTAATGAGTTTTCCTGAAAACAAAATGCAGAGATTTGGGTAGTCCATATTGATAGTTAATCAGTACTACCTTTGTTTTAGAATAAATCATCCACTTTTTAACATAAAAGAAATCTTTTCTCTGACGTGAATCCTTCCTAACCACGTATCTGGGGAGGGAGGAATCAGGATGGACAAGAAGGTGTCAGTCCAGCACTGGCTGGATCTAGCTCTAGCAGGAAGTTTTGAAAGGAAGTTTAAAAGCTCTGCAATTGGGAGAATTTCCACAGCTCCTTCTTAGCTGTGGTCTCCACATTGGTGCTGAGCACAGGACTGATGTACAGCTCCACACATCACTTTCTGCACAAGCTCTCCAGAGTAAATTTCACAAGAGTTACTCACAGGTGATCTGCATCCCATTGTGTTCATCCCACAGGTGGGAACAACCTGGAAGATTCACTTTGGTTGTTTCTGCCTAGTTTGGCATTGGGATATTCCCTTTGGTTCTTCCTACCTGCTTTGCAGAGAGAGCAGGAACAACCAAAGTGAGTCTTCCAGTGTCCAATCATTCAAGCTGTGGATGGTGAAGGTGCCCCAGGGTAAAGAAACTCAACTTTTCAGCACATCAGAGAAGTGCTTTGAGTTTTTATTCCACTGCTGCATTTGCAATAAATACACCCAAATCAGAGGTCCACCAGAAAGGATATATCTAGAGTGTTATGTAAGTAATCGAAGTTAATTTTAATCCTGCATAAAAGATGTATCTTAAGATCTTTTTAAAGCTAATTAAAGCTAACACAATTATATCCCAAGCAACAAAATTAGTCTCATTAATTTCTTGTATGCAACTGGAGTTGAAAATACTGAAAATCAATACAATTTTTTATCAGAAGCAATGTTCTCAGCAGTATCATAATCATATGCTTAAAACAGATTCTGGAACTATCACAGGGAAAACTTGAGTAGCCTGTACAACTGTGCATTAAAACACTCTTTGCCTGATTCAAAACCATTTAAGGAAGGACTTTATTGATGGACTTTTTAATGTCCTTGGATACTACTGAAGAATTTTTATGGAAATATTTTGTATACTGGATTATTAGAACACATTTATCATCCATTGCCTGCACATATATCTCACAGCTGGCTGACTTCACAATAGCAGCATGAATCACAGCTACAGGGCACACCAATATTTTCCTCACTAAAGGCAATGGAGTTCTTAAGGGAATTTACTCACTGTTCTTGTATTAGCAACATAATAAACCAATTAGAATGACCTCCACACATTAATCCTACTAGAGAAGGAAATATTTAAAAGAAAACAAAACTAAGCTTATATTATATAAGACTCTGTATATATTTAAGTTTTCAGGATAACTACACTCAAACTCAGGAATCAAGACTCACCAACATTACATTGTAGAGTGAAATCAATTAACAGGATATTGGACTATATCAGAGAAGCTTCCCAAGAGACTGTTTCCCATCAAAAATTATAGTTGTAAAATATATCTATATTCTTATTAAATAAAAATAAATTTGCTTAGGTTTTTTTAAGCGAAGTTTGCAAAAATGTCAGTCAGTCAACATGGTAAGAAGGTCCCTCATAAATTAAACTCTTATTTACCATCAGGAAACACTTTCAAGAGAGATCAATCATGAGGTTTTGATCAGACCACTCCCACCTCCCTGCTCTGCGTGGACCACTGGGGAACAGAAGAAAAAGCAGTGGGGTCCCAGGAAGGAGAACAGCTCCCATTCTCATCTGCTTTGCTAATGCAGGTCCCCAGCCTCAGTCCTGCACGCACCCAACGCCTGCTCAGGAAAAGTCGCCTGGATCTGTCTTGCACAGCAGCACAAGAGGAGGCGGGCGTTTGGCCACAGATGCCTCAGGAGCAGCCCTGCCAGCCCAACAATTCAGCACCTGCACGAGCTGGAGGATCTTCTCCCCAATTGCCCTTTTAATGTACAGTCCTGAAGGATTTATGAGAGCTAGGATAAATAATCTCCAAGTCCCCAAAGCAGTGATTCTTCTGTTGAGCAGATGCAGCAGCTGCTCAGCCCAGCAGGGCTGCCTGGCCCAGAGACCCTGGTGAGGGGGGCAGCTGCCAGCCCTGGGGAGCAGCCCCACAGGGACCCCGTCCCGCTGCCAGGGGCACTGTCCCACTGCCAGGGACCCCGTCCTGCTGCCAGGGGCACTGTCCCACTGCCAGGGGCACTGTCCCACTGCCAGGGGCACTGTCCTGCCAGATCTGCAGTCAGTTCCTCAGAAGCTGTCACTGCTCCCCCAGGGGAGGCCTTGGCAGCCTCCTTCTGCCCCACCACATCCCTCTTCAAATTTTATCCATAGTTTTTCATTGGGGTTTTTTCATAGAATCACAGAATCTTTGGATTGTAAGGGGACCTTGAAGATCATCTAGCCCCAGCTCCCTGCCATGGGCAGGGACACGTTCCACTCTCCCAGGTTGTTTCAAGCCCCATCCAACTCACCTTGAACACCTCCAAGGAGGGGCAGCCACAGCTTTTCTAGGCAACCTGTTCCAAGGCCTCACCACTCTCACAATAAAGAATTTTTTCCTAATATTTAATATAAACCTACTCTCTTTCAATTAGAACACCACCACCTCGTCCTGTCACTACATGCTCTTGTAAATAGTCTTGTCCCATCTTTACTAAAAAAATATTCGTTTTTAACTAATATTTCCTCAGAAGAGTATCTATATAAAGTGCGTAAAGCACTTATTTTCCATTAAACAGAACACTTAGACCCCGGACACTACAGTGTGCGGTAGGGCAGGACCCTCCTCACCAGCCCACAGAGGCCTTGGCTCCGCTTCTCATCCTCCCTCCCTCCGTCCCACATGGGTCCCCCGGAGCTCACCCCTGCTGCCAGCTGCGCCTGGGGACATCGGGATCGTGGTGCTCCTTGCAGAGGGACTCACAGGGCACCATCTTGGCAAAGGGAAGCCTCGGCCTTGTGCCGCCCCCCTCCCCACAGAGGGGCCGCCATGGCCGCGGCCGCTCGTCCCTCACGGCCGGCGGGATGGCGCCTGCTCCGCTGTGGGAGCTCCGTGGCCCTTTGGGGCAGGAGGAGCCCGCAGTTGTGTGAGGAACGGCGGGGAACGGGTTCCCCTCATCCCACCTGAGCCCCGGCCCCGCACAGCACGCTGGGGAGGCAAAGGGGAGGTAAAACCTCTGGGGAAGATACAGCACTCACAGGCCTTTCCCTCAGAAATCCCCCAGCGAGAAGCCATGGCATTATGTGGAGGGGCAGGAGGTGGGAATGGGCAGGAGCAGGCGCTGGGTGCCCCATCCTGATGAGGGGATGGCCATGGGGAGGAATGGCATGAGGGGGACAACGGCTCATGGCAGCACGGCCCGTCCACATGGCACACACAGATGGCCTGCGTGCCCACCTCCTGAAATTAAAGCTCATTACCCACGAGCTATTTTTGGCACCTGATTAATTCTTTAGAGCTCTCAAGCTGCATTTGTACTCCCGTCGCTGTGAAAAATCGTAGCTCTGAAAAATCCCATTTCCCCCCATTTTGTGCTGTATCCTCTGTAATGAGGAAACACGGCTTTTAAAAGAAAAAATAGCCAATAAACCCAGACCTCAGTCTACATACAGACCACACAGGAATACCAAGCACGCACAAATGCATATTTAAGGATAAAATTGCCAACTGAACGTTTTAGACTTCAAGTTTTCATTATTCATATATCTATCTTAGCCTTAAAACCCTTCTATTTCTCTCTTTCCCAAATCCAAGCAAATTACAGGAAGAAAGTTACGTGAAAGCAATGCTTGTGTTGCCTCTTTGTGGCCTAAGAAATGGCCAACTTCCCAACTCCCGTTTTCACTAAAGGAAATAATAAAATTAGAGCCTGAGTCCTGCTCCATTTTGGATTATGGGTACCACCCACATTTAAAAAATATGTACGCTTAGTCCCAAGGACTTCTGATTACTCCTCAACATCACTCACGGTATCTCTTACTCCTTTAAGAGAAAGAAATCAAGTCCCATTTTGGTCTGACAGCATTATGTCCCATGTCATAGGTGCTGATGATACCAGGTAAGTCAGGAATAAGACCTGTGGTTCCAGTCTCTTACAGAACAATCAAAGAATCTTGGAGCATTTGAGGCTTTTACTGGGTAAGAATGGTGGTGGGGTTATTTTGGGGGGGGTTGCTGCTAGAAAACACTGCCCCATTTAAAGGACAGATTCAGTGTGGAACTACTTGAAACTACTTGAAACTTTACCTGGTCTATATCATATGCACATTAAACTGTAGGTGGGTCTCTTTTGGCAAAGGCTGCTGCTTGCTCCAGAAGCTTAACAGTGCATGTATGGAGAACATCCTGACATTTGGGGCCTGATTCTACATGTGCTAAAATGAACCTTCACCCCTGCACTCACTGCATCAGACTCTCAAGGGATTCAAAGTAGTCTGAGGCACCTGACTTTTCATAGAATTGTACTCCAGGGGACAGAAGTTTAAAGACAATAGAACAGTTCTCCGTAAATCTGTACAAATCTGCATATTCTCAGCTTGTTCAGGAGTTTAATAAACTGGTCTTTTTCACAGAAGACTGGCAGAACTTCCACTGGTGTTTACTAGAGATGCCTAATTGACTTGAGCTACATTCTGCAGACATTTTACATAGAAATCTATCCCAGCGGTCAGTTGGAAGGATATTTTATTGCTCAGCTGTATAGCTGATATTCAAAAATGTGTGGGTTTTGCAATTTCTAGGGCCAAGCTTTTACTTTTTCAGGAAGCAGTCCTTCCTTCTATGATTAATGATTGTGCTGAATTGTCTAAGGTAGGGAACAACAGCTTGAAATTACTGTCATGTTATGGGAAACCAAAGAGAGAGTGTGGAGCTAGATCTCCAGCAGGAAAACAGCTGGTAGAAAATTAAGCCAACTGTGTTTCCAAGTCAATCCTGGAATGCAGTATGCAAAACAACATGTGTTCAATCAGAAATCCTCAAAAGAAAAGACCATTTTCTCAATCAGATTAGCTGCCTCAGATGAAGGACATTATAACCAACTGAGAAACTTGTACCTCTGTAGGTCTTCTTTTCCTTGGTTTCTTTATTTTCTATGATTCCATCAGGAGCTGAGAGCACTCAACATCATAAAATAGGGGAGGCTTTAAGGGAGTACGACAGCAGGCACTGTCTCCAGACTTCAACTAAACAGATTTCTTTTGACACTTAATGTTTTTCTCCTAAGAGAGCCCACACTCACTAATCTCTTCTACATCATCAGTCTCATTCCTGCCTCTCAGTGTGAATGAGATACACTGGAAAATTCTACCACATACATTAAACTTCATCCTGTCACTCCATTCTCTGATCACACTTTTGGAGACATTCACCCAACTGCCCCATGGGCAAACAACAGTGAGACAGAAACTTTACCAAAGCTCTGGAAGGCAGACATACAGATTTTATATATATATTTATATATATATATTCACAAGAGCAATTGCTTTATCTTAAAACTTTCTAAAACAGGATTATACTGCAGGTTTTGGCAGTAGAGATAAAATATTATGGGATCCAGCCTTATTTTGTTTTTCTCATCCAAATATACACATTGTTATAACAGAGAAATAATTCCATCCAGAATTATTACTGCTGCTTGATGACCAAAATGCCTCATACACTGCTCTGCACATGAAACTACTGCAAATAAACATCTACCCTGGCCAAAAACAGCTTCTTTTGGGTGGAGGAAAAGAAAAGAGGCATAAACATGGTTCACTTAAAATGCAGTGACAAAAATGGCATTTGAAGGCCTGGGTTCAAAACAGTCCCATATTGTTATTACAGATGGAAACAGGGAGGGAAGAGAAACGGAAGAAACAAAAGCCAGCTTTTGTGAGTTCCAGAGCAATCCCTTATGATCCTGGGTCTTGTATAAGATGATTTGGAAGCTTTGGAAAGGCATTCAGGGTCTCTCCCTGAATAAGGCACTGAAACACACTGTCTTCTGTGAGCCTGGCCCAGTGCCATGACAGTTTCTGCAGAATTCATTGCACGTTTTGCTAAATGTTCTCTGTATATCTATATAGATATATACACATAGACATATATGTATTTTTCCATATGTTTTCCTGCAAAACACAAAAATAAAATAAGTTACATAATGGAATACAGAATTCAGAATAAGACAAACATAGTACCTGTTGACATGTCACACGTGCCCCAAAACTAAATCAGAGATGCATTCATTTTGAATGTACTCTAGGTCTGTAGATATAAATTGTTTCTTGCTTAACAAGGTTTTCATATAGCCCAGGCAGGAGGTCTAATGTTTGACTTCTCTATTACCTTCTGCCCTTTTCAAGCCCCATCATCTTTTAAGCTTATTAGCATTATTCCTAGCAGTTCCTTGTGTCATTCTCAGGGACAAAATGTTGATTAGGGACAAAATATTTTTTTCCCCCACACTTACGAGCTAGATCTCCAGAAGCAAAGAGCAGTCCTGGACTTCACCATCTCTGAACATAGGATGCTTAAGAGATGCAGTAAATAGATCACTATTCTTATAAAAAAAAAAGCATATTCTTCAAATATCATTGTCCCTGTATCTGTTTTTCTGCAGTTGAAAAGAGATTCAAGTAGAGGTGCTATTCTTTCCATAAGAAATACACTAGTATTATTTTTCCCCTCCAAGTGGTCAGTGGTTTAAATATTGCTTGAGACAGAGTTTGTAATCTAAAGACACATTTAACAGACACCAATGGATCTAATCTTACTTTAATTTGTCTAATTTTTTAATCTATTTTCACCTCACGTCTTCTGCATCCACAAGCTTCACAGTTTGTTCTTTGAAGTAATTCCTTCTTCAAGTAATTCCTTTTGAAGTAATTGCTTAAAAGTATCATGAAATACTTGCATTTTTTGTTATCAGAATTAGTGAACAAGGACCTGCATCTCTAACTACTGTGTCTGCTGTGGCTATAAACAGAAACTATTAAGAACAGTCCATTAAAAACTGATAAAATAGATATAGACTGTTTCATTTTACAAAATATTGTATTTTCACCTTTTTGATTTGTGATTCCCCGTCATGTTTTAGTGGAAGTCTTTAAGTTCAGGGTTCAGACACTCATTTGTTATGCTTCAATCATGTGTTTAAATTGGAATTATTTACACAAGAGTCTGAGAACTGGGGCCTTGATTTAACTCAATTACAGTTGTTACCTCCCACATGATGGGATGGTGTAGTTCACATTTTATCTCAGTTCTTCTTCTTCTTCTTCCTCATCTTCCATTTCCTCTTCTGAGTCATCCTTATTCTTTGAACTGTTGCTGAATTCAAGGTTCCCTTCAATATCCAGTACCTGTAAGTGCTTCAGGTTTTGGAAGGTACTTTCTTTCAGTGCTCCAACTGCAATCTTATTAAACCTTAAACAAACAAAAAGGCACCTCTGTTAAAATAAACCCATTTTTATATACAATACAGAAATAAGGAAACTAAGAGGAAACCGATCTGCAGCTACTCTACACTGACCCAAGTTACTCTAAGTTTACACTGACTCACAACACACTCTAGAAGTGCTGACTTCTCTGGATAGGGGAAAAAATCATAATATTGGAATTCCTCCCCCACAAATTCTTCTCTTGCTATTCTCCTTCCCAGAGAGGAAAGGCATCTACTTCACAGCCCACATTTTAGAGTATAACTGATTTTTCATAAAATTCTGTGTCACTTCTTGACAGTTTAATTCTTCACCTACAAAACTCAAAACAAATAACCCTTTAAACACAAAGCAATAATTCTTTAGCTGTTATTTGCATTTCCAGGAATACAAATAAACTAATCTGCAGTTTAAGAACCTGTCACATATACTGGTCTCTTACTCTTGAACATGCTTAAAATTGTATTCTGTGTAATATTCCATATGTATATTATTGTTTCACAGCACTGCAGTGATTAATGGCCTCCCATTAAAAATACGACTGAGCTTGGGTGGAGTTGCCTCCTGAATATGTTAGTGAAACTGTTTTGCAAATTCCTTTTTTCTTTATACAGAAATATAGAATGTGGTATGTGGTTTCTGGTTCACATCCAAGCATTCACTAAAATCTCATAAATGTGACCAGCTGAGTAGACAGACTGCTCTAATTCACACCAGACTTTGTCATTTTATTTGCTTGGTATGGAATCATTCATCCATAAAGGTATGCTCCAGAACTATTCAGAAATACTGGGCAGTTTAGGTGCATATAGACAAAATAAGACCATATATAGTCTTGTGCAGCCTAGGCTTTTTGAACACATCCATTCGATCAGTTTAATCAAATATTCTGGAGGGATTAATAAATTAGTTCTAATTAGTATTTTCAATAATATTTCACCAGACTAATACTGAATATATTATGGGGACAGATTCACTTCTTGTGCTTAAATCAGTTGTTACTGTGAGTTTACATTACATGTAAAAAAATGTCAGTATCTGTCATCTATAAAAACAAAGTCCTCATCCAACTGAGGGAGTGGGGGAAAAGCAGCAAAGCCCCTAAACTGAGTTACATAACTGTCACGGTTTAACTTGTCACTTGTTTGTGACAAAGCTATCAAGGGAATGCACACAGCTCCAAGATTAGTCACACACACCTCACTGGAGGGGGATTTTGTCAAAATCCAGGGCCAACAGACAGGCAAAGCTGCACTTCTACAAGGGGTCTGTAAACTTTTGGCTCACAGCTGAATATTGGACTATGACATCATGTTAATTGCCCAGGATTAATGGCATGCCCAATCCATTCTAAAAATCATAGAAAAGACAAGTTCTCTATAAAGAGCTTTTTATGTGTACCCATGTCTTTAAACCAGAGATGCTTGTTTAGAAAGTAAGGATTTTATATATTTTCTAAAAAGTAAGCAATTATAAAGTGGATGAAGAAAGAAAAAAAAAATCTTGTGTGTCGAAGTGGAAACTTGATCTTACCTGAGGTAAATCCCCTTTATTTTGGGTGTGGATTCAAAAGCATTCTCTGAAACTGTTGTGATCTTGTTGTTCTGGAGATACAGATACTCCAGAGATTCTGGCAGGCCTAGTGGGATAGATGTCAGTTGGTTGCCAGCCATGTCTAGTGACTGCAAGGAAGAGACAACAAGGTGTCAAATAACTGAGTTTAAATATTAGAAGCACTCCAGAAGGAGATTTACTCTTGAAGTTATATTTATTATAGAATAAACTAATTTAATCTGCCTCTAATTTGTATCAAGCTAAGTGTGGCCAAAACAATTCTACTCTCTTACACTCCTACTGAGCATCCTGATTTCACATGATATGTCATGCTGGTTTGTTTCAGTGTTCCAACATTTCTTTATCTCTGTCCCTAGGCATTAGCCCATGTCTGCTTTAAGTAAATTAAAAACAGGCTGGGTTTCAGATACACAGGAGAATTCCTTGGCATCTGCTACTGCAAACACTTCACTGGCTAAGGATGGTGATAGGTACAGTTACACATAAAACCATCTGGAAATATTCTAACGTGGAGAATGTATGAAGACAGCAGGACTAAAGGTCATGGTCATTTCTCAGATTAATTTTATGCAAGAGAATGAATCAATAAAAATGTTTTGTTATCCTGTATTGTAGTATTTTCACAGCACCAACCTTACACTCACTATTTACCCACTACTCAAAGTCACACTTCTGCAAACAATTGTCCTCATTCCAGTGTTTTTATTCCTCGCATAATGCCAGTCTGGAAAACAATTATCATAGAACCACTGAATTGTTTAGGTTGGAAAAAAGCTTTAAGATCATTGACTCCAACTGTTAACCCAGTACTGCCAAGTCCATTATGTAAATGTCTCACTTTGCAGTTGCAGTCTCCAGTAATTTCCATGGAAACAGTGTGGACTGAAGCACTTACTAAGTATATGCATGATCAAGATCTTTATGGATGGTTATTTGCCAAATTCACTCCAGTTCAACAACTCAGAAACCAACTGCACAGTTAAGCACTTAATGATAAAAAGGATTCAGCTGGAAACAACCAACAAGAAGTAACTATTCCAAAGAAAAGCAACAGCCATAAATGCCCCATTAGTCCAGCAGAATTTTAAGCCTATGCTGTTATCAGAACCCTGTTTAATGAGTGGGGTTTGCTGTGGGGATGGCCAATGGCTGAGTCAGCAACATCTCTGGCTTTACACTGACTGCAAGGGAGTGAGAGTAGAACATAAGTTCCACATAATTGTGAATCAGGACCTTTGAGAAGGAAAGCTCATCATTTCAACAAGCAACTCCAGCTGCCCAACAGGGCTCATGACCCATTTTTGGTTGAGAATAAAACAACCTACATTTCATTAAGGTACTGCAGAAAAACAATCCCAGCAGCCTGCAATTTTCAACATCGTCCTTCCAGACTGCCTTGCATGTTAAAGGTATTTGCACACACACTCACACACATGTATCAGTGAGGCACCAAACAAATGCAAAAGGTATTTTTAAAGCCAGGGACCAAACCTGCAGCTGATGCAAACAGCTCTGCAGACACTTTCGCTGCATTGCTGATTGACATTAACTGAGAAACAAGCTATTGGTTATTCCCAGACACAACAGAAAGGGAAACGTTGGTATAGATTAACATCAGTATTGTCTGAAAAGACACTGGGGGCCAGTGTGACATATGCTCCATGTCCTTATCCCTGCTCTGCTCTGACATGTGCACACTTTGCCTGTGCAGTGACCTGACCCTCCATGGTTGCCATACAGCACAGGCAGTACCTTTCACTGCAGGAAAGGGGCCGTTGCCTAAAAGGAAATGCAGACAAATCCTTCAGCCAGCATAACAATTCTAAAAGGTCATTTTGCTCAGCACAATGTGATTGTTTCTGCCTGCCTTATGGTTTGTGTTTAACTTTCTCCAACAATTAAGCAAATGAGAAGACTGCTGATTGAATCCAGACCTCCGAGCTGCTCCCCAGGTGCCTTAGCCAGCTGAGCTGCTAAATCCTACAGCTTGGCTTGTCTGACTATAAGCTGATGTGGAGGCTTTGAGAATTAAGAGTGTTTTTGTTTATGCATTCCTTCCTCCTGCTGTCTCTATTCAGAGCTGATTTTAAATCTTTTGGGAGACAAGCTATTTGAAAGGCCTAATTTCAGTTTTAATGACAACATCCACTGATGATTTTCTGAAAATATAGGACACTGTCAGGATTCAGAAACAAAGCAGGACTTCCAGCAGTGGAAGGTACCTACCTCTGGCAAAACAGCACATCATTTCTACCCTAGAAACAGAGTATCTAACACATTGCAACCTCAAAACACGAGGACCAAACACATTTAGTATTGGTGCTACATGATTTGATTTAGGCAGACAAACAAGGGCATCAGCATCACTAAAACAATTAGAGAAGGTGATGTTTCTACCTGAAGACTGCTGAGTTCTCTCCATGCTCTTGAATAAATTGAATTTACTTTCAGCTTATTGTTGCTCAAATACAGTTCCCTCAGTTTTGTCATCCCAGACAAAGTCCCTTTTGGGATGATGCTTATCTCATTCTCCTTCAGCTTCAGAACCTGCAAGTTCTTTGGAAAGCCAAAAGGCACCGTGTGGAGATTGTTTCCAGAAAGATCCAGGGACTTCAGTTGCCGCAGTTTACGGAAGGCCTCCCGATGGATCTGGGGACTTGTGAGCTTGTTGTAGCTCAGGTTCAGCTCTTCAAGGAAGTAAGTGGTAGCAAAGTCATTCCTGTTGATCTCTGAGATCTGGTTATGAAGGATCATAAGTGTCTTCACTCGCCGGGGCAGCCCACTGGGGATCCTTTCCAGCATGTTGTTGTACAGGTGGACAGTGTGCAGCTTCTTTAAGCCCTGGAAGGCTAAGGGATGAATACCTCGGGCTTTCAATTTGTTATTGTGGAGCAGAAGGTACTCCAGGTTCTTAATTTGGGTCAAGACATCTCTGTCAATCACCTTAATTGCATTCTTCTCCAGGTGGAGGAGGACGATGTTTCGAGGTAAACCACTTGGGATTTGTGAGAGGTTATTGCTGGACAAATCCAGATATTCAAGACTAGACAATTTCCTTGGGAAATCAGGAAAGAAAATACTTTGATTCTGCAAGGTGAAACAATAACCAACTTCCTCAAATATTTTACAATCTTTGCTTTAGAGCCTTTTTACCCAGCACAGCTCCCAGGGATTAGGACTTGGCACTGCCACTGCTCCCCAGTCACACCAGCAGGAGAACATGCCAGAGTCCACAGACACCCAAGCTGCCACTAAGCTGAGGCCTGAGATCAGTTTTGCAGTCCCAGATAGCAACATATGAGCAATTTCAGTGAACAAATACCACAAGGAAGATACCATGGGAGCACCACCAGAACACAGTTTAGCTCTCAGCTTCACAGAAACAAAGCCTGAGCATGAGTAATTTCTGTCTCTCTGAAAGTATTTGCTGAAAGTGAAAGGCAGGTCTGTTTTCTAGATGATAAAATGTTACTTTTATGCAAAGCAGAAATGCTAACTTAGTGTCCTAGGCTAAGGTAGTGAACTTTTCCTGACCCTCCAGTATTATGGAAGTGAGTCAGGGCTAGAGCTGCTTTGTGTAAGCTACTGAATCTGGATTCCACAGTCTCAGTTGAAGCTAAATTAAATCCTCAGACCAGCCACTTATACCAACTGGATGTGGATCAATGGTATTATATGCCAGGACTGAGGAACTCTGTATTCCCTTGTATTTCAAGTCAGTTTCTCAGTTCAAATTAGAGTTTCAGTCTACTTGACACTACATAACCCACTGCAGATGACTAGAGAGTTTTCAGGAAACATGAGAAATAATGTGTTACAGACATTACTTACTAGTTACTACAGTGCTGTTCCAGCTATCCAAGCATGCTCTGAACAAACAAATATAATCTTTAGGTAAAACACTTCACTGCTGCCATTTGCAAGGTTTCCCCAGGAATTGTATGTCCAACATGACCTGACAGATAGTAAACTACTGAGGGAGGTTTCCAGGAATGGGAAATGAAAAAGGAAAGCACAGTTAGGTACATTTTTGTGTCTGGAGATCAGGAAGGTTTACAGAACTAAGTTATGGGCAGGACCAATTGTGTGGTCTGGATTTTCAGGTATAGAATAAGGGCAGCATTCAGTGCAAGCAGAGAAAAAAAAATGTTAAGTTTTTGAAGTTCTAAGTCCCAGGCTAAATCTAGGACAGCCAAAGGCTATTTCTGTTGCACCAGTTGGTAGGAAAGCTTTTGCAGCCATCTGGCTCTTGAGCAGCACCATTGCATCCCTGCCTGTTCCAGCAACCACCTGCACTGGGGTACAGCTGGGCATGGGCAATTCTTAGCTGTGTGTCTGTGGCTGCCTTCAAGCCACCTTCACAGAAACACACAAGTGGCTCCAGTGAAGATGAGGGTCTGCCTTTAACACCCAGTGAAGTGCCCAAGAAACTGGAAAGTCCCAGGTAACCTCACTTCTGACTCTATTGGAAAAGAGTAGCTTTCAGTGTTGCTCTAGGTGGTTTTTCCCAGAAGGGACTTAGCACCTGGTGTGACTGGGTCTGTGGCAGGCAGGGAGTGGTGCAGTCTGATATTCAGTGTTCTGTCTTTTGTATGAAACTATTCTGCAACCACTCACCCAGACCTTTGCTCTTGAATGGCAGCATCTGCATCTCAGACTTAGCAGTGAAATGCATAACATCATCCAGCTTTAATAACTTTAATTTTTACTGAGTCCTTTGTTCAGTAGATGCACGACTGTCCCAGAGGGGGCAGACACACACAGAGGTACAAAGTGCACATTCAGTCTCACCAGAAAGTTTCGTTGTCCATTCCCTCATTAGACAAGTAGTTATTCTGCAAATACAGCTCCCGCAGACCGGCAAGTTCGCTGAAAGCTCCTTTGGGAATCTTCTCCAGCTTGTTGCTCTAGAAACACCAGAAGCACAAAGCACAGTATTTGGCATGAATCAACACATTTGGGTTCTTCAACTAACACGGGCAATTAAACTTCAGAAGGGCTAGACATAAAATATTTAGGGGGCATTATAGTGTGATGGACAAACTGGACCAGATTCATTTGTCAACTAATACAAAGTAGAAACCAACAGAGACAAATCTGGCTGTCTCAATTAATAATAAAAGAAAAAAATCACATCTAAAGTACACCTGTCAGATTTTTTTTGGTCCACTTCTGGCTGCCTCTCTTTTCTCATTGTTCTGGTTTTTCCCAGTCAAAATATCAAGGTAAATGTTACTACTGACAGATGGTGCACTTGCAAATAAGACTTGCAAATATTTCTCTACTCATCTCCTCTGTCCTTAACACAGCTGGAGACAGCAGGGAAGGAGACAAGTTCAAACTGTAATCCTCAGTGTGAGACCCCTTTGGGAGATAATGATTATCTGTAAGTGTCAAAAAAATGAAGGGGACGAGTAAGTTCATAATTTGGAGAGAAATTCCAGCAATTTAAAGGACTGGACGTGTTGTGTTTACTTTTTTAAGCTGGAGAAGCCTGTTCTCTAGAAGACTTTAACAGGAATTCTGGTGAAACCTTCAAGGGAAAAGAGAGCTGGGAGGCAGCACAGAGCTGCCTCAGTCCAGGGCTGATAACAGACTCCAGTCTCTGCATGTCCAAGGAGCTGTCAACACTCAGAGCAAGCGGACCCAGGACTCCCCCACTGCTGTGGCTCTCCCATTGCTAAGGCTCAGATCTCCAGCTCAGACATGATGAAGCATTTTTATCAGAATCAGATGACATGGAATTAAAAATGCTGGAGAGTGGTT
The DNA here is from genome assembly GCA_037013685.1 of Acridotheres tristis. Lineage (NCBI taxonomy): Eukaryota > Metazoa > Chordata > Aves > Passeriformes > Sturnidae > Acridotheres > Acridotheres tristis. The sequence continues at coordinate 6,461,488 of CM072895.1, forward strand.
AACAGCACAACTCTGCTATTGTACTATTGCTGGAGGAGTTGTAGCAGTAGAGAATGCCTGATCCAGACTGAATTGCCAGTTCAGTAGCAAGCAGCAGCCACTGATGCTGGGAAGCAGTGGTCTGTGTGAAATGAGTCAGTGAGCAAAACCAGTACAGAGTGGGTAAGCAGCTGTCAGGACAAGTGGCATCAGAGGCAAAGCTAACTGGGAGAGGTCATGGAGACATGGCCATGGAACGATGCAATTCCTGTTCTAACATGTATTAATATTGTTTAATGCAAGGAGGAGACCAATAATGCAACCACACGGGATTTGCAACACATCCCAAACACATCTGCAAACACAGAAAGACATTTCTGCCCCCTGTGAGCATTCTGGGGATTTGCAAAAACACACTATTGCTTATGGACAAAAAAGGAAGGAGATGGGGACAGCTACTGTTGAGAATACAGCAGGCAAGTTTTAAAGTGGCCCTGGGGATGTTTCTAGGTGCACTGGAATGTCTTGGCTGTGTGATGTGAAACACAAACACATCCTAAAGGATTACAAATCTTTGTTGTCCTTACCTGCAAGTGTAATTTATATAGTGCTGGAGGGAGATTCTTTGGAACATACTTCAAGAAATTGCTGGACATGATAAGTATCTCCACATTATTAGAGCCATTGAACATATTATCAGGCAACCCAGCATCTGAAAGTTTGTTGTTATGAAGATACACAGATCTGTTGGAAGGAAGTAAAAGATGAAGTTCAACAGATGGGGAGATCTGGAATTTTTGTTTACTGAAAGAAAGCTTAATTTAAAACCTAATTTCAATCTTTTCTTCTTTCCTTGAGATAATTAGATTTGTTTTTAAAATGTGCCCTTTAATTTAACAAGAGATACAGATGCAAAACCAAATGGTAGGCCCCAATACTCTGTGAAAGTCAGGTCTATTCAAAATCCAAACCTCCACATGAATACAAATTTCACAAGTGGCCTTAACTTCTTTACAATAAACTGAGTGCAAGCCTGGGACTGTGCAGTACTTAGAAACACAGAATGTCAGTGTGGGGGCCTCACTCAGAGGGTTAGAATTCATCTCTATTTAATAGATATGACCCCAGTTTTAACTTCTATTTGGAATTGAGTCTGGGCTGCTTGGGCTTACAACATCAGCCTGGAGATCTCATAAGAAAGGTTTATCTCTTAACCCTCCATTCTTTCTGCTCCCATGAAGGCTGAAAATACCCCAGGAAAATGTTTCTGTCCAACTCCTAGAGCTCAGAATAGGGTACTGACAGAAAAACAACAGATTTACTCAGTCTGGCAGACTTCTCTTTTCTATGCTTTGGTTTTTAATGAGCCATTGGGATTGAGAGACAGAGTTTCTTACTTTTCCTTTGCCCTTCTTACTTTCAACCTTTCAGTTTTTAATACTTTCAGCCTTTCAACTCACAGAATAGTTTATCCAAACAGATTTTCAGAAACTGATTCATCCTTGCACAGGTTTCAATTCTGTAAAAAGCAATGTAGTAAAAATGTAAAAATGTGTAAATGTAAAAATCTATGAAGTTATTCCTCCTTTTCACTGATTAACTGCTAAATTAATTCATTTAACTTCTTTTTAACAATATAAATTATAGGCTTTTAGTGACTTTGATTACCTCGTCCTTTCCTGTGTTTACCCCCAGATGCAGCAGGTAGCTAAATTTGTAGAGAGAGGTTAAAATTGCAAAAGTGTCAAAGTGAGCCTTCTTAACTTGTTCTTGGATTCTCTACCAGTTGCAGAAAACTTGGCAACATCCTTCTGGAAGGAAGGAAAGGCTCAGTATGGAAATACAATTGTGTGATCACACTCTCCAGGGAGTTCAGAGCTACACTGGAAGTATTGTCTACCCTGCATGGTCAGCTGTACTTTTAACTTACAAATATTTGCCTTTCTGAAAAACTCTCCAAATAATCAGTCTGAGATCATGAACTCTGCTGGGGGCAAAAAAAAAAATAACTGAAACAACTGTATTTTATATGTGTTTTATATGAGTAACCTTGGAAATCATATTCTGATTAAAATTCGTGTTAGTATAGAAGAGTGTGAAAATCATTTCAGAAGAGTCAATGATTTGAGTCAATAATCAAAACACAGCAGCATCTCCACCTCAGATCAAAGAAGAAAACATATATAAATCTAGCTTCTTTCATCATGAGATATTGCCAGAAATCTGTGAGTGACTCAGCCCTTTCAGCTTCCAAGAGCCTAAGAGAGTAAAGGCCCAGGAAGTGCAGAGCAGCTCCAGCTCTCAGTGAATTCAGTGGAATGGAGAGTTCTTCAGTTCTTCACAAGACAGGGCTGTAGGGGCTCAGCTGGGTGAGCTGTAATTAACTGTTTCCAAACCTGGCTACATCAATTGCTCCCAACAGTTCGGGATGTCTTTGCAGGATCTGGATGGTGCAGTGTGTGGATGCTGCAGATTACTCAAAACCCCTTTAGAAAAGCCCACACCTCACAGGAGGCGGTCTGTGTGCTTCTGAGTTTGACATGGATGTGCTGCTGTCAGTCCAGATGAGAAAATCACAGGCTGAACCTAGCAGAGACCTATGGCAGCAGATCTGGAGCATGAACCCCTTCTGAGGGTGCTGAAGTGCTTGCCTTGAAAGAACTCAGTTATTCTGCACTGAGTACTGTACTGTCCACCTGATTTTACTTCTTAGAATGGACAGAATATAATAAAACTAGAGATTTCTAAACACCTAATCTCCATTTTGAGAAACTAAATTGTTCTTTTCAACTCAAATACACAAATAAAATGGGGACAACTTAATTTTATATTTGCAGAAGTGTCTGGCAGCTAGCAAAAGCTCTTGGAATGTGTTTGTTTGATTTTTCATGCTGAGAATAACAAACAGCTTCTTTCCAAAAACACAAGTAGGCAATAATATAGTTTAGCCAGATAGTTTCTTATCACCCACCAACTGCATCCAAGCAGTGGCAGAACACCAGTATTGTTTTACTTCCCAGTCCCTTACCTCAAGTTTGGTTTCTGTCCAAATGTGAGCCCATATATCTTAGTGAGATAATTGGCTGCAAAATCTGCACTGATCAAGGTATTTGGTAGGAATTTTGGAGCCACTGTTAGCTGTAAAAGAAATACACAGGGGAGTTCTAGTGAAATGCAGCAAATGTTTTAACCAAGTATTAGAGCAGCAGCAAAACACTTGCAAATTTATCTTCCCTAAACAGGCAAAGATAAATTAAACTGAATGTAGATTGCATGAACAAAAACAAATTGTCCTTACTCTCTAATCTCCAGGAAGGAGACAGACTTTTGCTCTAAGATATGAAAATGTTTGTTTTGGTTGGAAGGGTCCTGTCTCTTTTTGGTGGAAGAAATCAAGAAATTGTTATTCAGAGAGCAAACATTTTGCTTATTATTGTTCCTAAGTCCTCAGTCTGCTGTGCCAAAAAACTCAAACCCCCCTCACAGTGACCTACTGCTTATTCTCTTACAGAAGTGTATTGTGGAGGGGAGGTGTCACTTCACACGTCTGCTCCACTGCATCCATTTATGATGATCTCTGCAAGGGGGATTCAGACCCCCAAAGAACAAGGAAACTTCTGAGCCAAATGACAGAATATGGAATGGCACTTCATAGCAAAGTATACAGTGATACTTTGCTAAAAAACAAGTGATGCATCAGGAAGTACAGAAAGGCCCTGTCCTCAAAACCTTTTAGCTGACAACAGGTACAGGATTGAGTGTGTTGCTCTTGTTGCTATTTTTATCAGTGATTTCAAAAGCTAACCCTAGAAACGCCTGCATCTAAACAAATTGGTGGAGTGGAAAACAATGATCAAAAAAAGCTCAATTTTAGAGAGCTTCCAGGTAATACAATAGCCAGGTTCACTGAGTGGCTGTAATAACAAAGTCCTTCATCTACAAACCAAGAATACAGGTTACAATCCAGGCTGGAGAGAGGACAGTTTTCTGGGAAGCATAAACCCAGAAGCTTTATGCATCAAGATAAAGCCCTTGGGAAAGAAATTTTTAACACAGCGCTGTAACAGATGATCCTTGAGTAGGGAAGACACTGAATTGCAGTTGGCAGGTGCAGCTACCTTGGTTACAGGTGTTCACTGCAGTACTAGTGAGACCACTCAGGGTTTTATGTGCACTCCAAAGGGCTTTTTCCTAGGGAGATACTGACTTTGAGATCAGGATGGGAAACTGGAACAATGGAAGAGATCTGCCTTCTAGCCTGAAGTTCATGGAATCTGTAATCTTCATCACAGCTCTGTTCTTGAAACAGAACCTGGTTCTTTCAGCCTATAAAGTACAGCAAGACTCACATAATGAGAAACCATATTTTTCAAACTTTTATTACCAAAAAAACTGCAGTGGGCTATGAATAATAGTGTAAAACCAAAAATATTTAAAATATGAAAACTGTGTGAAAGAAGAGACACTTTATTGGAGAACTGCCTAACCCAAGCCTTAAACTATGTATTTATCTAAAGGAAGCCTACACCCCTTTCTACTGATATATCAAAAGTGCATTGATGAACTCCATCCTTGAGCTTCCAATTTACTGGACTCATAAAAGAGTTGTTTTGGTGGTTTTTTTATTGAATAAAATATTTACTGTTTTTCATTTTCAGCTGTCCCAAAACCTCCATCCTTAGCCTGTCTTAAACATTAAATTGTCACAAACACAAAGAAGATCTTTCCCACAAATCACACTCTTATCAGCATTTCCAGATGGTTTGTGAGCACTGGAATGAGCCATTCTGCATATTCCTGCAGTTGCTCTTGGCTTTGGTGGTAATCTCTCACCTCCTGATCTGGGAGATACGATTTCAGAGAGCTGGATAAAAGCACTCATCTCTGACTAAGAAGGTCTGAAAGTGCCTCAAAAAGAAATAAGTCTCTGCCATGATGTAATACTGACAATTCAGACACAGGAAACAAGACTTAATCATTTTCATACACAGTGGTACATTAAAGCTTTTCTCCAGTCAATTAGGTCATAACTTTTGTACAAAGCAAAGGGCACGGCTCAGACATGTGAAATGAGAGACATCAGAACCACAAGAAAGAGGAAAGAGAAAGAGAAGTTTAATCCAAAAAGCTTTCACTTGCTCAGGAATTCGCTTTGGCATTCCAGCACTTGGTCATGAGACTGATTTTCACTGATTACCTGCTTGAAGGATTCATGCTGGATTGTTTTAAGTGTTAGTAAAAATCAAGTTGACTTGAATAGCTTTGTCTAATTTATTGCCTAACAAGAAGCAATCTGCCATTTCTCCTGCTGCAATTTTCTTTCAACTTTCCTGTTGCATCTTCCTTTCCATGTGGCACAGTGTTTCTCCACTGTTAACTAATGAATTCAGAAGGTTAATACAAAAGTCATTACCAGTTTTGACTTGCTTGGATTTTTCTTGCTTGGATGAAGGTTCGATAAGAACAGAAGTGCTGGACTGGGGTGAATCCCATATCCCTTTGAGGACATGGGGAAATGTAAACCTTCTGTCACCAAAATCATGTGCTTATAGGCAATAATGACAGCTCAGGATCTGGTCTATCATTTGGTGGAATAATTTCTCTCATTAACAAGGGTTTACTGTGCACTCTTTATGAGAGATACAAACACGAGAGTGAGTGAAAAATTAAAAAGGAAACTACAGCATCCACTCTACTTGAAGTATTTGTTACTCACAGGTCACAGAAGGCTTTTAGTCTCTTACATTTCTTTTCTCTGACCAACTATGCCAGTTTAATGAAAGATGATTTAGCTACATCTGATGGGATCACAGTGGAAGATAAAGCAGCATTAAGATAATCCATAAAACAAGGAGCAAACTACCAGCAAATCCCTGCCCTCCTCCAGACACCACAGTAACTTGATCCACAGTGTTTCCTGCTGCAGAGGAGATGCAGTTTGAAGCCAATCTGGTTTGTCCTGGCTTGTGATTTATAAAGAAATGTGTTATTTTTGTGGGTCCACAACTTCTCACTATAACTACTTGTGACATTCGCTGATGTTTGCAATTTCTTTTGGGATTCTTTTCTCTCTGCAGCAAAGCCAGAAAAACCAAACACTTTGTTTTGTTACACAGGGAAAATCAGAGTGCAAGGTTCTGGAATATTAGTCACAGTCTGGCTTGTTCCTTTTATGGAGTTATTAACTGCCAAGATTGTTACATGGAAATGGTGCTTGAAAGAGAGAAAAGAACACAATGTTACTGTACTAAGGAATGGGTTCTATTCTCAATCACTCCAGACAGAAATGTATGGAGTGAATCTGGATGTGTCTTGGCCTGACTGAAACCTGAATGTGGCCACATGTATTTAATTAGAACATCAAATGGTCCCAGATTTTAAGAGGATAATAAAATATATATACAGACATACAGAGAGGAGAGAGGGTAGGATGGAAGGGCAGGATTTTTGTAGACAAAGAAGCTCTGCCTGATGTTTTAACTTATATTTTTCTGTGGATCCCAATTTCTTCCGTAGCAAATATTTGTGGACAATCACTGGGGATAAAGGAAGCCATAAAAGGAACCACCCAGATGCAAGGGTATATGAGAAGCTATTTCATTTCCTAGCCTTGGCAGGAAAGATGTGCTTCTGTCAATGCCTCCAACTTGGGTCATAAAGGGAAAGCACTTGGGATTTTCTCCATCAAAAGAAGAAATTCAGCTCCTACCACCACAGCTAAAAGAATAAATTGATGACTGGCACAGTTCCACTGTGTGGGGGTATCCTCCCCATATCCAACCTAAATAAGAATGGGAGTCAGGGAAAACTAGATAGCTTTTTACACATCTTGATGGTTCAAACACAGGCACTAGGATGTATTTGTTCACAAAATTTTCAACCAGCCTCCTCTGATAAGGCAGCATTTCACATAATTACCTCACATACAGGCAGGAACCAAATCTGCATGCAGCTGATCCAAAGCCTACAGAAGACAGTGGTAATTTATACATGCAGGGGCTTTCTGTACCTTCCTACACAAGTGAAACTTTTCACCAGGTGCACAAATAAACAAGTGTTCAAAATATACCTGCATGTGTAGCCTCTAAATTCTCACATACTGTTTTGACCTCAGATGAACCTGCATTAGAATATCACTTTAGCACAGTTTTACTTATGTAGTACATTTTATGTTCTTTATGTAGTACATTTTAAAAGAATTGACAACTTGGTCATCTAAATTTTCAGAACTCAGTTAGAAAAGAGCTCTGAAAGGCTTCAGAGCCTCTTACCTTATTGTTTGCCAGGTACAGGTAATTCAGGTTCTCCAGATGCTCAAATGCTTCCTCTGGCAACCCTTAAAAGCATGAATAACTGATCAGTGACATCAACACCTTACTGCCTCTCTGAGTGAAAATACCAGAGGGCAGCTTTCCCTCTCAGTACCTTCCATGTGAGATTGAAATACTTTTTATAGCCACTGAAACAATCTGATTCAGACCTATTGATGGCTCTATTTTTTTAAATTGGAAAAAAACCCCAAACCCACAAACCAAATCAAACAGTACACACTTGTTAGGATCAATGGAGGACTATTTAAAATCCTGATCACACAAGGCTTGTGGCCAAGCCCACTGGCAGGTGTCAGGTACAGAGCTGTGTGGATCTGTTCTATGGCTCATTATCAGTGCTTGCAGCAACCACACTATCTGAGAACTTTCTCCTGTAATTTGTATAAGATTCTGCAAGTCTTTTTTCTTGCAAGGATATAATATAAGGTTGCTCAATGATCAGATCAACCTGATGTGTGACTATATTGGCAAAATAACCCTGGTACCTGCATGTCACAATCCTTCTCTTGCTCTGCTTCACCACAATACAGATACCCAAACAGCAACCAGCTCAGAGAGCTGATCCAACTCAGGGCTTATCCTCCCCCAATAATTTTCAGCTGAGTCATTCCACATCCATCGATCACACAAGGACATTGCTGTCACAATGGAAACCCTGCCAGTAACACTTTCACCTGGCACTTAGATAACTATGTGTCAAAGGTGAAGCTATTTCCTATGTCAAAACACTTTGCAAACTCAGGGCTGCACTAAAGTTTGTGAAAGAAAACACAAAGGCCCAAAGGTAATAATGTCAAAGGCTGGATATATGAAGGACAGCTTTCCCTGTGCTATGTAAGATTGTTGTGCCTTGGGGCCCATGTATAATATGCCCACATTTTCAATAAATTTTGTTCTCTATCATGTCAATAAAGATAAAAAGAGCATTCAGATCAATTGGCTGACACAAATTAATAATAATTACAGCTTTTGTATACCATATTCTCCTCTCTTACTGTTTACTCCAATTCCTCTGTTTCTTTTGCTTTCCTCACTAACCCCTTATTAAGTTTCTCTAATAAGCATAACACTGAGCAAACAAAACCTGCCTACAAAAATCAAAATGGTTTGAGAAGAGCAGAAATGTCCTTATTTGCAATATGTATATAAATTCATACCAAATTTAACAAGGATAAAACTGGACCAAACTGCCCTGACTGACTAGACTGAACTAAACAAGGTCATTCAGGAGGAAATCATTCAGCACGTGGACGTTTCTGGTTCTCAAGTGCATTGCATGGAAGTGCCTGTGGGACCAGAGGGAGTTTCCTGGATGAGGAGATCTCACGCCACAGTACACGAGCTGCTGCCAGGTCTCCTCCACTGGTTCAGCAGGGCTGCATTCTTCCACACTGAGTATTGTGTTTCAGATTATAAAGTGTCTCCATGCTCTGTGTGATGGCCAGAGGAGTGAGGCTCACAGCAAACCACTCTAACCAAGGCAATCCATCACCCTGGCTTTCCTTATCAGCAGCCACTGGCCTCATTGCATAAACTGATGTTCTGGAGGCACAGGCTCTGTCCACCCCATGGCTCACCTTTTGAAGTCAGCCTGTTGTTTTGCAAATTGAGAGTTTCCAGTCTATAAAGACGAGCAAGCTCTTCTGGAAAGATTTCTTCTATTTGGTTATTCTAAGAAAATGGAGAGTGTTAATCATCAATAAAGTCATCCAAGAAGGATCCCAGTAAACTCAGACTGTGAACTTCAATAAAATCTGGAAGTGAACCCACCGTGTCAAATCCCTGTCAAGACTTCTCTCACAACGAGCCAAACTCAGATCTCAAACCCAAAACATCCAAACCCAGGATCTTCTGAAAGCCTGACTTCTGCTCATCTCCAGGAATATCCAGCTTATGCACCAGTTGCACACAAAGTGTGTGATTATGCCTCACAAGGCCTACAGTCCATCTGCCACAGCTAAAGAAGCATTTGCTACAAGGTTGGCATGGTGGATTTCCAAGCTTATGGCTTCTGTTATTCATGGGTTGTTTTAAAAGCCACTGGTCGTGGGCAGGAAACATCAAACCAGGCTCACTTGCACTGGTTGTGCTGTCAGGGGTGACTGCCATCAGATTTTCATTAACATGTTGACTAACATTCTGACCATTAATGAGTGTTCTAGTTGAGCACCCAGGGGACCAGTCAAGCACCCACTGTGCTGGAAGCCAGGCCAGTGCACAGAAAGTGACAGCTGCAGCTTCAAAAAGCTTCTTTTCTTTTGGTAGCAGAGGCAGGAGCCATAGCTAGCACACGGCTAGGACAGATCTGCTGAGGAACCTGCCAGCTTCCATTACAGTTTTTCTAACTGAAAAGTTCTAAACAAAATCTGCATTTCATCCATTGTTCATCCATTCTATAGAATTGACAGAAGGGTGCAATAAAACCAAAAGAAGTTGGTGAAGGGCCAAGCATTGAAAACCTGAAGTACTGCCATCGCTCTGAGGAAGCACGGCCACAGGGCTGCCATGCTCTGGCCCTTCAGGTGTCAGAGCACTGGTAGGGAAAGGACACCTGCCCAAATGCTGGCCAGGGGATCAATGAACTAAGAGTAGAGCATAGAAACCTGCTTATAGTCTAGGACATCCCAATTCTTCTTCCTGAAGCTGGAATCTCATATCTTATGTGTCCTTTTCATGACAAGACATGAGGTGTCTGGAGCAGGACCATTTGCTATAGGCATAACATCGGTGTCCTGGCCACAGGCAGCCCAGCACCAGGCAGTGCCACTCGGGCTGATAGCTGGCACTGGCCATGTCACACCTGCTCCTTGCTGAGTCCATGTGCTGCAGGGAGAGGTGGGACAGTGGGGGATACGGGCTGGCCCTGCCTTTGGACTGTCTGAACTAACACACCGTGCTGCCCAAAGAACTCTCTGTCACTTAGCCCATCTTCTTCACAGACACCTCAAAATGGAAGGCCTTCACCAGAAATTTGGGTTGGCCAAAGGAGAAACAAGAAATTGTTGGTTTGGACAAAAATTCTTCTCATGGAGATGTGAGAGAATGTGGAACCCTTTTTCCCCTCCCTGGACGTGAGGGCAGAGGATGCCGATAACGTGGTGCATTCGTCGAGCTCAAGAGCCGGGCCTGCTGCACCTGCTGCTCCCTGGGAACAGAGGAGGGGCTGAGGGAAGGCGCCGGGGCTCAGGGGCGGAATGAGGGCACGGGGGGAACGATGGATCGCGCCCTTACCTGCAGGGAGAGGTGGTTGGTCAGCTCGGGCAGCAGCAGCGGGAACTCCTTGAGGTCGATGCCACCGCAGTCCACGACGCCCTCCTGGGTGCAGCCGCAGTCGCGGGGACAGGCGGGGCCGGGCCCGGGCCGCCGCCGCTCCGGGCCAGCCTCGGAGAAGTCGCTGTCGGCGGCGCAGCCCAGGGCCAGCAGCGCCGGGAGCCCCAGCAGCGCCAGCAGCGCCCGGCCGCCGGCGGGCATCGCCCCTGCGGGCCGGACAGCGGGTCAGCACCGCCGGACAGCCCCGAAAACCCCGGCCCGGCCGGGACAGCCCCACGGGACAGCCCCACAACCCCGGCCCGGCCGGGACAGCCCCACGGGACAGCCCCACCGCCGCCTTCCCGCTCTCCCGGAGCGCTTTCGCGTCCCCTCAAGGCGCTCTGGGGACTGCGCTGCCCAGCCAGTGGGTCCCGGGTACAGCCGGTGGCCCGGCAGCATCCCCCGCACCAGCCCCGACTCCCCGAGTTATTTATTGCTTTTTTTTTTTTTTTTTTTTCATACTGAGAAACGCCAGATGATCCCGCAGATGTAGGGAAGAGGTTATGCAATGTTAGTTCAATGTGGTTGTCTGTCGTACCGTTCCTCACAGTTTTGCATAGGACGAAACTTCTCGTTATTTAAACAGAGGCTGGTCAAGAGTGACTCTCAGAGGGGCTGCTACGCGTGCATCGAACAATAACAAAACCTCGCAGCTACTGAAAACAGAACGGGCCTCCTATGGATTTTGGACAGTGCTGATCTCAACCTAAAACACTTGGCTAATGTTCTGCTTTTATCTTTCTGGCAGCAGGTTAAAATAATCCAAACAGAAGTTGAGTATGTACTGGAGCAGCCAGCTGGCCCTAACCCAGCCCCTTCGGTCTCACTTGCTGCCCTTCTCAGATTTCATACATAAAGGTTTGCAGTCAGGGCTGGTTATGGCTTGCCATTTATCCTCTCAGCTATTCTTCACAGGATTTGACAGCGATGAGAAAGACTTAGGTGGATCTTTTAAGGTGAAAAGGCACAATGGATTCATGACCTTATGAAATAAATACTCTCTTTAACTCTGCTAGCCCAGATTCCTTCTTTCCATCAGAAACAAGAACCCCATAGAACCAGACTGGCAGCTGTCAGAACTGCATGTCTCCATTTGCATCCATTCACAAGTCTGCAGCTTTGCACCAGGAGCTCTCACAGAGAGCCTGGGTGCTTGGGAAGCATTGGAGACATCCTGCTCTCAGTCACAGTAATGAAAGTCTTGAGTAATTTTTTTGAACACTGACTTGTACTTGAAGAAATAGGAGCAAGTGAGACTACAGGGCAGAGCATCCCAAAACATGGATGCTGGTTATGCTTTAGTCCTGTCTTTGCTACAAACATGCTGGGTGGATGATTTTAAGCATTTATCATGTGCCTGATCCCTCTTTTCCCTGTTCCACTATTTTACAGCTTCCATATCTGTAACAGCTGAATATAATGAAATTCATCTATTTTATAGAACCTTCCTTTTTGGCAGATATTAACACTGAGACCAAAACTGGCCATATGAGTATGCCAGCAGTGGATTAGTAAAATCCTTAGTATTTGGTGACCTAATCTCAGAAAATATTTCCGAGAAAATAATCTCTTATAGAAAATAATCTCAGAAAGTATTTCAGATCTCTAAGGAAGTATTTTTCCTATATAACAGCTCACCCTTATAGGTACTTGCCGAAGAAAACAGACAGACAGAAAACCTTGCATATATAGGTCTCAATCAGCTCAGCTGTAACAGTATCAACACTGTTCTCATAGAACAGTTACATCCTGGTTGGTCTTGGGCTCTCTAGATTTGCAACATGCTGGCTTTTCCACATCTGCTGCTGAAAAGATGTTAGAAAAATAACATGAAATATTCTACCTACTGCATACTAAGATTCTGAGGCAATCTCACCCACTTATCGATATGCAAGTGTCTGCTACAATGCCTTTGGAGGGAATGTTGCTCTAGCACAGTGAGACACTTTGGATAGAGGAACATCTGTGTGCATGTGGAGTGCAGGCAGTAAAACCAGGCAGGATGGTGATTTTCTTTTACTTCAAAGAAAGGCTGAACTAACTCACTCCACTCCAACTCATTCCCATGGGCCTGATTCAAAGGCTTGTTAAGAAAGCCTCTAAAGGAGTAGCTCAAAACCCACTAGAAAGAGTCAGTCCTCTTCTCTTGCTGTAGGTGAGCTTTGGAGCAGGTCCTGCCACCCAAAGACTGAAGTGACACTGAAACCAGCTCAGGAGTTTCTGTGGCTGCATCTTTCTGAGTCCAGACAAAACTGATACCTGCACTTTGGTGCCTCACAGCACAAGAGTGCTACAAAAGGCAAAGTCTCAAGAGATAAACTGAAGTTTCAGGAGTTACTGAATGCTTCTCAGTGACTACAATGCTCCAAATAAACAACAGGATCACTTATTTCATCTCTGTTATCTATTATTCCTAATACACATTCACACAGGACACACAAACAGAAAAACATCCACTGAAGGAGAGGATTCTCCTTCAAAATCAACAGGTTAACTGAATTTGTTATTCTAAGTATCCTTGCTAAAAGCTACAGCTGAAAGGCAGGCTGCTGCTGCAGGCTGTCTGACAAACCAGCTTTAAAAAAAATAGAAAAACTCACCTTTGCTGTCAGAAATCAGATGAATGGAGAAGAACATTTCTCTTGCCCCCACAGGCTCTCTCAGCTCATGCCATGTCAGTAACATGCACTGAGCTCAGAGCGAGTTCCCCTTTCCAAGCCAGATCCTTTCCAGATGTGAGCAGCAGAATTGGAGAGAGTAACAGGCAACCCTCTACCAGTGAGAGCTTCCTGCACTTCCCAACGAAATCGGAGAGGAATTTTCCAAAGTCACCATATGGGAAAATGTGAGTAGGAAAGAGGAAGCAGCTATAGCCTGAATATAAAGACTTGGGAAGTAAACAATCTCCCATTACTTTTGTCAAGATCTGTGAGCCAAGCCAAAAGCCAGCATGCAGGAATTGGCAGAAGAGAAGCAGAGACAGTGTGTGTGCTTCTGTATTTCACTGCAGGACACTGGAACTGCACCGTTACTGCATCTTTGAGTTTAGCTGCACTCAACCCAAATTCGAATTCTATGTGGGAATGTCCTCCCATTCTCTGGAGGTCTGGTTCAAACTAGCTAAGAGCAGATAGATCAGCAGTTTTTCCTGCGTTTTATCTCCTTCCCCTTTAACTCCCCCTCCTTTTCAACACATCAACTGATCTTCGGGGATCAGGGATCAATATGCTGAAACCACCAATGTCTTTCAGCTAAAGTCCCCAAATTTGCTGTGACACCCCATCCACTCAATGTCTTCTTTATCTTCTACGCCCTTTATGGCACTTCTGGTGCCATTACAGCACTAACATCAGAACTTTCCACCACACACACACACACACACACACACACACACACACACACATTCAGCCCAGAAGCCTCACATTTCTTATTTCCCCATTCTTGGTGAAAGAACAGGAACATACAGTTGATAACAGTATACTCCAAGTGCAGCAATACTCCCAAGAAAGCAACACAGCTTTTTGTCCCTGACAGCAATTATTGTATTAAATATAAAGCCACCTGTTTTGTGAGTGCCCCACAGTGCTCCATATAGTACCTTCACAAAACCTGCAGAAGATCTGTCCTCACCAACAACACGACCTTCTTGCTGAATTCCAAAGGAGGGACACTGATTCTTTCGTCTCCACTCCAGCTGAACTAAAGTCTAAAGCAATTAAGTTATTTCCTCCCTCTCTTCATCCAGGCTTATATCAACTGGAACTGATCCCCCTGTGTGCCACGTGGAAGTTTCAAAAGTTAGAGTGGGAAGTCTGTTTTTACTGAAACCAAAATATAAACAAAACAAAGCCGGCTGCTTTTTCCTGGTGACTCAGAGATCCAGGACACATTTGCCTGCTACCCTTTCTGCATTACAGTACCCTGAGTCCATACAACAAAATGTGCACAGTTTTCTCAGGGAGGAGGAGTAGGGGAATTACCTCACTCACTATGGATGCCAGAGCAGCCCACAAGAGAGAGGAAGTTACCAGCATTCACTCTTCCCCAAAAATGCATTTTTATCTGTGTTTTTGCTGTAGAAGTGTAGTAATTTGTTGTCAGGTAGCATCTAGAGGAAGTACAGGGCATTATAAAAAGAGGGGCATTGTGCCTCCTTTAGTGGGGAAACAGAGGCACACAAGAGTCAGACACCAGATATCCCACGTGCAAAGGTAACACACCCTCACATTGGGCAACAAATTACCTGTACAGGCTTTATTTTTTTTCTCCAAGCTTTCATTTCTTCCACATCTTACTCTCCTACATCAACATACTCCACATTCACAATCTTCCTTCTCCAGGCTCAGTGCTGCATTTCCATCATCCACACAAATTTGCAGGAAAACCAGTGCTGAAGTCAAATCTATCTGAAACTGTTCTGACACACCACTAAGCCAAAGGCTATGCCCTGCCATGGTACATGGACTCAGCAGCCACTGCTTTTGTTCACTGCAGCTTTCAGAGCAAAGAATTTCCACTGCAACACTCACAGCACAGAATGAGCTGAGGGAGGCATTTCCAGTCAAACTTGGGTCTTCATACTCTTGCACATTCCCTGCTGCTGGACCTGAGTGGTAGCTGCAACCTGCATGAAGAAACATTTCCAGGTTTAAAAACTGAAGCTGAAGACTCAGTTTAAATGGTATGATTATTTCTTCAGCTCACACAGATGGCAGAGAACCAGGCCCTTGGGCAAACAGCTGCTAGGGCAGCTGTGACAGACAGTGTGTGCCACAAGAGTGCTTTGCCATGGGCCTGGCACAAGGCACCCTGTGCAGGACACAACCTTCTGCACTGCCCAGCAGTAAAAAGCCCCTATGGTGATCAAGCACAGGCTTGGCTACCTTGAGCTCTTAGATTTCAAAGAAACTCTTGCAGACTTGAGCATTGTCCAGGGCCAAGCTGCACTATGCAGTATATTCCATGTGAGACCTGCTCAGCTCTGCAACTACTGTTACTGTACTAAACAGGCTAAATTTACTTGTGATATGATAAACTCAACAGACACACCAATCACACAGCAACACATCAGAGAACAAAAGGGATAAGCAGATCTACGAAGCACAAGCTCCAAAAACAGTGGTTTTCCACTGAAATTCATCAATTCATTTGTGATCTGCCTGGAGTGAGCCACAAGGCAGGCTGGAGGTTTTAGCTGTATTTTAAAAGGTAACAAAATGTTCTTTATTCTCACCTTTATTTATCTGATTAAGACTCAACAGAAATACTGACATTCCTGAAGTGCTCACTGTTATGTACTGGTATTGTGCCTTTATATGAAAGGAGAGAAAGAAATCATTAAAATTCTTCTAAGTAACTAGCAGTCATTTTGCTTCAAAAAATGAATAATCAAACCACAAGGAATACAAGGGGGTTTTGTCTCCAAAGCAGGAAGGGAAATATTTTTCATACCTAAGAATTCACAACAGTGCCTAACCATGAGCCTATTGGCATCTGTGTCTTGATCCAAATGAACTCTGAGATGTCTCCCAGAGGACGTGTACTGTTAAAAAAAGAATTTAAAAATCCATGACTGCTTTTAATCTACCTGAAATATGGGAAACAGACACAGCATATTCTGTTCTTATTTTATACTATCCATGTTCCTTTTAGCCTGCTGCAGCATTATTAGGATGTTTCTGTTCCTGTATCACAGCATATAACTAACATTTCCCAGAAAACCCACCCAGGGCCATACAAAGCCATCTGCTTTTAAGTTAGTAACGAATTCTTCTTACAGATACAGGGTACAGAGCAGCTCACACTGTCACTCCAACAAATTACACTGCTGTTTATTTAAGTAATAAAGGCATTTGTTCCAAACAGTTGGGGCTTTTTCCAGCATTTGTTCTCCACATGTGGTTTGCTTCCTCAAGTGTTGATTTTTCATAGTTAAGAGACTTTTCCCTGCCTTTTATCCACCAGGCTAATTGCATTCTTACCCTTTTCTGCTTAACGAGAGCTGACATGCAGAGCTCTCGGTGCTCTGCAGAGAAGGAAGTGATGGATTTCCTGTTCCAAGGAGGTAAGAGTTGAATCTGACCTCAGATGGATTGGACATATGGGAAAAGGACAAAACCAGCCTTGTGACTATCTGCAGTTTTTTCTATCCTAAGAGGGAAGATGTAGTCAAAGCCCTTTATCCCATCCTGCTGCATCCTGGAATGATCTATTGCCCAAAAATGCAGCTCTCTAACCCAGCTGCCACAAACTGTGCTCAGCTGTTCACAGCCTCCTCACTCTGCACCAGGATGTGCTGTACACAGGCAATGCCACCTGCCAGACTGTGTCACACACATGCATTTTCAAAAGTAAGTGTATTGTTCTGCACTGAACCTATTTCTGATTAGGCAAAGTAGCGGGGCTGAAAATGTAAAACTCAAGTAAAAGTTTAGAAATAAAATCTGTGCTCCAGAACCAAAGCATTCACTCAAGTTCTTGCAAGCCAGATCTGCTGAGTCAGGTATCAACTCAGCTCAGTGGCCCCAACTCTGACAAATCATTTGCTTCTCTTGCTTTTTTTCATTATAGTGAAAATTCCAATATGCAAGAATTACATGTATTTTGCAGAAGAAAATAAAGGTAAGATATACCTGCCAACCTGACAACACCTCTAGCTGTCACACTAATTATAGCTGAGAAAAAAACCCAAATCAAGAGCTGGCAAGGGGCACTCACCAGAGTCCATGAAGGAAGAACAACCCTCCCAAGTATTTTAATGTCTAAAGTTGAGATTGCCCCTCATGTGAGCTGGGAGTCTGAGAACACTAAACCTGCTGCCTAGAGTACAATTTATTTTTTTCCTTTACACAAGGCCTTTGAAACAAAAACTAAAGCACTGCTATGTTCAGTGACTGGCCACCTTTTGGTACCTCTAACTTCCTTTCTAATTCTCCCTCCAAGGAATCCAGTTAACATAACACAATTGCAGTAACATAAACTTCAGTTAAAAGGCTGAACTAAAGCTACAGGGGACTGTAGCTGGAGAAAAGAAACTTAATGCTGCTTGGCCAACAAAGTATTAGGGAATGAGAAAGAAAACCTTTGTAGCAAGATCTCTGAAATGGTACAGACTAAGGTAATGCTTTGAGTTATGCAAAAAATGAGTAACAGAACTTCATCATGTCAAAAACTGCTTTGTACCACAGAGCTTTTCCTCATGAAAGTAAATTATTTCTATCCATTGTAACATTTATTTATTCAAAGTTGCCATATTCTAAGACTGCAGAATGTTCACAGAGGATTGTGGCTTTCTAGAAAAAAAACACCTTCCCCCTCACTCCCAGAAAAACCGGAGGAAGTATTATATAAAAAAATTACTCAGCAAGTTATAACACAAAGAAGGTGCTGAAAGTGAAGAAGCAATACAAGATAGATGTCAAAATAAGACATTAGCAGGTAAATGGGGTAAATACACGACTTTGTCCTTTACTCCATCTCCTTAAATCCTGCAGAAATCTCAGCCTGACCAGTTCTCCCAGCTGCAGGCTGTGCTAACCTACTCCCTCTATCTACTGCTGATGGGAATGGAAGCTTTAATCTGGGATTTTTCTGTTCGAACATAGCTGTAGATGCTCAAGCCTGAAAGCCCCGGGCCTGCGCAAACCCAGGTTTCTCTGAGGGAGAAATCAGGGCCTTAACCTTGGATATTATTTCTCATGGTAGCAAACAAACTCCAAAGTTATTTTTGCACTCTTTTCTTCCCCTTCATATTTCTGTGCAACTTTTCCCCCTTAAAGAACTAATCTCATTCTGCAGCTGAGCACATCCTACTTGAACTACTATTGGGATGGACTACTGTTATCTAGGTTTACATTGATATGTAAATATACTGTTAGCTTGTGTGCATTTCAAAATTCATTTTCTGCTTTAATTAAACAGTGGCCAAAGCAGTGGACACAGTTGTGCCTGTGCTCAAAATTCTTGAAAAAGGCACATTCTTAGCTTGCACAACAGACATCTCCTCGGAGTTCTTCTGGTGGTGTCAGTAATTCAAGAGGAAGAACAAATTGTTTTCTGTACAGAATTACTGCTGCAATCCTGTAATTCCCCTTTGTTTTAACCCACAAGCCAAATGGCAAGAACTTAGGAAAAAGCAGTGAATACAATAGCAAGTGTTATTTTACAGAGAGTTAAAACATTGCTTTCATTTGGGAGATATGACTCCTATCTATTCCAATCCTTTAGATAAGTCAATAAACAGTGCACAGGAGGAAACAGTTCGTATGACCAGACTTTACTTTTAAAAGTTTACAGTGGAGCAATGCCATATTTGTCCTAATTAAAAGAAAAATAATGCCTTGGAAAAGATGATGAACAGTGGGGTCACAAATGTTGTTTCATCCAGATATTAAAGACCAGGCCTGAACACGGAGTTCCTGGGCAGTATAAGACAGCTGAAATTCAATACAAATGAACTGATGCATATAGAGCAACAATTTAAAATATTTCAGTTTCACAATGCAGAAATAAGCACTGAGTTAGTATGAAAGGAATGAGTCCCCAGTTTCAAAGAGATCAAGAAAACATCACCTCAAAACAAGGAGTGGTCAGAAAAGCAACTGGGGAAAGAAAAATATAGGCAGAAAAGGCTCTTATATCTTGAAAACTTTTTAACAGGAGCAATAGAATGCAGCATACAGGAAGGATACCTGGATGCACAGAAGGTTACAAGGGTCTCTCCATGTGACACAGTTAAATTGAATGATCTCTCTGTAAGCTGTGAAGCCTGAAGGTGACAGGACAAGAATATAAACACCAGTAATGCTCTGAAGTTGTTCACTGTTCTTCCAGTAAAACACAAAGCCCCCCCAAAAAACTAAGAGGTATAAATGTGCAATATATAAGATAGAAAGGAGTAAGTTTAATTCTATATCATGTGTAGGTACAGAAACTCATGATCTATGCCAAAAAAAGCTGTCCAAGGATTCCAAAAGGGACTGGACAAATTCATGAAAGACAATCCAGACATCACCACTTCTGGGTCAAATCTGTGAGCTGGGGGAAAAAAAAATGACCATCAGTGGCACTTAGGAAAGTACTCTGAGTAAACAGATGATTGGGCCATCTTCATCTTCCTTCCAAGGTACTAAGAGGGAGAAAATCCAGTGGGCCAGAAGGACTTTTGGTCTGATACAGTAGAGCCATTCTTATTGCTCAGCAATCTGTCATCATTCCCAATAGGAGGCAGAATGATTGGCTTGAATTTTCTCCTTTTTATTATTATTTTAGTTAAGGCAGGGAAATGAAAGTTGCAGATGTGAGATGTGTCTACTGAACTGAGATGAAGTTTATGGATGATGTACTGCCAATGCCTGAGGAGGAAAAAGTGGATGCCTGCAGGTGCCCTTTATGACAACCTGAATAAAACAGTTCAGTACATTAACATGAAATCCATGTTTGTAAATCTGAGAAAGAGACACGCAGAAGAACAGGAAAAGTATATTTAATTTTCTATTAAACTTCCAACCAGAATACATTTTCCCAAAACAGAACTCAAAGCTTTTACATAACTGACAAGAATTTCATCATGATCAATACAAGATTTCACCAGGAGAAAACAGGTAACATATTGGTTATATTCCCTCTCTGCTCTCCTAGCAAATCTAATCTGTTTGCAAGGTGAAGTATTATCAAATCCTGTCAACCTCAAAGCAGCATTCTAGTTCCTGCTTACTTCTGGATTTTTTATTTATTTTTTAATTCCAAAGTAGTAATAAGAAAAGTATTTTATAGCAAATTCCTAAAACTTATTCTAAAAAAATGTTGTTAGAGATCCCCTTTACAAGACCATTTTAATGTAAGCAGCAGTAAACTGGTTAGAATGGAAGTCTGAAAGCATTTGTATGACCTGCTATTACAGCCTTTAAAAAATGCAACTTATTTCATTGATATGCCAAACTATTTATAATTTTCCTCTCTTCCTTTCCAACTAACCTCAACAACAGTAAGCAGCCTAATTCAGCTCTAATTTTTACAAAATTGTCCATACTGATTCGAACAAAAGCTGTCACAAAGCCCCACCATGTACCATTTGTAAGTGTTAGTGCCTCAAGCTTAGCCATAGAGAAATTGATGGAAATTGTTAAGAGAATTAAGGTCTCTAACCACAGAATTTAGGTGAGAGAGGTCCAATCAAACCCAGACTGTGCCATATTATTGATAATGTCTAGTTTCATTCTACTTTTTTGTCAAGAATATCAAGTACTATTTACTCTATTGAGCTCAAAGTTTAGCTTTGCCTGGCTGAAGCTGTAGATTCTGAAGTTTCATTGCCATGCCCATGTTCCCAGAAATCTTCAATTTGCCTTGAAAGAATGCCTGAAAAGAAAGAAAGATTCTGTGAAATGCAGTACAACATATTATCCCAAATACACCCCTCCAGACAGTTATGGGTTACTATGGATGACCAGTTTGGTAATTCCAACAGTTCTGGCACACACCTCACATCCAGAAACAAAGGCATTGTCTGACTGTAGAACAGTAAACTGAGAAAGTTGTATTCTTATTACATTTGTGATATCTAAAGAAAATAAACTTGCTTGTTTCTTAGATTATCACAGCCATGGGTCTGTACCTGGAGCAGGCAGAACACCCCATGTTTGGGTGGTGACTGTTCATAGCAGACAAGCTGATTATTTCAACTGCAAACAATAAAAGCCACAGTGACAGTAGGTGCCACAACTGATTGCTTAGCTCAAATCCTCCTCAGCTTTAACTGGCTTTGGTCCTGATCAATTCAATTTTACAAATCTCACTTGTAAAGTGGACATGCAGTAAATTTGGATTTTTTCCTCCAGACTTTATAAGGAGATAAATTGCATGCAGATTAAAAGCTGCAGTTGCTCCTGAATTTTCTACATGTATATTACATTTCTATAATGTGTTTTATCTTAAAACTTCTCCTAGACATGTTTCAGTTTACAAAATTTACCCCGTGATTACCAGACCAAAATCTTGGAACAGTTACCCACAACATTTCAAATGTGGAAGCACAGCACTGCATAGCAACTTAAAATTAACTTAAACATCTGGTTTACTTGTACACTGTGACTGCTTTTGGCATGCAGAGGAATAAAAAAAATGAAACCAACCAACCAAAACCACCCAAACTCTCCATCTAACAACAACAAATAATCACAGGCATTCAGTGGATGCTCACCTCAATTTCTACTTTTCAGCATCAAGATGACTCCTTACACTAATGTCAGCTATGGGGGTAAAGCCCTCCAAAGAGAGGCCCACATTCCTTCTTTCTTATGGCATGTTGCAAAAACTGGATTGCCCCTCTTCTCTGCAAACCAGGCACTATTATATCTCCTTCTGGGATATAACACAGGACACATCCCTGCAGGATGTCTGACATACATCCCTGTCCTTCTTGAAGAATCTCACTTTGGCTGATTTGTTCAGAGCACAAGAATTGTCATTTTTCAGATCAGCCATGGCAGTTCTGGATGAAAACATTCAAATTATTTCAACTTAAACACATTCTAAACAAACCAACCAGTTCCCTGATCAGGCAATCTTTGCTGTACTTACTGTCTGAGGGTTCATTTTGCCAGTCATGAGTGCCAGCAGATCAGTGTCAGCCATTGTGATTGTACAATCTGCCTTCTTATCTGCAAGACAAGAGTTGAACGAAGATTCAAAGTGAGAAATGAAACATTTATAGGAGCTACAGCTACGTGGAGCATCCCTTCAGACCACACATCAGCAAATGGTACCTGAAGTATGTACATGTAAGAGCCATTAAAAAAATATCACCAAGAGGCCACCCAAAGCCAAGAGGCAGCTGGGCCACGTTGCAGCACAGACCATCCCAACACTGAAGGAAGGATGAGCCTTCCTGAAAAGCTAAGCAAATTCATTCCTTGAAAATAAATAATAATCTACTTATATCCAGACAGAATTTTCATTGCAAGCACTGATAAAAATCTTTGTTTTACCAAGCTTATATTTGCTAGTATGAAGATCAGCTTGGAATAGATGAGTTTTCCCCTGTGACATTCTGGAGATATTCATTACTGACATTTCAGGCATTTCCTGCCCTCTCCTTCCATGGGAACAACATGTGCATTCTGAAAGCACTCATCTGAATTAATTCAAGTACAGAAATTTCTAGGATCTTCTTACTAGAAGTAAGCTGGAAAATTATTTTCATAAGCTCTGATACAAATACTGATGTGTAAACCAAAGGGCTAAAACCTGCACACATCTTTTCCTGCACTCATCTTATTATTAGGTTGAGATCTTTGATAA
Source organism: Acridotheres tristis (assembly GCA_037013685.1). Lineage (NCBI taxonomy): Eukaryota > Metazoa > Chordata > Aves > Passeriformes > Sturnidae > Acridotheres > Acridotheres tristis. The sequence continues at coordinate 6,484,407 of CM072895.1, forward strand.
ATTGTTGTCCATGCAACAGAAGACTGTGGTCTTCTTTTTGTAATAATATAACAATGAATTTCCGAATCAAATCCCCTGTCTTGTTTTTAATTAAAAGTTTGTGATGCAGGCTAATGGATATATCAGATTTTGAGGACTGGCTCTTTTCTTTTTTTTTTTTTTTTCATTTTCATTATTAGGGTGTGTGGCCTCAGATTTGAGACAAGACATTTTCATGGCAAGGGTACAAATCCTGTGTTTTCCATATTTTTATAGGGTTCCCCAACACCACCCAGTCTGTTTCTTATTTCTGCCTTTTTCAAAATGGAACTTGAAGTTTATGTCAGCTGGTACAGCACTGAAACCAATCAAGTTTTGTTGCTTCACTGCCTGCAGAGGAGAAGTAACTTGACAAGGCAGACCAGTTTACTGCTTATCAGTGTCTCCAACAAAGCAACTGAAGAAACAGCTACAAGTTACATTTTTGGCCCAAATTTTAAGAGGTGAAAGCAGCAATATTCCCGAGGTTTGATTTTAACTTTTTTTTTTTTCATTCTGATTCCTGTGAAATTGTATGACAGCTCTGCCTGTAGCCTCTAATAAAATACATTATTACCTCTAGGCAGACTCAGAGTAGAGGTTTAGCTCTTGGTCTGAAACACCATGGATTGAAAGTGTCAGTTATAAGAAAAGTTTAAAATTAAGGTAGCTCTACATGATTTTTGCTCAAGGTCACTGCAGCCTGAACAGAACATGAGCCTGTATTCATTGGTTTTATGTGTGTCCTGCAATGACATAATAAAAGAGCACTGACCTGAATTAACTGCCACAGAGCCTTTACCGTTTTTCACATCTACTACCCAAGTTGCTTCTTTCCCACCAGGACCATCCTTTACTTTGAAGGCAAAGATTCCACCAATTTTCTTGACATATTGCTCTCCTTCCTGTAATGACCATGGAATGAGAAAGTACTTCAATCTAATTTTCAGTTAGTCTTAATTTAATAGAAGTAATTAAAAAACCTTCACCATTTCTACTAATATGAAAATATATATTTCCCCCATTAGGCATCATTTAAACAATAAAAAAAATCTAAACAAACAAAACTGACTATCTATATTGAAATCTATTAAACTAAGAAGAATAGTCCTAATACAAACATAAGTTTGACAAAATGTGATTTCTTCTTCAGATCACACTTACAAAGCAAGCACCTAACACCAAACACAGTTCCTTTGGTTAGTTAGCAAGCTCCTCACATACAACCTAAACTTGCCTCCACTGAAATATCCTTATGCAGGTAGGAACTATCTGAAAAAAAAGTAACTTAAAATCATGGCACAGTGTAAAAGGTATCCAGCAAAATCCAAATCGATAACATTTGTTTCAATGAGCAGTCCTGAAGAAGTGATGGATGCTAACACATTCCCAACAGATTTCACACACATTCTGCTACCAATTAAAATCCTGTTGTAGGTAAAAGAAGTATTCAGATACCTCTTGGAGCCTCTTTTCAATCTCTTTGAAGACCAGTTGTGCCTTAAATCCATCAACAGCTGCACTGAGAGGCACAGCTGCAATACGGCCGTTGCTGAAACAAAAACCCCATTAATTTAAACACTTTAAATCACATTTTCAGCATCTTCAGATGATCATGAATAGGTCTAACACCAGCAAGAAATATCTTAGCAGTTTAGAGCAACTCTGGTATCAAAGTGAAGCTTGCTCTCTTGACAGCTTGAATTACAGTCACTCCAGATATCTGTGTGTTGAGTGTATGAACTGAAGATTAATTTTATAATGAAAGTAAATCATTAATCTTAATCCTGATACTCTGGAGAAATCACCCTGCATGGCCTGATAGCAACATGGGGCCCAATTCTTGATTTCTGCAGGGGCAAGCAGAGCCAAAGTACAGAGAAATGTCCAAAGAAACGGCAATTCAAGCAGCAGGAGGAACAAGTTCACTGCTTTTAACATCTCTTGGCAGCAAGGTCCAAAACTGTGGTCAGGTTTGATAATGCTGAAGTGACAGAATTGCTCAAGAAATGTTGCTGGAACTTACTGGGGTGGTAATGACACTGCCCTGCAGATGTGTGACAGGGTAGCCAGAGCAGGCACTGTCTTGTCTGAAGGAGACACATCCATTTTGTTAACAAACCAAGGCTGCACTAAAGGGATGGAAACTTTAAGGTACAGAAAAGGCCACCAAACAAAAAGGAGAACTGCTTCAAAAACTAATGCAAAACGGATCAAGTCCTGCTGCCTTGAGGCACTTTCTCACCAGCTATTACTAAAGCCACAGGCTTGATCTGGAACTGGTGATTAACTGTACATCCACTGCTGCAGGAAACTGGTGTGAAGGATCTTCATAATCATGGAGTTTCACCACCTCTCCCTCAATTACACAATGCACATCATAACTCAGTTATGTAAGGGGTGCCTGAGCACATCAGCCACACTGTTCCATTCCAAAGTCAGACACACATTGGTGCAACTCCCTGTGTCAGGGATCTCCCACACAGAGCCTTTGGGGTTTTAAGCTTCTCTAGTGTAAGATCAAATGAGTACTGCTAAGACTTCTCTGGGTTGAGTTGTTCTTATGAAAGTATTTTTAAAATACTGAACACCAGTGAGGGTGAGATGAGCCATAATAAACTAGACTTAAGTTTCTTCAGGAGAAATATTATCTGTACATGAAAAGCTCTCCCTGACAGGAAGAACTACTTCTAGCAGCACCTCAAGACTGATGATATAAAAATAGCAAGTTTTTTTCCATAAAGTGACAGTATTTCCAAAGACAAAGTTTAAACCAATGGAAAAAGGTGTACTCCCTGTAAGTCATTTCCCTTCAGATTAAAACTGTACCAACACCCACTGACAAGTTTTGTGAGCATGTTTGAAGAGAATCCATGAGAAGACATATTTTTCTTCTATCTTTTTTTCTCACATGGTACAACCTCTTATGGATTAAAAGAGAGACAGAATTATCATTCCTGAAGCTACAAAAAGTCAGTGGTGCAGCCCTTCAAAGTTCAGTGGCTTCTCTCATCACCTCTTCCACAGGTTATATTGTCACTTCCAAGGAATTGCACAGGTTTAGCTGAAACAGATGTTAGAAATGTGAGCTGGGAGGGAGGGGTATGTTTCTTTGTGAAAGGCCACTGTATGATAAATTCTGCTGTTCACAGGTTTTCAGAGAAAACAAAGCACTGGGATGAGCTTTAAAAGCCATAATGCCCACAATAAGCATGTCAAGCTTTCTAAGGAGAGCTGAAAGTGAAAAAGTAAAGGGAAATGTATTTTAAGTCTCCTCTGAAATACTAGAACAATACAAATTTAAAGTGTTTTCTCTCAATTCCTGTCCATTCAAGCTACAGCAGAGTGCAGACAGCTTCATATCAGTGTTCTCTTACTTGGAAATAGGCTACAATTGCAAGTGCAAATTCTGTAGATGGTAATACACCAGAATTCTATGGAATTACAGTATCACGTGAAACACGCTGAAAGCAATCCCTCACAGAACTAAACCAGTAACAATTTCAGAAGTGAAAGCAGTGGTTTCTCTGTTCCCGTGGATGTCTTGCTGGTTTTCGCAGATACTAGTTTCAATTAATTAATTTTAATGTGATCTGTTTTATTCTTGGAATGTTTTTTATTTGTTTGGTGGCATTTTTGCTCCGAACATTAGCCTTCCTTACAGACAATCACATGAGCCGTTTCTACAAGCCAGTCTGAGCTTTTCAATAACTCTTAGTGCACAATGTGAGCGTGTGAGTTTTAACCTCAGTACAGACCTGCAGTGCTGCAGGTACACAAGAGTTACACGTGCTGTGTGTTTTAGTTTACAGGACAATAATTCAAAACCAAGTAAGTTTTGAGGGCACAGGAAGCAGGACAGCCAGGCTGGGCCAGCAGCGCTCTGTCCCTGCGCTCTGCACAGCCCCAGCTGAGCGCTCCGGAAGGCCTGGCAGCGCAGCCCGCGGTTCCCCCCGTGCAGGGCGAGCTCCCGGCGTGTGTCCGGCCCGGCTCACCTGCTTTCCCGGGGGAAGCCCATCCTGAAGAGCGTCACGACCACGGCCCCGCCGAGCCCCAGGTTGTGCTGCAGCGCGACCTTCGCCCCCGGCACCTGCCGCCGCCCCGCCAGCCCGCGCAGCTGCCAGCAGAGCTCCGCGCACTGCGCCAGCCCTGAAACATCGAGCGCAGAGCGCGCCGTCAGCCGGGCCTGCCCCACACGCACCGAGGGACAAGGGAACGGGGGCTGAGCAACATCCAGGGGTCTGAGCTGCCCGGAGTGAGCTGGATGTCCTTGGGAAACCCAAAGGAAGGGGAACCCCTCTGCATCGCAGCCCTGACACTCTGATTATGTTCACCCTCGGTCTCCCCCCACTATTCCATCAGCTTTCTGCAGTCAGAGTCCAGTCCCCCGGCACACACAGAATTACGGAGTTCATCGGGCGGGGAAAGAGCTCCAAGATCATCGAGTCCAACCTATGGCCAAGCACCAAGCTTGTCAGCTAGACCATGGAACCGAGTGCCATGGCCCGTCCTTCCTTCAACACTCCACCACCTCCCAGGGCAGCTCATTCCAATGTTTAACCATCCTTTCTGTGTAAAAATTCCTCTTGATGTCCAGCCTAAACCTCCCCTAGCACAGCTTGAGGATATATCCTCTCATCCTGTCTCCAGTTGTCTGGGTTACAACCCTTCTTTCAGGAAGCTGCAAAGAGTGAGAAGGTCCCCCCGAGCCTTATTTTCTCTAGGCTGAGCCCCCCTCAGCTGCCTCAGCCATTCCTCACAGGATTTGTGCTCCAGACCTTCCCCAGCTCCATTACCTCCTCTGGACATTCCTCACACATTTCTCCTTTCACCCATCCTTCCTCTCCCTTCCCCTGGGCAACTGCACAAGTCTTTGAACAAGACAGACAAAGAATCTGCACTTCATTCACCAAGTTGAAACACTGCCAACTGTGGAACAACTTTTGGTTTAAACATTCCAAAATTGGAACATTATGAAGAAGAGGAGTTAAGTTTTAAAATTCGAGTAATAGATGAGAATGAACATTCTTATCACCATTCTCATCACATTCTCTCAGCCTCAAGAAGAGGATATGTACTGTGGTGCAGCCTGCCCTGGAATGGTTTGGATATATAAGAGGATTTACATGACCTTTTTTTAGCATATAACTGGCCTCAAGACTGTTTCCAAGGGAAAAGAAGCTGACAGGCTGGAGATTTGTCATTTTCTGCATTTTACTGACTCTTCCTCCATCCCATGCAGGCAATGGAGAAGCAAGAATGCCAGTAAGTGCCTCTGCTTTTATCACTGTGTAACTGACAAAAGTTAATACAAACCTGGCAATGCACTCTCATCCTGTTACAGATACCCACAGCCTCATTTATCTGGAACACTTCCTCCCGCCCCCACACTTAACTGCATATTCTATCTCACTGTTATAACTGTTTACATTAAGATTTGGTGTTCTAGAAGGTTTCATCTTCTCCAGTTTTCTGACAACTTCTTATTTCCAAGGAGGGTGAATTATCTTCATAAATCCAAACACATTCCCCAAGAGCCAACCCAACTCACTTAGAAACAGGCACAGCAATTTAAAGAAAGTAAACAAACAAATAAAAACCAACAAAACACACAAAACCCAAAACAACAAACAGAACAAGCAAAAAAAGCAAACAACAACCAAAAAAAAGGGAAATACCTGTGGCACCAAGAGGATGTCCCTTGGAAATCAAGCCACCACTGGGATTAATAACCCATTTTCCTCCATAAGTATTGTCTCCTCTGTCGATCAGGTCACATGCTCTTCCTACAAAACAGTGCTTATGTAAGAAAAATATTCTTTTTTTATTTGTAAGTGATTTTTCAGTTCTGCTGAAACTTACCAAAGATGCTGGGTGTCAGTCAAACCCTAAGAAATGCTACAGCTCATATTTCACATAGAGCAAAAATTAGCCAAACTACACTAATGAGACTTAGTTATGCCATTGGAAAAAGCATAATGTGGAAGAGAAGCATTTGGTACAAAAGTTGTTTTTAATTTGCTGTTGAATTGTTCTGTTGGCATATACAGCATTATGATAGAATCAGTATAATGAACCTATTTATATTTTGTTCATGAAACTGTAGTGATAACTATGGCTTTGGTCAGTTGTAATTTGTGACCTGCAGGACTTGGAGGGCGAGCACCAAGTTGAACACAAGCCCTTGCCACAAAGGCCAACTAATGGTACCTTGAGCTGTATTAAGACATTAAAATAGTAAATAAAACCACTCAGAAGACTAATGCTTGGAATTATTTAGCTTTGCAGACTCCAGACAATTCTCCCTTTTAACCAGGCTCATACTCATGTATTCTTGTACCAGCTTCTTCAGCCAACATTATTAGCCCTGAAGTCTAACCAAGATCTGTCATGGTCCCATGGTGCCATTAAATGAGAACACCAGGTTAGATTTCTCCATCTACATCCACAGTGGTTTATGCCATTCCATTAATCTTTATGCCTAATTAGTCTATCATTCCAAGATAAGCTTCATATACTATTAAGGCCAGACTAAGGGTTGTGAGAACAGCACTATTAAATAACCATGCACAGGGTGAATTTGTCAAATAGACAAGTACAAACAGGATTATTCTGCAATTAAAGGAATGAACCTAAAGAGCTTAATGTGCCTGTTTAAATATGTCAAACATTTACCATTTTTGCTGCAAATACCATATAAACACAGCAAAAAAGACAGTAGAAAGCAAACATTCAAAGGCAAACACAAAAGTCTTCCTGGAGTTCCATCAATGTCTGTTTCAGTAAGAAAGCTCAGACTTAATATACCACCTAGTGCCAGAATATGGTATTTTCTCACCATTATTTAACAAATTAGAAAAATATTATATCAGATGATAATCTATGCAAAACAAGAATATGTTTAGAATTTAAATATATCATGAACTGCAATAGCAGTTATTTGAAAACATAAAATACCCTCTTCAGCAGAAAATTTTAAATTATTTTACTTACATATACAGAGCTAAGTTCAACTCCCATTGAATCTGTTGTAAATCCAGCAGATTCACTGACATTAAACTAACCTGGACAGACTGAGCATTGTTACACAGTTGACTTTAGATGCACGTTGATAATTTGCCAACAACTCTGAGGCAAAGATGTTGCCAAGATCAGTGACTTGCTAAAGCAATTCTTGTCCTATTTTTAACTTCTTAAAAGGAAATACACAGATGGAGGGAAATCTTGGGGTAAGATTATGATAGAATACAGCTCCAAAAAAGGGGCCTAAGACTGAGATCACAGGAGCTCTTAATTTGAGTATTTTTGGTGCTTTCAATTTCAATAAAACAATTCTCTCCATTGCTGCTATTACCTTCTGGACACAGTCCCAGAGCTTCATAGGTGATGAACTCATTAACTGAGAAGCAGTCATGAAGTTCAATCACATCAACATCTGTAGGTTTCAGCCCTGCTTTGTCAAAACATTTTTGTGCAGCTTTTTTAGTCATATCATAGCCAACCTGAAAAAAAGGAGAAATTCTATGTTAAAATATAGCTCACAGTTTAATTTTTACAATTAATTTTAACTATGCTTCTGTAGATCTTGTCAGTGAAAGAAGGAGATGGTATTCTGATTTATTTTAATGCATCACATGTCAGAGTTTGACATTCATACAATAAAAATTGTCTAGAAAGAAATGACACATTCTCAGGCTTATTTGTTGGCATGCAAAATCTTTCTGGGGAATATCCTCTATTTCCTCAACCTTGATTGCAGCCTAAATTGTTCCTTTGCATGACTCAGACCAACAGCCTTAAAACAATCCTCAGATTGTCTAGTCACCTTTTTCTATGATCCACCTGATTATTTTAAATTTCATTATAAAGAGAAAAATGAAAAGAATTTTCTTTTGCCTGCAAATAATTTGTTAAAAACTAGGTTTCTAATAGCCTGTTTGTAAGTTACTTATGTCATTCCACAATCATAATCCTTGCTTATTCCATATCTGTCCAAAAGAAATCAATTTTACATTCACCACAAAGCATAATATGTTTGCTCAATGACACGAAAATATTTACAGCATCACTAGGACTTGCAGATGCTAAAAAACCCCCCAAAAAAACAAAACAAAAAAAAACCCACCCCAAAACCAAACAAAAAAACCCTCACAAAACACCAATCCAAAACTATAAGCAAAGAACCTCAGGAAAACCACCCCAATGAGCTCCAGGGAATACAGAATTGTAAACTTACCATCTTCATACAACTGTTTTCTTCAAATGTGCTTGGATAATCAGTAGCCATCACTTGGGCTAGAATTTCCACAGCTTTTGGCTGCAGTTTATGCCTTTTCACAAACTCCTCATTAGCCAAAATTGCAGCTGCAGCACCATTTGATGTTGGACTGATTGAAAGGAAAATAATGATGCTATTGTTCTAAATCAGTAATGACAATCTTCATTAGATTGTTGATCTTCCTTAGATTTATCTTTTAATACAAACCAAAAAAAAACCCCAAACATACAAAACCCCACTTTCTTTGGCTGATACCACTGAAACTATAAATTCCATCAGTGCTTACTAGTCACTTTAGTAGTATTTATAACAGACATTTAAAAATCATGACAAAATAGAAATGTGTCATTAAGGTTTTTCAATTTAGGACAAATCAAATCTATAAACATATATATACCCTCCAAGAGTGCTTAGGAAAGGCTGAAGAAAAGAATTACCATGTAACAGCAATGGATGCACATTAGTAAAAGAACAGAATTATATGAGAACCCCAAAGTACAAAACTTATTTCAGCTCACTGTATTACACTGAGAGCAAGTATCTAGTGTTTGGTCATGACAGAGTTTCCACATTTGTTTTATTTATGAAGAGTTTTACTTACAGCAGTCTGTAAATGATAATTTACACATAAACAGATTTTATTTAAATAGATTCATACCATATTTGTCTTAACATCAAGATCTATTTCACAATGCAAATTCCTCTCCTTACCAACACTGTAGGACAGTCAAGTAATCAAAAATTTTCCGAGAATGCAGAACTTCATCTAATGTGTACTCCTTTTGGAACTGGGAATAGCTAAGGAAAACAGAGATGCCATCTCAGACTGAGCAGCAGACACACTAATATCACACTACTAGGCAGCTATAGAGCTCTTTGTAAAACAAAGTATGAGGCACCAGATAGAGAATTCATTTTTATATATTCCTAGAATAATTTATTTATTTTCCCATTCCACAATAAAGAACATAATGCTGAAAACATTCTGAACATATTATAAAAATACCACTTTGTTGTGCATTAATCTTTTTTAACAACCAGGGATGTTGACTACAGAGGCAGAGTAAGTGACTCACGGGTTGTTGGTTGAATGGCTGTGGTTCTTCCATGCAATTTTCGCAAAGTACTCTGGATTTGTCCCTGAAAAGGGTAAAAGAAAGCTGTGTTGAAATACTTTGTTTACTCAAACAGTGCTGATGTAACAGTTTAAATATTGTGTCATAAGAATCTGACCTTTACAAGCATCTTTACACTGTTATGAAGACTTTCCTTAGAAGTCAGCTGAGGTTTCAAAAAAACTAAACATGGCTGAGTTTTAGCTGACAGAACAACCCCTTCTATGGTTTACACTTACACAAAAACACAGAAAACAAGTGCATTTTATTTGATGTATTATTCTATTACTGAAATTTAAATGCTTATTTTCCTATCAGTGCAGATCAGCTGCAGTGAACTATTAGAGTCTAAGTCTTTATTTTTTTCATATAATAGCCTAAATAAAAGATGTACATCAGGCCAGGCTGTCACCTCGGAGCCAATTCCCTTATCTGGCCAGGGGGTAGCAAAAAGCAGTGGCACCAGCCTTGTACCAGGTATTAAATCAAATCAAATACCCAACAGCTTTTGCCAAACAGTTCAGCCCCATGCCCTTCTAGCTATTCTAAGGCACAGGGATAAAATGAAGGAAGTTATGCAACCTCAATGCTATCCTTTCTTTAAACAAAATCCTATTATTTTTAAATCACTTCATAAAGAGATGACAATGAAAAAGATGTATTTTAACAGACCATATTTCTCCATATGTTCTTTGCCAGCGCTTGCAAACATCTGAGGTGCCACTGGAGCACTTGCTAGGCCATATTTATTTATCATAATTTCCAAATGTTTGTCCATAGGATTAGTTCTATCTGCAAACTGAAAACAGAAATACAAAGCAAATCATAATTTCCTTTTCTTTTCAACATCACCACAAAAATGTCACAGATTTCAAGCAAATGAGAGGTTTTTCTAATATTTTTGACAATTCCCCAGGCAGTATGTTGCACTTCAGTGGCATGTTCAGATGTATTGATAATTTCCCAGCTATAAAAAAAGAGTAAATAAGCAGAAAATGTTTAACATTGTAACCACTGCACTGATTCATGGCAAGAATCACTGCTACATGATTTCTGTCACAGTCACTATTTTCAGCAGAGGACTTTGGGTATTCTTCCCCTCACTTAAAATCCTACAGTTGATATAGTTTCAAGTCATAAAATTAATACTCTGTTAGTATTTTCAATGAAGCTTAGATGAAATATCATAAAGCATGTTAAAAAATAACTCTCTCATTTTTATCACTTGCTAAATGTAACATTTTTCACCCAAATCTCTTGAACATATTATCGAATTTGGCAGTTCTGCAGTTAAATGACATATGGGCTCTAATATTGCTTGCCTTAAGGGAAAATATACACAAACCCACACACACTTCTTCAGTAAAAACAAATAAGAGTCAAGAAGCCCTTAATTTCTGGAGAGGTGTTAACAGGTCAACTGAGAAAGCATCAGTATTTTTTCTGGTATTTTCCTCTTCCCCCACTAACCCAGCCTCTAACATAATCTTGGCAAAATACAACAAACATGACACATGAATTTTGCATGGAATGTTTTAGAACATATTTTTTATAGTATGTCATAGATGCCACCAGAATCACAAAACTCACCAAAAGATTATTTAGATCAAACTAATGGTTTCTTTTGTCATCATCTACAGCAACACAGTAAAGCAAGTGGAATTATTGAGAATACATCTCAGAGAATGAGGAAGTGTATCTCATGTACAAACACAAAACATATCAAGTATTTCAGACACTTACACCTGAAGCAAGAGATCCTTTTGCCATCCTCTCAAAGCCGAGTGCCAGAACACAGTCTGCCAAACCTTAAAATAAAATGTGTGGCTATTTAAAGCTGGATGCAATTATAAATGACACTATGTACTTAGAACTATTCCTTTACAAGGTATGTACACAAACACCTACCAGCTGCTCTTCCTTCCTCCTTCATTTTTGAAAGAATCAAATTAAGATGGACAAGATATTGATACAAAGATATTGATTCCTAAGAATGAAAGATCACTGCAGGATTGGGGTTTATTTTTAACTGTCTGACAGCAACTCTCATAGACAACCAAACATTTGTGTCTCACCTACAAATACTAAACAATCATACACAGTGTTACTATAGTTCTCACACAGAAACATCAGCATCAGTGCAAGAAAGTATCAAAGTCCACAAAGGAACTGCAAAAACAGGAGGAAATACTCATCTGCCAGTTCAAAGAATGGTCTGTCAGTCTGCCCTCTCCCCTCCCTTCCAAAAATGTGTTAGTTAAACACTCACGTTAACTTCAAGCTAAAAGAAAAATTCTAAGCTTTTTAGCAGATTCTTCTTTTCATCCTGAAGAATCTGGTGCCTGCAGTCCTATAATGCCACTTGTTCTGCACTGCTCCAAGCAATAATTGCAGGAACACTTAACTGGCAGAACTGACTAGGTTCATGCAGCTCATGACACAGGAAAAGACATGCACATCCACATACACCACCCCACTGCATCCCAGACAACCTCTTATGGGCACAGAGCAAAACAACCCACCTCCTTCTACAAGCTGTCTGGCCATGAACAAAGCAGTGGATCCAGTAGCACAGTTGTTGTTAACATTGATGATGGGAATGCCAGTTAGACCTAGACCATGGTAGATTGCCCTCTGCCCACAGGTTGAGTCACCTTCAAATAGAAATACAACATTAAAATAAGGTACAAACTCAAGAAAAATAAATCCTGCCATGTGTGTGCAGTGCTACCAATTAAACTGTAAACTTGAACTTCTCAGCTGTCACCTTGAGTATAGCTCTCAGGTATCCACAGTAAAGAAACTCAGAAACAAGATGAAACTCCTCAGATTTTAAAACCAGGAGTTTGTCTCGGTTCTGTTTCACAGGCTGTCAATCAAAGGGACATAACTGGACTGGACAGAAGGGTCATAGGTGTGGCTTGGGAGCTGCTCCGGGTATCACAGCAGACTGACTCTACTTCAGATGCCACAATACAGTTGTTAACAGACAACCAGAAGGAAAGTAAATGGAAAAATCTTTTTGCAATGGAAATAAATTTCCCCTTAAAAGAAAGCTTATTGATGGCACTCCTCATCTTTATCCACAGAGACGTCTGCAATTGTCACAGAAGTCACATTCCAATCAAACAACAGTACTCACCATAGACATAACCCACACATGCTTGCTTCACTGCTGAATAAGGAATCCCAGCATCAGCTAAAGCAGCCTGGCCTAAGAAACAGTTTAAAAGTTGGAAAAAGAGTTTAAAATTGAAGGTTAAAAAAAAAAAAGCAGCTCTCACAACCATAACAAGCAAACCTTGTAGAGTATTCACACATTAGAGTTGTAGAAATTCCTTACTGTATGGTGCAAATGGTTAATATAGTTTTGTACCTCATAAGGACAACTTCACACTCTTAAGGGTAATTTCACAGTATTTTGAGTTCTGAACAAGCTTCTTTATCAGAAAATTTCATTCAATCAATTTTGTGTTCATGCACCAAGGTCGTTCATCCCAATGAGAGTATGCTTTGAATAATATAGATAAGTATTAAATTATTTAAGTGCACAATCCAATTTTAAACCATCCTGCTGACTTCAGCCTGGAAGGGCTGACCTGGATAGGTCAGTTATGGATTAGGTGAAAGTGGCCTGAGTTTTAAATCTGCTTTTTAGGTGTATCTATTTATTGAACAGTAGCTTTTTCTTCATACATGTAATAAAAATATTGGCTATAAGACGTAAAATAAGCATCAGCAATCAAACAAACGGCTTTATTACTAAATTACCTGCTTCCTTAGCCATGTCAGGATAATCAGCACTCTTCTCACTAGGCTTCGAAAACTGGCAAGAGAAAAGGAAGAAAAACAAACTGAGAATAAATCATAGTGAGATTTAACTCATATTTTGCTCAAATTGGCATATTTAAAAACTTTATATTTAATTTAGAAAGAAGTTTTAAATAATGCAAACAATGTGATTTCATTCACCCAAAAGTGCATGTAGAAAATCTTTACAATTCCCAAGTGCTGCTGCCAGACCCCACAATGGCTAAAATGAGAAAACAGTGCAACGTTATGGGAGCTGAGGGCTATTTCTAGTCAGTGTTAAAGAAGATCCATGACTATGGAGATGGATAATAATCCTGTCCAAAGCCTGTGGGTGAAACAGAGAATAACTGTGATCTTCACCAATTCATCATAATACACGTCATAATAATCACTGAAGCTTTGATAAATATCTCCCTTCCACTTTTTTTTTGGTTATACTACTATTTGTAACAAGACAATGTTTGTTCTTTGTAGAGAATTGATCACACCTTACTCCTTACCATTGGAGTAGAGGTGGCATTTCTATTTTCTTTGCAGTGTGAATTATTAGAGACCACCACAAGGTAGTGGTTTGCATTTTTACATCACTAACAAAAAGTGTCACTGCTAAAAGAAATCCTCATGCTAACTATTTATAATCCCACAAATTATTTTATATCCCCTATGAGCATTAAAAAATCAATTTGTGGCCTCTTTCTGTTTATCCTCCTGACTCCAGCCATTTGTACCCCTTAGCTGTATTTCCTGCAGTGCCCTCTTTCATGAGATTAGACAGCAAAGGTCATAAGAAAAAACAGTTGGTGAGTTGATCATTGTAGAAGTCTGTAGGAGTGACTGACATCACTTGGGCTAACAGAGGAGAAGAGAGTACTGACAGTTCCTCAAGTCATGCTCAACTGGTAACTGAGATGATCCACTTCTGAAAATGCAGAGCACTAGAGAACTGATGGTTACACACACAGGAAACATGGACTGTTGTTGTGAGAAGATATAGCAAACTTTAGCAGCCATTACATCATTAACATTAAATCAAATAGAAGCAATACAGTCCTAAAAGATTTCATCGTAAAATACTTAAGATCCAATATGGTGTCTGGCAGGTTTTACTTGTCTCTCCCATGAGGATATCACAAGTGAGCTCAATAACTTATATTACTATACTCCGTGATCTAGTCCAATAAACACAATTAACAGAATTGTCTTTAACTTTTCAATCCTTTCCCTATCACATCGCATGCTGGAGAAACACCCATGCAGCAACAAGACAAAAAGTTATTATTTAAAAGGTGCCGAGGGGAGGAGTTTCTGACTACTCTGACAAATATCAAAGTTGTCTTGAGATTCATGTATCAAAGACAAAAATGGTTCTTTTACTGTTCCTCTTTGAAAAATCATAAAATCCTTTAGGCCTTAAAGATCAAGTCTAACTGTTACCTCAGCACTGCCAAACCCAGGTTGCCTGTTCCTGGGTTTGACAACCCTTTGGGCGAAGAGTTTTACTTAATCTTAATTCTAACTTCAAACGTGCCTTGTGGAAACTTGAGGCCACTTCCTCTTGCCCCATCACTTGTTACTTGGGAGAAGAGCCCCACGGCCACCTGGCTACCACGGGCTCCAGGGGAGCTGTGGAGGAGCTAAGGGGGCGAACTGTGCGCTCACAAGCCAAGGGACAGGAACAGAAACACCTCAGGACAGACCCTGAGGGGCCCTGCCCTCCCCGAGCCCCTGCCCCGGGACGGGCCCTGGGTCAGCGGCTGGGGGGACACGGGGACACGGGGACATGGTGACACTGTGCCCGCTGCAGGGCTGTTGTATCGACCGGCTCTGTGGAGCACGCCGTTCACCTTGGCCGGGCCCGGCCCCCCTCACATCCCGAGCAAGGTTGAACTTTGTGCGGGGCCGCTGCCGCCGGGCCGAGACCGCACTCGGGCTCTGCCAGTGCGCTCCTGAGGTGCCAGCGAGTCCCGTGAGGGGCTTCAGCCGCGCCAGGGTGGGCGCGGGCAGCTCCCGCAGCAGCTTCCCCCTCAGCGCCAGCAGGGGACAGCCGGGGAGCGCCGCCGAGGCCGGCCTCGCGCGGGCCGCGTCCCCCCGCGCACACACGGGTGTCAGGGAGGGCGGCGGTACCTTGGTCATGCCGACGCCCACCACGAACACCCGGCGCTGCATGATGGCGATGACGACGAGACAAACCCTGCTCCACCTGCTGCCGCCGCCGCCGCGTCCCGCGGGCCCTCAGCGACACCGGGGGCGGGGCCAGCGAGGGGGCGGAGCGAACGCCGGGGCGGGGCCCATAGACCCGCCCCTTAAAGGTGCAGCGTCCTCCTCGCGGCACCGGCCGGGTGTTCCCGTCCATAGCGCAGCCACTGCCAGTCTTGCAAACATCCCAGATTATCCCCCTGAATTCCCCCATCCTGGCGATTATCCGACGTTGTTCCAAAGCCGGGGTGCAATGAAGCTCGCCGCTTCTCCAGAGACAGGCAGCGAAGATGGTGACGGGTCTGGAGTACGCGTCCTGCGGGGAGCAGCTGAGGGAGCTAGGGTGGCTCAGCCTGGAGAAAAGGAGGCTCTGGGGGGCCCTTCCCGCTCTCCACGGCTCCCTGACAGGAGGGTGCAGCCAGGTGGGGGTCAGGCTCTGCTCCCTGCGAACAAGGGACAGGAAATTGCACTACAGGAGGTTTAGGTTGGACGTTAGGAAGAGTTTCTTCACAGAAAGGGCGATTAGATATTGGAATGGGCTGTTCAGGAAGGTGCTGGAGTCACCATCTCTGGAGGCGTTTAAGGAAAGACTGGACATGGCACTCAGTGCGGTGGTCTAGGGGACAAGGTGGTGATCAGTCATAGGCTGGACTTAATGATCTCAAAGGTCTTTTCCAATTCAATTGATCCTGTGCTTCTTTTCCTCCAGAGATGTCTTTGGAACGGATACTCGACGCGACCATTCTCTTTTCCCGAAATGCAGCTTGTTACCTACAGATGCATTTACACTGAGAGCTGAACATCTGACCCTGCATCAACACACGTTTCCCTTCATCTACTCAACTTCCCCTTCCCTCACTCTGTCATCCTCGAGGATCTCCACGGCTGGCTCGGGCAGAATGCAAATCACCTCCTGCCTTCCACAGATCTCCTGGCGGCATCCTACACAGCCTGTGCCAACTCCAGCCAAGCTTCTGGCGGTGGTGGTTGTGCTAGCGACCTTGTCTCCCACCGCATAGCTCTTCCTGTAAGCAACCCTTCCCCAGCAGCGGGCTGTGTGCGCTTCCCCTGTGTAACCCTTTCCCAGCAGCGGGCTGTGTGCGCTTCCCCTGTGTAACCCTTTCCCAGCAGCGGGCTGTGTAAGCGCAGCTGACTCCCTGGAGGCGGGGCCCGGCCGGCCCGGCCCGTCCCGGCGGAGGGTGTCGGTTCCGGAGCGGCCATGCTGCGGCTGTGGCGGGCGGTGCCCGCGGCGCTGCGCGGGGCGCGGGGCCGGGCGGACGCGGCCGGGGCGCAGCGGGGCCCGGAGGTGCTGCTGAGCGCGGCCGGCGGCGGTGAGTGCCGGGACCGGGACCGCGGCTCCGCTTCTGCCAGTCCCTGCTGGACACACCTCGGCCTGGCGTGAGTGGGGAGCAGCCCGAGCGGCGCTGACAGCCCTGCCGAGCCCGGGGCGCTCATTGTTTTTCTTTCAGTTATGCCTTGATACTTTTTTGCAAGAAGGCTGTTGCTGAATGAATAGCTAGATACTTTTTTCCCCTAAAGTTATGTGTGCAGGAGACCTCAACGCAGGAAGTTCTGGTTTGCATACTTCAGATTTTTCTGACAGCACTAACGTGCAGTGATAAAGGTAGGGCAGAACCTTGACATGTCTGTGCACATTTATCCATGAGAGCCACGAAGCAGTTTGAGGTTTGGCTCAGATTGCAATTAATTTACTTTCTGTGTAACTGTTGCAGGAGCTTATAAACAGTTCTTGGTATTTCGCTGGTTACAAAGATAAACAGTAATTACCAGCTGTAAATTTCCTTTGCTGGTGCCAGCTGTTTGCTTGTCTCTCCGTTCCAATGTGACGCATCTCTGGTTCAGTAGCTGGCCACTGCCATAGGCAGAGAATAAACAGAATTCCTGCAGGGCAGAAAGACCAGGCAAGCCAGGTGCGAGGTACAGCTGTGAACCTGCAGCACAGTAACAGCATCTTCCAATGTTAAGGCCTGGGAAGTGAGCAAGAGTCCAGACAAGGAAATAAGAGATGTTTTTTCGATCCAAAGCATGCAGACGCCATTGAATAATAATTTACAAATCACGTGCAAAGAAGAAGTAGGTAGATGTGGTTTTGTTTTTCTGCTTGGACTTAGGAACTTTGAGTGGAGTCCTTTCAGCTAATGAGCTTATAATGTTGAAATTAAATGGAGTTCAATTTCAAAACGGTTCTGGAATATGAACTGAGAGTGACCTGCCTGTGCTATTCTCATGCAAACAGCAATCCCAAGAGGATGGTTTCCTTCATTAGGGAATGTACTTGAACACATTAAAACTGTACAATAAAAAATAAATTAAGTAACATTCAAAGGAGAAACCTAAGATGGATCATTTGGGGTTTGGTTTGTTGTTTGGGGTTTTTTTCCCATTTCTGCAGTGATTTTAAGATATATGTTCTTGGATGTCCTGTTAATTTTCTAAAAGTCTGCTTACTCATAGTCTTTTACAGTGCTACAGAATTTTACAGTTGATCTGCATAACTGGATTTTATAGACATGTTGTGCCACCTCCAGTTTTAAAATAACTGATTGTTTTAGAATATACTTTATATGCATTTTCAGGAAGGCAAAGACACAGCATACACAGATATTATTCCCATTTGAATTATTGTGTCAGAGAACTAAATGAAGTATAACTGAAATTGTCTCCTATTACTAAGGTATTGCTGAAATCCTAATGAACCGACCCCACGCGAGAAATTCACTGGGAAAAGTATTTGTAAATGAAGTGAGTATGGGCCTGGCCTGTAAGCGTGTTTGCAACCATGACCAATAACTAACTACAGTGAGAATAGATGTGGGAAATCTAAAAAAAACTTATCTCATGATGAAGGGCAGTGGGAGATGGCACTGGGGCAAGGCAGGTGAACCTGGAAAAAAACAGAATTGCCTCAGCTGTAGACAGATATCTGGGTTATTTAAGTTAGCTAATTCAAGTTAATTTATTGAAGTTAACTCAGATGCAAGTTAAGGTTCCTACTTGTATCATTACAACAAAAGCATACTCATTGTCACACCTTAGCAGGTGATCTGTTCAAGGATGACACATCTTAGAGGAAGTCTGGCTCATGCCTGGACAGGAAAAAAGTTTTAGGTACAGCAAAGGTTCATCTCTGAGTGGAAGGAAAAAAGAGACAGGGAAATGCGTCATTCTGAATTTGTCTGGAAAAACCTGCAGGTTCCACTTACACGATTTCCATGAATTTTCTGGCACCTGCAGAGAAAAAATCCGAAAACTTCTATCAAAGATTAGGAACTTGCTATAATTTCAGTGTATATACCCATCCACATGCCTAAATTTTTTCTTCTCCTATCTGCACTCCCTCCCTCATAGCTGTTCAGTGCCCTGGAGCAGCTCCGCTTCGATGAGCAGGTGCGGGTGGTGGTGTTCAAGAGCCAGGTGAAAGGAGTATTTTGTGCAGGTGAGTAGCAAAGGCTCTGAAAACTATTCTCAAAAAATGTGGTGGCTCTTAGGGCTGTGTGCCAATCAGATCATGCAGAAAAGCAGTTGGAAATGAGTGCTAAAAGAAATAAAAATAAACCTGTCAAAAGGACACAGAGGATCACCCGTGTTACTGCTGCAGCCCAAATGTCCACACCCCAACTTCCATGGATCTTACTTAACTGGAATGCTGTATCCCAAAACTTTTTAAATGGTCTATCCTCCAAGAGGGACAGGAGGGAAATTTCAGATGTCTTTTCCTGTATTCTAACCTTTTTCTCCTTTATTTAGGAGCAGATTTAAAGGAACGTGCAAAGATGGATGATGCAGAAGTTGCAGAGTTTGTTAGAAGACTGAGAAATCTTATGGATGAAATAGGTAAAGGATTATATCAGTTGGAAAATTTATCCTAGACCACCTGTAGTGAACCATTTAGAAATGCTGTAGGAGGGGATAACCAGCAGGTTATCCACCTAGGAGAAGCTTTCAGCTTATGCCTGAAAGAAAGATCCAATTAGAATTAAATACCAACCATCCTGCTGCCCCTCCAAGGATAAGATGCATTTCTTATCCACAGCAAAGCACATACACACATATGTAATAAATAGCTGCTCCAAGAAAGCACTGATTTATTCCACACTGCTGTGGAATCCTTGGAAGGCAAGTGCTGTGTTTGTTGTTCTACTCCCGTACATGTTCAGAAACACTCAAAATATGGCAGAGACCTAAGAATATGGATTTGAATCTCTGAATGGATTTGCTAAATGGATTTGTGGAATGTTGGGAGGGGGGTTGTATCTACAATTCCCTCACCTCCCTTTTCTTTTTCTTTGCAAAAGGCATATGAACTTGTGCAATTAATTTTCTTCCCCTATTTATGAATTATTCCGCTCTCAGTTGGAAAAAATACCAATCAGAATTGTAATAATTTTTTTAAATGACAGGAGCAGTCAGAGGGGTGGTTACAGCAGAGAGCTAGTTCACCTCTGAAGTTTGCATCCAGCTGCCTGAGTATTTAAAAAAATATCAAGCAACTAATCTCCAGTTAGATCAAGTTCCTCAACTATGAGGTAACCTAGTTAAATAGTGTCTACTGTTCCTGTTTTCAGGAGCCTTGGCTAACAAAAGCACCACAAACACTGAGCCTTGTGAGAGGGCCTAGGGATGGTGTTTTCTCTTTGGCTGTTTAACTGCAACAGATGAATATTCATGTCATAAATTTGCAAGGAGACGATTGATCCTGTTTCGTGTTGCAGTACTTTGTGTTTGCAAGCTTCTTTGCATGGAAGAAGCATGTTTTGCATTCTTACAAAGAAGGGAGAATTGCAAGATCAGTTTTACTGTTTCCAGACCGAAAATTTGTGGCGGAAGAAAACGAGAGCAATTCTGAACAGA
Organism: Acridotheres tristis; assembly: GCA_037013685.1. Taxonomy (NCBI): domain Eukaryota; kingdom Metazoa; phylum Chordata; class Aves; order Passeriformes; family Sturnidae; genus Acridotheres; species Acridotheres tristis. The sequence goes on from CM072895.1 coordinate 6,504,699, forward strand.
AAGCTTTAGAACGTAAGGCTTTACATTCGAGGGCCATGTGAAACAGAACGTGTGGAACACAACTGTGCCATCTGTGCTCTCTCCTGTAGCTGCCCTGCCCGTGCCCACGATCGCTGCAATCGATGGCTACGCCTTGGGCGGTGGATTAGAGCTGGCCCTGGCCTGTGACCTCCGAGTGGCAGGTTTGTGTTGCTCAGTGTAGCAATCTCCTGGTAAGTGATGGCCGCATTTTAAAGAGAACTTAAGCACGTGACAGTGGATTGTTAATGGAATCCAGAAGCTTGAGAGAAATTTAACAGAAGGTTGTACAGAAATTGTGACTACAGAAAGTAGTTCCAAGTAGTAACTAAAGTTCCCGTGCTTAAAAAGTAAAGCCTATTTTCAGGTAAGATTTGGATTCTTTTAGAATACTATTTCTTAATAGGATTGAATAGTTATTGTAAGTTAATACTGGATCAGATATACTCTGGCTAGATCTAATCTTCCCAGCTTAAATCAGTTTGGGTTGGAAGACATTTCTTCTGTTTCCATGCTTCCATCCTTTATATTTTATATAGCAGGGACCCGAGGTTCATTTTTCCAGCTAAAATTGCTACAATGGGGTAAGCAGAGTTGAGACAGACACTGAATAAGTACTGTAGTATTCAGACTTTCTGGCTACCTGGAGAAATGGAGTTCCAATTCAGTATTGACAGTTTCTAATTTTATTGATCAGTTCAACCTGGAAAACTTCTAGTTAAACAAATCAAAATGTAGCTAACTCTACAATTATTTTTTTAACAGCTTCATCAGCTAAAATGGGCCTTATTGAGACCACACGAGGACTTCTGCCTGGAGCAGGTAACCTTCATTAAACCTTAATTAATATTCATTAAATCTCACTTTCTCAGCTGTATTGTAAATATTTTGCCAGAGTGTGTTCTTGAACACTTGAAGTGTTTTGAATGTAAATTAGAAGTAGCATCTTGTCTCAGACTTACTCTGAATTTAGGAAAAGCCCTTTACATCTTTTCTTTTTTATCAAAATACTAAAGCCTTTCAGATGTGTCTAAAAATGTAAACATATTCAGCCAGTAGTTATTAAAGAAACATATGATCCCTATATTTTTTAAGCCTCCTGGTTTTACAAGGAGACAAAATAGTCCTGGGGCATTTGTCAGACATGGAAAATGGTGTTTTCACTGTCCTAAGGTGGAACCCAGCGCCTGCCCAGATGTGTTGGAGTAGGTCTTGCAAAGGAACTCATTTTCACTGGCAGACAGATTGATGGAGAACAGGCAGCCTCCATGGGGCTGGTAAATCACTCAGTGCCACAGAACAGCGAGGGAGATGCAGCTTACCAGAGAGCTTTAACTTTGGCTAAAGAAATCCTGCCCCAGGTAAGTGCATTGTTCATGGGACCAAGGTAAAGACAGCATTTGTACTCCCCTTAAGAGAGAGCAAACAAACACCTGAAATTCCTCTCTCTGAAATACTGAAGTCTTGATTCCTGATCTTTAAGTCTCTAAGTCTGTTCCTTTTTGTGGATGCAGTTTCTGTAGGAACAAATGTTACCATCCAGCTGCTTAACCCACAGGACAGTTTTACCCCCCAGCTGCAGCCACACAGATCTGCAGGACACATTGAAACCTCACACCGTGTCCATCTGTAAACTGCAGACAACACCAAATTGATTTTTAACAAAATACTTATTAACTTACTGCAAATTTCTGTAGATATAAAGTCATTTGGAGCTAGGATAATAATACAACAATTCATCTATTATGAATTAATATGAGTTTAATTATTTTAAAATATTTGTTGTGGTTTGGTTTTTTGTTTTTAATAAAGGCACCATTTGCTGTGAAAATGGGAAAACTGGCAATAAACAAAGGAATGGAGGTAATAATTATTTTTGTTTATATACTGAGGTGAATGAAAAAATTAGCAGCTCTTACAAATTACTACAGTAAAAATGTTTAGAATGGATGAGTTATAAAATTTTTCTTTATATCAGACATTTAAAACTATTTCAGAGGTTTTTAAAAATTTCTTTAAAGATAAAATTAAAATGGCAGGATTTTTTTCCTACAGATAGTAACACTGTACTTCTAATATCGAAGATCACTTCTTATGCCTGTTTGAGAGTGACTGAGAGCTATGAAGTAGCTTTGAGGGCTGTACTTCACACAAACCTCACACCTTTCCTCTCCTTCCCAGGTTGACATTGCATCAGGAATGGCTATTGAGGGGATGTGTTATGCCCAGGTAAACTGCCTTCAAAATTCATTCCTGAAAAGAACAACTGTATGTTAGTTATAGAATGAGTTTAAAAAATGGTTTTACTTTAATAAATTCCAAACAATTCCTCCTGTAGTTCTTTGCAGCAAGTTTTGAGCATATGCACCTTTCTCAGCTACTGGAACAATATAGGGTGTTACAATATTCCAATATAATGTCTCTCAGCATATTTTAAGATGAAGATTATGGAAAACTGTTTTTCTATATAGATCTATGGGTTTTTTCTTAGATGGTTTGCGTGTGAGTTACACTACAACCCTGTCTCTTCTTTTTTCCTAATTGCAAAATGTGGAACTTTATGTATCATTGAAAGAAAAGCAATCTTAGTCTTAGACCACTACTGCCAAATTAGCCAGGACTTAAAAACACATCAGACTTGTAAATGGAAAACATACCTCCTTCTTTTCCTTTTCTTCTCATGTAGAATATTCCCACCAGAGACCGTCAGGAAGGGATGGCTGCCTTCAGGGAGAAGCGACCACCTCGGTTCACTGGCAAATAATGCTTTGTGCTTCCCCTTGAGTTTTTGGAGATAAAGCAGGACTGAGGAGGATCCACTGATTTCTTAGGATTATTTTTATGACACCATTCTGTGCACTTAACTCCTTCCCTAGGACTGCATTTCTAACTACTCCACTGGATCGTTTTTCTGTACAAATCTCCAAATAAAGATTTAACTTTGTATACCTGATCTTTAAAGCATGTTCATCTGAAGTCAGTGATTATGGTTCTCACACAGATGTCAAGTAAGGAATATGGAGAAGCTTTGGCTCACCATAAGCAAATAAAAATTTTTAAAAAGGCAGAAAACATAGTGAATCTAAACAGGAAAAACAAACACTGGAGAGAAATTCAGTTTTTAAAGATGTATCAGTGCTGTTCCAACTGCTTTGACAGAACAAGCAGTACTAGCACAGAGCAGTGGCCCTTCACACCAGCTCTGCTGTGAGTAATGCAACAGTGACCCATTCCAGGAACCCAAACTCACCTCCCTTTGGAACCAGTGCTTGAGAAAACACAGAGCCTGTATGTGCACAGATACACAAGGCCATCACATCAGTCTATGCCAGACACCCTGAGCACACAATCTCTCTCCAGCACCTGTTTTCCTCTGTTTCATGACTGGAAGTTGAGGTTATTTTCTCCCTCTGCTTTGAGGTTCTCCAGCACTAAAATGTGCCACACAATTTAACTCTACAGCTTCTTACCTCCCTAGACTGGGGCTCTCAAGGAAAAGTGAATTAATCAGCAAATGTCGTTTTAGGAAATGCTTTATAGGAAGTGCTTAATAGGTTATCAAACTAAGATGTGGCTTACCACATTGGAACTTCATTCTATGATAGTATCAAAGGAAACCACAGTTTCACTTGTGCCAAAAGTGTGTGGGAACCTTACCAAATCATACACACACAAATTTTCTATGTAAAGATCTGCAAAGGTAAATCACAGTCAGGATTTTCAGCCTTCACATAAGACTGCAATTGCTACAGGTGGAACACAAAGTTTAAAAGTTGTTTCCAGAACTATTCTACCCTGGCAGAAACTCCTGAAGGTGTACAGGAGTGTGAAGAGACCTTCCTATAAGTGGCATATACAAATAGATACAGTGCATTTATACCTTGTAGGCATGCAAAGTTTTCAGCTTGAAAGAATTTTGCTCACTGATTGCCTGAAGTGTGGGGGAGCAAAAGAAAATGGGTATTTAGCATCTCTGCACTTGCTGGTTGCAGAACTTCATCAAGTGGCATGCCTCTCAGACATCTGGCCTGATGCCAGCATCATCCTTGCATTTTGTGCTGCATGGAGGAATAGATTTTTTTTTCAGTTAAGTTGCTTCAGCAGATTCTCCTGTTATTAGGAAAAAACAGCACTGTAAGGAGAGTTGCCAACTTTATTTTAAAATCTTGTAGCAATTGATTTAAATTCATTCTATTGACACCAATTTTGACAAGTTTTGTGTTCCATTTCATGTAAATTCCATAGCAGACATCTTAGAAGGGTGGTGGGTAAAAGCCTGTAGGCTGTTTTTAATTTTTAAACCACCTTCATAATTCAAAGCTACAGCCAGCTGAATATCTGTTGGAATTGAGAAAACCTTATATAACCAGATCCACAGATGAAAATGATGCCAGCCAAAATTATACTCTTGTACAAAAAACAATTACACAACACTGATTAAATTACTGGATCAGTACCTTTTGAAGTTGCTGAAAGACACATTAATTAGGTTATTGAAGATTAGTGGCAGTGTTCTCGTGAAGGATGGGAGATGGGAGGGAAAGGACTTAAAAATAGTAAAATATGGTCATCATGAAGAAGCCATTTCTGCTAGTAAGCTATCAAACATAAGTTTTCTTTTTAAATTCAATTACCCAATATTTACAGAAGAGTCACTGAGTATCAATCAGTTGCCATGGAAATATGGAGACTAAGCAGATAAACAAAATCAACACCTGAAATTAAATTGAATTTGAATGGACACACAGTTTGTTTCCATCATTTGCATTGTATCAGGCATCTGTACACTGTGCAATATTTAATTCAACACATGGTCTGAAACCCAAAGGTAACCAAGAAAGAAATAAGTTGTTACAATTAGCATCTTTATGTAAAATTTCACACTCCACAAAACAATGCAATTGACACAGGGCTTACACAGAACATCGGGTGATATTTTGCATTCACTGTGATGGCTTGGAAATATAATTCACTGCACAATACTGACAGTATATTTACAGAAAAGGAGAGCAATCATTAGTCTCTTATAAATAAGGTGACCAAATATCCCAGCCTTTTATGAATACATGCAACCCACTCCATGATGAAGTCACGTCAGTTATTTTGCTCTAATGAGCCTTCTCCTATCCCCATGAGTATTCTAAAAACAAAAGAAAGGTATCACACACAACAACAAAAACCCATTCTTGTTATAAAATTTAAATTCTCAAACATCCTTTTAGTACTGTCTCATTTTAGTTCTGTTTCTACTGCTTTACTTCAGTGGGTTTCCCCTTTCCCTGAATGTGATGCTGGTCCCCACCTTGACAGGAGCAGGAAGGACTCTGGAGAAATGAACTGTAAAAAGGCATTGTCCAGCAGTAAGGAAAACAAAAGAACATGGCTTGCAGGCAAAAGGAAAAGGAAGCTGAAGACCCCATTTGTGTCTAGAAGGGTTAAGAGACAATGGACATTTTGGTCGCCTTAGTTACAAGTCTCTCTGTCACCTGCATGCATGAACTTCTGTTTTAGTCTGTAAGTGTTGATCTCACAACCACACACAGTTCTATTCAAACACCAAACTGGTGAACAGTGTTATCAACAGCAATCACAAGGATGGAATAGCCTCTTCTCCCAGAAGTCACAAAACAAGGTACTCCTTGAAGTCTTCTTTCCAGCTGTGCATATTGATCTGTACAAGTCCCATCTCCTGGCAGCCAGCATTTACCCTACAGGCATGACCAGCTCAAGCTGTGACCCTTTACAAGTTGTGTACGAGGTTGCCATTAAAGGTGACGTTCAGCAAGGTTACCACACATGGTTTGGGTACCACAGTTACCAGCAAATCACTTTAATGGTGACCAATATATTATAAGTTACTCCAACTACACACATATCAGAGAGGATTATTACAGAGACAATACTTTACACTCCTCTACCTGCAGCTTTCAGTTTGGTTTGGTTTGTTGCTGTTTCCTACATGGTGGTGGTCTCCCATGGCGCATAATGTGTTTTTCTAAACTATCCAGGATGGCAACAGCAATCCTTTGGACGTGGGGATCAGTGTGGACATTTTCCTTGATGTTGTACAAATGCTGCAAACCACCCTCTTCAATTAACATGCTGCAGTATCTGGCAGCTGTAATAGGATTATAAAAACCAGAATTATCTAGGGTAAAGGTAGCAGATACTGTAAACACTGATTCAAATCCACTTTTGTCTCCAGGCAGTATTTAAGACACTCCCTCAAGTGCCCACAGAAGTGCGTGAGTCCTTTAACAAGTGACAACACAACAGAGTTATTTGGACAGGACTCCAGCTGTAATCAGGTCTCTTACCAGTCTATCTCAGCTGACTGGAAAGTGCCCTGTAATATGCACAGTATTCTCTCTTCCCTCCCACCTCCTCTACCAGCATTTAAAGTGCACATAAACAAACCAGAAAACGGGAATCAAAAGCACTGTAGTGTCTATGAGTATCTAGATAATAATAGCCCCTTTTCCAAAAACCTCAGTACAGAACAGTTACCAAAAAATGGTATCAGATATATCACATCATTTGTCCAGGCTTGGAGAATGAATACAAACTAGTTTCTTCCAATAGTTTGCCAAAAATATTGATGGTGGCCTCTCATTAGTTGTAAGTTGCCACAAATGCCTTTACAGGGCTTTTTTCCACTTACATTCTGGAATTCAATAAGTTGAAATCACACTCTCATCAGCTGCAGCATTATTAAGAGCAGGGAGCAGCTATAAAAAGAGCTGTAGGGTGAATGTAATGTGCAAGCTCCAGAAGTTGTTATGGAAAGGTCAGGATGGCTGTAATGCAATCCACAGGGCATTACCTCAGACGGGCCCAATTTCACCATTCATCTCAGTGATGCAACACCAGACTCGTTTTAATGCTGATGTTGAGCATTTTGCTGGGGGATCACATTTACTGCAGTAATTTACTAATATTTTAGTTAGGTTACCTCACTGAGGAGACTATGACATAGACAAACAGCAGCAAAAGAAAAAAATATACAAAAATTTTAAACCAATTACTTCCAGATTATTTTACACTATCATCTCTAAGAGGGAGTCAAAATAAAAACCATCTCCTCTCCAGGACTACTAAAATCTTTCTTGGTACCAAGCACCAAAAGCTGAAGATTTTCCTCTCAAATACATTTTCATATTTCAGAATCAAACATATTCTCCCCATTTGCTACCAAAATTTGGTTTCTCTGCAACTTTGTCCAGAAGCTTCTGCCATCAACTGCCATCAGATGTAAAGGAATTCTATCTTGGTCTCAAAATCAGGAGTAGGCAATACAAACCTCAGTAGCATGTTAAAAGCTCAGAGATGAGGGCAGACAAAATACCAAAAGAAACAGAACAAATAGGACAACACAAAGTTAACAGGACTGAGGCACAAAGAGAAATTACAGGGCCTAATTTAAAATCTGTTATCCAGATCTGACCAGTAAAACAATTCTGTCAGAACAGTCTGACTTCAACGTGAAAAACCTCACAGATTTCTGGACTGTACCCCGGGAACAGTGGCTCATTATATTTATGAGCTCTGTGAAGGGCAGAAAAACAGTATTCTGTGTGCAGTTATATATTATATCATGTTTCTGGCTGGTCCTGAACAGATGCCTTATCACTGCAGAAACAGTGATTTATGGGACAGGGATAAACAAGCCTAGATATGCTGCCATCAAGGAGATTAAAAACTGGCATAGAAAACACTTCACATATTTTAGAAGAAATCTGCTTTATATAGATATATTCATGCCAAAAATTTCTGTTAAAAAAAAAAAAAGGTATTAAAAGCCAGGCAGGTTTGTTCCCTCCTACATTTAGGTATGGTTGGGGGATTTATTTCCTTTTTCCAACACTTATGCATCATATCACATGCTCTCAAATCGTTCTACTTCTCATTTTGCAGATGGGAAAGAGAGATAAAGAAAGTGCATTTATGTCACAGCAGGTTACTGCAAAAGAGCAATTAGAAATGAGGATTAACTATAGCTTCTGTTCCCACAGTAAGACACTGCTACCTGCCATGGTCATTGCTCTTAATTTGAAAGGAATCTGCTGCCCAGCATTAATATTTGCATATTTCATTTGAATAAAAACACATGTGCAAGAAAAAAAAGTAGTTAAATCTTAACAAATCCACATTTTGGAATTAATACTAGGCATTTAACAGTAAAATTTCAGTTAATAGAAGAGATGTAAGGAACTTTTACTGCTCTCTTTTTCTGCCCCATTTAGTCAAGCCTCAAATGTCTTTTCTCTAGAGGATTAGGAGTGAAAACCCAGAAATTCTTATTTTTCCCACTTCATGTTAGTGAGTAACATACCAAAAAATAAGTACTTTAAGGGTAATATTCTCTCAATACATACGATTTTTGCTGCAGACATGCTGCATGGCCCACACTGCCCATAACTGGACACCAGGTGTCATGAAACAGCCAAGTAGAGGAAAAAATGGATTGAAAGACCTATTTAAGAAAAAAAAAAGGAGAGAAACAGTTACTTGCTTTATAACTAGATACTATTACTCCAGAGGTCATATATCTGCTTATTCAGCTGTCTGTTAACTACAGGAGACATTGATAAACATTAAGAGGCTGGTCTGCTGCATCTAAAACTCACTTAAGTCAAGTATATGCAAATATCAGTCATAGTAGATATGTGGTGTGTTTTGGTTTTTTTTTTTCTTTTCCAAACTCTTGATCACAAGATAAGACAATAGTTACCTGTAAGCCACCATCTCACAATCTGGGGTTGGCCAATTCAAAATGGCAGCATGCTGTAAAATACAGAACCAAGAACATTGACTGTTAAATACAAACACTGAAAAAAGGAGAAAAGACTGTGATAAAATTCACCATCATTTCTGTACCAGCTGTTCAAGGAGAGATGTCCTCTGGCTACGACTCAATGTCCAGGCCTGCTCTCCTCGAGATATCAGGTGAGCAATAATCCCTGCTGCAAAGTAGCTGACTTCCACCTCCACACTGTGCAACAATTTACTGATGTGGTCTATGAAGTCCTTCCACATTAATTCAGAATGGAGCTCTTTAACTTCAGCTATGTTATTCTAGAAGGGGGAAATAAATAATAATTAAAAAAAAAGAGAATGTCAACAGAAGGAAGATGGTGTGAGGGAGATAAACATTAGCTTGAACTATATTGTGTGAGTAGACACAGATAATAAACACTCAGATGAGATCTCTGTACGTGCAGGTGACCACATGCCAAAATACTACTTTTGCTTTAGGAAATTCTTCCACTCTGTGCAGGAATTTGCTTTAAAATAAAGAGGTTTTTTTGTAAGTGATTTTATGCCATTAACATGTAGACAACACCAAGTCAAAGGCTATTTTTAACATTCTCAAGCTCAATTTCAAAAAAATTTCAGCAGTGCAAAATTCTGCATTTCACTGACTTTCAACCTACTTTTTACATTTGGACTCATGTGAAGCCTCATTCTCCTATCTTAAAACCTCTTTTTATTTACTGTAACCATCAATTTCAATATAATTTTTGAAGAAACATTGAACAGTCCAAAAACATGTCAATTGTGAATAATATACACTATAAAGATTAAAGAATGTAAAAAATATTAAGACATTAAAAATATTTTTTCCGATTAAGATAGGGTTAAGAAATCCCTTTCAAAATAAAATTTTAAAAGTATATATTTCAGACTTGGTTTTTTTTTCATCTCACCAGAAGTCCAAGAACTTTCTGTTGGATGGATGATTCAGAAGGAAAAGACTGTGGATAAAAGAAATAAACAAAAAGTGAGCATTTATGCTTATTATTGAAACAGCTTTAATTATAAACTTGCATTGATAATCCACCACCAAGCCCCCCTTCCTCACCTCTAAGACTCTCATGAAAAGTTCTAGCCCTTGGTTTTCAATAAAGTGCCGACATGTTGTTGGAGATTCATCTGTGAGGTTCCAAAGTGCACTCAATGTGAACTTGAGGGTGGTATCTACAAGATTCTGATTTGTTTTCTGTTTAACTATTTGTAGAAGTTGCTGGGGAAAAAAAAAAAATCAAAATATCAGCATATGTATTGACTCCTCTGCTTTTTCCTACACTAACTGGCAATGCATAGCTGTCACTTCTACACAGAGTAAAGATATACATGTTTAGAGTCAAACTACACAAAATAAAACAGCTATTAAACATTTTACCTCCCCTCTGAACATGGCTGCCTGCTAAAGGAATTCTTTTGTTTCCACAGTAATTACACGTGTAGGGCTATTACAGATGGCACAAAGCCATCCACAGAACTCAGGACCTTTACAGTACTATTTACTCCAAATATTCTCATTTTGAGCATCTTTCACTTTAAACAATGTTAAGTTTTTCCACTTCGGCTTACCTTCTAACCAATTTCCACATGAATACATGTTAATATGTTCTTAGAATTTTATTTCCTTATGTTTACTTTGTATCTTTAGGAATACTGCTAGTATGAAAAGCTGGAGAGGATGGGATGGCAGGAAAGCATCTGACTTACCCTAACAATGAAGAGTTCTGCACCAAGTTGAGCTGTTTGCTCTGTTGAAAGCTGGAAACAAACAAAAGCACATCAACTTTTTTTTTTAGACTTTAGAAATGTTACTCTATCATCTCAAAGCTTAATTCCATACCTTTGCAGCAAGAATGGAAATTATGGCTACAGCCATCCTTTGCATGTTTTGATCTTCATGATTACACAGCCACTGCATAACAAGTTTGGCTGCTTCAAACCTGGAAGTTAAAAATAAAATTAATTTTCATATGTCTTGTAAGTCTTAATAAAAGAAACATGTACATGAACAACATGGCTTCATAACCATGCAAAATAGAAAGACACAGTGAAATTGCAGGTGTTGCATGAGCCTCTGTCAGCTTTAAGTTGTTGGCTTAGTGTCTCTTACTTTTAATTATGTATCAAAGTGCATAGGAATTGCTCCCAAAGAAGGAAGAAACATTTGGCAGAATCTCCTAAAACATCAGACCATCACTTCAAAGTATTTGGACAAAATATTTGAGCAGAAAAATGTCTGTAAAAAGCAAGCCCAGAGAAATGCTGACTTCTGTTACATGGAATTAAGGATAGACCCATCCAGATGAAGTAAAAAAACTCTGTATAGCAAAGGATTTTTTCAGACCTATACTCAATGGTAGATATTTGGGTCAACAGGCCTAAAACAATATAGGCCAGATAACTTCAGCACACTGGAATGATTTAAACTGAGCAAAACTGGGGCCAGAAACAAAGCTTCTGAAGAAAAATATTCTGCAATGCTACAGCTCATTTCAACTGACATCTAAAACTTGCCTGTTAAATGGGACATCCTGAAGGATTCTGTCACTGCATAGTGAAAGAAGGCAATTCTTTTGCAGCTGTGAGAAATGAAAAATAATTGCTTCATTAGAAACACACAAATTTCAGAATACTTTCTTGCTATGAACGCATTTCCATGACGTCCCGGGATGTGGAGAAACCTTTTGTTAAGACCCCCAAGACAGAGAACGGCACAGAAACGGCACAGAAACGGCACAGAAACGGCACAGAAACGGCACAGAAACGGCACAGAAACGGCACAGAAACGGCACAGAAACGGCACAGAAAGCAGAGAAGCTCTGCCTTGTACCTGCTGATGGTTTGGGAAGTGCTCCATGGCCTTGAGCAGCAGGTGAGTGACGTCTGCCAGGAGCCGCACGGGCATCCCGGCCGCCAGGTCCTGCTTGGTGAGGTTGAAGACGCAGGCGCTCGCCGCCAGCTGCACGGGCAGGTTCAGGGGGTGGTTCCTCATGCCGATCACCACCAGCTGCAGCACAACAGTTGGGCCCACGTTAGCTGCTCACACATTTGCACACAGAGCCCGAGAACAATCTGCCTCCTCCTCGAGGCCACAACAATGACTCACAGCACCCAATTCCTGCCTCTCTTATACTTGAGTGAGAAATCCATCTGGTGTGATTTTAATTCTCAAGGCATAACATTTCCTTCTGCTCAGTGATTCAAAGCTGGCAACTTCTACTGCTGCAAGTCCTTTTGCACAGCTTGTATGTAGCAATCTCTCAAAGAAGAGGCTGCACAGATTGCAAGAAATTCCTAGAAAGAGCCAGGCTGGGATAAAATCACCAAACCCTTTCAGAGGTGAATGAAGCAGGACAGTTTCTGAAGTGCAATGATAATGATGCAGTGCTTTGTTTGGTGATGAGCCATCTCGAACCACAGCCTGAGCTGCTAGCTCAGGACAGATTTTTTGCAGCTTCTTCCTGAATGATGTTTTTGCTTATGTATGTAGATTGTGATCTCACCTAATAAACACCTAATAATATTTTTCTTGTTAATAATTGACTGGAAAAGACTTTTTGGTATTGATGCCAGCAAATTTAAGGCCACTTGTTCAACATTAAAGAGGATAAGAAAAATAAAAACCAACTGGTGCCTCTTTTTAGGATCCCTACAAAACTTAGACCATCTCTGGTGTTCTAGACATGGAAAGCCAATGCCTAGAATGAATTCCTAAGGAAGTTTCTGGGCTCCAGGTTACAGCCCCATACAGAACACTAACATTATCCATTCATCCATTACCATACTGGAGGGTGACAGTAGAGAAACTGTCACTGAATTCTTTCCTTTTTATTACTGTTTTGTGAGCATCAGCAGAAGGCACTGCTGTGTCTGGTGAATAAGAGTAGACAGAACTTTGATTAGAACACAAACAGATATGATCTAATGACAGAATTCAGCATCTGAAGAATATTTCATCTCCTATTCAAAGTTATGTGAAAAAATTAATTTACATGCTACTAAATTTAGATAATTTAGTACAGAACAATTTTACCTAACATAAAACACTACAGGGCATCTTCTACATCACTCTTGTTTAAACAGTTCTTTATTTTTATTTAACATTACAATTTTAATTTTAAAAAACACAACCAAAAAGGTAAAAGCTTATAAACTACTTGTACCAGGGTTTTGGATATGAGCTCAGGAAGAACACATGACAACCATCAAAACTATTATTTTACCTTTAAAATTTCAGGCTTAGTTTTTTCCATTACATGTGTCAGGCTGAATAAATGGAAGAGTGCTTCTCTCACAAAGAAGGCCCGTTCACTGTAACGCTTCAGTGCTTCTGAAATCTGAGTTTCATTTGCTTCTCCTGACACCTGTGAACACAGAAATAATCTTTAGTTCAAGATGTCAACATTTTACTTTCAAAGTTTCGTTCTCAAAAAATGCAAAGCTGCAGTTTCAAAGGCAGTGATTTGGCAGAGTCCTTCAGTAAGCAAATGATTGCTGGCCTGCTCTAGTTTCCATTTAATGATATTTTCTCTGTTTAAAATTGTAAGTTGTATAACTAAGATGGTTTGTTCCTCAGTCCTACTATTTAATGAATCATTGCTGCAATCATTGTTTTTTAAAATTCTTAGGGCAGCATGCAGAGCTTCTACTTAAAATGGCACATACATAAAAAGCAAAATATTAATATATAGTGTCACATTCTCTGCATCCTGTATTGTATACAGCCATACTTCTTGAAACTTCTGAGATCAGGAATATAATACAGCCTTGAGAGAACTGATAGCATCTTGGATTTTGTTTTATATTCTCTACTGATTTGAACAGGGCAACCATGTTTACTGACATGTTGTACAGACAATTGTACCCTACATGAAAAATTTCCACTAGGTTTCATGTTCTCAACAGTAATATCTGCCCAATGTTCATAATCAAATTTCACAGGGCTGCCGTAAAGACAGTAATATTTTACCTCTGCTGTTTCCATGAGTTCTGTGTCTTGTTTATTCTTTAGCAGTATCTAGTCTAAGCAGTTAATATTTCAATAGAGTTACTAATGAATTTAGTCACAAAAAAAGGAAATAAAACCAATCATAGCCTACAGTCACTTCTTGACAACTATGCCTTAAAAAAAAAAAAAATGCAAACTGCATTTTGCTAACCACAATGCCACTAGTCCATTGTGACTTTTACATTACCAGAGCCTTCTTCCTTCCTGCCTTTTCACAGCACAGACAGCTCTATGAAGCAAATATTCTGAACACCAAGGATTACATTGTATTATTTTATACCAACATGAGGTAAAACCTCCTGATGCTGGATATCACCACACCAAAGGGGAACTTGCTTTCTCCAGCTACACATTTCAACACTCAGACACTTCACTATCAACTGTGACAACTAAGTACTCAAGAGACCTGGCCCCTAAGAATTGTCATATGTTTCAGGGGAAAAAAAACTACAAAACTGTGTAGCTGTATTACTCCACTTGCCTATAACAAGACCATTCTGAATTTTAAAACTGAAGTGGAAAACTAAACTTGCACAGGAGACTAAACTATGGACACATTGGGCTCTCTTCCTCATTCCTTCTGCAGCTTCCATCATCCTCAAGACACTGCAGAAAAGAAAACTCAGTGTCAATGACCACTGACATGTCTAAAACATCTTTGTTTTTAATTAATTCTGACCTACTCATTCTCTAATAACTGCATCCAGATTCTACAAAACAAGGAATGATGTCCTGTTGCCTGGCTATAAAAGATAAATGCACCCAGAAAACATCATCACATCCTAAGGGGCTAAGTAATTGAGGATTTTCAATTGAGTAATTGAAAGAAGAGGAAGTCTTTCCTCCTAAGTTATTGCTTCTTAGGTGTTGTATTCATCACCAGAAGACCTTTCAAGATGGGTAGAAATATTGGAAGAGAAAATAGCAGTGGTGATGGAGCATAACAGCAGCTGAGTTACTCAGCTTATTTTATCTGCTGTGTTAATCATGAACTGCTCAAAGTTTATGCAAATTCTACCTCCACCCCTTACACATTGCTGACTTATGCCAGATACTGCCTGGAATGCAGAGAATATTATCCCACTAAGTGAGTTCAGACCAGACAAAGTTCAGCTCTCTTAAATATGGTCAATCAGGATCTAAGGTTCACTGAAAAGGCACAGAAAACAGATACCTCTTACAAAGGTGTAGATATATATATGGTATTACTTAAATTTAGCAGTTTGTGTCCAAATTAAGTAGGAAGTTGACCTAAAGACAGTAATTAAAATTAACAGTTTAAAAAAAATGAACTTGCAGCCTCCTACTGAAACACACACATACATTTGTTACAAATTATTAGCTCTATTTTCCCTCACATTATATTTTTTCAGTGAAATTAATTGCCCCACTTAACCTTCAGGTTTCCTTCTCCTGTTAGGAACTCTGAGTAGCCGGCGTCAGTAGCCAGCAGTCCCACAAACTGCATTGTGGGCCGCTGCAGAACGAATGCCTGTACAGCTTTATCTGTGACATGCTTTCTTCCAGAAATGTCCAAAGACACAAGGTTAGGCAAGATATCTCTCTGTTCCAGTAAACGAAGAGCTATGTCCGATGTGAACTGTTTGTCATCTGAAATATCAAGGTGATTCAGGTATTTTAGTTCTCTTATAACATCCAGAATCTGGGTTGTGGTCATTTTCAAGCATTTCAGGTGGTGCATGGTCAAAGACTTGAGGCGGTCTTTGCAGGTGAGGAGTGCTGTTATGTCAGTGACAGAGGTGTTGGATATATCCAGACTTTCCAACCTGGGAAGTGAAGCAACATCTGCCAAGTCCTCGTTGTAGAAGAGCACGTTGGTGATGCTCAGGGCGCGGAGCCCGGCCAGCTGACTGAAACACCTCTCGTAAGGGTCTTCCAGAGAAAGAGTCAGCGAGTTCAGCACCAGGCACTGCAGATTCTGCTGGATCCACTTATTGCTGCCCAGTCCACTGATAATGTCTGTGATTGTTATATCTGCATTCACCCCCGTGGCATCCAGCTCCACCAGCTTGTGATGGCAGAAGGCTTTGCGGAAAGCCACGGCGGAGATTTTGGCTTTGCGGATGCAGGCGCGCTTCAAGCGCATCTGGTTGCCTCGGAAGATGCCCACGGTGCCATCGTTCAGAAGCCCTGTGGGAAAAACAGCATCAGTGCTTGGCTGCAGTGTTACACAACACCACTGTGACATTAACAACCCAAAGGGTACAAAGTGCTGGCAGAGAAAATTAATCACAAAGTAGTTTGCCTTGGATCATTACGCCACTGATCCCAAAATCTTACATTTGAGATTCCGCTTTGAAGATTACGGTGTCGTGTTTGGAAAATTCCAGGTTTAAGAATAGGACAGATAAATAAGAAGCAGTAAATGCACGTTACCTGTTTGGTTCAGAAAATGGAACACACAATAAATAAAATATGGGTATGATTCAAAAACAATCAGACTGCTGCCCTCATTTGCTCTATTTTTCTCACTGAACTGGTTAGAAGTGTGTTAAAAACAGAATTTCAAAACTTCTGAGTGGAATTCTCCTCTGGCCACAGTTCCATGAACCTCAAGATTGCACCACCTATCAATGACCTGTTCTCATCTTGCCTTAACTACATAATCTAGCATTTGACTGAATTCATAAGTATGATCAATACTAAATTAAGCTAATTAAATTCTATATGAAGAAGGTAGGAGTGTTGCTCAGAAACAAGTTGAATGTGAGAAAAAACCTAAAGAAGTGTTTCAAAGAATAGAAGGAGGAGGGCACGGAAAGGGTGGGAAGGAGAAAAAGACCTCAATGAAAAAAAAGAAAAAGCAACAATCTTGTTCAGTATCTTTCTACTCTGTAGAAAGAATGCATCAGTAGCCTTTTCTTGCAAGACACTGGCAACATCCTAACTGAAACAATACATTGAGTTCCCTGCATGGAATTACCAAAAATGCATTGAATATACAAATACGAAATCTTAGTGTCTTATCAACAGAAGGATTACAAAAAGCCATGTGCTACACAAGCATCCACACAAAAGGAGTAGGAAGAACATGTCCCAATTTTGCTCCTACAGGGTGATAAATGTCAACACTCCTAGCTTTTAATCTCCTATCTTCACACATACATCACAAAGAAAATGAAATAAAAATGCAATATATTTGAATAACATAATTGCCACTATGGTTTGGATTTAAGTCATGGGCTAGTAATTGCCTCAGTGACAAAGGCAAATTAATATAAAGATTTGCAGACCTTTCCAAGGAGAAAATGCTTCAAGCCTTTCTGACCAAGTAGTCAGGGGACTATTTTCCTCTTTTGCAGGGAAAGCAAAAATATGGGATGAAACAACTGGTATGGACCAGAAAAAAGCAAAAGCAATAAATGTAATTATTGTTTGGTTAAAGTACCACTAAATGACTTCTTCATCTTTGCTTATCTCTTAATTTAAGGCTCTCTCCCTGGCCTACTTTGGCCACACCATGTTTACCTGCCACACACCTTTTTCTATCCTACATTCTTTGTGTTTGTGACATTTTGGTGTCTGGGAGTGTCTTCACCATTGCCAGCACTGGTAATAAGTTTCTCGTAATTCACTTTCCTTGAATCTGATTTCTTGGGACTACTCTAAATAATTCCTTATCAGAAAGTAGTGTGTATTAAAGATTACCTTTTTTTCTTTGAGCTTGTCCTTTTTAGGACCATTCCTTTTGCTACTTCTGACCAGAACAACTTGAGAAAACCAGAACAGCAGTACTTGCCCAGTAAGACTCAAATAAAATTAGCACCTATAGGATAGGATGTTTGATCTGTTTACAGTAATTTTTCTAGTGTCATATCTCACTTTTTAACAAAAGTCCCCAGGATCTCAAGGAATGGGTCTCTTTTCTCTAACACAACTTATACCTTTACTTTTCATGATAAGAAGTTTTATTACACAAATTTTCATGCTTAAAGCAAGCAAACAAGAGGGCAGCCCTCTCCTCAGAGACATGCTGACAGAGAACCAGTAAGCCAGAACACAAAATGTAGGAGTACCAGAAGATGTTTATACCACTCTAACACTTTGAAACAAATTATTCCATGTCAATAGAAGTGTTGAGAGATGAGAAACTGTTTTAATGAATCTCGAGGTTATTTTCTAGCTTAATCACAGGGGCACACAATAAAAAAAAAATCAGTTAAATGCACTTCAAGAGGTATTGTTGCTAGTAGTAGAATCTTTTTTTTTCTGAAGTGATTGAAAGAAGATTGAAGAATGTTCAAATATAGGAATATTAAAATCATAAACCAAGACAAAGAACTTTCTATTTAGATCTATGTGGCAATGCAAAGCTCAGCTGAAGCTGTGTAAAGCAAAAATAACAAAAATTCTCTATTAAGGGATTACAGAACACAGTTTTAACAGCTGCAGCAGCAGATTCTACTAGAAAATACAGCAGAACTGCAATGTCACATTCCAGTGAAATATTTTCACCACTGACCCACAAATGATTGCTTTTACCATGAAATGCCATCGTCTGCAGCAGTCGATCAGCCACTTCTTGAGGGAACATTCCTGGCTCCTGCAAGCAAAATGTTCCATCTTGCCTTTCTGTGCAGAACTTCTCTAGGTTGGCAGTCAGGAAATTCAAACAGATATCAAGTAAAGAATATGGAGAAGCTTCCTCCTGTCATATGCAAAACACAGTGAAACAAAGGAGATATAGTCAAGCCACTCTTTCTATAAACCTTCCATTACTCTATAATGTCTTTTTTGTTAGTCTAGCAAATATTACAAGAGGAGATGTCTCCCTCAGAGCCACACAAAGTCAGGACACACAATAAACAATTGGCCAAACTGATGGGAGCCTCCTTCCCCAGGCACTCCCAGAACCACATCCAGTCATGCCTGCTGGGCTTTGAACCCTACTTGTGTTCCCAGAGGAAGAAAAAGCAATTGCTGAAAAATAATTTTAATTTATGACATCTACTGGGAATTAGTCAATCAAGACAGACTGAAAGAAGATATAAATATCAAATTATACTTCTGGATTTAAAATATTTCTTTTAATCTTTCATTTAAGTCAATGCATATTAGAGGTCTACCACTAACCTACATAAGAAATGCAGATACTGCAGATAAAATGCATATATAGGAGCAATTTTTGATACTGAAAAGGGCAGCTAGAATTTCTTTTTCACATCAAAAAAAGGAAACCTAAAAAGAACTGGTTTACTTTCAAATCTTGTGCAGCAATAAACTAACATCTATTACAATAATCCTTTTCCTCTTTTCAGGTGCTCTGCACCTGGAAATCATCTATAGCAGAAGTCTGGGTACAAAGGACAAGGCAGAATATAAACTTGATATTTTCCCCAGAGTTTGAGATTGTACACTGATACGTGAAAACCTCAAAGGGTTTTTTTTATTCCATGTCTAATAATAACCTACTGTTTTCAGCCACAGATTAATCAACATAAAGAATGACTCTCAGCACTGTGAATCATCCCCAGCACCACACAAAAGAAGGCTGAGTGACTGGTACATACTCCCCCAGACAATATTGAAAATAACAGCATCAACTCTTGCCAGATCTCATCTGTAGGAAAAATAGTAGCTTCCCTTTCATATGGAAAGTTCTGGATAATTTCACCTTTCTCAGCTCATTTAACTTCTGTTGCTTTGCTTGCTTAATATGCTGATCACAGGAGTACTGAAATATGTAAAAGGTTATAGAGAAGAAATATAAATAAGCTTACAGAGATAAGTCTTCTAAAATAAGGTACACATATTTGAGGACTGGGAGGTACCACATTAGGGCAAAGATGGAATAGAGTCTATCTTTAACGAATCATGTATTGACAAAAATTAGAGACTGCAGTTGAATAGCGCCTGAAGATTTAAGTACAGGCTTGGGAAAGAAAATCTCCAAATTACTCAAATGCAAGCTCTTTCTGCAGCTTTTGACATGCAACTTTCATTCCTCTAACTCAGTTTTGCTAAGTGCTTACGTTTCATTATTTTTTTAAGCTATATTATTACATTGTATTGTTATAAACAGGAGTTACTTTGAGATGCAACTTGCTCCCATACCAGAAAATGGCAATTTTGGCTGCCTCCAATCTTAAACTGATAAGAAAATGAAGGACAGAATTTGGAATTGTGAATGCCTTTTGTTTCTTTTTGCTTCTTTGTAATGTGCAGTGATGTCTGATTATTTTAAAATAGCACATTTTTACGAGATGGGAAAATTTCCTTTTAAACTTGAAATCAATACATATACTCAGAACCTCTATGACAGCTGCTGAATCAAACAAAAATCAGAATCTTTACTCAAAGGTGTATGAAAATCATTCCCACTGAAGCAAAGACATCCACATCTCCATTAGATCCTGTGTTTCTAATTTGATGCTCAAAGATGACAAAACCAGAATAGTGGCTCTCTCCATTCCTCCTGGAACTGTTCCTTCCCGCCTGCCAGAAAACTGAAACACTTTCATGTATCAGTGAACAAACTCCAATGAGAATTTTTAGCCCTGTAGATAGGCCACTGGCATATGACTCAGAAAACTATTTTTTCAACCAGTACCTCTGAGTGGCCAATCTGCCCTTTGGAAATGCAAGTTTAGTTTTTATATAATCCCTCTGGAAGTTCATGCAGGGCATCTCCATATAATCAAGGAAAAAAAACCACAAGCAGGGATCAATTACACTTGAAAACAACACAGTTCTGTTTTTATTAACTCCACTCATTCCCATTATAGGAGACATTTGTAATATTTCTTCAGTTTGCTGCCAAAAGGCTGAGGAAAAATCCCCACCAAAGGCTCCTGAGGTAAGCTGGGCAGACAGGCAAAATGTTTTTATCTGTACCTAATAAAGTCCTCTGACAAGCATCCTATAAACAATTTCCTAGACTGTCTGCTACTGAAATAGAACAGTTCATGTGAGCTGGAGGCATTCCTTTTCTAACTCCTCTATACTTCAAGACAATATTGCCCAGTTAAAGTTGTATTTAAGCACTTACAAGGCCAGAATTTAAGTGGTTCCTTTTTCTAGCTGTGCTTTTGAATGTCAGGTTGAAGATAAACCTGGTATTTGTTTTCACTTTCTGTCTAATGAGACACTATAAATGTATGTTAGCCATAGCAGAGCATTTAAATTTTACATTTTTTTAATTTACAAAACATCACCCAGCATTTTTTGAGTACATCTTCCATTATGCTATTTTACTTTTTCACAGTCATCTTAATTATCTGATACTTCAATTAACCTCACAGTTTCTTTAATTGCATCAAATTAATCGAGTAGCCAGGAAACAAATACAAAAATTAATTCCCCAAACCACAGAATTATGCATTACATGATACAAGTTGGGTTGCCTTCATTAACTAAAATATATATTATGAGAGCAATGTGACACATCTAAAACCCGGCTAGCTTATGGAATAGCATAAAAAGTAGAATAATTGCATTCAGATGGGCTTCTAAAGGCTTGTTTAAATTAATTCTTTTTCTTAAATAACTTTTTAAATACTCAATATAATCAAGGCAAACCAAAAGTGTGCAGGGGGATGGGGTAAACTGCCTGGTTACTGGCCTCTAACAGTAATCCAATCCAGTGGTGAACTGAAATGCAAAACCTGCTTCAACTTGATGTTACCAGTTCAGCTTCGAGCTCATGCCAGGGCAGTTGGAAAAGTTCTCTCAAAGAACATTATCCTCCATATTCTCTTTTGAAAGTTCCAGGAATCAGCTTTAAATACCACTAGAATATATTCAACACATATTTCAAAGTGCAGTTAAAAAGCAAGAAGAGCTTAAGGGGACACATTAAGCACCAGGAATAAGTTAGAGAGTCTTAAGTCAAACATTATAAACCCAGATTAACTGGCTGAGTGTGAGTATCAAAACAAAAATCTGTTCCTTTGAGGAAGCATCACAGGCAAGTTCCTGCTTATATAACAATACCTACAGAAAAATAAGAGAGAGATATAACTGCTGTTTTCTGTCAGCCATTACAATCTACCTTTGAGAAAAAAAAAAAATCCACTGCTGTGGAACTACAGGGGTTGTGATCCTACCAACTCCAGTCTGACAGATTCAGTTCCTATGGGCTCTGTCTCTCAGACTCATTAAAAATCAATTTTTTTTCCCCATTGGTAGTGTTTTGTTTTGGCTTGTTCGTTTTCCCCCTCAATAAACCCACATGTGACACCGAAAGACAAATAATTTCATCTCTAACAGAACCATGTCTGTGATGTGCTCCCCAGGTTTTACACCCAACTGCAGACTCAGTATGACAAACCCCAAACAGGCAAAGTCTCTGTAAGCCAGGCCCACCTGCTTTTCCCTCTCTGATGTCTCAAAGGACGAGATGGATACAGGATTAGGGACTTTTCAATTTGTACTGGTCATTGTCATTTCTCTCAGAACATTAACAGGAAAATAAGAGGTAATTTACAGCCTCAGTCTTTGGCGTTGAGTGTACCATGTTTTCCATCTGTTTTCCACCTCTCCACAGCCCCAAAACTTTACTTACTTTCTTAAAATGGACATTCTTAAAACAATTAAGAAATAGCAACTCAAGCAACAGCCATCAAAATTCTTCTGACTGCTAATAAAGGAAAAGCAGTGAAAAATAAAGTTTCATGATTTATGCTACTAAGAAAGCCTTATGATTATCCTATTTAAATTAAGTTCAATGGAATTAAACAGAAGTAGGTGATTTATTAGCAAGACTCAAGGAAGGATTATGCTCAAAACTCCAGTTTAACGTTAACTATTCTGGCACAATAAGTGGGAACATACTGATTAAAGCTGCTACTGATCAGCCGCGATCACTGGAAGCCTAAAATTAAATAGTGCCCCATTAGAATGGCATAGTAAGGCCACTTATTTCAAGATTAGTATCAAAAACTTCAGATATGAGTTCATCAGTTAGAAATGATAAAGAGTGGAACCAGAGTGGTGTGCTGAACCACAAAAAACCAGGGTGAAGCAGTCAAAGGTGGTGCCAGGAGAAGCACAAAAAAAAAAAAAAAAAGGAAAGATTAAGTCACTCTCGAGACACTCAGGAGATTTCACAGGGCTATTCATGTTAACAGACGCCTGCACCATTTCAGTTTAAAGGTAATAGATACTAGAATGCTCCGGGGAGGAAAAGCACATTGGGAATAGGACATAAACCCAGCTTTTCTTAGTCTAGAAGATCAAAAGGTGAGAGATACAAATGCTACCCATAAATAAATACAACACAATGAATATAAACTATAGACGGGAAAAAGCCATTAAGGAGAAGCACACTGCGAGCACAGCAAAGGTACATAGAAATGAACTGCAAGTTTCGCCATAAATTTAGGCATCGCTACATACTTAAACAATGAAATTCTACCCTAGATCACTGATTGATTAGAAAAGCAGTTACAAAATGTACCTACTTCAATAACAATGACACGTAACTTCATTATGGGGATTGACTGAAATTAGTCTTTTAACGACAAAGGATGAGACTAGATTGCCAAGAAGCTCCTGCTAGTCCTTGAAAAGCAAATATGCACACTCATGTCTGGAGCAGAGGAGCAATCCAAGCAGCTCCCATGCGCTCTGCTCCGACCTGTCTGGAGCAGGGAAAGGCAGCTCCTTCCTTTGGCAGCTCCGCGCTGGAACAGCTCAGCGAGGCCCACGCACCGTGCCTTGGCACGGCTTCCTCCACACAGACCCTGGACAAAGCAATTCCCAGTGGGAAGGTGCTGCCGGGGCAGGCAGGAGGCACAGGGGGCTGGGCTGGACTGGGCTGTGCCCTCACGCCGGCCGGCCGGGGAGCTCTGCCCCGCTCGGCCCGGCACGGAGCTCTGAGGGGCCGGTCGGGCCGGGCCGGCCGTCATCGCCCTCCCGGCGCCCTGGGGACACCGGGGCGCACCGAGCCGGGATCGAGCCTCCCTCTCTGCCGTCTGCCGGGTTCCGAGCGCCCTTTTACATAACGGGCGGCAGCGCCGCGGTTACACAACGAACGGCAGCGCTGCCCCGGCCCGGCCGCGGTGCCGGCGGGAGAGAGGGGAGGGGGCCCAGCCTGAGCCCCTCAGCCGGGCTTGCGCCGCCGCCATGGCGGCCCCTTTCCCGGGGTCACCTCCGCTACCTGCACCGGGTCCGGTACCCCGGGGCTGCAGGCGAACAGCTCCCCTTCCCTTCCCCTTCCGCCTCCCTCCTTCCCTGCCCGCCACCGCCACCCCTTCACGGCCCCCTCACCATGGCAGCGCTGGGTGCTGCCGGCGAGCGCCCAGCCAGCCGGTCCCGTCGCTGGGCTCCTTCTCTTTTCGCTTTTTTCCCTTTCCCTCCCTCCCTTCCCCCGTGTTTACCCCCACTCCCCCGACCTGGAAGTGAATGGTGCCTCAAGCGGCCGGGAACCCGCCTCCCTTAAAGGGGCTGCGCCGGCACAGGTTCGTGCCGTGCTGCGGGAGCGGAGCCTCAACACTCGCGTGTAAGGCTCCAGGTGTGGGGAGAAGGGGCCATGGCGCAGCAAAGCGCATCGGCCTCTCTTGTTACGAGTGTGTGGGACCTTTTCTTCGGCCTGGTTGCTCCGGTAGTGGAGCCAGGACCCGGAAACTGCGCGGCGCCGGTGAGCGCCCGGCTGGAGCAGGTGAGCAGCAGCCCTGGGAACCTCCCACAGCCATGAACTGGCGTCAGCTTCACCCTTCGTGCTCTCAAGCCTCTGCAGTTTCAGCGTTTCCTGCACAAACTGGTTTGTTCTGGTAATATGAATAATAACCTGCGCCAGTACAATAGGTTTTGCCACCTATTTTGGAGGTGAGATTTGCTGTAAGCATAAACCATTCCGTACAAAGTAATTTCAGGTTTCAGATAACAGTAGTAGTGAAGAAAACCTGTCTCTCAACCGATACATACATTGTACTGTTGGTCAAGAGAATACAGTTATTTCTTGTTTCAGGATACAAAGTAAAGAGTGATACAAATGCCCCATCCAAATAAAATTAGTTAGAATATAGAATTTATGTAAAAGAATTGCTGATTCTACATACAGAAGCTTTGAATAACTGTTGTTTGCAAACCAGCAAGACGCATAAATATTAAGGAACAATTGCTAAAATTATTTATGTTTCTGTCTTTACAAGATGGCAAAAGATCGTATGAATACTATTAAACACAGTTTTACCAGTTTAAGGACTGCATAACAAAGGTCAGTTACAGTTCCAATTCTTTCGAGTTGGCTGCTGACATAGAGAAAATAAATTACATGCTCAGAATCTGACAAGCACAGAATTAAGAATCTTCGTGTTCTGAATTTAATAACTTAAAAACCTAATCTGCTTAAAAGAAACAACTTATATAATTATGGACATAGATATTAGCTTAGATAAGGAAGCAGCTCATACTATTATTCTTAGTCCATTATGTGTTTCTTCCACTTCATAATGTCTTTGCAAGATTCCAGGCTATTCTTCCAATGTCTTTTAAATTCATTGATTCACTCTGATCTATCACCAGATGTCTTGTTTCCCAAATTTATGATAGGAACTGGGCTCAGACAGTGAAAACTTACAGCGGTAGACTGACCCCCTGCTCCCAGTGCCTGTTCTTGGCCTGCCTCACTGTACTCAGGAATCCTCTCCACTCCTGCTAGGGAGCAGCCATATGGTTGTGTTGGCACAGGCTCAACATCAGCATCAGAAACTGTAAAGACAAAATCCCAACAAGGACTTAAACTAATAAACTCAAGTAATTTATACTGAGTCTGTGCAAACTGAAATGTTTTTCAAAGCTGGATTTCCAGAGGAACAGTATTGCTGATACAAAAGCAGTTCACCTTCTAAAGGCCGCATCCAGAGTAGAGATTCACACAAACATTCTCACATTGCAGCCAGCACTGGCCAAACAATGTGTATCTTCTTCCTGCACTCTCACACACATGGGAGTGGGTTTTGGTCAATACATATTGAAAACAAGACTTTAGCTGTATATGGAAAATGTGTTTTAACTTCAAGCCAAATTTTTAACAGTCTGAAAAGTTTTAAGGGGATCCTTTAGAAGCTGTAACTGGTGTTTCAACTATGTACCAGGCAGAGTTTGCTGCCAGTCCAGCTGGCGATGGTTGGTCACAATTAGCTCAAGCCTTTGATAAAGGCTAAGGCTTCTTCCTATGGGAGACTGCACAGGATTTAACTGGAGTTTTTTTAATACCAAAAATTCGACAAGCCAGTGTTACCCTACTGAAATAATTTGGGATAAAGCATTGCAAATATTGCAAATATTATTTGAAATTTATTTTAACTCAAACTCAGGTTAATTTTAAGCAATTCATCGCACAGATTTCTAGTGTCCTACTTTACTCACAGAAAATTCAGTTTGTGCTCAGAATTGCTGGAGCTGGATAGTGTGCCATTTTTGTATCAGTATTCTATTATAATATTTGGGTTAAATTAATCCATAATGTGGGTACCTATCCCCGGAAGTGCTCAAGGCCAGGTCAGATGAGGTTTTGAGCAACCTGTGGAAGGTGTCCCTGCCCATGGCAGGGGGATGGAATGAGATGGTATTTAAGGTCCCTTCCCACTCAAACCATTCTGTGATTCTCAGATCACTGGAGAACCAGGGTTCATTGTGTGCTAAATGTTTACCAGTCTCTGGGTGCTTCCAGTGCCCCTGGCACTGCCTGCTCAGTGCAGGTTCCAGTACTTCAAAAAGCACCTGTGAGAGCTTTTGTGGTACCATAGAAGGGAGTGGTGGCTGAGAGCAGTGCCTCACAGCAGCACCCCTGTCCTAAAACGGATTTGGAAAATATGGACTGTTAATCCAGACAAAAGCGTGCAGGAGGCAGACTGAGGAATGGGGAAAGCAGCCCTGCTCCTAGGCCACACAGAGCGCAATTAATGTCCTGTCATGTCTCAGTTTATGGGTTGTGCTGAGGCAGACCTCGGGAATACTCTGAAAGTAAAATTCTAACAGTGTGTTATCGCTTGAAACTGCTGATCCGTCAGAGTTCCCGGTGACCACGGGGCGGAGCCGCGCTGCTCGCCAGCGCAAGGGGAAACTATAATGACAGGAGCTGTAAGGAAAAGGTGCGCCACGAGAGGCTGGGGAACAGGCGGAGAGAGAAGCCACAGGAGGGGCAGGAAAAACGGGCGGGGAAGGGGCGGCCCGAGCGGGCCGAGGCGGGGCCGGGTGCAGGTAGAGGCGGGGCCGGGCCCGGGCAGAGGCGGGGTCGGGTGAGGGCGGTCGGAGCGGACAGAGGCGGGGCCGAGGCCGGGCCGGGTACAGGCAGAGGCGGGGCCGAGGCGGGGCCGGGTACAGGCAGAGGCGGGGCCGAGGCGGGGCCGAGGCGGGGCCGGGTGCAGGCAGAGGCGGGGCCGGGGCCGGGCAGAGGCGGGGCCGGGTGCGGGCGGTCGGAGAGGACAGAGGCGGGGCCGGGTGCCGGTAGAGGCGGGGCCGAGGCGGGGCCGGGTGCGGGCGGTCGGAGCGGGCGGGGGAAGGGGCGGTCCCGCGGGGGCGGTCCCGAATCGAACGCTCGGCGCTCGCGGGAGCCGCAGCCCCGATCACGGCGTGACCCAGCGCGGCCATGGCCGGCTTCATCAACTTCGCGGACGAGGAGGAGGTGCGGGCGTACCTGGAGAACCTGCACGTGGAGTACAGCTACCAGTGCTTCAAGGAGAAGGATCCGGACGGTAAGGCCCCGCCGCCGTCCCCCGGCCGCCGCCGCGGAGCCCTCGGAGGCTCAGCCCCTGTCCGTGCCTTGCAGGCTGCCAGCGCTTCGCCGATTACCTGGATGCTGTGAAGAAGGACTTCGTGGCGGCGGCGCGGGTGCTCCGCGACAACTGCGAGGTGCACGGGCACAGCGAGAGCTGCTACAAACTGGGAGCCTACCAGGCCCTCGGCAAAGGTGGGCAGGGCGGTTCTGGCGCTCGGGTGGCAGGGGACTCCACCTCCTCCCTGTTCCGATACCTGGCCACCTTCACATCTGACCTTGAAGGAGCAACCACTTGTCCCGCCCCTTTCATTGTCACCTCCTGAAAGCTGAGGGAGGATGGAAAAGCTAAAATTGCTTCCTTCTGAAAAATCAGCTGTATGTTAACTGTGTCATTTTTTTTTATAATTACATCCGTTTAACAGGTAAGTACAGCCAGTGCTCAGTGTTGCTGCATGTTCAGTTCATAACATTTCTCTTGTCAGACTATTCTCAGTGAAAGTAAGAAAGAAACTCTCAGACTAGTAACATGCATACCTAAGTAGTCTCCAAGTCTGTTTAAAATGCATTTGCTGGCACAGTAATGGAAAGCATTTAAATTAGACATCTTCCAAATAACAGTACTAGTAAGGAACAATATTTTTTCTGTAGTTCCAAACTAGTAACTATGTTGGTGTAGGTATACTGGCAAAATAGTTTTTGCCTAGTGTAAGATATTAAATCCATGGATGTAGTTATGGAAGGAGTATTTTGTGGGTCTGGGTTATTTTTTGGTTACTGGTGGTGTTGTGATTACTGGTGAGTAGAGGTGAGTTTTCTAAGTCAAAGACATTGCAAAATGTTTCTCACTGAGACAACAGTAATGTCTGTGAAGTCTTAAGTGTTGACTGTAGTATCTAAAGTGATGGATGCTGTATTTCCAGTGGGAAGCATCTTGCAAACCAGAAAGCTCCCAGCTTTTTTAACATGTCCTCACAGTAATGTTTTGGTTCTTGGCTGACAGGTGGACTCAACCCAGATTTGAAAGCTGCCTACAAATCTTTCGTGAAGTCATGTGAGAAAGGTGGGAAGAAGTCAGCCAATGCCTGTCACAGCGCTGGGCTGCTGGCCCAGGACGGCAGAGCCAACAACGATCAGCCTGACCCTGTTGTCGCTAGAGACTACTACACAAAAGCCTGTGATGGCAATTTTGCTCCCAGCTGCTTCAACCTGAGTGTGATATACCTGCAGGGAGCACCTGGGGTCCCCAAGGACATGAGCCGTGCCTTGAAGTACTCGCTGAAAGGCTGTGAGCTGGGCCACGTGTGGGCTTGTGCCAACGCCAGCCGCATGTACAAACTGGGAGATGGCGTTGAGAAGAATGATGCTAAGGCAGAGGATCTGAAAAACAGGGCAAAACAGTTGCATAAAGAACAGAAAGAAGCTGCAAGTTCTCTAACATTTGGGGAGTAAAACTGGCAGTTGCAGGTATTAGGACTGCGGTTTTTAAATGGCAAGTGAACTTGTTATTTAAACTGTGAGCGTACAGTTTTCATTTAAATAAATATCCTGTATTTGGATATGCAAATAAAATTATATTTTTGTGTATACAACAAATTACTATCTCTGCTGTGCCTTTCTGTGGGTTTGAACACACAAGTTCTTAAGTGTGTTTTGCTTATATCCTTCCCTTCTTTTTAAGGAAGGCAAAAACTTGTGGTCTTTTGGGAGTTTGTCCCCATGGTTTCAAGCACAAAGGATCTCTTTTCTGTCCAACACTTCAATATCCAGGCTTGTGCTCTGACCCGTTCTAACATGCAAAAATCACAACTGCAGGTACTCCCAGCTTGGGCAGTCTGAACTGTTCCATCTCTCACAGGCATTTTCAGAACGTTGATAGCTGCACACTTGTGTGAGCTGCTCTAAGGCATGGCTAGTCATCTGTAAGTCTGTAGGTCTAGGCCAGTTCCTAGCTCCCTTGTTTCCTCGTTTCCAACTGCTTTGTGACTGCATATCTGCCTGTAATGTGTGCATGAGTGCTTCAGGCTGCTCTCCCAACACGATTGCCCCTTGATCACACACAAATCATTTTACCTTCCTGTCAGCTTCTGGAACACTATGTTCTATTTTTTCTAATTCACATTTAGGGAACAAGGTGCTAACTCATCAGATCTTGGACTCAAATCCATAACCTGTGTATATATACAGACTGTAGCTAAACATACAGATTCTGAAAGAGCTGTTTAAATAAGCAGGGCAGTGTTTGTAAATGTATTCATGGTAAGTAAGTATACGTCAAGTTTGTGTGTATGTTTTGCTGTAAATTTACTACTCAGAACCTGAATCCTCTGGCTTGGACTAAAAGATACAAACTTCACTACTGAAATAAGTGAAGTGGGATTAAAAGCAACATTAATTTGGCTGTGGCCACAAGTGAAAGCAGAGTTGTTGGAATCCTGCTGCATGTATGAGTTAAAGCAGTTCTTCCAATTTAACGGAGTTCTTGGGAAGGATTTTTGCTGCTGGAACAGAAACCCGAGCAGCACAGCACAGTGGAGACACAGGCACTATGTAACAACAGATGGCAGTGTATGAAAACTGCACACTGGTGTGGCTCTGGTATTCAGCAGCCTGGAAAAAAACAAATAGCAGTGGCAAAATCAGAGTAATTTTTCTATATCAGTTATTATTTTTTGGCAGTTCAGAAGGGTAAAGCTCTTAGAGGAACACTCTGCCTGATTTTTTGCTAGGTACTATTTTGGGCATTTGTTTCACTTGGGAAAGGTAAGTAAATGCTACCACTGTAGAGTGTAGCACTTGTAATAAAACAGTTTGGAATCCATGTGTTCAGGAGTAGGCAATTACAGGTGGGTCAAGGCACTGGAGAATTGGGTGGTATTTTAAACCTTGTAATGCTCACTGCCACAGAGTGCCTCGTTCAGATCCTCAACCCAAGCACCAGAGCAGTTTTCTTGCAGCAGGACTAATGACTGTCAGTGATCCTCCCAGAAACTTCCAACCAACACAGGCAACAGGCACCAGAGAGCATCCTCAGTAGTGACACACACTGTGGATAATTAAAGCCATACATAAAGTGCATGTCATGAGGAGCTTTTTCATAGCACTTGAGAATTCAGACTTGCAGAGCTTAAATACTATAAAGCAAACTATTTTCATAAAAGCTGTGAAGTGTGTAAGATTATGAAATGTCATCCCATTTTGCACTGCTGGTTGAGAAGGCAAACCCAAATTAAGGAAAGCTCTTGTGTTTTCAGGCTGTCTCTGCACAGTTTGCTGCCTGCTCTGGACACACCTGTATCTTTTTTACACAGATATTGATGATGCTGTAACAGATGCATCTAGATAGCTAAGGCCATCACCTATATGACTCTTCTCCCTCCAAAGTGATAATGCATCCAGAAAAAAAGGTCAGCCAGTCTCGTTGCAGTGTATTACAAATTATATGTGGTTAATGCAGTCTGTGGCAGAGTATAGACTCTATGAATAACAGTCTATTCTCAGCCTCAAGATTCTGTTCAGGAGACATAATCAAAATCTTTAAAGAGGTGAAAATTTTCCTGCAAATCTTGGCTTATAACCTTCTTGTTCTGGTATTATGAGGGTATTACCAAAAGGCCAATATCTTCCTGCTCTTCCTTTTTACCTGATGTTACAAAGGCTAAATTTTATGTTCTCCCGGAAGAAAACTTTCTTCAAAGCCTCTGAGATCATAAAGAAAGAGTGATAGATATGTGACCATAGCAGAATACTTGGAAATATGGAAGAACCTGTTGATCTCTTCAGGATCAGTGGGTTTTCTAAGAAATAAAGGCATTTTTTTCAGCTTCACAGCTCCTAAACCACTGTCTGCTTTCCCTTTCATTTGTTTGCATTGATCTAAGTGTACAGCCAGCCTCCATTAATAAAGCAGCAATGTACTTCAGAAGGAATCAACCCTAATTAATTAAATAGACATGTGAATACATTGCTGTAAATGATGAAAGCATTCTCTACAGGATGCTTCCTGCAGCTGTGAGAAGATCACCAGTGGAAGGCTAGTTTTGAACTGAGATTAAACACTAGCACCACATCATGTGTCATTAAGTGTCATTTGGATTAATCCTGGACAAAAGATGCTGTCGGGTAAAGAAGCCACATGATTTTATAGAAAAAGAGATTTGTTCTAGTGGTTCTGTTTCTGTGCTATATTGTAACAAAAAGAGTTTTGCAGCTTGCTGACCTTTTGTTCAGCCATCAGTAACAACTCCTCTCTGCAATATATGTGTGAAGGGAGTTCTTGTGGATGTACACACCCACCCAGAGGGATGGTCTGGGAGACTTTGTGTCATTGTCACACATCTCTTCCACTAAACCTCAGAGTGACACAGTTCTGCTCAGGGTTGACTTTTTTGTGGGGGATGAAGCAAGAAAAGAAAGGAAGGAAAAGGAGTCATGGCACAGCAAGAAACAGATCAGAAAATAAGCAATAAATCCAGCTGTATCATGATTGCAGTAATCTGTGCTGGGGTAACACCCAGAGGTTCAATCCAGATTCTGACATTAGGCCATTTGTGTGCACCCATAATGACACCTCTGAGCCAGAGATCCACAGTCTAAGATTCAGGACTGTCCAAAGTCTCTAGCACATATTTCAGTTCTAAACACTGGCACTCTCCAGACATTGTATCAACAATATGGCCCAGAATTCACACAAAGCAGATTTCCCCAAGAATCATCAGACTACAAGGATCACTTCTGTGCCAAATTTTTGATGTCTGATTTCATTTGCCAGATCTGTAGCCTCCCAGTGCTTTCATTTTTCTGTATCCATACTTGAAGCAAGCACAATAACCAATAATTGCAATAATTTTAGGCTATATCACATATTTATTTGTTGTTATTGCCTTCTACTCTTAATATTAGTTACAAATTTCCATTGCTATATTTGCTCCAAATGTGTTTTATACTTCTTACAGACACACTTCGTTTTTTGCAGTCTTGTTTGTAATACCATAATATGTTTCTGTAATATTTAAAAAAATATTTTTGTAATCTTTCTACCCTAATCAACTAGTCAGACATTTGTGTGCTATGGAATTATAAAATTTGGGCCACTTTGGAATGGTTATTTCAGATGGAGATTTGTGAGCAGCATAATTGCAACGCATTCATGTGCTCGAATTCACGAGTGTGGTGGGAGTTCTCTGTAAGTTCTCATTCTGTCTATGCAAAACTGAAGTACAGTGCTTTAAACATACCCTGGAGGGCTTTACTTAGCAAGTGGTACAAAAGGAGAAAGAAAGAAGATGAAAACCCCACATGTTTATACAGCAGTTGTCACCCACAGGATTCTAGTGCACTTCACGGAGTCCTTTCCAGCTCACAGAGAGCCATTCCATAGAGAGCTGGGGCAAGAAAGCCATCAAAGAAAAATGTTAATTGTTTGTCTGTGATGTAATTTCATATCTTGAAGATGAGGCTAACCTGAATTTATGTTAGAAGTTCCTTATTCTGACAGTCCTCTTTTGACACGTAATAGCCTGGTGTGAACATTTCATTTTCACCAAAAATACTGAAAAAAAGTGGGCTGGTTTCCTTCCAGCTCTCCTGCCACTGGAAGCACGCCATGTTCCTATAAAGCTTCCTGCCCAGAAAACTCTTGTTGCTTTGTAACAATCTTTTCTGCAAACAGCTGAGAAGGAAACCTGGATTATGTCTATAGTTAGGACAGGAGGACAAGCCACTGAACAGCTCCTGACTCATTGCAGGATGCACGATGTCAGTAAGGGCCCAAACTGATTATTCTCCAAATGATATTTAGCAAGGCAAAGACTTGTCAATTCTTTACAAGCCAAGAAACACTAAGATGGGAAACTGGCCTTTAAATGCTATTCTGATAATATTTATGGAGTATTATTCCAGACAGCTGTGATAGCCACCTCAGCACAAATGTTATCAATAACAGCTGAAGGGAAAATAAGCTGTGACATTGTCAACACTGCAAGCAGCCCTTCAGATAAGTTATTTCTGTACCTTTTTAAGTGAAATGTTTTCTCCACAGCATTGTTTTACTTATTTATTCTGCAGCTGACAAAATGGCAATATAAAATATCTTACTTGTGAGGGAGGCTGTGATAGAGTGACATCACCTGTCACAGGGACCCAAACTTGCCTTAGACTGGCAGCTCACATGCTGTGGTATCCATGAGCAGACAGAGGCCCTCACAGATATTGTATATAATTTGAAGTAAAACACTTTAGATATTTTTGAAATCCTGAGCTTATTTTAAATTATTTTCTGCTGAGTTTTGTGAATTTTATATGTTCCTCAGAACTCAGAGGGTTGATATCAGAAGATGCTAGGGACTGAAATGGTTACAAAAGCCACAGAATATGTGAACAAATTCAATACAAGCGAAGGTTTCTGCAGGAGCAGCACAAACGTTTTGTTACAGCAAACAGTAAATACTTCCCACACTCTTTAACACTTAACCAAAACATCTCTGCAGTGTACCTGGCTTGATAATTTCTGTTTTCTGTGTACTGCAGCATGAAATGCCCGAGTGTGATGTTTGCTGACTGTTCTGTTCATTGCTCCCACAGCAGGATATGGACATTTCCAGCTCACACTATCACACCACAGTGACAATGCTGATCCACTGATGGTTTAAACTGCAGCACAAATCAACAGCTAGTTAATACAGTTGTATAAATGACAGGAGAGAGGTGATCTCTAGTGACTAGTTCTAATTCTCTATGAACTTTCTTTCCTAATCTGATGCTATCCTGATATATGTGTCAAACTAAAGCCTGTGGTCAGAGAGTATTTTCCTATGCAGTACTGTTGCCTTTAGGTAAGAATTTAAAGCTTTCAGTCCTTTCAAATGAAGGATGATTTTGCTTTAGTTATTGTACAGTTACAATATGCAACCTAAGGCCGTATTTATACACCAGAGCTCTGGAAATTTTATATATATATATACTATTTTCCCCATTATAATCTTTGGGGAACAATTTCAAGAAAGGGTTATGTTCTATGATTTGAATAAGTAAATAAGTAACCTCCGCTTGATTTCAGTGACTATTTTCCCCCTGCATTTTTCAGTATTGACCCAAGAATAATTGCTGTCATCCCATGGGCAGATACATTACAATCAATGAGAGCTTTGAGCCAAATCGTGGAAAAGTTTTGTATCTTTGAAGCTCCAGTCAAAATGTTGCCTTCTGGAGAGCAAAAGGCAAGGTCATTTGGCAGGGTGCAATTCCAGCATCATGCACACAGCCTGGGAAAATGGCATCCAGAGGCAAGCTAGGACCCCTGGTGCTCAGGAGCCTGCTGCTCACACTGCTCAGGGGTTGCAATTCCAGGCTGCTCGTGCCTTGCTTGGTGTTCTCAAGACACATTAATGTTGCTGGGGACAAACAGAGGGTGACAAAAAGAAAGTTGGTAACATCTTTTGATGTGTAAAGTATGAAAGAACAAAGCTTTTTGATTCAGTTCCTGTTCACTAGGCTGAATCAGAGATATTGTGAGGCTGGGAAGCAAATGCACCCTTGAAAACTAATTACATTGAAGCTTAACGCTTGAAAATTTTCTTTCAGGGAAGTCCTTGTGCAGTCCGGGATTTTGGGCTATTTCTCTGCTTTTGTCCTGCCACTGCAAATGGATCAGATGAATGTGTGGAGGGGAATTGATCAAATTCTGTCTGTGCTTGGAGGCTTGAACTAATAAGTGACAAACATAAATGCTGTTTCTTGTTAGAACTTGCTATGTGGAATCCTGCTCAGGCTATGAATAAAACCCAAGCACACTTCCTGCAGCACATCAAGCAAAACTTCCCCCACCTGGGACCTTGTGATTGCTTTAGGGGGTTTGCTGGAGTGGAACTCAGCTTGGCCCAATCACTCCAAGAGGACACCTCATAGCAGAGCTAGTGAAGATAAACAGGATCCTCTAAAATAGGAGAGTCTGAAAAGCAGGGCAGCTTCACAACAGAAATGATCAGGAATAAATTACATAGGAGAGGAACTATTTCTAGCTAGAACCTACTTGTCCTTACACAAAACGAGATTGTATGATTCATTAATTCGAAGCGAATTCTATTTTTTCTCATTGCTCAGGCAGTAAACCAAAAGGACAAGAAATTTAATTTGGCCATTGAAGCATCTCTTGACGCCAGGAAAGGGTCATATCAAACTGCTTTTTTCCCTGATGTCTCCAGAGTGCAGCAAGAGCTATAGTTATACTGTGTGCAACAGGGAGCCTGGGAGGACTCCTTAGAGATGCTGGACTACCTTGTTTAGCTCTGGAGATAAACAGATGATCATTTTTTCCAGCTGTGTGTATTCCTAAAGGAAATAATCTCAATTCTAATTTAATGAAGGAACCAGATCCAGATCATGGCATATTCAGATCAGGTATTTTCTGGAATAGAATCCCAAATCAGATCAAATTAGTCCTCAGGTATCTGCAAGGTGCCTGGACAACCTGAAACAGAAATCTTTCACCATCCAAGATCTCCCCTGTTAATTAA
Source organism: Acridotheres tristis (assembly GCA_037013685.1). Lineage (NCBI taxonomy): Eukaryota > Metazoa > Chordata > Aves > Passeriformes > Sturnidae > Acridotheres > Acridotheres tristis. Next base: position 6,540,724 of record CM072895.1, read on the forward strand.
CCCTGCAATCCATACAGAGTGAAACTCCAGGCAGGAATATGACTCTATGGCATAGAGTGGGTGTTGATGGGCATTTATTAAATAAGGGCCAGGCTTAAACCCCCTGCAGGGCAGAGGAGGCAAGGGCTGGGACTGAAATGTAGCCTTTCCTCATGGGCTTCTTCACTTCCCATCGGTAGCCAGGGCTGAACCAGTGGGAGGTGCACACAGACAGACAGACACACACACACACACATCCGAGTTTTGGAAAGTTTTTTGAGCTCAGACCCAGGTGTGCATTTACTTGATGGGATTGCAATAGCTGTTTGAAGATTTTTGAGAATCCATTAAAGGCTGAAGAGTACCCCAGCACTTTGGATTGCAGGCAGTCTAAGTGCTCTGAATGGATAAAAGACTAGAACTAGACATCTCTATTAAAAAAAAAAGAAACAACTCTAACCCCACAACAAAACCCAAATGTTCTCAGGATCAGATGAGCCTTTTGTCCTCTCTACATGCTGCTCAGCTGTGCTTTTCTTATTTTCCTGTGGGAGGACTGTTCCCTTGGCTACCAGTGCTGGCCTCTAATAGCTGGCATTTGGGCACAGGATGAAAACATTGCTCTGTTTTTCTTTCATTCCTTCAGCAGAAGTGGGAGCACAACTGGACAGGTTTCTTGTAGGCAACAGCTCCAGATGTTACCACTGAACCAAGTTAGGTGATTTTACCCTGCACCCTTCCCTTCCAGGCACTGCTCCAGGTGATCTCTGTATTCCTGCTGGCCACTGCCTTGTCAGGGAAGTGCTAACAGGATGTGAGGTTTGGGGCTTGTTTCTCTGCCCTCCTGCACAGGCTGCCTTCAGCTGCTGCAGCCACAGGTATTTCCTTTTAGCCACATGCAGCAGCAGAGCCTCGTGAGGCACAAGGTGCACAGGCAGCCTCATGCTGACAGGAGGGCAGGTCACTGCAGACACAGCTAATGCCTGGGAGCTGTAAGCAGCGTCTCTTAATCGTGCTGGCTTTCTATATTAAGGACATTGTTGCTTCTGCATTAGAGGAATTAGGATAGTCTTGTCTCCTCTTGAGATCTCAAGGTCCTGCCTTCATTTGCCATATTGTGCTCCGTGAAACTGTTTCATTAAAGCCTCCACACAGTGACCTTTGCACAATAACCTGATCTCTGTAGTCCCTCCATGGTCTGAGGCCGCTCTCATTTAAATTACACTTGTGTGGAGGGACTCAAATACATCTTTTTCTCTACTTAAATGCCTGGAGCAAACAGATGTTCTTCTGCAGCCATGAAATGCAACAAAGGGACCATGATTCCAAGGGCAAGGTGAGGCTTGCAGTTTCTGTGGAAACTGGAGACCAATGTAATGAAAGGGGCAGAAGAGGGAAGCAAGAACACAGGTCCACCAGATGAACAGAAACGATTTTATCTCAGACAGAAGTTGAGAGAATGAGGCAATAGATATGAGTGGATGAAGAGTTGTACATGAGGTAGCTGGTAACCTGGTAAGGACTTGAGGTGACTTCTAACACAAAAGTAATAAAGACACCACTAATTTGGGATCAAGAGAAGAAGAGGAAAAGTCACAAATACAGGAAGGCTCTGCTGCTTTTATTATTTTTCCCTCATGTTTTCTGTGCTGGCCATACCAGATACAAATATGACCAAATCTGAGAATTCAGGGACATGCCTGGTGCACTGGCATATCAATCCCATCTTTATAAGCAGGACTGCTGGCTTTGCCCACCAGAAAGGCTCAGAGGACAGAGAAGGCATTTTGTGGAGGAGGAACATGGGAAGCATTGGTGCAGGAGCTGAACTCAGGGTTTTGTTGTTGCACAGGAATTTACAGTGTTCCTGCCTAGCTCAGGAATAGAGGGAAGGTGATTAGCAGGTTGGTTTGCTGAGCCTGTGTGACCTGAATTGAAATTGAGCTATAAAGGCCCTTGAAGTTCTACAGTCTGTTTCTCTATCTCAAGATACAGAATTATCTGTATTTATTATACCTGAGCACTGTGTGCTTAACCCCTACCAGATGTGTCAATTATTGCACGCGTTTTTTTCCTGTGTTGACTAAACTTTACAGCAGGGAACTCATGATTTCCTCAACCACTACAAATACAATGTTGTACAAGAACAATATGAAAGTAAGCAAGAACAACCCAGCAGCACAGAAGCAGGAGCCACAGCAGTCTAAGCCCTCCTTAGGCCCTCAAGGGCTCATTTAGTTCAAGCTGACTGCAGTAGGGTGTTGTTTACAACCAGGTGAAGGACAAGAGTCCTTTCAGCACTCTGGGAGGTGCAGGCAAAATATGATTCTTCAGCATCAGAGGAGATAACTAGCAAGGGGTCAGTGTAAAAATGCAGTTCATTGCAAGGAGGGAGAGAGGCAGAAAAAATGAGAGTATGTTCTGGTACTAATGATAAGGATCATCCCAGATTTATCTTTCAACTGTGTCAAAGTGTAACTGCTCTTCAGGTTTTATTGTTAGTGCTGTCATTGCAGTAATATGCTAGAAATGAAGTGCTTTATTTATTGATAAGAAAAGAGATTTACCCACTATGTGATATGCTGCTATTTTCATGCCAGTACTAAGATTGTATCAGAACTCCCAGCCAGCTGAATAGTACCTGGAAATAGAGGAAAGCAAATAGTGGAAACCTGCTGCTTCCAGCTTCTGTCCTAGTAGAGATGTTATAGTGTGCACTAAATCCTGATTTTATTTAAAATATTTTTACTGAAAAATGAAAGCTCTCCAATGGCTGTTGTCCAGTTCCCCAGAAAAGAGGATCCGAGGCAGCCTGTCCATTGCTGGCACAGACAGTCCTGTTCTGTCACCTCCCTGGGAAGCAAAGTTAAAAACCAAAATTGTTGATCTGAATAAACAGCCTGACATGGTTTTCCAGTTCTAATCTGGTAATTGTGCCTCTGAAGGTTTGCTTGATGAGATGCAGTATAGAAAGATACATAGTCCTTTGCAAAGGTTGGTCCACAGGTCATTATTTCAGCCAAAAATTTCTATTTCAGACAAAGGAAATCAGAGGAAACCCAGTGAAGACCATGTGAAAACAGAACTCACCCACCCAGCCAGCCCAGTAAAAAGGCTCCTGGTGTGATCCAATGAGTCAGTTCATTTTCTTTCAAGCAACTCATTTAGCAGAAGACCTCAAACCACTTTCACTGAACAATTCTCTTCCATTTCCATGGAACAAAACACCAGATCCCATTTGCACAGTCTGCCATTTCCTTTTTGCATTAAAACTCTGAGCTGTCCTTATCAGGTCAGGGCTGCCTTATCACCTTCCCCAGAAAGGCTTCGGTCCTACCTATAACAGAATTAATATTCACTGCATCCCTCAAGTCTTGGAGCTCACAATTTAAAATTCCAAGTGCTAGCTTGGTAGCTCCAGCAAACACTAGGAAGGATTGCCAGGATCTCTGTAGCTCCTAAACCCCTTGGCACAGGCCTCCCAAGTACAGCAGTGCTTTTAGGGAGCAGCTCTGGCCATGGGCTGATCCCTGTGGATATAAGAGACCAACAGCCCCAGTGGGAACACCAGGGGTAACAGATCACTGCTCCCATTTAGCTAAAGATCATGATTTATTGGCACCAGTAACAAATGCAGCCTAATGAAAAGCAAAGTTGCAAAAACACATTTTATCATCCACTCAAAAGAGAAATCAATATGTTTCATATTTATTAGAGGGAGCAATCTCCATTAAAAAGCAAAGGGATGAGACAACAATGTTTTTCATGCCTGTTTGGATCCCACAGTTTTTTAACATTTAAGCCTCTGTCAAAAACTGATGGGTTCATACAAGAGATCAGCCCAATCTACCTGCTTCTACTGACTCCTGGAAACTCACAGCCCATTACCAGGCCCTGCTGAGAAGGCACTTTTCCCAAAAGTATATAGAGGTCTGCAAAGAAGGGAAAGGTTTTTGCCTGTTAATGGTTCAGAATAACCAGAAGGTGCAATGAGGTTCAGCTTGCCCATACTGACACAGTACACTTAGCATTTGATCACTTAAGAAAACAAAATTGCATTGAGAGGGGGGTTGTGTTTCTTCTGATTGCCAGGAGATTGGATGGGGTCTGTTTGGGTCAAATGAACAATTTTAAGCCTGGTGCTTTGTGCAGGTGTTTTTGTTAAAATAAAGTAATAATAAAAAAGAAATTAAAAGAAACAGTCTGCGTCACTAGCAACCTCTCTGTCTTGTAATCACTTGTGGTTTAATTTGCTGAAATGAAAATTTATTGAGATGCCACTTCAGGTAATTTCACTGCTTTCCTTCAGGAAGCAAAAAGTAGAAAGAACTAAGCTGGTCAGAGCAAAAATTCTGTCAAAGGAGGCAGCATAAATGACAGGAGTCACACACTATCCTGGCTCTACTAGGCCAGTGAGTGCACATTTGTATAGTTGCAGTCTGCCCCAAAAAGCTGCTCATCATAGCTGCAACAGCTACATGAGACACTGGTACATTTTGTTACTGAAAATGGGGAACTTTCCAAGTGGCTCTGGTCACTGATTGCATTATGCATGTTAAATGTCTGTGGCAGCAGGAGTACCAGACAATGTGTGGAGTGAGGAACATGAGCTGAGAAAAGGCACTTACCTAATACAGGCAGCAAAACCACCAGCAGAGACTCACTGCCAAGTTCACAATGAGCTGGAAGCCACAACTCTACAAAGGTGTCAGCACAACCACCAACCACTGCTTCTCACAGAACAGGGTCTATAAAGTACCTATGGCAGCCCTGAAGAGAAAGGTGGAAATGTGTGAACTAAGGAACATAAGGAAGACTTGAAGAAGTCATCTCTAACTATGATGTACTTCTACATTTGCCGGTATCTCAGAGAAAACACTCTGGGGAGGAAAATCTTCTATACTCACGAGGTCACTCCTATGAACCTGGAGTACAAACACAGATTGATGTTCAAAGCAGAAGGCAGGCTCCTCAGCACCACTTCCAGCTTTGGAAATTCTAAGTTATCTTATAGCTTGTTGTACTTTGGGAGAAAATCCTGAAAAACTTGTTAAAACCAGGCATAACTAACTAAAAAGTATGTGGTTTTTTTTTCTTTAGTGTGTCTTTAGCTCTGGTGTTTAAGCCTGTGCTTTGACAAACATGCCAGGCTCACCCCTATGTGGATCTGGAGCATCTGGAGAGCTGTGAGCTGGGTGCTGCCTTGTTCTGCCAAGCCAGGGCTCACCAAGTTTCTCCTGCCTCCTGTCCTGGCCATTCTGTTCTGCAGGTTTGGTCCCAAGTGCTATTCACAAGCTAAGCCACAAAATGCTGCAGTGCTGCCCTTCACACAACGGGGAGACACTGGCGTGGGGACATTCATACCTCAATTTGCAGGGTAGTCATCCTGAAGGATATAAACACATTTTTTTATTATATACTCAGTACATAAAAACATTGCATGTAATTGAACATGTTCTATCTAAAATAAATATTTGCTCCCTCTCTGCAAATTCAATGGAAGTCAGAGTAAATCCATCTGTTTTCCTCTCTGAGATTAATATTGTTTCCTCTCTTTCATTAGTATGAGTTTATCCTGCTCTCCCCTGCACAGAAAACGCAGCAACCCTGAACTTTGATTAGCAGTAATCAGAAAACATCCACACCTGCATGTAGGCAGTGGGAGGCTTTTCAACTGGAAATGGATTTTGAGAACATAATGGCTCTGTTTTGAAAGGGCGAATGCATCTTTCAAGGAATATAAGCAATAAAAACCATATATATATTGTGTTTCTTCAAGGATAGTAATGCTCTCATAGAATCAAGTGCCTTAATTGTTGAAGTGAATAATTTCTGCTCTTTGGAACTACATATGTTACTAAAGAAGTCCTGGAGAGATTTTTATAAGCTGGATGATGGCACAGCCAGTGCTTATCATCCGTCCAAAACAAGGTGTCCTTTTTCTTGTCCCCTGGAGGTTCAAGAGACACGTGCAAGGACTGTGGTGTGGGGACCTGCAGTGACACTAAAGCAGCCCGGACAGCACTGCAGCAGGACAGGGCATGGAGGAGCAGGCTGACTTCTGCTGGAGAAAGCAGCCTGGCAGGGAAGCAGAGCCTAACTGAGATTAGTGACTTTTATTCATTCTGTTTCTAAGTCTCTACAATCTTTAATGCCTTTGGAAGAAAAGTCTTCCTTGATGGTGTAACTTTCTCGTTTTTTGGTTAAATTCTAAGGATGTTTCTGCTCCTCATTTGTCAGGTTCCCAGGGAAAAAAGAAGAAGGCAAGATTTACTATTCCCAGAACACCTAAATATAAACCATAATCTGATTTATAAACAACATCTACAGACCTCTTGCATAAGCTATAAAAAGCTTTGAAAAGTACATCTGTGCACTTCTGTTTTCTTTTCATAGTCTTTCACCTCTGCTTCTGTTTCCCTAAATAGAAAGATAATAATATTAATCTATTCCTTGGGGCTTTTGTGAAGATTCACAATTAATATTTATGCAGTAAAATGGAATAAATGCTGTATGAGTGCTGAGCATTATTATTGTTTTCTCTCTCTTCATTAGCACATCATGTACATGCCAAGTAGAACAGATAAACACAGAAATTAGCTGTCCTCAAAGTCACACAAGTGAGAAAGGTAACATGACTGCTAGAGAGCCATTAATTAAAAATGTTTGCTGTGGGTGACATCTGTGGCAAACAAAACAACTCTCCGAGATTTAAGGAATTAAATGTATTTCTTTACTCATTTGAGCAAGCTCTGTCTGCAGCAAAGAAGTTCTGGGAATATTTTCAAATTAAATATGCTCCACATACTACCACAGCAGCTGCTTCTTAACCAGGAATCCAACTGAAGCAGCAAGTAGGTTTTGCATTCTAAAACCTGGAAACCTCCTCGGTGATTCTTTCCAGATCTCATTTATTTCCTGAGCTTATTACTATATGTGTATTTTCCAAAGCACAACTCACATGGAACTGGCTCCACCTTTGCAACTGCTGTAGTAGCCAATCCCCATTTCCACAGGTGCCAATCCCCATTTCCACAGGTTTTTGGTGCAGGAATTTGGATTACTCCCAGCATGATCAGGACTACTCATGGCCATCTCAGGCCATGCTGGCCTGCAGAGCTGAGTTGGTCATGCCCTTCAGAGTAAGGTTTTGCAGAGATAATCTCAAAGATTTTCTCTCTAGGAATATCTGCATACCTGATGGAATCTAATTAACCCTGACACAGACAGCTATTTAAAATGTATTGAACATGTTCTCAGCATTTGCACTCCAGGACTATCCTAAAGGAAAAGGAGGAAAGATTCATCATGAATGCTGTCCACTAATTTGCTTGATCTTTTCCTTTCAAGAGGAATAATTGCCAATGAGAAGCAGTGAAAACTGCAAATGGTGTGTAAGGATAAGTGTAATATGCAGCTATACATTAAAATGTCCATTTGCCATGGATAAGAGCTGGTAAAAGAAAGTCAGTGAAGCAGGGCACTTTTGCTCTCATCAAAATCAGAGCAGAATCTGTCTGTCAAAAAACGAAATATTCTTTGTTCAACCAGATCATTACACTGATTTTTACACACTCTTTGCAGCGTCTTAAACTCCTGACATGTTCAAACTACTTCCAGATAAGTAGAGAGACACTTCACAGGAAAAGGTAATAAAGGAAGTTTTTCTTTACTTTTCATGTTCTGAGTAAATTAACTGTTTTTCTTATTTGTTTGGGTTTTTTTCCGTTAGCATATGTTTCAGAAATTAATAAATAGTGCATTTCTTCCATTCAAACTACTTTAACCAATGCAATGTCTGAATCTACTCCTTACCAATAGATTTTCATGGAAGATGTGCAGATGTTGCACTTAGAGACATGTTTTAGGGGTGGACTTGGCAGTGTTGGGTTAATGTTGGATCTGATGACCATAAAGGTCTTTTCCAACCTAAATGGAATTTAATTCTATGCAGGAGTGCCATGCACAGCTCTGCTAGGGTGTCACACCCTACTTATGACTAAATATTAAATGTTTCCACTCTGCTACAGAGTTAGAGATGCACCCACGTACCAGAGTCACCTCTCTCCTGGTACTCTGCAAATGTTGGAGGCTTTGTTGGAGAACTGTAGGAGCAAAGGGAGCATCCTGAGGCAAAGCTACCAGCAGTTTTCATGATGAGCAGTTTTGGATCCTTGCTTATTTATCTCAGTACCAATGGATGTTTGCTTCTGTTTTCTGCTGAGGTAGTTTATTAATCAAAGTATGAGTTGATTTGCAACTGATATTTTCCATAAACTTTTGTGGGAACTGTGAGAGATGGACAAAACTCTTTAAGGATCTCTCTTCTTTTCATACATCTTGCCATTTGGGCAAGATGCCTGTAAATATCCTGCCTATAAATATCTGAAAGGCTGATCTCTACTCCAAGACAGACACCTGGGTCCCTTCCAACAGCAAATAATAGAAACACATGTTGCTGCCGGGTGGAATTTCCCTCCTGGGCCAAGAGGAATATCCAGGTGCTGGTTGCTATCTATTATTTCCACTGGCCACAGGAAAAGTGTGGACAAATAGCTGAAACCAGCTAATTTTTAGATTGTTAAAAAGAGAGTGAGACAAACATGCCCTTTTGCAGCTGTATGTGTTTTGCTTTGCTTTTAAAATTTTGCTTGGTTTTACAAGACATAAGCAAAAATTCTTGCTTTCAGGGAAAATCTGGGAAGATTAAAGAAACTTCCTTCCCCTACTGGCACTTTGTTGTTCTTCCCTAGCCCTCTACTACTGTTTGGTTTAGACTCCTTCCTGCAAAGCACCTGGAAGTAAACACACTGAGGTAGCTGCTGGATAGAACTAAACCTTTGCATGGGTTCAGGATGGAAATTCAGCAATACTGAATTCAGCACTCCTGATGTTAGACATGAACACTGAACCATGCAGAGGCACACTGCCAAGAAGTTTAGATTTATCCTTGCCCTTCCTCAATTACTACTTTGAAAGAACATCTCCTGCTCCACCTGTCTATGCTGCAGTACAAAACTCATGTTGGGCTGTTATTTCCCTTGGCTGCTTTTTGCTTTTTTAAGAGAAAGATATGCAGAATCCTACTCCTATCCAGTGCTCTGCTCCTGTGACAGTCCATAACAATCCCTAACTAGAACTGCAGACTGCAAGGAGTCTCTATCAATTAACACCATTGCTACCAAATAGCAATGAAGGAGAAAAACCCTTTTAAAAATGAGAGACTAATTGTAGCAGCAGTTGTTAACTGCAGTTGCCTTGCAGGACTCAGAGGAATCCAGAATGGAAAGCCATGTGTTATAGTCCCCACCTGATGCTGGGAGAGACACTGCCTTTTACACATACTTGCTGTGTTGTACCTGTTCTTCTTGTACAGCAGGGTTTGGGTTGGGAGGAATGGAATGAGTGGAGAGTAGTGCTGATGTAAACCTAAAACTAGCTTAGTTCATATTTAATTTAAAAAAAATCTTGAACAGTGTATGATTCCATCTTATAGGAGCACAGAAGGTGAGTGGTGCTAGAAGCCCATGGGGTGTGCTGGGAGGGAGGGAGGACATGCTGCTTAAGTACCGTGGCTGCTGCAAGCCTAATGCCAAAAGAAGGTGGTGAGACAAGGGGACCTGGGGGAGACTGGGAGCAGGAATGAATAATGAAGTCACCTCATGGACAGGATGAAATAGCTAAAAGCCATAAAAGTCACAGAAATCATGCTAAAGAAACTGGAATAGTGAACTTGGCTCATAAGCTTCTTAATGTGTCCTTACCTATCCCAGTATCACTGATGCTCATTTGCATAAAAGGATGCTTTATTTTATAACAGCAAATTATTTGTCAGCTGGCCTCTGCATCTGCTCTCTGGTCATTTAGATTAATGGCATTTATGGCTTTTCTTTAAAGAAATTGTTGCTGCAGCTTTCCCGTGGTGCTAAAAGAAAGACGTCTATTGTTCTTCACGCTAATACTGTCATTTTTAAAAGTCTAAGTTGTTTTTTGATTTGCTTAAACTGGCAATATGAGTAGCAAAAGAGAATTAAATTTGCATTGCATAAAATGAAGATGAAAGCACTTTGGTGGAGTCTTAACACACTTTGGAAGCATTTTAAAAATACTCATATTCCCAAAATATACATATACACATTGAGGATCAGTAGCTTGTTCAAAGGATAATTTATTATAATTTATACTGTTTGGCAAGTGAAACAATCTGCTTTCTTCTTCCAGTAAGATTCTAGATTATCTGAAAGGATCAGAGTCAGATGTTTGTTCCAGTGGATGTAGTCATCCACTATCATAAGCTTTCTTGTGCCTCTGATAAGAATTTTATGCCCAGCATTAAAGATGGTCACATTTTCAGCATAACTTGCAACAGCTCTGTCTTTCTCTTTGGAGGGTGCTGGGCCAGTTCCATAGGAGGATTGCACATGGTCTGCACATAATCTGGCAGATCCATTAACATCCTGTTAATTAGAGCTGCTTCTGTAAATTCAGGAATAAAGTAGCCCAGTCTCTCTCTCACTGAAATAGCAGATACAGCAGCTTACTCATTATTTGTGCTTCAAGTTCTTTATTTCATCCTGGTGATGAAGACTACATTGTTCACCAGAAATCCAAGCAAACATGGAGAATTCAGGCACCAAGAGGCAGGGGCCTGGTGTATTTAGGGGGGCTGTGGGAGAGCAGCTGTCTGTGGTGAGTGTGCATAAGGCAGTGCAGTGCCCAGGCTGTACACTTGGATGCCTGCTCTTGTAATCCTCTGGCACATCAGAATGGGTCTTTCAGCTTTTTAATCGGTGGCAAAATAGAAAGACAATCCAATTTGTTAATTGTCTGGGAAGAAGAATAAAACATTGCTATAATTTTATTGAACAATTTGGTTTTCAAGATCTCCATATCCGTATTGCTGATTAATTCACATTTCCAGCTGCCCTTCACATTCCCCATGAATTTACCTCACTCTAATAATTTTGTATCTTTTAAAATTTGATTTGATTGGAGCAATTTTTTTTCTCAGCTAATTCTGATTGTTTCTAATTTGGAAGGCAAAGGCAGATATGGCTTAACACGACATTAATATCCCTCAACACTCTTCAGTTTTCATTTGGCCACTGGGGAATTCTTTAGTGGCTGAATGCCAGGTTTTAATGAAATAGTTATTTTTTTAAAATTGTTTTAGTTCAGTCCTTTGCCCTTCTGAGCCACATAAATAAAGCTGGAAAACTGAACTGCTATTTGAAAACCAGGCATTGGAAGACACGATGTGTACAATGGCAGTTCACATACTTTTTGCGTCGCTTAAAAATCACACGGTGTCCAACCTTGCAGCATTGTACTATGCCAAACACTAAAGCATTGGGATTATGTTCTGGAATTGTGCTGAGGGAGTTATGATATGCTTTCCTTGATAATTAGTACACATAATTAGATTATATTTCATTTAAAGAAAGCACCTAGCAAGAAGAATTCTGACTCCAATCACATTAATTCATACTAAGGAAGATTTTTAACTGCATCCAGGTATCTGGAGGTGCAGCAAAGTGCTTAATTCACATGGTTGGATGGAGAAGTAGGCTACAGTCTGTTTCATAAATCTCACTTCAACTTCCTTAAGACCAGTCCACCTTTCTTTCCTCTTCTCCTGCTCTCTCCTGAGCTCTCCCAGCATGTGTTTCAGGCTGGCTGGGAGCCATAGAGCACAGTCCTGAAGCTGAGCAGATATCAGCCCAGACTCAGGGCTTTGCTAACCCGTTGTCTGGAGATGGTATTTTCCTAGCAAGCAGAGTAAGATCACGTCTGCACATAAAAAAAAAAAAAAAATGTAAGCAGACCATTGGATTCAAGGTAATGTCAATTATTCCTCAAAATTGCTGGCACATGGAGTGAAGCAGAGATTAAAAGCAAATATGGCCTTAACATGCTGTTATGAGTTGTGCTGCTCAGGGCTTGGCAAACGTTCCCATCCAGAAAAGCTCCAGGGATTCTACTTATTCTGCCTATCAGCCCCAGGACCATAAATCATTACACTAGAAATAAAGAGCACTGGAAAACATCAATATGATTTAACATTGTAGAGCTCTTTCTTCAGAGAAAAGGGAGTTGCTACAAGGATGAAATGCAACTTGTGGATTTGGGATGTACTTTTGCCATGGCAAACCAAACCTGGGAGATGACATGTGTACAGAAAATTTTAGTAAGCCAACTTAGTGCCAGCTTCCTTTCATTTTCCTTAGCCTGCTGTGCTGACTCCAGCCTCTAGCTATGGATTGTACTGCTCTGGAGTCCCTGGAGAACACTTCTAAATGTGGCAGATAGGTGGGAAACAGGGCATCGATTCTTATTAATCCTTCACCTTCATCCTAGCTAGAAAAAATCCCCTGCTGATGTGCCCCTGGGTATCTTCCAGGGCTGGCCTTGCACTGGAGAGCACAGAGCAGAAAATGCCATCTTTCCAAGTAAAAAACAGGATTAAATGTCTCTCAGTTTACTTATGTGAGCAACACAACACCCTGGTAATTAGTAGTTTGGGGGGTTCTCATTCTGAAGGGTTTAATGAATATTACTGATGTTGAGGAATGCTGCTTTGAATAATAAACACTGCTGGAGCTGTTTATCAACAAAAGTTTTCAACCTAGGTCAGGCACAGAGGATTAAAAAAAGCCAAAACAATTTATGAAGTATTACTGGGTAAGAGACATTGCTTAAAAACAAAAGAAACACAAGGGAAAGCTATTATACACATTATTAAGTTATGGAATTTGATCTTTAGATATAATTTAATGCCTTTGTGAGGCATTCAACAACACTTTAGTACTGTTAATGCTGCAGTATTTCATCAGTTTGCCCAGTAACAATCATATGTTAACATAGCAAACATGCTCTGTAATGTTTTTTATTTTAATATCTTCTAAATCTGTATTCACATAGGTGCCTTCTTTAATGTCCTCAGATAGGGAAGTAAGAACAACATAATGGAGTATTTCATCTGAAACCAAGCTGGTGCCAGCTTTTACATTGCTTTACTTCCTTTTCCCAAGTATTTTTTATTTTTGTCTACACCAATTACCAATCACAACTAAAAGTAGTTCTAAGCCACCCCTGAAGAGATGTTCACATGAGATGCTTACAAAAGTAACGAGAATTTTAAATATCTGTTTTTGTCCTTGGAGTTTGGCCATGGGTAAGATCCCTAATATGCAGATTTGCTCCCCATCAAAGAACACGCAGTATCTTTCTTTTTTTAATTTCCAGAAAAAATGTTTGTTATAAATCTTGGATTAAGGACAGGTGTTGCCACAAACAAATTTGGGAAGGTGAATTAGTTGCTGCTTGCTGAAAGTAATTTCTTCCTGTTACGATTACCATAGCAATTAATGTATTTCCCTATAATATTATCAGGAATAATAAAGTTAGTGGAGAAGAACAGCAAACAAACACTTTTGTCTGCTCTGGAAAACAGATTAGTATCAAACCTGCCTTGTTATACAGACAGCAGGAGAGCTGCATCGTCCTTATCACTTCACTTTCTTGCTTTTAAATGCTTGGCTTAGTCAAAGTCATGAGAGACAATTAGGCTTTTGTCACTTAGCAACCATAACTGGGTTCAGGAGCAAAGCAATTTGCAACAGACAGTACTTGACTACAAAACGTTACCACTGCAGCACATCGACAGCCACTCACTCCTGTTTGAAACCTGACAGTCTGGGCATAGAAAAACAACCAAAGTACCTTTAAAAAGTGTTCACGCTCCATTTTTCAAGCTACTAGAGGAACTTTGTCTTCCCCTGATTTCCCACCATCCCATCACCCTTAGAGATGAGTTTTTGAAGAAGTCCTTGAGACAGGAAGGATGCAAGTGAGCACATAAAGCTGTCCTGAGGCATCTCAGTGCTAATGTCACCCAAGTCAACTGCAGTGAAACACCTGCGTACTGTGAATATCTCAGTAGGCCTCTCCTTCTGTGTGTTCGCTTTTATCACCTAGGTGCTTTTGAGTTTCAAGTAGGTACTTAGGATGTCCTTGGATGAATAGGAAATTTTGAATGAAAATATGACACAATGAAATAATGAAAAATTACTGGAATTTTACATTCCTCGTAAATTATGGGACTTTGGGTCTTCAACAGTGGTAGACAAATAAACATTGGTGACAAAAATACTATTCCTTTTTACAAAAGTACTTTGAGGAACTCTGTTTTAGAAGGATCACAATATGTAGTTAAGATTCAAAGCCTAATTCTGATAATGGTTGGAGCCATTCCCACCATGGGCTCTCAAAGCCTCAATTTAAGCAGCGCATATGGGGGCAGCAACAGGCCTGTCCTGCTTCCAGCTCTGACCTGATGAAAGCACTCTTAATTCACACAGCATCGTGCAGGAGTGACACAAGTGTGTCTTTTCCTAGGAGTTTAAACACAGTCTTGAAAAATGTTTGATGGATATTACAGGAGCTCCCAGTGGAAGCAGAAGCCCAGTGACGCTGGTCTCAGAACACTGATGGATGAAGAGAATTTTACTCTGATATTCCAGCATCCAGCTAAACTATTCAGTTCTGGAAGACTGAATAGATGCAGTTGAAAATCACAGTAGCCAAGTATTTCTCATTACTTTTTTTGCTGCTGAAAATGCTATGGAAAATGGAGTAAATTACTTTGGCTGGGGCATGCAATGCTTGCCTGGAAGTCCTTAGGTATTTTGTTCAGCCTCAGCACACAGAAAATAAAAAAGTCTGAACAAATTTATTGAGGGTTTAGTTCTCTGCTTGTCACACTCGACAGCAAATCTGTGACTCCTGGAGATTGGTGCTGCTGTGTGGGGAAGAGCAGCTCTCTCTTGCCACACCAGCCTGCCTAATCTCTGGCACTGGTGATCTGCTTCTTGATCACAGCTTTATAGACATCATCTGCAGGAATGCAGCAGAAAGGGAATCAACACAGGAAAAGTGGAACCTGCAGCTATGGGGCCTTGGCAGCAGAAGAGCAACTGCCTCCCCTCAAAGCAGCTCCTGTGAGAGCAGTGTCACAAAAGTCTACATTCACCTGAATTAGTACAAGATCCAGCAACAGTCTTGGTATATTAGACATGTGTTAATTACATTCCGTAGAGAAATAAAATGACTTTAAATTGTCTCTAATAATGTAAGTGCACCATGAAACTACTGTATTTCCTTATGTTAAAATAAGCACAAAGATGTGATGATATTTTTGCTCTAAGAAATAATATTCTTTTTTAACTTACAATAACACAGGTTCTCAGTAACACAAAATAATGGGTAACCACGGATCTAATTGTCAGGCTCAATTTATGCTTAATGACATGTGAAGTCTGCTCCTTAACTCCCAGAGAAATGTGGGTTTCTGGGTGCTTCCTTCTGTTCCTTTCTTAAGCATGTACAGCACTCCTGCCTCCTAAAGATTTATTCTTTAAAAGGTTGTTATGTGCCTTTAATACTGGAGGATATTGCTCTTCCTAGTTATTAGACTGAAAAGCCTATGTGTTACACAAACATTTGTTAAAATATTCATATTCCAAACCTAGTTCAAGACATACCTTATAAATATTCAGATGATCTTAGGTTCTGAAGGTTACCAGAGATTAATCTAATATTTTCCACCCAAACCCTAGAGCTTTAGGTACTGAACATGGTGTATCTAAAAGAGAAGAACAAACTGGAAAAGTGTAAATGTTAGGGGAGGTATGACCCAGAATCCAAAACTTCAAACACTTTTTCCTGAATCATCTTATTCTGTGAGACTTGAAACCTACACAAACACCATTTCCTCTTGAGGCAAGAAGAATTTGAAATCTGGAAGGCTGAAAAACAAAACGTTTCTCTCATATCTCTCCTGCCATGTTAGACACTAGAAAAAGTCCAGGAGTGTGTGAAAGCCTGGATGTGAGCACCTGACAGGGCCATGCTCCTGGGTGACCTCCCACTCCAGGAGTCACAGGGTGACTGCTGAGCAGGGCAGCCTGAGATCCAGCAGCTGCAGAAGGAAACATGGAAACAACCTGACTGAATTCTTTGCTACAGCAGCTCATCTGCATCCCCTCTGCATCAATAAGCCCTGGGTGGAGAATGGCTTTTAATCTGGTCCTTCCTTTCCTCTTTGTGTGCTTTTCAAATAGCACAAGGAAACAGATGGTCTATCCCTAGCATTGCACCTCACAATTTTGCCCAAACAAGCCTGAGCCATAGAATTTTTTGCAGTTTGTGATGAAGCTGGACATGGCTGTCTATTGGCCAGTGTCCCTGACAGGACATATCCACACAATTTCACACATTATATATGTGGTGTAAATGATCAGAGAGAATAATGCCTTCCACAGGCTTTCTGTTCTCAGAGTCCTTTCTAACTCCATCTTCTGGAGTAAACTCTTTTTACTGTTCATGCTTGTTGCTCCTGTCTATTTCCCTTTCCCTGGATGTTAGCACGTAGGATAAGCAATGCATGCTGAGTACTGCTCAGACACAGCCCAGTGATCTGCCAGTGAATTCCTTCTGTGGGTATTTGAATTCCCCAACAGTAACTTACAGATTTAATTTTGTCCCATTATATCACTGAAAAAGGATTCTGCACTTTCATTTTTCTCTGTCCTGTGATATCTTATGTTTCCTTATGCTATTCCCAAAAGCAGCTGCATAGGACATTGTGTTTTGTGGGTTTTATTTTTGGCTGGCTCATAATTAACTCTTAGCTGGTGAGTTAAAGTATTATTCCACATCCCTTGTCTAACACTACAGACTGACTGCTCAGTGCTTTACAACTTCTTTATTATTATTATTATTATTATTATTATTAAAGATACTGTGATATTCTGAATAACTTAGAAAATTACTTTATTTGACTTTATTACATGTTACCACTGAGAACTCTTCAGGCTCCTCACATTACCTGCTGTTGCCAAGCTGATAAATATGAAACATTGCCTGTTGATAATCTGAAAGGAATACTATTTTCCTCAAGTGGAACAAGCCCTCCAGTTGTGACGTATTAGAGGGATCTTGACGCCAACTGCCACCCACTATTAACATGCTAATCAGCAGCAAAGGGAAGAGGCAGAGCCAAAACCACAAAGCCAAAAACTCATCAAAGCTTGAATGAAACCACAGTTTTACCACAGTGGGGTTGTGCCAGCTGTACCAGCAGCTCCTGCCCAGGCTCAGTATGTTCATCCTGAAGGATGTGCATCCTACAGGGCAGAGGTGAGGACCTGCAGGACAAGTTACCACTTCAAAACCTTTTCATCCAAAAGATTTAACCAGTCCTCATGACCTTTGCTTTCCCAGCTCCTGCCCTCCCACGGCAATGGAAAAAAAAATATACAAAATGTTCACAAATTACAGGATCTAATAACTTGTATCTTAGAAGAAACATATTACTCAGAGGTGATCTGTACTTTTAGTCATTAGAGACAACAAGTTCAGCATTTGCTTTCCTAATTGTAGCTCAAATTGTTCTTATTATTTTTTAAAAACACATGTACTGCATGAATACATAATCTATTTCTTGGAGTTACCTGTTAATGGTGGAGAGATTCTGAATTTGTTGTCTTCATCATGAATAAATCCACATATTTCACTTGCAATTTCTGGCTTTTTATGCTGTAGGAAACACTCAGACACAATCTCATGTGACATTAAAGTCACTGCACCATGTCTCTCAACATCATTAAAATAAGGAATCATCTCTGCTTAAAAATGCAAAGAAAAATTTCCCAGCTGCATTATTTTCTCCTCTGGAGAAAGGATTTTGGGATCTTTTTAAAAAGGACAAAATGAAAACCAACATTGAACTGAAAGAACAAGAATTTCCTTTACCTCTTAAAAAACAAACACACAAATACTGATCCTTCTTTTACTTTGCCACACTTCTTTGCAGCTAAAACTTCTCTTTAGCAAAAGCAATAACTGAAGGGTGCAGCCAGTCTATAAAGCTCAGATGGGGTGAAAAATTGACTTCTGAAACTTCGCAAACAAGTTGCTCTGAGCCAATTTTCCCACAGCTGAATCTTTGCCTTGTTTGTTCTCATTTCCCACAGGTAGTTATGGCATTGGCAATTTGAAATAACTTGCTGATATTCAGCATGTTGTTTTATTTCCTCTCCTATAATTGAGTTGTGGTGGATTAACATTTTGATTCAGCACTGTAAAAAAAGCAGATCCAATTTACTGGAATTTCTGTGGTTGATTCAAAAGTACTGATTCAATTTCTCAGTACATTCATTAAAGGAAACATACTAAACCTTACATTTGTTTGCAGAAACAAGTAGCCATTCATCAGAAACAAGAGGAACACCTCACTTTCCCTGGAGTAAGTCACAACTTTGGGCAAGGATGGATCTGATCTGAGGCTTGGTTTCCACAAGGCTTTTCTGTTTTGGAGTACAGTCCCATAAAAGTAATTTCAGAGCCACTTCAGTGCTCTCTTGACCCTGCATCAACACCTAAAAGGTTTCCACCTGTTACATGCTGTCTGAGAAAAGAGGGAGAAGAGAGGCAACAATAATGGCAAAGGACCAGGTCAATGCGAGGTGTTGTCCGTAAAATTCAGATTATCACAGTAAACATGAGAATTGATAACATAAAATGTTCATAAGCCAGCTGCTCGCTCTCCTTTGCTTCTGGGGACAAACCCTGGCTCTTGCTTCTGCCCACCCTTTTGGAACAGCTACAGATTTTGCCTGGACAAGGGTTCAGGTGGCTCAAGATGCTGTCCCATCAAATCCACTCTGCAGAAGTTCAGCCACAGCCCACCAAAGCCATTTTCCCTCAAAACTCCTTGGTCACCCTGCATGATCCAGCTGGCAAAATGCTCAGCACTGCTGAAAGAGGAAAGAAAATAATAAAGGTCCTTAGTACCTTCTTGTCACCAGCTTCTTTTCAACCTATGGGAGAGGGAAGCTGTGGTTTCTTAAGATGCTGTTCAGCTTTAGTATCCTGAAGCATCAGATGTAAAAAAGGTGCTTATATGCATCTCTTTGAACTTAGGCTGTTTCCATTAATCAATTTCACCACTCTGTTTTGCTGCTGCCATCAAAATGTATTCTCAGTATATAAAGCAAGGCTCTTCAACGGTTTTTCTAAAGGATGAGAATTGAAAAAAGCACAGGAATAATGGATGGAGCTAAAAAGATGTTTTCAAGTAGCTGGTTTATAATACACGTGAAACCTAAATTTCAGTGTATTGGTCACAGACTTAGGGATTTTAGAGATGCTTGGGTAGGTTTTTCCCATACAAAAGTATCTTATACACACTCTACACACATACCTGAATCACTTCTCTCTACTGTGTACCACACTCAGGAACTACAGAATAACAGGAAAGGGATGCTAAGTGCAATAATCCCACTGAGCACTAGAAACCAGTACTTGTTCCAAAGATCCAGAAATAAATGATGTTGGGAACTTGGAGAGATACTGATGGTGGTTGTTCAGATGAGGTTTTCAACTTTTTCAATTTCTCTCTGCAGCAGAAATCTTTTTTTGAACCAGATATGCCTTCACATGGCTCAGAGCTGATTCTCCAAAAGCCAGTCCATTGTAGAATTTTCTCACTCTCTGCTTCTAATCAGTATTAGTGGATCTCTACCACACTATTCAGTATCTGTTAAAACAAGTACTTTTTTTCTTAAATTCATAAACTTCCAAACAAATGACTATGAAAAGATCACTTTAAAATCTATGGCACAATTTTTTTAATTCCTCACTTCATATTAAAAGACAGGATTCCTGTGAGCTTCAGGCTAACAGAACAGAACTTTAAAGCTTCTCATTTTTATTCCTAGGAAGTAGCTGAATCTTTATGCTTTTCCTGCCTCAATTTTTCCAAAACTTGAAGGATGTAACAGTTGAAACAGTCTCTAGCATTTGTAATGTTAGAAAAATAATTAAAACAGGCATTATTTTCATTAAGACTGTGACTTTTCTTTGGTCTTTCTTCCCTAATTTAAAAACTGCAAAGGATAAAGCCTTCAGAAATTATACTTAAAAGTGATTAATTATGAAAATCATTACGTGCTTGAGTGATTGTGTGGCACCATTGATTAGGTATTTTCTATTTGGAGCCAAAGTCAGATTAAGTAACACAAGTGAACAGGCAGTTATTAATACTGCAGTATCTGGAGAATGGTAGGGATGACAAAAGCAGATCACTTTGCATTGAGCTGCCACTTCTGCCAGTGTGAGTGCAAAGGAAGAAGAGACAGGCCCAGAACTGCCAGTGGGAATCAGCCAGCCTGGTCCCACTGAAATCCATCAGGGGCTGCTGCTCGTGCTACCCTGGTGCTGTGTGTGCACAGACACAAACACACTTTCTACATCCCATAGTCTGAGAGGCCTATTTCACACAACTTTTATTTTGGCCCTATGATTTAAAAACTTCCTCATCTTTGAAAAAACAATAAAAAATGCTCACAGCAACTCCTGTGAGTTTTAGTACCTTCTGTACAGCTGATGGCACAACAGCCTCGAATTGGCTTTATGTGGTCATTTAAGCAATTTAAGCTTAAAATGTTCCCAGGGCAAAAATTAGGGCTATGTCTAACAAGTACATTAAGGCTTATTATGCCTATTAAGCACAGGGAGTCATCCTTGTTGTGACTGCACATTATATTTGAAAGCTGTTCTGGACAGTGTGCTGATTCCCTAATCAGACCAGTGTATTTTTGGTGACATTTAGAAACCCTCAATTACAAAACAAGTAGCTAAAAGGCCAAAGGAATGGGTTTTCCTACATACAGTGACAGAATACAAAACCAGACATTGGACACAGGCAAAGAACTGGAACCATTCTTTTTGCATTCTGTTTTTACTTTTAATTCTGTTACTTTGGTGTCTTAAGAGTCTTAAAATGAATAAATAGCCCAGTATCCAAGGGGAAAATAACCTTGTTATTTGAGGAATCAAAGATTTTGAAATTGCCCAAGAGACAGAAATCAAAGACATTTGGATCTTGCAACATTCAAAATATCGAGTACATCTTGTTACTTTTAAGTATCTTTAGAATTTAAAAATTAAAGAAGTGCTGACTCAAATTTGTATGAAGTTAAAATAACTCAAATTTTTTTTTTCATCTTCTCTAAATCTTTTATTGGTGGTTCAAAATGAAGCATATGCTTCCAGAACGTTTATCTCATGGCTGGCATCCTCCAAGGAAACCAGATGGCAAAACTCATAAATCCTTTCCCTTCTGCTCTTTGACAATCCCAATCAAGAAAGTTACGAGGCCAGAAGATCAGGTTTATTTCCTATTGTTATAAAAACATTTTCTTTATGCATCCGATGTGGTTTTAATTTTCTCCAAGTCCATAGTGGCAAACAGCAGTTTAATGAAATATTATATACAGACAGCTATTGGAAGAACATACATCACATTCTCTACTTCAATTGGAGGCACTGGTGTGTAATTTCACACAAGAGCAGATGAGATCAGAAGCACTTTGAGGTTTTGATGCACAGTACCAGACAGAGTTTAAATTTCAAGCACTATCACACAAAAAGATGTCACTCCCAAACAGTAGACAAGGATTTTGCCTTAACAAGTTGAAGTATAACTACAGACAAAATTGACATGGTAGGTAAATGTTTTAGGCCTGATCTGCAAATGGAAGGTATAATCTGTCTACTGCCTTAATATCAACAGCATGGTTAAACAGTTTCGAAATTCTTTTGATCACTCACCTTAAGGAACCCTCACAAGATGAAAAGAAATGATTATCATAAATGTTCATGATTTCAAGACTGAAAGCTTGAAAGAATTGACAAGACAATTATGACAGTTAAGATTGTGTTGGTTGCTCCTAAGGCTTCTGGGGAAATAAAATGTGCAATTAGAGCTCTTTGATTACCTGAAGGAAGTTCAACACTTCACAGATTAGTGCTCCAAACTGAAATACTACTGGAAAATTTTAGTTTGCGTCTCAATAAATATTCCAACATATTTTGATGAAGAATCTGCAAAACAATTGTGGATGTTTATTTCAATTCATTTCACTGTATACCAATAGCAGTGGAAATAGCTGTTAAAATCTAAACTTCCCTACAAAATTCATTCTTTATTAACTTTGCCTTTTGGTAGAAAATTCTCCCATCAGAATAATTTTAAGATTCACAAGAATCTTCTGAGGAAACAAAGGTGGGGGGAAGTGATAAATTAAGAAAAATACAACACAAATGCCAGATTTTATTGAGGTACTATGGTCACATTGGTTTGTGCACTGAACAGTCACATTTGGCTAAAGACAACCATGTTCATGACATGAAGACATCACGGTGAGATGGCACACGGGGAAAGCTTAAAATAAAGCTTGGTCAAAACATGGTGTAGCAAATTCTGCTCTGCTTGACAACTGTGTTACCTCACTGGAATTGCACAGGATAGAGAAAACAACTTGCATGAAAACGACCAACAGCAGTAGCTGACATGTGCAAATCAAAACACACAATTTCTCAATATAGCAGCCATACACAAACACATCCTGGCACAGCTTCAGATTGGCCTCTGGTTATCGACAGTGGTTGTAAGAGGCAGGAAACAACTCTGGAAGAGTGAGTCAGGTTCTCGTGGTTTACAGTCACAGTCCATCCTTGTGGCTTAGGAAATCTCTTGAAGTCACTTGGCTCTGTCAACAGCTTCTTTTGGTGGGGGCTTTGTGAGAGATGCAGCTCTGTAGCTGAAAAATACCAATAACAGTTGGGAGTTAGACTGAACAAGGAAAGATTTTTTCCTACAAAAAAATCCAGAACAAACCACACAGGTCAGTCCATTTCACTGGCACAGATACTTCTTTCCAAGTATCTCATTATATTCCTAAGCTTTATCAGGTGAAGAGCAGCACCCCTAAAGGGCACTACTACAGCTATGGAATACCAAGTGCCTCGTCTGGGGGTGTTTGTGGATGGGTAGCTCTGCTGCTGCTCCTCTACTGGGCAAGTGAGGATTTCCCCTTGCATGTGATAAAGGCCCACACACAATGGTACTAAAACAAAACAAAAAAGGTTTTGTAGATAAAGACACTCATTCATCTAACATTTCTATGCAGTGCCTCTTGGAAAATGTACCGCTAATATCTACATCAAACCATGCATTTAATTTCTTTTTAATGACAGACCTACTCACAATATGTGCCTTTAACTCTGAAAGACATCAGAATATATTCTAAACTACACTTCAGGAATTTCTATACAAATAAATTGCTCTATTGCTCATTAAAGCAGGATTGATTCTGAGGTAAAGCACAACAGCTGTTGGCACAGATGGGTTTAGAAGCAAATGCTTGTCTGGATATGCAAAAAAATGGACATGCACTGAAGTCTTGCTGGACAATTTCAGCTAACTCAGCTACTGACAGAAGTTCTGAAGCATGAAATCCTGGACTCAAGGCAGATGGCAACTAGCAGCAAGAGCATCCTAACCAGCAAAGAACATCACTTCAGTACTGGTTCACTGAGAGGAATGATGCTTATCTGAATTATAAGTGATACTTCTTGTAGATTCTAGATTATTTGCTGCTGAAGACTCTGAGGATGGTTACACATTCCTGATAAACTTAAATGAAAACCTGAGACATACATATAAACTTAGATTTGTACCCTTCCCCAGCACAGCCATGTGCCCGACAGCAGAGTGCCCTGGGAGCTGGGGAGGCAAACCCCAGCCTGGGGTGTGTCAAACACGATTAAATCACCACTCAGAATAGGGGATTATCCTGCTGGACTGAACCTTGGGGCAGCCTCACTGTGAAAGCAGAGTGTGGCTCTGGGCTCCATAATTAAAGGAGGATGTTAAGGTACTCAAAAGCATCCAGAAGAGACCAACAAAGCTGGAGAAAGTCTGCAAAGACAGGTGGAAGGAGTGTCCCATGAGCAGTGCCTAAGGGCTTTGGGCTTGTCTAGTTCATGGACAAGGAGGCTGAGGGGTGACCTCTCTGCTCTGTCCAGCTTTCAGAGGGGAATGTGGAGAGAATGGTGACCCTGGCACAGTTGCCCAGAGAAGGTGTGGATACCCCATTCCTGGAAGTGTTCAAGGCCAGGTGGGGTGGAGCTCTGAGCAACCTGGTCTACTGGAAGGTATCCCTGCCCATGACAGCAGGATTGCAACTAGATGATCCTGAAGGTCCCTTCCAACCCAAACCATGCTGTGATTCTCTGATCTCTTCTCCCTGGTATCCAGTGAAAGGATATATGGGGATGATTCAAAGCTGCACCAGGGGAGGTTTAGACTGGACATTAGGAAGCATTTCTTTACTATTCAGTCAGCTTCTTCAGTTACACTTGAGGATTTGGTTTCTTCTTTTCAACTATAGTACTTTGATTTTTATTATATTTCACTTTTTAAAATTTCAGAACATTTCTCAAGGGCACTGAGATAATTCTGAAAGGTAGTTTTAGCCCCAGAGTCTTGCAACCGTTCTCAGGGTGGAGTCATTCAAAAATTTTATTCATGTGCTCTTTAGTCCTTCAGCCAAGCTCTTACTACTTATCTGGAATAATGCACCAGACACTTCTCAAGACATCCTTCTTGTCTCCAAAAATGTGCTTGAGAATGAGTCACTGAAAATTTCTCTTTAACTGCATTTTCATAACGATCTGTAATCACGGCCACTTGTTCCCACTTATCTGATAGGCAAAATTACCTTGACAAAGAGAGAAATTAGATTGGTTTGTCATGATCTGTCTTCACGAAATCTGTGTCAGATTTTTCCTGTGCATAATTCAACTATTTAATAATTTAATGTATTATCACTCTAAGTTAGAAGCAATGCCTTCATCTGCCTAGTTTCTCTCCCTTCCCTTTGTAAAGCTAAGAGCTGTGTTTGCCCTTCTGCTAGAAAAGAGCAGGCAAACAAGCTTGAATTGTATGCTGAACTACATCAGGCACAAGGGGTCCTGTTCCTAATTAAATCTCAGTGAATTTGGCAGAGGAAATATGCCTGCTAAAGGAAATATAATTGGCACCTGTAGCTTTCTCTCAGCAGTAGAAATTTGTAGCCACTGATGGACTGTCGGGCTTAATGCTACACTGTGAAGTGACTCCCCATGACAGGTGTGGGTATGAAATCTGCAACAAGCAGGTGTGAAAAGCAGAGGACAAAAAACAATGAAAGAGCTGGAATTTCTACCAACACTTAGCCATATTATGTGTTGAAGTTCAGGAAAGATCCTTGCCTGCTTTTCCATTCTGAATCAGGAAGCAAAAAGGCTCACGGGCTAAGGACATAGTTTTCCTGGATTTAGCTCCAAATGAGGTCTCAAGTATTTTGAGTCTTCACTACAATGCCAGCCTCATTTTGGCAACAAAAAAAAAGTTGGGTAATTCATCCACAAAAAAAGCTTCCAGATTTTTTGGTCTTTATACAATGCATGCATTCAGACCCTACCCGAGTCTTTTGCAGCTGCCTCTCAATTCTCTCCCTGTAAGCAACAGTGGGTTAGCCGGAACTCTATAAGCATCAGCCTCTCTACCACGACAGAAAAGCAAGCAAATAGAAGCATGAGGAAATGAGAGGCTCACGGCCTTCAGAAAGCAATGCCACATTCACAGAGCTCAGCTCATCTCAGTACTTGGTGCCTGCCTCAGATATTTTTGGATTTTCTCACGACAGACGGCTTTCTGACTGCAGGATGCATTTTAGTCTTTCCATGGCATTTTTCTCCCACAAGCCATTTCATTTGCAACAGCAGAAAAAAAAAATATGTGGAGGTGGTTAGGAGTTTTGTAATGAGTTTTGTTACACTTCAGTATTTTTATAAGGACAAGGAGCCCAAATCAACTTGTTATGCCGATAAAGAGCTCTGAGAAAGATGCATTTGCACTTGGGATGCACAGTGTGAATTTTTTTAAGGGTACAAGAGAAAATACATGAAACAGGAAACTCTTGACTCATTTATTTTCCTGCTCATTTGAAAACAACTGCTGAGCAAACAGGACAACTTATTTTTCTTGTGACAGACATTGCTGATCTGCAGCTATTCTCACATTCTGTGGCTGTTCAGCCATGAGCTTTCACCCCCCGCAGAAAGTAAAATGCATGTTTTATGCCATCTGAAGTCCTTTGCATTATTCATAAAGTCCTCATAAGTCTGAAGTATAACTCATCTGTACTGGGGTACATTTTAAACACTATTCTGCATGGTCTGTGCCATAGACAGCTTGACCTTTACACAAGATTTCAGCATGAAAATCAACTTTCTTGCAAGATAACCCTCTTCTGTTCTGTAGCAGAATTTACCTGGCACTCATTCCTGCATCCCCAGGAAGCAAATGGAAGATTTAACTGCCCAGGAGAAATTTCACTGCTTTCAGCCTTTGTCACACAGGAGCCTTTCTGGCAATTCATCACTAAAGAAATTGTTTTGACTAAGTTACAGTGTCTGCCTCCTTAGTGCTCTGGTGCACCCAGGACAGCTCAGGGAAAGGACAATAACAGCATAAGGGGAATATAATCTTGTCTGGCACATAACCATGATGGAGTATTCATGTAGCAGTAAATCTAGAAGAGATTTGTCTGGGGCAGGACTCTGTCCAAGTCTCTGCAGATACATCCCTGTGCAAGGACAGCATCAGGGCAGTGTATAAATAAATCAGAGACAGTTTGCTAGTGCTTTTCAAAAAGGTAAAAACCCACATAAAGAATCATTTTATAAAATCCACGTAAAACAGAGTAGAGTATATAAATACAACAGAATAAGATGAAAATAAATGTTCTTATGGTACCTCTTTTCTTCATAACATTGGTAGAATCCATTCAGTGGCTCTGTTTTTAACATATTGAACTCCCTCTGGCCTCACTGTCTGTAAAACAAAGGCATTTTTAGAAGAATTAACATCATTATTCTTCTATCAGTTTCAAGTAGTAATACATAGATATGCCCACTGCACTAGAAAAACCACAGTTCCTGGAATCTTCTACAATTTTTAGAGGATGAGACAGATCAAATCCATTGCACTTTGCATTCCTGGGCCTCGGGGAGGCTGCAATTATTAACTTACTTGTATTAAAAAGGAATAAACATCAAAGTGAAGAGCAGTTTAAGAGCAGCACTGTAGCATAAGCTGGGCCTGTAGCAGGAAATCAGGAAGTCTCCTGAAAGAAATGGTATTAAAAATTTCCTATATTCAAGAAAACAGACCAGAAATCTCAAACTTTCATCCCTCTCCAAACATAATCAGTCACTGTTGCTTTCAATGCACCTTCCTCCAGTGACCCCAAAGCTCTGAGTGTGTGTGGGGGACTCACAATATTCTTTGCAACTGTTACCTATGTTTTATAGAAAGATTAACGTGATGACAGGAGCACATAAAACTATTTTTAGTTAAGAATTTTACAATCTCCCACAAAATCTTTAGTTCTGGAATCTCCCATCTTTTGAGCATTTGGTTTTGAAGCTTAGTAGCATTTGAATATTGTTTTTCAGAGGACAACTTCATTGCTTAATGTAAGTAATAGTCAAAATGCCACCAGCTAACTAATACAGACACCTGCTTGGAGCAGAAGGGCAGGAATCCTTTGATTCAGTGCAGATAACTTGAGTTTGTCCAACTGACCAGAGTAACTGAAGCAAAGGCAGCCTGCAGTGGATCACTGCAGGAAGGGAGGAGATAGATATTCTGCCAGTTTCCACTGATCCCTGCTGACAGCTGAGAAAACAAGGCTCTAGAAGAAAACACTTTCCTAAATGCACTTTCAACTTAATTTATTTTTTTTCTTATCTGATGTTTGTTCTTTCATTCCCTTCCCACTTTCCTCATTCCGTTTCCAGTCCTCATTTTATGCTACTATGCTTCCCATGATAGTGCCCAAATCCATGAATAACAAGTCGTATTTGGAGTCTCTCCTCCCTTTTCTCTGCCCTAAATCTCAATTCTGTACATGATTCTCCCTTTGCCAGGCTCCTTCTCCATCTCTCTCCCCAGGTACCAGGCTTCTGCTCCCCAGCCACTGCTCCTCTCCTGGCCCCAGGACTTTCTCCACCCCTCGGGCATTGCTGCCTCCCTGCTCTGCTGCTCTCAGCTCCATCAGTCCCATCCCTCTTCCAACAGCTCCCAGGAGCAATCAGCTCCTTGCAGTTTTCTCCTTTTTCTGCCACTTCCAAGGCCTCTCCCCCTGCTTTATCCTGCCATCTAATTCTCCTTATGGAGCTCCTCAATCTTCCTCCCAGGCCTCCCTGTATTTCCCATTACCCTTTAGTTCAACACTGGCTTTGACCTCATTTTCCACTTTCCCAAGTGTGGGCCAACACAAAGAGACAGAAAAGATAAACTTAACTGGGCAGGGTACTTTTCTCCAAGCCAGTGTGTAGGGAAGGGATTGAAAAACAGGTCCCCTATATCCAAAAAAGGATGAAAAGTTGAGAATGCTAATATTTTAATTTAATAAGAAACTGAAGCAAAGCAGATTGGGAAAGGGGAATTATTTGCTATTGAGGTGTTTTGAAAGCTGCATTTTATTTTATTTTGTTTGAATTGAAAAAAAGGCAGTTTGGTTTCAAAAATGCAAAAACGGGATGTGATAGTTTAGCATTTGAAAAAATTTGTACAATAGTGTTTAAGCTAAGGTCTTAGCTGAAAACAACTGAGTTATTTCAGCTTGGAAGAAAAACAAACCCAAAAAGAAGAAAAAAATAATTCTTATCAGTTACAGAGGAAGGCACTTTATTTTTGAAGCCTACAGCAGCTACGGGTATATTTGTAGAAAAAAACCTGACTCCTAATGAGCTGCAAAAATCTCACTGCTACAAGAAAATCTGTGAAATTTAAAAGCTAAGGAGTACAATAAAGACATTTCAAAATTTAATCTTTTCTAGTGATGTACCCTTCCACTAAATTTGAATTCAAAATGGAATTTTTCATTTTCTTAAAAAAAAAAAAAAAAAAAAGTATTTTCTTTTTTTTTTTTAAACAGTCGAGCCCATTTGGCTGATTTTTCCCCAAACAGAAATCTGAGGTAGATGACTGGCAAAGATAAAAGCAGCCTACATGGGGAAAATTTAAAGCCAGCTGC
The DNA here is from genome assembly GCA_037013685.1 of Acridotheres tristis. Lineage (NCBI taxonomy): Eukaryota > Metazoa > Chordata > Aves > Passeriformes > Sturnidae > Acridotheres > Acridotheres tristis. The sequence goes on from CM072895.1 coordinate 6,569,700, forward strand.
AAGAACATGATACAGTTCGAATTACTCCTAAACCTAGAAGATAAAATTATGAATGTACACTCCAAAAGCCAAGCAGTACATCTGAATTCAAACAGCAGCTATCTGCTTTCACAACCAATAGTCAGATAATTGTACTGAGCTAAGAAGGACAATGTGTGAGAGTTTCGTGCTTTTTCATCAAAATACTTGAATATTTCATATATTTGAATCACTCCCCATGAGGAATCTTTAATTAAGGAGAGAAATAGGAACAGGAAAGTCATCTGGCTATTTTTCAAGCTGTGTTTTTCCTTATTATGAAATGAAACCATGAACTTTCGCATATTATGACATCACCGCTTTGCAAGAACAAAGAATTATTAACTTCTCTTAAAGCACATTTTCCCCAGCACTTATGATTAATTTACAAGGCCACAATTCTTTCACACTCCAACCCAAAGGTCCCTGCTGTCTGACTCTGAATGCATTACAGAGGTCTTCCTGTGCTAAGTTTTAAGAGAAAAGTATTAGTTACCATCATAGAATGTAATTTGGTATTAATGCTTTGCAGTGGTATGGAACACTTCATCTAAAAGGTCTTTCCAGACCTGGCAGAAATACCAGGGCAACTCAGAAAATGTGTTTAAAAACTGTTTGGGTTACCAAAGTGGAGAGGCTCTCTCCACCTTTTGTATCTCTGATGGCAAAGCTGCTGTCAGGGCCCAGCAGAAATGATCACTCCTCCTCCATCAGCTGCCTGGCCAAGGCAAGTGTGTGTGCACCTGTCCCAGAGCCAAGATGGGCCTCAGGATCTCCCCTTTTCTGCCTCTGACCACCCCTATCCTCACAGTTATGCAATATTTACTCAGTCCTCCTTATCTCTTGCACTGTGAGGATGTTCCAGCACTATTTACTCAGCCTTAACAAAACATTTAAATTCCTGTGACTTCCTAGCTCCCCACATTTTGAAGGGGATAAACCTTTTGCACAAAGAGAAGTTTTTTGTTAGAGAAGAACAAAGCACGTGACCAAATTCCCTTTCACCTTGAATAAATACATCATGTTTGCATATTCAGGGCTTGAATTTCTTTGAGGCCTTTTTTTACCACTATTATAGGTCTCCAGCCTTCAAATGGGAGAAACAAAAACATCTACAATGAGTTTAATGAAAAATACTTTCTCTTGGAAAGAGCTTAACAAGCAACTGAAAGGCAGGATCTTCATTTGTATGTGATTGCCTGCATGGATCAGCTCTGCACTCTACAAATAGAAATGTCTAACTCCAGTAATATTTAAGTAGCTCTTCCTTGTCTATACCAGTTGCTGAGCTCATGTTTCCTGAAATTCAATGCTCAGATTAAAATGTAAATTTTTGCTAGGGCTAAAAGATCCTTAGCTAACTCAATAATCCAATCTGTTATATTCAGTACTGATGCTAAGGAAAAACTGTGTTAATGCTATGGAAGACCATTCGTTTAAGGCTAAACAGAAGCAAATTCCAGTTGATATGCCTTTTGTAAAATGAGAAACTTTAATAAAGGGCTTCATATTCAGTTTACTGTTAGATTTATCATCGATCTTGAAATTATTTCTGTATTTAGGAGATCTTGGATGAGCCCACAGAAAAATGATCAACTTTTGCTATTATGTGAGGTAGGAAAGGCATAAAATAATCAATTGTATGTTTAATGAGATACAAAACTCCAACTGAGCTGCTGTAGTATGGGTGAAATTGAATATAATAAAAAATACTGCTTTCAAAAATGAGTGCTGTATGAGTGCTCCAGCAGTGCAGATGTTGCTCAACAACTAAAGTGTGACACAGCCTTCATCCAAAGGCATAATTATGCTAGTTTAGAAAAAGCTATGTTGAACTGAGTTCATACTTAAAACTCATGGTCCTCAGGCCTGCAGTTTTCTGAAGCATCTAAAAACTGTTAATTTTTTATTTTGTTTTTACTGCTTATGTATGGTTTTCCTGCACTTTGAGAAGAACTGAAAGATGAGGAGAGAGGCTGTTTTTATTTTCCCCAGGGCTGCAAGCAGCCAACCAGCCATCATGTCAGACACTCAGCCCTTGCATGACTTCCATGCAAAAGAAACCCAAGTATGATGAAGGCAAGCATTCAGGCTTGTCACTGAAATCCTAAAACATTTCCAGAGATCTCTCAACCTTGGCAAAATAACTGGCTTTCAATTTCCAGCAACCCACCTCACCAACAGCCAAAGCTATCAGAATTTGGATGTGAAACAACTGTCACTTGAAGAACCCAAAGCAGCAGAATAATAAAAGCTAAAAACACAGGATGAGAGCAGTCAAAACTGTGTTTAAATACAAAGGAATTTGTCTGAGCAAAGCTCCAAACCACACGAGTGATGGCTGGGAAAAAGCAAAGACCTCTCAGCTTCCCAGCCACGTAAGGTTTAGAATTGTGACTTGCAATGCCTGAATGAATGCTGGGTCATCAGTGGGGGAACTTGAGATGCTGTTCACCTATGACAGGAAGAGAGGAACAACCTCTGCTACCCAAGCAGGATGTGGGTTTGCAGCAGGGCTCGAGTCCATCCAGAAAGATGGAATTGTTTGGCAGTAGTGATGCAGTAGCACCTGCCTCCTTCCCAGCTCTCCACGTGCCAAACATGTCTGGCACAAAAATAAAAGGCATGAGAAATACAGCATTGCTGTCCTGGCAATGGATTAAGAGCTGGTGCCATAGCAGGAAAACCTGAGGGAAGAAGTTAAATAGCAACACGTTCAAAAACATAATGGCAGTTTATAATTAAAACACAACCATCTTGTAGAAGAGCACAAGAGCATTTTGTTCATCCCACCCAAGAGTTTATTTAGGTTGTTCTAGCTAGCAGGTCTTAATTCCACTCTCTCTCCAGGACAAGTGTGAAGTTTTCAACCTGCAGATTAGTAGCAGTTTGTTGAATGTGTGACTTCAGCAGCTTGCTCACCTCATACAGCTACAAAGAGAGGCTTTGAAGGACTGACAGCTCTATGAACCACTTTTAAAGCAAAGCCTGCATTCTCTGCAGAACAAAATTAGACTCAGGAGGAGGCTTACTGCTCTATAATAGGCTATAATTACAGGAACTCATTGGTCATTTACTGCCATAAATATATATATTTTTTATATGTAGGTATAGAAGCATTTTAAAATAACAAGCAAAGAGAAAACTTGAGCTGAGGGGACTTTCTTCCAAGAATTATTCCCCTTTTTCAACTTGTTGAACTTCCAATGCCTAAATAAGTACAACATTCCTTTTATTTCCTACAACATTACTGGTTGAACTGCTGAAGCAGTTCATTTAAATATTTAGGAAGTCCACGACAAAGGATGAAATTTATGACACTCCATCTTGCCAAGGAGACTGGCAGTCGGATTTCACAAATGTAGTGAACTGGAGCAGCAGCAGCAATTTCTCCATGTGAGTGGGTTAACGCTGACTACATGCACTGTTCCTGCAGGATCTGCCAACACAGTCTGGGCACAAAGGCATGGATTACTGCTACTGAAACAAAGTGGTTTAGACTTCAAAGTCTGCATCCTATGTCAGGAAGAAAGGAAGAAAAAGCATGACCTCTCTCTGTCACAAGAAAATACACTTCAAATCTCTCCTGAGATTCTTATTCCTAGAATGAATCACTACTCTATGTTTATGTACTCTTGACAGGAAATCCAGAGCAACAAAGTCAGTAAGTATCTTCCTGATAAAGGAGCTAATTTACCCTCACTCAGTATTGCAAACTTTTACATTCTTCCTACTACTAAATAAATATACTGAGCTCGTGCTAAATGTTTTTAGTTTGGTACAGATTTCACAGAGCAGGCAAAACAGCAGGACAGCTTGATTACATCTTGACATTCCCATCAGAAAGAAAACACACTCTGTAGGATTCCTGCACATCCATTTAAAGACCGAGTAAGGCTTTTGCTCTGCAGGTGCTAATGCACATCAATAACAACCAGTCTTACCTGCTGTCTGTAAGCTCAAGCCAGTATCCAGTTTGCTGCGTGGCTTGGTGCTGATAAACAAATAACAGAGAACACACACAGTGATGATGAAAGCAAAGAGGACCACTGCTGCTATTGACAGGCCCACGAGTGCTCCAACACTAAGAGAGAAAAACAAAAAAAAATAAAGTGTACAAACAGCCTGGGGGACCCATTAAAACAATGGTCAAAATGATGTCTGGAGTTTACTTTTACTCAGGCATGGGAGTAACTCTGTATTTTACTGTAAACCAAAGTTTAGAGCTCAATACTTCAATTGCATAAACTGCAGTTATTTCACTGCCCTCAGAAGGGTCAATGTCATTACACAGCAGTGGAACATCTGGCCCTCAGTGACATTTCATGCATATTACTCCTGAGTCTGACTTAAAGTGTGTTTATGAAAATCAGAAATAGCTTCATGCAGTAACTGATATCAGTGAGATCAAAAAGTTCTTCAGTGCACACACACACAGAGGGATTCTAGGGTTCCAGGCAGCTCAAACAACATGACTACTAAAGCTGCATTTTCAGTCTGAAATGCCATTTTTATAGTATAAAAAAAACATATTATTCAATCCACGTTATTCAATTCTGTTAGCAGCTCTGCAAAGCAGGGTGGAGTACTGTGAACACTGTTGTGCCTTTGCATTAATGAAATAAATCTCAGTCAAGAATGGAGAAATTCTCCCATGATCTTTGTCACAGTAAAAGGAAAACTAAAGCTGAATTAGTTTACTCACAATATCACAGGCATCAAAGAAGCAGCAATTACTTACTTTGGAGGCCAAATATACAGTACTATACATAGATTTTATCAAGGTGCCATTCTGCAGGGTAAAAGCTACTTCATACATCTCCCACAGGTATACAGTGTGACAGTGTATGTATATACAGAAATCTCTCCTGATTTCCAACCCTTATTTTCAAGTCTTTTCCTAATATAAAATTCTCGTGATGAAATAAAGGAGCCAATATAATACAGTCTAGCTATCATCTCCTACACTCTCCTGGGCCATTTGATGCCTTCTGTGTTCCAATCCTCTATTCTACAGTCCATGACAAAGATCCTGACTTTTGGTGAAATGAAACAGCAGCCTTTTGGTCACAGGTGAGAAGTCTGAGGACTGAGAATCCTTATACTACTGCTCTGGTATATTTACAATTTTGACAGACGTCAAAAGGACAGAAGAGAGATGAATGTATTGAATTCTTCAAGCTCCATCTTCTAGTCATAAAAATGCCTTTATATATCACTGCTATCAGCGAGAAGTCAACTCTACTGTGGCCTTGCAGGAAGATGAGAAGAGTTGTGCCTTGGGATGTTTTTATGAATTTTACATTCAAGATACTGCAAAGCTTCTCTTCAAGCTCCCACAGCACCAGCACACAGATATGTCCACAGGAGAAATTCCTAAAATCAGCAGGATGAGAACAGCAGCTATCACTATGACTTTCACATGTGGATTTCATGAATAACTGGTCAGATTCAGTAATGAAGTTTGGGCAACATTTAGCTCCATGCACAGCTAAAATAATTTGTTATCAGCAAAATGGTCCTGGAAAGAACAGCTTTACATTTCTGAAGACTTTTCATGGTATTTATAATCTGTATTAAATAGGATATTTTTATGTATTTGTTTATATATGCACATATTAAGCAAATTCTCATTGTTTGTTGGCTCAAACAAAACTTGCAGGCAAGCAATATTCTGCTTACTATGGAATCTGAATATGACCTACACTCAGAGATCTCACCTGGATTCTGGCCCTATTTTTGCATTTTCACTTGGAACACCTTGACCCAAATAGACAAAATATAACAAATACACATTACAGGCTGAAGAGCCATAGAACCATGCAGTACAAACAAGGCTCTTTAGAAATAGTTATTTGTGCTTTTTTGTCATGACAGTACAAGCTTTATTGTAAGATTCCATTTAAATTCCAGTCTGCAGAGCAGGACTAAGGAGACTGCTCACCATTATCCAAACACTAAGCAGAGTCAACAGCCCTAAAGCCAAATAGATCAAGTAAATATTAACGATTATATATTTTTCTATTCAGCCATCTGTTTCTTCTTGGTTGTAGCTCTCCTCCATGCAATTGTAGAAGATGACATGAACAACACAGTTGTGTATTTCACAGCACAATGCATCTTCAGTTTCACTACACAAGTTGTGTAAGATGCTTTGGGAGTTACAAAAGGCAAAGGCAAGAAAAACTTGAGGAACTCTCCAGGTCAAAGACTCATGACAGATTATGTGCTACAAAAAATGTTTCTCACGCTCCAGCAGCAACATGAGAAGACCTCACCAGCATCACAAAACCAAACAGATACTCTGATTCCACTTCCTGAATGAATCGGGAATCAGGACAATTTGTACTTACTCTTTTTAAACACACAATGTTTCAATACCAGATTGTTCTCAAACTGTTGAAGCTGTCAACCCACAGAGAAGGTATAATTAAGTTCGGTAAGATTAATTTCGGTTAAAGTTTGGGGATGGAGGGTTGTTTCTTAATTTATCTAATTCAGGGAAATTTAATATGTCTTCCACAGCTCTGAATACTGACATTTCTTAACCAGAACACAATCTTTTCTTTCTTCTTTTACTAGTTAAAGCTGTTATCAGAAACAAAGTACGAAATAACTATGATCACTGACCACTTTAACAATTATTCCTCTGAAAATAAAGACAACCTTACAGCATGTCCTCTAGATTCTACAGCAATTACCATGGTGCTGCATATCTGCTTTAAAAAGCCCTTACTAAAAGCATTTTGCCACCTTCCATTCTTTACCTTAAACACTGCCTGAAGGCCCCCAGCAGTCACATGGTAACAGCCTACAGGTCTCAGGGTGTGTCTTCGACATCAGTCTTCTGACACCAGAGGCACTAAACAAGCAAACTGAAAAGCCCCCCTTGCCCACAGCTGTGGCCTCATCAGTGAGCAAAATCCCCTGCATCCACAACCCACTCAACCCCAAAGCAACAATCTGGCATAAAGATGGCAGTGAAGGCCTAGGGGTAACTCTGACACGAGCAATGTTAAGTTTGGCAGAAGATCCAAACTCTCCCAAGTTATTTTCCACATAAAGATAGAGCCATGCCACACATTTCAGTGCTGTTACACCGAGTGCCACATCCAGGCCTGCAGCAGCAAAGGCTTCACTCAGCAGAGAGGCTCCACTCTGCCAGCAGCCTCCCCAGGGCTCCCCAGGCTGTGTCCAGAGAGCTGCTGAGTGGGTCCATTGACTTGTCTGGCAGTGGATGCTCAGTATCACACATTTATAGTTATTTTTAATTCATAAAATGAGTCCATCCACACCATCCAAAGCCAGGGAAATTTTAAATATTGGCTAAGCAGAGGCAATATTGCCCACTGATAGACTAAAAGGAAGCTCATGAGTCACCCGGATCCAAGTAAATCAAATGTTCCCAATGCCATTGTTGCAGTGACATGTTGTTCATAGTATTTGCAAAGCACACAGATAAATACTCGAGAGACTGGAAGAATGGGCACAGAGAAACAAAAGACTTGCTATTTTGAAAAGCCAAAGCAGATGCCTGGAGGTCGGTACAGCCATGCAAAGCTTGGCCTCAGTATTAGGCCACCATGGCTCTATGGGTATTAATTAGGAAGGCACTTTGAATAAAATCTATATGTGGCTTGACAGAATTTTAATCAAATATGTATTATTACATGCAACTTAAAAGATACAGCTTTGGAATGGATATTAGAATTCTATTTGATACTGAAAGAGGCCATTATAAAAATAAAACTTCACAGAAGAGTGACAAAAATAAATAGCAAATATTTTAGAACAAAGAGAAACAAAAAGGCTGACTGAACATAACTGCTGCAGTTCGGTACAAATACCACATGTTCAGCATTTCTCCCCCTCAGCTTGTGAGGTAAAGCAGATGTGATAACTGCATGTGCATGCATAGCACACTGCTCTAGAGGCTGAGCTGCTCAGTTTGGCTCACTGGTGTTTTATAGCATCTGTGTTTTGTGGATTCAAAAGCTGAATAACCTTCTGATGAGTTCTGCCTTTTCCTAATGTTGCCTTCCCTGTTCCATGGGCTCCTGACAACTGTAAGAGACAGCAAAATGCATTCTCCCCTCTTTGAGGAAATCAGTCTTTCAAGATCTATGATTTTAAAAAAACCAACAACTATATTATTTTATTTTAAATACCAGAAAAAAAAAAAAAAAAAGTCAGAAATTAATAATATTAACGATTATACATAATAAATTCTGCTGAAAATGTGAAAGGTGTCAGAGTTGCTCAGCGGTCTATTGTCTATGATAGTCCAGCAGCTCCCAGTACTGCAGGTGTTAGGATGTTGTCAAATATTGCAGTCTTTGCAGAACTGGGAGGGGAAAAGAGGGTTCCATGTTGCTAAGGGATAGGGCAGTGTCTAGTTCTAAACATAGTACAGGCAGTAGAGATTCAGCAAGAAAAAAGAGCATTGGCCTGCAAGAAACGATTGCTTTGGGTTGCCAAGGCTGTGGGATCCTCCATGAACTGCTTCTGTCAGAGCTGGGTGACAACGGGTCTGGCCACGTCCCTCCCACAGCAGGAAAAACACGAGGGAAATGTGCAACAGCTTCCTGGAATTCTACATGGTGTGTCACCAAACTGCAGGAATCCCTGAGATATCACCAACCACTTGTGGAGCAGACAATCACTGCTTTCAAATATCTGGGGGGAGTCAAGCAAATGAAGATTTAGGCAAAAATCCCCAAGTTCTGGAGTAAAGCAAAACCTAAAACAGTTCTCCTGCCAGGGCCTCCTAGTCCTCTCCCTTCCATCTCCAGATTTACTTTGGTTGGTTTGCCTAACCTTTGTTTAGTTTTAAATTTTAAGAGACCCAAGACTTAAAAGTGTGTCCCCAAAGGCTGAAAGAAGCATTTAAAGGATTTTATCATATGGCTGTTACCAACCAATATCAGTAGCAGTCTAGTGATCACCAAAACATTCTGAGAGGCCAGAAAATGTTATTTTTATGTTTTACTTAAACTCCTAACTAAACTGTCACGTGAAAATGTATACAGTTTTCAAAATGTAATATTATGCTTCCAGTGTGTTAATAACTAAAAATCATTCTATTTGTTACTGGAAACATCTATAAGAAGTGGCTCAATTCTAACTACTCAGAACTTTGCTTAGAGAGGTAAATTGTATTTATCCACCTATTTTCTACAATGGATATAGTCATTTATGGCAGAAGTTAAGCACAACCAAAACTCCACGAATAGCAATTTCAATGAGTCCTTTTATCAGATTAGGGCTACTGTAGCAAGAAGGAAAAAAAAATCCCTAATTTTCTAAGTTTGGGCCCAAACTTTTGGGACTGGGCTCATGTGAAGGCTAAGCAGTCGCTTCTCAGACCCTACAAAATCTTTTTAAAGGAAGAGCATTCAGAGAAGTGTTTCATTAAAGCCTCTCCTGGGATTCTGTTCATGGAGGTAGTGTTTGAAAAGATCAAGCTTTAAGAGCCTTCCCTATAACATCCACATGAGATGTTGGGATGCAGTAACAACTTATTCCCTCAGTTTTTCCACCATCTGGAGAAGGTTTACTGTGATTAAAACAGTCAAAGGCTATGCAAAAATCTAACATTAAGACAGTATGAGTATTTGATAGCAGAACTGTAAAAAAGGACACGGGAAGATCTCACATCAGAGAAGCCAAGTAATTGTGTGTCAGTCACAGCAGTGGATGGCTGGGAGATCCCCACAATCAACCCACTCTTTACACCAAACAAAACAGATTTCAAATAATAATACATTAAATATTAGACCAGATATATTAAAATAGTAAGTCCATAGTACTGGACAGCATTGACTCACAAGCCCTGAGGGAGCTCTCACGTGGACCTGCAGAGCTGCTGGCCGAGGTGCTGAGGGTGTCTGGCTGCACGGTGCTGAATCTGAGCCTGGCTATGACCCAAGCTCACCCTCCCGAAATATGAGGGACAGGTCCTTGGATGGTAAAGCCTCTGCCCTCAACCATCTCGTTACCCCCAGGGAGCTGCTGGCACTGACACAAAATCTTTAATGAAAAGATCAGCATTAGGATGAGGGGAAAACACTGCCGTGTTAACCTGCTGGAATGTCACTGGACAGATGGATAGAGGAACCCAGCAGACAGAGTTAGGTGTCTTTAAAAGCTTTTGGACAAAGCCCTGCACTGAAAGTGAGGTTAAAAAGACTGAATTCATACAGGATTAGGGAAAGGTTTTGCTACAAATTTAAGGCTACTTAAAAGCATAAGGAGCAAAGTACAAGGCTTAAGTGGTCTCTTTTCAGTGTAAAGAAAAGTCACTGAGATTGATTTTGATTCATATCTTCATCTATGACCTGGTGAAGAAGGAAATCTGAGTTTCTGATGATCCTAAGCCCTTACAAGCAATCAAATGCTGAGGGCAAGGAATGCTACAAGACTTGCAGAAAACTGAGCGAACAGGCAAAAGTGATGTACATGAGTTTCAAGTGTACATAATGTAATGTAAAACCAAGCCTACATAGCAATAAACTAAGAACAGGCAGTTCTGAACTCGAGAAGAGTTTTAGAGTCTTCAGTGACAGCTCACTGAAATCTTGGAGTTGATGAGAACTGGCAAAGATCTCAACGGAATAGAATTTGAGAGTGAGACTGGAGGCAAGATTTGGCCACTCTGTAGAACCTTGCCACACCCACACCTTGGGCATGCAGCTCCAGATTATGCACTTCCAAGATCAGTCCTGTGGAGTGAAAAACAGTATGGATGAGATGCAACCAAAATGATCAGTGTGACAAAGCATCTGCCTCAACGATAATCCAAAAGCTGCTCAGTTTGGAAAGGTGAAAGCTGAGAATAGATGTACCAAATGCTCACAACATTTTAAACACTGTGCATAAACTGAACCTGCAATTGCTGTTCACCAAATCTCATAATCCTAATACCAGAGGGCACTCAGGAAAAGTAGTAGGGAACAGCATAAAACAGATGAAAGGATCTATCTTCAAACAGCAGGTGGTGACTATCGCCACCAGGGCTGCAGAAGCAGACGGCATAAGAAAGTCCAGAAGGGGATTTGACAAAATCAAAGATAATAACTAGTCCATAAGAAACACAGCGGAAGCCCGATGCAGAGGTGTACTAACATCCTGACACGGCCAGCGTGGATGCTGTGGAGCCCGAGGGGAATCAGGCACAGTGCAGCTCTCCCTGCTGCTGCTGGAGATCCAGGCAGATCCCTGCACTATCCAGGCAGAGCACTAGGCTCATTATCTGCCCTTTCCAAGCGGAAAGTTATGTAGTGCTTTATCTCACATGGAAAAGTAACTAACTCAAGTCACTGGGAACTTTATGGCACGCAGCACCTCAGGCCCCGAGACAGCCGCTCCCCTCACGCCCAAAGGGCGGGAGACGCTCCGGGTGCTCTGCCAGAGGCACCGAGCTTTTCCCAGCGCTTCCTTACCAAGACCACGAGTTATTTCATTCAGAAACTACCTTGGCACGAGTAAGAGTCTCTCTGGGCTGAAGATGCAGCTCTACCGCTACTCTCGGCGGGACAAAGGCAGCCTGAAAGTGCCCGGCTACAAGTACCTCACAAACACACACCCGAGCCGAGCCCGGGCGAACACGGCTCTCCCGCCCGGAGCCTCTACCCCATCGGGCACCGCCGCTCCCCTACCTGAGCCACCACATGTAGCTGTGCTCGTAGGGGAAGAAGCTGTGGGGGTCATCGCAGCAGTACTTGACGTCCTGGAAGCCGCAGCAGAACACGGCGCGGGCGTCGCCGCCCGCCCGCGGGCAGCTGAACCCGCTCACCAGCACCTTGTCGGCGTTGAGGTAACTGCTGCACTCGGCGCTCATGGCGCGGCCGCCTGCCCGCTGCCCGCCCGGCGCCTCGGCTCGGCGGCACCCGGGCGGGAGGGGAGGCGAGGAGAGGCGAGGAAAGGAAAGGAGAAGCGGCTGTGGCGGGCGGAGCCGGGCGGGCAGGGGGCTGCGCTGGCGGCAGGCACCGCCGCGCCCACTGGCCCGGGAGCGGCACAGGGCGGGGAGCGGCGGGAGCCGCTGAGGGGCGGGCGGGGCAGGGCAGGGCGGGAAAGCGCCGTGAGGGGCCGGCCCGGCTCTCGCTGCGGCTCCAAAGGCTGGGGCACGGCTGTCCCTCAGCGCTGGGTCCCGTGTCGAGGAGAGATTCCAGGGGTCCCTCCTTCCAGGTTCGACACTTAAAGATGCACTGCACAAAGTGAGAGGATGAATGACAGTGATGTGGCTGGTGCAAAGACTGTGGAAAAGGATCAGGAGAAATCAGTGAGTGTCGGATACCAACAAAGAAAAAGGCTAGATGATGATGAGATTTTGTGAGAGTTGTAACTTCATCACTTCAGTTGTTCTGATGAAATCAGATGTAACCAGATCAATTATTTTCATGATAAAATTGAGGATTGACTTATTTGAAATGTATAAAGACGTTTCCAAATGTCTTTACCAAAGACCAGAAGGCAGCTTTTTCCATAACTTGATCTCAGTTATGTCAATGGTGACAGTATGTGTTAGGATTTAATTGAGTGTCTTGTGTTATTTGGGATTAAGAGACCAATCTCCTGGTCATTTCATTCACAAAGACATGGGGACTGTGTTTCTGTGGTTGAGCAAAGTCTCTAATGAGGACAGGATGAGTGAATCTCAGCTCAAAAGCCATCAGTTGGTTTCCCACACCATGTGTATGAATCAGCCAGCTAAACAACAAGTGGTGTGGTTAATCTACAAAGTGCAGGGGTAAATGTCATGGTTTTGGAGATTGATTCAAGACTGTGAAGTTGCCAATCCTGTGTTCACAACAGAGACACAAGGAAGTCTTACAACTTCCCTGGATGGAGAAATGTGCAATTCCAGTCATAGGTATTAATCTCTTGAAATGTCTTTATGTACCTTGTTCAGTTGCTAATAACTATTTTCTTCCAAAATGTGAATTGCCATCCTTGTATTTCTCTCTGATTCTCTTTATCCATCTGGGATTGTTTTTTTCTTCATCTTATCCTTTCCTGATCTGTTTCCACTGAGGTTCTGTTCATACCAGAATTCAACAGCCAGGGCAGAGAGTCATGAACCCAGGAGTCATTCAGTTCATGTTTTCAAGTGAGCATTCCCAAATCAAGTGGTCAGGAGACTTTTAGGAATATAGAACATTCTTGATTATTTTTTTATTTCACATTGCTCTTTTACTTTTGGAGATTTTTCTCTCATTAGTCAGAACTCAGATAACTATTTTCCTCTCAGAATTATTAATGCAGTGATGTGGAACAAATGAAATTACCCATCACAGTTTATGCTCTTACACAAACTTGCACTCATACTGAATGAGTCTAAGGTAGACTTGGGTCAGAATTGGAGTAAAGGTGCATCCTTTGTCCAAACTTAGAGAAATTTGGTTTCAAAGAAAGCTGAAACGTTCTGGGGTGACAACATCTTTTTTTGTTTGTTTGTTTCATCAATCAGTATACTCATTTATACCATGCAATCAATTTGTACTTGCTGTGATTACTGTGACAATAATTAGCGTGCTTTCTTGCTCCAATTACTTGGAAAGATTTATATGAAACATTTGAAATTACGTTTGAGTTATCTACCTCAGTGACTGAATTAACTATGTAATTGCTGGCAGATTTAAATTAAAAACCATTCCTTTTGATGAGACACTCAGAAATAGGATTTGAAGTGGGAGTGGGAGGCACTTCACTGACCAGTGGAATGTCTTTTATGTCAGAAAAAACCATCACATTCTTTTATCATTTCAATGACAAAACACAGACCTCTCCAGTAAGAGTTAGTGGTTAAGATCTCATAAAATCTGTTTCTTTCTCTCTTCCCTATTACCAATACCAATTTAAGTTACTACACAGATGACAAGAGCAGTTGTCTCTGCTGAGTGAAGAGTGCGTTCCAACCTAACAATGAGGTTATCCAGCTTCCAGAGTAACACAGATCCAAGACCTTTGTAGGACACGTGGAAGTAAGAGATAAATGATCCGGGTATTCAGGAGCAGCTTTCAGAATTGTATCTGAAACAGGATACTTCTATTCTCGGAGTGGTGAACTATCATCCTTCTGAATGTCAGTCCCCTGTGCAGTGAAGCTCTAGTTCAAATTCTGGAAAAATGTGCAAATTTTCTCTGGTGCTTGCAACTCAAACTCTTCTGCAAATCTTTAACTGATTTACTGTTACTCACATTGGTTTCCAAGAGACTGCTATGGCTGTACTTAAAGCCTGTCTTCAAAATAATTAAAGCCATGGAACTGCAGCTTTCTCTTTCTTGTAACTGTTTTCAAGCCTTCCAGATGAACTCATAAACATGAATTTATGTTGTCTATGCAATAATTAGAACAGCAGCATTTTTTGTAATCATTGAAAATAATTGTGATCTTCATCTAAACTACAATTAATGTGAAAAGTGTACAGGCTCTTATTTACTTATCTTGACTCCACAAGATATTGGCCAGCAGAACTGGGCTGATTTAATTTTCCAGCAAATCACAGGAGTTTTTCTGGCTGATACAGTTTAGAGCAAAGGAGTCTTGAGAGAGAAGCTAAAATTTCCTGATTCAGCCATTCCATTTAGAGACAACTCAAAGTGAATTTTGCTTCTGCACTGACCACTGCATAAAAGCTAAAAACATTCACATTAACAGTTGTGGGACACATTTCTACCAGCCAGCTTTCCACAAAAAGTTAATTATGAACTGTGATAGAGGTGTCTAGATCAGCATCAATCCTCAAACCTACACGGCAAGGTTTTCCTTAAGAGCATTACCTAATTATTAATTGGCAAAGAGCCGCATAAATTACTTTCAAAAGTGATCTGTTGGCAAATTACGCAATTAAACAAAATTGTCATGCCAGGATGGTGTAATGAGCTTTGATTAGGAGTAAAAAGTTAAATTGACATCAGGGTTAGTGTAGATAACATATTTTATCATTTTACATGAGCAGCAGGCACTTCAGGAAGGCAGATGACAGCATAAAGTTCAAAACAGAAAGGGGCACAGAAGATGTAAGTGGCATGTACTTGCAGTAGAGTGAGATGCTGTCACTCAGAGGACTAAAAAAGAACTGTGTGTATTAGTGAGGGACTGAAATCTATCAAGGGGATATGATACATTTTGGATTCTGCTCTCAATTCAACCACCTGTAAGCAAGTTGCTTTCCCAGGTTGTGCTTCAGATTGTAAGTCTGTAGATTTGTGATAGTGGTGGAGTAGTCTGACACTGTCATGTAAAAGTGTTTGTATTTTGAGATCCTCTCTGTGCAAGTGAACACATGTATAAAGTATCATTATATGAGTTTTTCATGTCACTCTAGAGCCTGCCAATTTTCCTAGTCATTTTAACTGTACTTCACACACATTATCCTCTAATTGATTCCCCCAGTCAATATAGGGTATAGATTTTGACTTTCAACTGTCTCTGCTTCACAGAACTAAATAATGAAGAAGAAAGTAATTTTGAGCATCAGGAAGCTGATGCTCAAAGGAGGTTTCAGTCAAAATTTTAAGAGGAAAAATCAGTGAAACATAGAAGTAGGAAGTGACACTGATAGTTTTGCAATGAGGATGGAGATCCAATAAGTAATTTGTGTTTGTGTAATGGCCTCATTATCTACAGTGTTTGTGTGCTGTTACTGGTAAATATTTCAGAATAATGACTCAGTGAAGCAAATCTTACCTTTTAAACTTATTCTCCTATCTAGAAGTAGAACAGTCAGAAGTATAAAATAGTTTTCAAAAATTACCTAACCAAATTGTCTTGACTGCAGTTGTCTTTGTGGAGTGGTTTTCATTTATTTTTCCTTTTCAGAAAGGAAAATAGTTCTTTCTTATCTGAGTAAAAAGCACAAAACTGGCATGCTCCTTACTCACAAAAAAACCCTCAATCTGACACTGCCTCAATCATTTAACTTTGCTTTCATTTATCCTGCTTGTAAAATATAATTATTTATAATTTTAGAGACAAAAAATATATGTTGCAATGCATTTTCTACTTGAATAGAAGGATGCAAATTTTAAAGCGTTCTAGCAAGTATGTAGTTTCTGTATGTAGGAGATGATTATGGGGATAATTCTGAAACAGTTACTCAATTACAAGACAGTTAGAAATGATGGGCCTATTATTTCAGACTATTTAAGCAAGATCTCCATCAAAGAGAGCACTTAGAAAACATGTAAGTTTCTTGATCTTTTCAGCATTTATTCTACACCAAGCAACAAACCAGAAAATTATAGTTTCATAGGCTTATATGAATTGTCACTTTCTATCACACTTTGAATTCACTTTGTCTAAAACTGAAGATTAAAGAAAAATATCTAAGTAAACAGGTTTGAAGTGCTGACTTCTAAATATCAGTGAATAAATAATACAGTAAAATATCTTCCCACCATTTTCAAGGTAAACTCAAAATGAAACTTTTAATTTTCTTCATTTTCTTCAAGCTATTAGGACAATAATTTAGATTTACTCCTATTAAGCATACTTTTTAAAATACCAAAAGTTGTTTTGTTTCAAAATTATATACCTTTTTTGGCATATTTTTGTGTGCCTTGGCTCCGAATCTTTTCTGCCACGTAGCCATCACATCATTTCATTCTCATTTATAAGTCAAAGAGATGCAGATACCAATAGCAGCAATTCTTCCTCTTTAGCCTTCCCACACAACTATCTTTATATTTTATGTAGGGGGTAACATCATCTATTGTTAAAATTCTGCAGGAGGAGAGAAACTTTCTACTGGAGCCTATTTACAATTGCTTCTTATTTTAAAAAGCTTTATTGCTGGGACTGGAATTTCCTGCCTGTGTGAGAGAATGTGTTAAGGCCAAAGAGTTGGGCTCTGACCCAGTTTGGGGTAAGAAACTGGAGCTGGTGTGACAAAGGTAAGGATTGAAGGCTGGGTTTGGCAGTTAAAGGGAACAGGTGAAGTAACAGGAGTAAGAAAGAGGCAAATTGAAAGGACAAGGCAAAGAGGACCAGCCTTTGCAGCTACAGGAACTCTGTGCTCTACCTATGAAGCTTGGAACAGAACATAAATTGTCTGCTTGTTTCCTTTTTTATCAGCAAATATATTTAAATCCTCTGGGAAAATGTCTGCTTCGTTTAGTTCTCTTTCACACACCTGATGACAACAGTGAATTCCCTATTTCATTAATTCACATGGCAAAACTCTGTATGGTGGTTTGAAATATTTCAGACAACTCATGTCATTGCCAATACGAAATTCTACTCTTGTTTCCTCTATTTGTTTTCAAACAGAAGAAATTACATGTACAAAATTACATTCAAAGAATATTAGGTTACTCAGAATTTAGAAATGCCAGACTTAGAGCTAATACCCACACAACTTTTGGAGAGATTTCAGCTCCTTTCACAATGAGTTTTTAATGATTTTATTTTCTTACTCTTTTCTCATGCATAGTGAAAAGGTTATTTTTGAATGTTAACCATACCTAGTGGGAATACAGAATTATGTAAGCCATGATGTTTGGTAATACTTATGATCCCCTCACAGATACTGATTCATTTTTCCAGTGCTCTGTGAGGTGAGGGTGTTTTACTCCTGATAGCTTTACATTGCTCACAAGCAATTCTTAGCAATTGTTTTCTTGACAGATATTCAGTTTTATTTTCTAGCTTGAAAAGCTCAGTTTTGTTCCTCATTTCTGCTGGTGAAGGTGAGTTTGTTTTCCATCTCTGAACACTGCTTGATTTGGGGATGCTGTAAAGAGAACCATTTTCCATAGCCCTCCTGTCTTTAGCTGAAATTAGAAAGCCTGATTCAGTTTCAAATCCCTTTTCACTTCAGCAGTGGATACAAGCAGCAGTTGTCCGACATAAGCAGATGATCCAAAGGAAACATAAAAAATACATTCTTATTATGAACACCTAACATAGCTTATCCTTTGATAACATGTTGTGAACATTAAAGAGATAAAGACTGCTAATAATAACTAGAGATTTAATGTTTTTTATGTCTTCAAGTCACTACTGGTCTTTCAATTTAACTACATTTGCACAATAGTTATTAAAATGCTACTGTTATCTCTTAATCTTGTGTATCCCTCATTATCAGAGCACCTGATTACCACACAATCTGTAACTAATGGAACTGCTCTGAGTGGCAGACTGGACCTTCTGAAGCTGGGCCAAGTGAGCCATTGGTCAGGTCTGCACCTCCTCAGTCCTGCTTTGGTGAAATGATTACCAGCTACATCTCAGATGAGGGATTCATTTCATCTCTGTTAGTCTCAGTAATCAGATGTTCTCTTAGAAATTGGGTGAGGCTCTAAGATAGATTGTATCTGTTCATCCTAACCATCTTCTCATCATTCTTCCATATCTAGAATTTGCACCAGGGGTTTTGACAGGAATTATTTCTGTTTCTACTGAAGTGGAATCAGCATCAGTGCAGCACACTGTCATGAGCATGATGGACATTTCCAGAGAAGTAGTCAAAGCAGAATCAAGCTAAACTACCTTAATTTACAGTAGCATTGTTGTTTGTCTAATGGAAAGGAATGTCATTCCTTAATTTGTCTGTTGCCATCTATTTCTGTTGCTTTAACTGGTGCCAAAATAATCAACTTTCACATGATAGCCTGGTTTCTCTGGTTTACAAAGGTTATAGAGATATCTGTACAAACTTGGAAGCAGAAGATTGAGTTCTGTTCTGTTCTTTTCTTCCACTTGTTACATGCATTTGGGAAAATGGTGTTACCCACATGCTTAGTGGCTTCACCCATAAAATCAAAATTAAGCCTTTTTTATTCACAATGCTCTGAGGTTTCTGTAAGTTTCAGTAACAGAACATAGTTATTACCATATTAGACTAAAAATGTTCTACTTTACCATTCCTTATTATTACTAAAGTTCCTCCATCAGTAACAAACATTCTTCATTTTCATCTCACTAAAAATATTAATATTTTGTTTTGAACCTCATTACATTCAATATGTATTAAATTTAGAATAAAGCATTTATTTTTTAAATTGAAAAAGATGTATTCTAAAATTTTTAAAAAGACAACTATTTTGGTTGGTTAGGGGGAGGGTTGTGTTGTTGGGTTTTTTTTCTGTAAGTAGGGCTGAATTGAAAGGTTAACGAAAAGATCCACTGAGAAATTGCTTTTCCATTGTGGATAACTAAAACTCCATCCTAGTGGAGTAAGAGTCAAGTCTTAATTGTTCACAGAATAACTGTCCAAATAGTGTAAATTTGTGAATGCAAGGCAGCCAAAGCCTGGTTGGTGTTCAGCCATAATTACACAGTCTGAATTATAAAAAAAAAGGAATCCTCAAGTGAAGAAAAAACTGCAAGAGCTTGCCTTGGGCTGGGAGTTCTGGATGGATTCATGAAAAGCTTGAGCCTGTGAGCAGAGTTGTGTGTAGCTAATTGAGTTTTCTACAGTCAGTGGAAAAAAGCTGCAGAAAAGGTTGGTGTCACCACATCAGTTTTGCTCATGGATGTTTGCTAACAGTCCATGTTGGTTCACTTCATATTAGGAAGTTTTCTAAAGCAGCACACAGATGTTT
This sequence comes from Acridotheres tristis, assembly GCA_037013685.1. Taxonomy (NCBI): domain Eukaryota; kingdom Metazoa; phylum Chordata; class Aves; order Passeriformes; family Sturnidae; genus Acridotheres; species Acridotheres tristis. The sequence goes on from CM072895.1 coordinate 6,589,266, forward strand.
TTCCCAGCTGGTTCAGTTATTGGGGAATGCTTCCATCTTGCACATGTACAGCTTGTAAACATAAATATGGTGTGAAGCCTTTTTGCTTCAGAGCCAGTGCAGTCACTGTTAGCTGTGAGTACACAGGTGTGACTGTGAATTCACATGCTTCTTTTTATTGTTGGACTTTAAATCAGCATTTGTGTCAATGTAAAAAAATATAAGAATAAAAGAAGATGGAATTTCAATGTTTTGTTGGGGTTTTTTTTGCATCCCTGGTTCCTATTTTATAATTGAATTGCATTTTAAATTATACATTCAAAATATTCAGGCTGAGACACAAGCACTGCACTGCCTATCCCAATGTAAATTTGTATTTTTATCTTGTTATAGGTCTAAAATTCAGAATTTTTATCACACTAGACATTTTTACATTAGAAGCTCCCACTCTAAATTCTAATCTCTTTTCTCTTTCAGAATAATGCCTATAGGAAACCTGTAATGTTTTTATATTACTGCAATTTGTTCTCAGAGGGTCTGAAATATTGTTTAAAAACATGCAAGAATTGTGATTATATAAACAAATAAAGTCAGCATCCTGTACAAGGACAAACATAAGTAGTAATCCACCTAAGCTTTAAGGCTTTCCACATCATCTCTTGGGTGTAGAAATTTTGAAAGCCTAGGTATTCTACAAAAAAAGAGCTCTTATATCTGGAAATTGCCCATGTTTTTGGGCAGAATGTGAATGAGATCATTCTGTGAGGAGCTGGACTCAAAGAATGGGTCCTTTCCAAATTGAGATATTCTGTGGTTCTGTGCAATCAGCAACATGGAAATACCTGCCTTTAGGTGTACGAAACTTTGTGGGCTTTCTTTTGAAATAATGGGATGTCATCTCACTGCTCTGATTTAAGTCTTGCACCAGTTATTATAGTAACTTTAAAGGAGTCATCTTCCACACAGAAATATAAAATAAGAGAAATAGCAAGTGTGCTGGCTCAGTGCTGCAAGCCCACACAAAAACAAACCTGGCCTGACAGTCAGGAGAGTGCTGAGCATTCATTACTTCTCTGGAAATAACGGATGCTTCACTGTCTCTTCATTTTAGAAAGTAATCCATTCAGCTCATAAATCAAGGGCTGAAATGTATTTAGAACAGTGGTAACAAAATCAGTCCCCTGCCATGAGGTCACTCTTTGGTGAGTCACCATCGAGTCCCAGAGACGTCATCCTGCTCTTCCCAACAGGTAATTACTGCACACAGGAAAGGGGACCAGTGGAATTGTAATTATCAGAGTTGGTGGATACATTGAGAGGGTTTTTAACTTATTTTTGAAGCTACCAAAGTGTACAAACTAAGATCACTAATCAAGTATCATTGATAGTGATGTGCTAGAAGCACGACTGACTCTTTTTAAAGTGTTTTTTATGTCATTACTCCCCAGTTACTGTGGCTGGAGTTTGATTCCTGAGAACAGCTGATTTCCTGCATTTCTGACATTCAAACCAACTGAGAGCCACAAGAATGTGAGTTTATAACTGGCTGTTAGAGATTTAATACAGACAAAAAGCCAAGTATTTATAGATGCTAAGCACTTGATCCTTCCAACACATCTCTGTAGCTATTGAAGGTATACAGCATTCTTTGTTTGTTAATTTAGGACTTCTATTCATATTATACTGTATATTTTAAGACCAACCTCCATGTAGGATGTAATTTCATTCACTTGTTAATTAACTAACAAATATTTTGCCTAGTATTATCAACTCTACTAATGAGAGGAAAATAAGATGACAGACTGATTAATTCATATGCTTCATATCAGAAAGGAGACATTTCCAATACAAGAAGCCAAGTCCAACACTGAAAGTACCCAATCTGAACATTTCATGATGCAGAAATCTGCATCAGGTTTTTCACATGCAGTGCTTTAATGTGTACAAAATGCCCTTGGAAGGAAGAAAATAATTAAATGTGTCCTTGGCAAAGAACTATCTCATATAAGAGGTTCAGAGTGCTGCTTACTTGGAAGGACTAGGCATGTTTCAGACTAGTACACAGTATTTTGGACAAGGATTCTTCAGCAGGATTTTCAATAAATATTGAAGTGCTTAGAAATTATGTTTTGCAGGATATAAAATTGACAAGTGCTCGCTGTAAGATTGGGATGTGCAGGAGACTCAGGTAATTTTTGTTCATTGATCTGGTCATTGGTAGCAGTTATTGAGCTTTTGTACCTGGTACAGAGCATAAGGAACATCTTGGGACAGACTCATGAGAGATTTTCTTCAGAGAGATTTTCAGAGATTCAGTTGCCCTCGATCCTAGGCAGTGGAGTGGTTTTTCTAGCAGGAGCACAGGAGGCTGAGGCTCATCTTGAGTTTTACAGCACAAAAGTATGGCCAGAGCTTTCTTTGAGACCCAAGTCAGAATGACTCCACCAAGTAATCAGAGTTCATTGATCTAAAATCTGATTAGTTAAACTACCAGTCCCAGCACCAAACTAGAATGATCCTCTTCCAGCCAGGGCTCCCCTTTCAACACATTACCAACATAAGCATTCTAAATATCTCCTTTACTCTTTGTTGTCCTGCTGGTAATAGAGAAAGTGAGAAAATAATCTCTGATCATGAGCTAAACCAGAGGGAGAAAATAAAATTGCTTCAAGTCATTATACCTTCCATTGGACCCTTTTTCCTCCTTTTGTCTATTGTGTTTTGACCTAGTAACAGATGCAGTAAGGATACTTTTCAGTGGGTACTTTGTGGAGTGGGCTATCAACCTTTCATTATGTCAGAAGGAGATATCAAGGAAAAAATCAAAAGAAATGGTCACAGGTGAAAGGCTAGAAAAGCAATGAACTTTAAATTGACAGGTAAAATTGACAGGGGATTATGTCAGACCAGATTAAATATTCACAGAAATTTTTCTGGGCAGGAAAGTTTCCCAGTAGATGACAGAGAATTATACATCCACTTGCCAGAGCTGCAGTAATTCAACTTTTTATTAGAGCGTGATAGCAAAAGTATTCCTCTGCTCTAAAATCTTCCTCTGGCATTGGAATAATTTACCCTTAACTTTCCATCTCTACATACAAGGAAACCTGTTCATTGCATACAACTTCCCACCTAAAACTTGGGAAAAATTTATCCCTTATTAGCGGGCTGTCTATTGGTATTTTCTTAACTTTTTAAATCATAAAAAGAAATCTGGTTTACATCCTTTCTTCTATTTAAATTATTAAAATTATGCTGATTACATGCTAACTGCATTAATTATTCACATGATATTATTTTTTAAGTGGGCTCTTCGAAATGTTTCAGTTTTCTGCAACTGTTTCAATGAACTCTTTGCTCCCAGCTTCTCAATGGCTTGACAAACACATTTACTGAGCATGAAGTTAACAACTAGAAATAGTGTCTTGCAATTCCCAGTACTCAATAAAACCAAGTGATTCATATAATCAGACAGAGAGTGGATATTGCAATTTTTACTCCATGATATATTCCTGTTGACTTCAATATAGCTAAAGGCAGAATAGATTGGTAGCCTCTGAAGCTAGCAAGACTTTTTCAAAAGAAGAATTGTCAATTTTTTAAAACCAAACTGTTCGTTTAGCTGAAACTTATGAAAAAGAAAAATATGTTTTGACAAAATTCGCAAAATAAATTATCTAAGTTTTAAAATTATCAAAGCTTTTTATATGGCATTTATATTCTATTTATTGGTTTGAAATTATTTTCATTTTTAGTATTTTTTTAATAAAGTTTGGAAACATGAATATCAGCTTTGAAATGTTTCTCATCAGTTGTATCTAGCTAACTGTTTCACCTTAACCAAACTGACAGTTTAGGTGTTACTTTTGCTTGAAAATTTAAAATACTGTGCCTGGATTTGGAAGAGGAGATTTCAAATCTAATATGCTATATGCCAGAAAAACATTTCCCTAGATACCTCTAGTGCTTAGTGGTCTCTCCAGAGGACAGGAAAATACCAGTAATAAAATAAAGAGTATTTTGAATGTAGAAGTAATGACAAATCAGAATGAGTGATGTGACTCTAATTAAGGATTAGAGAAGCTGATTTATAATTTAAACAGGGAATTTAAGCAAGCTCTTTACTTACAAGGAACAGTTTGACTATTATGCCCTTTTCCAAAGGATGGATAAACAATCTGTGGTTTATGAATATTTTCCTTGCTAGCTGTTTTTTATCATTGTCAGATTTCCTTGCTTGATAAAGAAAAATATAATGGTTCATCCTATAATTCAGATAAAAGCACTAATTATGATGAAACAGCAATGCCTTTAGGGCTAGGGGGACAAAAAAAACCCAGAGGACTGTTTTGTATAATACAATAACAGCTTTCTTACTGCATCTTTCACTTAAGGAAACAAAAACGACAGCTCCCTGAAGCTGGAATATCTGTAATTTCTGTCTGATGGGGAAGTGTTCCACAGAAACTGCAATTACAGATCAGGCATTACCAAGTTTGTTCTCCACAAAATTGTGCTTCAGTCTTTTCTCTTGATCCAGAATACTATTACTTCCTATTAGTGTCACTGTCCCATCAATTAGTGCTCAGGGAAGAATCTGTCCCTGACTAGGTAGATGCTGTTAGTTCTGCTTGAGTGGGGGAAAAGGATCTGCATCACCTTGAAAACTTCCATGTCTGCGCTTACCCTGGAGAATACAAAACACAATGATCCTTCAATCGTTCTTGTTTGCAGGAATAAGTTTAGAAGATCTTAGAAGGTATTGTGCAGTGCTTTGAAATAAAACAGCCAACCTTGTCTTTCAGGCAGGTGGATTGATGGCTTGGGTCAGGTTTTCCAGGCTAAGGATGGGAAGGTCCTTGGGGCTGCCTTCAGCTGCTGTGCAGACAGCTGGAAAAGGGCAGCCACTGTCACTGGAAAAGCCTCCAGTGTTGTCTGTGCCAGGGTGCTGCAGCGTTGGCATAAAAGATGTTTTGTTGTTTCTCATCCTGTATGGTGAGCATCACGGTGTTTGTGAGCTGCCTAGGTAGATGAATTAGCTGTGGAGCACCAGATCACAGACCAGCTTTGAGGTGATGCTTGGTACAACTCAGTGATTTCCTTCTGCTCTGTGTATGTCTCTGCTATGAGGCTTTAATTTAGTTAAGAATTAGTTCTCAAATGCGGTGCTTTCAGTATCTCAGCTGTCAAAAGGTTTGTAAACTCATTTGTGTTTTGTCAGTGATGCTTTTACTGCAGGATCTGTTAATTGTCACAGAAAATACCTGATTTCTCTGCTTACTCGACTCTCTGTGAATGAGTCAGAAATAAGCTTGTTAAATGCTATCTGGCTCTATGAGTAGATGAGTATAGATTTATCTCTGCGTAGAATATATTCGGGTGATTCAATAATCAAAGGTGGCATAAAATTTATTGCTTAACCAAAGAGGTGTCCAGTCTTCTGAAAATCATGACTAATATCAGCAATTTCTTGAATGAGATGCTATTGTGTTTGAAAGGATAAATTGACTACCATCCAGCACAGAGAAATTGTGTCTGGTTTGCCACTGAAGTTTCTGACTAAAATCACAATAGAAACTCAAGTGAAATATCCCCAGAATTTATCTAAAACAGTGGATGTGACTGTCAGGATAACTAGGGTATTTGACTTTGGTCTCCTTATGGTGCCAAAAAAGGGAGGCTTAAACCCCTGTCTATTGCTTCATTCAATTGCTCTATTTCAATGTAGCATATTCCATTACAAAACAGAACTTTGGTTTCATGTAGGTCTGGTTATTACATTCTTTATGAGACAAAGTTTCAAAAGATCAGAAGTTCCCTGTCTAATTTTAAACTTATATTTAGGTTTTAAAATTATTTCTTTTCCCTATGGCATGCCAGAGGGGGCACATGGCTGCATACAATCATGTCCAGGTGCTTAGTTTAATGTTTAAATCAACAGGCCAGGAGTTCATACCTTGGAAGGGGCAAACTGTGGGAGATCAAGAGTTGGATGATCAAGGTAATCGCTCTCTATGCATCAATGTGCTCATCTGTTAATGCACACTACAATTTTCTGTGCAAAGCAGATAAATGGCAAGGAAAAATAGTCTCGTGCTATAGATTCAGAGCTGGTTTTTTACAGTTTTCAGAACTTGCTGTAGGGAAGATCTCTGTCAGATTAAAACAGTGCTGGAATTCACGAAGCAAAAAAAGTAATTTCTGATCTCTGCATGCTCTCTTTATAGTCTCAACAGTCAAATTCAACTCAGTGCAATTTCTGAGCAGTAAGTCATGAAGTACTTACAGTGTGACAGATATGTATTAATCTACAACTGAGAATATTTACTTTTACTCCAGAACTTTGATTAAAAGGCCAAAGCATTTGTTCTACAAACTGATTTAGTGCAACAAAGGATGGAATCTATGCCATGCCTAATTTAATAATGAAAATGTATCTGTTAAGTTCAGAGAAAGTAGTTATGTGCTTAAAATCATGTAGGCTGTTCAAGTATGTTGTTTTTCAAGGCTTTTGTAATACTTACCTTAGTCCTCTTTAAATGGGCAAACTTGTAAGAACATCAATTCTGATAGCATCAGTCTGGAGTTATTCTTAGCACTCAGGCATCTGCTCAGACTTCAGGCTGCAGAAATACTTCACTCACACTAAAATAATAACACTAACAATTGCAGCCTCATTGTTCCTTGACAGAAGAAAATCTTGTCAGGAAGAACTCTTTTTATCTCAACAAAAACATAATGCTCAGGTCCCCTGCTCTTAAATCTAGGATGCTTTAAGAAGAATCTAGTCTTGTCCAATTGCAGTATTATTGACAAGTGAAAGCCTTTTTTGTGCCTTGTAGTGCTGTTAAAAGGAGCAGAAACAATATTTGTCCATATAGGACAAAACCTTCCCAAATGATCCTTGCCATCATATCTCTTTAGACTTGTAGAATTTGTCTAATAGAGAATAGAAGATTGTTTCAATGTAAATCCAGAGTTTTGTTTTAAGTTGAACCCACAAAATTGAAATAGAAAAGGCTTAAAATATTTTTCATAGCCTGATTTGGTCTCGTCCAGGCTTTAGGTATAAAATAGAAACAAACTTTCTAAGGAGAAAATTTTAAGCCCTGCAGCACTTGCTAACAGCATGCATTGCATTAGCATCAAAGGACAGAGGAAAGAGGAACAGTCTGTGGGGTAATAAAGGCCTCCTGTTCTAGGACTTGGATTCCCTGGCCCTGCACAATATCAGCTGGGCCTGATTTTCCTTCCTTTATGATATCCTTAGCAACCATTGTCTTACAGTGATCTGTGTAAGAATAGACTAAATCACTGAATCAGGCATAGAGTTCACTTCTCTCACCATCAGAGGAAGAAAATACAGATATTCACTGCCACAAGCACCAATTTCTGCACTCTTAGGTCACAGTTCAAGTGAGAAGTAGCTGAAAGAACTTGGAATGTAATCATTAGTATCAATGTTCAGACTTGAGCATTTCCATGCCCCTTTTGTCCCAGAGATTATTTGGCTGCAAACTGTCTTTTCATTTCTTTCTCATTTCTTTCTTTTTACTTGATTTCTCCTTTTACTTATGTTCTTCTATTACTTCTTCCTTTTATTCTCTCTTCCATCCCCTCTTCTTTTTTCACTTAAACTTTAAAAAACTTACTCTCAGCTTCTTTCAGGCAATTTGAGATTGTTTTGTGCAGTATAATCTCTGCCCTTCATGTTCTTCCTGCAAATCCTAAAGTACCTGGAGCTCTTACTTCTGTGGAGAATTCCACAGAATGAGTCCAATCAGTATTCTTCTTTCCCCTCTTGTTCTGTGAACCAGGCCATGCCACAATATTTGCCTTTGATCTCAACAAGAGCCTGTTTGGATGCTGAGGAGCTCTAATGGCAGTGAGGAGTCGGAAAAAGTCTTTACCATGGTCAGATCAATTAAAGGTTATTTGTACATATGGGCCCTGACAACTATATGGACAAACATTGTTTATGCTACTTGAAAGCATCAGAAAGCACAAAACCAGCTTTTACTCATCAATGATACTGCAGTTGGACAAGGCTAGATTCTTCTTAACAGGATGGGAGCATTGAGCTTTTCTTGAGATTAAAAGAGTTTTTCCTTACAAAATTTTCAAAGGGCTTCTGTCAAGAAACAATGAGGCTGCAGATGTTAGTGTTATTTTAGCATGAACTAAAACTTCTGAAGTCTGAGCAGATGCCTGACTGCTATGGTTAAAAAAGGTTATATTAAGAATTTGTAACACTAATGTGATATTAAACTACATAACATTATGCAGGAATTAAATATTTGAACAACTATTTCTATGGAAAAAATATTTTGATTGTCTGATGTTTTTCTGTACATGCAGCAAAGTTGGGTGGTGTTATAAACTGAAAAACAAATTTAACACAAGTTTTATGAGGGGAGAGTAATTCTAAGGAAAAATGCTAGTAGAAGAAAAAATAGCCATTTCATGTAGACTCTGGTCCTACAGATGTTCAAATGACTATTTAAATGTCATCTGATAATTTTGGTGGAAAAATGCAGAAATTCTCATGGCTTTTTTTCTTTCATTTAAGCTTTATAGATGTGTTTTCCCCATATCCTTCTAAACTTTTTAGACAGATGAAATTAGCTAAGTTTGGCTGTGGTAACTGGAACATGCAAATTCTGCCTGCTCTAAAGGTATCTGTTTCAGCCCTCTTCCTAGCACACACCTTAAGTCAATCATGCACTTTTTGCTGTTTATTTTATTCAGTTTGCAATCAAAATATGACAACTGATTTGTAGACATCAGGGACATCCCAGCTAGGACATTCTCATTATTCTGATCTTTCCTCCTATATGAACTTACTTCCTTTAGTGTTGCCAACAAGTAGTAATTGAATAGGGGAAGAAACAATTGCTGAGGATGTCTTCTTTCCTAGAAAATTCAAACTGAATTTGGTCAGAGAAAAACATTTTATTACTTAGACCATGTTAACTTGCTGGTTTCTACATTCTTAGATGGTCATAATTCAACTGGTCATAATTTCCTTTCCCCATATCCTCTCTTTTGGAGTGTGAAAAGACAAAGTCCAGCCCTAATTCTCAATTAAGATGCAATTGGCATACTGGGACTTTTGAAAGTCATAATTCATCTTTCTTCTTTAGGATGATTTTCCTTACAAGTTCTGTAACATGGGGTCTTATTTCATCAACAGAGACAGTAGAGTCCCAGGCCTTTACTACTTTCCCATTGGGGTCCACCAGGTATTTCCAGAAGTTCCAGGTTGGTTCTTCTCCTGTAGAATCTAAAGGGGGGTAAAAAAAAACTTAAATATTAGAAAACCACAATAGCCAATTCCTGGCATTTATTCATGTCAATTTGATGATTAACACTGCAGAGGAAGAAGGAATGTAAAATTAAGAGGACATTCAGACTGAATAAGATAAATTTTCTGACAGACAGCTTTAACTAGACAGTAGTCCCTTGGAGATTAATGGAAACAGGGAAGCTTGAGCCCAGAGAAAGCACAATAATCAGTGTTGAAGCGTGTGAGGGCATGTGTGGGGGGCTGTGCTATAGAGATATACCTGATACAGATGAACCTTGATAGGAAAATGGCATTTGGCACAATATAGCTGTAGCAGGACATGATTACATGCTTATCCAGAATTTTCCTCCAAAAGCACTCAGTACCATGTGCTTCAGAAGATTATTTCAAGAAATGCTGCATGAAGAAATAACAAACCAATTGTCCCAGGTTTCCACCTAATTCTCATCTTCTAGTTTTCCCCTTCCTGATCACATACCCTTTTACATAAGTCACACTCTTACCCTTTACTCTTCTGCCTATGTGATTAACAAAATTCCCAGGACTTTCAAATAGTTCAGGAACCTCATCCCCCTAAATGCACAAGTACAGACGCTACAAATAGAAGAAAAATTAGCATCTTTTTTTCCACTGTTTATAGATTGGGCAAACCTCAAAAGGAATCAGAAGTTATTTCAATGTATCCTCAAGACACAGCCAGCCCTACACTTGTAACTATGTTGTCATTGTGTTGAATAAAGACTCGGCCTCCAGCAGCCTCCCCCTGCAGGCAGGTGAGCAGGGAAACACAAGTTTTGCGAGTTTCGTGGGACATGTCTGCAGGAACAACTCTCCAGGGCAAAACAGAGATGGAAGGATGTGAAGAGAATTACACGGAAATTTGGGTAGCAGAGTGATCCATTACAGACACCTGGAAGGGGGTGAGCTTGGGGTCATCAAAAATAATATCCACACTCCTTTAAATTCAGTGGGATTTGGGAGAATACTGGTGCTGGAGAGAAGCAGCAGGGATATGGTCCTTGCAGAGTGCAGCTCAGGTGATAATGTGTCACATTGAGCTTTACTATATTTCATTGCTGAAAGGCATTTCCTTCACATTGGGTTAAGGCTGACATTTTAATACAGTATTTAAATGGTATTTTGAGCATTTGTTTGGTGCAAGAAAAGCAGTGCCTTGATAGGGAATATCCTGCCTTGCTGGCTGGTAAGAACCAGCAAAACCTCTTCAGGTGTCAGTGCTGGCTATAAAGCAGACTGGAACTGGAGGAACTGTGCAGTGTGGCTGTTCAGTGCTTGGGGAGGAATGAGGAAGGGAGTGAGTATTCAAGGATATCATCTAGTGCCTGGTATCACTTTTTGCTTGTTGAATTATAAGGTGCTTCACTTCCACTTATCCTACAGCTCTAGAGACTAATCTTATAAATCCAACCTGCAGCACTTCTATCACAGGAGGAGCACTTAGGAGGCTGCAAAGTGGAAAAAAGAAGATAAGGGTGTTGTATGCCTAGAGAAGAGTATTTCAAGGCCTGTATTCTATGTAGAGGTTTATTGGACCAGCTTTTACAAGTCATCTGCTATTGATGTGTCTTCATCTCTGAAGACCTTTTTGGAAGGTAAGAAAAAGGTGACAGAGAGAAATCCTGTCTTGTGCAGGAGGAGAGACTACTTGACTTCTGACCTCTTTGAGCCTGACCACTCTGTGAGTACAATCAGAGATCTCTTTTTTCTTTGGATAGTATTTTGTGTCAGAGGACTTCTATGCAGCAGAAACAACCTTCCAGCATTCCAGGTTACTCACCAATTAAGTACTTGAAGGCAGGAATTGCACCAGCTCCACTGACTGTGATTTTGCTGAACATGGGGAAGGAGACACCATAAGTCTTTCGTGCAAAGCTCTCAATTTCTTTGTTGGTGTCTGGTTCTTGCTGCCCAAACTGATTGCAGGGGAATGCCAGCACATTGAAATGGTATGGGCCCAGGTCTCTCTGCAGCTGCTGTAAGGCCTTGTAGTGGCTGTCAGTGTACCCACACTCACTTGCAACGTTGACAACTAGAGACACCTGAAGAACAAGACAGCACATTTAAAAATGTGTCACACGTGTCAATTTTCCAACAGGCAGGCTGGAATGCAGACTAACTAAAAAAAGAAGTCTAAGGAATTGTGACTGAACACATATTTGAAACTTCATTGAGCTCTGTTCACAAGAGGAAGATTTAATATTTCTTTTATGTGTTCCTCTTTGAGAAGCACTAAGATGATCAACCAACTGCTAAGCAATCTTAATCTTCAGTTTGCTGAGAATCTGAGCTTTTCCATTCTGCCTTTTGGGCAGTTTCTAAGCATAATTAAGAAGTGACCATCCAGCTAAGACATAGTAAGTACTTGCAAATCAATGTAATTTTTGTGGTTTATTTATCTGTTGTGAAGCATCTGCTCTGCAGCATGTTTCCTTCCTCAAAATGTAAAGCCCTTGCAGAAGTGGCTGATCCATTTATCATTGCTAGTGTAGATGTCTTGACCTGGAAGTTAATAGAAACAATTACAGGATTTGGGGTTGGTCTGTGCAGTGTGGGCTGTAAAATTTCCCATCACCTCTAGAGTATATCTACTCAGTTGTGACAAAATGACAACAGGTTTTGCATAAAGGTTTGCTGCCTCAATTAGAGGTTGCCAGAAGTGAAGGCTGCCCACTATCCTGGGCTCTGCAGTGGATCATGTTCAATGCTGTGTGCATTGTGTCAGTCAGATATGAGCACCAGGCATGTGCCTCCCAGCACAGATCCAGCTGAGAGTGAGCACTACAGGAACAACAGAATTTATTGGGAATATTAAGTTGCCTAACCCTGAACTAACACATATTCCAGTTTCTCAAAGCCTCGAAGAATTTTTCATTGGTTTTTGAGATAATTTTAGCCTTAAATAACTTCTAGAATTTTAGACTTATAGTTTTGTTATTCTCATGAATTTTGTGTGAGTTGCCACTCATTCTACATAAATTGAGTCCATTCTAATACTTTCATACAACAGTATTTAAGGAAATAGGATGTGTGAAATAAATCATATTTTGTGAAAAATAAATGGCTCCATGTGCATAATGGTTTTAAAGCCAGAAAACAAACTGGCATATAAAGGTAAATATCTGAGTAATATATGGGATCATAACATGAAACGTGTAGAAGGGATAGGAATGAGGAAAAGAAAAAGTTAAGGGGATGTTGGTATTTGTAATTTCTTCCATTAAACATTAACACTGACTTTGTGTATTTTCTACTTTGTAAAACTGTATGGCTGTCATACAGCCATGGAATATCCTGAGTTGGAAGGACCCATGAGTATCAACACTACTCAGCTACTGAATTTAAAGTGGATTTGGAGTGGCACTGTTTTCCCTAGAAGACAGGTAATCTTTCAAAGCACATGTTGGTGTAATCATCTTTGTGGTGCAGAGTATCAACAGGATACAATCTAAACAACTGTTTTACAGCTGTATGTGAACTATGACCTGCAGCAATCTCACCTCCAAATCATCACTTGCATTCAGCAAGCTTTGTCTGACATCTTACATTCAATCTCCTAAACCAGCCAAAGTTATGGCATATAATTAGATTTTTTTTCAGACAAGAGGTAATAATTTTATGATGCATTCCTGTTGCAGACTCTCAGCATTTGAAACAGAATTTGTATGTTGGACATAAAAAATAACTATTGGCAGTTCTATTCTTTCCAAATAACCTGATTTATCAAGCATAGTGATAACTGTGGTTTAGTATTAGTTTAGCATGAAGTAAAGATAAATTGTATCACTAAGACCTGAAGTCACATGCAGTTCTTCCATATTAAATTTTAGAAGCTTTTTAAAGTATAGTTTAAGACTTGGAATTTTCATTATGCAGAAGTATTCATACACCCTACTGACTTCACCTCTATTGGTACCTTCTCTCAAATAGAAGGGAAATGTGAGAATTAGTCATTGGAGGTTTGGGGAGAATAAGGTTGTGTAGCCATTGTGTTCATATTAAAACAGATATGAAAGATACCAGTGAAATTGCCAGTGAAAACAATTAAGCTTTTATAACTTACTTGATTTTAAGTAAAAAGAGGGCTTGAAAGAGTTCACTCAAAAAGAAACAACTATTTTAATTCATAGCTGTTAAAAACCGGTGGTTGCTTGGCACGGTGGTGAAAGGCTTGAGAGCTCACAGTGACAACAGTGACAACAGTTCCATACACACAGCCCCAGAAGAAATGGAAACTGTACTCAGCATTTCTTGGGATGGCAGACACATTATGCTTCTCTTTTTTCCTTAGAAAAATACATTCTCTAGAGTAACTGAATTCTTCAATTCTGAACTCCATAATTTAATAGTGCAAACCTCTTAAAAATATAAATAACATATATAATGAAAAATTTTGTGCTCTATTAGTATTTCTCAAGGAATATTTAAAATTATTCTTTAAAAATCTTTCCTGAGTTATCTTTCAGATGTCCAGTATTAGAAGTGATTTCATGAGTTGATTTTTTTTAGTCTGCATTTTATTTTTAATAAATAACAATCACTCTTCTTGCTCTCTCGTAGAGGCTGTACTTTGACTTCTTACAACTATTAATGATTTAAATTAAGTCCAATATGCCTGACTTTAGGCTCTGAGAGTGCAAGTCAAGCACACCACCTAGTGTGCAGTGCAAACAGTTCAATGGACCTCACAAGAACTATTTCATTCCAGCTGAATTCTTTATCAGCTGTTGTCTGACCTCTTAAAACCATCATTCCCTTTGCTTCGAAAAGCCATGCATTCTAGTAGTGAACTCATTTATTAAACACTGCACTCTTCTTGCTTTACTTCATGTTCACACCAGGGTGCCTCCTTTAGGGAAAAATCTTGGCACATTTTTAGGCATCTGTCTCAGCTTCAAGTAACCCTTTGTGGATCTGTCAGCAGAGACAGCAGATATTGGGGTTTCAGAGTGAGAAATTCTTAACTGGCTCCATGTAACTGATGGAAGAACCAGTCAAAAATATCAGATGGCATCAACTCACTGAGCTGTCACCTTCATGGAATAAATAGCAAATTTGTGCAGCGATTTGGTGGCTGTGCATTTATCCACACTAAGTAATGCCACATTCTCAGACTGCAGTGAGCCCGAGTCCAAAGTGCCTTAACAGTACTTTCAACATTAATATTTAGTTTAAAATAATACTCCAGTTGTAGTGCCTAATGCTTTGCCATGATTATAGTACCTATGGTTCAAGATTTCCAAAGGCACTGCACTGACACTGCTTAACTCCACCCCAGCACACTGTGCTTAGCTGGGGGATGGATTGGTACCATTGCATCCAGATAGGCACAAACATAGCAGGGAACAGTTGATGTTTGGGAGTTCTGACTCCCAATTAGGTACTATTTTGGTAAGAATACTGCCTCTTACAGCATATCAGATACAGATCATATAATAAAATATAAGATTCTTGAATTAGATTAGGTAGAAAATTAATCTTATTTGGATCCTCTTGATTCTTGTCCAACCATAATCACCGTAATTCATTTTTAATGGAGATGAGTGATGGGTCAACAGTTTATGGTAGCATGGAAAAACCACAGAAGGATGGCCTCCACAACACAGTGAGCCAGACAGTTTTTTGATCTATTTCAGTTGTGGAACTCTTTTCTCAGTGGTAATAGTCCTCCCTTTCTTTACTATATAACAGAGGGTATTTGCGGTTCGTATCAAGATACACTCGAATAGAAAGTGAATTCATAATAATCAGTCTTTTTTTTTCTTACTATGAAAAAATTGTTTCCATTATCTGAATAGACACAAGTTTATATTAATAATGATTTATTGAAGAATGATCCTGTCACTGCACGGATAGTTTATATTTAGCACGGCTCTTGTGGTTTTAAAATTAGCACACTTTATTAATTTTTTTAGAGTCTGGAAGCCTTTGGATTTTTTTCAATTCCTAGTAAGTTTCTTGACTACCAATTAAATAATTATTTAAATAAATTAGCTGAGTGACTTGAAGAAAATTAGCTGAGTGAATTGAAGAAAATGTCTTCTCTACATCTGCCAGAAAGCTTAAGGCTGGTAAAAGCTGGTTTAGCAATTAACAGACCATTGTTCCAGGAGCTAACTAGTGACTCACTTTCCTTAAAACACCACCAGATCACACATAGTACTTTAATAATATTTGCTTTCTTTTAATAGCTTTAAAATATTATGATGAGCCTATGCCTTAACATTACTTATCTAACTGTGGATTTAAGCAAATTTATTTTAAGAAATAAATGGGAGCTTTAATTAACCTTTCCCTATCTTGATACTGAGTTCTGACAACATAACGACAGAACGGGATGTGTTTTATTGCTGTAATTTTCTTTAAACTTGTGCACATACATTATCAAAGAGCAGGTAGCCTGAACATTAATGCAAATCTATCTTTTATTCAACACAGAAGCTCAATGTCACTTTTTTTGGAGTAAACTATTCCATGTGGCCTAGCAGAGATCAAAGAATACCACTTATCAATGGTATTATCTTTCCCAGATACAGCTCTAGAGCTCCCCTTTATGAAACCAGCCATGCCTCGAGGGTGGCCTGGAACCACACAGCACTGGGATCCAGCACACACCCTGAGCCTGCCTGTTTATGAGATTCCAAACCAGACTCTGCAGCCTGTTCCAGAGGGGATGAACACCCCCAGCCCTCTTCAGAGTGGCTGGAAGGAATTCTTCCAAGTTCCCCCTTAACTCCTTTCCGTGTGGATTCTGGCCTGAGATAGAGAAGCTACAGGTGGTATTTGCTTATTCAGATTAGCAGATGATGTGCAGACAAAACATGCCCCAGTAACAGGATTTATTGACAGAGCCTTTGGAAGGAGCTCATTTAAAAAGCACAAATATTGCTCAATATTAAACAGATTCCATGTTTTTCTCCAACATAGATATTTGAGTGGGCATGAGACCAGTTTTACTGTATCTTAGTTGTGAATGGAGGGGGATGAGGACTTTGGCCAGAGAGGATTTAGACCTCTCATTTGGTCCAAATCCACCAGTACCCCTTTTCTGCTGAGCTCAAAAAAAAAAAAATGCATCTCCCTATACAGTTTCTCTGTCTTCCTGCCGATGTTTTAGCGACCTGCTGTGGACCAGTGAGCTCAGACATCTGAGGGGAAAAAGGAAGGTGAAAATACAAAGCTGGAGAAAAAGGGTGAAAATGAAAAGTATTGCTGCCTTTTTGGGCAGCAGCAAAATTATTGGACTGTCTGACTGTATCACAGATGTGCCACTTGAGTGCTAAGAGTGGTACTTGTGGGATTTATGTCGATTTTAGCTTCTATAATTTGTGAAAGGGGTTATAAGAGGTTATAGTGTTAAGCATAATGAGTGTGCCAAGTTCTCTTTTCACTCTTCCATAGGTACCTACCATCTTTTCTAGATGATCAAGCCACTAATCAAATAAAATGAAATAAAATCATATTATAGCCAGGGACATTGTTTTAAAATGGTATGGGAATACTTAATGTAATATGCAAATACAATTTAGAAGACATCATAAAAGCATACGTGCTTTCATCTACGTCCCTGTCTTCATATCGCTGTCACACTGAGCGGCGAGAGAGTAATTTGCATGATGTTGTTACAATTTCACTACACTCTGATACTTTGTAATGTCTCATGGTTTTACTAACTACGTTGAAATCTGTTAACTCCATTAGCCACGGATCAAATCCCTTTTTTTTTTTTTAATGTAGATCATTAAAAAGGAATGGGATTTAGGTAAGAATAACACACAAGAAGTCATGCAGTTAAAGGGCAGAAATAAACTCTAAAAGTAAGTTACACAAAGACACAAACTTCCTGAGGTTCCAATGGAACAGGCAGAATCCAGAGCAATCCATCCTGCTGCAAGAACGGCAGGAGGGCAGCATTCCCTGCCTGCCACGTCTACAGGCGGCTGCAGCAGGAGAAGACGCGGACACACACGGGGGTTAGACTGCAAACGCTTTATTGAAGAGGAGCCTGTGTTAGCCAGACGTGTTGGCCAAAGGGCAGAGCCTCAGAGTGAGCAGCCCAGATGCACACGCGTGTGCACCGGGGCTCCGAGCTCTCTCCCCCGCGCTCGCCCCGCGGACATGCAAGGGCTGCCTGTTAGTGAGCCCGGGCGGGAGCCGCCCCTCCCCGCCGCACTTACCGAGCCCCTGTACTTCTCCAGAGACACAAGCTTGCCCCTGATGTTTACAACTTTGAAAGTGTAAAAATCAGGCTCCTTCTGCCGCGTAGCGGAAAAGGCTAAGAGCAGGAGCGCTGCAATTGCGAGGAGCATGGCTAGAGGGATGAGGAGGACTTTGGGGAAGGAGGAGGCAGGCTGGTGCTCCACACTGCCCTCCGGGTCCAGCATGCTGCACGGCCGCCGCGCTCTGCCCGGCCCCGGCGCGGCCGCGCTGCCGCAAACGCCTCGCTGCTGCAAACGGGCCTTTTGCGGCACCCGGAGCTCTGCCCGCGCCGGGACGGCTCCCCGGAGGATGCACACGCTCCCAAACGGAGCGTTTCGTGGTGCAAGCGGTGCGCTGAATGGTTATGGGTTTAAAGCACTAGCTGGTTCAGTCTGTGGGATGCCGGTCGCAGAACTGCGGAATATTTTGGGTTGGAAGGCACCCACAAGGATCACTGAGTCCAACTCTCCCATACAGGGATCAAAGCGATGACCTTGGTGTCACTAAAGATCCTGATATCGTTGTGATTTTTGATGGTATAGCAAAGGCCCTTTTTTCTGTGCTCTAACTATAGCATGTAGTGACAACGGTGTAATGTCAAAGGACAGCAGTGGCTTGGTTGCTACTGGTTACGCAGGCGAGTGCTCCGAACGAGAGACACAGCACACAGTCAGCAAAACCAGAATCGCCAACATGCCACATGAAACAGCCACAACAGCCAGGCCTGCAGGAAATTCAGCTCTGCATGCACCTGGCTGGTGAGAAATGACTGGCCAGAACACTGGTGTCACTGTGTGAGATGGGAGAATCCACACTACTGGAGGGTTTTCAAGCAAGAAAGAGCCATAAAGCATCAGGAACTGAGTTTGCTATCAGAGTTCAGACATTCAGAGCCAAAACACTGCCTCAGTGCACTGATGTCATCCTTGGGTTGTCTGCAAAAAAATGCCATTTGTACAGTTTGCTACTATGCTTGCTGGAAGAAAAGGATTTGTACTTACAAAGTAACAACAATAGAAAGCTTTTGATGGTCATTGATTTCTTCTTGGACCAAGAAACCAGTCAGCCATGGATAGCTATGATTCTGATAGCTCCTGGCAAAAAAAAAGGAAAATGCAGTGATTTACAGAAAACAATTAAGAGTGGCTCCAAGGCATATTGGAAATTTATCTTTTGAAGAGCAAATTACATTTTGTAATCTCACTTCGTGTTTGTTTTTTTAAAAAAACTGAATTTTGGTTGATCTTTGACATTTTGATTAAATTTGCTTAGGTAATTCAAGCATGACTGGCATTACTGTAAGGGAAGAAGCCATATATAGCTAGTTGAAAAACTTATTTACAGTTTTTGATAATTTCAGGTTTTTCACTTTTTTAAAAATGTATTTCAGTTTAAGTAGACACCCAACATCAAGAAATAATGTAATATGCTACAAAAATATACAGATGGATAGATGGAAAATCTTCTGCCATGCTCTCTACAGGAAAGATACACTGTGATGAGAATGTGAAGTTCTTTGCAGATAAGTTTCCTGACTGTAGTATTGACCAAGATGACAGTCAAGCATGATTTCATCATTTTATAAATAAATTATCTTAAATTATCTAAGAAGTTTTAGAGTTTCTTCAGACACATCTGGAGAAAGAGAACAGGGCTTTATTATGGTGTATACATTTTATAAGATTTTAAAAACCTACTAAATTCTAAAAAAAATCTTAAAAAATCATTCAATTGATGATCAGAATAAGCTTCATCTACATTTTTGAGGAATAATATTTTAGTTGCTTGGTATAGGACTAAAAATGAGGCATACAGCAATGTAAGAAGCAAGTTTTTCTTTAGAAAAGGACTTTATAAAATCTACTTCCTATAGCTTTGTGATTATCATCTCTGATTTCTAGATAAAATTTAGTGGCTTTCAGAGTCATATTTTCTCCATAAATTGAGCCCTGAATCTGAAAGTTTTTGATCTCTGGCATTGAACTGGCAATTCTTTAAATAATGGCCTGCTGGCAGTAGAACTCTGCTTCCTCTTTTAGTGCCATGTTTCTACATTGCTCCCTGCAATAAAACATTCTTTAACATCAGCAACGAAGGAGACATTGTTCCTGAGCACAGAGAAAGAGACCATGTCAGACTGTTGGCTTTATACTGGTGCAAGTTTTCAGAGCCAAACTGCACCACCAGTTCATATTAAAGTCTGTCCAACTATTTGAAGGAAATATGCCAGTCAGGTTTGCAAACTGGCGTGTGTTTGCTCACTAGCATGTCACAATGTTGATCTAGGAGGACTGTATTCAGCAGCAAGTATAATCTAGTTACTTCTGCAATTTACTCTTTGGCCTACTAAACCTAATAAAATCTTTGTCAAATAGATTGGAATAGGCTGGAAGCACCATCCAGTTAACCTCAGCTGCCCTCATGGCAGCACTGCAGTTTCTGTTGCTGCTGCCCTGGACTGGCCTATGTCCCTAAAGGTGAATCCCATGAGCAATACCCTGAGCTAACCAGTCCTAATTTTGTAAAGCATGAACTTCAAGTGAACCAAAAAAAGACCCAAAAAACAAACCAGGTTACCTCTAAGGATTATGCTGACTTAACAATACATTCAGAAGTATGTCTTGTCAGTATTTATAGAATCCTGTATTACAGATTTTGCAACTTTTGTTTGCCTACACAAACTCCCTGAGGTGGTGTTTCCAGCATTACTATTCATATTACTTTTAATCGTTTCCTTTGAACCCCTTTCATAGTTCAACACTGATCTTTTACGTGCCTTGTTTTCCTGGAAAGGCCTCCTTAGCCTGAGCTAAGAAGTGCCAACAACATGACAATTCACTGCCAAAAAGGGGTAATACTGGATCGCAGAGGGATTTGCTTCAGACAAGCACTTGCCAGTGCCTTTAGGTCACCGTCCAGCACTGCCAAGAGCCGGCAGGCTGGCTCTTCTCCCCGGAGACCTGCAGATCTGCCAGCAGACACGCTGGCCAAGCCACTGTCCCTGGCTGCTGCCGGGGCCAGCTTCATAGCCAAGGTCAGGGAGCCTGGAGTCATTTCCCCAGGTCCCCGGAGCACACTTGCCCTTCTCCATCGAGCACAGGAGGAGGGGGAGATGCCCTGAGGAAGAGGGGATCAAGACTCGGGCTCCAGCGAGCCCTACCCTGCTCCATAGGGCCTGGGGGGCAGATGCTCATCCCTCTCCTGACAGGAGCGTGTAGTGAGGAGGGGCCGGCTCTTCTGCCGTGCCTGCATGGAGAGGACCAGAGGAAATGGTTTTATGCTGATACACGGGAGATTCAGATTAGATACTAAGAAAAAAATTGTTCCCTGTTAGGGTGGTCAGGCATTGAACAGGCTGCCCTTTGGATTCATCATCCCTGGAGGTGTTTAGAGGCGTCCGGACCTGGCGCTGGCTGCTGTGGTTGTAGTGGCTGTGGGGATACAGCGGCAGTGCTGGGTGCACGCTTGGACTGGCTGATCTTAAAGGTCTCTTCCGACCTTGCTGATTCCATACGTAAGAAGAGGCCTGGGAAGAGAAACAAGGGGGAAAACTAGGATGGCTGTTGGGGGATAATTAAGAAAAAAAAAAAATGCTGCTAATTCCCTCATCCCCGCTGGCCGCTGTGGCACTGGGGGAGGGAGGCCCCGAACGCCGGGGGAGACGGGGAGAGGGGGGATCGTCGGCCCCTCAGCACGGGGGAAGTCCCGAAGCACGGAGGGCTCCCCAGCAGGGCCAGGGCAGCGTGGGCACCGTGCCCGGCTCGGTCCCCGCCGCCGCCGCCGCCGCCCCGCAGCGCCGCCGCCCTCGGGGCGCTCCCGCCCGCCTTCGCCCCACAATGCACCGCGCCGCTGACATGGCGGCCGGGCCGGACTGAGTCGCTGCCGTCGGGGCCTGCAGCAGCCGCAGCCGGGCATGGCGGGGGCGCCGCGCCGGCTCCGCTAGCGCCGCACACAGGTACCGGGGCCCGGGGGCTCCCCGCGGCCGGGGGCGGCGGCCCGGGGAAAGGCGGGCTCGAGGGGTCCTGTCCGCGCCGGCACCCCCCGCCCCAGCCCTGCCCCGCCTCGACGGCCCGCCACGGCCTCGGGCCCCGCGCCGGGCGGGGGGGAGCGCCGGGGTCCGCGGCGCGGGGGCCGCCCCAAGGTCAGCGGGGGGCCGGGGCCGCCCCCGGGGGCGCATCCGGGCCGGAGCTGGTGCGTGCGGTTTGTTGTTCGCACGCCCTGTGGAATTAAATAATGCGGGGGGGGAGAGACCACCGCAGTCGGTGAGGCCGTGGGGAAATGCCCCGTGTGCGGGGCTGCCCTCGAGAGCCGTGCCCGCTCCGCTGTGAGAGGTTCTCCTTTCCGTGGATTACGATCTGCCTGGAGTGACACCCAGGCATCCCTTCGCCGACGTGGTTGTGCTCTTTTGTTGGTTTATTTTGTATACAAATACAGCTGAACGACTTTGCTGCTTTTGCAATATGCTGTAATTTGCCAGTTGGCTGAATGTGTCATATTACCTGAGGCCTCCTGGCTTTTAAGGTTGTTTCTGGGTATATCAAAGGAGGATGAGCTCGTAACACACAGAGAAACAATTTAATCGGATTTAAGCTAAGGTAGAGATTAGTACATTAAAAAGATACTTGTATCTAAGTGTGGATCTAACATTTTCTTTTTAATATCCATGCCACCTTCACGTCACTTGGCTTCCTGAGCATCGTGCCCTGGATTCAGGGGTCGTTGCATTTGCTTGAAAATAGAAGATACATGTTGTTTATGCTTTTGACTTGTGCTCCCGGTTTCAGTGGTTGCTTTTTGGATGGTCTGACCCCAGATAGTTATGACATAATTATTTCCGTGACAAGAAAAGTAAGCCAGCCATGGAACCATGACTTAATTACAGTACCTGGCAGAAGATGCTATATTAGGAATAAGAGGTCTCTTTTACAAATACCAATTTTGCAATGAGCTTTTTTTAATCATTTTTCTACTTAACTTTAGTGGAAACCTTCATAAAATTAATTTTGTGATAAAATTACCGTTTCCCAGAACATATACTGGGATATGTTCCCAGAAGATAGACACGGAGGGATCAGAAAGTTCCTCCTGTGTTCTGTTCTTGCACAGAGGACAGCTGGGACTTTCTTCTCATACCTCAGCTTGCAGTGGTAAAGAAACTGCTGGATGCCACGGGACACCTGCACTGTGCAGGGCATTCATCCGGTTCTCCCTCTGAAGGGAATTGCTGCAATGGGCAGAAAGAAAGGGGAGCAGGATTTCCCTCTGTCGTACTTGAAAGCAAGATATTCCTGAGAAGCGTCTCTTAACTGTCCTGAGGATCTGCTTGTCAGTCATGGTTCAGGGTTGCTGTATTCGTGTTGACACCATAGGCAGTTTGTCTGAGAGTATATTCTGTGTTCAAGTTGCAATCCTGGCTTTTTAAACTTTACAAAACATTTCTACTGAATTAAGTTTATTTTTGTCACTATCTTAGTGAAATAATGCAATGCTGGTATTGACTTGTACTGATAACTCATAGAAAGAAGGATCCTGCAATTTGCTTAATGGGTTAATTTGCACAATGGAAGCAATCCATTGGAAGTCAACATTTCTGGTGCTTTTGGCACATTAAGACTATTTTGTATGTCGCTTGATAAATTGTTTATCTTAGAAGTACAAAAGACCTAAATTTTGTAACAGTGCACATGAATTTAATTTTTACTCTTTATTTTATTTTCACAGAAATGCGTGTGTACTCATACTGTATCCTTGGTTTGAAATTTTGGTTCTAAGGTTTCAGAAAGTCTTTGGAAAAATCCCAATTTATCAGATGTTCTTAGATTATATTTTCATTTCTGTTGATGCATGAAATACTACTGCCAGCAAGAAGTAACTTTCAGATTTTAGTTTTCGGTGTCAGCAAAGCTTGACATGAGAGTCTGGAGTCAGTTTTGTGTTACAAACAATTGTGACTCAGTCCACTGAGTGTGTTCTTGACAGCTTTCCTGAAGTCGTGATTTTCAGCATGTTTCTTCCAGTAGAGAAGGTGCTGGATGCTGGTGAATAAGGATACTGGTAGAAGATCTATTTGCTTTCACTGTGGTTTGTGAACTGGTTTGCAGCTGGTGTGAAGCAGTTCAAAGACCATCCCTTCCTCAAGGATTCCCGTTTGGATGAAGGGCTCACTGTTGCTTAAATACAAGATCCAGATAAGCTTCTATGCCACAATACATACTGCTGTGTTGTTATTTAGCTTAGCACTGAATATAAGTGGAGGTTAAGATCAAGGTGAAAAAATTGGTTTCAGTGTGTGGCTGCCATTTAAACTAGTTCTGTGGTCATTTGGGGCTCTGGAAGCCTCTGAAAGGCTCTAAACCAGTGCAGTGCTGTATTGTGCTTTCCCAGCCTCCTCATGGGTACTTGGACTGATGTGTGTGTGTTTATTTTTGAAGTTAGAGTTCCCTTGTATCAGTTCCTGCTCTGCTCTCAGCATGAATGGTGCAGCATATGGGAGATTCGGAGCAGGTGCTGTCCCTCTTCCAGCTTCAGGTTTTGCTGCAGGTGGGTCTGAGGTGTAAAGGACTATTGCAGTAAAACCTAGGATCAGAACCAAAATGTACAAAAGCATGAGGAGCCTGTATGAAATAGAGGGGTGGGGGAGACAGTTGTAACACAGCTGGTGTGACTGAGAGAGGATGGATGGCTTTCCCGAGCTTGGCACAGGAGGCAGCAGCAGTAGTAGGGTCAGAAAGAGGTAGTTCTTGGTGTTGGGTGACGTTAGTTTTTCTCACCTTCTCGGTGAGTCATACAGTGCTGTAGAAAAAACAGTGAGTCAATGCAGAGTAATCTGTAACAAGCATATCCCTTATGGATCTCCCATTCAGCATATTTTGCTCACTTCATAATTTACTTGTAAGTACCATACGTAGGTACAAATATCTTTGTATCAGCCAAAGCCTTTCTTGTTACCTCATTTTTTCAGCAGTACTTTTGTAAATCGATATCATCCTGTTACATTGTTAGATATTTTTACCTGGGTATATGTACACACACAGTTATTTATCTAATGGTGACTCTTTAGAAGTTTTCAATCTTCCACATTGTAAATACAGCATCAGAGCTTCCTATCTTCACTGAGCCCAGAGTGCCAGTTTTGTTACATCCTTGATTTGTGCATTAGAAGTTCATGTGCACTGTGCTGACTTCCTTCTGGGTAGATTTTGGCAGTATTACACTTACTAGGATAAATTCTGTAACCTGTAGTAGGTGGGAATCCTGGAACATTATGTAGCACTTAATGTTTGTTACTAAGAATACCCATGGGTTTAGTGCTGGTGGAGTCTGAAGCGCTTTAGTGGCCAGTAATCTCTCATAATTTTAATTTTAAGTACTTTGGAAAAACATCGAGCATGGGTAGTAGTTTGTACTAAGTTATGTCTAGTTAATCATAACCAAACATAAATGTGTGATAATTTTTTAAAACTATTGACAAAGAACATGGGAGAGGTTTGAAAGATTTGTAGAAGTTCTCAGACAGAAAAATGGGCCTAAGGCTGTAAATAGTCAGAAAAGACCCTCCCCACCCCAGCACATTAGGGGTGTCCATAGACATCACCTGTGCTGCACTCTGAGCAGAGTGCAGAAGACCTTTCCTATTGTTCCTGACTGTGGCTGTAATTTTTATTTGCAGAATTTCCTTTTATTTTTGTTGAGGAAGTTGAGCTGGACTGTATTGGTAATGAGGCGAGGGGGGCACTGAGGTTAATCACCCCACTTACTGTTGGAAGGCTGGCTGGGAGATTTGAGCTTAAGGACAATCATAATGGGAGAGATAAAAGCAGGTCGTGGATAAAATACAAGTCTCCCTATCTCAAAGGAGGGAATGCTTTATAGAAAGAGGGTGATAACACTTAGGTTTGTAGTACTTTCTGTGTTTATATTTTGTCTAGTACTCCCCGGGGAAACAAAACTTACCGGCCTGTTCGCTTTCCTTTCAGATGCCTTTCTACGCTCTAGTCCCTACTTTTGGACATTTCAGCCAGTTGAGACCACATTTTAGAACATATTTGAAGTAATGTCAAGGGGTCACTGAGTTTCTGTCTGTTTTCTGGAACAATTTTGGCTCAGCAGAGGAGAGGTCTCTGCTGAGGGGGAAGCAGGAGGAAGTTCCATTTCCTTGTAGGGAGTAGCTCCAAACCAGACAGGGCTCCAGCACGTCTGCCCTGCTTGCCCAAGGGGCTGTGATCGAGAGTGTGACACAGGAGCACAAAATGAGCTTGTAGGAAACCAGGTAGAGTCAGTTCTGCTGCTAATGAAATGATTAAAAAAAGGTTTTCAAAAAAGCAACTCAGAATGCAAGAGCTCACAGTTTAACTTGGCCTTCATCTTTGAAGAGGCTCTGTTATATCAAAGCCTGACCCAAAATGTGTGTGTTTGAGGGAGTTGAATACAGTGGAACAGCTTGAGTGGAAGAAGTGGTAGAAATATCTTCTTGAAAGTTTTCTGGTGGTTTTCTTTTTCCCCGTGTTTGGAAGTAAGCCTTACTCTGATTCTTTGCAATTCAAATGCAGTTTTCTAATGCTAGTCTGCAAGGTGGAGGAAACAAAAGAAACTGGCAGAAATGAAAGTGAAACATTCTCGTTTCTTCGTTTCGTGAGCTTAAAATGAATTCTACCCAAAACTGATTGTAAATATTTTTAATTTGGTTACTGTAGGTATGTATAGATTTTTATACTTTTCTGGAGTTTAAAGTCAGATGGTATCTTGTCTGACCTCAAACTGTTGTATTTCAGCCAGATTATTTTTCTAAAAAGAGCCAAGAGCTGAGCCAGATTTCAGAGGAGCAACTGGCACTGTACACTCAGAAAGCAGGGGAAACTGAGTCCCTTGTAACACTGGGATATTGAATAAATGAAATATGCTGAAATGGTTTCAACAGGTTAATCATACCCCACTTTGCAGACGCAGGCAAAATGCTCTGGTTTTGTTGCCAGCCTGGCTGGGAGAAAATTCTTTGATTCCAGGTCTGGCAATTTGGAATGAGCCTGAGCTTGTGAATATGACGTGCCATCCAGGTTCCTACAAAGATGCCACCTCAGCACTGATTCACTCCAATGTTTTGTTTCCAACCAAGTGATTTTTTTTTAGAGGCACTCCTTTCCCTCTCCTCATTTCCCTCTCTTGTTCTGTCATGTGTAGATGGCCGGTGTCTGACAGAGGATGATATTTTTGTGTCTGTCCTGGGTTCAGGAGAGGTCTCTTTGTTCCTCATCCTAAGTTTTATTAGTTGGTTTATTTTGCAGTTCATTGTTAGATGGTAGTTTGGTTGCTATTGAATGTGTTGCAGCAGTTTAAAATATTTTTTATTTGCTAAATCATTTCAGTATTAAAGAGAAAAAGGAAAGAAAAAGAAATCCCAAAGTTCAACAACATTATTATTGCACTTGCATTTCAGATTCTGCATTTCATTGTGGAACTCCTAACTTTCTTCTTTTTTCGTACAGAGCATTCTTGTCTTATGAAATGTCATGACCTCTCTTTATTCATATTTCTTAGGAATAAAGACTATATCTGTTTTTTAACACTATCTACTTACATTTGATTACATTTTTGATATGTGACACAGTACTCAAATCATTAGCTGGGTTCTAGTTTTTACTAGCGGTTTCTTTAGTTACTTTTTCTCATCACATTTCTACATTTGATTAAAGATTATATATTCTCGCTTTGAATATATAATTGTGTATTTAATTGAATGGATGAAATCAAATAATTTGAATAATTTTTGCAGATTTTTTAAAAACCTGCTTTCAAAATTTGACTCTAACAACGTGACACATACAAAAACAAAATGCAGCCTCACTTTTCCTCCAGTGCCGGTAGCTTTGATCTGGAAGCGGTGCCAACAGGAGTTGTCCCCACCCTACGAGTTGTTTGTTATTGCCAGGCGTGCTCCTCCTCCTGCTGCCTGGTGCCAGCTTTTTGTTAATCTGGGTTGGTTTTCGGGTGCCCGAGGGAGGAGCAGCCCCGCTCGGGGCAGGGCGGTGTTTGCCCGGCTGCAGCCGGGGCTGCCCTGCGCTCCTGCCCCTGAGCGTGCGGCGGCCGCGCTGTGCTCCCGGCCGGAGCCGCAGGAATCGCTCCGGGCTTGGCGTTTGTTTGTTGGTTTAGGGAGTTTTACTTCCCCTCTTCAGGTTGAACAAGTAAAGCGTGATGAGTTTAGAATTTGAAAAATCGTGCTGCCGTTTCTCTTCTGGTTACATGGAATTAAAACCCAGAGCCACCGTAGAGTTTAAGGACAATGACGTGTCCAGAGCTGTGACAGCTCAGTGTCCCGAGCAGAGCTTTGTGCTGTGCTCAGGGACTGGAGAAATTTGAATTTAACCAACCTGGGGGACCCTGGGCTCTCCTTACACCCTGAGGCTTCAGCAGTGCTGGTACAGGTGGGCAGGAGTTCCTGCTGCTTTTTGATTAGAATTGCTATGGGAAAGACTGGCTACAATCCAAAGGCAAATATTATTTAATCTTTGCATTTTTTGATCGAGAAGAAAGAATCAGGTGCAATCAGTGTTTAATAGAAAATAGCTGCAAATATTAACTGAATGTATTTGTGAGATAAAATACTTAGCCATTGGAAAAAATTTAGGAATGGAGATATTTTTTCTTCTTCAGGTTTTATATTTTACTAAAGAATGTGATTCTAACAGCACCTTCAGGAAAATTCTTGTGGGTTTTGTTTGTTTCTTTGATTTTTCACTTTTGAAAGATACGTATTTTCAATTATATCTTAAAACTTAGAGACTTAAGACAACCATTTTTAGTACATGCTTTGTGTCCTGAAGTATTTTCTGATTTGTGTCTCATTGAAATGAGAGATAGTAACTGTATTATATAGCCCGAAAAAAGTTACTGTGCTTTATACTGATAATATTCAGAAAGGTTGGGGTTTTTTTTGTTTTGTTTGTTTTTTTGTTTGTTTTTTTTTAAAGCAGACATCTTAATCTGATCCTTCATTCTGGTTCTTGTTTTTAAAGTACAAAAGTATGTTGTGATGCATTTAATAGCTGTAATTCATACACTTTTCTATTATTTTCTTCACTAAATGATACATGATGGATTCTTTAAAACCCAGAAATTTCCATGGGTCATGCATTTACCAGGCAAATATGCAGCTGGACAGGAAAGAGAGAAACTCTGCACTCCATATTTTGCTATAGTTTTACAAAACTAATTTTCTTCTTTGTCTAATGCTTCATTCTCATAGTTTTCAATTGCTGTCTAACTGTTGTTATAAGAAAAAAAAATCCAAGTTCTTGGTGCAGATTCTTGCCTTCATTTTCTGTATTAATGAAACTAATTCCTTGCAAACAGACCCACTTGTGCTGAACCTCCTCCCACTGGAAACACAACCTTTGATTGTCTCCAACATAAATCTCAGATGAACATATACCACCTAAAAGCCTGAGGTTTAGATGAGGAAAGTTAATCTGCAGCTAAACAAAATATTTACTATTTGGGGGGGGTTCTTTCTGAGCAAAATCTTACTTAATTGCTGGCAGTTAATTTATATGAAAATAGAAGGTGCAGATGATTGGTCAGGTTTATTATTAATACTTTGAGCTATAGCTCTAAATGCTTTTAAAATCGGTTAATAAAATGAGCTTGCTTGCTGGAAACTGAATTAGTTTTCTCTAGTGGCTAATTTGAGCTGCGTGTTTATTGAGTGGTATTTTTTAGATGTGTTAATTTTTAATTTTTTTCCCAGTGTAGTTGCAGACATCTTGGTTCTTGTTTTTGTTCAGAAAGCCAGAAATAGGAAGGAAAGAAAAAAGCAAGCTGTTGGCAGGTTTATCACTGAGTGTTTTTTAGCATGTTCTGCCATTTTTTTGTCTCTTCATAGCCCTCGTCTTTTAAATACAAATCAAAATTATCAACATTTTCATGAGTTTAATACTGGAATGTAATGTGAAAATGCACTTTTGCCTGTGGGGGGAATATGCTTCCTATTATAATTTGTATTAATACCTTCCTTTAGAGAAGTTTATTTAATGTGCTGTCTACATAGAGATTTAGTCTTTTTCCTTCATTTTAAAAATGTCTTCTCATTATTTCTTCAGTAGACAATCAGCTACGATCCTTGCCTGCACAGAGGATTTAAAATCAACTGCAAATTGCTGAAGAATTGCACTTCAAGTGGTCTCAAGACAGGAGAAGCAGGTCTTCACTATAATGGAAGAGGCCAAGAGCTCAAAGAATGGAAATCATGACCCAAGGAAGTCTGTCCGTCATGTCTGTGAGGAAAGCAAAACAGTCAAAGTCACAATTAATCAAAATTATAAATATAATAGAAATGACAAATCTGTGAAGGATGTTGGGAGAAGTTCTCCAAGTGGGAATAGCAGCAGAAAAAGTAAACAAAATGATGTTTGTTCTGAAAAACAAGGAGAAAATAAATCATGCAAAGTAAATAGTTGTATTCCTGGAACTAAAGATTTGGGATCAAATGTTCAGGATCGAAGTCATGGAAAAGCAAAAAAATTTTCTAATTTATCATCAGCAATGGAAAACCTGAAACAGACAAAAGCCCAGCTGGTGGGAGAAAACGCTTCAGGCTCCCAAATTGCAGGGAATGGGGTCGGTATGGAAAGCTTAGCAGCTACTCAGAAAGGGAAACTGGTGCTGGAAAATCCAGTGGGAGTTCATACTTTGAAGACTGGTGTTGATCAGGCTGGTGATCCTGGTAAGACTGCTGCAGATCAGAGAAAAATGGAGCACAAGCCTGATGACTTCAGTAAGTATTAGTTAACACTGCCTTATTCCATTTTCTTCTGGTGCAATTGCTGACAGTCTGAAGTGGGCTTTGAAATGTTTCTGTTCGTGTTATTTTTTTCACATGTACAAAGTTGCTGGTTGCATTTAGAGAGAACATGATGTTAATACAAGCATATTGCTGAGAGAACAAGAGATTATGATAATAGCTGTCTTTTTTTCTTGTGCCCAAGACCTAAACAGTTTTGTAAGCTACTTAGTGTGCGTGGGTTTTAGGCAATTTTGTGAATACAGTGTCTTATGCAGGGGGAACCCTTCCTAATATCACTGCTACTTAGGGAAATGCCAGTTATTACTGGTTTTCAGAAAGATCAGGAGAAAAATGGGCAAGAAAAGTTCTTATTATAGGTAGAGGGGAAATATTTTACTTCTTTTCTGTTGTGCTCTTTTTGTTACTAAAAATGTTTAGAGTAGGCTTTGGCAGGTAGCTTTTTGATTTAGGCAGCTCTGGAATACCAATCATCCATCAGTGGTTGTCCTTATGAGTGTGCATTTCTTACACATATTTTTCAATGTCAGAATTAAATACATTGATCAAGCTTTGTCTCACTAGGATAATTAATTCCATAGCTCAGGATTTGTCACACTTCCTTAGAATGTATTTTTTTTCTTTAATGAAAATGCTGTTTTAAGATGCCAGCCAGTGTAGACCTTCTGTTTGAAGCATTTCCCACAGCTACAGCAGTTGCTTGTATGGAAATATAAGGAAAATAATGAAGTGTGTGGTTTTTTAGCTGTCTTAATAGTGTTTAACAGGAAAAACAAGTTCAAGTGGCAGCATCCTGTGATCAGTCAGCTCTTTGTAGACCACCATTATGTACTGTGGGGACCATCTGTCACTGAGAAACCAGGACTTGAAAACTTACTCAGCTTTGATTCCTTGCTAGTCTGGGGGCACCGATCTCATTTGAAAGGAAAGACAAAGGAAAAGACAAAGCACAAATAACCCTCGCTTTTGCTTATGTAAGAGCGACTGGAATAATTTGCTGTAGATGTTTGCAGAGATGAGTGGCCTGTGACCAATACACAGGCATGTGGAGGAACTGGCCCTGTGGCACTGGGCTGAGTTGGGGAGCAGCAGCGTTGTGAGGCTCAGTGGCTGCTGCCTGTGGGTGAGAGGTGTCACGGAGCGTTCAGGTGTGACTCCAGCAGCTTCCAGGGCTGGGGTTGGCTGCTGACTGCCTCTGTGGGGTCATTTGGGTCTTTGAGGCAGTGCTCTCTGACTTACTTCCTTAACAAAATCTGCTTTACAATAATTGTATGCCTAATATTTATTGTTTCTTTTACAGTAGGGCATCGGGGTCTTGTTTACTCTGTTCTGGATGACAAACGATTTAAAAGACTGGGAATTTGACTGAAACACAAAATTAATCTGCCTTTTTGCTTTGTGTTTTTGACAGCATTCTTACTAGCAGATTAGTCTCTGAAGTCTTTTTAAAACACTGATTAACATGCTGGAATGATTTTTAATGTTTAAGGTGATCTTGGCCAGTGTTTGGATAAAAAACTGGAATGTAGCTCTAATTTGTGTCTGGTTCTTAGCTGCTCTGTAGGCTAATTTTCACTTTTCCTCTCCTTGAATTTCTCTGAAGAAAGTAACTTTCTTGCTTTAGGTAAAATAAAGAATTCTGAATCAACAAAAGAACATACATTGGAAGTGGATTATTTAGAAAACACTGGTGTTATTGATGAATCCAATCTGACAGTTGAACAGCAACTAGGATTGAAACAAGCTGAAGAACGTCTGGAAAGAGATTATATCTCCCGACTTGAAAAAGTAGGTTGGGTTATTTATCAGATAAAAAAGAAAATGTGTATCCTCTTTCATTATCATCACCATATTTCTGGTTGGGTGGTATTTCTACTACAGCCTGCTGCCTCTTTTTCTTTCTCCTTAATAATGAGTCACTTTCTAATCTAAGATATTGTCTCCAGTAGCTGACTAGTTGTTCGTTGTGGCAGATGATGTGGATTGGAAACTTAGTGTTCCTTTTGTGGCTCATGTAGCCTTTGCAGAACAGTATTTTTTAAATTTTCTGTATCTGAAGGTTTACAGTTCCAGTATTTAAATAAGAGATTTAAGTCTGGTTCTCTGGAAACTCAGATTACAGGACTGAAAATAACTTTGAGCTTTCTTTAGTGTATTACCTCTCACCAGTCCCTATGTTGGAGATAACTACTTTAAAATGTTCACCTAAATTGTTCTTAATATTCTCTCTAGTGAAACAAATGTTGGAGTCAGTGTAGGTAACCCAGAAGTTTATATTAATATCTAATGGAAGCATTTTAATCCCTCATATGTTGTCCTAGGAAAATAACCGAAAGTTTATTACTTCTTTTTCACACCATTGTGCACATGGGAAAATCATTCCCATTCCTGCAGTCAAACCTTCTTTAGGCTCTCTTTGTTCAGTGGGCTTGGAGGTTTTTAATTCCTGGTTCAATCTTGTTGCTTTTGTCTAGACACCCACTGTGTAAGCAGTGTTCAAAATTGGACATGCAGTTTAAGCTGAAGTCTTAAGTATAAAGAGGAAAGCTGACTTCATCCCTCTGAAATATGGCATTTTTGTTTAGGGACTCTGCCTTTTTAGCAGCAGTTGGTTTATAGTTGCAGCAGCACTGATTCCCATAGCCTTTCCATAGGAATTGGTCCATCAGGTGTTCCCAGCCCTGTATGTTTTGCAGTTAATAATACCTAAAGAATGATACTTTGCTATGATATTATTTAGTTGGAGCTTTTTTATTCCATTTCTCTAACTTTTTGTGGTTTCTGAATTTTTGTCATTTTACATGTTCTGTATCCTCTTCCAAGTTAATATCTTTTACATTTATAGTCAGCACACCTTCTGTTGCATTTCCTACCTCTTCAGCAAAAGTGTGGATATTTCTGCCCCCACAGGGACCCTGCTGAAGAATACTTGGCACATGCTTCTAAGTACAAGTGCTCTGAGGACAGTTCTCTCAGCAGTTTTGCTCCCACTTTACTTTCTTTATTTAGATAGTATTTATGGTCTCCTTTTCAGACTGATACTATGACAAGTGACAAAGACTTTGTAAAATTCAAATACAAGGTCTGCTGCCACTTCTTCCAAGAGCTGTGACTTATCTTTAGGAAAGCAACCCTAAGATTGAGTTAGTGCAATTTGTTTGTAGCAGATCAGGTTGTCACCTCTGACCTATTTTTTCCGTATGTGCTTATTAAAAATTTATTATAGTATTTTTTGAATGCAAGTTCTGACTGGTGTCTAATTTCTGGGCTCATCTTATTTAGCCCTTTAAAGATATTCTTAAGTTTATCTTTCCTGATGATCTGGAACCTTCCCATTCTATAAGTTCTATAAGCACAACTGGCTCTTTTATAGATGAGCTCCTTGAGTATCCAAGGACAAATTTCATGAGACCTGGCTTACTTGGGTGCATCTATCTTACACAAGTAGTAGTCTGTAACATTTTGTCTCGTTATTTTGAGTTTTTGCCCTTTTCATTGGAGTTAAGTATAATTAGATGATTTCAAAAGCCTTCACAATAAAGGCAAAATGAAAGTTGTTACATTATTCAGACTTCCTGGCAACATCTATTAGGCATAATACTGCAGATCAATATTGTAAAGAATACACCATTTTTCAAAAATACTTTTACTGCTGATACTCACTTTATTACTAAAGAATGGTAAAATATTTTTTATCTACTTCAGTCATCAAGCATCAAATACTTGAATCTTCCCAGGTAGCCAGGTGTAACTGTCTATAAGTTGTTTTCCAAATGGATGTTTAATTTCATCTTACTAGGTACCTGAAAATAGAAAAGTAGGAGTAAAGAGAATTAGTAATTAAAGCAAAATTTAAATTGATATTTACTATGTAGTTGGAGAGTATCAGACTGTTTTTTTCCAAAAGAAAGAGGTCAAACTCAGTAAGCAGTAAGTGGAAAAACTTGGCCAAATTTAACAGTGGTTTAGGTTCCATATGGTAAGTCAGATTTGTTTAACTGATCTGTGGTCCACCTCAGTGTCTTAAAATGGTGTTCATTCATTGTTGTGTCACTGCTTAAACATCTGGTGTTTTCAGTATAGTTTTTGGGTTTAGCAAATATAGATGTATTAGAATTAGGATGAAAATGTTGAAGTAAATGTTTTCTCTCCCAGTTATTGGAAAAGTCGAACAAGTCTGGTGAAAAACTAAAGTGGTTTTTTTTTTAACCCTTTTGTCTCCTAAGTGAGCTTTTCAAAAGATTTCCAATCTCTGTAGCTGTGATCTGTTAGAGCAAGCAAATCCAATTTCAGGATGAGACAGATAAAGTGGAGTATTTGGGAACAAACCCTTCTCTTTGCAGAGTCCTTTCTGCCTTTTTGTCCAGCAGGTCTTAATGGTTTCCTGGCTGAATAAACTCCACAGTATCCCCTCGTGGACCCTGGGGAAACAGGTTCCCTTCTTCCCCATCATCTCTGGAGCTGTGGCTGCTTCTTGCAGACTTGGGGATCTCCCAGGCAGCCACTCTCCATTTGTGTTCTCCATCTCTGCCAGCCTGTCTGTAAAAAAACCTTGTTTATTCTGCAAGTGTCTCCAATTCTGAGCATCCCAGAGCATTCATCAGAGTGCAATAGCATCAGGCCTTGCCAGAGGATCCCACCTGGGCTGAGCACGGGGATTAGGAAGTGGCTGTGCTCCCCCAGGCTGCCCGGCCACACCCTTGTGACACGGCAGAGCCTGGCTGCACACAGCGCCGTGTGACAGCAGCAGAGCTGGACATGGCTGAGCTGGTGGCATTTCCTCTTCAGAGAAAGGCAGGGAGATGCTGAGATTTATCCAGTAATTAAAAGCTTCACCTGACAGGGGAATGGCTTACTGGCTTTAGGTCAGCCTTAAGAAGCATAAACTCTTCAGCCTTAATCTTAGCTCACTAAATGTACTGAGAAATGTCATTTCCAAGTCATCTCACTTCCTTCCCTCGCTCTCCCCTCCTGCCATACAGGTGAAAATCTGTTTCTGCTTGTTTTTTGAAGATTGCTGAATGTTTGCAAAGCACCTTGACATTAAAAGTGTTACATAATAGTTAAATGCAGTTTATTAATCAAATAATTGAGTTTTTCAGGCACTGCTAGTAGAAATATTTGTTTAAATCTGTGGCAATTTTTCCTCAGCGCTCCCCAGAATACACCAACTGTCAGTATCTATGCAAGCTCTGCTTAGTCCACATTGAAAATATCCAAGGAGCCCACAAACATATTAAGGAGAAACGTCATAAGAAAAATATAATGGTAAGTTAACAAGATTATGGCTATTTTTTCTTTTTCTTTCCTCATCTCTTTTTAAATTTTATTTTTAAAATCTAAATAATGGTTTTTGTTGCGTAGTTTATTTTCTTTGATCATGTTCATTTAGGTGAAAGTTTGTGTGCTGAGCAGAAATCCACAAATTTCTGTTTTCTGTTTAAGAGGAAGGGCTTGATGATTTGTCCAGGCAGAGAGGAAAGGATATTTTGGTTGTAGCTTCTGAATTAGTGTCTCTGAGTAGTGGGTAGTTCATCATGCTAGTAACAGAATGCAAGGTAACTTAGGTGAGAATATATACTACACAAAAATAGATTCAGTTTTTCTATTTTCTGAAAATAATGCCATTGGTAGCAAGACCTCCAGGGATTGATGGTGGGGTTGGGGATGTTCTTTTTATGGTTTTTTTTTTTTACTTTGGCTGACTTGTGAAGTTTAGAAGAGTTATAGGAGGGAAGGATTCAGTTCACCCATCATCGCTCTGGGTTTATTAATGTGCTTGATATGAAAAATAGTTCTAAGGCTTACAAAGAGTAAAACAATTCCCTTATCAGATACCACAGTGCTATGGTTTGCTCTAAAGAACTGTCACATGCAAGAAATCCAATAAAAGGTGCACAGATTTTCTTGCCAGCCCATTTTTGTAAATGCTGATGAAGAGCTACAGATTCCCCAGTATGTTGGATTTTGTGATTTAGATGGTTAAAATTACTCCTTCTATAACCATTTCCCAAAATTCAGTCAAATTACTTTCATATGTTTCCATGGATTTCTTGCCATACTTCTGTTTTTCATTAATGCTCTAATTCTAAAATGTGTGCAAGTCATCACCTGGAAGACTCCAAATGTCATATATCCATTAAATCTCAGAAAATAACATTTTTACATTATGGTCAGTGATAATTTGTAAAGGATTCTGGTTCTCTCACTGTCTCCTGAATTGCATCATGCTTAAAAAAATGAGCCAGACCTGTGATTGATCTATAAACACTTTCTTGCCATGCTTTTCATCTGGGCATGAAGATGAGAATTGAGCAATGGGGTTTCTTTAGCTCTGAAATGAATTCTGGAGGACAGGGAGCAGTTTCACTTTTTAACACTTACCCCAGATAGCTTTATGTTGTGTGCAGCATCATGGTGATACCTATGTAACTGTCTTATGTTACTTCATAAAATGCTCCTGTTCACAGCTCTGTGAGATACATGACAGTCAAATAAGCTCAGCAGCAGCTGTGGTTTCCCAACTCGAGAAAAATCCTAACGTGGTGACATAAAAAAATCCCATACTACTTGAAAAATGCTCATATTCTTTCTTACACTAAATTTGTTCACATAAGAGCAGAAGAGTTGAGAGATGCAGCTAAACAAACATTTCCTTACTATACTGTGTTTTCTTAGTGCATATTTATTTTATGGCTCTTATTTATTTCAGTCATATCTTTCATGTAGTTGATGAATTCATGAAATGAGGGGTTGTTGTACTTAGTTCCAAATGACTTGATGCATCTGACACGTTCTTGCTTTTGGATTGGGTGCACTAAATCCAGTCCTTTCTGGCACCAGCTGTTTAAGCAGTAATGGGACTCAACTTATAAAATCCCCTTGGAGCTAGGAATACTTCTTCTGCCTCTGATATCTTTCCTTCAAGTACAATCCACTCTGAAAAATTCCATGTGGCTTTTTCCAGCTCAGTTACTTTTCTTATGTAGGAGCAATTATAACTTTTTCTTTTCTTGGATGAATTTTGCTTCAGAATTGTCAGAAAATGTGGTTCAGGAGTGGAATACAGAAGATTCCCTCCCCAGCTGCCAGCTGTGAAACAACATTCTCTGTTTTAAACACTGAGCATCTGCTCATTCCTGGGATCACACTATTTTGTTTGCCAGTTAGGCCAGGCAGAGTTCATGCCTTTGGGAGTGTTTGGTCAGGACACAAACAGCAAACAGCATGTTCCAATATCATATAGCAGTAAGAAATAGCCTTTTCCTCTTAAAATACCACTTTTTACTTATATCATCCACCAATTATTCAGGAAAAGCAAGAAGAAAACGAGCTGCGGGCGCTCCCACCGCCCTCGTCTGCACAGTTGGCTGCTCTGAGTTTCACTCTCATCGAGGCAGCAAATGAACAAGGCATCTCAGATGAGGACTTCAGAATTCGGCAAGAAATTGTTAATGAGATGGAGAAAATTATTCAACAGCCCTTACCAGGTATTCATAGTATTCTCCATTTGCTTCAGGTGAAAATGTTTCATTATTTTTGCATATATTTTTGGTACTTTCAGTAATGGTGAATGAGTGCATTTGGGGTTAAATTATCTCGGTAGTGTACAATATTAGTATATACAGACTTTTTAATACAGGCTGGCAGTTGATTTTAAAAGAATTAACAAATGTACAAAAAGAGGAAAATGTGATACTGCTTATTTGTCCTTCTTTCTGATGTGTTCATTGATCGTTTTTAAAGTGGTGGGATAACATAACAAGGAGGATAATATTTGACATTGCTTCTTTGCATTGATTTCCCATCAGCTCCAATAGTTAATACAGTGGGAATTTGAAATCAGGTTTTTGGAGCTGCAGTGATGTTGACTTTGTGCTGACAGTGATTTGGTGTTCAGTGCATCTGAACAGAAGAAAATATTAATCTCGTTGCCAAGAAAAAGTTTTAAATTTTTAGTTTCATCTGTATTGGAATCAAGTGTTGTTCAATACCGTCCATTTGTTTCAGAAATACCTTTTTTCCCCTTTGCTCTTTAAAAATACAGCTGTAAGAAAGATTTTGTTACCTGCAGGATGATCAGCTTTAGTTTTAGGTGCTCTATGAAGTATCTGCTTAAATGTAAGGTACTGAATAGAATAGGGTTTTGTAGAGTGGAGGTTTGCTAATCTGTTTGTTCTATGATAAGTGGCTCCTAGTGCAAACTTCTGTTCTGGCACTCTAGGGAGTTTTCCACTCATAGTGGGAAGCATAAGACAAAGCTTTTTCACATAACAGTTTTACATAAATACTCAGGAAAGTTACTTTGTCTGGCTGACTTGTTTGGACTGATGAGCTTCTATGGAGGTGTAGGAGTAGTGGAAGGGGAGTCTGTAATAGTAAATGACAGTCTGTTATTCTCCTTTTCAAAGCCAGCTATGTTTTAGTGAATGTGTTTTCCTAAGTTGTAAATTTGGAAAAAATTGTTTCATGCACTGTGTAGAAAACATCTGATCTTCTGGCATGATTTTCTCTTGAGCTCACATTAGAACTATGCAAAAATTCTTACTACTATGATAAGCCATTGGAAGAATTTGCAAATTATTATTATTATTAACCATATAGACTTTCATTTTGAGAGGGCTGGTTTCAAAGAAGCGAAAATAGGCCTGAAGCTATGCATGTGTAAGATCTATTTTCTCTTTTAAGAATAATTTTGTTGACGTTTCTGATTCAATGAGTTTGATCAGAACACACATAAAGGAAGATACATGAGAAAAACCCTCTCTGCTGTGAGGGTGGTTGAACGTTGGCACAGGTTGACTGGAGAGGTTGTGGACTCTCCATCTGTGCAGATTTTCAAAACCCAACTGGACACAGTCTGGGAAACCTGCTCTGGGCAACCCTGCTTGAGAAGGGTGTTGGATTTGGGAAGATTGAGAACACTCTCATTTTTCAGCTGATTTAAGTATGGGAGACCTTAATTTCTATTACAGAAAAGTTTTCATCTGCAAAAATTTCATAATGAATTGGGATAAATTATTGTTTATGGAATGGGATGGCATTTCTCATATTATTGATGAGTAGGTACTTCCTAGTTAGTTTAGATCTGTTCTGTATCTTTGCAGGTAACTATTAACTAAAACACTGAATGTACACTGTACTCTGTGCCTTGGATTATATTGAAGCTATGCTTTATATACATATTTTGTAGTGAACTGTGTGTTGAAACTTGCTGATGGAATCAACAGATTGGTGCCTCATACAGAAGTCTGTGAGACAGCAAAGAATTTTATAATTGGCTAAGTGCTGCAGTGAATTCAAGCTGTAGTTAACAAAAGCTGTTATATAAAATCCTACACTGAGATGGTGACAGTTATTGTTACTTTATACTTAATTTTATATTAAAAACAAACAGAACTAAAGCTGCATTGCAGAAAATCTTTAAAACAGCTTGGAAAATGTCAGATATTTGGTGGTTACAGTATTTGAATTATTTGTTTTCCTGTGATGCTGTGTTATGGAAATGCCTATCCTTCACAGGAGTGAGAAAGGGCTTCAGTGTTCATTAAGCTGGGAGTGCCACTTGTGAGGTGCAGTATCTAAAGCAAGGTATGCATCATCCACTAAAGAAAATTTTATTTCCTAACTGTTAAATAATTATATTTCTCTCTCTCCAGACTGTTCCCTGAGGATGTATGGCTCCTGTTTAACTAGATTTGCTTTTAAGACCAGCGATGTTAACATTGATATCAAATTCCCCCCTAAGGTATGTCGATATTATCTTGTATTAACTAAGATTGGTTTTTAAATCAAGGACATCCACATTTATTTCTATTCCATTGCCTTCATCTTTTTTTTGTGGCACATACTGTTAGCATACCACAAAACATCTAATCTTGGATTTGGTGTCAGCTGTGCTGTGGAGGAAGTTTTCATTGCTCTTCAGATAACTTTAATTCTTGAGTGGTTTTTTTTGTTTGTTTGTTTTGTTTTACAGCCTTATTCTAGGCTTTTTCTGAACTTTTTTTTTGAGTAAGCACTGAAGCAGTATGAAAATAGTTGGCTTGGCTAAGTGTGCTTCTGTTATTAGCTCATGATTAACTGTAAGCTCTTGTAGGTTTTGATTCTCTCCCCTCCCCCCCTTTAAAATTTGGGGTAAAAGTGACATTCTTTAGGTAATGGAGTTGTTGATTCATGTTTAGTGTGTGATCTTAGCAGCAGTTCTTGATAGACACTCAACTGCTGCACTTGCACGTGTTTTAAAATGATAACCTTTAAAAACCCCTGAGAAAGTCCTGACATTAAATTCTTTATTGCTGTCCATTTCTAGTAGCATACATTGACAATGAAATTATTGAATATATGGCAAGTGGTTTTATTTATCCTGTTAATGCAGAACTAGAACAGAAGTGTTGACTAGAGCTGTAGGCTGAAGGAAAGCTGGCTGTGAGGTTTACTGGCACCTGTTTTCATGGTGTAGACTGGTACAGTTAATTTTTTCATTAATACTGCCACATTATTTCACTTTTTGGAAGGACACAGTTACTAGTTGTGCAACCCAAGTAGTTTGAAATAAAATGTAAAATAAAATATTAGTCTCAATAATGCAACCTGCTGTAATTCTGTCATTGTAGATGAGTCAACCAGATGTTCTGATCCAGGTGCTTGAGATCTTGAAGAACAGTGGTGAGTTTTAGTTGCATCTCATTTCTATTTAACATTCCATCTGCTTTGTAGTTGTTTCTATGCTCAATTTTTCTGTAAACTTAGAAAAATTGATTGGGTTTCAACCAAAGTATCTGGGCTGTTTTATGAATGTGATTTTTGTGAGCACCAGTGCTTGTGTGAGTGAGAGATGAGCAGCTGCAGCCAGAGAATGGCAGCCCCATCAGTCCAGTTCAGGTTGCCAGAAGTTGGGGGCAGTACTGTCAGATGCCAGAACAAAAAGTTTTAACCTTTTGTAGGATGAATTCTAAGCGGTAAACTCAAAAGCTGCTCTCTACTTGCATATATACATGAGTGAGAGCTATTCCAAGACTTCTGAAACTTGTAGCCTCATGGTTCTGTCAGGAACACAGCCTGGCTGTCTGCTACTGGTGGTGAGCATCAAAAGTAACCAGGAAATACTGGTACTGCTTAGCTATGCAGCACTTAATTTGAGTTGTTCTGAAAAACCGTGGTAAAAATATAATAATTCTAAAAACAGAATTGGGAAAACTGTAAGAAACTTTGAAACAAACTATGTTTTTTTTTTCCCTGGTTGCTAAGCTGTCTACTCAGATGTGGAGTCGGATTTCCATGCCAAAGTTCCTGTTGTCTTTTGCAAGGATGTTAAAAGGTATGTGTGACTGAAAAAAAGTTTTTAATGAGCTACTATGCTTGTTCATAGCTTGCCTGCACTCCTGACAAGAAGTACTACTGTCACATTCAGCTAACATTTGTATTAAAAGGGAATTGCTCATAGACAGAAATGTAATCTAGAAAAAAAGCTACTTTTCTGTTTTGTGTCAGAAATCTGACATTACTGTTCTCCTTTTAGTTAACTGGAGGAAAAGTAGAGTGGTTTTCAGATATTTAAAATTTTTGCCAGCAGTTTTAAGCCAAGGCTTAAAAAACATTTTATACGATACTCATTGCCAGGAAGAATCATCATCTGACAGTTTCAGTAAATTCTTGAGAAGTAGCAACCTCCAAAATGAAACATGATTTCTTGACTGGCCAGAGGTATGGACTGAAACTCTGGGGAAGTAAATGCAACAAGAGTGGGCTTGTCTTTTCCTACTTGTAACAGAATTGAAAAAAATAGTTCTGAGAAACTATAAAGGAAATTTTTTTGAGAAGCTGTTTTGTGGGTTTACCAACTCTTCATGTGCAGCAGATCTGGAGTATTAATTACTTTATTAATTTAAGTGTTTGGAATGTAGATGATGTGCTAGGCAATTGAATTGTGCAAGATAACGTAATTAAGTAATTGCAGAACTTAGAACAAATTCTTAATCTGTTTTGTACTTTTGGCTGTAATGAACTTCTGTAAGTTCTAGTTAATAAGTTAATAGTAAAGAAATTGTAATTATATTCTGTAGCTTTTTGTTTTAAAAATTCAGGTTCTTACATAAGGAGACAGTGATGGATGTTTTTATTACAGTGGGTGTGATGCCCGACCTCCCCCTGCCCCAAGCATCACCTCTGTCACAAAGTGATAACCCTTCATCTGTTCTGCATTTGTGCTTGCAGTGGTTTGACATGTAAAGTAAGTGCTAGGAATGATGTGGCATGCCTTACAACTGACCTGCTGGCTGCACTTGGTAAACTGGAGCCTGTCCTGATTCCCTTGGTTTTGGCTTTCCGCTACTGGGCTAGAGTAAGTTATTGAATCATCCCCAACACTTCTTTTGAAGCACTATGTACAATGTGTAATGTACCACGAATATGTTTGTAGAAAGGACTTTGTGCCACTGCTTCACCCCACCACCATGCCTGAGATGCCACTGTACAATAACACATTTCAGGGTTAATTGAAATTCTAGATGGTAGCATAAATATGTCCCACAATCACAAAATGTGGTGAAACTGGAAAGAATAATGTGTGATGATAGTATTCCTTAAGGCACTGTATGAAGTGCTGCAGTTTGTATTTTGTCTGTATGTGGCATGACATGGCCATTGCAGTTTCTGAGATACAGCATTTTGTATTTCATTCTAGTATGTTTCTCACATTTCTTTAGTATTTCTCCTTTTGTATTATATTATATACTAAAATTCTGGTGTTATATCAGAAAAGTAATTATTTCTTGTCTTACAGCTCTGTCACATTGACTGTCAGGCTGAAGGTGGAATTCCCTCATATTCCTTTGCCTTAATGGTGATATTTTTTCTTCAACAAAGAAAACCACGTATTTTACCATCCTATTTGGGCAATTGGGTAAGTGATTTGGTAATACAGTAACTTCATTATTAAATTGTTGGCATTACTTCTGTGTTCTGCAACCTCATAAAAATGCAGAATTTGATTGCCAAAGAAAATTATAAATAAAATCGTTGATACTTAATGTTCACACAGATGATGCTTGATGATTCTGAAGACTTTTAAAAAGGGCACTTGTAGCAGGCTGCATAGTTACATTGTCTGTGTTTTGGAGAAAAAGCAATTATTTTCTTCTTTATTTCTCTGAATTTCTGTCTCTGACATCTGTTATTCTTGAGGGGTGTGAATACTACAGTAGTCAGTGTTAGATTTGCTGAAATCTGTTGGTTGTATGTATTATATACAGTCTTGTTTCAGAGCCACTTTCATTATTTTTAGATTGAAGGCTTTGATTCGAAGAGGCCAGATGACCACCAGCTGAAAGGGGTGGAAGATGAAGAATTTGTAAGGTGGGAGTACAAACCACCCACAAATGGTGCAGCAAAAAACTCTGTTGGAGCAGAAAGCAAAGCTAAAGTTGAACAACAAAAAGGTGGCAAGAAGGCAACAAGCTCAGAAGTGGACAACCAAAGCAATGCAAAAGAGAAACATGGGATTGTAAGTCCTAACTTTACTTAATTGATTTTGCTGTCTCTCATCCCTATTTTTAAACGTTGATGTTGGATGGAATCAGGACAAAAAAGGGGGAACATTCATTTCTTATTGCAGTTGAGCACTTGTGTACATGTTTTTCAGTCTCTCTTAGCATTCAAAACCCCTCACCAAGTTTCACTGGGGCAACTGTGGTTGGAACTTTTGAAGTTTTACACACTGGAATTTGCTTTGGAGGAATATGTCATCAGCATACGGGTACAAGAGCTCTTAACCAGAGAGAATAAAAACTGGCCTAAGAGGCGAATAGCCATTGAAGGTAGGCTGATCCCTTCCCACTTCTGTAGTCATCCTGCATTAGCATCTTTATTTGCTTACTTTGCAAATCTGTTACAAGAATCTGGACAATAAGTTTCTTAAATATATATTTTGTCAGCTATTTAGTCTCTTTAAAGACAAGTTTTCTCTGTCTAAAAGGCAGGGAAAGTCACTGAGTTACAGAGCAATGTATGGCATTCTGAATTGACTTTAAGAATAGAGAATTTGGGTATTTGAGGAAGGCTAAGAAACCATGTAAGGTGTTACTTTTTTATAAAAGCATGAATAATGACTTTTGAACACTTTCTAGAGATGTTGCTGAAGTGGCTTATCTGTAACACTTGAGGCGATGGAGAGGACAAAGAGAATCATACAGACAGAATGAGGTACAGAGGTACATTGAAGGATGAGTCAATAAGGTACAAGGAAGTGAGAAGGAAAAGTAGAACAGAAAAACAAGCAGTGAATTCTCAAGGCTTGAGAATTCAACAGGTCGAGTAGTGGGTGTTGAGATCACTCCTGTGACTTTAATTTCCTCTCCCAATTCTTT
Organism: Acridotheres tristis; assembly: GCA_037013685.1. Lineage (NCBI taxonomy): Eukaryota > Metazoa > Chordata > Aves > Passeriformes > Sturnidae > Acridotheres > Acridotheres tristis. The sequence continues at coordinate 6,633,928 of CM072895.1, forward strand.
TCTTCAGTCACTTTTAGCTAGAGTTTAGAAAAAGTAGGGAAGTGTTTATTCAACATGTGGGATTAAGGTGACAGAACAAATCATTGAGGAAGAAATGAGAAATAATTAAAAAAAAACAGATTGCATTCTGGTTCTGGCACATACTTCACGTGCTGTTGTTGGGTTATTTGTGTTGTTGTTTGCTTTATGTTTTTTTTACTTCTCATTTTTGCCTTTTTTTTTTTTTTTTTTTAATGTTAAGTTTATAGCTGATGTTATGAAGTAACAGAATCTCAGTTTGGTACTATCTTCCAGGCAAACTTATAGCAACTATGCAGGAGCTCTTTTTGCTTGGAAAACATGTTTGATCTAGAAATCGTTAGGAAGGACTAAGAATGGATCCTGGTGAGATTGGTTCATACAATCCTTACATCCTTAATGTCACTCTTAGACAAATTAATTTCTTAAGGGAAATGAAAATCCTTCTTCAGTGGAGGAAAAAAGGTTCTGGCTGGCCTGTATTTATTTTGCCTTTGTATATCATTATAATTTCTAGTTTAGAAATCGGCCATAATATAAAGGTGCAATATACCCATGGTTTTCTTTTTGAGTAACACTATTTAGAATTGTTTGTGATAGTCAGCCATTCATGCTGCACGTGGATATGTTTTGTATGGAAGAATTCTGGAAAAATTTGTGTGTGTTTCATTCTCTAAGTACATCCAAATGCAATTCTGGATTATAATAGAAGAACCTCCTTAGCTGCCCTGTAATAACTTAGGGATTTCAGCTGCTTTGTGAAATGTGGAAGTTAAAGATTACTAATTAAATTGTTCTTTTTCTTCCCAGATCCTTTTGCACTAAAGAGGAATGTTGCACGAAGTCTAAATAGCCAGATGGTATTTGAGTACATCCTGGAGCGATTTAGGACAGCATATAAATATTTTGCATGTCCACAAAGTAAAGATGGGATTAAATCCAAGCCAGATACCAAGAAAAAAGAAAAAGGGAAAATGAATAATAAGAAATCCACAAAATCAGAAGAGCCTGTAGCAAACTGTTGCCTTCCACAAGGGGAAAATGTTGTAGATAAAGAAGTTACAGGAAGTGGATGTAACATACCAGAGAATGAAGTTGAATGTAATAAAATGGTAGAAGCTGTAGCCAAAAGATGTACTTCCCACAACACGGACTCTTTGCTACTTTCAACATTGGACTCTAGCTGTGATGAAGAGAAAGAAGAAGCTCTACCCCTTATTTCCAATGAATGCTGTGAATTAAAGGAAAAATCACCTAAAGAGAAGGATGATTTGGAAATTTCAGTGTGTCTAACTGAGGGTGAGCTCAGCCACGAGTGTAACTGCAGTGCACACCAGCCTGATGACAGCAATTGCAGTAATGAGTTTTGTGATGCTGACAGCAGGCAGAGTTTGGTACCGGAGCCGTCTGCACAGACCAGGTGCACTGGCACCCCAGCTACCTCGGCCAGCTGCAAAGCAGTGCTGGAAAGCCAGGATCTCAAAGAGGAAGGCAGACTCTCAACAGAAGAAATGCATTATGTGTTTGATAAGTTTATTTTTACTTCAGGAAAGGTAAGCAGTGCTGGTCATGTATCGCTGGGCCATTACTTTTAAGTCATTAAATCTAAGAGTGGATGGATGGTGGGATTCCCACAGTGATTGTTTCAGTCTGGGTTATGGTGGGAGCTCTGGCCTTTGTAAAGTACCTGTTACTCAGGACTGGAAACACCACCCTCTGTGACATTTGGATTAAATGATCTGTTTCCCTCATCTTAAGCTTTTTTGATATCCACACAAAAAAATCTGGTTATTTATGGGTTATTTCTGCCTTTCCTCTCCTACTTTCTTGTAGAATTTCCCGGTGCTTTTAGGCACTGTGAGAACTAAATGCAGCTTGTTGAGAGGCGTTCCGCTCTTTGTAGAGGCTCTATTGCTAAATGTCATATGTTAAATGTTCTTGGTTGCTTGGAAATGTTAGGTCTGCTGGACTGTCTTAAGTGCACAAATAGAATTTTCCTTTTTTTTTTACCCAAAAAAGCCACCAACTATAGTATGCAGCATCTGCAAACGGGATGGACATTCCAAAAATGATTGCCCAGAGGATTTCAAGAAAATTGATCTAAAACCACTACCACCAATGACAGACAGATTTCGGGAAATACTTGATATAGTGTGTAAAAGATGTTTTGGTAAGTTCAAAAAGTGTTTGTACTCCACTATATACTGTGATCTGTAACCTGGGAGAATTAAAAATCCGTGGGTTAAATTACTTATTTACAATTATTCACAATTCAGTAGGAAGAAACTCTTCCAGGTGCCTTAGGCTACCAATGGGTCAATATTCTGATTTTCAGATAATCCATGCTTGTGATACCTTATAACAGATTTGAGAAACTGATGTTATGTGTAATTTTTCACTGGGTTTGTAAAAAGCTACTGGTGTACCCAGGAATCAGGCTCTGGGCAAAACTAATTTTTGTGCTAATCAAATTCTGTGTAATCTTTTGGGGGAGATGTGGTGGGTTAACCTTGGCTGGACCGGGTGCCCACCAAATAGAAAAATTGGTTGTCTTGAAATAAAATTCTGAAGGTTCCAATGATATAAAAAGCAAACCTCAGATTTAAGCAAGGGAAACATAACAAAAAAAACCCCATCCAATCTTTTAATTAGCTGAAAAAGATTCTTGAGGTGCTGAATGTCATGTCTGTGTTTTAATTTGTTTTTGCTTAGATGAATTATCCCCTCCTTTATCTGAGCAACAAAACAGAGAGCAAATACTGGCAAGTTTGGAGAGATTTATTCGAAAAGAGTATAATGGTATGTAACCTTAGGTGGTGATTCTTGAGAACACTTCCTTCAGTCTTGTTGTCCAGAACATAAAGATGTGGTTTGTCTCATTTTATTTTCCTTGATTGAAGCAGAGGCATCTCTTTTCCTTCTATTGTAAAGTTGTTTTGCAGACTTCAACATTAAACATCTCTTCGTGCTATTCCATGGAAACGTCCCTAAAGTGGAGGAAGAGCTGCCAGAGTAGTAATGCAAGCACAGGACTGCTCCAGTCAGGCCAAGAAGAAAATTTGGTTGGGTTTAGTGTTAGCTTTGGTCATGGGCCAAGCACTTTTGTTGCTTAGTCACCAGTGCTTGAGCATCTTAGAAATCTTAATGAGTTTGTCTTCACATATCTTATATAAAACAAGCACAGGTGTCTCACTGCAGTGATGGAATCAAGGCACAGAGATGCCAAGTGATTTTTTGTAGGAGGTGTAAAACAGTGCTAGAGCCAAGTACTAAACCCAGATCTCCTGAATTCCAGTCCATGGAAGGCCATTCTGCTGTCATCAAGGAATTTGGAATTCCCTCCACTGGCTGTGCCTCTACTTACTGGCAGCAGCTGAGGATTGAGACCTGTTACAAAGCCTTGAAAGACTTAAGGTTTCTGATTCTTTTGAAGTTTAGGAAAAAAAGGCTGTGAATAGGTGTTAGATCTATTTTCTTAGCATTAATTTCATTTGAACAGATCAATGTATTCTTTGCAGTTAGGAAAGAATTTGTTTTAACAACATAATTTTGCCGTCCAAGAATGAAAATACTCAGTAATATTGTGTTTCAAAGAAAAATGTAAACAAAGCAATTGGGAAAGAATGTTCCATAAAGTATTGTAATCTTACTGCTTGTCTCTTCTTGAAGAGTATGTTATGATTGCAAAAACTCATTGACCAAATTTACCTAGTCATAGGAAAAATATTCAACCTAGATAAACTCTGAATGGGACCAGAAATATTACTTTGGCTACCCTAGGAGTAGATCTGTCTTATCTGTGGGGTAAAGCTGTGCTGGTGACTGGGTTTGCACATTATTTTGATTTATTAAAAGCAGGAAAGTGCAGTTGCATACCACAAAAGATTGCACCACATTTAGAGATGCCATTTAATGATTATAATAACTGTAACGTACTTCAGTCATAAAAAATTACATTAGAAAAGTCTTTATCTTGCCTTACTTTCTGTAAATAATTTCTGAAGTGTTATGCTTCCTCCTTTATCAAATCTGAGGTCTTTGAAGTGACAGTGTAAGCTGTCTTCAAGTTCATTTTTATGGGCACCTGCACATTGCAGTTAAGCAATATTTAATACTAAGCACTTAACCATTCAACTGTAAAAGAATTTACCTTTTCCTTGTCTATTCTTTTCATCAGATAAAGCCAGGCTTTGCTTATTTGGCTCCTCAAAGAATGGGTTTGGATTTCGGGACAGTGATCTAGATATCTGCATGACATTGGAAGGTCATGAAAATGCAGAGGTAAGAGTTTTGAAATTGATAAAATCTGCTGGGTTTAATGCTTTATAGACACACAGTGTGCTATAGATGTCCACACACAGCCATAGGAGTTCATGTAAATTGATGTGCTGGCTTAATGCTTGCTCCTTTTTGTACATAGGCTTTTCATCTATGAAATATATGCAATAGTAAATGTGCTTGTTGGAATAGGATCCATGTTTTAATGTCTGAAGCTGTGATCTTTGTTTTTCCTAGAAATTGAACTGTAAAGAAATAATAGAAGGTTTGGCAAAAGTTCTTAAGAAGCATCCAGGTAGGTGCTTTAAAATATTATTTGTTTTGCAGTTAGATTTTCTATAAATGTTGTTAATGGAAATGTTTTATGTACTAAAGTGTTGCTTCCCCAGGTTTGAGGAACATCTTGCCTATAACAACAGCCAAAGTGCCTATAGTAAAGTTTGAACACAGGCGGAGTGGCTTGGAAGGAGATATCAGTTTGTACAATACACTGGTGAGCATCTGCTTGTGTCCTTTTGTGTTCAAAGAAAGCTTTTCTTCTGTCTTACCCAAATAACTGTTTAAGGGGATAATTTTGAAACCAGAATGAAAATGCTTTTGTGTGATTGTGTTTTTCTTCTACATTGTTTGAATTCAGTGGCCCACACCTTCAGCCCGACCTGGGTAGCTGTGTATGACCTGATGGCAGAACAGGCTACAGCACAGGAAGTCTTGTTTTGGGGATACTTCTGAAAAGCCACTAGTGCCACATCCTGTGGCATCATGGCCTGTGTGTCATCATGAATAGCACATCTCATTTCAGCTTTCACCTGACACTGTATAATTGCATGATTTCTTACATAATTGGCTCACCCTGACACCGGTTTAATTTTTTCCCCTTTTTCCAGGCCCAGCATAACACAAGGATGCTGGCTACCTACGCAGCTATTGATCCTAGGGTGCAATATCTGGGCTACACAATGAAAGTTTTTGCAAAGGTAATATAAAAAGAAAGTAGTTATTTGTACAATACAGTGTTTTCTGCTGTAGCCACTTAGTTTGCCTTTTGCCAATACCAACTGGAGAGGAGACAGTAGAATGCTGTTGATGTGAAGTGCACTTTCTTAAGCACTTATTGTGCTCCATCTGACTGTGTGTGTTAAAATCAAATCCTGGTACCTTCTGCTAACTGTTGAAAGATTTCTGTGTAAGAGAAAGCTGATGAAAGCATAACTTTGCTTTTTTTCTTCAATTTCAAACCAGCTGCAATTATAACAAACAGAAAATACCACCCAAGCCCCAAGCAAGACTGGAAAAATTGATAACTGTAAGATGTAGGGGCATGTGGATGTGCATAGGCTTCCCAAGTTTTCCTATCTGGGACCAGCCCAGAGATTACTGCTGCTTTTTCTGGCACACTTGCCTTGTTTAACTTAGTACAAAAGTCAGGATTAGGTAGGTATGGGGTGATGAATGAATGCCTGAGCCTCTATGTGATGTGCCTAGGACATACACTTGACTTTAAGAGTTTGGAAATGTCAGATCTCCTGCATCTTTTGTTATGATATTCTGTCAAAGTGTTATACTATACAACCTTTGAAACGTAGCATTGCACTTTATTCAAGCTGCAGTATTAAATACAGCACATCCAAAGAAAGCTTAGTGGAACTGGGGCAAATAAAAAATGGCTTATAGAGAGTGCATCATGCTACCAGATGTTCATGTAATAAAATATATCAAGATGAATAAAATAACTTTGTGCCAGAATGGAATGGACACATTCATTATACTGTCACTGAGACTAGCAATGATTTCTTTTTTATTTGGTCACAGCAGTGCACAATATTGCCATGTCTCTTCTGTGTCCAGATTAAAAATGCTTTGCATTGATAATAATGAATCTTACATATTTTTTTGGTAGCATTGCATACTATTGTGCATGTTCTAAAAATATTACTTCAAAGATGAAATATACAAGTTGTGGGATATACACTCCTGAATGTAAATGTATGGAAGTGACTTTGTAGCTATACAAATACTCTGTTTCTAAGCAAAATGCCTCCTCCTCTGTTTGCATTGGCAGAAAACCCAGGAACAGCTGTCACTGCTGCTGCTAATGTGAAAGTAATTTGTGAATCCCTGTTTTTTCCAGCCCTAGGAGGTTAAAAATGCGTTGTTTGATATGACACAGGCTCGAAACACAGGATAGCTTAGAAGCAGGTGCTGTGGCAAGGTTATACTGTAATGAGATACTCGAGCATAGTAAGGTAATTCACTGATGAGAGTCACAGAAAGGCTTGGGTTGGAAGGGACCTTGAGCTCATCTGGTTCCAACTGCCTCACTTGGTCAGGGATGTTTGTTTTGCACTGTGTTGTGCACCATGGTTTAATTAGGTATGTGTATGTTTGCTAGCAAAATGCCACGTATGGCCTGCACTGCCAGTACACCGTGGAAATACCTGCTGTTAATGAATTATTTTTTTAAGGGGAGAGGCAACCAAAATAATAAGGAATCATAGGAACAGCTCTTGCAGAATGAGTTAAGAAAAATTAAATTGTATGATATTGAAACCTGGGATTTATGTTTTAGGGGTTTTGATTTGGGGTTTGTTTTTTTTTTTTTCAGTTTGGCACATTATAAATTTTTTAAAAGTATTTTGGCTATGAAAAGCTTTTCTGTTTTTATGTTAGACAAATTATGCTGTGGATTTGCCAGATGGCAGTTGACTCTTGGGTGCATTTATTTTTCAGGCTTCATAAAACAATTTTTAATTGTGTGGTGAATGTATTTGCTGTTACTTACGGGGTTTCTGTTTACTCTCTGACATAGTTGTTAGTCTTGACCAGTAAAATGTAAATTCAGCATTTTGTTTAAAATGTATTTTTTCAGCGCTGCGATATTGGTGATGCATCCCGTGGTAGTCTGTCTTCGTATGCCTATATTCTTATGGTTTTGTACTTTCTACAGCAGAGAAATCCACCAGTTATTCCAGTTCTTCAGGAGGTAGGTTCACAAAATGAGGCTATGAAAATAGATGCACTTTTTCTTCAAGCCAAATATGAGAAGTCTGAGATTTTAGAATCAGAGGGGATAAATGAAATATGAGGCCCTTCAATCAGCAGGTTCTTAACTCCTTCTTGGTTTTAGTAGGTAAAACTTACCAAGAAAATTAGATGAAAACTAAGAGAGTCTGTTGTGCCTAAGTTGTGCTATTACATTTACTCTGGGATTTTGATCTTATGATGACATTTATATGCTGAACAGGAAAGGAAAAAATTGGCAGGTGGTATGGAGAGAAGGGAATTGTAATTATGAGACTGTACCAGATGCTCTTGAAATGTGAGTCCAGCTCTTCAACCAGTTATTGTCAGAAACATTATTTATTGCTCAACACTTTATCTGTAAGAGAAAAAGTTTACTTTATTATTTAATGAGGGGAAAATAAGATAATTGATGCTTTGGTACACCTTTAAAGAAATATTTCACATGTGCCAGGAAACTTTATTAATAAATTAATGTTCTGCACCCTCATTGTATGGCTGGGGAGAATATAATTATTCAGCTATCTGCCTCTTCCTGGTTACACTCTGGAACTCCCAAGCACGTCTGAAAATTATCCCTTCTGTCTCTTTTGGTTTCTTTGAGCAAGAAGAAAATTGGCTTAAGCATTGCAGTTGAGACTAACAGACTTTCTTGCTGATACTTTAGTATCTGATACTTTAGTAGTGGTTGGGGATTTTTATTTTACTGCTACCCCAAGAGTGCATTTAAATAACAGTGGAATTTCCCCTTGGCTGTGCTAAAGTCAAAATGTAATAGAAATCTCATAAAGTCTCCTTAGAGAATCTGTGGGCAAGAGAGATGTTGGAATCTTGACAAGGTAATTCAGTCGTGTTTTCTTAGTCGCAAAGAGCAAGTAAAAATTAAATATCCAAATAATTTGAGAAGTACAGCAACAATGCAAAAGAACTTTCAAACTTTTTACCAATGGGAAATTCTCTCTGTATAAGAAGTAATTGTTACAATTAAAGTATTTATATTTTTGTATTATTTTTTTTCCAAAAGAACTGCAAGTATTGTACAGTGAAGTTGAATTAGAGCAGTAACTGTCACTCTCTGTTCTGGCAGATATTTGATGGCAAACAGATTCCACAAAGAATGGTGGATGGATGGAATGCGTTTTTCTTTGATGACATGGAAGAATTGGTAATATTCTAATTTCAGAAGAGTAACTAAAATTTAAGCCTTGCTTTTCAGGAAAAGTAACATGTTTTTAACAGTGTAATATATAAAAGATTCATTTTATTAATTAATTAAACTTCTATATCTACAGTGTTGCAACTTCCCAAATTAGTCCTGTTTTGCTAAAATGAGTTTCTGCTTTTGCTTGGTTTATTTTAAGTAATTTCTAAATAACATAAATTAGGAAAAATATTTTTTTGTTCTTAAAAATAGTCCAGGTTTAGACTTAACTGTAGTGATTTAACTTTACTTTAACCAAAAGAAGCCATTCACAGCATACGAAGTGGTAATTAGAGAGGTATTTCAGGAGAAGCAGTGCTGCAGTAAGTGTAGCTGAATAAATTGTCTTCAACTGCATGCAGAAGAAGCGCCTGCCTTCTCTTGGGAAGAACACTGAATCTCTTGGAGAGCTGTGGCTGGGGCTGCTGCGATTCTACACTGAGGAATTTGACTTCAAGGAATACGTGATCAGCATCCGGCAGAAGAAGCTGTTGACCACCTTTGAGAAGCAGTGGACATCCAAGTGTATTGCCATCGAAGGTACTCCTCTGCTGAATTGAGTTTCCATCCACGAGGAGTTAGAAACTCTGGTCCTTGAGAAGCTGTTCTCCTTGCACAGGATCTTTATGTGAGGAAACTGCAGTCAGTGTTTTAAAAATAAACATTGTTTGCAAGTTCTACAGCTCTCAAAATTGATGAGACTCATAACTTTTACTAAATGTCAGTGAATTGTTCTTCTTACTGAACTGTCGTTAGTCAGAGTTCTAAAACTCTCAGCACTGCTTTGCTATGACCTACTCTGTGAATGCATTTAAAATGGAATTCTCTGCATTAAAAGAAAAAATTCTGTTGCAACATGCTTTTTCCAACTCTGATGTTTTTTCACCTTTCTTTCTGCAGATCCTTTTGACTTGAATCATAATCTGGGTGCTGGAGTCTCCAGGAAAAGTAAGCTATTAATGTCTACTAATGATTAATGTTCACTGAGTTGTGCCTTTTCTGTTGTTTTCCAATAACTGTCTTTCTTCATTAGTGACCAATTTCATAATGAAGGCATTTATCAATGGGAGAAAATTATTTGGTACTCCATTCTACCCAGCTGTTGGAAGAGAAGCTGTAAGTTCTCAGAGTTTTTAGTATGTTTTTTAATTTTCCTTGTCCACTGAATTGATGCAAATCTCTTGTATATATTTATCAATTTGGTATGCACAGTATGTGTAATTATACTTTGTTTGCATTAAACATATATAGCTTAGTATTGGGCTCCTGGAATGTAAAATTCAGAGGAGTAATTGGATGGGTGATGGGTACTACTGGCAGGTTTGGGGAAAGAAATCTTAATTTGTGTTTTGTTTTTTATAAAACCTCCCACTATATGATGTTAAGTATTGCAGAAAACTGCAAATTAGGCTGTAAAACCCAGAAACAGATCTAGGAGCTTTACTAGCTCTTCATGTAGGTAAAGAAAACAGATCCAAGAGATGTTCCATTCTATTTATTTTTCCACTTGGTGGCGATAGTAAGGATTTCTGCTTGCACATGGAATAGGATGATGATTTATCTATTTTTTTTTAACAGTTGACCTTTAAAACTTGCATAGTGAGTCAGGGTGAGGAGTGTGTTCATGCAATATCATTTTGGAGAAAGTATTGCTCTGTGCTGCAGGGTCCAGTCATTGATATGTAAGACAACTGTTGTTTTTTTTTTTTTTAATATGAGCAAATGAAATACTGTAATTAGTATTTTTAAGATCAACATAGCAAGGCATTTTCTAAAGCAGTTTAGAGGACTGCTCTCCCATTGGCTTTTAGCAGAACTTGAGTTTCTAAAGGATTTTAAAAATCTTTTGAAAGCTTTTAATTCCCTTCATCTTTCCCTATCTTGTCTTTTCCATTTGCTTGCTTTATCTGTGTTTTTTTTCCTGAGTTTGTACCTCTATTTCAGTCTTTCAGGCAAGACAGTACTTTCACAATATTTCTGTTGCTCAGAGGCTGTAAACTGTGGCCTTTGTGCTGACACATGTCAGAACTGCAGCTGTCCTGGGCAAATTCCAGGGGAGGGAGTGATACAGGTCAGTCTGCAGATGCTCCATCTGTTTCCCACCTGAGCTGTGCTCTGTCTAAAGGGATGCAATCATGTCATCTGGGAGGGGACATTGGCTGCTTTGGAAACACACAAGCAGTGACTCAGATACCAAAATAGATCATATGCAGAAAATTGCCCTCTGAAGAGCCTTTGGGGAGGCAAAAGGTGGACAGCAGGCTGGAGCCTGTATAAGCTGTTCTGCAAATTCAACCCTAAGACCAAATAGCCCTTTTTAGCCCAAACTGCTCCATATCTCTGAAAAAGCTGCCATTATCTAGGAGAAGAAAAGGACCAGGTATAATCTCAGAAGTGGTAACATTCAGAGAACAATAAGAGATGAAAGCTGCCAATTTGACTTTCTTTCCTCAGTCTTGTAAGTGAATGGTTTATATATTTTATCTGTCTGATTGTTTTGATAGGAATACTTTTTTGACTCAAAAGTGCTGACAGATGGGGAATTGGCACCCAATGACAGATGTTGTCGTGTCTGTGGAAAAATTGGTCACTACATGAAGGACTGTCCAAAGAGGAGGAGGTAAGTAATATACAAAGCTATCATGAAATCTTTGAGATTAAATCACGAGGGATTTAGATATTTGAAGATTTAATGGAAATGAAAAATGACTAAATTGCAGAGAAAATCAAAGCTTCGTATCTGATCCTTAATTTCCTATCTTATTTTTTCTTTTCTTTAAACAGTTTCTGATCACATCTTTAAATCTGAAGTGTTTATGGAAGCACATAGAGGAAAATCAACAGTCTATAGTGTATTAATATGTAATTTAGCTTAACTTAAAACTTAGATCACTAAATTATCTTTTTATAGTGTAAACATTCAGATGGCAAACATAACACCTGGCTGCAAAATTTATCAAGTTCATTTATTAAACTCTAGGATTAGTTAAAATGTATACAGTTGAGGTGCATTTCTGTAACATCATATTAGTGCCAGTCACTTGGTGATCTCACACTTGTGCACTAATTTCACTTAGGAATTTTGGGTCCGGAGTTCCTGCAAAAGGGAGTCCCCGGACATGCAGGTCAATGTTTCCAAAGAGAATTTAGTAGGAATTGACTCCCTACTTTTTACAGCTTTGGCTGTTTAATGACCACACAGCCTTCTGCCTGACGGGTTGTCTGACTCCTCCTAAAGCCTGTTGAAGCCCTTAGGGTGCAAATTAATCTGGGCTTTTTCATATGCTCCTTATGTTCAGTTGTCTGCTCTATCATTCTTCAAAGGATTTTTGGTCTCTTCCTGCTAAAAAATCTTTGTTTTCAGCCTTTTGTTCAGTCAGCAGAATTCAAGATACATGAAAGTGCACTGGAACCCTGTGGTCACAGGTGGACTATTTCTTTCAGATGCTCTCTGTACAAGTACTAGCACATGGAATTGCATCACCTCTTTCCCTACATCTGCCTCAGGAAAAGAAGTTGTGATCTGCTCTTCACACAAACTGCTACTACAGCACAGCCACACAGAATCTCTCTTAGATTGTATATACAGCTCACAAAATAATATTATTATTTAACAATCCTGTAGTTACCTTGTGAAAAAAGACCTTGACTTCTTGTCTTGGTTCCTGTTCACTAGTTCTCCTGCTGTATTAGAACTGAGTGTTTGAAAGAGCCTCAGTGCTTTGTTGCACATCCTGTCTGGGCTCAGGCAGTGACAGAGAAATGTGCCCTGTCCAGTGAGGAGGAGATGGTATGAATGAGGTGCAGCTCACTTGTTTTGGGTATATTCTGACCCAGTGGGATTGCTGCATGGAGCTGCTCCCCAGCTACCTGGCAGGCTAAGCCTGCTTAACTGCAGGCATAGTTCTGCCCTAATACAGTCAGACAGCTTTTGGACAAGTCTGGGGAGCTTCTAACTCCATTAAGTTTATACAGGCTGTTAACCAGCCCAGAATCTGAAAGTGTTTTTTGGAATTCCTGAGGTATTTGTATTCTGGTACAGCTGTTGGTTATGTAACCATTCCCTTTGAACACAACAGTACAACAGCTCTACAGAGATGATGTGTTTGTGTGTGGTTTTGTGATATTGCTAATAAAATTTATTGTTCAGGTTGAAGAAAAAGGAGAATGAGAAAGATGATGAAAAAGAGGTGAAAGAAGATGACAGAGAAACAAGAGAGAAAAGGTGTTTCATCTGTGGGGATGTGGGTCACGTTAGGAGAGATTGTCCTGAATTCAAACAAACCCGTCAGAGAAATAATAGTGTGCCAGGTAAGTTAGTTTATGTGTTAGGATAATTTGAAAGCTCTGAGATCCCTTTTCTCTAGGTTTCTGTACAGACTTGGTAATTATCTCCAAAAAATAATCCTGCAAGTAATGTTTCAGTCACTGAAAATACAACTTTTAGTCTTGCTTTTCTGCAAGGGGAGTCATGTCTCCTGAAGAACAGTCTTTGTATGGGTGGTAGAAATGTACTCAGCAGTAAAATACAGTGTACTTCAGGGTGTTGCATGATTTGCCTTCCATTCACAATTGGTTCACTTAGAAGTAGTAATAGTAATAATAGTAACAATAGTAATAATAATAATAATAATTGAATGCATTTCCTCTCCCAAATGTTTCTCAAATGTTAGCTAACTCTCCATCATCTGTGAGAGGTAAGTAAATGTATTTTCAGCAAAAATCAGCGCTCTTTCCGTAACACTTCAAAAAAAGCATACAAATGAATTAGGCTAAATCCAGCTTTCAAATTACTGATAGTACTTGGAGAAGATTAATTGCAAACTCATTCATATTAGGCCCTTGGGTAGTTGAAAAAGTAGAGGAAGCATTCATAAGTGAACTTCAGAAGAACCTTGCTTCTGTGTTCTGTTATCCTTTAGTCTTTTTTTTTAGTTTACTTTCTTTGCCCAGAAGTTTCTGCTGTCACTATTGCTATTAAAAAAGGCCACTGCTTACAGCAGTAGTATGGAAATCTATATAGAGCTCCAGCCTAATAGCAAGGTGAGCCTTGTTCCTGCTAGACTTTGTTTTACTCAAAAGTAGACTTTGTGTTTAGCTCCTTTATCTATTAATGCTGTCTGCTACCAGTAGAGAGAAAAGTTTTAATTAAAGGAGAGGTGAAAGTGATTTATCTACTGTATGTCTCGTGAGAGTTAAGGTATTGCTGACTCCCAGTTCTCATTATTCTCTCACCTGTGGGTTTTATTAACACTTGTGTTCCCTGATCAGGCACGCAGCTGGTCCGGGGCATGGTGAATTCCCAGCTGGTGGCCGTGGGCCAGCAGCAGGTGGAGCGACCCCTGCGCACCAGGCAGTCATCAGAATGTGTAAGTGCTGGGAGCAGGGGGCTGCAGGCAGCAAACCAGCCATGCTGGGAACAGCTTTGCATGGCTTTTCTCAACACATCCTGGGCTTGATAATGACAACGTTGCACTCTGCCAGTTAGTGGAACTTTGATTTATGATGTATTGTGTCTTGGGGAGCATTTATGGTTTTTCAGTATGGAAACTTCATAGTCAAGTTCGATATGAGGTACCTTGTGATTCTGAAAGGCCAGATTAAGCTAGGTTGCCTTTCAAATTCTCATTATTCTGGCAGTGTTCTGGAGTTACTAAGGGAGATAAAGTATAGCTCATTGTTAACATGCTGGAGACTTAGGTTAGTGACAACCATGACTTAGGGTTTAAGAGATCTGGCCTAAGGGACTGTCATGTGCAGACACAGAACTCAGCTGAGTCATATTTCAATGAAAAGTCTGCCAGAGCACACTAGAAGCACAAGCAGAACAATGGGGAAATTTTTGATAGTTTTATCCTAGAATTTTTTCAAGTCTCTATAGAGCTACATAAAATATATTTAATCTGCTTCTGAGTGGAGATGGGTAGCAGAGCGTATTTGAGCAAATACAACTGCTGGCATTTAATAATTTTGGAGCAGGCAGTACAGCAGAAATTAATTTATTTTAAGCTGTTAGTCTGAGAAGCGTGTGCCTGCTAATGAAGCTGGCAAGTCAGCAAATAGAGTAATCAGGGCTGCTGATCACTAATGCTCTTTGTTCAGTTTGCTACTTTCCTAACTGATCAGCAAGCATTTATTGGAATGCTGGCCCCAGTAATGGAGACTTTATGACTTACAGTGTGCTGCTAGAGAGGGATTGATACACCCCTAATCTAAGTGAAGGGCTGAACATGTCACAGGAGAACTTTTTTTAGGAGTCTTATGTTTCTCCCTGAGGAATTGATGCTGAACGTGTGGGTGCACTCAGAGGCAGACACATCCTGTGCACATTCTTGTGTCACCTGGATGTCATGGACTCTGTGTATTGCATGGTTGTCGTTTGGCCAGGATTTCTTGGTGAATATGTTCTGTCCAGGAATTGGTTGAGAAGAATGGGAAGGGGAGAATATTGGTGGAGTAAGAGGGAGAGAGTGGGAATCAGATCAAGAGGCTGGGGTGTAATATGCCTCCTCTCTTGCTGCTGGCACATTCAGTGCATGCTTGGGTTAATATTTGCAGGAATGTTTGTAGTCAATGCATGTGCTTTATTTTTGTAACATTTGAACTGTTAAACTAGTGATCATCTTTCAAATCCCAGGTTTTACCTTCTCTTCCTGGTTTGATAGAAAGGTATAGGAGGCACTCATTCAGGCACAGTTGGAATAGCAGCAGGGAGCAATCCCAGCTTCTGGGCTCCAGCATTTGCCCAGGCACAGACACAGAGTGTGCTGCTGGAGGGGATGCTCTGGCATGGGCAGGTCCTGCAGACACCTTTGGTTACTGGGAACAAGTGACTGCCAGTTTAAATGGACAGATGAGCAGTCAGGGATAGTGACAAGCTGGAGAGACCTTTAACTCCATTGTTCAACAGCAGCTGTGGCTCCTTGAGCTTGGCTGGCTGCTGTAGTCTGTGGAGAGAAGAGTCAGTCTCGGGGGAAATGAGAGCTGAGATTCAGGTCCCCCTCTCTGGTTTAGGTACCTGTCTCATTTGAATGTCTCTGGAGGCACTTGTTCCATCAGCATGTTGTCTCGGTGCTTAAAACCAGACTGGGGAATCCAGATACTGGCATTAAGTGTTGGCACATAAACTGAGTAACTCTTTTCCCAACCACTCAATTTCTTGAAGTGCTTCTCTGTTCAGTTGCAATTCCAAACAGATAAAATAGCCTCATCCCTGGTTCTGTTGCTGGTGAAAGGGAAAGCTTTGTAAGAGCTCTACAAAGGCTGTAATAATTGCTATTACCGTGCCTTTAGCTGTGGCCTAACACCAGGATATGAAGGTTGAAACTGAGTTTTTGGAATTTGCATTTCTTGTTTAACAGATATTTTTAAAATGAGAGAAATATTAGGAGCTTATTTTGGAATTACTTTAAAAACTGTGCAGTAAAATAAGAACCACTCTATTTAGAAGTAAGGCAATTAGTTAATGACATACATAGCTGTACATGAATAGGGTAGGGAAGATACTGATTAAAAATCAGAAACAAGTGTGTGAGGAGTCTAATGAAGAGCTTGGGGCTAATATTCGTTCAGAATGGTGTTTCTGATGGTGGGATGTGCCACATTAACAGACCAAATTATCTGTTGGTGAAAGTCAGTGTCAGTTGAACTGCACTTACTGAAGCCAACAGGAACTTGGGTGCAGTGCTTGGGGTGTTGCTGGGGAGTGCTTTGCTGTTTTATAAATAGTCTAATACAATGGGTGCTTATTAAAGAAAACACCATTAAATAGCCAGTGAACTAATCAGAAATACATACTCTTTTTTTCCTCCAGTCTGATTCGCATCAGTCATCTTACTCTCCACAACCTCAACAATTCCCACAGAATTCCTCTCAGCCAGCCTCCATTAACCAGACTCAGCCACAATCAATATCCCAGTCTAAGCACGTTCCTCAGCCACAGCAGGGTGCACAGCCACCCCATCAGGTCCAGCTGCCTTTGTTTAACTTTCCCCAATCTCCCCCAGGTCAGTATTCCACCTTGCATAACCTGGGACTACTTCAGATGCACCATCACCACCAAATTCAGCTTCCCAACACTTCTTGGCCTATTCATGGGCCTGTTATTCACTCTGCACCGGGTAACCCTCCTCATTCTACAAATGTTCCATTTTCTATGAGATCTGGCAGCAGCAGCACCACAAATAACCAGAGCAGTGTAAGCCTGAATGATCCCAGTATCATCTTTGCACAGCCTGCTGCCAGGCCCATGGGAATCCCCAGCACTTCTCATGAGGGACACTGGCACAATCCTGTGACTCCAAACTCACTGGTGAACAATGGCACTGTGGGGAATTCAGGTAACTGTTCTCTGTTGTATCAAACCTCTCGCACTTTGTGTACAAGTGTTAAGTGTTACAGGAACAGCTAACTCTTTCAACTTGTTTGATAAAAATACGATGCTTAAGAAACCAAATCGTGACTTTCACCTGTCTTTAACATTTTCATAGGAAAAAGAATTAGACTCGATCACTGTAACTTCTAGGCATTAGTCCTGTGTGCCATTAATGGCTGTGCAACAATGAGAAATCCTGCATTCAACTGAGAAACCTCCTCATCGTTTGAATCACTCACATTTCTGTGAATGTGCTGACAAATAATGGATTCCTTATATCAGACAATAATGGAAACATTAAGGTTGGAAAAGATCTTTAAGATCAACACATTGTTACATAATTTATTAGAGAAATACTGAGTTTGCAATCATGAACTTAGAGACTGGCAGAATTACAGTTGTGCAAGTTGAATATTGTCTCCTCACCTTTAATACAATATAATATGATCTTACTCATTTTGTTTTTTCCTGTGGCTTATCCTGCCACATTTAACTTCCATAATCTTGATGTTGATTCCTGACTATACATTTTCCTGTGACAAGTGGGCAACAGCCTCTTGCCTCATAGCAAAGCTAAGCACATTGGTATGTTTAAGGCTGAGAAAAAGCAGTATATAATGATTAAAGCCCACTCAGTTTTCTCTGCAACATGAACTCTGGCAGCCCCTAAATTTTAACTGTTAACCTTTACATCATTAATCATGGTGGTGGTCTTCTGATTTATTCTGAGTGTGTAAGTCCTCCTATGTTTAAAAAAATAAATCCTTAATACATTGTACTGGTGCAGTTGTTCATCCTAAGACGAAAATTCTGAATCTCCTGCCCAGACTTTCTGTGCACTAATAATGTGATTGTCAGTAACAGCAGATTTTCAGCTGACTCTAGAGTTTTGGACGAGGAATAATTCACCGGTGGGCTTCAAACATATGTTAAGGTGCTGGAGATACGTGACTTTCTGTTTAAAGCTTTGTGGGGAATATATTTTAAAGGATACAGGAACTTATGCCCATGTGTTTTCTGTGTCTCCAGTGTGCTTTGTCCCTGCCTCTCCATTTCAGATCTTTTCATCTGTCCCCTTCTCCAGCTTTGTCTTTCCCTCAAGCAGCTCCTTCCAATCCCCATCCTTACTAAGGTTGCTGCCTTCTTTCAGACAAGCTGCATAAATTCTGATTCCTTCTCCATGTGCTGTCAGTCACAGTATTTTTTTCCCCATCCCTCATCTTCCATCAATTTCCAACCTCATCACACTCTTTTCCTAGTTCCTAGTCATAGTCATTTTCCTCTGTGAAGTTGAATCAGTTTTATTTCCTTTTTGGCTTAGATGCCATTAAGATGAATGCACAGTAGAGATGAGCTGTCTCCTGTCTGTTTGAAGCATGCTTTCTTACCTCCTCAGGACAATTTGAGAACAGGAAGTTTGAGGAAACTTTGTCCTGGCTTCTATAATCTTGAAAGGAGCTCCTTTAATTTTCTTTTCAGTAGACAACTGATCAGAAGTAGGATCATTAGAAGTGTCAAGACAGACAACTCTTTCTCATGCATACTCCAGAGCTGTGCCTCATGTTGTGGGTCCTGCCTCCTTGGATGCTTGATTTCTCATCCTTAATGTTGCAGTGATATCAGAATTGTAAATGGAGCAGCTTTACAATTTGTATACTTATTTCCAAAGTTTGTATTTTTCTCTCTAAAAATAGTTTTTAAAGTCAGTCCAGTGATCTAGATAGCAAGTTTCTTAAGCATGTAATATTAATGGAATTCCAGTGTACATCTGAGTTATTTCTTGCAGAGGATAATAGCTTTCACGTCACAGCTCTGTCAGTGGTAGCGGGTATTTGTGTGGGATCAGACAGTAGTTCTGAATATTGTTCAGACCTTGTATATTTTTCATCATGAAAAAGTCCTAAAAATAGTGAAATCGTAGCTCTTGATTTTAATACTGATTCATCCTCTTCCCAATCATTTTATTATAGTGAATAATGAAGTAATTTAGGTGGTAATTTTTACTGATGTATATTTTTAAAAAATGTAGCACATCAGACTGATCGCATTAAGTCCCCTACAAACTGTTATTTAAAATGTAAATTGTATTTGTGACTTACTGTTTAATTATTTCAACTTGCAATGTGCTTTTCCCTTTCAATTGAAAACTAGATCAGGGTTTCCAAGGACAGTTTGGTAAAATGAACCCTCCTTCTGTCCCTTGGGACCATGGGACCCCTACCCATTTTCCTCTCCTCCGAGGAGCGTGGCCTTACAATATGCCTCAGAACTACATGCAGCAGGGAAATGCCAGCTACCCACCGAACAAACCTTTCTACCCTCAAGGTACTAGAACCAGTATGTGAATCAACAGCTCATGCACCATGTCTCTGTACTGTCTCAAAGGCTTTAAAAGCCAAGGAATCATGTGTCACTTGCTAGGCTCCCTGGAACCAAAATGAATCCCAGAGTCAAATCAGCACTTCAGCTTCCTCTGTGGATGAATGAAAATCTTTGTGGGAGGGAAGGGTTAAAATAAATTCTGAAATCCGAGCCAGTTTGCAGCCTGTTGCACTTCCAGCCTCTTTTTCTTCGCTGCTGCTGCCTCACTGTAGAGCTGCCTCTGCGGCAGTAGAGGTTAAGATAACTGGCCCACGAGCGTGTTCAGAATACGAAAAAAATTGTCATAATTCAATTTATTTGGCTTTTGTACCTTGCTTTGTGAAATGACTTACATAGATACAAGGTTATCTAGATCAACTGAGGTTGGACGGGGCTTCTGGAGGTTTAGTCCAGCCCATCCACAGCCAGAACAGCACTGACTGCAAAGTCAGGTTCAGTTCATCAGGGAACTGGCAAGGACTGACTTGATTTCAACTCTGATGTTTGTAAAAGGTAAAGGTGTCCCGCATGTGGCAGGAGGGGGGGGAAGGCTGTAGGAAAAAGACCTCCATTGGTAGAGAAACAATACTCAGATTTGACTTGTGCAGCTTCCATGTTGCTGGGGTCACCTGGTGTAAAATGAGAGATAGGGGCACTAAATCCTTTTTCAAAATTATTGGCTCTAGCACGGTTTCCAAATGAAAATGGAATTTACTTAGAATCCTAAAATTACGTTTGTTAAATAAGTAATGGAACAAATGATTGTTAGGGAATTTTGGATATAGGATTAAAGTAATTCTGCATTGTCCCATTATATGGGTTAGTTGTACAGATAGCATTTGTGTCAGTCTAGTAAATGGCTTTATTTCTAAGTTAGATTAATACACTGAATATAGCCAAGCACTGTTAAATATGTGATTTACTGAAGTAATTGTAATCCATTTTCTTTTAGCTGGTCCACTGATGCAGAGTAACCAGCGATTCTCGCTTCTGTCTCAAGGACACCCACACTTGAATCTGAATTACATTCAACAGAAAAAGTGAAATTGGATGGGATTGTGGGTGGGTGGGGGGAGGGGAGGAAGAAATTCAGGTTCTGATTTAAAATCTTAATGCAACATGTTTAGATACAAGATTATTTAAGACTGTTTTTAAACTGTATCATTTGTACATAGATATGAACTATAGTTTTTACTAGTATCACAAAACTGAGTGATACAAATTTCATCTATTTTATTACCCTATTTTTAAGGGGAATTGTGTTTTGTTTTATCTTGATAAACTGTAAAGAGAGAGAATTTTTAAAATTAAGTTCTTTATTTTCTATTAGCTGTATTCATACTTTGGTTGCTTCAGACTTTATATATATTGTTCTAAAAAAAAATAAAATTAGAAGGGGATTTCATGTGTTTAAAAATTTGTCACTTCTATTCTTTACAGAATGATGTAGTGCCAAAAAACTTTTTAAAAAGAAAAATAAAACTGCAAAAAAAGGATATAAGACTTTTTCCTCTTCTCTATTTGTATGCATGCTCACTTTAACGGGAATAATAAAAATGGCTTTAATGTGGAGATCTTGGAAAGATGAGCAGTTTTAACAAGTGGTACAACAAGCACTAGACCTGTTTCTCTCCATGCTGGTGTTGTTGCATGTGCTGTTCACAGCCAATATGTGTATTATACTTGAAGGAAGAGCACACCTGTTTTTCTGTTTATCAGCTTTGCAAAATAGTATGCAAATACTCTGGAAAAATTAGTCTGCACTGGGAAGCAATTTTAAAGAGGGCTTTCCAGAAATTCACTAGGCACACTTATTTGTGTTGTCAGCACTCCCAGGGCAGTATGAGAATCCTGAAGCCCTAAATGCAGGGTTCAGGGATAAACCTGCCTGTCCCTGCTCCTGAAGAAGGGCCACGAATAATGACACAGTACAGAAGGCCTTAACACAACTGATTTCAAATGCAGTAAGAGGAGAATTATATCTTCAGTAAGAGCTTAATTATTCTAAATTTAAAAAGCTGATTTCACTCAGAGAAGGTAGAGCTGAACCTCATGGTGTCAAATTCTGTCCCCAGTCACAGGGAGGCCACAAACTGCTCGAAGTAGTGGTGTACTGTCTTTCAATATATTGAACTTCTTACTCCAAAAGAATTAAGTAGTGCTTTGTACTACTTTAACCTTCTGAAATCTCTGATGGCATCATCAGAAGCAGCAAATTACCCTGAAGGGTGACTTTTACAAAGCACCCAATGCCAACCATGTGTTGGAGAGCACTTTCGAGTGAGCTTTTAGTAAACACACTGGATTGTGCCAGCCTTGCTTCCTCTCCTGAGAGGCCAGGGCTGGGAGCCCTGCAGTGTTTGTGACTGAATACAGACTTCCTTTGGCACCTGACTGCAGCGACAGTTTGACAAAACAATGCCCTGATTTGAGAATGAAGCCAGCTTCAACCAGGGGGACATTTCAACAAAATATTATGAAGGAAACAGCCAGGAGCCTCTAAAGACAAACCTTCCTTTTTTTAATTGCTCTTCATTAAGTTTTTACAGGCTTCAAGCAAAACAATTAAAAAACTACCTTCAAATTCTATCACAAGGACGAGTAACTAACTACATAAAAAGTATCCTTAGCTTACCTTTAATAAAAAAATCCAAGACAACAAAATGAGAAAGATTGAAGAAAGAGACTGCTAAAGCAGCCAGTACAGAGCCAGCTGTCCTGCACAGCAAACAGGACAGCATGAGACTGCAGTTCAAGGTCCTTAAACAGTGGGGTGAGTTTTGTTTGTCATTCATTCCCTCGCCGACTCTTTTTGTGACTTTTCTTAGATCTG
Organism: Acridotheres tristis; assembly: GCA_037013685.1. Lineage (NCBI taxonomy): Eukaryota > Metazoa > Chordata > Aves > Passeriformes > Sturnidae > Acridotheres > Acridotheres tristis. The sequence continues at coordinate 6,656,014 of CM072895.1, forward strand.
AAACAGAAAAAACAAAAAGCCAATACTATAAAACCTCTCTTTAATTCCCAAACTGTACTTAAGAAATAGGCTAAACCTTTACCTTTCAGGTGATTTGGAATGACTTCTGTGTCTGTGACTACGGTGATGCCCTGTGAGATAAAAAGGCAGTAATTATTTCCATTGCCACTGGAATTCTTCATTGTTTTGCTGATGCAATCTGCTTCTAGTGAGCAAGTGTGCTACATACTGCCAGAACAACCTAGCTTTAACCACTCAAATTAACCTCCTGTCAAGTAATTGAAAACTTACTCAAGATAATTTTGCAGCCATTAGAGTTCCCCATATCTGCTTTCATGCGAGCTGACAACTGCAGTTTTATCAGCTGGATTTAACACCTGTGCTACCATCTCAGAATGGTGACACAGATTTTTCTTGCAGAGGATGTGCTGCTGATAAAGACTTGCCAGAGTTACTCTGGAAGTGGCAGAAATACCTGGAGACTTAGATCTCGATCTGTGGCGCCTCTCCCGGGATCTGCTCCGGTGCCTTCTCGGGCTTTTGCTGCGATGCCGCTCCCGGCGCGGTGATGGGCTGAGGGAAAGGCAGCTTGTAAGAGAGCTGTACTACAAATGCACATTGCCCAGCTTAAATAACAGAATTAAAATAGTACCTTCTTCTCTTTGGAGAGCGACTGCGCCTGCAAATGGGGAAGAAAGGAAAAAAATCACTAAAAATCATGAGCAGGACAGCTGTTATCCTTCAGCAACACCACCACAGCTTTTATTTCCCATTAGTGTTTTTGGCCTGCTACACATGGACCTCCTTAGGACTGGACCACACAGTGAGCAAGAGTTTAGTGATGAATTTTTCCTGGTTTAATATCAGCAAGAGCAAGCAATAGGATTTTCTCTGCAGCCTCTGGCTTACATGAAAACAAAGCACTTGGTTCTCCCCTAACATCTTCATCGGATTGTCAAATTTAATGCCAGCAAGTTCAAGAGTTAGAGAATGACTGGAGAAACAAGCAGAGGGGTTGACTGTTGCCATGCACTGCAACTCCTCACTTCAGGAAGTGCTAAAGGAACTGGGAGGCATGGGACGTTGTGGCTGAACTACCACCTTCACTGCTGTGCTCAGCCATCTCAGCACAACAGGTAAAAATAGTGGTCAAGGAAGAGTCACCTCACCTCCTTGGGGACCTGCTGCGGCTCCGCCGGTAGCGCACCACCGGAGATCTGCGGGGCTTGTCCAGGTCCCTGTAGCCCCTTCTGCGGTGGTCAGGGGACGGGATCCGCTCCAGCTGTAAACCAGTGGGGGGAGCATCTCTAAGTCTTGTTTCAGCAAGGTTTTATGCTATCAGTAAAGATCTCTGAACAGTGAATATAAATTGCAAAAGTCAGGCAGCCAAACTTCCCTATCCCCAAGTATTTCTTATTCAGGAGTGAGTGGTGCTGCCCAAAACTGCCAACTGGAAATTCAAACAGCCACTTCTAATAGTGCTGGTTCTGAAGTACAACAGCACTGACTGATGGTCACAGAAGTTCCATCATCACCTTTAGTTCTCTCCATTAGATAGGCATGTAAATCAATTGATCTAAATAAGCTTAACACAGAACGGATACAGATTTGTGGAATTCAAGAGACAGGAAGACATGGCCACCTGTGAGTTGCTTCAGGGTCCAAGTCCTCACAAGCTGCTCACATGAAAATATGTTAGGAGGGGAAGTAAGAGTTGCCAGCAGTCTCCTGGTGTCTCTCCTCAACTATTTGTCATAGACTATGAAGTGTCCTACAGAGGTTCAGCTTCAACTATTCCTTTCCAAACAGTTCACCAACCTTTTCATCTTCTTCTTCCTCCTCCTCACTAGATTCTACATCATCCATGTCTTCTTCCAGAGCACTAACACGAGGCTCAAGTTGCTCAGCTTCTTCCAGAACATACCGTTTCTAGGAGAAATTGCAACTTTATTCAACATAAACCACGTAAGAACAAACACCTAAGGAGGCTTAGCCATAGCTTACACAAGAAGCCAGCAGCCAAGCCAGCTACTGAACTCGGTGCAGTTAGGAATGCCATAACCATCTACATTTCCAACCTGCAGTCGAGGCAGGATGATGTCACAAACACGTTCCTCATGGAGCAGCTCATCAATAAATTCATCCACATGCATCAGCTCAAATTCTGGGGGTGAAAAATAGCATTTAAAAGACAAAATTAACACTAGAGGCTAAAGTAAAGATGAAACACTTAAGGCAACTTATGTCAACAGGTTATGGCACAATTTTTAAGATTTATATTGCTAAACAGACGTAAGAGTGTTTACCCCCATTTCTGTTCTGACTTTTAATTTTCCGATAGTCGTTGTACAGCGGTTCCAGGTACTTGTAGCAGTCGATGGCAGTGCCTGTCAGTCTCATGTACAGTGCTCCAAGCATTCGGACATACCTGGAAAGGAAACCATGGATCTCAGCTTCCTGCACACTTAGTAGTTTGGATAAAAAAAAGTTTCTGAGGAAAATCAGTACACTGGCCAGAATACAGAACCATTTAGATTTGCTCCATCACTTCCTCGATATTATCAAAACCATATATACACTTTACATGCATAATGTCTGTATGTGGGCATTATCACTGACAAAGATGGAAAAAATACTGAAGAAAAAGTAGATTAACGTGAATCCTTTAATGCAGCCCATTCCAAATACGTCAGGCAAAGGTTTATCACAGAGAGCATCTGCCACAAAGATGAACCCTTCCAGCAAGCCAGGTGACAAGGAGAGCAATCTTGAAAGCAAGAAGAAAAGCAAGCAAATTCATCAGGGTGCACTGAGAGCTAAACCCTGCACTAAGGTTTCCCTGGCTGTTTTGGGCACTTCCCCTCAGTACAACAACTTCAACAAGGGAAAAGTTATACTACAACTTACTTAAAGTCTTCGTTCTTTATGAACTCCACGATGATGTCCTTTTCGGGCTGGATCTGCAGCATCTTCAGCGTCAGGCACAAGAAAGGCGTGGGTTTAATGTTCCCTCCATAGACGCCCCCCACGTACTTCAGCTCCATGGCCTTGTCCACCACCAGCTCGGCTGCGAGAGGGACGGGACAGCGTCAGCGCGGGCTCCCCCCGGCGCGGCCCAGCCCGGCCTCCCGCCCGCCATACCCGTGAGGCCGAAACACTCCTCCTTCCAGTACTTGGACTCGTAGATACGCGTGCGGATGATCTTCTCCACCAGGTACTGCGGGTTGGTGCCGTGGATGCTGTGCGCGTCCTTCACCGTGCGGTTGGCCATGGCGGCCGCTGTGCAGCCCCGGGCTCACCTCCCCAGCGCCGCTGCCCTCAGGACCGCACCGATTTCCGCTTCCGCCCCGGGGCGGAGCCGCCGCCGCCTCCTCCGCGGCCGCCCGGCACAAACATGGCGGGGCCGCGCCTCCGCCCGCCCCGTGCGCGCGCGCCGCCGGGGGCGGGGCTCCGCTCGCGCTTTGGCGCGAAGTTCTATCGCGGTGCCGGCGGGACGCGCTGAGGGGACACGGTGAGGGGACACGGTGAGCCGGGGCCGTGAGGGGACACAGGGAACAAAACGCGCTAGGACAGGCTGGGCGCTCTCCCTCGCTAGAGATATCCCAGAACACGATCCTGTGCGGCGTCCTCTGGGACGGGGAGCGGGGAGGTGGGAGCGGTTGGAGCGCTGTGGTGTGTTCAGGCTCCCTCGCTCTGTGAGGGGATCGGGCCGGCTCGGGGCTGTGTGAGGGCTCAGGGAGGGGCTGTGCGGGGTCGGTGGCTCTGTGGTGCTGCCGGAGCCCCTCGCTGTCCCTCAGCGGGTCCCGCCCGCCTCACAGCGGCCCCTCAGCCGCCATGTGCCGCCCGGGCTGGGCCGGTGAACGGACTGCGGGCTGTGTATGGCTTTTCTTCGGCTTTCCAGACGAAGATTCTTACTTATGAAAAAGGAAAAAAAGAAGCAATTAAAAAGCAAAACGAAACCCTAAGAATTGAGCGAAAGTGAAAGGTCGGTGATGGTCTCAGGCAGCTCGCAGCGAGGTTCGGTCTCCCCAGGGTGGGCAGCCGGCCCCGCCATGGCGGTGAGGGCCGGGGAAATGGAAAAGGAATTGAGGAACAAGTCACTCCTAAATATCTTCCTTTTCTTCCTCATCCCTCGGGGAGGAGTGTTTGGGGTTTTGGGAAAGTGGACTTCTCTGTGTCAGCCACCGGAAGAATTGATAGCGGTTTTGTGTATCTTCCTATCTTAACTTTTTTTGTTTATTTGTTTTAGCTTTTCCTTGGAAATCATGAACACCCGGCAGCAAAGCAAACTTACCTACTCCTGGTATGGAAAACCCTTGGGTTCAGACAGAAAGCTGAGGACTTCCCATTACAAGTAAATAACGTTTATTTCTGTTTTGCTAAGGAAAATGTAATTGGTATTTCTTTACCTTTCTGACATCGTTTAGTCTAATATGGCAGTCAGTGACAATATGAGTAAGATTTTGTGCATTCTTTGTTGTGATACTATAAGATATATATGTAATATATGTAACAAAAGCATTGTCACTAAGCTCTCGAATTATAAACTGTATACTGTATAAGCAAAAATATTTAACCAAATCTATGTGTAAGTTTTAACTAATTGAACTGCATATGAAAGCTTCTAATCAGGAAGCTAAGCATTGCAAGAAAGGGCAAAACTAACTGTAAAGTTAGTTAGGACATTTGGCTTAATGATACGTGAGTTATGAATAATATGAAATTCTCTTAATCTTCTTGTGTCTATCACTTTCTAGGGGGATCCTTATTACATCAGAAAGCAGCAAAACAGAAACCTGTATACAGCTTGGTGACTTCATTTTGGTAGAAGGGGTAAATGCAGATCAGCCTTATGTGGCACAGCTCATGGATTTATATGAAGATGGTAAGAGAACTAAAAACTGACAGTATATGTGAGAAATTTTAAAATGCTTTAAAGTTACCTTTTTCACAGGGTCCTAGTTAGCATTAGCACTATGTCACTGGCTAATTTATTAAGGAAATCAGCTTTTGGTAATCATTGCATCTGTATTCACATGTTCTCCCAAATATTTGGGACTGATGGCTAATTTCAGCTAAATTTGATACATAAATGGAAATTTAAGCACACTATAATTTTTTACAGTCTTTTTATGTAACTGTCTGATTTAAAAGCAGTGGCCCTTGAGGAAGACAGTGTGAACTCATGCTTTATTTAGAAATTGGAGAATCCAAATGGAGCAAGAGTACTGCAGCCCTGGAATTTGCATCTCATTAGACATCAGTCATTTAATGCCTTTAATTTAAAAAAATAGTACAAGGTTGAATAAATGGGACTTCCTACTTCTGTTCCTTGTAGAACTACTTGTTTGTACAGAGATAGATACAAAAAACCACATCATGGAAGGTGGGTGATACAAAAATTGTCCGAGTCTGAGTTGGGACCTACTCATTGGCTGTATTGATTACTTTGAGCAACTTTTTGTGTGATAATAATACTATTTGGAGGTTTTCAATATTCTTTACCATTTTAAAAACATGAATTAATATAATTCCATCTTATTTATTTACTAATACACTTTTTTGTAGCACAACTGCATATTCTTTTCATGGTGGAACAAAACCAATGAAACCTACTTGAAAACAAGATATTTCATCAGCAATATTCCCTGGTTTGTCAGCCAGTGAAAAAAATGCTTTTGGCTTTTCAAAGTACAGTGGCACTACAAATAGCATCCTGAAATTTCTCGGTTCTCCTTTTATGTCACTGCTTTTAGTTAGCAGGCTTTGAGGAGATCACATCTATGCAAATAAGGAACCTCTTTGTTTGTGATAGAGAACTGGTAGTCTGGAACTGGTCTCCAGGTATTTTTGTGATTGAGACCCTCTTACCTCAGCCGTTAAAATTCTCAACTCAGACATTTTAATTGAGCTTAGAAAATGGGACTTGCAAATCTCTTACCAGATCTTTCTCACCTGTGTCCAGGAAGGATTTCTACCCTTGCTGGCATTTCAGCTAAAGTCTGGCACCATTTGTGACACAATAAAATTCTGATGTTCCCTGACTTCCTCTCCTTGTTGCAGGTGCTCAGCACAAACGTGCAGTTGTGCAATGGTTCTGTCGTTTGGAGGAGATACCTCAGAACAAACGGAAGCTGCTTAAAAGAGAGATTTCTGCCCAGGAGGTGTTTTTCGATCAAGTTCTTGGCTATGACACTGATATAGCTGCAGAGACCATTATTAAAACCATCAGGGTATGTATTGCAAGCCTTCTACACATTGAGAGAAGAAAGAAACAGCAACAGCCCTTAGTGTAAATTAGAAACTAAGGATTGCATGACTTGCAGTAATAAGATCTTTAAATAGAAAATCACTGAATTCTAAATTAACAGTAAACGTTAATGTATGCGTGTTTTGATATTTCTGGTTTTGCAGGTATTGCCACTACATCTGGGTGAGGAGCTGCCCCTTATTAAATTAAACAAGGAAGAAACCTTCTATGTCAGACAGTCTTGGGATGGGAAGTGCTTTAAGGTTTTGTCCCCGGACACATTCTCTAAGCTGAAAGAAGCTAACAAGAAAAGAAGTGTCATCACAAACTCTTCAAAAGCATTTATTCCTTCAGACATCCTTACACCTGTGAAGAAAGAGATGGAGAGTGTTGTTCGGAGTGCCACAAAACCAAAAAAGGTTGATATGGAAATAGAGTCAAAACATTCTTCTTCTAAGTCCTCCCTTGCTAAGGAGAGGCATTCTCAAAGGGTGGCTCATAATGACATCAAAACCCCAACAGCAAGGAAGAAACTGGAGTTAAGCAGTATGTATATGGCAATATTCTCTTCATTCAGTAATTCTGTGTATGTTTTGTGCTTTTCCCTTTTGGCTAGTTCAAACTGTTGTTAACATTCAACATCAATATTTTTAGCTACCTTGTTCAGGCTTTGGGATCAGCCCAAACCTTGTAGGCGCATCACTTGTTTTGTCTGTTGTTTCAAGAACTCTGCTGTATATATCCAACTGCTGCTGCAAATGCTTTATTTGTATCTGATAAATATAAATGAAAGTGCTTGTTGACTGAAATGCTACCAATCAGCCTCGCCTGACCTCAGAATGTCCCACTTGCTTTAATTTTCTGACTAATTGTGTACTAAAATGTTTACATTCAGCTGGTTGAATAAGCACATTTGATCCCGTGTAACATGCAGTATTTTCGACATGGAACTAAAGTTCTAAGTGATGGAGGTGGGTTAGAAAGCTGAAAAAATCTGTTTCTCTTCCCTCTGTTTAGTAATTTTTCAGATGAAGTGACTTCTAGTGATCCAGTTCCTTATTCCTGGAGTGAAATGTCCATCTGCTTTCATTTAAACAACAGTCACTGCACCAGCTGTACCATGTCTTCTGAAAGTGAACCAAACCAGCCATATTGAAGCCTGACAAAAGTTCATTTTGCTTTTCATTTCTAGGTCCCACAAGGTCCAAAGGCAGGCTGCTGGGATGTGAAGTTTTGGGTCTTTTAGATGATGACTGTGAGGCCATAGCACCATTAGAGCCAACAGCCACTAAAAGAAAAGTGAAATTCACAAGTGACATTTTAGGCTCACCACCAAAGATCCCCTGCAGCAGTGATAAGTCCAAGCCAGCAGCTGAGACTACAGAGCACCGTCAGAGGTTCAGTGACACCATGCGATTGTCCCCCTACACCAATGTCAAAGATTTCCCTGATAAAGACAAGAATCTTCCTGAGAAAGAAGACTCTCCATCGTAAGTGACAGCATTTTTATCATCATTTTTGCATGGGATTTCTATTTGTATGAAGCTCTCTTAAAACACATTTGTGGAAGACTTCTGGAGAGAAAAATAGGTGAAGTCTCTGCATGTGCTGTGTTTTGCCTGTGGAGAGCAAGGAGAGAAGGGGGAGAGCCTCAGCAGTGACAAGTGCACTGTGATGAAGCTTTAGAAAATGTTACTTGGAGGTGAATGAATGATCAGGGAGATCCAAAGAGGACTTGACTTTTCAGACAGAAAAGCAGTTCATGGCTCCAAGAACAGAGAGATGATGTTGGAAATGGGAATGGTAGGATGATGTGAAAGGAAACTGAAGCCATGTTGATTGTTGTTCTCGTGATGATTGTACCCATCAACATGGATGAAAATTGTTTCCCTGCACTCCATTATGAAGGCTCAGATGTGCCCAACTAGTGACAAGTGTTGAGGGATGCTGGACTTAGAAAGTGGTTTGATTGGCCTCAGGAGAGTCTTCATGAGAATTTTATGTATACTTCCATGCTAATTTTCATGTAGGAAAGAAATCAAAGCCCAAAACGCACAACTATTCAAGTATATCTTCACACAGTCTTTAAAAATGGCATAAACTGGGTGAGGAGAAGAATGGAACAGACTTTCTTGTGCAAAATGTTGCAAGAAGCCAGAAAGCAGTCCTTCTCCTCCTTTCCAAATGTAAAGATGTGGGTGCAACAATGGAATTTCTGCCTTTCTTTTTTTGTCCCTAATTATACATAGCGTGAAAATGTTTACCTTTCATTGATAAGGTAATGACATTTCAGTAGTATTTATAGATATAAAAAGACTTTTAAGAACTGTCAACAAATAATAAAAGCATCTGTAGTTCATCTAAGTGTGTACTTTGAACCAGTAGAATATTTCAGTGGCAGGGATGAAGAAGCAACTCAGGAAGACAACCAAGAAGTATCAAAACACAAAGAGAAAAATACTTTCCAAAGGGAGATGCCCAAAGGAAATATTTTTTTCTTATCTTTCTCTTGAGAAGAAAAAATAGGCAAAAAACCTCACTTATGAATAAAATAAAACCACAGCTGTTCTGAGCCTCTGTCCCTTCAGTTTGGCAGTGCAAAATACAGCAAATATTTTGTTTTCCTTGGCAAATATGTATCAAAGACACAGTGCAAGAAGGGGGGGAAATTGTGCTGCCAGCATCCATGCTATAGCCCATCTGTAAATAACAAATAAGAATTCATGCTGGATGGACAGTGGTAACAATTGAGCCTGAAGTTTGAAAGGCCTTCTCTGTGTCCTTACAAGTGTGATGCAAAGAGAGGGAATACAACCAGCTTTGTTTTCTTTCTTTCCAGTTTAGGTGGATATCAGAAACCGAGCAGCCAGAGCCCTGTGCTGACCCCTCGTTCTCGCAGAACATGTGCACAGAAAACCAGTGCTCTCATTGCAGAGCAGATCAGGTAAACCCTGCTGCCATGATCTCCTCTTCAGATTGCTGCTGATAGCTGGAAGCCATGAGAGCTTGAAGCCTTGAGAGCTTGTCTGGCTTAATATTGAAATGCAAATGGTTCTAGAAGCACAGCTTAATTGCAACTTGAGAAAAACTAGTTTATGTCCAGAAACATAAAGCTGACTCATGGTGTTCTTCAGAAAACTGACTTCCTTTAAACCAGTCTGTTAAAAAGCCATGGAAAATTAGCAGCTGAAGTGGAAAACGTTTTGGCTTGCTGTTTACAAGAACTCCAGAAAAAGCTGAAAGTGTACAAATGTTCCTCTGTGATGTATAGGCTTGTATTTTTTTTTTTAACTCAAGTAATTTCTGTTTCTCATAGTATGTTGGACCAGGAAGATTTTCTGTCTGGCTCTGACAGTTCCTACTCCTCAAGTAGTGAGGAAGAGGATGATGATGATGATGATGATGATGATGTGCCCTGTACACCAGAAAAGAAAACTAAATACAGCAGAATATTCAGCACCCCAAAATCTTCAAGGAAGTCAGCAGTTCACACTCCTGCAAAGACACCGAGGAAAACTGTAAGGTTCCATATAAAAAAGCTCTTTTTATTATTTCTGAGCCAGTTATTTAAATGCTTGATGCCTGTGTACCAGAGGTATCTGAACCCTTTAGCTTTTAATGAAGCATTATCTGGATTCATTTAATATTTGATATGAGTAGGTTATGCAGATATATAAACCATTTTCATGTTGTGAATATTGTGACAATATTGATCAGAAAACTGTAGCCTAAACAAGGAAATTACTGGCTTGGATGCTGTTTCTTAAGAACCAGATCATTCTGTTATGCAGCACTTCAGAAAAGGCATAACAGCTCAAAAATTCTTCAGACAGTTAAAAGGTGTAATTGCAACCGCCCCCTTTCCAGTTCCCTTTTTCTCTTAGGAAGAAAACACCATAAGAATTGTTTGGTAATTCCCTGTGTAAATACTCGTTCTCAGTTCATCTTGTATTCTGGCATAAGTAATGTTTGGGAAACTCATATCGATGATTTGTTCCCAACAGAAACTACTGTTTATAGAAGATCTGATGGAGGTTATAATTTCTCTTTGCAGCCTTTAAAAGGAACACCCAGAACACCCCGGAATGCAACTCCAGAAATTCCCAAGCGCATGCAGGCAGCCCAGGAACCAGCCAGTGTCCTGGAAGAAGCCAGATTAAGGTAACCTGGGCTCAGGAAAATCAGCTTTATTTTGCATCAGGTGTGCATAGCAGTAAGCTGTGCTGAAATGGGGAATGTCATCTTTACCGTTTAGAATAAAATAGGTAAAAATGCATGGTGTTCTGATCCAGGAGGAGTATTTAATAATTTACAGTAGGATACTAGATTTACGAATAATGGTAGTATTTACAATACTACTTTTGCAATTTCAAATTATTTTAACCAGTCCATGCTAAGTTCTTCAGAATTAGGTATCTTTATTCTGTGCAACATTAGAAAAACAAAGATCCTCTCTGATTAGCTTTAGATTGTAAAGGTACAATATTTGTCTCTTCTTGGTACATGAAAAAGCTTTACATGTATCACTGTAGATCTTCACAGTGGGGAAAAAAAAGGCAAAGGCAGTCAGGTCTGTCTTTCAAACTGGGTTTTAGTTCTGTTTCCTATAAACAGTCTCTCCTGCCTTATCCTACCTCTGCACTGAGTCATAAATAGTTTGTGAGTTAAAACAGATGGATCTTTATGACTGCATAAATTGAGCACACAGAGACTAAGCTATTTCTTTTGGGATACTTGACATTGATGCTCAGACTTAAAAGTATGTAAGAGAGATTAGGAAAACTCTGCATGGGAGGAAGGTGAGCATCTGCCTGTTTGTTTGCATCAGTTCAGAGAGAATGACAATTTTAATTTTCTTTTTCTTTTTTAATTCAAAGGCTGCATGTTTCTGCTATCCCAGAATCTCTGCCTTGTCGTGAGGAAGAATTCCAGGATATCTATAACTTTGTGGAAAGCAAACTCATTGATGGCACAGGAGGGTGAGTTTGGCATGACTGTGACCAAGATCTCTGCATATGGCATAACAGCAGTCAGATGATATATTTTTACTTTATATTTATTACTTATGTTTAAAAAGTTACCATCACTTAAAGTTCCTCACTCAATTTTTCTGGTATTTTTCTTCCTGAAGTGGTGCTGTGTGTAGAAATAATGTGGACTTCTTTATTCTACAGATTCAAATTAAAGACCAAATTATAATTAGTCAGTTTTAGAAGTCTGAAAAACTATTTATTTTTTTCAAAAGGTAAATTACATTTATAAAATGTTTTAGGTTGTTAATTGCTTCAGTAATAATAAAAATCCTCATGATCCTCCAAGGTGTTATGTATCCTAGCTTGCAAATAAAGTAAGATGTAGTGAGTTGCCTGAAGTGTCAGAGGTCAGGAATTCCAGCTCATTAATCCCAAGAGTGTTACCATTTTGCTCAGGCTGCTGAAGAGGTACTCTCCTTTTGTAGATGCATGTACATTTCTGGAGTGCCTGGAACAGGTAAAACTGCAACTGTTCATGAAGTAATTCGGTGTCTTCAGCAAGCTGCAGAAAATGATGAGCTGCCACCATTCCAGTTTGTGGAGATCAATGGCATGAAGCTGACAGACCCTCATCAAGCCTATGTACAGATATTAGAGGTAAGTAAAGTGTTTTCAGTGGCTTCTAGGTTTGAAAGAAGAGATCTTACGTTTTACCATTAGATCCTTGATATGTTACAGTGTTCAATGCACTTATCAGTACTTGCCAGGTCCTCCCAGAGACTGTGTGCTTTTATCTTAGAGCAGATTAGAAAATAATTAACTTGAAGCCTTAATCAGCTTCTTGAACTGTTTTGCTTTCTGCTGCATAAGGGTAGTGGCTGAGGAATAACCTGGTTTATTGTATCTACTCATCTAAAAAAAAATCTAAACTAGCTTTTTATATTTCCCTATGGTGTAACTTTTTCTGCACATCTGCTTAAACTGCTAAGGTGACAACCTAAAAGTCAGCGTAGCAGTAGAATAATTACTGAGGGGGTCTTAATGGTTAATTGGTCAGTCATAACAGTAATTCAGCTAAAGAGGGGCCACCTCAGTCAACAAAAGTGTATTTCTGATACCCATGAAAAACCAGTCTGCAGTATCCATCTGGGACTCCTGACTGTGCTTGTGTTGTATAGGTGGGAATTAATCTTCTGAGGACTGGATTAAGATCACCCAGTAGGCATTAGACAGTAACTGCTCAAAAGCTTTCTCAGTCTAGGCTAACTTTAAACCAGTGACCTGGAAATTAAATGATTTCCTGAAGCATCTGTTCCATTTTCATATAAACTTCTGCTCCATTTATTTACGTTTGACATCATCTTTCTGAGCAGGGAGTGGCATACATTAGTGTTCTAATGTTCCTATCCTCATAGTTGGGAGTTAAATTTGCATATTTGCATCCTTTCCTCAAACCAGCTTAGACAGTGTCTTGCTGAGGGATTTGCTGAGGCCAGGCCACTGAGTTTCTTTAGCATAGTGAGAGGCTTCCTGACAATTACCTTATTTCATGGTCGTGTGAATGCATTTTAACATCCTTTGTTCCTATCCCATTCAGCATAAAATCTAAAAATGAATAAAGAATAGGCCTTTGGAAGTACAATCTGTTGCCCCCCACTGGTCCTGAACTCTAAGGTAGCCCAGTAAAATATCCTTTAGGGGAGTACAAAGTCCCATGAACCACGTACTTCCCCAATTCCTTCTGCCTCAGCTACTGTCAAAGAACCCTAACTAAGAGCTGCTGCTGCTGCTCTCCTGATGGCTGCAGGTCGAGATCCACTTTGCTGATGTTTCTCTTTGCATGAGTGAAGCAGATTCTGGAGCTTCCCTTCTGCAGTTTCCTCACTGCTGCGGAAAGTTTAGAGATGGAACAGGGACTGGGAGCCCTGGACAGATGAAAGAGAGAGGATTAAATACCTGGGTACAGTAGGAGTGCAGTTCCACCACAGCAACTGCACTCCATGGTATATTGGATACTCAGCTCCAGAGCTGTAGAATCAGGATTCTCTGGGATTCATCTCTTTTCTGTGACTGATTTGACTGTCCTGACTGAACTGGAAACATGAATCTAGTAGAGATTATACATTAATCTTGTGCTCTGGCTTATTTAGTAATTATCAAATCATAGGTTTATAAGAGATTTTAGAAAATAAATACAGTTTTCAAGTGCAGTTTCCATTTGGCATTATTCCTGGACTTTGCACTATGATGAACAATTGATTCAGCATCTGCAGTGTAATTTTGAAATGTCATGCTTTGATTTCTGGATATCTTAGGACTTCCAAGGGAAGAGGTAATGTACAGTCAGCTCATCTGTTCTGATACATAGCTACAAAAGGTATTGCAGGTATTTTTTTAGCTCACCGTTGAATAAATTTAATTATAGATCCTGCTGATGATTCATTAGAATTTTAATAGCAGTCCAAGATTACTCAAGTCAGGCTATTCTTGTCAGCTGACTTAGGTTTTCAGTAGGTGTGTGCATTAAGAGATACCCTGAGATATGCTGGGTTTAGAGCCCTCTAGACTGGGTGGGTTCAGGATTTCATAATGATTCTAAGATTGCAGAGAATTCTGTGGGCCTTTCTTTTTAGCTGTGCATTGTTTTGTTTCTCTTCTCCTTTATGGGCAGTTCTTGGTAGACCAGAGTGTCTTATGAGCTACTTTCTCCTTTTTTTGACTCCTCCATGTAAAAAATAATCCAGGTGCTTGGTGTTGATTGTTAAGGAAAGGCAAAGTTGAATTGAGTCAAACTTTGTATTTCCAGGGGTTTGTTGTGAATAATCTGCAATATTTGTTCAATCCTTGTGCAGTTCTTGACAGGTCAGAAGGTGACAGCAACCCATGCTGCAGTACTGCTGGCAAAGCTGTTCAGTACACCTGGACCAAAGAGGAAGACAACAGTGCTGATAGTGGATGAGGTGAGACAAAGAATCCTTTGTTTTCTTTCCTCCAAGGATTGTAAGAAGTGAGTTTTTGGTGGATGGAAAATTATGCATGCTTTGAGTGCATCACATGTGATGTAACAGGAATAGACTTAGGAGAGAGGAGACACAAATAGTTCCTCTTACCTATTTAAATTCAGTTTCCTAAAAAGGCTGATTATCCTGTTGCCATGTTGTTCTCTGCCTTGGATTTCATATTGGTTTTATGTTTTGTTATTCCAAGACACAGAATAAGTTGTTTGTCAATTCTAAATACCAGAAGATTCCACTGTATTTTGTCTGGAAGCTGCTGCTTTTCCAGTGGAAAAACTCACAGAGAAATAAGTCACACCCAGTTTTGAAAAACCTTGAATGTGCTATGTTCAGTAATAATCATATGCACTCTTATTTTTGCTATAAGCTAATTCAGGCTCTCACTTGGAGGGTCTTTTTAATCTTGTTATATGTAGGATTAGTATCACAGTAGTGTTTTAAAACTCCAGCTGTTTAACATTTACTGTTCAAGCATCCAGTAGAATTGTGTGCTTTTCCAAAAGAGATTAGAGCCCTAATTCAGCAAAGGCAGTCCTATTAGTAGATGGATAAAGGAAAGGCAACAGAGACAGCTTGTTCAGAATCACATGAGATATCTTCTGTGGCAGAGCTGGTTCTCAAACCCCCATCAGGTATTGTAAATAAGAGGCCATTCTTTTTTCCAGTCTGATTCTTCTCTCTTTATCTCTGCAGCTTGACCTGCTGTGGACCCGAAAGCAGAACGTGATGTACAATTTATTTGACTGGCCAACCCAAAGGCACTCCAAGCTAATCATCCTGGCCATTGCCAACACCATGGACCTGCCAGAGAGAATCATGATGAACAGAGTAGCAAGCAGGCTGGTATGTCCTAGCAGTTGTGTTGCTATCCCATAAAAGGAGAACAGATTAAATACTGGATGCAATCAAAAGCAATCCAGTAGAAAAGGAGGATTGGTTATATCAGAAGCTGAACAATGTTTTTTGTAATTCCCTCTCCAGAGGGTTGATAATGAACATATAAATCTTAGCAAAGTAAGTTCATGAGCCTGTTTGCTAATCATATATTATGCTGTGTATGTACACTACGTTCTTGTAAAAATGAAATAAGAATATGGATGCCTTTTAAAATATGTTAAAATCTGGATAATCAAATGCTGTGCTTTATGGTTAAACTGCTTACTGTGGAATTCAGAAGAATTCTCTTCTGGTTTCCCTTTCTCTTTCCCCTTTCATTCCAGGAACCTACTTACTTTTCTGTTTGCATTATCAGTTGGTAGATTATATAAAGGTATCCAACAAAGAAAATTGGATGCACTCTCCACTTGTTTTGAATATGTTTTCCTAGGTCATCTCACCACAGCTCTGAAAAGTGATTTGCAAAAACAGTGCTCTGTGCCTTTATCCTTCCATGACTCAAAAACAGCTCCACAGGGTGTGAATTGCTTTCCCCCACCCACTAAACCCACTGCAGATCAGCTGAGTCCATATAGTCACAAGAGAAGTTTTGCATAAGAAATTCAAAACTCAGGTCTCCTGTAGGATGACAGGCAGTGCACCATTTGTAACATAGATTGTTCTAATCTGAGGGCAGTCCTTATTAGCTTGAACCAAAAGAGGGTTTTAATTCTTGGCTGATGGCTAACTTGAAGTCAACACACATATATACAGATTTGCTAAAGGAAACACTGATTTTTTTTTCCACGGCTGCTGCTGTTATTGCATTAAAAAATAACGTGTAGACAGATGTAATCAAAATATTTTTGTATTGGGGAGCTTGATTTGTTTAAGAGTTTTTTATAAGAGAAATCTGAATTCTGATAGCAGCTTCATTTGCTCCTTGGGCCTTTCAGTGGGGAGATCCAGATCCAACCAGTGATCCTCACCGAGTCAGTTTTGTGGATTTATACATTTGTTTCACAAATGTGATTGATCAAAGTGTGTCACTAGGAGGGAAAGGAAGTGAAAGACTGATTGCTCCTACCAGAAAAAGTAAAAGTAACCACACAGGCCATGCTTGAGCAATTGAGAGTTTTCCAGCACCACAAACACTTCTCACTGTGTTGTGTCATTTGTTGTAGGGCCTCACCAGAATGTCCTTTCAGCCCTACACCTACAAACAGTTACAGCAAATCGTTTCATCCAGACTGAAGGGTGTGAAGGCATTTGAAGAAGATGCAGTTCAGCTGGTCTCCAGAAAGGTGAGCACAGAGCAGATAAATGTCCTTCATGTTGCACCAGATGAAAAGTGTCTGGACAGCAGGGAGAGTTTTGTAACAGCTATTAGACCTGGTTGTGTGGTTGTGTTCTGTATTGGAGGCAAGTGGGGCACAATTAGATCATACTTTATTCAGGGTATCTTCTCAGAAGACATTGCTAGAGCAGTGTCCTTGCTTTTTCCACCTACTCTGAGAAGGCAGCAGCATATTCCAAGAGCTGAAGGCATGACAAGAATCGTGATGATAAGATGTCAACTGTCTCCACTGTTTAGCATAATGTGAGTCATTGGAGAATCCTGAAAAAGATAGCATGCCAGTGGCAGTGGAAATAGCCTTATTAATTTTATTTCTCGAGATGTTTAGTCCCTTGTCATAATAGATAATGCCTGTTCTGAGTGCAAGTCTTAATTCTCAGTTGTACAAAACGTAAGTAATGCATTGGGGATCAGTAGCTTCTCAGATTGAGATATGTACTCTGCTAATGTGCCATTTAGCAGTTCTATATTAAAGAAATCTATTAAAATTATGTCAAAACATCCTCCATCATTGTAGGATTAAAAAAGAGTGCTCATACATATGTCAGAAGTAAATACACGCGTGTGTTTTGTTGTGAAGGAACCACCTCTCTGTAAGAGTAATAGTGATGGTTTTGCACAGGGAACAATTGCAGTGTTTTTCTAGTATGAGTTTTCTTCCGAAAATATAGAAATATACCTTGCAATTAGATTTTCTACAGGGTTTCTCATTCTTGGCACAAGCTGGGTTCTAGGGCTTTTGTGTATTACCAGCATCTGCTGGGAAAACTGGGCCAATTCTAGTATGTGGTGAATGTTCATAGTTTTATTAAAACTGTAAAGCACAGTTGGGGTTTTAACAAGTATTTAGTTTCAGAAATTTCAGACACCTAAATATTTAAAGGCACTTGTAACTGTAAATAGATGTAGAAATCCTGGATATTTCTTTGAGACCTTCTAAAATTATTAGTGTGCTCTTAAAATCAGATTTTAATGAATATAGAAAAACTGAGTTTTTTGGTGTCATAGCCAGCCCCCCCTTTTCTTTTTTTTTTTGTCTTTTGCATCAACCTGGATTATGGTAGAGGTCTTCAGTGATAGTTAAACTGATATTTCTGAAAGCTTTTGGTGTCGAAGTGAACTGCACACCTTGAATTATTTTTTTAGCCTCTGACTTCTGTGTTACAGAAAGAAGTTCAGCCTTGAATTTAGAATGACAGATCAGGGTGGGGGTGTGGGAGGTGTGGACAGTTGCTTCTGTTGTTTTTGGTCAGTAAGCTTTGTTGTTCAGGATCTGGGATTGCAGTAAGGCAGTTCAGAGATGCTTTCCCACTGGGTGCTGGGGGTGTTTGGGGTTGGTTTGTCCGTTGATTCTCGCTGAACTCTGTCCCCAGCTGTTTGAAATGTCGTGACTCTGTCACGTTCGCTTGCAGGTGGCAGCGCTGTCCGGGGATGCCCGGCGGTGCCTGGATATCTGCAGAAGGGCCACGGAGATCTGCGAGTTCGCCAGGCAGAAGAGAACCCCGGAGATGGTCAGGATGGCCCATGTGACTGAAGCCATAGATGAAATGTTCTCATCACCATATGTCAATGCAATCAGGTAAGAATATTTCCTTTGCTTTTGTGTCTCTTTCACAGCACTAGTTTTTCAAGAAAAAAATTGTGATGCCAGAGTTGCAGGCTGTGATACAATGGCCACTTGTGACATAAACTGGCTACCCTGTGTTTAAGTATGTAGCTCCTAAGCAATTTCCCTTCCAGACTTTCTCCTGATGTTTCATAGGTTCTGAACTTCACAGATGGATTTTTGTCTGTCTTGTTTTTTGACTCAGGAATGCTTCGTTGCACGAACAAATCTTCTTGAAAGCAATTTTGGCAGAGTTTCGCAGGGCAGGAGTTGAGGAGGCGACAGTTCAACAGGTATGGGGCTTTTTTGTTACTGACACCAGTGATCTGGATCACAAAGTGGTTTTTTTTTTTTTTGGCCTGCATGTTAAAACATCTCATGCTTCTACTCTAACATGCTTTATAACAGGAAAAATCAAAGAGAAGCTGAAATTTTCAGGCAACAGTCCAGAGAGAAAAACTGCAAGTTGATTCCAACTTGTGCATCACTGTTTTTCTTCATAGAGGCAGATATGTCATTGGTAGCTTTGGGTTTTTTAGTAGATCCATAAAATACTGGATGCCACCAGAGCTGTGAAGACTCTGGAGTAGTCATGAATAGTGTGGAAGCTAAATGTTAATGTTTATAGAAAGATGCATTTCTAAACATTTTTATATAAAATTGCAGCATCTGAACAGGCTGGAGCTGTTTCATCTCCCCTCCCGTGGATGTGGGGCGAAGGCAGCTTCTCTCCATGTCACACTCAGTTGCAGCAGGCAGTAAACATAACCTGTGTGCTTCTTTTTTTCAACAGATCCACCACCACCACGTGGCCTTGTGCAGGGTGGAAGGCCTGCAGAGCCCTACGGTGTCACAAACCATGGCAATTTGTTCAAGACTTGGTGCCTGCAGGCTCTTGCTGCTGGAGGCCAGCAGTAAATATCTGCACATGAGGGTGCGACTGAACCTCAGCCAGGACGATGTCATGTATGCACTCAGGGATGAATAAAGCTAAAGAGATTTTATTGCTTTTAGCATGTATAAATATTTTAAATACCGTCTATTTTTATTCTTTTTAATTATTGATAAAATGGAAATAGTGAAGTGTATTTTTTTAAAATGCTTTGCCAATTTGTTTGATGTATGAAAGCACTCGTTTTTAATAATAAAGAATTAATTTCAAAGCATTTTAAATATTTGAAACTATTTGCTTTTTGAAGTATTTTTATGTGCTGGTAGCCGGACCCCTTTTAATTGAGGTGTAAAAACTTGGGATGGATTATGTGAAGAAAATTAATTGCGTTGCTGGTTTTTTTAAGGTTCGTGGTGTCTTTGGCATTCTGTAGATTTTCCTCAGTGACTTTTATACTCAATGAAAGGCATTGTTAAAACGTGCTTAAACTTTTCCTTACTAACATAATTACAAGGAACTTCCAGTTTTCAGTCCAACATAATTAAAAGGAACTTTAGTTTAGTTTTGTTGGAATGGAGAAGACTGTAACAATACCACGCGAGTTGTGCCACTCAAATACCCATCTCCTTTGTCTGCCGGGTCACGATGAGGGATCGCCCCTCATCAGGTGCCGGGGCTGTGTGCCGGGGACAGAGCCCGGGCCGGGCCCGCCCCTCCGCGCAGCCGCGGAGCCTCCGCGGGCGGCCGGGCCCTCCCCGCGCCGCGCCGGGCGGAGCTGCGGCCGCACGGGCGGGAGCCGAGGTGAGCCAGGGCCGGGCTCTCTCCGGGCGGTCCCTCGGCGCTTCTTCGCGCCGCTCCCGGCCCGTCGCCCCCGCGGCCTCTCCGTGCGCCGGCCGGGGAGCGCCCACAGCCGGCCCTGCCCGCCGGGTCCCGCCGAGCCGGGCGGGCGGAGCGCGGGTGCGGCCGGGCCGGGCCGGGCTGCCCGGGGCCCGCGGAGCGCGTCCCGCGGCGCTGCCCCCGCTGCCCTCACGGTGGGGGAGCCCTGGCAGGGAGGGAGAGCCGGGGAGGCTGCGGGGCCGCGCCGCCCGTCTCCGTCCGGCGGGCTTTGCCTTGGCACAGGCAGGGCACTGTCTTAAGTTCCGTGTGCTCTCAGTCCTATAGAGACGCAGCTCTCTGAAATTCATGAACCAACATGCTTGGCAGAAGACCTAAAAAGAGCCCTCAGGCAAAGGGCCAGGGAGCTGCAGTTGCAAAGCAGGTAAGGAGGGCAAAGGGCCAGGGAGATGTGGTTGCAGAGCAGGCAGGGAAACCTCCTATTCCCACTGCTTCTCAGGATAGTCTCTTTCAGACCTCTTGCTGCTGTTTTCCTACAGAATCTCTCGTGTGTTATAGGATTGCAGGACCATGGAAAAAAATAGATTGTGTGGTACCTCTTTTCCTTCCTTCTTCTTTAATGCATTCCTCTTTAAGTAAATATCTGATAGGCAGCTGTGGAGGTCTTGCAGGGAAGGCACAGTGTTGTAATGCTGTAATCTTTGCATGAGACCTCATGACTCATGCTTACAGTATTTTCTCAGCCCAGCTATGTTGAGATTTAATAATAACTTCAGTGACTCTCTGGAGGTTTTCCTTGCATCTCTGAGAAAACAGAAATAAGAACAGCAGAATATCAGGTAACAAATAGGGGACATATATGGGAGAATATTAAGGTGCTAAAGAAGAGACAATTAATTTTACTTTCCCTTTGTATAGTAATTTTTTCATGTAACAGATAGACTGATAAGTCTATGCTCCTTTCTTGTAGATAAGAGTGAGTTTAGTTGTGTCCATGTGTTGGGGTTTTTTTTCCATACTTATTCACCTTTGGATGGAGTTTCAGAAGTCTTTTGGAGAGAAACAATAATTAGTCATGGTTGGCAGGTGTAGAAAGTTAGACGACAGTGTCAAAATTACAAATACAGTCAAGGCAAAATTCTGGGTGGAAAACTGACAGAAAAACAGCGTAGTTAAAGAATATGTTAGAACCAGAATGGAATTTCAGACACCTTTGAAAGTAGAATAGAGGCAAGTAACAGGTGGAAAAACTGGTAAGAATATAGAGAAATGTGAAAAGGGAATGTAACAGGTTATTAGAATAGAGAAAATAGCTAAGATATTCTCTTTTAGTGATTCCTTAGGAACCGGTGTTCTCATACTGAAGACAGAATGCTGTAGTTAGTGATCCATAATGTCACCATGGCTCCAGTGTGAAAGTTTACATTTCTCAGAGAGAGAGAGAGAGAGATAGTGTATAACTTAGTTCATCTGAGCAGGGGAGAAGATAAAAGGTAAAAATATCTTTCCTTCTTCTGGGGAAGAAAAAGAAACCTCATTCTGAAAAGGTAGAGAGTAAATCAAGGCTCTGAGTAATGTATTTTACTAATTTCTAATTCAATACAGTTAATTATTCAGTCTGTCTTACAGCATAGATGAGTGTTTCTTGAAACAAATGGCTTGTTCACTTTCAAATTAATTCAATTTAAAATGATTTATTGTTGTGCAGTGTATCAACTGCAAGCTTTTTATAACTTAGTTTTTCTATTTTATTAAACATTGCTTCAATACTCTTAATTTCATTGGAAATATTCCTTACTGAATGGATTGGGACTTGGAGCCAGAACTGCTGAATTGTGTTCTTGACTTCCGTGGTTGCTGCAATTGCTTCACTGTCCACACTTGCAGTGTGGTAATGAACAGATCCTGTGTGCTTCTGATCCCTTCTGTGCATTGATGGAAGGTCTATGTGTGTTCCATAGAACTTGAATCTTTAGATCTCCATTATAAGTGTTTCCTGTTTAAATATTGTCTTCACCTTCCTTCTGTTCTAGCCAAGTGTGCAAATACTTGAGTTTTGCTTTACACCTGGGAGATGGATAAAGCAGAGGGTGGCTGCCTGATCAGCCCAGTGCCTTATGGAATGTCAAGGGCAGGATCAGGGCTAGGAAACAAACAGCTGCTGACTTTGAGTGCAGTTGCTGGTCCTTGGAACCAGTGTTCCTCAGCTGTATCTTTCACATTCTCCTTTGGGATTATAAAATGGCCCAAAGAGGGGCACAGAATGTTTCAGGGCAGTAGCCACCGGTACTTTGATTCCTACTGGGTTAAAAAGAAATATTGTTACATTAATTTATAAACTGACAGCCAGCTTCTTGCAGCACTTCAGATCCTTGAGACCGCAGGAGATTGCTAGCCCTCAGAATAATGACAGCTGATGTTTCCTGTGCTGGGGAGAAGCTGAAGTGCTGCCTTTGGCCATGTGAGGATCAATAAGGGCTTGTGCTTTGGAAAAGTCTGAGGAAAGCTTCACCTGCCTCATAGGATGAATCTAATTCTGTTCATTCATGTTTATAAAAAAATCTTAGTGTACTTAAGATTTTTATTTTTTTTCTGGGGTAGTTAGTATCTTAACCAGAAATACAAAAACCGTGATAAAATGGCATTTTAAAAGAACACCTTTTAGCCTAAGACCCCAGAGATTCCTTTGATGTGCTTGGAATGTTTTGCCACAAGAGAGAGATAACCCCTACTGTCACATCCTGATTACTGTTATTAATGCTGAGATGTTATCTCTTAGCTGATGATCTGTGCCAGCCAGTTCGATGGTTTTCTCCAGTGCAGTGTGGGCATTGCTGGGTTTTAATGGCTGTGTTTGTTTCTATGGGATTTAGAAACTGATGTAAGAAGAAGACAGAACAGTTTTGTGTTTATAAATGTAGTTTCTTCGAGAGATAAGGGTGAAGTCTCTGCAGTGTGCACATGTCGGACCTGTTGTGTGTGAAGGATGAGTGAATGGTTTTTAGCTTAGCTGTTGCAGGCACTGCCCTGGACTTCCCTGATGCTATCTGCTCCATGAGGCTCACTAAAACAAACATTTTATTCTACCTTCTTATGTCAGATTGTTAAATAGGATTGATTTTAAGAAATTGTTTGTGTAGAGTTTTAAGAGAGTACTTGTGGGGTGTTAAGATTTATGAACCTAACACCAGTTTTGGGTGCCTGGTATGCATTGTTGTGGTAATAGAAGTGTCTAATGGAAATGGAAATGTCTAAATAATCCATGCAGTGTGACGTTTTTGAGTGTCACCTTTGTTCTAACTGTAGGGTATTTTGTTATTCTGTATTGTTGTTTTCCTTTGGCTCCAGCTGGGGCTGTTTGTGGATTTCAATCCTGAGGAGATGATGCTGGGTGCAGAGGAAGGTGAGGATGATGGGGACCTTGAAGCAGAGCTCGCTGCTATCACAGGAGCAAAAGTGAAAGAAGGAAAACCAAAACCAAAGGTGAAAGGTAAGTTAAAGTATTTGAATTTTATTTACCTTTAATAAATTTATCTAAATTTATTATTTATCTAAAAAAATATTTAGATTTATCTAAAATGTTTTTTATTACTCGTAGAACCTGAATTTGTAACTGCTCTTTCCTTTACTTTGAAAGGTTTAATTTGTTACTCCACAAACAATGTGAAAGTTTTTTTTTGTTGGTGTTCTTGTAGATATAGGAAAAAGATCTCTGGTGCTGGCCCATTTAATGACTAAATTAAGACATGCTTTTTTTGGCATATGAAGTCATAAAAAGGTGTAGTAGGCGCCACATGATTTCAGAAGGGAAATTGTGTTTCTTATGGAGGGTGGGTTGTTTGTCATGTGGTCTTTCTTCTGTTTTTGTATGAAGAATGAATTTGCATAATGAGCATTATATTTTTAGTTACTTGGAGTCTGTAACCAAAATTGAATTCCATTTTCAGAGGCAAATACTGATGCAATTACTTGGAGAACCCTGTAGCTTGTGTTATACAGGTTAGAGTGTCTCCTGGAATGGACTGTTACCATTCTTAATGCTTTAAGTATCTGTTAATTTAGTCTGGTGGTGTTTGCATGCAGCTCTGCAGTGTTTTACAGGCTTGCTGTAAGCTACCACAAAACAAGGCTGCTGCTGTGAGGGGCACTCCAGTGAGCATGCTCTGCCTCTGAGCATGTCTGTGTTTGTGGAGCTGCAGGCTGAGCTGGTTCAGGAACTCCTCTGCAAAAATAAACCCCGTGTTCTTGTGAGAGGTTTTCAGCTGATCCAGGTTTGCTTCCTGCCTGTCTGAGCTGGGGTGGCAGCCAGTGGTTGGAGTGGGACAAGGGAAATGGGACCTACAGGTGTGTGAGCAGGTGCAGGAAGGGATAGTGCACCTACAGCCTTATTTGCAGCTCTGCAGTCATTTCCCTCGAATATTTGAAGGGGCTTCACACAGAGCAGCAGAGAAATGAAGAACTTTGAAATGTTTAGGCAAGACAACTCTATAAATATGGTAGCTGATGATAGACAGAGGACATGTTTGTATCTGAAACTAAATTCTAAATCATTTCCACTCCCCAGATTTCAAAATTTTAGTAAACTCTTAAAGCTAATAAGCATAATTGTGCAAATAAGCATAATAGCAGAACTTCTGCCATTGAACATAGATTTCTCGTGGCTAAAACAATGTTTTGAGGGTGAATCTGTGTATCAGGAGCTCTTGAGCTCAAGGGCTTTTCACCATCATCATCGCTTATTTTGTTGTTTTGGTGTTTTTATTCATAAGAGGAAAATAAAACTTCAGACGGTGAAAAATTAACATTTGCTGTGCCTAACATTTACTATTGCAAATGTGTGGTTCAAAAAGGATTTTCCAAAGTAATGTGCAGCTATTCTGTTTCCCTGCTAGAATTGGAAATGTGTGGGTTAGAAGCTTTTGGAGGATGAGCAGCTGGCACTGGGCACTCCTGAGACCTGGCCCAGTGCAGTGGTGGGAGCAGGATGCAGGCAGGCCACTGCCTGGAAAGGAGGAGCTACAGTGAGGACAGGGGATAATCCTGTCTGGGAAAGGGCAGAAAAAAGGGATCCAGTGCAACTCAATGTGCTTGGTTCTTGGCTGAGCAGCAGGTGCAGTAATTCCCTCCAGGATTGTATCCTAGGGCTGTCATTGGGCAGGAATGGCCTGCTCCTCCAGCAAAAGCTGCACTCTTGGAACATCTTAAGCACAGAGCTCCCTGCTCTCTTTGATAAGTGCCAGCTGGGCAGCCACTCATGTGTTTGAAATTGTGGCCTCATCTTGCTGCGTGGGATTAGAGCAGAAAAACCATCTGAGGAGGCTTGATTAGATTTTTTTTGCCCTCACTGCAGTTTTCTGCATAGCCGGTTGCCTTTGGATATGGCCTGCAGCCTGAGTTTGCTGAGGGTCAAATGTAGGAGCAATGTGTTTGATAGAAATACTGAAGCACTGGTGGGGTGAATTAGATTATTTGAACAGAAACAGTTTTGTACCTGGGTTAATTTTCAGCTGATTCGGCAAATGTAGGGAATGAATGGAATCCATTTAAATTGACTGTAAAGGTCTGTCCTGGAGATCTGTATTTTCTGCAGCTTTTACTGCCACTGGTGAGTCACAGTCATGTGTCTGCATAGGGAAGTATCAGAGGTATTTACGTGGACAGTTGGGATTTGTGGGCAGACAACCTCACCTTTGAGAGCATGTGGAGGAAGTTGATAGTTTAGGAAGATGTGGTTGGCACAGGATGAAGCAGAGATGAGAACTCAGCAATGTGGAGTTAAGTAGAGTTTTCAGGATGAAGACCAGAAGCAAAATTGCAAAATGAAGGAGCCAAGAAAAATTTGGAAAAGGCTGAATCTCATCATCACGAGACAGCAGTGCAGAAAATGTGCAAGTGTCTTATGCCTGCCTCAACTGTCATAGCAGAAGAAACACCAGTGCTGCTTTTCCTGGGTGCTCACTTCCCAGTCTTTGCCCTTTATCCATCAGTGCACTCTCAGTTACCTACAACACTGTGCAATAAAGGGGGCACGAGAGGGGAGGTCACTGTTCTCTTTCAGCTGGTAGCAGCTCCTTCAGGATTTATAGGCAGTGACTGCATAACTGTTCCTTAGGGTTTATGCCTCCCTGGGATTTCCTTTTACAGCTCCTCTGCCCATGGATCATATTGAAAAGATGGCTGCAGAGTGTATGAAGGACCTGAATGAAGATGAAGATGCAGATGATGAAGACTTGGAGAAAGATACAGACCTGTTGGTATGCATAACTGTTGTCAAAAAGTTTTAGGGTTTTGGGTTTTTTTTAACAGAACTTCATTTAGCAAAAATGTCTTTTAACTTTGTGGTGAGAAGCTAAAATATTGCAAAAGCACCATTAGATGCAAGTCTTTGCAGGATCCATCCCCCTGCAGTTTCCTAACATTTATATGTGTGGGAGTCTTAGAGAATTGAGGGAAGAGCAGGAATCCCATTCCATGTCAGCTGATGAAAGACAGCCAGGGACAGTCCTTGAAGTGATGTGTGCCACCATTTTGCTACTGCTTCAAGTAGTGCTTGGCCTAGGAGAACACCTCAAGAAAGTCTTTGTTGTTTGAGTGACTCATCTAACTGGCAGGGTTTAGGGAAGAGTGTTAGCAGTGGTTTTGACTGCCATTGCTAGTGGAGGCTTTTTGGAAATTCGAAATTTAGGTTTGCATAATCTTTGTAAAAGTACTTCTCTGAACTTCTCCAGCTTTTAGATCTCCAGCCACAAATTTGTGTGGTAATCCTGGGGCTCCACTGTGGCTTTTCAGTGGTATCTGGAACCAGCTTAAATTAATAATAAAAAATAAAAACTGAATTTTAAAAAGAATGGAAGATCTTCAGACCCCTCACTTGGGTTCAAGATCCATCCAAAGCTTTTGACACTTTAGAGTTAATTTTATTCTTGTCTTTTGAGGACAGAGAAGATTTTGAGGAAAAGGCTTTTGTTGGCTCTTACTTTTACCTTAGGCAGAGTTGCAAGAAGTTCTGGGGGAAGAAGGTGAGACAGGAAGCTGTGAGGATGAAATGACAGCAACAGAGCCATCCCCAACTGAAGCAGAAGATGAACTACCTGAGCTGCAATCACAGGTAAGAATGAGCTTTGTGTTTCTGACAGTTTTGCTGAATCACTCTTGTCACACCTGCTTGTCCCACCTGACATGAGGGTCCTTATCAAGAATCTAGGGAGATCTTGTCTTCCAGGGAGTCAAGCATGTCTTGTCCCTCATTATACATAGGAGCTTCCAGAGTTCATATCTTCTCTCCAAGAGTATTGAGCAGTATGCTGAAATTGTGAGATGTTATAACTCAGCATCTCTGACATAGGTTCAGATTTTTTCTTAGTAGCATTATCTGTCTCAGCTTACTTTGTCAGTCCTCATGCAGTCAAATCCTTTATTCAGTCACTGCATGTTTCTGTTGTGTGCCACAGATTCCAGTGCCTTGTACATGGGGCCCATTAGTAAATGGGATTGAGAGGGTTTCTATAGAGATAATGGCAATAATTACATCAGGAGCCATCTGCAGGGTCTCTGTGGCTGTGGAGAGTTTGCAAGTAGCTACTCATGACTTTGCTTAGGCTGCTTTTGTCACTGAACTAATTCCAGGCTGTAGGAGGAGGGAAAAGAACTCTTGTTGTAAAACCAGGTTGAAGCCCAGAAGGGAGCAAACTTAGTATGGTTTAAAAATAAGAAAAGAATAAGTCAAGATTTGTGCCAAAATACCTCTTCACACCCTCTGTTGTGCGGGGTTTGAGAGACTTCAGTGTTCTCCTCACCTACTCACCGACCACATGGCTCCAATTACCCTGTGAGTGAGAGTTTCCCAAGTGTCTCCACCCATCCTTGTGTGTGAGGCTTTTGAGAGAGCCCCGAGGTGGCTGCAGGGGCCGTTGGAGCGGCACAAACGCTCCTCTGTTTTAGGGGCTGTTCCTTCCTGCACTCAGTTCCCAGCCCTGTGTGTGTGGAGAAGAGGAGTGTTTGTTTTTCAGTGCGGTGGGAAAACTCTTCTAGCAGGATGAAATAAGTTTTCTTGATCTGTTTTATTGTTTTTGTGAGACCTCCTCACTTCCTGCTGTTACCAGTGAGCTACAGCAGACACTGGAGGGGAGAATTGCTGACTACAGGAAGGCGATTTCTAACGCGAAGGAGTCGGGGGAGAGCGCCAAAGTACGGCGGTACGAGAGAGGCCTGAAGGTGAGTTGGGATCAGCAGGATGTGAGGAAGGGTGAGGCAAAGCCAGCTCTCTGAACTGTGCTCTTCTGTGAGTTTGACAGCGGAGTGAAATCTTCATGTGCTGCCTGGTGTTACTTTAAAAACATTTGTTGTTACTGACTACTCACCTGATACAGCAAACACACAGATAAGGTGTGGCTTCAGCTGCCTTTTGTGTGTCAGCTTTGTTTCTGTTGAATGTGGTAGGTGGTAGCTGGAGGCAGGGTTTGTGGTACCTGCTGAAGTTAAACCCACCTGCCTGGATCTGAATTTGACCTGCAGTGACTGCTCAGTGTTACCTTAAAGCAAGGTTTAGGAGTTTGCCGTATACACGTAGCACATCCACCTTGGAGTTCATCACTGCTGCCTTCCCTTGGGTACTAAAGGCGGGTGGTGCCTTTCCCTGAGCGTGTTGGCTGTGCTCGGAAAGGAACAGAGCAGGATTTCTGATTAAGGCAATTAAGAACTGCAGCAAGGAGCAGTCTCTCCAGCCTCTCGTGGTTCCAGGCAGGTGGCGTGCTTGCAGTGAGCTGCAGTGCTTGTTTACTGCTGGGCAGGGCCTTTCTCTTCCCGTTGCTTTCAGCAGCTCTCCTGCATCACCTCGGGCAGCAGCAAAGCTGTACAGCTCAGGGCTGTGCACTGGGGCACGATGTAATGGCTCACTGGCTACCAGGTGTCTTGGGGTACACGGGGAGCAATTGAGGCCAAACTGGGGGGAGAAAAAGCACAAGGAAGAGGTCTCTGAGTGTCCACTGCCTGCCAGCTCTGACAGGAATGCACACAAAACCACCTGGCCTTTCTGAGAGCCACAGGGATGGACAAACCAGCTATTCCATCCAGTAATGAGCTTAGTTCCCTGTGCCACTTCCTTCATTCTTCAAGATAGGGAGTTTCCCTGTGCCTGGGTAGTGTAACTGAGGATAATAGACCAGATCTCAGTTCAGACCTCACATCTACTTAATTAGTAAAATGACATGTCAACAAATGGTGTGGAGCTCTCTTTTGTATGTAGTTCTTGGAACTGTGAACTTTAATCTCAGTCTGTCACCCCCACGTGGAGAAGAGGGAGCTGCCAGTGGCTTGCTGGTCTGAGCCCCAGTCTCATGCAGTCATTTCAAAGTATCTCTGCCACTGTTACTCAATAAGTCAAACAATGCCACAGTTAAAAAAGAAATAGCAGTGATTCTGGCACTGATGAGATTTTGTTGTTGTTGTCTTTCTGTGCTTCCATTTCAGTTTCTTTGGAAGATGAAAGAAGTAAAACTTTTGTTTTGGCTTGAAGTGCATGGTGGTCTTTTGTCTGAACCTCAAATTAAATTTTAAAAATTAAAATTCTAAGGAAGGTAATATTTGGGATGGAGGAGGGGTTTTAAAAACCTGAGCAGCAGTTAACCCAAGTTAGAGATGGTGAGAGCTCCTTACCACAGGTGGTAACATTTCCTTTGTTAGTATTTAATGGCTTTTCTCATTGCATTAAATAGGTTTGCAGACCTCTTCCTTCCCTGGATACACATAGGCAGTGACATTTCAGAGTAGCATATTATATTATACTTTTAAGATGCACAAAATCCATGTACAGTTGGTATAAATGGCTCCCTTGGTGACTTTCTTTGACAAAGCTGAGTGGATCACATCAGCTCTCCAGTAATTCTGGGTGCTGAGGTACCTGCAGTTACCTGGTTTGGATAACAAGGCCTTTGCACTGTGGTGTTTTGGTATCTGGACACCTTTCACTGGCACTGAAGTTCTGCTTGCAGAAAAACAGGGAGCTGAAGGGCAGCAGTCTGTGGTGGTGTATGTGACAGAGCCTGTCATGTATAAGGGGATGAATTTGTCTTTTAATGATTTTATGCTAGTAGCAAGTCTGATTAAAGGGCCTTTTGACTCTGTTGTTCCTTCCATGCCAGACATTGGAAACCATGCTGGCTGCAGTGAAGAAAGGCAAAAAAATCAGCGAGGAAGAAATGCCACCTCCTGTTGCAACAGGAAAGAGTTCTTCATATGTACCTCAAGCCATGGGAGTGGAGCTGGAGAATTCAGGAGATTCACCAGAGAATAAAGCTGAGTGTGCTGCAGATGATGAGCAGAAGGCTTCTCCTGAGGCAAGGGAGCATTTGGAATCAGAGTCTCTGCAAGGTCGTGCTGCTGCTACTGTGGAAGCAGGTACTGTGATCTGAGACAAGCAGTTACAACCTTATTTTAATGCTGTATCTTCCCTGAGGTTTGTGTTGTGTGTAGCAAAGCACTGGTTATGTTGGAACTTCCCTGCTGAAAGTCCCAGAGTTGTCCATGGAGTGCTGAGTTTCTGGCAGTGCAATCAATTACTGTTTTAGAGCTCTCCTGTGCACTGGATCAGCATCATTAACTTCTCCTGTGCCTCAGTTTCTCCTTCATTATTTGACAAGTGGAATTGCAACCTTTAAAGAGTTTTGACATACTGACTTAAAGACCTAATATTTTTTCTTTAAATTGAGAAAAGTGGATTTGTTATATTAGGTAGGACTTCTGGAGACTGGAGGAAAAAGGATATTTGTAAGATGACTGTTGTGATTTAGAGCAAAAGAGGACAAATGTGGGTTTGCATAGATGGATGTAGCAAGGGATGCAAATCTTGCATGCTCTGTGTCAATCTCTGCATTGTCTCATTCTCACAGATCCCCAGCACAGCAGCACTCGAGCAATCCTACTTATGAGGCAGAAGGAGTATAAATTAGCAGCTCTAAAAGCCAAGCAGCAAGGAGACCTGGAGAAAGCAAAGGAATACATGAAGGCAGGCAAGGTATGCACTCAAGAAATCCCAAATGCTGAACATACCCTGTGCTGTACCCACATGCATTAAATGTCAGATACTTACTGTGGCAGCTGTCAAGCCTTGGACAGACCAGAATAAATCTTCTGTTTTGTTTTTTCTGTATTAGAAGTTTAATGTGGTGTTGGAAGCTTTGGACAGTGGGCAGCCAATAGACCTCCAGAATATGCCTCCATCTCCTCAGGGTAAGGCTTGTCTTCAGGAAACCTTTTCAGAAGTCTCTCTGTGCTGTAATGGAATGATTCTGCATTTGATTGCAAAACTATTAAAAGAACTGGAGATGGTTTAGGGCTGAGGCTCACTGCATGTTCACAGTCTAATCAAGACCAATGAAGAGAAATGAGGTACATTACTTATATTGCAGTTACTCTCTATCAATTACAAGTTCAAACAAGTATTGATATTCTGGGTTTTATAAGTGTAGATAATAGCAGCCAGTATTTGAAGTGGAAGGGAAAGAAGGATAATGGCACATTCTTAAAATTTACAGTAATATTTTATGGTGTTATGTGCTTCAACTAAAGCTCCTAACGTTTAGATTAACAAACAGTTTGCAGTGCAGTCTAATTTTTAAAGCAAGTTATCAATATTAAAGATACCTCAGTCCTGGTAAGAGAGAGTTTGGTGGTTTTTAAGTAGATGCAATAATTAATACTTGGTCTGTCCAGCCTAGTGTTTTAAACAACTTACTTGAGTAGATTATTTTATTCTAAAACACTAAATGACAGATTATTTCAGTAAATCATGAAATTCATGACTCAAGTTACTGATCACTAAATGGCATTGCAGAGGAACTTCACCCAGGGCATAACCTTGCCTTAAAAAGTGCAAGATATTTGCAGCGAATAATCTTGTAGTTTTCTGTCATACAATACCAGAAATTGCAGTTTCTGAATAGATGATATGAGTTTCTTCCCTTTTCCAGCACATTTTTTGTTACAAATATTTTAGTCAATTAGGAGACTTGCTCACTCTTTCCATCTGCCAAGATATACCAAGTGATATTTTGGGGAGAGAATTCTTAGAATACTTGAACTACTTTTACTTTTTTTTTTTTCCCCCTCAAGCAGCCCTATCCAAAATTAAATCAGCATTTGAGACTTTCTCTTATGAAGCATGTTCTGTGGATAACGGGAACCTTAGACTTAGCTAGCCATGGAGATACTGTTTGGAAGCCAAAAAGCTTTCAGGAAGATTTTCTGAGTGCAGCAGTAATTGCTGTGTATGGAACATGCTGTGAAACTTCCTGCTTTCCCTGCCTTGCAGATCTTGAAAGCTTAGGACGTGTGCAAGATGCATCCAAGCAAAAAGTACCACCTCGGGTGGGAAGTTCCCAGGATCTTGCAACACCTGAACCTCAGACCCAAGAAGCTTCAGGTAGGACTTTTGCATTTCTCTGGTAAGTCATGGAAATAGCACAGCTGGAGGCACTTTAAGGTCTGGCCTCTCCCACTGAACTGCAGCAGGACTGAGTAACCTGGCTAGTGTTCCTGAGTATTGTTTGCTGCTGATCCAATCTGCTTTGGTTCTGGATCAGTGATGGAAGTAAAAGTTAATTAACTTTCTTTATAACAGCAGTGTTTGCAGTGAAACCTTCCGGTGATGTTCTGTGGCAAAGGTGAGGAAGGGGAGGAGAAAGGCAGCCTGTGTGTTCTGAAATCCTTACGTTGTGGCATTTAATTGTGTGTGTGCTTTGCAGAGGCCCTGCAGCAGCCCAAGACGGTGCTGGAGGCGTTGCAGCAGCGGCTGGAGAAGTACAGGGCAGCAGCAGCTCAGGCTAAAGGCAGCGGGGACGATCGGAAGGGCAGGATGCACGACAGGATAGCCAAGGTAAAACTAAAGTGTTGCTCATTGCATCCAGCAAAGCCATTTGAATCAGTTCTCTTGCTGAAGACTTTTTCAAGGCTGAAATAATTTGTGTATTGTCTGTCTATTTGAAAAGAGGTCCAGTGGGGAAGCTGGAAAGCATTCGGAGGAAGAAATAGAGACAATGCACATATTGTAGTAAAATACTGAGTCTTGTACAGTGTTTATGCTGGTTAAATACAGATAATTGCGAATTCACAGTCAGCTCTATTTTATGTCTTACTGAGTGCCTTTGATTGCAGCAATACCAGGATGCCATAAGAGCCCATAAGGCAGGGAGAAAAGTGAATTTTTCTGAGCTACCTGTTCCTCCTGGTAAGTGTGAATGTAAAATGTCCTAATGCCCAAAATTTTTTTACACCTGCTAGACTCTGAAGGGGCTGTGCAAATATTGCCTGCCTATCTTGTGGAACAGCTCCTCAGTGTTTTCTCAGTGAGTAGCTGGCCTTGCTGTTTGATGGTATTGTGAATTTTTTTATTCATCTGCTCCCAAACACTGACCTTAGTGAGTATTCCTGCATATTGATGACCCGTTTGACAGTACGGGAACTTAAAACTGGCACTGTTTGAAGAGTCTAACAACTCACCATAGGCAGATGCTAAAAGTGTTTCTTGTGTATCCTCTGTGTCAGCCCTCCTTGAGGAGAGACTAAATTTGGATTATGTTGGCTTCTTAGTTTTGCTGGAAAAACGTTTTTAAAAGTGAAAAGATTTTCCTGATGTCCCCCATTCTGCTGATTCCTATCAGGAGCCTCAGAACTTGATATCTAATGAATATCTCCTTGTAACACCTTGTAACATCAAATCAGTTTTGCAGCTCTCCTGGCTGGTAAAAGTCTGCAGAGATCAAGCAAATCATGGCCGTGGTCACAGTGAGACAATGGCAGAGGCAGCAGCTGAGCCTGTTTCTTGAGACACTGTGTCCTGTTTATCTTCTTCAGAACACCACGTGCTGTGTCTGGAAAAGTTTGGGCAAGGTCATCTGTGAATGCTCTGCCTCTCATTTGCATGATACGGTTTTTCCCCTAGGAAACATCTTTGCTTTTATCTTGGGCCTGATGTGTTCTTCTGAAGGATACACTTAGCACTGCAAAGCAGTGCCTGGATTTTTTAAGTTAGAGGACAGAGATGGACCTTGTGGTGTTCTTGTCACTGTCAAATGTGGCAATGACAAACACTGCAGTGGTAGTAGAGTAGGCACTGCCAGCTCTATCAGGTCTTGTGTGGCTTTGAAAGTTTCCTGCTTTGAAGCTGTCCCTGAAAGGCAGTTTAGCATCCCTTTTTTTACAACCTGATCCCTTTCTTGGTAAATACCAGTTTCTGTAAGAGTGAGGTATTCCATGTTTATACCTCTGGAAATACAGAGAACGTCTCAGTGTCCTTGCACATCAGCTGTGTGTTTTTCAGTCATCATTTAGAGGCCACATGATTTTCACTGAAGACAATTATCAGGCAGTCACTGAAACCACCAGTGAATTACCCTGGGATGGCAGTGCCCTTCATGGCATCTGGCTGGTGATGAGTACCAGCCTTGGACTCCCTGGAAACAGAAATGCTGCTGAGCAATGGATCAAATGTCACACGGGGCAGCAGCACAGGATTCTCTGTTCTGCCTGAGTTCCTTGAACTTGTGCTCTAGCAGCCATCTCTAGGTTTAGATGCAGTTCAGTCACTGTTTCTTAGCACTTCTGACAGCAAGAATACTTGCTATATATTAAATGAGAGAAGTAATTTAATATATAGCAAGTATATATACAGACATTTTATAGTAGTAACTCTGGGTGTCCTCTGAAGTTACACTAAACTGGTCATGTGCCAATGAGAGTTTTATCTCCCATCCTTAAAAGGATAACAAAAAAATGGAGAACATTATTCTTCATACACTTCTCATTTAACTCCTCTGATTCTGCCTTAGTTTGCTACCTCTGCATTGCAGAGGAAGCAGAGGCTGAGTGTGACAGCCCAGCTGTCAGCAGTGGATTGTTTATTACTCTGGGGGTAGCACTGATATTCTGCTGGACTGTGTGCTTGCTAAAGTTAGGCAGCAGTGAGAGTGGAAAAAATAAGATTAAATTCTCTACTGGCTCTGAGGGTATCCCTACTACTGAAGTCTTGAGGTTGTGAGGTTGCTTGACTGGCTGCCAGTTGCTCAGCTTGGAAAATTGCTCTCTTATTTCATAATTTTACTGTCATTCACTTAAACTGGGTATCTGAGAGAGCTGATCTTAAACCCACCACTCAAACTTAATCTAGCAAGACTTTCTGGCTTTTGCCTCAATCTAGTTAGACTGGATTCTAAAATACATTAGATAATAGGTATTTGCATAGAAACAGCTTTACAGTAAAATAATATGGAAGATATACCATGGGGCTTATGCAACTCCTTCTTCTGTGTTCCTTTCCTTGACAGGATTTCCCCCTCTTCCTGGTGTTGCAGCAACAGATGGTGGCAGCACAATCGCTGCTGTCCTGGAGAATGCCAGCAAGCTGGCAAACATGGAGGAGAACGATGAAGAAGAGGAGGTTAGTGTTGCCTGGTGTAGGATATGTAAAAGTTCAGTTGCCATCTCTTGTGGCGTGCAGAGATGAGGCCGTTGGATTTCCAGGTAAGGGTACTCAGGTGAAATATATTCCTCAAAAGTCTGAGGAGTACAGGATCTCAGTAGTAATTTCAGTTTCCTTTATGGAGTAGGGGAGACAGCTGAGATGTTATTACAGTCAGTACCTGCAGAGTCTGTGAGTGCAGGGTTTGCTCTTTCATAGCTGTCTTGTATGTAGATTTTATTTTCAAAGCAAACACTTGAGATCCTCACCAGTCCTTTGCATTTACTTCTTTACTTTACATAAAGTGTTTAAATCCGTACTTTTATCCTGCATCCCAGTAGCTTCCTATGTTTGTTCTTTCTCAGGATGTTCAACACTTACTGCTTTTTGTCAGGCTGCACCAGCATTTAGACTTTGGTTTGTTTTCTGTCTCTCTCTGGATTTGATTGCTGATTGATTGTTCTTTCAACTAGAGTAACTTTTAATGGAGAGAATTCCTGGATGATATTTTTTCTGCACGCCTCCACTTTTTAAAAAAATCACTGCCTTGTTGAACATTCCTTTTATTCCATCCATGGCTTGCATAGGTCAGCTACCTGCTGGCCTGGCATGGCTCATAAACCTCTAGAAGTTAAAATTTACTGTCTGGAATGCAGTGTTCTCCTCAAAAGGAATACCCAAAGGCTTATACAGTCATAACCATGGTTGTTGATGCTTGAGATGGTGTCCTCAACCCTGGAATAAATTCTCTGCATTTATTATGCAATTCTTTTTGTTTTGCTAGAATGAGCCTCTGCCCCAGGCCCCAGTTGCCAAGAAGCCAACTCAGGTTGTTAAGCCAACTCCAGTTCCATCTGCTGCAGCACAGGAGAGCTCCCCTGAGCACCTGAAACGAGCTGCATCACCCTCCACCCTGGACAAGGCAGAGTCAATGGATCATCTCCCTCCAGCTGGTAAGTGAAGGGAGCACCATTCCCAGTGCTCCACATATAAGTTGTTTGCTCTAGTTTGGTGAAGACTTTATCATTATAATTTAGGTGTGAGCCTGTGAATGTGTGTCATAGATTTCCTCTGGCAGGAGCCTCAATATGTGTGTGCTGGAGGGCAGATCCAGACCAACCATGCAGCTTTATTTCACAGAGACAGCATGTATAATTATAAGGCTGATTAGGTTTTTAATTAATTTTGATGTAACAAGTGTATTGATTCATAATGTTTAACTCTGCTCACAGCTGAACTCTCCATATACTCTCATTAAAGGGGATGGGTTGCCAGTGTGAATTATTCATTGATCTGGGGGAGCTCCCTACACCACACAGAGTTCTCTGCCTGGTGCTTCACCCAAGGATCTCGGGCTGGCAGTGCAGGCAGGGCCTCATCAATCTCTACTCTTCCCTTGCTGAGGTCACACTGAGCAGCTGTGTGTACAGGGTGAACTGTACAGATAGCAAGGGACAGCCACCACCTCACAGTGTGGTTTGGGCACAGGCAGTCCTCAGGCTCCTGCTGATGCCTTGACTGTAATCCCATCCTCCTTCCCTTGTGCCCTGGCTGGTAACCTCAGGATGAAGTACAGCTGCCTGGCTGACTGATGCACTAAGCTGGTACAAGGCAAAGCAGTCTCACTGGTGTGGTTGTCCTCAATGTTTTGGCAAGGAAAGAGACTCAAACATTAATAAGAAGTTAAGAGAACAAGAGATTACAAAGAAGCAGAGGTGATATGTCTGAGTGGGCCTGCACATTGGTTCATCGGGGTTCTTTTCTGACAGATCAGGGCAGAGGAAGGAAATTACTCCAGAGGATGCTCACAATATTTGCTGCTTCTTAGAAGTTAACACGGAGAGCTGAAAGTTTGGATCCAGCTTCTCCCTTGGACCAATCAGCTGTGCTGGAGTCTGTCTCAGGCCTGCAAATTAGGGGCTGTAATAACTCTTGTGACACTTGTGAAGTGCTTTGAGGTTTTTTTGTTGAAGGATGCTGTTCTAGAAGGAAATTTGTTTCATTTTTAATGCTTGAAATTGAAAGTGCCCAAGAAACAGTTGAGTGCAGTAAGGAAATGTCCCAATTTCACATCTGTACTTTCACTGATCTTTTCCTGGCTGTAAAATGAACATGGTAAAACCTGTGTCAAGGGCATCAGCAATGTCAGATGAGTGAGTGTTTCTGTATAACTGTTTTTCAGTTAGAGAACAGCTGGAATTTCTGGAGAACAGGAAGAAGCAATACCTGAAGGCAGCCATCAAAGCAAAGAGGGAAAACAACCTCGAACAGGCAAAGACGTATCTCAGAACAGCCAAGGGCCTTGACCTAAAGATTGAGCAGGCAAAATCTGGCAAAACTGTTGATATTTCCAAGGTTAGTAGGACTGTTAATATTCTGCTTTGTTTCATATTCTTGGACCTCTAAGTGCTTACTTTTCCCTATTAGGGCTCTGATATGTGATGTTCTTGTGTTGCAGCTGCCATCACCTCCTACAGATGATGAGGGTGATTTTATCTTTGTACACCATGAAGATGTCAGGCTGTCTCAGAAAGCAGATGAAGTTTATGCACAGCTTGTGAAATTGCTGAAGGACCAACATGAGGTGACCATTTTATATTTTTTAGAAATGTTTTGGAGTTTATTTTGTACATTTCTCTGGGATTTATTAATATTATAATCCCATCATTGCTCCAGTGAGGTGATTTTTTTCCTTTAAAAATACTGTTGATATTGTGTGTACTAAAATGGAGAATTTTCAGAGTTGGATTTCTATGGCTAGTTGAAGCCAGAGGGTGTGCTTGAAGGCTTGGAACTAGCAAATTATCACTGTTAAATACGAGCACTCAAGTTTGAAAATAGTACCAAATATTAAGACTAGGCCTCAAATCTACAAATCAAGTGATTAAAAAGTAATAAGGAGAACAGCTCAAACAAATGCTGTGCTTTGGACTTGAGGAATGGGGTGGTGAATGTTCTTGAGTTACTCAGGAAAATGCCTGATTAAATTAGATTGTCATCAATGTCAGAACTGTGCTAGTCATGAATGTGTGTGAGGATCACTGAGTGAATCTGTTGGTTTTGTTTGTGTTGGCAGAGGTGTTTGCAGTATTCCAAGCAATTCATGCATCTGGGAAACGTAGCAGAAACAACTCGGTAAGACCCAGTGCCTGCTTTCAGTCATCCCCCAGAGGGGTTATTTCAGGTTTGAGTCT
Source organism: Acridotheres tristis (assembly GCA_037013685.1). Classification (NCBI taxonomy): domain Eukaryota; kingdom Metazoa; phylum Chordata; class Aves; order Passeriformes; family Sturnidae; genus Acridotheres; species Acridotheres tristis. The sequence continues at coordinate 6,694,464 of CM072895.1, forward strand.
GCCTGACCTCGTGAAGGTGTTGGGGTTTGAGTTGGTAAGTTTATCCTTGTGTGAAAGGGTTGGGACTGTGATTCCTGCATCTCCACATTGCTCTTAGCTCTGACTGAGGGTTATTCTGTGCTCTGTTTGATTTCTGGAACATGTGGGTTTTTTACTGGGGTTTTTTTTTGCCTTTTTCTATAGGTTTGAGAAACTGGCTCAAGGTTGTAAAAAGGATATGGAGATCCTACAGCTTGCACGAGCACAAGGAATGGATCCTCCAAGCCATCACTTTGAGGAAAGAACCTTTAAAATGATAAGGTGTGGAAAAACAAAAAGATTTCTCAGGCAGGCTGGAATGACTTTCCTGGTCTTTAGCCTTGTTTAGGGAATTCTGGGCTTCAGCAAATGGGTGGCATCCAGGATTAGGCTCAGCATTCCTGAAAGGATACTCTCAACAACTTAAATACAAAGAAGTTGTTCTCTAACTTCTCTTGCTGATTCGTTTGTTTTCAGAATGCCTCCAGCTTCCCCTTATATTCTGTTTCTTCAGCCATTCCTCCTTCCTCTGTGTTTCTCCCTCAGTCCTGTTGCCTCCTGGGCTTTGTTCCTGGCCTCAGAGATATTTTTAGCTCTGTTTGTGCTCTTCCCTTGCTCTGCTGTATTTTGTGGACATGGTCTCTGTAGGAGTGCACTCTTGAAAAAGCTCTGACAAATAGCCATGGCGTCCTGGTCTGGCAGTGGATCAGCTGACAGTGGGATGAATGTGCTTTTTTTTGTCTTTCTCTTTTCACAGGATATTTTCTGATCTCAACAGCACAGAAATGCACCTTCTTATTGTCAGGGGGATAAACTTACCAGCCCCACCAGGTGTGTACTCAAAAAGGCATGTGAGCTTTTTCCTCTGAGTAGGTAAGGAGAGTAATGGGGAATGAAATTTCTGTATCTTGAAGGCCACTTTAGGAGCCAGCCCTCATTAAAACAAAGTAACCACGTTTTGGACTCATGCCCCTCCAAAACCTTTTAACAGTATTTTTAAAAAATCAGGTGAATAAAGAGAGTCTGGGTTCTGTCTGGACAGAGAAAAGACCTTAAATTTTCCTGGGTTCACTCATAACTGGCTCATAGTTAAGGTTTCATTTTTACCTCCTATTTTGTTACAAGGGCCTGCCTATGAGTTGCACCACTTTGGTGTATTTTGATGCTTCAGTAGACAGGGTTTGCTCCTGCCAGTGTTACTGCTTTTAACTCCTTGCCTCCTGAGAGCTTGTAAACCATCTGTGCTAGACTGCTTTAGGACTAACAGCATAAAAAACCCAGGTGTTTTCCTTTGGATGCCAACTTTCCATGGATTTTGGTTTGATAGATGGGTTTTTCAGTTGTCAAGAGACAGATCATGAGTCCTACTGTAAAACAGTTGAGTGCTCTTGAGAATCCTGCTCAACATGACAGATGCAATGACAATGTCTGTACTGGCTGTTTGGATTGGCTGGTTGTTGTCTCACCCAGGTGTGTCACCAAGAGATTTGGATGCGTTTGTGAAGTTTGAATTTCAGTACCCGAGTGCGGTGAGTGTGTCGTGGCTCTTCTGCCCCTCAGTCTGTCCCCCCTGCCACTGCATGAGCTTGTGAGGGCTCCAGGGAAAGGGAGAACACTTCTAGACATCCTGCCTGGATCTGCTTTTAAAGCAGATTTCTTTTTCTGAGGAACAGAACTGCTGAGTGTATTGGCTGCAGGTTTGAGCGTTGCACCTTTCTCTTGATGTTCTCCACACCTTACCCTTGGCAGGGTGGTGTCTGCACGTTCTGTGTCAGCAGCACTCAGTGCTCAGCCATGCCCACCTCTCCCCCCCTGAAGGCACAATCAGGCTCTTTGCAATGGTGCCAAAATGTGTCAAAGTTCATTTCTTTCAGGGGTGCAAGCAAATGAAACACCAGGGCACACAAAATTGTTACCTTAGATGTGATCTCCCTAAGTCCTCTTCCATCAAAAAACCAAGCTTTTAATAAAGGCATTGCATTTCAGCCTCTCTTACAGTTGTAGAAATGGATTGAGAGGGTTAATCTTTGTCATCAAATAAATGATTTAATTAGTAAATATATATACATATATATATATACATATATATATATACCTGGTGAAAGGACATGGGCCATGGAAGTTTCTCACCTTTTCTAATCAGCACTTGTGTGTATGTGCATGTATGTATGTGTATGTATATAAAAATATGTATACACATATGTATTACTTCTTTCCTTGGAATTCCCCAGTGTCATCCTGTTCCTCTCACCTTTAAAAGCAGTCTCTGGTCTGAAAAATACTCAAACCTTAGAGCTGGAAGGGCTTCTGAGGAGGGACTGACTGGTTACTTAGGTCAGTAGAAGTCCTGGGGCTTTGCTGCTCTCTGTGTAGGGCAAAACCAGACCTTGCTCTTGCAGGACTAATGCTTAGCCCTGGGAGAGAGCACAGCCTAGGTTTTTACCTCCCAATAAATTTCCAGTAATTTTACTAAAGTTAATTCAGTTACCTGTGGGAAATTGGTGATGGTCAGACCAGGTTTGTGTTTAGGTTTGAGTGACAGGAGGCCTTAAAGAAGGAGTAACTCAGGGTGGCTGAAACCAGAACTGGTCTGTATGAATAATTTTCTGGGGAATGAGTAAGAATCAGTTCCTTTTAATCTATTTTCCTTTGTTTAAAGAAAAAACAGATCTCTACTCCTTAGCCAACAGTCAAATAAATATACCACCTTTCTCCTTTAGAGCTGAATCAGTTTTGCAAAGTAGCTGCAATAATTAGGCCACATTGTCCTTGTTCATTCCCCAGAGATTTAGTTTGTACTCCACTTTAGGTTAAAAGTTAATTCATTTTGGTGGCAGATTGATTGTCAGGGAAAATAATAGTAGGGCAATTCCCTGAATGATTTATGATGAATTCCTTGTGTAGCTTATTATTCCAGCTAATGCAGGAGGAACAGAATTACTGTGTCGTGGAAGGTTCACAGTTTGTCATGGAGTTTAACAGCCCCAGTCAGTAACTTTATGATGATTAGATTGAATTGACTGTGACTGTGTAGCTTATCTATGGCTCTCAAATTTAATGGAATGTTTTGGCTTATTCTTTCTCCAGTATTATCCTTGTTACCACAGTGAAATCCAAGTATTTTAGTCTTGAATATACCATCATTCTTCTTCTTTAGATAACCCCTAAAACCTTAGGTTTCTGGTATAGGCATAAAATAGAGCTGGCAATAGAAATGGTCACTAGTCTGTTTTCAAACAATACCTGACAGTTTTGTGTAATGTCTGTCTCTTTTTTTGATAGGAACAACCTCAAAAGAGTAAAACATCTGTAATTAACAATAACAATTGTCCAGGTGAGTCCTTCTTTTCTGGAACAGCAGGAAAAATGTTGCACCTTGGGAATCCCTGCACAGTACAGGCTGGTTTCAGACTGTGAACCAGGCCAGAGATCCTCCCACCACCTTCTTTCTTCTTTCTTATGGAAGGGTTTGTTGGGATGTGAAATCCAGCTGTGTTGGCAAATTCTTCCCCCTCATCCCAATATTGGTGGTAGCCATTATGTCATTAATTAAACCAGTATTAATTACATTATCCAAAACACCCATTCCCAGTCATTCCAGCCTTGCTTTGCTTTTTCTTTGATATTTTGTGCTTTTTTTCTTAGCCACAAACACTCTTTACTTGCTTAAAGACCTAAACTCTCTAGTTCTAGCTCTCCAGTACCTTGCTGTCAGCTCACAATGGCTTCGTTTTCCTGCAGTTCTGTCCCTGTAAGGTGAGGGTGACATGAACTGTGGCACAGGGACACACCCTTGTGACTGACTGAAAGACCCTTCTGAGGAGGAGTTCTGTGGCTGTGAAGTGTCTCACACATGGGCCAAACTGAGATAAAAGAGCTCTGAGTAGGTCGTGGAATAGAGCACTGCACACCATTTGACTCGCAGCTTTCTTCCCTTTTCCTTTTTCCCCTCTCAGAGTACAACCAGCTGTTCAAGCTGAACATCAACCGCAACCACCGAGGATTCCGGCGCGCCGTTCGCTCCAAAGGAATCAAGTTTGAAGTGTTTCACAAAGGGTGAGTCCACACTTTGCTGCTCTGCTGACAGGAAGAGAGTTCATGAAACACAATCTCTAAATCAGCACTAAAGAGTTGTCTGGTCTTCACTGGTGAGAGCTTTCAAAATGTGCCTGAGCTCTGTAGCTTCCTGGGGGGGGTAAATGGAGACACAAATTTGGTGAAGTTGATTTGGGTCAGTTGAGGATTGGTGTGTTAAAAGGAGTTGAGAAAGAAGTTATTTACTTCAAATTGTTTGATTCTTTCCTAGTTTGGTTTCAGTCATCAGGACTAGAAAATTTATATATTCTGTGGAATAATTCTACAGAATAATGAAGTAAAGCAGCAACAAAATATGAACAGCAGGAAAGCAGGTGACAGATGGTGGCAGAACTAGAGTTATGTTTTTGTACTTTCATTCATTGGATCTTGCAATACTTCGTGAGCACTGCTGGTAACTCCCTTGAGAAAGACAGACTCCCCTCATCTCAGAGAGCAGCATCACAAGATGAATGTTAACAATGTTCAGGGAGATCATCTTCAGTCCAGGCTCATAACTGAATTATTCAGAATAGAAGTGGCCTGTATTCCCTCATCCCTGGCATGGTTGTGATCCAGGACTGTGATGGGATGCCAGATAACCTGGTTTTTATCTGGTGGCTCTTTGTCCTATTCCTTGTTGCTATTACTGGGCCATGCAGAAATCATCCATAGGTTTTCTGAGATGGTTTTTAAGTTGCAGATGTTTCAGTTTGTGACCTGAAGTCCCACTGTTTTATTCCAGATCATCAATTGGCATCTCTGTTGAAGCAAAAGTTGATTTTCTTGCTCTTTTTCTGTCAGTCCTGACTGCTCCACTACTCTGTGTTCAAGATATCTCCTCTTTTGCAAAGATGTGAAGTGTTTACATTTGTTTAAAATTAGGTTTTTAATCACCTTTTCCCAGCCATCTCCTTGGGAGAAGGGAGAGGATGAAGTGATCCAGGCTGTTTTCTGAAGACTACCCTGTCTTTTCTGAGACTACAGATGAATAATACTTTGAGAAAAGCTTTTGTGGATGTTGTAGCTTTGGGGTCTCTGATTGCTCTTTGACCATCTCCCAAGAATTATGTTTGCTCAGTGAGCAAAGGAGACGTGTTTCAGGTCATATATATTAAACTTCAGTTTAACAACACTTTAAAGTAAAAACCCAGCAATGTATTTTTCCAAAGGAAAAGTCTCTTCTTGAGCCTCTCCTAAAAGCTTCTGAAGATGAAAGGGGATTTCCCCAGAGCTGTTTCTGAAGCCATAGCCTAGAGCAAGTTCTTCACAGCAAGCCCCTGGAACTGAGTAGGAATGAACCAGTCTTTGTTTCTTGAGTTATAAAATGGAAAAATGCTTTTAAAAATTCAGTGAGAATTGCTGATTGTCTGAACTTCATGAGCAAAGTGTCCCACATGCTGCAGTACAATTACATAATCCTTCATTTTAAGGTGCTTGTGAAGTGAAGGAAGTATTCCAACATGTGAGCTAAGGAATTCTGAACTTCCTAAATGATTGTGTGAGTCTGCTGTGGCCTCACTGATGGAGAGTCTCAGTCTCCTGTTGCCACCAATGATGTGATCTTGAGGCTCCATTAACAGTCTTTGAGTTTCCATTGCATATGTCAAGTCTTGCTTGATAATACCTTAGTATCTCTTAATGGTAATAGGGAGAAGGATGGATGTTTTGGGGTTGTGGGGGATGGGTTTTTTATGTTTGTTGGTTTGCTTGCTTGTTTTTTCTGAAATAGAGTGGGTAAAAATGGAAGCTTCTGAAATCTTGGAAAATTTCCAAGAAAACACAGCAGGTGTGGCCAAATTATGTTTTTTAGCTTAACTCTAGAATTTAGTTGTTTATCAAACCTTCTAGAGACTGGTTCAGGGAGGTGCTCGGATGCAGGCAAAGAAATGCTGTGCTTTGAGCTGAACACTTCTGTAGAATTAGGGTGGTTTAATCTGTTGCCTTTTGGAGTTTTTCTGGTTAAGGGTTGTAACACCTGTCTCTGTTCAGGTAAGGATTGACTTTCTGCTGATTAAACTGTTCAACAGAAGTGACTACAGCAAGGAGAAGTTACTTGTTTTCCTCACAGGATAGAAATGCTTCTGTGTTTAACTGCAGCAGACTGGAAATTCTAAAATTGTAGTTTTTGACTGTTAAAACTACCAGAATGTAGGTGAATCAAAACAATAGCTGGAATGTTCTTATTTACTGATATTGTTTTGATTTCTCAAGTTGAAACAGAATGATTCATGTGTTTTTTGGTTTTTTTCCTAAAAAGTAGTTTGCCAAAAGCAGCAGGTGCCTGTGAAATGTTTGTTTTGCTGGCAGATGCAACTTCCTTGGGAATTCCTTCATCCTGTTCTGTTAAACAACCCCAAGTAGAGGACGGCCCTGTCCTGGCTACTGGGACCTCCCTCCCTGTCACCCTGGGCAGGGACAGAAGCTGCTGCCACTCCAAGTGCTGATTTAGTTGATTGTTTTTCTTCGCTGCTGCTCTCATCTTTACCTTGGTTGCAAAAGAAAGAATAATTAACAAATGAGTACTTTCTTATCTTATTCCTTGCAGTTTGGTTTTTAAGGGTTTGCCTCTGGCACTGTGGTGTGCAGGGTTCCAGGATCATGTCCTGACCAGCCCTCTTTGGATGTGGGGATGGAGCAAACAGTGATGACTTCTGGGCTCGTTTTCTCTTTCAGTCAGAACATTGACTATCCTTACCCCTTCACTTCTTTGGCACAGGTCCTTTTTCAGAAGTGACAAACACGTGGGGACAGCACACTTGAAGCTGGAGAAGCTGGAATCAGAATGTGAAGTTAGAGAAATCATCGAGGTACGTTTTTGGGATGAGGTGTGTTCTTGTGCTTAGTATTTAAACCCAAAGGGGAAATGATTACGTGGATCACATGAATGTGTGAGTGCAGTCGAGTTTTGTATTAGGTGAATTTGAAAACCTGTCTGGGCTGGGGGGAACCTGCTCTGCTGAGTTCCAGTCCGAAGAAGTGCTTGGCTGTGACCTTCTCAGCACTGCAGTCACCTGTGGGGATCTCAGTCACAGTTGCCTGAGGCTCTGTAGTTTAACATTACAATCCCTATTTGTCCTAAGTGCTCTTCTTTTTGTGATTATTTCAGATTTTTGATGGCAGGAAGCCCACTGGAGGGAAACTGGAGGTAAAAGTGAGACTCAGGGAGCCCCTCAGTGGTCAAGATCTTCAAACAGTTACAGAAAATTGGCTGGTCCTTGAACGTTAGTTCTGTCTGAGGTATGAATGCTGTGCCCAGAGGGGGTCTGGGCAGGACTTGACAGGGCTACAGATAAATTCTGCTTAAATAATGTCTTTTGTTGGCATTGACCTAATTACACAGCTCTGGTTTCAGTAGCATTCCTCTTTATATTTGTGGTGGGGAATTAACATAATTTCATAAATGAGGTTACAGAATTTCTGATTAGTTTGTATCTCAGAGATGCTGTTTCACAATCACTTGAAATACAGGGGCAGCTCCTGGTGTCACCTTTACTAAGAATACTATTTAGAAAATAAGTGATAAGTAATCCATATTCCTTTGCTTGATCTCCTGAAGCCTCCATGCTCCCTCTTCCTTAGCATATGGTTTCACTTTACATTTCTAAATGGCAGTTAAGCAAATATTTGTCAGCTTCAGAGTGACATCACTTGTTTGGAAGCAAATGGTGGCAAATGGTGTAAGATTGTAGAAACTGAGGTCTCATTTCAGTACAGGAGTCACCATTTGGGCACTAAAAGGCCTGTTTTAGTGGTTTCCTAGCCAAGGAGGTCAGGAGGTCCCATGAGCTCCAGTCAGGCAGAGGGACACATTTGATGGCCATACCTGAAGTAACAACTTGGCCTCATGCCCAAGCAGTTTCCATCACTGGAGCTTAATAATTTTGCTCCATTGATTTTTCTCGTTGACCATCCAGAACCTTGGTGTCAGCATTTTCCATATAATGTCTCCTTGAAGCGTGAACATCTGTTCTGTACTGCAGCAAGGAATACTGATGGATTTGTTTGTGTTGTTTTCCCCAGATCCATGGGAATGTTGGAAGTCGTGGGCTGAGCGAAGGCAGGAAGATGCTGCTAAGCTGCAAGCACCAAAGATGTTAAATGAATGCACTACTGAACCTAATGTCTATTTTGATAACAGCCATAGTGCTTATTAATAACTCCAAGGCAAACAGGAGGCTCTGGGAATGCGCTGCTGCAGGGCTTGGGACCGCTCTACCCAAAATAGACAGAATTGCCTTAATGTGGGACTGCTGATGTAGCACCAGGACGAATGTTACATTAACTATGCAGAGTGCTGTGAGAAGGGTTTAGCCTCTTAAAAATTCCCTGAGGTAGTGCCAGAGCTTTTTGGTTAAGTCACAGGTAAGACCTTTACCAGAATTCCTATTCCCAAGTGTCTGAGCAGCCGGTGTGGTTCAGTGAACAGTCTGCAACTGCTTTTTCTGTCCTCTCCTATCCAGGCCTATTTGGGTTGGAATCTTTTTTTGTTTCCTAAATCAGAGGAGAGCTCTCAGGCAGCAGTTCAGGGGTGCCAGTCCCTCCTCTGTGCATGCCCTTTAGGTTCCAAGGGCTGTCCCTTTCTGAAGGAAAGGCCCTAGGGCTTCTCAGCAGGTTGGTGTTTACAGAGCTTTGGTTTTGTTCTGGCTTCCAGCTGTGTGCCGTGCTTGCTGCACTGCTTCTCCAGTGCAGAAGGGTACTGTGCCTTCATCCTTTATGGTGTTGGGGTTTTAATTTAAGAAAGAAAGACAAAAGTACACTAGACTCTGCTGCTTCCCAAATCTTCCTTGTATTTTTACAAAAATAGGCTTTTTCAGTTCTTCCAGGTGAGGGGGAAAATAGTCTCACTTTGTCCTTTAAGAAAACTGGATCATGACTTATTTTCAGGAATGCTTTTTGATCAGCAGCATACAAGAAAGGGTACTAAATCTGCTTGTGTTTTTAAGTCTCTGTGAGCTAACAGAAACCAGGGATCTCCAAGGGGAGGATGTGCCTGTGCCAGGGATGGGCAGGTTGGGAGACAGAACAGAGTCCAGACAGGTCAGGCAGCTCTGCCTGTCTTCCTGAGCAGATGAAGACAATACAGTGTTTAGTTTTTAATTTCAATAAATTTAATATACAAAACTACATGTTGAAAATAAAAATATAATATGCAGTTTTTTGCAGTGTTAACTAACTGAATTTTAAAAGTACATTTTTTTTTTTCTAAACAAGTACTCATTTCTTAACAACATGGTAATTAAGGTCATTTCAAAGGCTATGGTTGAAGCAGACATGTCAGTCACCAGTTGATAGTGTTTTGCACAAACAGAATCCAAACCTAAAAGACTTCTGGGGCAAAGGAAGAGAAGATAAACAGTTTTCACCTCTTTTACTGCATTATTAAGCATAACAATGCAACTAAAGTAACTGGAAAGCTGCTGCTGTGGCAAAGCTGGAGTGCAGGCTCGAGGAGGAAGATTATTACCAAGTTTCTGGAATGCTCTTCCAGCTGTGGAACCATGCCTACAGCATGTCAGGCTGAGCTGAGTCCCAGAGTGTGCAGAACCAGGGTGCAGAGGGAGATCAAATGGCCTCAGTCCAGCTGGGCTGCACAGGCACCTCGGCAGGAGCAGGGGCTGGGTCCCAGCTCCTGCTTTGGCCAGCAGGAACCACTGAATGAGCTGCTCTAATCACCCACCCTCTCCCAAATGCCAGAGGTAAGGCTTCATTTGGATGTGACACCCTTTAAAGCGTGCTAGTGTGCTCCCTCTTGCTGGCCAGCTTTTGTTTGTGGAGTTGGCCCCAGTTCTCTGGCCTGTCTTCTCCAAGGGCTGGGTGGTGCCAGCTGTAATTTGGAACATTGGATTTGTCATACTTTGTTTTTTGAAAAGCAGCAGCCATTTATTCCCGAGTGCACTCCGTGCAGACACTGGGCTGCCTTTCTATAAAATGTATCACTCTGTGCAATTACCTTTCCCCTGCCCAGCCAGTGGTGTTGATTTGTTTAAAAACCAGAGCCTCAGTCTCACAGTGGCCTGGCATTTCCCTTTTCAAGGCCACTGGTGTTACTCTGTCACAGCACAGGCCCTGCTCCTTCCTCCAGACTGGAGGGCAGTAGAGAATGTCTGACACCACAAATGTTCACCATAAATTAGCACCTCTCTTCCCAAATTAATTAGCTCTAGACAGGAGGCGAAACCTTCACCTCTCTTCCTGGGAGGAACTCAAAAGAGCTGCTTTGCATGACTAGCTAAACAAATCAAACCCCTTCTCCTGCTTACAGCTCTTGCCACTGGTTAGCAGCTTTCCATGGAGACAGTAAGAACATGGAACCACATTTCCTCTGGCTGATGCTCAATTCCAGCTTCTTAATGCCCTGGCAGACACAAGCAGCTGCTTTCCTTACCAAAGCCCTCTCAGGTGAGACCAAGAGCACTGGGCCAAGTGCACGTGTTCAGAACTGACCACAAAGCCTTTTTCAGCAGAACATGCAGGAACAGCCACTCTACACTGGTATCACAGGTAAGCTTGGACATGGGGCTGCAATGTGAAGTGCAAGCTGGCTTGGGTTACATGACACTGGCGTTACACTACAGCGAACAGCAGGGAGGGGACAGAGCTGCCCTGGGGGGACTTGCCTCTAAAAAGCAGGACCTACTGGGGACAAGGAACAAGATGGAACTGCACTTTAGGGCTGATCTTTCCTCTGCTTCAGACAGATTTGTAAACAAAGTACAGAATAGCAGAATAGATGGAGGAGATCACAGAAACCTGCCCAAGTGATGGACTTCTGTGGTAAATAGAGGAGAAAAGGAAACTAGCCTATTCCACACACACAACTGCAGTTCAGTAACTTTCAGAGAGATGCCTGTCCTGCTCTTCTGGATGCACAGACAAACAGAGTTATGGCTAGGGAATCTTTCCCTATCTCTCAAGGGCTTCTCCAAACGTATTTAACCAATAATCTGGTCAAAATAATGTAAACGTTACTTTTTAATGTCTACAGAATAACCACAAATGGCATTAGGATGAGGTCAGAATGGAGGTCTTGATTGTTGTTTCTTACATGTCCATCTACAGACAGTACAAGGTTGGAATTTCACTTTTTATTTGTGCCCCAGTGATCTCTGCACCCTTTGAGCATTGAGAGTACATGACTGTAAGTCTTTAAACATGAGCATTTTCCTAAACAGTAACAGAAGTGGATTTAGCTGCAAGGATAGCATAGCCATGTTGTAGTATAGAAGCTGCCCTGATCCTCTGGTTGTTGACAATGCATAGAAGATTTAGAATTATGGAACAACTGTCCCACCCCCCTCCCCCCCTTCCCCAATAGTGTTAACAAAAGCTTAATTTTCCAGTTTTAAAGTGCAAATGATTCAGATACAACTGCTGCTGGAACAGGTCTGAACAGAAAATGAAGTCCTCTTATGAGATGTTTTCCAGAATATAAAAGATGAGCTCCATTATGACTGGCCCCTCACTCAACTGACAGGCCCCTCCATGAATCACTGGCACTAAGGCACTGTCCAGGTCATTCATGTATTGAGAGGGCAGTGGCTGTCCATTGCTCCCAGCTTGATAACCAACCTAAAAAATACAAAGAGTGTTTTAAGAACAGGACACGAGGCTGTGAGTCAGGGGGCAGAAAGGGAGGAGGAGCTGTGGCATCTCCCAGGGAAGTCAGGAACTAGAACTGGATCAAGCAGGTACTAAAGCACCTATTCCATTTGTCTTTGTGCTTCTTTGTGTTCCCAGTGGCTGCCTGAGCAAAAGGACCCTCTCTTTTCTCCTGTTTTCTCAAAGTAACTCCTGGGGATGAGCAGGACCCTCACACACCATTAATTGCTGGCAAGTAGGCCAGCTAGAGTCTTTGAGCACAGAGCAGGTGCTGCTCATGCCATATAGGGGTCAAGCCTATGTTAACTGAGGCTGGGCGTTGGCTCTAACAGATGTCTCAAAACATGGAACAACAGCCAGCAGCACCTGATTAGCATCTGATACAATACTTCAACATTCTCCTGGTTAGAGTGGTGTATTCTGTTGTGGGGAATGAGCAAGAGAACAACCTCCCAGTTAAACCCAAACTACTGAAGACTTACTTGATCTGAGTCCAGTGTAACACGCAGACCCAGCTTAGTCATCCCATCTTCTTTCAGCAGTTTCAGATGAGGACACAGAGCCAGACAGAAAGCTTTTGCCACATTTTCAGTCAGTCTGCTGTGATCAGCTGGGTCACTCAGACCATTGTGTTGCTCATCATTTTCCAGAAAAAACACCTGAAGGGAACAGTCGGCACAAGACATAAACACTTGGCTTTTCTAGAAAATTTGGGTTGGATGTCAATGAAGACTTAAGAAGTAACTGAAGGCAAGTCACCTTAGAGAGGAAAAAATTTTTAAGAACTTCAAAAGAAAGATTTAAATTTAAATAGTCCTCTGAAACCTCTTAGGTCTGGCCAAAAGCCTTGCTATGGAAATTCACTATGTATTGCACATGGTTTTAATAAAAACCTACTTTTAGGCAGATGTTCAGAAAAATTACACAATACAAGCTCAAAGATCTGCTATTTTTGTCACTGAACTTGTTTCTGCTGAGCCCAAGTGACCTAGGAAAAAAAGGGCACACGAGGGCCAAGCTGCAGAGTAAGAACTTGGCTCCTCCTCAGCAGGCAAAGTGAAACACTTATAGAAATATTTTGACATCAGTATTTGTGTGCTGGCAGAGTCACAGGCAACATCAGCCATGCAAGCAGTTTCTGAGTGATTTATGCCACACCACTTTAACATGCAACATTTTATAGACAGTGGCTCGAAATAACATTTCTAAAAAACAATTTATATTAAGATTTGTCTCCATGTAGAAAGGCAGCTTTTAACACAAAGGCAAATGAAACCAACTGCTCCTGTGTGTAACACAGCAAGTGGTGTTGTGGACCCCCATGCTGAAGTCCCCATGTGAGCAGCAGTGGCTGGTGCAGCACAGGCTGTGGCTGCAGCAGTGGGAGGATGTTTTATCCCTCAGGATGCCAGCCTGCAGCCTCCTGTGCAGGCAGGAGAGGCACTGCAGGCTCCAGGGGAAGCATGTGCTGCTTTCCTGTGGTGACTGAGGGAGCAGCTGGGCACAGTCCTGGCCCCAGTGCCGGGCTGACACACCCACCTCTGTCCACCGGATGACCTTCCCGTTGGCCTTGTACTCGGAGCCGTGGAATATCTTCACGCTGGTTATAGATTCCATGGATTTGCCATCAATAGGGCTCACAACGCTGCAAAAGGGAGGGAGGAGGGTGAGCTCTGACTCAGCCCAAGACCTGAGCTGGACAGAGCCCTCTGCAGAAGAGAATGACCTTGGAAGCAGAGGGCAGTTCCTGAAAGGGGTCACATGCACAACGCAGGTGCAGGAAGGACCTTCCTGAAGGTTTCATACAGGTTGGATTTTTGCTCATTTGTAAACTCAGTGTAGGTCATCAGTACCTGAAACACAACTTACACAGCCCAGGACTTGATTGCAGAACCTAAGATTGATCTGGAGAGCCTGAAGCTACAGAAATATCCTCCTTTCTAGGTGCTGAGTCCTGAAATATGGAATCCATCACAACAGCACTTTACCTCCATAATACTTCAGCTGCCAAATCCGCCTTCCTTTTGGCTTAACTATCAAATGTCCAAGGATACTGTTGATGTTCAGCAGTTTTGTTTCCAGCCCTACTTAATGCAAACTAAGCACCAACAGAGCGAAGTGACCACAGTGTGCAGGGTTCAGCACTGAGAGTTGGAGATTAGTGGTTTCCAATAACTGGATACTGGCAATGCAAAAAAAATCCATAGCACTGCCTATTTTCTAAATTGATGCCCCAAAGCTCTGGTATCTCAATTCTATTTTCATTACAATTAATTGCATCTTATCAGCCAAAAGAGAGGTGCAGACTTTTAATTCCTATCGATTTGAAGACTCACATGCCTTACAAGATCAATTAAAAAATTTAACAGGCACCAATGTCAAGTGACTGCTCCTCTACTTACCCCTTATTAAAGTTTTTATCATCTTCTACCCACTGAATGTGAACATGTTCCTGAGGGTCTTCAGCATCTACTTTGCCACAGGTGATGGTGAAGTCTTTCATTTCTCTCAAGGCCTGTCTCAAAGAGTCCATGTTCTCAGCAGTTATCTGGACCATTACTCCATCTAGGGAACCAAGAAATCCTCGTAAACCAAGATAAGTCATGCCAGACAGAGCCTATATAGAAAAAAAATAAACATCCTTCCTCTGTTTGAAGAGAGATTAAATGTTCATTTTAAGCATCATGGGCAGCAGTGCTCCATAAACCCATTTCTGAACACTCACATTCCTGCAATGCTGAGTGCTGATGAGGGAAAACACAACAGTAGGAGAAGGGCAGCTCCCAGGTGGAGTCAGCTGTAGCAAAGACCCTGTGAGTTTGCCTAAAAGTCTGACACCTGCCCTAGGCCACCCTCAGAAACCCCACATGATACTGCTCCATTCAGCCATCTCCTCCTGGGTCTGCAAGCAGCACTCCAGCAGTGACAGTGGTTGAGAAGTCAGTGCTTGACTGACAGTGGCAAAAGATAGAGAATCTGGATTCACAGAATTAAAGTTGAAAAGACCTCCAAGATCATCCAGTCCAGCCGTTAACCCAGCACCACTTTGGGTCAATCTCAGTTAAGGCAAAAACTAACAGGAGTGAAACACTTTCCCATGTAGAGACAGAGTGCTCCCGTGCCTCTGTCTTACCCTAATCACCAGTCAGACACAGGCAATGGCACAATGAGCTGCATGCTCTGGTGGCAGTGGGCTGCCTGTCAGCCCAGGGACCTCACCCATGGCCACACACTCAGAGCTGTGAGCCTGGGGCTGGTGCAGCACGAGGAGCTCCTGCTCTGCCAAATGACTGCCCATGTAGGCCCTCACCACCGAGGGCAGGAGCACTGTTACACCACTCCTGCACTGTCACAGCTGCAGGGACCTGACTGCACAGTTGTGCAGCTCAGCACTAACAGCTTCCAGCCAGAGCAGCACACTGGCAGCTCTTTCTGTGATACAACAAACCAAATCTGAGAGGGACCAGCTCAGGGCTCTCAACCTGCCATGTTCTCATCTGCCCACATACAAGCACATAAACAATGCACATTCATACCTTTGCACACTGCAGTTATTTGGTAGCAGAGGAAGTTTAGGAGGTTTCCTCTGCTGGTTGGTGGATTACACATAATGTATTTCTTAGGCTCACAGTTTCCTCATTCAATCCAAATCAGTGAATCGATCACAGGCTCCCAAGCCAACTATTTTGTATCTTACCCTCATTTTCTTGTGACCCTGTTTTGCAGCATCTGCACAAATTCCTCCTTGTTAAAGGGAACAGGGTGTTTTTTGCTAAGAAGTAGGATAAAGCTGAAGCAGCAGCAAGACTCTAATGCCCAAGGCATAAGAGCAGAGTGAGAGCCCTGCTAGCTGCAGAGCTGAGCTGGGCAAAGAGAGAAGTGTGTTTTAAGCAAACAGTTCAGTTCTTACCTTCCACTATACTGGATTTGGCAAGGTAGCCTGAAGAGGATTTTAAAGCTCCACTGAACACAAAGAAGCTGGCACCAGTGACTGTAACAACAACAACAGGAGAGATTTAGTGAGGCTTTTGTCAAAGCAATGCCTTACCCAAGAATCAGGTATCAGCTTTATCAGCCAGAGGTGATTACCCTGAATCAGGACAAATGCTGCTTCAAATTATGGTGCCTGTATTGCACATCATAAGCTTGGATATGCAAAGGCAAATCACGCAGTTATTTTCTAAACTGGACAACAGTTTTTGTCTAAGTTAATGAATGCTTGTACTTTATCACTCTCCCTCTCCATGCCCTATACATCTGACTTTCACAATTACTAATTTTAGGTAACCAAGTACACAGCTGGCAGATTGTGAGCGAGCTGTTTATGGATCATGCTGTAACACCAACCCACCAGCAAGGCCACAGCTCAAAGCCACTAATGACTTAATGGAAAATTATCTTCAGTGACTACTGAGCATCATGAAATTCCTGCTGGAAATCCCTCTTCTTGTCCTCTAGGTGAAGTTAACAGAAGTCAGACAAGACCATCAGTCCTGAGTGACATTCCATGCCAGTACACTTGCTGGAGTCACCAGTGATACTTGCAAAACATCCAACTCAGCCTCTGTCTTGTTCTCATTTGGAGATTGTATAAATG
Source organism: Acridotheres tristis (assembly GCA_037013685.1). NCBI lineage: Eukaryota > Metazoa > Chordata > Aves > Passeriformes > Sturnidae > Acridotheres > Acridotheres tristis. The sequence goes on from CM072895.1 coordinate 6,710,755, forward strand.
TCTTTGCCAGAAATGTCCCCAAACCCACAACATTTAAATTCTCAGCACACAGCTGCTGCAGCCTTTCAGCTTCCTGTAACAAAAATATACCCTGGAAATTAGATGGTCTAATTAAGGTGAAAATGAGAAGCTTCTTGACGATGCATTATTAAAATGCTGCTGTGGTTGGTTATTCCTATTTAACTTTCTCTCCCACTGAATCTAGTTTTTCTTTCACATAGTGTAGGTCAAGCACAGGCAACCACAACCTCACTGCACATCCAATAATGCCAAAGTCAGCTCCCATTACTAATGGGGAGGTGTTGCCTAAGCCAGTTCCAGCACAAAGCTGCCCAGTCAGGGACACCAGCGGTCAGACTGATTTTCTCCAACAAAAACTGGGTGAAACCCAGCCAAATCCATCTGTAGCCAATTCACAAAGCTACCCAAGGCTGGGGCAGCAACACAGGGGCCAAGGAGCCATGCAGAGCAGCAGAGCCAGGGCTCCCTCACCTTTCCTGGGCTGGTTGTGGATGCTGATGGCCTGTGTCTGGTAGTTGCCGTCATCGTTCTGCACACACACCAGATGCGAGTCTGCTTTCTCATTGAAACACGCTCCCCCTGCCAGCACGTGCTCGTTGGATTTGTTCATGGCTTTCATCATCTGCAAACACAAAGCTTCAGCATTTCCACCCAGCTCATCAAGCACTTCCATAAATAGGTAGTTCTTGGAGCAGTTTAATCAGGAGCTTCTCAAGTTCTCATATTCCATGTCAGGTTTTAGCACTCAGAACTATAATCTACTTTTGAGAAGAGGGTTCAAGTCTTTTACTGCCTGGATGCTTTAAAGTGCCATATTTTGTGCAATTAAGATAAGTGGTGTAAGGGATAGCTGAGCTACAGAAGTTGCAAAAGCTGTTATCTCTACCTGGTTTTAAAAATACACGGGAAAAAAAAAAACATGAGAAAAACCCTGGGAGGAAATACTTGGCTTCTTCACACAACTACACTTGTTAATGACATAAATCATAAATGCCCCTCCACAGTTCAGTGCCACATGGGCTCTCAGACTGGGGACATTTCAGCTTGTTCTGCCATAACCAGACACCAAAGCTTCAGTGTCTCTGCTTTACCTGCATGAACTGGTGAAACTGGGATCAATGTTCCCAATTTAAGACTTTTTAAAACATCCAAATTTTCTTTCTCTGCAAAGGAGGCCTCCAGAAAGCATCCAAAAAAGTTTGTGACACATTTGCCCTTCAGTTCTGCTGACTATCATCTAACATACACCGTGTTACATGCCTTGACAAAATACCCTTGTAGATTATATAGCTTATTTTCTTTTTTCCACTATTCCTCTCCATGGAGGTTCAAACTTGGTGATTTTTGATACAAAAGAAAACTGAGGGAGTCACCCAACTCTGGAATTTGTTTCAAACACGAAAATGACATGTTTGCTTAAAATAAAAAAAGTCAAATTACATGACACAAATCCCCCCCGCAGTGAAAACCCACAAAAAATGTGGAATTATTTTACATCTCCTAACAGCACTCACACTCCCACCTCTGCTTCCTGGAGCTGATAAGCATGCAGGCTACACACAACACATTTGTATCTCTCAGTCCAATGCAAAACCTTAATTACAGTGTCAGGAACATTAACTGATGCTCGCTATTGATAAATGTGCACAGGTGTAATGTTTGGGGAGGAAACTTAATTAAGATTTTATATCAGACAACAGTGTCTTTCATTACCCAGTTGATCATGGCATGCTCCAGAAACTGGATTTTAGCTCCAGAACAGCCAGGTTTGTGGAGCTCATCAGTTGCCTTCAGCACAACAAGAACGAACTGGATGTGGCAACTGTGCTTCCTTAGCAGGCAACTGATAAGAAATTACAGTCACCTTTGCTGAAGGACTAAACAGGCAACTAGAGACCTCTAAGCTTTGAAAAATAGAAATAATTTTGAAGACAAAAAGATGTATTTAATAGAAAAACTATATATTAATGTATAATTTGTTAATCACAGGCTGAATTCTCCCCATTTAATACACACATGAGATTTCAAATTAGTTTTTCACCTTTTAGATAGTGAAAACATCTAAGTAACAGTCCTTTCTAATAAAAGAAAAGGTCTTATTATTTAATTCATCTTGAGACTGGCTCAGTTGTTAGAGGAGGGTGATGGTAACACCAAGGTCACGGGTTTGACCCCTGTATGGGCCATTAAGAGTTGAACTCTATGATCCTTGTGGGTCCCTTCCAACTCAGAATATTCTGTGAATCTGTGACTCTTAATTCAGAGTAAACTCATAAAAAATTCTTATTAATGCAACTTTTCAAATGAATCATAAGCTATGAACAATGTTAAATAAGTAACAATTTCTCCATTTAGAAAGTTGAATCCTTCCATCACACCAGGAAGAGAACCCAAGCACAGTGCACAGGTTTTGCTACATCCCTGACTCAGGAATTCCCTCTCAGTCCATGTCTGGCACAAGTGGAGCTGACACCTTGCAAACACCAGGCACAGCTGACACTGAACTGCATTGTCTGTGCCATCCCAGACTGAATTCATTCAAACCTCACTGACCTCTTCCATTCTGGCACAACTGCATCAAAAATTAAAACACCTTTTAACAGACTCTTTATCTTCATCAATTTCATCTTTTTCAAACTTCATAAAAGAACACTCTTTTTTCAATGATTTTTTTTTTCTCACTTATTTTACTCAAATGCTTCTTGCAGGGGAATTCCCTCTTGAGATAAAGCTGCATTCTGCTCTGATCTTAAAAGAACTTTTACAAATAACCTCCTGAGCAGAATGGTTTCTCTCACCCCAACTCTGACAGGTCTCAAACTACCAAGTTACCCCCACCTCTCTTCAGACAGAACACAAAATCAATGCCCTTCTCCACTGTTCCCTTTCTTTACTGTTCAAATATCTCCTCCTCCAGCTTTCTCTAGTTAGCAGCACTAACTCCTACAGATGCTGACTGATTTTCTCACACCACAAATCAAGTATAAAATTTCGATGTTGAGGGAACTTTTACATAAAATAATCAGCAATCCAACAAATACTATGAAACGCTTTGAGTGGGAACACACAACACAAATGAGACAAGCTAATGCATGTTTTCTTCCTAGTTTACCTCGAGTGTAAAGTTTGTCAACTTACTTGCTAAAATCAAACATATGACCTTTTATGTAACAGTTCAAAAACCTGAAGAAAAAGAGTTTAATTAATACTAAATGGAACTGCATTCTTCCTGTGAAGCTGTGTGTATCACACAGTTACTACTATTTGCTTTTGAGGCATTTTTCCTTAGTGGTAGTAAATAAAATACAAATTCCTCTAGGTACTCCAATCACAAAGAAACCGTACATAAATGTATGTACTGTAAGCATTACCTCATTATATCTGTTGCTAGGTATTTTGATGCTGGTTTTTCTGACTTCCATATCAACCACTAAACCTTGGACCACAGGCAGTGTGTACTGGTAGTTTCTGAAGTCCTGATAATTAAAACAAGATTTCAAGTTAGCCATGATGATCATCACTAACACTGTAGGTTTCATAACTACCCTGGTGACTACTACTTAGCCCATTCAAATAACTGTAATCAGCGACTGGAAGGCAGGGAGGGACAGAGACACCACAGCATGTAACCCATGTAATTGCAGTACACAAATGAAAAAGTATCATTGTGACTCTTAGTCATTTCACACATTTTCTTACATCAAAATTAATGTTCTCCAACCTTGAATATCATCACTGTACGTAAGAAAATTTGCTCTCCGTGTTCTGTTACATTACTAGATAGAGTTATTAGTTTTTCTAGCAGTGAGATTAAGTCATGCATCAAAGAGAATTTCCTATATTTAAAATATTTGCAAAGTAGGAAGAGATAATAACGTCCCTTCAGTTGAAGCAGTATGTAATCAGAGAGCTGTGACTGCACACTGTGATGACCCAGCACTTCTGAGGAAGCAATCTGAGCAAACAATGCACTTATTTCAAGATCCAAACATCCTCCAGCAGCCAGGTTTGGGATCTTGATTTGGGTACCTGGTTGCAATTCACTGTGTTGTTGAAAGCTAACACCCACTCTCAGTAACAGCAGGGAAAATTCACCCAAATCCCCACTAACTCCTCTTGCATCTCCTGGACCTTCCAGCTACTACTGAACCTGGAGCCCCCATCTGCTCACACAGATCCACTCCCAAATTCCATCACAGACTTACTGCAAGGAGGTTCATGATTGTGTGTCCAGTCTCTCCAAACAAAGGCTTACGGAATCTGACACTAAAAAGTGGGCATGGATAAACTGGAATAAAACAGAAAAGAACAGGTCAGATGGAAATTTACATACTCAGATTCTGCAAAACCAGACCTAAATATCATCTCCTCGGTTGCACGTGGTAAGCAGCAGCTAAAGAAGAGACTGAGAAGACTGGAATTTAAAAAGCAAAAGGGCAGAAGGGTTCAACATTATAATGACCTTACATGTTCACGGCAGCTTGCCCACAATGCCAGAAACAAGAATAATTATGTGGAAAGCTTCTAAGTGCCACACTGCAGGATTGAACTGAATGACCTGGGCCTTGATGGCAAAGATGACCTTTCTAAGTGCTTTTTTCAGGCTTCTTGGAAATGGCTTCTATTTTTGTACAACCATCCTGCTGCTCTCCACTACAGCATCATCAGTCTTTCAGTTCTGTGGCTGACACGTGACATTCAACTGATAACCCAGATTATTTTATTTCCTGTTTTCATTATTTCATCAGAGTGTGGCAAACTCCACAAGGGTACGTCAAAAACAATTTAAAGGACATTTATGGTATGTCAGTGATGTAAAATATCTGCATTCCTTGGCTGACATCCATACCTGTAAAACATCTGTGATGCAATTCTGAGTGCAGGGCAGGATCTGCCTGCATTACGTTATGTTGCAGCAGAAGCCATCACAATGTTTGGAACATGAGTCATGCACTGGTACATAATGCCAAGGTTTCCTAAACACATGTTTGAAGGAGGATTCCTAAACTATCCTCAGGCAAACATTCAGCCTGATTTCCCCAAATGCCACACTCCAGTTCCCAGTGTGTTCAGAAGGGATTGCAGAGTGCTCAGAATCATGTGAATAACATGAGGATTTCCTGATGGAAATCAGCTCCAGCCTCTGCACACTGATTTGATTCCTAAAAGCACCACACACCACAAGGCAACCAACCCGTGCACAGTGCCCTGAGGCACCAGCAAGGGCTGAATTTCCTGTGTCTGCCACCCTGGTTTCAAGCAGCAGCTCAGCTCCATCCCAGCTGCACCGAATTCCCTGAGCCTGAGCTGTTGGGCTGATCTGTGGATGCTCAGCAGATGTTTTCTGCACACCCAGCAACCCGAGGGCCTCCTGCATCTGATCTGCACATCCAGCAGCACTGCACAAATGGCTGCATCCTGGCAGCTCCACCAGCAAGGAGCGTAGAAGGAAACCCAGGAAACCTTGGACACAAAAGCAGCACCTTCCAGGGAGAAACTGAGGCAGTGCCCTGCAGTCACAGCTGGCACAGCTCAAGGGAATATTCCTAAATCCAAACCACAGCTGTAGGAATGATGCAAAGCCTGGCTTCCCAATGTATCAGAACAGGTACTTCTGCTTGTCACTATCACTTATTTTGTTTCTGTGCTCAGAAACAGATGTCACATTCAAAATATGAGCACTTTTGGTTTTTTTTCTAAATACTGATGAGAATAAATGCACTACTTAAAGAATGCCTGTGGATACACACAAAGACGTGCACACCTTTAACATGAATGTTTCTTTAGACAAGTTTAACCTTCAGTCCTCATCCTCAGAAGGCAAATTTTGAGGATTTCATTTTTCTCCTTCAGCAACACACACATTTTGTGGAAAATTCCCAATGTTCTCAAAATTTTAAAGGGACGAATCTCTATACAGCATATTATAAAACTTATTTTGTTAAAATGTTCTGAAAAAGTTCTGGGAAAAATTAACAACAGACCACTTTCATAGTAATTTAGACATACCAACTGAAACTGCAGATTAATAAGACATACAATTTTTGGCTCGTCATGGTGGACAAAGTGCCAGTAATGTCTTTGCTCCAGCAACGGTAAATGTCTTTTGAAAATTATTTTACCTTAACTTTATGCTAATTTCATGCTAACTGCTAAGGTTTTGTTCATATGAAACATTCTCTCCAGCCTACTTATTATTCGTTCCAACAGAATTTTTGCAACAAACTGCCAAGTTTGTTGCCCTTGCACACATATTGTTACTTTTTAAAATCTAAAAGCAAATGGTCTTTCATTTCAGCATGGAAAGAGCTCAACATCTCAAAGGCTCTCCTTTGAGCTAACTACACTAGCTAATCAGGCTTGTTCTGCAGGTAACTCTCAGGTCACTAAATGGATACAAACATGCTCAGAACGAGATTTGTCTCCACTAAAACCTCCCTGATGACCCAGCAGAGTTGTAAACAGGCTGTAGGTCCCATCACTACCTCAGTGGTGCACTGTGGGTCTGACACACAGCTCTTCCTTGCCTGTTTGAGCCTGGGTGGCTCTGACAGGTAACACTCCATGGCTGGGGGTGTGCTCTGAAGCAGAATTCATCCATTCCCCTGCAGAAGTTACTCCAGCAGTGCCTGCTACTCACGCCTGTATTCAGCTCCGAGTCTCAGCATCAGCCTGATGGGGAACACCTTGGCCCAGGGAGTCTCCCACTTCTGGATGAGGATGCCAAACAAGTATGGTGGGGTTGGGAGCACCAGGTCCTGCAGGGACTGATAGGTCGCTGCAACGTACAAGAACCCTCCGTGTTCTTTGCTTCCAAGGAAGCTCTGGCTGAAAAAGGAGTGTCCCAGGTTGCCAACAATGTTGCCTATGGGAAAAAAAAAAAAAAAGAGTTCATTACTTCACTGGATTGAGAGCTGTATCAAGAATGTCAGGAATTTTTCAGAAGGGGAAAAAAATCCATGTTAAGTTCACTTTGCTTCCTGGAGCGTTAATGTGTATTAACCACACCTGAAACAATGATTTGCTGCACTTGGGTGCTCAGGTTACCTCCTGTGCAAAAGTTCTCCCTGGCCTTGGACACTTCGAGGGATGGGGCAGCCACAGCTGCTCTGGGCAACCTGTGCCAGGCCCTCGCTGCCCTCTCAGGATTTCACAGGAGAGTTCAGGCCAGTATTGCTGCTGAGGTGGTACCTGAAACCTCCCCTGGCACTACACACACACCCACACAAAGGCCATTTTCAGGGCCTTACAGATATTCAAGGGACTTCCACTGCAGAAGCTGCTGTTGCTTGAACTAAACTTTTGGATTCAGCTGCAATTTAAGGAGGTATGTGCACCTGGTCAACAATTACCATCCCCTGGTTGTCCTTCCATTTAGGCAAACCACTGGGGTGCCCGCTCAGATATATACTGAAGATCTGGGCCATTTCAAGAATTACACAAAAGACTGTTTATTTCATTAGTACACTTAATGTAAAAAGCAACAGAGAGACACAGGGGAGAAACATCACTAATTTTTATTCACATTTTTACTCTTTGATGCTTCTCATTTCCAAAACTGTTTACACTCAAATGGCTGAATGAATCTGAATGTTGATTAGGTTATCATAGCATCCAACACAGCATTTAACATCGAAGCAAAGAACCATGGTGTGATTCCTTTTATCAAATGACAACAACAGCATGCAAATAATGTACAGAACAGCTGATCACAATTCTCCATAGGAAGATGTGAATATTAATAGTGCTGATTTGCTCTCAAAGAAAAAGGCAATTTCAGAGAGCATGGTGTGCTTGATCACAGCACTCATGAGGAATTGCATGGATTGAGGTACTCAGGCAGACCTCCTGGGCTTCTGGAGCAATCCCAGGCCTTCCCACCTGCAGACAGAGACTGCTGAGTAGGAGTTTCTGCTCTTTCACCTCCTAACAGAATGTTTGTATCTGAACTCAAGGTGGTGATGTGCGTGTCTCCATCTGCACATCACTGGACACTACCTGGAGAGTTTCTTCCTTTTACACACATGATATACACACAGACAAATGCTAGGTTTTAAGTAAGTAAAAATATGAGTCACAGAAGTAATACTCTGACATCTTCAGTAATACAAGTTATAATAGAGCTACTCCAGCCCTCCCTCTGGAGATGTGGCCATGCTGCTTTGCACCCCTCCAGACCACCCTGGCACAACCATCACTCAATATTGTCCTGCATATGACCTTGGGTCCTCCAGCTTTACATATAGTGACTGGTAGGTCTGTAAGCAAAAGGTTCCTTTTATACTCCAACTAACAAGCTCAGGGATTTCTTTATTTTTCAAATTTCAGGGCCCCTTTGTGGATTTTTTTTCCTGTATTCACAAATGCTGCATAAAGTAAATTATTAGGTTGCCTGTTAGAAGGTGATAGCTTTGGCAGCCCAGCATCCCATAGCAGGGTGAGCTTGCCACTGTCCTACAAAGCCAACCTGTAATTTTACACATGAACACAGGCCAAAGCTGACATGATCACCCAGATCATACTCCAGAACTCTCAGAGTGGCTACAACTTCTCAGCTGAGCACACTTGATGAAAAGTAGCTACTGGTCAAACTACCATGAAGAACAGAGCCCCATCAAATGTCAGCTGCCAAGAATCCCTGCTCCTGCCCATGTGCAAATGCAGCTCAGTAAATGCCTGCTCATTGAAACACCAATGCACCAATGTGAGCATCCTGCCAGTGAGTGCAAACCAGTGTATCCACTGGTGTTCATGAGAATGATTTTCACTTATCTAAAATAGCTGCTGGCATTCGTTTGCTTTTGCAGTTCCCACCTACCCTCACTAATCGCCTCTTCTTCATTTATACTTCCTTTTCCCCTTCCCATCTGTTCCTACCCAAATAGAGCTACAGCCCTGATAATAAAGTTACTTGGTGAGGTTCTCAGTTCCAACAACATGACCACAATAATCCTTTTTACCTTTCAAGTGTATGACGTGTATGAACTGCCAAACTGCACTGAATTCTGCCCCCTTTTCTGTGTATTTTCTGAGTGCAAGAGGCCAGGCAAAGTGCAGCTGTACAATCCTGTATGGATCTGAGACGTGTGGCACTGCCCACTGGAATGATAAAGCAACCAGACATTTCCACTTGAGATTGGTGCCAAGTGCTGCAGCAGAAGGGGATGACTACTTATTTTTTCCGTTTCAGGAGATGGAGCTTCAAGGCTCACACGCCTGGGATGCCTTAATAAGAATTTTTCAGCCAACGGAAACGTGGAAAAAACCCTTAGAGTGGAATCTGCAACTCAGCTGTTCAGCCTTTTCCTTCCACATAAGCCACAGCATCATAAATTACTCCTTCTGACACAAGCAGCTTGCACAGTGCAAGCTCCAAGAGGCTGCCACCACTTTAAGAGGACAAATTACTGGGATTAGGTAGCTGTGCTGCAATTCATTATTTATAACAGCTTAAGAGCCTGGATGTGGACAGCATGGAAAGAAGCAAGTGTTTTCCTACACACTTCTTTAGTGCCCTTTCCAGTCAGCACAACCAAGTCAAAAAGCCTCTTTGGGCTTGTCCCTCAGACATTTCTACCCTGACCAGGGGTTGTCCTGCCCTGTCTCTGAAGGTGATTCCAAGCCAAGGCCCCACAGAGAAGTTGCTATTCCCAGCCTGACATTGTCAAACCCAACCCACTGCACCATTACACATTTTAAGTACAGAACTGTTTCAGAGGCTTGTAGAGAAAGTGTAGGCGTCAGAAAAACCTTCAAAAATAACTATCCTTTGCAAAAGCATGTAATTTAATTTAAAACATATCACAACTTCCTTTCTAATGAGGCAATCTCAGAGTGAGCAGAAAGGTGCCTTTCCATATATTAAGTTCCAGCACCTGACATCAGACAACTGACATTATTTAGGAAGTGCTTTAAGTGTGCATGATGCATCTAAAGCAGTTCTGCAGGAGGTCAGTACTTATTCTCTTCTCAATTATACTGGGTTATCCTTGACTTTAAATCTTAAGCACCTCTACAAAGCTCTCCCGAAAAAAAAAGATGCTTTTATCCATGGTGTTTTGAATTCTTCACTTAGATATTTTTCTGTGATGAATAACGTGCTTTGTATAGCAGTTTGGCAACCCCTTATGGCCTCAAAAAAGAGATTCCTGCATTTGCTTATTGCCCTCAATGTGTGGTGAAGCCAGCTGGGTACTTTTACCAAAAAATTATGAGGTTAAATTCTTAATGTATGCTTCCTATCTTTTGGTTAATAGCAGGTCAAAAAAAGGTAATGGCATCCAGACTCAGGCAAGGCATTTATCTGTGACTTGGGAAGTCCATCTAGCCTCATTCTACTGCCATCAGAACAGCCAGGAACTGCCATGTACCAAACTCTGCTGGCATCCTGAAAACCCCAGCACCCCAGTCCTGCAGCAGGACGTGCAAAGCAGTATTTACCTGTGAACAATCTTGCCAGATGGATTTTCTTCAGGAGCAAATGAGCACATTTCCTTTGGAAAAGGAACACAAACCCAATCACTCCAAGAGCCACAAAGAGCCAGAGAAGAAGCCAAGACCATGAATGTACCTTTATGCCCCAACACATCTGTAGCAGATGCCAACACTGAGAAAAACCATATGAGCTCCACATTCAAAGTTCTGGCCGTGGCCAGCGTCTCTTTATTGAAACACATCAGAAAGTAATTTGGAAAGAACTTACTCCTATTGCCAAGGGCCATAATGCTTCATTTACTATCAGTGAGAGCAGCAGCTGCCAGCACCCAAAACTTTCTCAGGCTACTCTGTGGCAGTCTTCCTAACATCACTCACACACCTCATATGAAGTTTGATTTTGTCTCCACCTTTCCACAGACCAGTTGCAGGGGTGTATTACTATCACCATATTTAATTAAAATCACACTGGGTAAAAAATGCACAAACTGTGTCTAGGATAGACTCACCCTCACAAGGAATATTCCCAAAAACCAGGGTGACCACAAAGCCATTTCTGGCAGTTGCCAGATTTATATTTCCACTACAAAAGTAACAGTAGCTTTTATTGTCTTCCAGCACAAAGCTGATGCACTAGGGCATCTCTGGCAGCACTACATTAACACATCCAACTGCCTCAAAGTACCCATTCAGAGGGACAGAAGTTCTCATTTTCCCACTCACTGCCAGGCTTATAGCCAACAGACAAGGATAATCATGGGATTACTACTACAGCAGTGCCACTACTACAACCACAACAGAAATCATTAGCTTCCAATTTCAAAACAAGAAAAGCAGCACAGCAGGGAGCTTGATGACAGAGGGGCCAGAGGAAAAGTAAAGTGATGAAAAGTGAGCAGCAACAAATACTTGCCTTAACTGATTTTATTTTTTTGTAACTCGCAAGCATACAGCCTATAGTGAAAAATGCCATTTTTCCTTCAAAATCTCTCTACTGCCACCCTACCAGAGCCAGCCTGCAAACAACAGCCAGCACAGAGGGCAGGACTCTGCCTCCAGAACAAGTTATGCCTTCAGGAAAGCAGAAACAGCTGGGAAGAGGCACGAGTATATACAAGTACTTTGTGCTTCTAGGCTTGAGCACACAATTCAAACTCCTAAATTCATGTGACTCACGAAGAAATAATTTGCTATGGATTGAGCTTGAATCGAACAAACAAAAAGGGATGCTGTGTTTTTCCGTTGAAAATAAGACCAAGAAATCTAAAATCACTTCAAAGCAAAATCAACAATGTTAAAAGTAATTCCTGTTTCCATTCCAATAAAAAGTATTGTATGTGCCTTTTTATTTTATTACTGTTTTTAAGAAAACTTATGATAAAGGAAATAAATAAAAAATATCCACAGAATTTATTTCAGTTTCCTGATACAGGATATATTTAAGCCAATGTATTATATAATGAAAAATGAAATGGTGAGGCAGGCTGTTATATAGTCTCTAAATTCTACTGGGAATTCTTGTTTGCTCTAAATGTCTAAATCATCTCATTGCCAGGAGAGGTGCAGTACCTCTGAAGTGAACAGCTTGGAAAGGACGGCTCCACCTACAAGAACAGAACTGCTAACCACTTCCAAGGGATTGCAGGCACCAAACTGAAACCCCTACAGCATCACCTCCTCTCTGCCTGAAGAATGTTTAAGCAGCCAAGTTACAAATATGCCAACAGATCCTTCTGCCTCTCAAACAACGCGTGCCTTGGAAAGAAAAAAAGGATGGATATTGAGAGAGCATTCCAAAGTGCTTTGGGAGTTTATCAAGGTGCACTATCTACAAAACCTGCAGGCATTACACAGTAACTGAGGGTGTCTGTCTACTCATCCTTCATGTCTGAAACACAGCACACAGCAGACCCTACCAAGAGAAAACACACAGTGGAATTCTTCAACAGCGACATTTGGTTTCTGATTAAGAATTGTACAATAGTAAGCAGCTCTTTGCACCAGTGGAATTGTAGGATATCAAATTACTACCACTACAGTACTAAAAAAAGAATTCCAAATACATTATGTAGGAGTTATAAATTATGTATTTCTGTAGTGTAATTATACAGAACTTCATAGCAATATACACAGCAAGCTGGATTTATATCTGCAATATACATATATACACATTTATATACACATGCTTGCCATTTTTCATATCTATCTCCCTCTGAATAATATCATTATAACACAAAGAAAATAAATTGAGGTTTACAACAGTAGTTGTTTTCCATGCACACAAGACCCTTTATGACATGAGATAATACATTCTGAACCTGGCAATCTCTCTGGACAAGCTGACCTTTATTGTACAAAGATATTTTAGGAAACAAATATCTTTCATTATTTTATTAAAGTACTAGATTCAATCACTCCAAAGGCATTATGAATGATAAACAGAACCTCTTGTAAATGTATTTTCAGCATATAACCTTAATGTGATCCAATTTCACCTCTGGAAAACAAGCTTTATTTTCTGATCAATGGAACCGAATACCTGCATTTTTCCTTAGGCAAGGATTTTTGAATTCTAAGGTCCAACAATAATACCTAGAAGTGGAAGTCTACTTACTTAGCAAATGTAAAATGTGCAATGGTTTATACAAAAATCTTGCAATCAAGATACAAAAATTTAAAATTCAGGGATAATTTCTGAAATGCTCTACAGTTCATTCTGGGCGCAGAATATATATATTATTATATATATATTATTCTAAAACATAAAAAGGATCTTTATAATGTAGGAAGAGATATGGGCACTATGAGAATCAAACTTCTGAACTACTTGGTCAGGAGATATTGAACATACTCTCCACAAGAATTCTCAACATTTTCTTTCTGGCTGGAAGATCTTTGGAGCAGTTCCCCAGGTTACGAGCATTTTATTTGATGAGATGACCAAAACACTGGATACTGAAAACCAACAACTCATCTCCCTATCAGCTTTGATTATTATTCTCTTTTTGCATTTTTTTTTTAATAAAAAGAGCCATTTGCTGTAACAAAAATGTATCTGACCTGTCAACTTTCTGTTGAATACACTGAAGTAGACAAGGCACACATGTACATGTCAATTGTCATCATAATTATCACTGACCCTGTATGATCATCTCTTCAAAGCATTTTTAACAGAGAGCATTCCTACCTGCTAAGGCATCCCGGTAAAGTTGCACAAAATGGTTGAAGATATCCTTAGGCAAACATTTCTCATCAGGCAAACACTGCAAGAGAATGACGATCTCTGACTGCCCCACTGCGTGCATGCCTTTCGTGGTGAAACACCAGCACTTCCTGTTCACATCTGCATGGATGGAAACATGGATCAGCAGGGCAGAATTGCAAGAAGGATGCCTGAATTTCACTGCAGGAAGACAGCTCTCGCAAGGATGAGTTTTACAGCATGTATTGTTGTGCTATCTGTCACACAAATTACGTCCTACAACTGTTACCGTGAGGGCAAGCACATCCAAAACAAGAGCAGCTCAATAATTCCCAGTTTACAGCTAAGGAAGAGCCAGAGTATTACAGCTCCCAGTCAGATCTTGGGATTAACACCACAAAGCAGACTTTTAGCAGTTTCTGTATTCAAATGAAAGGACAGGATTTAAATGTGAATGAAGGAGCCTGGGAACAGGCCAGACTGTTGGCTGTGTGCACATGATCCTGACAGCTAAAACAGTTTCTAACAGTGATATCTCTCTTAATATGGAGAGCTGGATGTCAGGTGTCTCCATGAGACCTCACTGTGTTGTTCTGCTTCACAGGAATGTTAATAATGACACATGCTCTGAGCTTCATTTCTTGGGGATACTAAGTCATTGAAATAAAACCTGTGCTTATAATATATTACCTTTTTATACATATGTAAAACATTGTACTGCAATCTAAGAGATACTTAAAGGTTCACAAACAATTTATTAATACAAAACAGTCCTTTCCAATTTCTCCATCCATCTGCTTCCCCACTCCTCCTTCAGCACGGGTACACACAGACTCAGGACAGAAAGGGACAGAAGAGGTGCACAGGGCAATGGAACCTCTGCATTATTATGGAATCCCATCTGCTTTTTCCAGAATGGGATGACAGGGGAATAAGTGAAGCAACCAAAGGGAAACGGGTGATAAAACACCCTGCCCTACTAAGCTCTACAGGAGACATTGATCTCCAAACCTGAGACTGGAGGCTCTATCAATCTAGTTTATATTTTCTACATAAAATTATCTGTATTGATACCTAAATCACAAGAAAAGAGCCTTTTGACATTTAACTTAATATGGCTCAATACAAAGTTTTCAGCCTGTACCCACTTCCCAAGAATATCCTACCAAATAAAAATGCTGCTTTCCTACTAATAATCTAGATAACATTCTCCCTCTCACAGACTAAGACTTATTTAATAAAAAACACTTACAATTTACTATTTTTACCATGGACAGCAAATTAGCATTTAAAACAAATACTAGAGGGTCAGGGCCACCATCCTCCAGCTGCTGCATGACAGAGATCTGAGAAGGTCTCTCTTCCACAGCATAGTCTACGAAAGAAACAAACACAATGAAATCCATAAATTACTGGTACAAACTCTACATTATAATCAGATAACCCCAATTCCAATTCTTTTTACTGTTTTGACAAACAGTACCTTTTAGACAAACACTTATTTAAGTATTGCTGGTTTAATTGATTGTTTCCTAGACTGGTATTTTCACACTTCAACAGAATTTATGAGATAGTCTCTGTACATCCTTTAGAAAGGTGCAGCTTGTTTCAGAAAAATAACTATTTTTCAGTATCAACTAGAGAAGAAAATTGAAATTAGACTGAAAAATGTGTCACAATGTCAACTGAAATCCCAAATGACTAAGTTAAGAATTGTTACTTAAATCACAGTAAGGCAGAAGAGCATCAGTCCTCAACTACCATGAACAGCTAACTCAGGATTGAACAGATCTGTTTTGAAATTAAATGCTGCTCACATTTTGGTTTTGACACGATCCTGAAATAAAAGGTTACTTCCAGCTTAACATAAGAAATGCACTGTGTCAGCGAAATATCTAATAGGAATAAAACAACCAAAGAGAAAATAAGTTTATTCCAGGAATGTATTAAAGGATGACATGAATCAGACTGTGGAAAGCAATGTCACACAAACAAATACACGTTTTCTAGTATCTTCAAAATTATTTTTTAATTTTCTGAAGACTCCTCCATTTGGATCCTTTATGAGGGGATATCACAATGACTAAAAGCTGCACTGTGGGCCAAGATGTGCAATAGTGTTGTTGAATGCAGTGCTTGGGGATGCCTCAGACAGAGCCCATGTTCCAACAGAATTTCAGAGAAGGGAAGCATGAATATTCATAAGGCTAATTAAAACCTATCTCCATGTGAAATATTCCCCACAGTCCGATTAGTAAAGAAATTAGCACATGTTTCTGGACTGCAGTTAATTTTTTGCTTCGTGTTTTACTTGTTGGAGGAATTTCATTGCAAGGTGGGGCTCTTCCTGGATGCAAATAGAGACCAAGTGTGCAAAGGAGCAGCCCAACATTTACCCATGAGTGCTTACTGAGAATTCCTTCAAATACTCAGCACACTGCCAGCATCTTATTTTTAAAATAAACACAGTAGCCATTAGTTTATTGCCTCTGGTAAGCATAAAAGCTGGCTGCCAAATTATGCCCTCACCTCCTTTTACTCCAGTGGAGATGAGAATTGGAGGAAGACCATCTTCAGGAATCAGATTCATTGCACTGCCAACAGGACTGCCAACCTGAGTTATATTTCCCGAGAATACAGAGGCATTATCAGTCTACAAGAAGCAAACAACAAGGAAGGACAGGATTAAAACAGTAATAATGATAAAAATTTAAGAGCTGGATGGCTAAATTATTATAGATGTAGGTGAAGGAGTCTGTCTGCTGGAGAAACAGAAGCACCAAGTAATCTAGTTCTGTAACAATAGATGATCAAGTGATGATTCCTGTATGTGAACTACTGCTAGAAAATCTGCTTAGAGCCTGCACCTCCCTTCTCTAACACCACACATATCCATGTCTTCAGAAAATCTTAATGCATCTATGCCCATTTGGACTTCAATTCCACTTACATGGGGCATGGTGGACTTGACACTGTTAACTTTATCTGCACTTTCCTGCACACATAATTTCTTGACATTATTCTTCTGATCCACACTATGATAACCTCACTGTTTCCTTACTGACCAAGACTCACCTTTTTTAAAACATGTTACACAAATATCCTTCACACACCAGCTGTACAGCCAAACAGCTGGAAGCCACACAGACAACAAACATTCTTAGTGCTCTGTCCCAAAAATCCTCATTTCACCTTTAAAAATATGGTTGTTTCAACACTCTGCAAACATTCAAATAAGGACACCACTTGCTATGCAACACATTAAGACAAGCCTGACCAGATTTCCTACATGTCTTACTGCAGTCACCACAGCAACTCACAGGCCACTCACAACCAAGGCAAACACAGGATTTTGAATGCCAAACACTCCCTTACTTCTGCTGATAAAGTGTTGTTGGCCAAGGGCTTTGATGGATCATGAGACACTGCTAAGGTTCCTGTGGAAGTTGTCCCAGCCACTGTCAGCTTTGCTGCATCAGCAACTTCTCCATTGGGTAAAATCCCATCAGCAAACCAAACACGCCTTTGTTCTCTAGGCTGAGCCACTGGAGAGAATGTAAAAAGACAGCATTTAATATCTCACAGCAACACTGACTAGGAAACTGGAAAATCTGAGCATAAAACAGCAAAATGGAAAAAATAAATATAAAAATGAGGATTGGAAGGAATTTAAGACATCACCTAGTGCATTCCCTATGGCAGCATCATGTACTGACACAACCACTGAGAACAATTTACACGTCTTGAAAAACCTGATGTGTCTTCTGAGAGCAGGAATAACACACTGGCATTAGCCATTACTTGCAATGGATGAGGTTCCAAATTCTTACTACAGGTAAACTGGCAAGAAAAAGGAAGTGCTCTTACCTTCTGCTCCAGGATGCTTCAGAACTCCCACAGGTACCATGACAGTGGGAGGCGGCGAGCTCAGGGCGCCCGAGGCCTGAGCCTGCTGCAAAGGAGGGATAGTAGAACAGTATTCAGCAGGATTGTTAGGGTTAGGGCTCTGGCTTGAGGCACTCATCATGTTCTCCCAGGCTTGAGCTAAAGCAAACAAAGAACAAGAGCCATGAACACAGAGGAAGGTACCTAACAGTCCAAAACACTGTGTTAAGTTCTCAGCTGCTGTCAGGATGGAGCTTCCCAAAGGTCATTCCCTTCATGTAACAGCCCAGAACACTGCAATTAAACCAGAAAAGCACAAGGAGAAACTGCACTGGCTCTGTGCAATAAAAAAGTATCAGTTCATAGAAAAGTATTTTCTGAAAATGGTTACAATACATTTGACTTGAGTGATGCTTAGTTCCTCGTGCTTCATCTTGCTCCTTCTTGAAAGATTTAATTGAAAGTAGTGAATGTGTACATAAATATATATATGTGCACAAATATATCACAATGCATAGAGAAACAGACATTCCTACTGCAAATGCTTCATAACCCACAGAATACTTCAGCAGATTTAGCTTTCATTTATGATAAAAAGCACCCTGCATATCTTTGTGTACAGATAAAAAACTTTTATTCTTAACTGTAAAAAACCCCTCATGCTATTAATTTGGAAGGCATGACTTGAGCCTTAATTCAACTGGCCAAAAAATAACACATAAATCTTCTTTGTCAAAAACATCTATCATAGGAAAATCTCCTCTGGTGAGTCAACTAGACCATCTCCACAGTGCTACTTAGGCTTGTAGTAAGATGCCAAAAAATTCCTATGTGTGCTTGCACCCACAACTATATTAGTGTGTTACAAATAAATGCATTCTTTGAGTCAGGCATAAATATTATGGCACCTAAGCTCTCAGGGCACATACATACTTGGGTCCCTTCAGCTGCAAATTGTAAGAAAACCAAGATGGAAATAACAAGACCAAAAAAAAACCCAAATAGAACTCAACAGAATATAAACTGTTCTGCTTCCCACCATCAACCTGCAAAACCAATAGTAAAATGCTTGTCAATGAAAAAGGTATTGGCATTCCAGCTGAGAAAATACTTGAACCAAAGCACTTTTTAGACAGCAATTCTGTTATACCAGTTATAGTAACAGTCCTGAAAGAAGAAAGTATTAAAAATGCACAAAGTTACATGTCCAGGGCTCCTTTATTAGAAAAGTAAAAGAGCATTCTTAAAGCCCTCTTTAGATGGAGCAAATTGCCAAGTCAGCATATCTACCAACTGAAAACACACTAAAAATAGCATTGGAGACTGATGAAACACATAGCCTGGCCATGGAAATGTGCCAGAAAACACAAAGCCCTCCCCTCACACCCCACTCAAATACAAACCAGGTACCAATGAAATAATGACTGCTTTTACAGCTCCTACCCCCACTTCCAGGACTGTGCAGAGACTCATGCTAAACCTGCTGCACTAACAGGCACAAAAGCCCCCAAACCTGCACTGACAAAGAAACTGGAAGGATCAGGAGGGGTGGGATACAATTAGGCTACAGGTTAACTAACAGCAGCCCAAAGCATCAGCAGAAACAGCAGGGACAGGAACAGAGGGAGACAGGGCAAGCACAGCACTGGCCCTGGAAGGAACCAGGCACTCGTGTCACTGTTTGCTGCCATTAATGTGCATCTGCCCTGGCAACAGCACAGAGGGGCTTTCAAATGAAATCATTATAATATGATCAGTTTTATTATGTCTTTTCAAAACAACACTTTGGTTTCAACTGAAATATTTTCAGATGCTTCCCTTCCCCCAGATGAAAATCCTACTCACCACTAGAGAGCCAGCTGTCTTTTGCTAAGTATATTTGTAATTCCTTGCTCTTGTACACCTTGAAATGTGTTAATTTCTCCATCCCAAAATGTAACAATTTAGAGCCCCTTCAGCATCATTACTGGGACTTGTTTTTAATTTCTAGATATTATAACCTACAATTTCTTGTCACCTTACACATTTGGCCTAGAGCAAAAAATTATTAATAATTAAAACCTACCACTGCACACCAATTAACGTTTAATATTTTTGAAACATTTCATCTTTTTGAAATTTTTTTGGAGAAAATTATATTCCTGTTTCATAACAGATACTGTCTACTGATTTCATATTCTCATCTCAACACTAAACGCTCAGTTACTTTCAATCAAACCTGAACCAATATTTAACTTCTCTGGAGAAAAAATAAAGCTATGACCTTAAATTTAGTGTTTTAGTTTAGATGTTCAACGAAGTAAGAGATCTTTCTGAAAACAGCTCAAATAATCCACTATGCAGTAACATGTAAAGATACAGCCAAAATTACTGTGTGATGCTGACACAAACCACAATTGTCCTAACTAATTCTTGGTTAGAATCTTTGCTAAAAGTCTCCAAAATTTAGCTAAACAATTGCAGCAATGGAGATTCCACGATAAACCATCCTGATAATTACTGAACAGTTATCCTAACAGTTAAAAATTTGCATTTAGAGCCTGAATTTCTCTGACTTCTCTTTCTACCTTTTACATATGCTTTTACAGAATGCATCTGTCAGACCTTCCTCTACCACTGAATTCACTTCTGGCATCAAGTTTCAGTGATCCAGATATATGTGTATACCCCAGGACCAAGACACCCATTCACCTTCCCACTAATAAGCCAAAATGCCTGGAATTTCTCACGATGAGACAGGTTATCTCCTGATTTAAGCACTCACATGGGTCCTCTGTCAACCTAATCCAGTTTCTCTGTCTTCTCAATTCAAGACAGAAAAACTGAACACTGAGTCTTCCAGCAGGAGCTGTCTCAGTGGCATGGGCATAACTCAAGCTGGACAGATCACCCAGAGGTAACTGGCAGTTACCAGTTAAGTGGGAAGTTCTGGAGATTTTCACGGGCCTCAAGAGAATGCTCTGTGTTTGCCCATATTTCTAGCACAGCTCTAAAGTGTTAATACAATAAAGAAAAACACATAAAATACATTCCACAGCCTGCTGGTCAAAACCAGAGTTTTTCCTTACACCAAGCAGAGGTGATAGAACTTCCTATCAGTTGTATGTGTTAACTACAGAACTAGTGACCTCTCAGGAGAGTCCCATATTCTCACCAGGTTTTTAGCCACAGCACCACCCTGGGTTTGACACTCTACAGGAATGTGTAAAAATAAGAATCTAAGCTCAGCTGTTTATGGACCTATTTAGACAAGATCTCCTACTCTAGCACCAAGGAATTAAGAAGAGGAGCTGGGTTAATTTGTGGATAAATACTACTTTCCCAATCTCCTACAGTGCATCATCTAGAACAGGCACAACTGCATTACTCTACTCTTTGGTATTCCATCTAAATGTGTAGCAGGTTATCTACTCAGGCAACAAAGGATACAGAGTGCACTTCTGAATCAACAGCAAAAAAAACCCCAAAGTCACAGTTTTTGCAATCCTGTAGAGCACTCCCAAATGAAAGCTTTCTCTCACTACATCCTTACCATTTTTTCTACTCTTCCCAGGGATTCCATGCCAGCCTCTCAAGCACCTTTACTGTTTTAGAATACTTACCCATACAAATGAAGTATTTTGATATTCTTGTTTTTAAATGCTCTCACAGGAGCTCCACACAAAGCCAGTGAAGTGACAGATCTGGGATTCCCTCCCCACTCACCATTCATCAGCACTGAGTGGCAGATCACACACACTCTGGCTTCTTTTCGGTCCATGTACAGCAGCTTGCACTTCAGGCTACAGCAGGCAGCACAGAACACCTGGAACACAGGGGAAACTGCTCAGGGGTGGGCAAAACATGGGACAAACTGATGGATTTGGACAACTGAGTGTCTGTAAAGCTCTTGAAATGCAAAATACAGAGGTAAAAAAAAATCAGTATTTTCCCATTAAAGCCATAGTGACCAACACCTACCCAGGGTGCCTGTACTACTAATCCTGATGCTTATTTTGTGGAACACATAAATGCATTTCGTCCTGATACTGCACTGTGGTGTTTATAAAATTTGTCTGGCATAAATAATAGTAGGGGTAATAAACACCTACCACATTACAATCCCTCACAGATTTAAAAATTTGGGAATTAACTTCGGTCTTAGAAAAAGCATGAGTACCTCCTAGAATTAAATAGGAATTCAATGCACAAGTATTCCATATATATAAGAGACTGCTATGGCACAGATTAATTCAAACTTAATTCTTTGCAACAGCACAATTCATCTACATGGAATTGGACATTAGGAGGAATTTTTGGACATCAGGAGGAATTTCTTCACAGAAGGGGTGATGAAACATTGGAATGGGCTGCTCAGGAAGGTGCTGGAGTCACCATCTCTGGAAGTGTTTAAGGGAAGACTGGACATGGCACTCAGTGCCATGGGCTGGTTGATCAGTGGTGATCAGTCACAGGCTGGACTTGATGATCTCAAGAGGTTTTCTCCAACCTAAATAATTCTGTGATTCTATATTAGCAACTCCAGACGTTTAATCTCTTAATATCTAGCAAGCTATTCCTCAGTTGAGGAGGAATAGTGATTATCAAAATGTTTTAAGCATTCAACATATAAACCAAGACATTTAAGAAAGCTGAATGATATTAGTACTGCAAGAAAATCTTGCTCCATTTCTATAAAAAACGCTCATTTTGACATGAATACAAACACCTCAGCATCACAACAGGGAGAACTCAGGAAGTGCATTCTGTGCACCCTGGCTGCTAAAGGCAAAGCCCAGGGAGCACAAAGTGCTGTGGAAATGCAGCTGCAGTGCTGGTCCTTCTCCCCTGAACCAGCTCTAGAAACTCCCCAGTCCTGGGCAGGAAACAGTCCTGAGGCTTCCTCCAGACCAGGAAAACCATAAAACACCAGCATGGCTCCTGCCCCAAACACACTTGCATGCAGATATGATCCTTCAGCAGCAACTGCCTTCTCAAAATCCTCCAGAACACACGCCCCAAAGATTTCCTATTTGTTTTAAATAATTCTATTGTCTTCATTTTAAAAAAACAGTAGTTCCTCAGGGTTCCTTTTCAGGTGATGTGAAGATACTGATGAACATCTCTTTCCTGTAGAAAGGTAATGTCACATTCAGGAGATCCAGAAACAGCAGCAGCTGCCTAGCAAATGAGTTCAGATATCAAGAGAGAATTTCAAAATTTAATTATGGGTGGATATTATCTCTGCAATTCACTATGCATTATTATGATCTATAATGCTTTCTAAATTAAGAAAACCATTCCATCACTCCAGCAGCATTATTTCTGTATTACACACAAAAAACTACATAGGATTCTTATATATACATGTGTTTAAATCCAATTAAATTTCAAACAAGTTAAAGATCACACCAAATTATGATTATGCAGCCTGTTACTTACAGGTTTTTAGTGGCAAGTGTTTTTAAAATAAGCAAATGCAGGTTCTGAATTCAACATGAGAGTTGAAAATCAAATGTGCAGAAAGCTCAGCCTTGTCTCATTAGAACCAGTTTTAATGTTTCTAATTATGACAACTCAAACATTTCGAAAACAAAATATAATTAAGCACACACTGGAATTTTAATGCAAAAATAAAATCCACCCTTTCACATGTGTAAAAACCTTTAAAAAACCAAAGTAAATTACTTGAAAAATCTGATTTCTGCACTTACATCTTAACCCAATATACAAGTATTCGAGGGAATATTAATAATAACATGACAGCATATTTTAGAGACACTTGACATCATTTCAGTTCTCTGGGCAAAACTTCCAGTCAAAAGTTCATTTAGTATTGAACACGGAAAAATCAATGTTGTCAACCATAAATGAAGGCCCAATACAAATTAATACCTAATTTAGGACCCTTTTTCAAACAACATATTGTGCATTCATGAAAG
Source organism: Acridotheres tristis (assembly GCA_037013685.1). NCBI lineage: Eukaryota > Metazoa > Chordata > Aves > Passeriformes > Sturnidae > Acridotheres > Acridotheres tristis. Next base: position 6,734,218 of record CM072895.1, read on the forward strand.
CTCCCAAATGCAATGAATGAAATATTAAAAGAGAAAACAGAAGCAATGACAGAACATCCCCACCTCCTCTCTCAGGCTGCATCAGCCCTGAGTAGCACTAATGCAGAGAACGTAAACCAGCACAACTGACAAGTCAGACTTGTTATTAACAATCACCAAGTCATTATCTCAGTACATCATGCTATAAAAAAACAACAGAGCAGTGTCAAAGCAAGATTTTATGTTACTAGGGTTTTCAGGTTCGCTAGGAGTTGTTAAAGCATTCATTTCTAGGGGAATTGCTGATTTTTTTTTTATTTTAGTGGAAAAATATCGTTTTGGTTGTCAATAAAAAAGATTGCATACAAATTTTCTGGTTTTCCTATCAAGGGTGATGATTTCATCTGACAACAGAAAGTACATAAACACATAACATATAATTTATGAATGTGCTCACACACATTCACTAGGTTCTTAATTTTAACTCAAAATTTACTGTAAGTGCATTACTATCTATCAATCCAAATGGTTCATATCATCCATTAACTTTGCAATTACTATTCTGAAATGAAAAACCCAGACAGACTTCCCAGTTGCCACTCAACTATTTTTAAATGCAGTGTTTATTCCCAAATGAAACAGATACATTCACCCCTACTAAAATGATTTGTCATGATGTTAATAAAGCTTAAAAAGAAATTGTTGTGCTACAGCTTGTGTTCAAAATATTTAATCCCATGACCTCCCCTAGAAACAAATTACTGCAAGGGCTGAAGATGCTGTCTCCCCAGTTCTTTTAGAGAGATTCAGACATTTCACACTGGAAGCATCCCTGTGGCTCAGTAGTTCCCACACCACAGGACCACAGGACCTGCTCTGGGGCTGGTACCAGAAGGCAGGAGCAGACAGCTGAGAACTGGGATTTCTCAAGCCACTGCAGCCACATTCATCAAAGCTCATCTGTCAAAGCTTTGGTCTCTCTCTGCCCAGAATTGTTACAGGAATTAAGGGCTGTAAAGCAATTTGCAGTAAGTGCTAAGCATTATTTGACTTACACTGATCTTAGCATTTATTAATGAGTCTTTTCTGCCACATCTTTTGGCTGCACTTGTGCAAATTTGCCCCAGACAAACATTTGCTAACAAAAACTTCTCAAAACAATCCTTTCTAAGTCTACTGAGTCAGTTTGTCTACTGAACAGACGGATTTTTTATTTTATCAATTTCCCACATATAATAAAAAAAATCCACTGGCACTGGTAGTTCTTCTCAAGGTTTGTCAGAAGGATGAAAAAAGAAAAAGATAAAACACATAGAAAACCACATTTTGGCCTTGTTCCATCATTGCATGTTTTATCCACTTACAGATACTTTCATTTTCTGCATTCATTTGTGCAATTCAGGGCTTCGGTCATTACAGAGAAGCAATTAAATCCAAGCAATAAAGTTGTTTAAAACACAAAAATAAATAGAAAATTTTACTGCACATGAAAATTGAAGTCATATTTGTTCAACTAAAAAAAAAATTACCTAATTAACAGTGTAAGTTAACATATCAAAGCTAAAATCATGGACAATCCTTTAACTTCCATGCCTTAGAGATTCTCCTTAAGTGCCATGAGAAGAATGAGGCCCCTGATACAAACCAAAAGTACACTGAAGGCAGGCCTGTGCTTTATGTGATGCTCAGTGATCACCTGGGGCTCCTGGCTCCACATCAGGACTTCCACTGCAATGAGGCTGCAACAGGATGGGCAGAATCAACTGCAAGGAATGGAGCAGGGCACGAGGAACGGAGCAGGGCACAAGGAATGGAGCAGGGCACAAGGAATGGAGAAGGGCACGAGGAACGGAGCAGGGCACGAGGAATGGGGCACTGTACAAGGAATGGAGCAGGGCACAAGGAATGGAGCAGGGTATAAGGAATGGAGCAGGGCACAAGGAATGGGGCACTGCACAAGGAATGGAGCAGGGCACAAGGAATGGGGCACTGTACAAGGAATGGAGCAGGGCACAAGGAATGGAGCAGGGTACAAGGAATGGAGCAGGGCACAAGGAGTGGAACAGGGCACAAGGAATGGAGCACTGTACAAGGAATGGAGCAGGGCACAAGGAATGGAGCAGGGCACAAGGAATGTCTGCTCAGCTTTTAAAAGCGTGCTGGGAAAGGCTGCTCAGCATTTCTCCAGTGAGAGATTGAGTGCTGTGCATTCTGGTTCCCAAAGGGACAAGAGGAACATGTGTTCCATCTCACAGGAGCAAGCCTGGGGCTTCTGCTGGGCTGCTTCCAGAACCAGCTGGCATAAGGGTTTGAGATAGATCTTTTCTAATAGATTTGCTTCTTTTATGTCCTTTATCAACATCATTCTGCTTTCCCTGCACTCTTCTGGGAGCAAAAATTGTCACCCATAGCAGCCAGGAGGTCTTTCAATCAACTTCAGGAACCTTTGAATGAGGCCTAAATGAAACCAAAGTTATTTTTATTCTAGTTCCCGTTGGTTTTTATATAAATATTCATTAATACCTAACTGATGAGAGTGGTAGTTTACTGCTTTTGAATCATCATTATTTTTTACCTGAGTTCCTACTTACATCACTGACATGTATTTCAGTAAAAGATATTAGGAAATACTTTACAAGTTAATAATTTACAATAAATTCATCACGTAAGAATTTGAGTTCATCTAGATGGCACATATGTAAGATTTTAAAACATCTTCAACAATAAAGTATTTCTTACACAACAAAAAGTGATACAGAAATTATGTTTTAGTTGTCTTCATTATGACATTTCTCACCATGTGGACATACACCAGGTTACAGTTAACCACATTTTTTTCTCCCCATGTATGTTACATGTATGTACAGGAGCAAATGTATGTTTTAAAAAATGTTAATACTATATAAAATAATGCAAGCAATATGAGAATAATAGAGAAGACTGAGAAGAACTGAGTTATCAGCCATGTAAACCAGCAGGAATGCCAGCAATCCAACGGCCCACTCCCAACGCACAGGTTTGTTTCAGTAACTTTAATGGGATTATTGACGCAGTAATTTCTGTAAAGCAGTTTCCTGCACTTCGTCATTTTATAAGAGTTCTGACAGAAACCCAAGGATGATGATCATTGCAATCAACAAATACAACTGCTCATTTAGACTAATAACAATTAGTTATTCTTTACTGGCACCCTAAATAGATCAGAGCTCAGAAAAACCCATTTTTGCTTCACTCAGACACAGCTTTTTAGGAAGAGATGTCACAGGAAACTATATCCAGCAGCTCAGCCAGCCTTCTGATGAGATGTTGTGCAGTATCAGGGAAAAAAGGGTGCTTTGAGCTTATTCACAAAATATGAACTTACCTTCCCACAGGCTCTGCAATGGTGCCTTCTTTTGGTGAATGTAAATCTGGCCTCACATTTCATACAGTTTGGTGCTTGAGAATCTGGAACCCACACTGGAGCCACCTCACCCAAAGTCGTAAAAGGCTTTCTGGCTGGAGCTCCAAACTGACCAGCTCTGAGATCATTATCTGGACTATCTGGGGCTACTGCAAGGCACGAACTATTAGAGACTCCAGATTCATACTCGTCCAAATGTTCCCCATTAGAACCAGTACCAGAGGCATTTGAAGATGTTTCTCCAGGAAACGTGTCTGCTGTATCCCCTAACTGTGTCTTACCAAAGACATTTTTGTTTTTGCTATTACCTCCACAATTTGGAGGAATAACATCATTTTGTAAGTGGTCCGATAATGGCTTCGGAATCTGCAGTTTCAGATTTGTGGGTTGCTTAGGTCTTGCACCACCAAAAGGAACACTGATATATTGCAGGTTACTCACTGGTTTTGGTGAAGTCTGCCCTTGCATGGATGAAACCTGACTACAAAGATTATGCAAATAATTTTTCTTTATGTGGTCACCAGTGCTGTTTAAAATAAGACCACTCCCTTCTGTGGTCTCATTTCCTCTCTGTTCATAAACATTAGTGTAACATTCTGACTTGCTCTCCTCAATCTCCTTTTCCTCTGTTACCGAGTCTTCCTTGGAGGGTAAAGTCTTTGGAACATGAGCAACAATTGGGTTCTGCATTCCATAGGAATCACCACCATTAGACAGAGAGCTTGCTGCTGATGTAGCCATCACATCAGAGAGACTGGACCCTCCAAGCTCATCTGTACCAGACCCTTCTGAGTCTATGCCTGCCTCCAATACCCCATCTTCATCCTCTTTGCTATTCCCACATGCATCATCAGGCTGTTTGGTCGGCAAAAGTCTTTCATTCTCTCCTAGAGTTTGCTTATTATTCATATCATTCAACTTTGTCAGCTCCCAATTAGTCATCTCCTGAGATTCAGGGTAACATTCTGCCATGCTGTGCAATTCCGTTGTGCCGAGATTTTTATCACATTCAATGACTTCGCTTTCAGTGGCACTAACATCCTCTGCAACACATTCCTTGAAATTGCCACTTCCAGCCACGTTAGGTTGACAGGTTTCAGTGAGCCCAGATAGCCTTGACTGCAACTGCTGGGCTGCTTCCTGTTCTACGATTAAGCTTCCACTACTGGAACCAGAAGAGCTTTTAGCTTCTAGATCTGTTCTCTGAGGAATGGCTTTACCAGTGAAATTTTCAACTGACGCACAATTTTCTTGCATTTTAGCAGTACCATCAACTGGTCTCTGTAAAAGAGTCACTGCATTGATCCCTGCAGTTGTAGCTTCTGAAAACAGCAAATCTTTACTCATATTAAAATCCTCCTTTAATCGAGAGGAGGGGCATGCAGCGGTCAGGCTTTCAGACGAAGCATTAATCAAATGACTTACAGAGTCATCTTCAGTGCATAGCCTGTTTACTTGCTTTTCTGTATCAATATCCTTTTCTGTGGATCCATTTACAGTAACACTAAACTGGTCACTCTGTCGGTTTTCATTATCCAGTGTAAAGCTAATAGAGTCCATTAGGGACTGACTGTTGTAATTTGTACAATCCACCACATCACCACTTTGTAGTGTTCTTCTGTCACAGTTGTGCATGACTGCCACCACTAGCACATTTTTCTCCTCTGGCAAGCAAGCTGTATTTCCACATTTTTTTTCTCCTGCTTCCATAGAATTACACTGATCATCCCAATTATTATTTCTTTTAATCAACTGATCATCGGCTGCTGCCTGATCATCAATCCACATGACTGGGGTCTCTGGGCTTATGCTAAAATCCTTTCCATTAGCACAGTGATCCCCTCCTCCTGTTGGTGTAGTCACTGAGTGGGACAAGGAGAAAGACTTTAATCTCTGCTGACATTCATTAGGAGTTGTAGCTTCATTCACGTTGGCCACAGCTGAGTTGAATGACAGGCGACGAGAAGGCGGATCTAGAATCTGATTCCACTTTGCACCCAGCAGAGTAGGTGAAACAGCGGCACCTGAAAAAGGGTTTAAACAAGAAAACTTACTGTCATGTTAAAGCTACAGCTTCTATCAATCCTGCTGCATTAGAATGTCCCAAATAGAAATGCAGAAGTGTTCAAATATGGGCACAAAAATGGAGCTCACCTGCCATAACCAATATCCTTGGTCAACCATTAGTAGTGTAATTCCATAATGTTTCTGGAACTTAAGAAGTTTAGAGCTACCCCAAATTAGTATCAGGTTGAATTTGCAAAAGCAACTTTGAAGTATTGATTAATATATTTCAGACAGCTAGAAGTGCCTAGAAAGATTCTCACCCTCATAAAATAAACAGTTCAACTTCCTTGACACCAAAGAATTACCAATTAGACTAAGCAAAAAATTTAGTGCTTTGAACATGTTAACCTTCATTATATGATTTATGTGACCTAATAAAACATTTCTGCAAAAGAAGCTTAAAATAAGTTTTGCCTGATTTGTTTAAAATAAATGATTTAAATAGTGCTACTGAGATGAAGCTCCACAAAACCTTTCTTTAAAAGTGTATGGCACGTTTGCTATTAAAAGAGTAAGAAATTTTACAAAGGTAAACAAGATGAATGGAAGCAGTAGAGAATGCTACTAAGAAATGCTGAAGACATACCACGCAAAATTAACAGTTGTTTTTTGTAAGTTCTGAGATTAATTTGCAACTCAAACCCACAAGGGTATCACAGACTTCCCCCTCTTCTATACTGCTCTCTGCAGAAGACATCTGATGTGTATCTACAGTCCTGTTTGAAATGACTCACCTTCGTTTTGCTCAAATTCATCTAAAACCTTATCGAGGTTATATGCCTCTGCTTGGAAATAGTTCTCCATTTGTCAGGGAACGACCACCAGATCCTTGTCTAAACCTGCCAGAGAACAAATTACAATCAGATGCTTAACCTTCAGTCACTAGTGTTCCATTACATATTGTCATGATCTAAGGGGAAAAGTCCTTTGTAAATCAAATTTTACATACATTACAGACATAAATCAAAAGTATTTTACCGGAATAAAAATTATTTGTGTGCTTAAACTTGCTTCATTCAGATTAACAACCTTCCCAAACTTGCTTGGGATTTTATTACCTCCGGTCCCTCACATTAACGTGTCTGGCTATCAGGATCACCATAATGGCAAGAGAAAAACTGCTGTGGCACCAGTCTAAAAAAAAACAGTCCAGAGAACCACAAAGGCCAACTAAAAAATCCAAAGACCTGACTTTCAGACCTGTGCTACCACCAATTAGTTCATATGGCTTTGAACAAGGAGTTTAAAGTCCTTGTGCTTCTGATTTTTTAATGTACAGTAGGCTAGCAGTACTCTGTCAGTCCTCATTTCCCTTGAGATGCTTCAAAGATTCATACTTGTAAAAGTTGTTAAGGGACTTAATGGGTGTTACTTGAATTGTGCTACCTCTTAAAATGTCTACTTTAATAATCCTTGTTTCCCTGAAAGGCAGCCACTGGAAACCTAGCAAAATGCACAGAAGTAAATAGTCTCATCAAGAGATAATGCTCTCAGGCTAGAAAAGAAGATGACAAGAGAGAAGTGAGGGAAAAAAAAGCAAAACCAAAGCCAAAAACCCAACCCCGAATTATTACATAACTATCTTCACATAATAAGTAATATTTTGCCCTAACAGCAGTAACATGGACTCCTCACTTCCAAAGTCTTGTAGCAACAAGACACCCTGATTCATTTTTTCCAAACATTCACTACCAGCAGACATTTTCAGTGGGAAATGTGTGCCATAACCTATAAACCACAGAGAGACCTTGATTTGATCTGTTCTCTGAACATTATCCAAACCAGCCTTATTGTCTTCAGAGCTGGCTTTCACTGTTGCAAAATAAGGCAATGGAGGAGGAGAGGGTAAGAACCTTGTTTTGCAGCATGAAGCAGTATTAGACCTGACAGTTCAATTAAAAACCTGTTTTTTTCCACCAGAAATACAACACATTAGAGGAAGTTTCCAATTTAAAACAATACTTTATCATTATCCCCACAATATCTGGATTTGAGGAAAACATCAACCACCTTTATTTCCATTACTACATTTTGTATTTACGAATTATAAATATTTACAGTACAATAGTTTTGTATTTATTATGGACAACAGCAGCAGTTAGGTTATTCATAGGGAAAGACTGTGCATTAAAATATTACAAAATGCAGAGTTCAAGTTTTCAAGGCCAACTTGAAATTTGATACATGGTTGTTTTAGAAGGTGATCATGATACAACATAAATACATTGCTATTTAATATAATCAGACTAAGGCATGTGTTAAAGATATACACAGAAGCTAGTTTTAAAGAAAATTAATCTAACAGTAACTTAGAATTGCAGTAAGCATCAACAGAAAAAAGACCACTTGCAAAATAATTCCAAGATGAACTAGACTTGTCATCTGACATATTCGTAGATTTGTCCTCTGTTCTGAGATTATAGATTAACTCCTTCTACAAGGAAAACAGATGATTTGCCATATTATTTACTGTGCACAGATGCACAGACCACAGCACCAGCAATGGAAAAGCTGCCCACCTTGATCACCAGCTGCATTTCAGGAGTCTCAAAAAGCAGGAATGTTTTGTACAAAATACCAGGTGATTTAACATCCATTTAAAGTGTATTTAATTTACATTATAATGATAACATTGCTTCTAGCAAACAATTGATGAAGACATGTATAATTATTCCTAGGTAAAGTCCTGCTACTAGGGTCAATGATGCAAAGAATATTTGTCAGTGAGGCACTGCAAGACTAAAAAAGTCATAAAAAATTTTTGTGCTCATGAGTTCCAACTGAAGAGAGAAAAGACCTTTTATATCACTATTGTTATTTCACTCACTGATGCACCGGGATATATGGAGAACCTTTCATTTTTACATTCAGTCACTAAGCTGACAGCCACTCTAAATGAGATCTCATTGTCTGATGCAGTAGGTATTTCTCAGAAAAGGTCAGCTGCAAATATTCAGGTCTAACATCTGAAGTTATTATTATATAAAAGAACACAACAACCACCCAAGCTTTTCTGGAAGTTTCTGCCAAGGGCAAAACACATTGCCAAATCCACAGAAGTCCTTAATGTCCTCTCCTCTGTCTGACAGTAAAGGAGGACGAGTACTCATGTTCCTAACAGATCTATCAGCAAGGCTTCCTGATTGTCAGCAACTCACATATTTGCCAGTTGAAGATCTAATGCTTCAACTCTCCATAGCCAGCAACTCAAGATCAAAATAGAAAATAAAAATGCTCAAACACAGCATGCTGTAATAATTGAGTGGCTGTTTTCCCTGTGGTTTAGAATTTAATTTTATTTTGAACATTTTTATTAAACGCCCAAGCTAAATAAAAAGCATATTCCTTTACAGGTCTCTTGAAACTTTTGACTGCATCTCACATGTACCACTATAAAAGTTCAGAAGAATTTTAGAACTACTCTAATCCCAATGTTCTTCTTAGTACAAAGGTTGGCATGACATTTTTTAAAGGATCCTTAATAGCTGTGAAACTCCGTGGTATTGCTCAAATATCCTGAGTCATGGCATGGAGAGAAGCTGATGAGCAAACACACAACACTTAAAACTCTGGAAAAAGGAGAATAAAAGCACAAGCAAATCAGAAAGAAGTTTCAGTAGTAATTTTAGCTGTATGCCACCAAAAAGAAGATACTTCCTAAATTACTACATATTGAGATGAATAATATGAAGGAGAGGATCTTGTGCCACTGTAAGGAAAAGGAAGCATAAACCACCAATGACATGGTTTTTTTCAAAAATACAGTCCTCCATGCAAAGATTTGGCTAAAAAGACTAATTACGGGGGAAGAAAAGGTAAAATTTTACATTTTATTTAACTCTGTATACAAAAAATTCTTATAATGGTTACAATCCACTGGTATATAAGTCCAGAACTCAAGATCACTTGTTACCCATTGCAGAGTCATCTTCTGTCTTTCAGGGCAAAGAGCTAATTAAAACATGCAGCCTGTCAAATCAGATTATTTTCAAGCTCTTGTTGGATCATAGATCATGCATAATTCAGGAAGTGTGTTTTACTTATCAATTTCTTCTTAATAACAGCATAGGTTTATCATCATCTTCATTTTTGAAACTTAGGAACTTACATTCCATGAATCTTACATGCTTTACTCTCCCTTGATGTCTAAATTTAAAGGTGCATGTACCAGAAATGTGTGTGTCATATCCTCCCAGAATTACTGCCCTTGTCATCACAGCATTCAGACACAACACAAACTTCAGCTGCATAGTGAGGAAGAGGAGACAGAAGTAAAGGACAGGAAAACCTTCCTTAAAATTAGATGTTACTCTGAACAGGCTTAGACTTGGAGGCTGCCTCTCCAGAGAGCTCAGATATCCCACATGCCAGCTTGCTCCTGGGAAATGAACTGTACAAGAGACTTGTGTTATACCTGCAAAGCAGCCAGACTCCTATCTGTGTTGGGCTCTGTGATAAGGGATTATGTAACCCATGATCGCCTGCACTGCACATCCTAAATTATCCTTGGGATGTTTTCACCACCGGGAACTGACAGTCTTTAGTGTTTTAAACTGTCTTTAACAGTGGATGATCAGCTCACAATCACATTAAAACATTGTAATAAAAAAAAAATGCACTGAAAGGAAGTAATACTGACATTCAACTATTGGTCTCATAGCAAAGACCTAAAAACCAGAGAATATGTAAAGAACCAGAATAGGATGTCAGGATTTTCTCTCATGCTGTCCTGTGGAGACAACTCTTTCAATATCAAACTGTGAACCTACACGTTTCAGTAATCTCTTACTGAACAAAATGCTCAAATAGTTTATTACAGTCCTCACAAAAAATATCCATGAAAAGCTCCTAAGATGGAAGTCACAAAGGGCATGATCAAACTGAAACAAAACATTGTTCATTCATCCTGATAAAAATCACACATCCAGAAAATGTCATTTTCCCATAGCATAACAGCACAGAAGTACAGATCGACTGGACAGGCTGATTTATTAGACCCAGGGCTCCTGAAGACTTCCTTCAACCCCAACAAACAATGGTCAAGTGCACATCTTGTTCCAGCTCCCCTGGGCGATCTGTGTCTTACCTGTCCCTGCGAGTCAGGCACCTCTGCTGTAATGAACACTTTGTTCAGAGTTGAGCAATAGCTTTATTTAGAACTGATGAGATCTGGCTACAGCACAGACTGAGAAAGAAAGACTTTGCCCGCCTTCCCCCTCTCCCAAACAAAATAAGACACAATCTTTGCTCTAAAATGGGGCAATTACTCTCAGTAAAAAACAAAACAACAAATTACTAAAAATATTCCACTGTCTTCTGTATAAAAGATCCATCCATATACACAGGTGTATGTATATACATACATATCCATAAGAATAATAAAAGACATTTCAGGTGCAGAACTCTGAATCATTATATTCTAAAGCAAAATTTGCCCCTTACCTTTTTCTCACACATATGTTAAGAAACAAATGACCCTGTGCCTTCTCATGATGACTGCAGCACAACCAGCCAATTCTGCTGAATCAGGGTATTCTACTCGATCCTAGAAAGAAAATACAAACATGTATTTTATGACTGGTAATTTTGCCACAAACCATGTTCTTTTCAACACATGACTGCATCTAGCACAGGCATATTTGGCAAATGCTGCAAGCTTCAGATGATTTGGATTACATCTGAAGCTTTAAATTCAAGGATGTGTGTGCACTATGCCACTATTGCTCTCCAACAGTCTGGTGAAAAATGTTGCTAATAAAAACCACATTGCTACCTACCTGTTATTATTCTTCATTTAACTATAAACCCTCAGTGTAATGCAGCAACTCCAACTGTCCTTGTATTCCTGATGACCTTGACTGGAACAATTTATAAAACTAGCCTCTGAAATCAATTATATTATACTACAATAGGCCTTCCAAAAATAAAGAGCTAGTAGCTTTGATAATCAACAAAAATTCACAGCCCTCTGAATTCTGTAAACTGTATTCATCAGCTTCCCACTGATTTTGTTACGACTAAACAAGTGGTTTTGTCTTCAAATTATTCCCCCTATAATCTTAGGCTCCCTTAGTTTCCTAAAGGTTTCATCTCACAAAACCCACAGTAGCACCAAACTCCAGTAGCAGGGAGGACACAAAAGAAAAAAAAAGTCATTGGAAGAAACTTTTGTTCTTCAGTCCACAGCATTTCTACAGGTCAGGTGCTCATTTTCCCAGGCTGCATCCTAACAGCCAACATAGCTCAAAAATCCAATAAAGCCATGGGCAGAGAACAAAGAAAATAGTTTATGACAAACAGAGCAAGAAAAGGAATGAGATACGTCAAATTCATTTTTTAAGGTTTACTAGCACTGACATTTTGACCTGTTAGGTAGTTGAAATATTAATTAATACTCTGATTAAGCTGTAACATGTGTTGGAAAAAAAATTGTCAAGCTCCAGCAAAATTAACAGTGCCAAAAAAAAAAAAAATCAGTTCTCCATGCATTAAAGCAATATTCAGTGCTACACTAATTTTTTCCCAGGGTTGTTTATTATTCTTTTCAGAAATAAGCTACAGTAATAATTCCAGGAAACTAATGAGCTGAACAGTAGCACTCTGAGTAGTACTGTTTCCAAACTCAGAATCCCACAGTTTTGGATGCCAGCAGAACTCTTCCTGTATACAAGTAAAATTTCTGATGCTATGTGTATTTCTACCTCTGTAAATGAAAATTAAATAGTAGATACTATCTTATTACAATATTCTTCAGATAGGCTTCACATACAGGCAAAAACAGAAGTGGAGGAAATTTAGTTCCACTGAAAGGCTTCAGAATAAGCCTTATCAAAGGGATGTGAAGTACATGTAGCAGTGGGGAAGGTTTTCTGTACCACCATCATGTGCCCTCCCAGCCTGTAGTGCAGGAAAATGATTCAGTTTTCATTACCCCTTGGAAAAGACAGATCAATTAATGACAATTCTGTCTGTGATTTATGGCAAGGCCTGTCAGCTGCATCACGAACATCACATGAAGCAGTCATACATTAACCACAAAGTTCACCCTTCCCTGCTCAGAAATGGATCAGCCCTAGCAACCCAGAGCTGAAACGAGCAGTGCTGCCACCCGTGCTCTAAGCCAGCAAACCTTCTAGGCAAGCAATAGCACAGCTTTATTATTCATTGTTTTTATTCTGCTCCTCTTTCCTTGTTCCATTCTTGCCAGGTAATGACTTTTTTATGTGTAACCACTCAACAGAGAACACAGATCCAATCAATCGCTGCCAGTCTCCAAAGTAAGCTTTGAAGAGATATTACCTGGAGGTCCTGGAGCTTTTTGTTTACAGTTCAACATTTATTCTCAGCAGCCATTTCCCCTTACAAAGATCAATGCAAAAATCAAAGCATGCTTACAGATATGAGTGTAGTATATTTAAACAAAAAAGAAGTAAAAAAAAGTAAATTATAACATTTGGATTTCATGAAAAAAATGAACAAGTTGGCAACAGAGCCAAATTCTTTTTTCAGTAAGAATTTAATGTAGGAGAAGTATATTTAAATGAAAATCGAGGACAAAAGGAATAACTACAAATGAGAGCCAAGAATACTCACAACAACATATAACCTAGTGATTATTAGGTTTTCTTTGAATCCCACACACTGCTAAAAAAGGGTTCCATCACACTTGTAAAACATACATTTCCACCTAAAAATTATGAGCCCACTGAGACCTAAGATCACTGCAAATGAAGGAGGCCCAGTGTCCCTGCTGTCCCAGTTTGCTACTTGGAGCATTTTGGTTCCTTATCTCTGCTGCTGGTGGTTGGCTGAACTCCTCTGTCTCCTGCCCTACAGTGGTGTCACTCAGGTGCTGCTTTGGTTGTACCCTACATGTCTGATTTCCCTCAGGAGCTCCAAGAAGGCGACTACCAATTACTGCAAAAGCAAAACAGAAATTAAAGAGAAATTTGACAAGCACAGACGTGCTCAGAATAAAGAAAGGATGAAGAACAGAAGAAAAGAACTCTAAAAATATAAAATTAGAAGTATCTTCCACAAAAAAGAATGCAAAAAAATGTTTACAACATTAAATTAAAGTAATCTGAACTAGCAGAAACTGGAATAGCTTATAATAAATGGAAAGAGACTGAAAAAGAAGCAATTTTGATACTGTGGTAAAAAATGCGAAAAATGCTCAAACATGAGGAGATGCTAAAAAATGCTTCCATCTACTGGCAAAGATCCAACTCTTAACTACACTACAGATCCTCTATAATGTGCTACCAGTGAGAAGATGTCTTTGAGTAGGCAGGGAGACATTTGCAGCCATTTTAAGGCACTTTATTATTGCTAGATTAGTTGAACTAGGCATTATCTTAAATGCAAATCCAGATTTCAACACTGGTATCTTCACTTCCTACCTTGTCTACACTCTGGAAGTATCAGATGGGAGATTCAGAGACTACAGACACGGGATGTGTTCAGCCTCAACTGCAAGAAAATACAAACTACAAGAAATACCATAGCAGGGGGTTACACTAACAGGAAATCAGTGTACTCAAACAAGAGGGGAGACAGGTGGAAAGTTTCAGGACACACATCACTAATGTAAAATTAATTCTTTTATCTGATCAAGCAATCTGGAAGCTAAACTTTCACAAATGGAAAAGAGGGCTCTTCACTCAAATGTGATGCTTGGAATAATGGTGGTTTACCACATGCCCAACCATTCTGCCCCCAAACATGGAATTCTTTCTACCTATCACATGCCAAAAGAAGGGAAGGGTAGGCATTACAAAGCGTTTGTGACACTGCAGTAGCAATATCTGACATACACCTGAAGATGCCTGCAATGGCAGGGACTTCTGATTAGGCCCCAAATTAAGCATTCCAAAATTAAGTGTTCTATTAATAAATTAAAGTAGTAGTCATTCAATGCAAGTAGGAAAAAAATTGTTTTCAAACTTCTAAGTTATTAAAGAAAACTCAGCAAACGACAACAGATTTTTTTTTAAATACATGGTCTATACCACAGTTCAGATTAGAAATATCCAATTAAAACTCACCATAAATCCATTTAGTAAGAAATACTAAATACAGCAACAAGAATGAAATGTAACAAAGAAGATACAGTTGCTGCTAATCCTTTTCCTGCACCAAAAGCTCAAGATGACCAAGCATCCTTCAGCTTTACTTTCCATAATTTGCTGATGTTCCTACTACTCAGTGTAGAGCAGGCTAGAGTATGGCAGACTATTTCTGTGCAGCACAACACTTTGTACCAGCTCACTATGCACGAATGCTGACAAATTATTGCCATGTTGCAATGGATTGTCTTTTTTTCCAATCAACTGAACAAAGAGAGGTGGACAATGCTTAAAGCAGAACAGTCTCTCTAATTATTTCACCAATATTTGCATCTTTTCCCTGGACTCTCCCCCATGCCATTTTAAAGCCATTATTTCCACTTTTGTCTCCAGCCAAGTTTCCATAAGGAGACATTCACACATGCCTGAGCAGTAGTAAGGCAGTCAAAAGAGCAGCAACTTCAAAGCAGCATGATGGGAAGTATCACAGTCAAAAGTAAGGGGAGACAAGACAAACTACAGCAGCATTATCAACCTTTGTGCTCCACAAAATAAAAGCAGCTCAACTGAAAAGGACACCTGCTTTATAACCACTTACAGTAGAAATAAAATTCCACTTCCTACCCTTTTTTTACTATTTCAAGGAGAAAGCAATTGATTTGTTTTCCTGACACAAAGCCCAGCCTTGCCAAGCAGCCCCAGCCTGCTGCAGAGGCCGGGCCTCAGCACCTGGAGACAGGAACCAGCTCCTGCTTATGTAACTGCTTGTGATGCCTGGAAAAGGATCCATTCCTGCTCTGGGGAAGAACAAATAGATAGGTTTACACCGTACTGCTGCCTTCCACGCAAGTTTTTCCAGAGGGATACGGCTGGGAAAAAAAAAAAAAAAAAAAAAAAAAAAATCCTTTCCTGAGCTTACTCATATGCTTGTAGAGGTCACTTCAAAATGTGGTGGTTTGTGTATCTAATGTTTTGTAACACTTCGTTTCATGCAACTTCCAATTTTAAAATACTGTAAGTCATAAAAAGCTAATGCAGTGAATTAAACATAAATTTAATACGAAATCATGTTTCTTAATTTGTGCATGGGTTCCATGTAACATTATCAATGTAACAACATAGGACTTTTTTTTTTTTTATTTAATCCACTTAACATGCTGATCTGAAGCTATTATTTATCTTTATTCAAATACAAACTAAACATATAGAACAAGTAGGTTTATGGGATGTTTTTTATGTTTCAGTTCTTGAGAAGGTTCTGGCTCTGATGTTTAAAACATCTGAAGAATGAAATTATTTAAAGCTGCACACTATCCCAGAGTGGATTAATCCTAATACTTTATTAATTTTTCTTATTTCCAGTGTAGGGTAGAATCAAGAATGAAACCCAAATAGACTCAACATTGTTTCAGATCTTTCTTAGATTTGGGCAATAAGGCAAGAACTGACTGAAGTCGCTTAGAATCTCTAATCAAAAGTCAACAACTCCTAAGGAAATGTCATTTTCATAAAGCTCAAGAGGGGCTGACACTTGCAAGTGCCAGTGAGCAAAAGCTGATAATAAAACCCAGAAGTGCCACACAACCAGAACGGGATAGATCAAAAGCACAATGGGCAAGAAGGGAAACTGCTTTGCTACCATTTACCAGCCCATCAATTCCGAGCTGTACCCACTGGGGAGAGAAGCTGCTGGAAGCAACACAATTTATACAATTTATACATTCAGCTGCTCTTTAGAAAATGGACCATCCAAACAGGCAAAAACTCTGAAAGACCGCTGGAGAGCAGTCAGGCAGTCACTAACAACACCTTCATCAACAGGCTCTGTTTCCAATACTCCTCTGGCCATCCCTGCTCCTCTGACACCTGTGTCACACAATGGTGTTCTAAATTCTGACGTAACTTTTAAAGAAATATCATAATTACAGACACCAAACAGCCACTATTTCTCAAATCCTATGTTATGTAAAGCCGGATTACCATACATCCCTGAAATAAATATGAACTTTTATCTCATACTCTCTTCTCCCAGAAATTATTTCTAAGCTGGTAACTTAATTCCCATTTTGTGTAGACCTTTATATTGGTATCACACCAAACACATTATAAAACACTGTTGTCAAGTGTAGCAAAGTTCCCTCCCACGTTTGTGATCATGATCTAACATCACTGCTGATGCCCACAGTGCATTATGTCTTAAGTCATCTTTAACTAGTAACTCACTCAATACAACTCCATCCATGGCAACAGTGAGTACTGAAACTGCTATTTCTGAGCCTGCATCTCATCTGTGCTCAGGGCCATTAACAGTGCTGAAAGGACCACCAGAAACAGGCAGTAACTTGCATTTAGGTGCACTGTAAAGCTTTTTCTTTTCACTGATATACTGTGCCACTTAGGAATCAGGACATCCACCTGAAATTTATGTTGGGCTCCAGGAAGTTTTAGTTATAATACTAAGTGTCCATAATTCTGTATCTCTGTTAGCAGTCACAGGAAATAAAAGACTTAACAGACAAAACCCAAAAACATTTGAAAGCCTTTCTTATTAATGAGTTACAAGTATTAATACAGCCATCAGAAATCTTACAGAGCTCTAGGAACTCCAAATTCTTCTAAACTCAGATGCAACATTTCTCAGAGAGATCAAAACTGAGAAACCTCTGTCAGTTCTTCTGTCCACTGATAGGGTGGTTAATTATTTACCCCTCTCCCTTTACCTCTTTACCTCTCCTTCTCAGCCTGTGGCATGCTCCTGTTTTCTTCATCTGCAGGACTCCTTTTCCCCTCTCACATTCCTTCCCCATTCACTTCTTCCTGCATCCATTTGTCTTCTCCCTACCCAAGCTTTCTACTTTCTGACAAAAAAACCCCATGAGAAACCCCATGTTCCAATATTACTGTTCATTACTGGTATAAACATACTTGTAAATAATCTTTTTAATCACAGGAGATTAAGAACAGTGGGAGCAAATCCAACGACAATGGTGGTACATCTACTCTGCAAACAGAAATGGAAGTCTTTAGAGGGCTGGCCATCAAAAAAGAAAAAAAAAACCCACATGGCTAAAATAACAGCCATATCCTAAGACACTGTCCCCACTGCCAAGCTGCCTCCTACCCCTCCTCATCATTACTGACCATCACTAAGCTCTTTCACAAATTCATTTAAACCCCCAGCCTTGTAGCCTGAAATGCATTTTCTGACACATATACACAGTGGGTATTCAGCATCCAGGACCACTTCCCTCAAGCACCTCTAGTCAAGGCAAGTTTTGTTAACTACATAGGAGGCACTACTACACGGTTCCTCAAATTAGAAGGTACAATTACATTTAAAAGCCATCTGTACAGAAATGAAGCTTAATGAAAAAAATATATATATAGCCACAAGGGGTATTACAGGAAATTAGTAAGGGAACAAATCCACTACATATACATTTATCTTTTGCCCGTGAGTCTCAAGAAACAATTTCTAATTGGCACTATAAAATAAACCCCACATTCATTCTACATGAGTATACAAAAAGAAAATCTATGAGCAAATTCCAGAGATGGCTTAAAATGCATTTTACAGGTGACTTGTTAAGTGAAACCAAGGTAAATACAATATAGAAGCTATTAAGCCACTACACCAATACAATTACTTGAAAGCAGAAAAGCACACAAGTGGACTGATGCTTAAGTAACAACCTCTTAAAGTTACATTTATAAAAGAGTCAAGAAAGAACTGTGAAACCCATGAAATACGCTGGGGTTTTCTGCAGTCTTCATTTATACAAAAACACAGTATGAAACTACTACAATCAATGCAATTTGGTGTTTCAGCTAAGAGGCTGTTTCAATATATATGCTATTTAAAGTAATCTGTTAATAATATAACCTAAGAAGTGGGCTTTGGATGTACTTTCAAGTTCACCAAATAAGAGACCATTGAAATACTCATTTTGAATTAACCAAAACAGCATTTACAATGTATCTTCTTAAACACAGTGACAACCAACATGCCCTGCTGGACTATCCATGTGGCTGGGCAAACACAAACAGAAGCTTTATACTGGAGTAAAAAGCCCAAAAAGGGTGTAAATGTGTAAATCAGATACCTGTGCCTTTCTCGACAAAATACAAACCTCAGAAACAAGCTATTTCCAAGCCATGGCATGTACTTCTACAGCACCACAGGAGAATGTGCAATTACAAAAACTGTGAGATAAATGAAAAAAAATCACAAAGAGGGAACCTTCCTCTTGCATCATATCAATACATACTAAATGTTCATTTATCTGCATTACAGTGCAGATAGGGAATAAAAAATTACATTGGCATGACTGGTTTGCTGGGTATATTTTAACCATGTAATTTTTGTGTCTCCCCTAGCCTGCAAAGAAAGCTCAGTATTCACAGCCTCAGTAATATGAACAAGAGGATTTACAGACTGGTTAAGTGTTCAGATGCTGCCACTTTTCATGTGTTGTATCTTTAATCTAATCCCCTATAGAAGTCAATATTATGGGATTACATGGTTAATTTTCTATCCTTTATGCTCATATTTTAATATATATATATACACATATATCTGTCATGAAAATGTGTATCTACACAGTAAAAACAAATCCAAGTGACTGCCCTCCAAGGGAAAAGCAAGCTGCTCTGCCTATTTTGGCAGCAACCTGCTGGGCAATCAATACCCACACAGCTCTGGAAAAAACCCCCAGGATTATGGTGTTATGTGAGAAGATGGGATTTATGCAGAGAGGGAAGGAAGGGAAGAGATACTGTGGGGCAAAAAGGATTTACATCTACAGAAAAACAATATTCTTTCATTCCACAGATGGTGGAACAAAATGCTTACTAATATAGTATCTTCAAGGACTTGGATACATATAACATCAGATAAAATTTACACTATAATAAACTCATTCAACAGATCTTCCAACTTGAAACAAAACATACTTCTCTCCATGTCCAGATTATGGATGAAATTCCCTGCTACTTACAAAATCTTTCACAAAATCTAAAGAATAATGGATGAAAAATAAGTCGAAGTCATCAGAAATTAACCTGGAACAGATTCCCAGTGTTTCAGCTCCTTTATTACTGGTTCCAGCACACTGCACTGACTCAATCCAAGAACTACTGAACTCTTTAGAGCACCAGGTTAATTAAGCCCAGTTCTCTGTCCTCAGTACTGGATGGTGTCAGGCAACAAGCTCCTTGGATCTGTGATGCACTAAAAAGACAGGTCAGCACTACCCCCAGGCAGCAGTTGGTGGGAGTGAGATACAAGATAAACTTTTCTTTCATATCACCCTTATTTAAGAATCACCAGCACAGTTATCCACCTCTCTTCTGCAATAAACCACAGCAGCCCACTTGCTTTTGCTTCTCTACAACACCTGCAGAAAAACCAAATTGCACCTCTTCACTCACTGCACTTCCAGACCTGGCAGAGAAACAAGATTAATTTCATTTTGTTTAAATTGATATGCAAAGCTCAGAGCTGCAGAACTTGAAGTGAGAATACAAATTCAATTCTGCCAGGCACCTTCAGAAGATGACTGGGGCAGGGTTTACCTTCACCCCCACACTCATCACCCAAAGTTCACCTCAGAGATACTGAATGTGTGGCACACCCAAGATTAGAATGAGGCCTGTGCACAACACACACCAGAGGAATCCACATCCTCGAAACCAGGACCCATATTTTCCTATTATTGGCACCACTTCAAACTTCCTCTTAAAATCTAACTATTCAAAATAATAGAGAGGAAAAAAAAAATTAAGTCATTGAAGAAGAAAAGGAAACAGATGAGAGAACAATTTCACTGACTGGGTTAAAAGAAATGCAAGAGAAGCACAGCAAACAATAACTGAGAAACAAACAAATCTGAAAATATCTACAATTTTTGTCATGTAGTATCTTACAGATTTCCAATTATCTGATTGGCCAACTGGTCAAGCAATAAATTTTATGCATATTCATATGATTTGCCAATTCTTCTTGAATTTATAGTAACGACATACACTGTAACATCTTCGTTTCAAATGGCTTGGCCTTTATTTTAGTGCTCCTAAGTCAATCTTCTAGCTCACACTTGCAGTGCAAACAGGTAAGCCAACATGTACACTGAGTTCAAAGCAGAGTTTTGACACAACAAAACTGAACCTGGAAACAAGAAAAGCTCCTCTAATAGTCAGTGTCATTCACAAATAAAGAAGCTATTATGCGATTTTGAAAGCTCTTTGATCTTCTTCTTCCACTGAACATTTATCAACTTCTTTTAAGTGCATCACACTACTTTTTGGAAAAAAGTACCACTGTATGTTCTTCTATTCATAATCTGCTATGAATCTGCTAAAGTATTTCACCCATATTACTTCCCTGAATAAAATCTTAAACTTGGAGTGAAACAAAAATGTTGTATCCAAAATGTGTATGAAGTTTCAGCTCCCTTATTCATTAAAAAAGGCTTCAGTACATTGTAGAAGAAAATATAAATTTTCCAATTACAGTAATTTTTAAAACTGCAAGAATCCAAAAAGCTGTTAAGTACTACGAGAGCAGCTAGAGCTCTTCTGTAATTGATAGAGCACACACACATCTCTGACCCAAGGATGGCCTAATTTCAATTTATCACCTGATAGGAAACGTCCTCTAGATTCTTTGTACACTGAGAAGAGGGATGACAAACTCCTCCCAGCTACCATTTTGCTAACAACAAAAAAAAAGCCTCTTCTGCAAAACTGTAGTTCAAGTAGTCAATAAGGAAAATTCTGAAGCACTACCAGTCAGCATAATAGTAGTAATAATAATAATAATAATAATAATAATAATAATAATAATTCGGTATATAGCCTTTCTTTTCTAGCTCTTAAATGGACAAAGGGATCTTCCCAGCTCAAGCAAAGTACAAAACACTTCAGGCATCTTTGATCGTGCTTAATTCCTCTAATGAAGAATAGCTGGGAAATAGCCCTAAAATAATTATTAAACTGAATTCTACAACATTTTCACACATAGAAAATAGCAGAGGAAGAAACACTTCCAGAGCTTTTGTATGTACTTTGTGTACAATTGGTTTTAGTGCTTCTTGTAAGTACTGCAAACGTAAGTTAAGCTCAAGTTAGGCCAAAAACCAGGAAGACACCAGTGAAGGCACATTTACTGCAAGGCTCTACACACAAAACCATCCCCTACACAGGGTTCAGCAGCACTGTCTAAAACACCAGCTGATGCCTCAAGCCTCCATGGAAAAGCTTTCCACCTCTGTCACTATGCTGGAACCAAACTGCAACAGAAATCCAACAAAACAGCGTTTGAAAAAATTGGTATCAGGCAGTACCATTTCCAAATGTAAAGTCCTACTCAACTCCACTATGCCATCAAGTTCTTAAAAAGTAAAGTTCATCAAGCTTCCTGTGGATATTAAAAGAGGAAGAAGTATAGGAAACAAGCAGCATGCAATAAAATTCTTGACAGACAAACCTAGACAATCCCAGCAGAACTTACTGGAATGCTTCTGGACCTTCACTCTATTCCCTTAAGCAACTGATACTGCTAATACTCCACTGATTCATAGATAGGTTTGTAACTTCAGTTGCCATCAAAATATCAGAGGTATAGTATTAACAATATTAACACATATATCTAGCAAGACAAAAGATATTTATATAGTCTATATACGACACAGTGACAAAATATAGAGAGGAATGGCTATTAGCATTATCTGCAAATAATTCCATGAGAAAGTTGATCATTTCTACTCAAGAAACATGGAGACAAGCAAAAAACCAAGCAAGTGGAAATCCAGCATCCAAGTCCATGTTTTCCTCTGCTCAGCGTACACTGGGGACAAAACACGTGAAAAGTTTGATATATCAACACCAAAACTTCAAAGCATAACACACGGTCACACTGCCACATATTGACGTTTCCAAATGATCAAATTTCACATGAGAACAAAACAATGTGGAAGTTTCCTAAAGCTCTCTTTTCCTCGGCCTTCATAGCTGACACTCTTGCCTTAGTTTATCCTCAGACTGAAGATATCACACAAGCTCTTCAGAGAGCACTCCAGTTCCACACTTCCTAAAACACACAGGATCCACAGGTTGTGACTCCACACCTGTTTTTCACATAGTTTATCACCTTTTTTTTTTTTTGCCTATTTTTTTTTTTTTAACTGTAACAGAACTATGCCTGTGCAAATCTCAGCTGACTGGACTTGCTGCTTTACGTTCCCTCTCCCTTGAGCAGATCTGGATGAAAGACTAGGGAAAGAACAATTTACCCTCTGTTAACACACTGAAGTTCCTGGCCATGCACTGCTTGCCTTCAACCTATGTTTTTAAATTAATTAGATTTCCCTAGTAACTACCTTTAAAATAGTTTAAGTGACACTTTATGGATTTCCTCTGCCACTCACGTTAAGCCTATTTGATGCTGATGTACTACTTGGAGGGCTGTTATTTCTGAAAAAGAAGTACCAATATTAGCCATCTCTTCTTGTCTCTTGCAGCAATACAGCAGTAATTATATTATTGAATAATCCAGTAATGAACCAGACTGGAATTATTCAGTGAAAGAATACATATACACTCACCTTAAAAGTATTTTTCCTATTCTACCTCTCTGCTATGGCAGCCTGAATAGCAGCTAAAGTGAAACTCAGCCAGACAAACAGTAAGTAGGAATGTACTTAACTTGTACGTAAAAATAAAATTATTTCTAGAGATAAGGCAAATAATTAATCTTTACAAATAAATTATATTTGTTTGCATTATGATAAAGGTCAATTACTTTTATCACACTGATTTTTCAGTGTGCTATTCTTTTGATAACTATATATAGCATGTTTTGTTCTAGTCATTAGTCCAAAAAGTTGTATCAATATATATCCTGAATTCTATTTTTCCTGAATTCCAGTTCAAGTAGAAACTACTATGTCAATGAAGGATCCTTGATATATATTTTATATCTTCCTATCCATCTGCATTAATTGAAACAATTTTCCCAGTATTGCAAGCCATAGCCAACACTTCTAGCTAACACAGAAGTAAAAGCTGTCTCTATCAGCTAAAACTCAGTACTTTCAGTTACTTTCAGCCATTTACTTTTGACTCTCTATTGCTTATCAATACAAAAAGCTTTGTCACCTCTACCTTTGTACCTTTCTCAATGCTTTAGAGAAACAACAGGAAAGAAAATCAAGAATATTAGTTCACATTTCTGTCCATTTAAAAGTCCAAGTCTCCTAAAGAATCACAAATAGAACCATAAACAGGCCACCTTTCAATTTCTTTAATCTCAATCACATTACAAAAATAAACATTAGCCTTTATATAACACTTTCAAAGAAGCCTATGATTATACTGGCATCTTACAACAGTGTTCTGGAAAAGATCACAGATTCATCAGCACACACAGACTAACTGTGCACTGAAACTATCGTTCCTCAGCTGATTTTTGTTTAAGAAAATCAGTTTTATTGGGAAGATTCTCAGTTTAGTATATCAAAAAGATTTTTCTGATCAACAAAACAGGAACACACAACTTCTTCCCAAAACCTCTTTTTGGCCAACTTGTATTGAAAAGCAAAAGGCCACTCGAATCCTTTAGCAAAGTAATTTCCAGGTAATTTTCTATAGATAGCCTGTAAACTGAAAAACAAGCAAGCTGTTTTCTGCCAAAGCTGGCTCAGCGAGTGGACAGACTACAACAGACATTAAAAGCTTATCATTCTGTGGCCATAAGTTTTAATACTGCATCTTTGTTCAGTCTCTACCTTTGTTCCCCGAGACAATCACAGCCAGACTTTATGTCAAAGCTAAAAAAACTGTATTTCATCTCAGCCTTAGCCCCAGGCCTCAGATCCTGAAATGAGTGTGTGTTTGAAAGTATTTAATCCCCAGCCTCGTAACTGACTCAAAGCTATCACACAAAAATAACACCCAATATCAGGAGTCAGCACAGTGGTTTTGGGGTGGGTTTCTTCCTTTCTCACACACTAAAAGAGGCACCATAAAGCAGTGCAAATAAATCACAGTGTGTCAGAACACCGTAACTTGTTCAGGACTGATCAGGGCTTCAATTAGAGAGGGAGGCTTGTTTGAAATTTTAGACCCTTCTTCAGCTTCCATTTCAGATTCCCCAAACCTCTGAAGAGATTTTTAAATTTGTCTCTCTTGGGTCAAGGAGACTGTTCTTCTCATTTTGCATCACATGCCGTAACTTTATAAAAAGAAGCACACGGAGGGTTCAGGCAGTAACAAAGGATTTGGATGTCTGAACCACTGAAGCTGTATCTATAATCTGGATTTGTTCCATGCAATCAAAACTTACTTGGTAATGTAAGTTAATTACAATGTTTTAAAGCCTTACCTAGTCAGTTAAATGCTGCCCAAAGAAAATAAAAGCTTTTATTCAGGTAGAGCACCTTTTTTATTATTGTTATTTATTTTTACACAGCTGCTTCTGGGTTTGGGTTCAGTCTGGACCCAAAAACTAAGGGCAGTGTTATTTAGAAATTCTAATCTGAGACAACCACACTTAATAAAAAGACTGACGGAATTCAGTTAACTTTTAATATCTGAACTGAAAGAAAATAGGCGTAAAAATGACACCCTCTGAAAAACCTCTGTCATAAAATAATAAGGAATATCCTATTAATAAAGAAGATCTTTAACACGAAAACACAGTCTATCAATTTCCATCTGCTACTTGCTTCTCTGTCTGGTTAAGATGATAAAAACATTTCTTGAGCCACGCTCTACCATAGGCACTTATTTAACCATAACATTTATGAGCAAGAAACTAGCCCACCTCTGCAAAAAGTCAGACATGCCAAGAGTGCCAGTTATTCTTAGAGTGAGACATGACCACAATTTCACGTAATTAGAGATGTTATAAAACGCATCCCGCCCGCTCTCCCCATCCCCCTCCACCACTACCACCATTGCAGGAGTGACTTGTTACATATCGCGATGAGCAAGTAACATTCCCTGCCCGGGGAGAGAGCGGAGATCAGGCCATAAAAAGGGCACGAGATGAGAGCAGGGATCCTCCCCTGCCCGGGCCGGCAGCCGCGGCTGCCCGGGCACAACCTCGCCCTGCCCCGCGCCGGCACCCGGGGCGTCCCGGGGGGAGCAGCGGCTCTTTCCCCATTCCCACGATCGCCGGCGCGGGGAGAAAGGTGCCCCGGGCGAGCGGGTCACCCAGTCGGGACGCCCGGGGATGGAGGGGGAACGGCGGGGAGGGGGCTCGGAGAACCACGGCGGCCACCGAGGAGGGCTGGTGGGCGACCGCTGCCTTCCCCTTGGTGGCGTGCGGAACACAAGGGCGGCGGGGCTCGGGGGCGCCCGGAGCGGGCAGGCCCAGGGCGCTGTCGGCGATACGGCGGCTCCACCGAGGCGCCGGAGCCCTCCCCGCCCGCCCGTTCGCGGGGCCTCGCTGCGGGCGGCAGGGGCCTGGGGAGCGGGGTACCCCGGCCTGCCGGGCCCGCCGGCGGCGCACCGGACGCCGCTCACTCACCTCGAGAGGCAGCAGGCACCGCCGGGTCTGCATGGCGAGGGGGATCCCCCGGGTCCGCCCCGGGAGCGCTGGGGGCCGGCGCGCCCTCGCCGCCGCCAGCCGGGCTCGCTCGGTGCCTCCGCGGCCAAGGCCGCCGCAGCGCCCGGCAGCAGCGCCCCCTGCCCGGCCCCGGCGGCAGCGCACGGCACTGCGGCACCGCCGGGGAGGCGGCGCGGAGCTGCCGCGCCCCCGCCCCGCGCCGCGGGGTCCGCGCCGGAACCCCCGCACCGGGCCCGGGGTCCGCACCGGCAGTCCCGCAGCGGGCGGACAGCGGGAGCAGCCGCCCGCTCTGTCCCCGCGGGGACCCGCCGAGCCCGCGGCCACACACGCACAGAGAGGCGGGGGGGGCGGCACCGAGCACCCACCGCCGCCACCGGGCGCTGCCGGTGCCCCGCGGCCGAGGGACGCGCCTCCGGGCACCGGCTGCAGTGTGTGTAGCGTGACCACTCTAAAAAACGTGATCAGAAGGACTCGCGGCTGGGAGCCGAACATGTGTTATTTCGCCATTTCATGTTGAGTGTCCCCACAATCGGAGAGGGACACTCCATCCTGCGGGACGCCCTCGGCCGCCCCGAGAGGTGCGAGGCCCGGAGCCATCCGCTAGGTTCAATCCTCAGCAAAGAGGCTTCCAAAAATTAAAAAAAAAATTATAAAGAAAAGAAAAAGAAAAAAAGGAAACACACACACACACAAAAAAAGAGAAAAATCAAAAACAAACACAAAACAAAAGCAACAACCCCACACCCACCAAACAACACCAAACAAATACGCTCGTTCGCCACAGAGCCGCGATGGCGAGCTGACAGCGTGCACCAAACCGTGACACGGCGCCCGGAGTCTCACCCGTTCTCTTTCCAGGAGGCGGCGGCCGCCCATGCCGGGAGCGGGACTGTTCGCCCGGCTGCGGGAGCTCGGGAACTCCGGGAAATGTCACTGCCCGCGTGTGCCGCGCTCCGGCGGGAGCGGGGTGGGCGGGGGGCGGCCGGTCCCGGGCTGCGAACCGGCACAGCGCGCCCTCCCCGCCGCCTGCAGCCTCGGCCGGGCCGGCAGCGCCCAGCGCCTCACGAACCACTCACCCTTAGCTTCAGGAACCCCTCACGCCTCAGGAACTCCTCACTCCTCGCCTCACGAACCCCTCACCTCACGAACCCCTCATCCCTTGCCTCAGGAACGCCCCATCCGTCGCCTCAAGAACTCCTCACCTCGGTTCCCCCTCAGGAAGGGCTCGCTTGGCGCCAGGGGAATGGGAAAGAGTCGCTGTCCCCTCACCTTTGTGCAGGTGTGTGACCTCCCAGCCGCAGCAGTGCCATGTCAGCCCAGGAAGAAGGGAAAGGTGAGTGTGGTGGCTGTTCTTGCACAGCCATTCCCTCTTCCCAGGCCTTCACACTCACAGGCCATCACTTTCCAGCAGGTTGGGCTTCTCCATTAACTTCCTACATACGGCAGTGAATGCAGTGTAATGAGCCCCGGTGATAAAATCTAGGCCTCCTTGCTCCACAAGAGCATCAGCCCATCCCGCTTGAAATGAAAGGGAAGCACTTAATGTTTATTCATTGATTCTGGTGGAACTATGTGCTTTTCAAGCGAAAAATATGAGATACTCCCAATCAACTGAATCATCAATCCTTGGGCAAATAGCTGAGGAGATAAAAAATGCTCATCCATCATAGCTGAGAGTAGCATGTTAATGGAGATGGAATTTATTTTCTCCCATAAAGCATTCATGGTTAACCCCAACTTGCTATCTCTTTAGCAATTAGTGTTGTCATGCTTGTGAAGCACAAATGAGGGGTTCAGATTGGTGCAATACACAGTTACTGTCCTCAAAATGGTTCTCATGAAACACCTCAGACTGATAAACACAGTATGCTTGACAAAAAAAAAAAGGAAATTAATTAAAGAGTGAGTGGTGTAACACTCTATAACCTCTGGCCAAATGCATGCAAGTGCATAGCTTTGCCATCTATGAATGTCTCACAGGGGCATATCGCTACCATCATTTTGTTCTACTTTTATTCCTCTGGATACAGCCATTCATTGGGATGTCTTCCCACCGAACACAGAGAGGCTTTTTCTGAAGGGTATCATAACTGGCTGCTTTGCAAGAAGGCGACAGCAACATGAAAAGCATGCAAAGCAGGAGTTAGGAACAATGGGAATCGTCTCTGTGAGTTTAGGTGATGGGACATGGTCTCATTCCCCATCCCTCCTGGGTA
The DNA here is from genome assembly GCA_037013685.1 of Acridotheres tristis. Classification (NCBI taxonomy): domain Eukaryota; kingdom Metazoa; phylum Chordata; class Aves; order Passeriformes; family Sturnidae; genus Acridotheres; species Acridotheres tristis. The sequence goes on from CM072895.1 coordinate 6,762,520, forward strand.
TTTTGGATGCCCCATGACTTGTTCCTAATGAAGATGTATCCAGGGGAGCAGCAAACTCCACAAACTCCAGGGTGCTGCTCCAGGCAGTTGTGGTACCAGACACCTGAGCTTAGAGCAGGGAGATTGCCCATCCTGTGTTCTCAATGTGCTCCCTCTGCTAGAAACATTTCAATATTGATAGTGAGAAACACTGTGTACAAACCAAACCGATAATTTTGATTGTGCCAAGCCACAGCAAGGCTGTAAGACATGGACCATGACCTTTCACTTGACACAAGAATCCAAGTTACAAACTCTCCACAAGGTATCTGCAGCTTTCCCATGTCTATGAGCCTCTACAGCATTGTCATAAGAAATGGTGCCTGATACTATCCCACATGACAGCTTGATGTTAAACTTGCCACCTCTTTTCCCAAGTATTTTGCCACTTTTTCCTAGCTCTTTATGAGAAGCTACCAAGGAAAAAGGAGAGCAGAGAGAAGAGGATAGATACCTTGATTTGCAAAAGGCAGAGGGGGATGGGAAAAGGAGTGAGAGGACCAAAGTTAGAAAGGTGAGGGGAACCTCTGAGGTGCCCTGGTTGCAGGAAGCAGCACAGAATTACAGGATCAATACAAAGATGTGTGTAACAAGATGTGTATGCAGGGATCTAGGAGTTCCAGGGAATTCTAGGGATTTAAAATGATACCAGAGTAATCTTTGAACAACAGAGTTACAGACAAATAAGGATTTTTTAACTCCGTGGTGAAACTTGCAGAAACCTGGAGAAAAGGAGGTTTCATAATGGCTTCACTCTGTTAGAGAAATAGTGGAATGGATAACAACAGTGTAGGAAAGGCAGGAGAACTCAATAACTATTCCTGGTCTGTTTTTGGGGAAGAGCCATATGATACACAAATATCAGATGATGATGATGATGATGATGATGATGATGATGATGATGATGATGATGATGAAATACATTCCATTAAAACAAGCACTGAGGAGGATGTTAAACAGAAGCTAATGAAGTTGGCTATCAGAAGGTTCAGGTAAATTGCATCCAAAAGTTTTAAAAGCACTGGCACAGAGTATCTTTAGACCATTAATGTTGATTTTCAATAAATCTTGGAACACTGTTAAAGTTCCAGAGGACTGGATGAAATATTGTACCAATATTTTAAAAGGGTAAACAAGGTGACCAAGGTAATTACAACCTGCCAGACTGACAAGAATTCTGGGTAATAAAATGGGACATTATCTACATTACTTGATTAAAAAAGAATTAAAGGGTGGAAACACAATAAATGCAAATTAATGTGGAAAATAAATCTTGTGAAAATAATTTGATTTTTTAAATGGCATTACAATTTTGGTTGATGAAGGTAAATAGGTCTGCAAAATATTTGTTCTGGTAACTTGCAGCATTTTAATTAAGAAGCCAAAATGATACCGACTCATCACAGCACTTATTAAACTGTTGAGACTCCAACTAACTGACAGTTACAAAGTGGGAAAATAAAAAGTCATCATCAAAGAATGTGTTTCTGCATCCTATAGCAATTAGTTCTACACTGCATTGTACTGATATTAATGGTTTTAAGAAAAACATAAAATCATCACTTAAAGAGTTTGCAAGTGATATATGCAATAGGGATTCATAAATAACAAGGCATGCTGCAAAGTAGCTGAGACAGCTTGATAACAAGTAATGTGCATTTCTGTACAGCCAAATGTAAAAACATGCACCAAGGAATAGAGGGAGTAAATACAAGGTAATGCTCAAAAATCCTAAGAATCATCACATATAATCAGAAGAAAATAAGCAGGTGGTGTGCTATGGTGTGGTGTGGTGTGGTGTGGTGCTGTAGCCACGAGGATAATGCAATCCTTGGGTTTATAAACAGGAGAATATAGAAAGATGTCTATATTTTATTTTTCTGGTACTACTCCCACTGCTCCTGAAGTCTGATACCCAAATTCCTTAATTCCTTAATAGAAGCTGAAAAAGAGATGGTTCAGAGAAGATCAATAAGAATGATTTAGACTGGAAGTGAAAATGTTCAATCTATTTTAGTGTCATAAAAGAAGGTGAAGGGGTGACTTCATCACAGGTTTTAAGGATCTCCAAGATTCAGTGAGTGTATGCAGATGTATTCATCTTCCTTTGAGGTCTTCTACCGGGGAAGATAATTAATCACCAAGACAGTTTAGGACGGGACAAGCTGGATTTCCCATCACTGGGAATGTCAAAATCAGGAGGTCGTAAAAACTCAATTTTAACAGAAGCAGGAGTTCAGTCCTATAAGTCTGCTCCCCAGGAGGTAGAACTCTGTGTCTGTAGCTGTGGATTCTGGCTGTTTGTCTATGCAGAAGTTGATTTCCTAGGGCACTAAGAAGTAACAACCTGTCATCCCTTTCAGCATCATCTGACACAGCTCATGTGCTGTTCAGCACATGATGGCAGCAGCCGTGGAGATGGCAATGTTTACAATGGTTGAAGGGATGGGTGGACTCGTTCACAGAAGGCAAAGCCTTTGAAGCATATTGCATGCCAAGATAACTTTTCTCACTCAGGAAGCCTGAGACATACATTGCTGGAAGCTGGGAGGTTACTCCTGACAAGTGTGACTATATGATTATCCTGCTACTAAACTCCTCCTTTGGCATCTGCTCCTGGCCACTGGCACAGACAGCTCAGTGATCTTGTGACAAGCAGACTCTCAGGTCTGCACCAAAGCTGACCCAGGCCTGATCCCTGAAAAGTGCAGTGGGAAATTTAGTGTGAGCAGAGAATGGATGCTTGATAACGTGCACTGCACAGGAGAGGGCAAGAACCAGTGGAGAGAACAAGAATTCTTAATAATAGAAGGTCAAAGGCTGAGTTGGGTAGGGGATTGTACATAAGGCTCTGGATGTCTTCTAAATCTGTCATTGAAACATTCAGGAGTCTCCCGATCTGATCTGGTACCATCATAAAACTAGGAAACCTTGCAGCAAAATGTTCATTACTTTCCCAACCTATACAAGTAGTACAAGTGCTCAGCCTTCTAGTGATATGCAAGATCTCGAGTAGGAAAGGCCTGTGCTGTGAACCTGAGTCCAAACCTCTCCAGTGACTAAAGCTTTTATTCACTGCTCCATGGAAATAAATGTTGGCTTTTTTTTTCTGCACAGTTGCTAATAACTGCCTGCATGCCGCACTCTGACGGAAACAATACTTTAAGTATTCATTACTAACGCCGTTCCTAGTGAAGGGCTTAGTGATCGTGTAACCAGTTTTTGTTGTAAAATGAACGCCCTCGCTGATAACACCCTCGGCAAGAGGCGAGCAGACGGCGCTGCCGACTGCAGTGCTGTGGCTTTGCCCTCTAGTGGCAGAGGGACTGGCCCAGCTCCGGTGGTGTGTGTCCTTGTACGTTTTGATTACCTCATCAGCCTCGAATCTTTGATTTTTTTCTAAATTCTGTGCAGTCTTTATCCATTAAACTCAAGTACAACCTGCACCAGAACAATGTGAATCAATAAAATCCTTGGCTTAAGATTCTCAGAATCCTATATTAAGGTTAACTCAGTATTAGTGAGTCATACGATAAAGCCACTAATACATGGGCACTTAATTAATCTATGATGCATTTTCCACCAGATAGGACTTAATCTCTTGGAAGGAAAAAGGCCTGCTAGGTCACCATCTCATTGTGTGAGTCAGTTTAGAGTCATTCCATGCTGAATACCTATTCTTATTTTGTCTAGTTTAAATTTCAAATGTGCCATGTATCCTTAGGAGTTAAAAAGAAAAAGAAACAGAAAAAGAAAATGAAAAAGAAAAAACAAAAAAAAGATTGTGTGGTAATCCTTTTCAATAGTAAACTCAATAGGTTATGCCTTTGAAAGGGGTGTAACTTCTTTACTGTCTATGCTGGTTATATCTTGAAACATCCATCACTTATCTGTCCATACACCAGACACTGGCCTAGAGGCTGTAAGAGATCTGTGTCTGTATCTGTTTTAAACCTCTATGGGAGCTTGAGCAAGGGCTTTGGACTTCAAGGATGTCTCAATTTTTTCTCTTTCTCTCCCTCTGGCACCCGTTTTAGATTATCACACAAAACTTCATAAGGAAATAGCATTTATTCAATTAAATTGTTTGCCTTTCTCTCCCTTTTTCCTGTATCTTTAGGATCTCTTTGGCCAATTTCTGCCACAGCTGTAAAGGTGGTAATTCTCAAAGGAAATGTAGTTCTTAAAATTTTTGTGTCAATCCATGGCCAGATACAGAGGGGCTGATCCAAAGCCAGTTCAATTCTGCTGGTCCATACTGGATGTGGCAGCAGCCAGTTTGTCAGTCAGTGCCCTGGCCTTGCAGAGAATGTGGAGGGAGCTGAAGTCATTGTGGTAGCAAGGTCACCCTGGTCATGGCAGGGCTGAGGTTAGTGCAAGGAAGAGATGAGAGGGTGAAGACACAAATCCATGTGCAAACTCTCTCATACTCACAGGATAACTTTTCAAGGGTTGCTATCTGCACTCGGTATCTGAGTGTGAGATATGATACTCGGGTAATTAGAAAGTTTCTGCTAAGCAAGAAGTCAAATTACAGGATTTAGTAGTTCCAATAAACAACTGAATCATTTAATTCTTATTGTCCATTTTGTTATTCATCCATATTTAGAAGCCTTGGTAATGCTTAAGTACCTTTTTGATTACATTCCCATTCTGGCCAGAAGCTGGAAGTGGATTTAGTGAATACTCGTGGGGTTCATGTGTTTGTGAGGTTATTCCAGATGAACAAGTCTGTGCTCAGTAACAAAAAACCTGCCAGGATCTGGAATCAGGAGAAACAGGTTCTTGTTCAACTCTTTGCTGCCTTGCTGAGTGACATTTAACCCCCCTGATCCCCTCTCCCTGTGTGCAGTAAAAGTAGTTACACCTACCCCATGAGGAAGTTTTCCATGAGTCCTTAGGAAGGTCTGTGAAACCACTTTGAGAGTCTCCTATGGGAAAGGTTATTATGATGATTACATGAAAAGCCATCATTTGGAAGATATGAAATCACCACCTAAATATGTGCTTTCTGGTTCACTGAGAGAAAAGAACTTTGAGATTCAAAAATGAATAGGAGTTTGAAACATTAACTCCATCTACAGAACTTCATCTCCCTAAAATGCTGACAGATGTATTTTCCTTTTGAAGATCTGAAAGTATTTTACAAATAGTTGAAACCTGCTAGTCGCCCTGTGAGGATTAGAAAACCTGCTTGTTACCACTCAAAAAATGCATGTAAGAGTTTGGCCTGGAATTGTGCAACTTCTGATCTTACAACTTATCCCATGTATATTGGGGTGTCCCTGGAATGTGCTATTATTTAATTTCTTCAGTCATATAAAACTCTTTAAGGCTGGTAGTACTCCAGGAACAATTCTGGAGCTGTGCCAGAGGATAGTGAATGGTAGGAGAATTGAGATTCTCATTGTTTGGATAAAAGGCATAATTCATGCTAGTTTGGTCTAAAAAAAACTCCCTTAAATATGATATATTGGTGAGGAGGAAGGGCCCAGCACAACTCTATAAAGAAGGATCTCACAACTTCTACAAAGAAGTTTCAGAGCTGTTGACAGCCCTACACACTTTTCCATATGCACCACCAAAATTTCTACACTTCACAGCCAGTAGGAAGCACAATGAAAGACAGGTGAAGAAGAGGTGATTTTTAAACCAAACCAGAAATGGCCCTACAATGGAACTTAGAAGCTCACAAATAACATCTCAGGCATTTGTGTGGGCTTCAGTGAACATGCTTGGGCCATTCTCTCCTTGAAGCAAGGCTTGTGCTGGCTGTGAGCAAACCCCACCAGACACTGGCAGAGAGGAATTCCACCAGCAAACAGTAGCACAGAGGATGTTTTGTGGAGGATTTTTGAATGACTGTTTCTGTGAACAGAAACCCACTCCCTTGAATGTCAGTGCTTCACATGCAAGGAAAATTCTAAGGAAAAAAGAATTTTAGCGAAATCAAAACACTACAATTCAAACTTGACTTGATTTTAATTACATACGGTGCAAAATAAAACTGTTGCAAATTGAAAAATCACATCAACATCAGTATTATTAAATAACTCATTATTAGGACTTTTGAAGTGATATCTTTTGATGTGTCTTTTCTGTCGTTTCTTCCAGCATAACTATATTCTATGACCAAAAAAAGCTGTCAGAATTTTTTATAAATTCAGTACTCAAATCAAATAAATCTGTTCATCATTGTATTTATATAAATGGAGACACATTTTACACAGAAAAACATCTAATCATTTAAAATCCTGTTTTAGTCTGTGATGTTTTGTAACAGTAAGTTCCATGCATTAATTGTGGTACTTTAAAAGTATTTTCTTCCAGCAGATGTAAATGCTTTACTGCACAATTTAACTTGATACCCGTTTTTTTCCCTCATGTAGGAAAAATTGTTCTCTGTATAACCCTCGATTCTGTTTATTTCTGCTACATACCTCCTTATCCTTCATCTGTAAAGATTATGATGTTTTCAATTTATCTTTAAATCACAAGTTTCTCGGCATCTTTATATGGTGTCATTTTCAGCTTTTAATTCCTCATCCTGTCCCTGTTGGCAGGGTGAGGGTGATGGGCAGAGCTGAGGGGGCTGTGTCACTGAGTTACAGAAGCTCTGCTGTTCTGTGGTTTTGTGGAAGACACCTAAATAGAAATCGAAGTCCAAGGTGGGAACACAGACAAAATAAACAGATGAAGGTCAGAAACTGCTCCTGACTCCTTGTACAGCCTGTGCTGCCAGAGCACAGCAAACAGGGACACATCCCATCCCCGTGCCTCACTGGTGTGCAGCACTGGGGCCCTGAGGGGCAATGCTATAATATCTTTTTTCTCATTATTTCTTTCACTAATTCCTCCAGATCCACAGGTCTGTGAGCGTGAGGGAGGAGAGGAAAAGCTGGCAGTCTTGGTAGGAGAAGGGAGGATGCAGAGAGAAGGAGCCTGGTGAGTGCTGGGGCAGAGGAAGGCAGAGGATGAGGGACAGCAGGAGCAGTGAGGGCACACATCTTCCACGAAGCTCACAGTTTCTGTTTGAGGTAGGAAATATGTTTCAGACAAAGTTTTCAGTCCAAGTGCAGCATTGTCAACTTGTCTACGACCATGCAGCTACATATTTCCAGTCTGGTTGGTTTTGTTGTTTGAAGGGCCTTTTTTTTGAAGATGTAAGTAAACAAAAGTTTAAACTTTTGTCTACAGTACTTATTTTTTCCTTTCAATACTTTTGTGAAGGGTTTGATCTAACATGTATATATGAGTTTATTCTTTAGGTCTTTCTAAATTCAAAGGAAGAGCTGAGTTTTCTTTAGGGAGGAACTGAAACTTACTTGAAAGGAAGTGATAGATGTAGTTGGCTCATTGTTATCTTAAGCATTTCCCTTCTTTGTTGTCCTGGAGATAGATGAATAGCTGCTATGCATGGACATACATGACTCTCAAGCTCTGGTTTCTGGTAATTAAATCATTCAAGGTGTGATTGAATCAAACTCCAACAAAAGGGATTTTATTCTTGAAAGAATCCAGCAGGCATCACTTTAGAAACACTTTCCTGGCTTATCTGCTGTTGGCATCATGGTCTCTTCCTCCCTACTTCTCCTTAATGACAGCGGGTGCAGTGGGCATCAAAACCACCATCTTTTGTGCACAGAATATTTGAAGCTTTTTCAAAGGAGAAGGGCTCATACACCTGTGCTGCAGATTGCAGGCACATCTTTGTTTCTTAAATAACTCAGGAATATGTTGCTCAAATTTAACCACACTTGACTGAGGCAACTGGTCAGTGCTGTAGGGGAGGGCCAAAAATAGCTGCCACTGCTGAGGGTATGGAGAGGGAAGGCAGCCACTGCAGTAGCTTTCAGCAGCAGGTGGTTGTCAGCCAACCTCACTCAGGCCTAAAATTCTTTGTAGGGTTTTATCTCCTCTATCAGAACTGCCACAGGGAATACAATGCTCATACCTCAGGGAAAAGGTGTGATGGGGGGAAGGTAAAGAATGGTTAAAAACATGGGCTTCTGATTTCCATGGGCTCCTGCTTTCATCAGTTCTTTGAGCAGTGAAATGGTTCACACACACACACAAAGCTTTAAGTACACCCTGAAGTATTCAAGGCATTAACGAAAATCCAAAGCATCTTGTTCATTTCAATTACTTCTCCACCCACATTCTTCATTGAATTAAAGGATATCCTACACACTCTTTTGTTTCACTTATTCCCCAAAGATTGTTTCATCTTACACCAAGCAAGGATCTTCAGCATATTCATAGTAACATCTCAGTCACGGCATTCAGCATTATGATGTTCCTGGCACAAGGGATGTTATTAAAAGATTGAAGAGATGAATAGATGGCAGATTTCCCCAGGGCAGCACATCAGAAAATGGACATCAAAAGAACCTGGCTCAAAATGCAGTGGGTATTACTGGCTCCTGACAAATCCCACTCATTTCTGAACAGCAACACTGTCAGGCTGTGTTAAGGACATGTCCATTCTGGAATACCTCCATAAAACTGTTTGCTTATCCACAAAAGTACTCCCATTTCAACACCCACCTCTCTAGTTGAAGATAGCATTATCTTCATTAATCAAAAGTACTTTGGGCCCAAATCCAAATTCAACCTTACTCAAATAATTACCAGCATCCCAAGGCTCAGGCTTTGTAGCCATCAAAATTACCTTTTGCTCCCACCATTTTTCATGAACTGCTCTGAATTGCCCTAGAAACCCTGAACGTGTGGGTCTCTTTCACAAGACATGTAGGTTGTCACATATTACAAGTCATCTTCACAGACCCCAACAGGATAACAGGCCACAGTCCGTGACAGGAAATTTTAAAAATTTATATTTCCTTTTTCACCAAGAACTGGTTAGAATTTATTTTCTTAAAGCTATTTCAAACGATGAGTAACAGTTCCTGAGCAGGCATTGAAGAGGGAGAAGCACATATACTGACATGATGTCACCACCTGAATTATTCTGCTGAGATATAAAAATAGTTTGGAAGGCAGCATGGCCAAAATTACTATATCATTTAATTACAACCTACTTTCATGACAGGCCATCAGTTAATTAAGAGTGTCAAAATGCTGAATTGCCTCCAGCTTCTACATGTTTTGCAAATGACATGGAAGTCATCTTTTTAAATAGCAACAGCTTAACTGAAAATGTAGAACCCATAGTGAAACGCTTTGAAAAATGAGGCAGTCAACTGAGCTGACCTGAAATTCCCCACGCCATAAATTCACTAGGGAAGACAGTTATAACCCATTTAATTTACTCTCTGAAGATCACATTCACATGACATCAAAACTATTTTTCTGAAATTGATACAATTTTGAAGTATTATAAAACAGGAGCCTGAAGTGACTGTGTTCTGTGCAGGTACACACAGGGCCTGGCTCCAGCCCCAGCACCTTCCCTCCAGGCTGCTACAATACAGGCAACTGAAAAGCAGGAAAAGGCTTAGAAAAAAGGTGTTTTTTCCTTTAGAAATAAGTCACCTTCATTGATTCTAAAGTACCACACATGACATGAGAGAAAATTCTCTGTAAAAGGAATAATGTTGCAATAAACTCAGAAAATTAAGGAATTGGTTTACATGTTTGTTATATCTGATACCAAATCCCTTATTCTCTTTATAGAGTTATGTAGTTTTTAATTAAACAAATGATTTTGTATTTATTATATAACAGTTTTATAAATTGTAGCAAAACAAAAAAATAATAAAGTGAAAAGCAGACTAGATAGAAAGGTTACATTTCCAAGCACCAAAGGATAAGAGTAGTACCCATGTGCAGAGAGAAGCCAAACATCTTGAAACTGAAACAAAAACAGAGCACTCCCTGTCCCTCATTCTCTCTTTGGCAACAAGGAGCAACAGACAGAAAAATATTGTTTGGATTTTTCTTTTCTTCCAACAAAAATGAGTGCTTCACACTGGGAAAAAGACCTGATGAGTAAACATCTCCCCCTATAGTTTGCAAGAAGCTGAGCATCTTAAAAATAATAATTAAAATCCTATCTCTTGGCTAGATAAAGGAGCCAAGCCAAAACTGAGCCAGGACTTTATGTAGCATGGCAACATGGAAGTGAATGCTATAGGAGAGTGCTTGAATAAAAAGTATGAGGCTACAAGAAAGAAATCTGATCGTCATTCAGAATTGTGGCAGGCTCATGGTCTCATGACTGTGGCAGTGTCCAAGTGATTAACAAATTCAGAGTTGGAGAAGACAGACTGAATTTCAATATAATTTACATGTGGGAATAAGGGGAGTGCATTAGGCCTGTAATTTGTGCAATTGGCAAAGAACTTCAAATACTACAAAGAACTGAATGTGCTTTCTAAGTTGAGTTCAAAGTGCTCCCTACTACTAAAGACTTGGTTTGAGAAAAGATTTGAGCTTGGTAAAAATACCATTTAATCTAACAGGCCATAAAAATGAAAGCTGACCAGTAAACAAGAGTGCTTTGCCAGATGACAAACATGTCAATATACCTTTCAGGAAATGGTGATTATTCAATAATTTGATGTCTGTTTCAAAGGGAATATGTGTGGGATGGATCCTGTCATCCATGTCCTCATGCTGGGGCAGTGTTGCTGTTTCTGTAAGGAAGAAGCCCTGAGCCCTGTAACTGGATTTTACTGCCATTCACAACTACTGAAAAGCAGCTGTCATTAATTTTACAATCCCCATGGAGGTTTAAGGTAAAGGGACATCTTTTATTCAGTGTTTTTACAGAGAACAGTCTAACAAAGGAGCTGGTATCCAGCAAGGCCCATTACACAATACGATGATGCAATATTAATGGAACATTGTGTTCTCCCCTGAGCACTTAACCTTCCATGTTTGACAGGCAACCCTTGGGGTCCAAGCATTAGCCCAGCAGTGGCTCCAGCCCTTTCCCCTAATGGTGGAAAATATCCCATTAGTTGCAGTTGCACGAGCTTAGCAAATGGTTTACATACCAGCCTATGCTGGGCTCCTTATTCATGGAAACATACTTAAAATTCCCATTTGCCAGGTGTGGTGTTAAACACAGACTGGATGATTCTAGAATCTTGCAGACACTGGAATGTGGCAAGGGGGGTGAAACTGATGATGATCTTTAATGTCCCCTCAAAACCACCATGATTTCTTAATAGATACTAAGTCACAAAAATTAAAGTGAAAGGAACAATAGTGTCACTGGTTTTATGTAAAGATGTCCCAACTAAATAAAACCACTAATTATTCTACGTAGGCATGCCTACTTCTCATTGATTCATTCTCTTTCACTAGTCCATATGAGGGGGAAAGAGACATAAACAAACAAAACCAAAAAAATCTGAGACACAAATACTCATCTTGATCATGTCATTTATTGAGGCAGCAGTGATGGCAAACAGGGAATCAATCAGTCAGTCTTACCGTCACAGGCAAACCCCACCACCAAATCCCATGGAAGTGTGTGTACACTCCTCCTGCTTGTCCCATGAACTCCATGGCTCTGCTGAAACTTTCCTGCTCTCCTGGCAATGGTTTGCCTTCACAGCAGTGTGGCAACTCCCTGCTCAAGCAAAAGGACATTGCTTCACTGCGTGTAATTAAGCCTATAAAAAACCACCTCGGGCTTATTTATGCCTTGCTAACTCACATGATTGACATTTTGTGGAGTGCTGTGAGTCAGACACTCGGGAAGGCCTGACCAGCTATTTCCTCAACATCTCAGTGAGAGATGTCTGTGTGTTGTTCATGTTTGTACCTCAGCAGTCAGTCAGATGGATGCTTTGAGTTTGCTAAAAAAGCCTGGTACCATTTCAAAGCGCCAGAACCCTTGCAAACAATTTTGACTTATGATACAAATTAGGGCAAGTAAATAACAGCAGATACATCAAGAAGCTGCACTCTTGGGGGAGAGAGTGGGGAGTGAGAAAGAAAAATGCTCTTTGGCGGCTTTGACATCTTTTATTTTGCTTTCATCAAACCAGAGAGACATTCTGAGTATAAAACTTGCAAATATTTCTGCTTTAACAGGACTACTTAAATATGGTAGGAACAACTGTTAAAGCTTGTTTTTATTTTATTGTTCTACTTAGACCAATACATGTAATTCCTCCTGCAGCAATTTTTCATGGGGCTGCTTATGAGGGCAGGAGTAATTGAGGACAAGTATTTAATCACCTCTTTCTTATCTTGGCTTATCTAAGTGTTAAGATAAAAGGGCAACAATTGAACCAAGACACATCTCATACAAATTTTAACACAGAATAATAACTCAGCAGAGAACTTAATAAAAAGAATTGCTCACCATATTTATTCAATGCAAGTGAATTCTTGTTCTGAATAGTTACTACTTTCCTTTTTTTCTTTTCCAACAAATACTGGCCATCCTGGACAATAATGAACATGAGGACCTGAGCAGTTTGAAAGCATCAGCACACTGTGATGGCAGTCAAATTCACTAGTCCTGTTTCTCAGACAATACCACAAAAGCTATAGAGAAAGGAAGATGACAGAACTGCAGTCACAAAGGCAAACACAATGGGTGTACATTCCTGATGATGCTACTGTGAACCATCGAGGAAATGGAGGTATAAGACACCTAAACCTTTTATTACAGTTTACTGCAAAGCCATGAAGTGCTTGTGCAGATTAAAACCAGTAAGACTGTATGCATTTTTCATGGAAGAGTTTCCATCAGTTAAGATGCTAATGATGTTTGTCTGCTTGCAGCCAAAGACCAAGCAAGCTTGTTCAAAGAACTCACCAGGTTCTCTGTGACCCAGACTACACGATAAAAATCCTCTATAATTTACAAAATCATCAGGATAGAACATGTATTCCACTAGAAACAATAGTTATAGTATCCCTTCAAATTTGACTATAGCCTTCAAAACAAAAAAGAGTGTCAGGGATATTTTAATGGAAAACCTATTTCAAGGTTCTCAGGAGAACTGAGCTGGAAAAACCGTGTAATGGGATAAACTATTACAATTTCAGGGCTGCAAGTGGCCAACATGATTTCTCAGTGCACGCTGCCAATGAAAGCAACCCTGCAACACAAAGACCAGGAGAAGAGTTAGAGGCAATAATATCTCTGTGTTCAAGAGTTAATAATTTACAACACTGAAATCACGCTGCTGAAAGATGATATAGTAAAGACTAGAAAATAACACAGTTTCATTTTTTTTTCTGTTTTTCAGAAGACTGACATCACTTTTGTGTCAAAATAGAAGGAAGTCACAGGAAATTGCCCAAATATCCAGCAGGAGATCATGAGAAAACCTGATGTCTTTCAGTCAAATTGTGGTAGCAGGCTGTGGGAAGCCATATAGGGGAAGAAATCCGTATTCAAAGTAAAAATTATTTTAGGCCATATTTGCATTCTTTCAGAAACATGCAAAATATCACTAATTACAACTGTCAATCACAGAGTAGACCAGGTCTCCAGCAATTAAGCAAAGGTTTCAAAACAGAGCAGGAATTTAGTTGCATTATTACTCCCTGGACATTGTAACAATGCTTTGTTGTAAGCAAGCTAAGGTTAGTTTCAATTCAACACCATGTGCAAAAACCATTTGAAACCAGATCTTGTCACAAAAGTGGAAATTCCATATTTAATATCACAGTAACTTTAAAAGTGATTTTCAGTGAACAAGAACCTGCAGCATGAAACATCAAAACTTCAGCAGCTTGTCCCAGTAAATCAGTGTTCACCTAGAAGGAGACATGCAGAACAGGCTCACAGAACAGGCTGTGCAGCTGTGGAGCAGTGAGGTGGCTGGGGCAGAGGGCAGTGAGGGCATGCTGGGCCCACATGGGACAGCTTATCTGCCATAGTGCAGGCAGAGTAAACTGGACAGAAAACCCCTATTTCACAACAAAACATTTAGAAACAAACTGCAAGTTGGAGGATCTGACAACATCATCACCCAAGGCTTCAATATGGCCAATCCTTCCCAAACTCGGTATGACCCTGGCAGCACAAGCTGCCCTACAGTGTCTTGCCAAGCCCCAGCAGCAGCAGGGCTAAAAGGCCGGTTCAATCCAGCCTGTGAGGCTGCTCTGCTGCTGGCTGTCCCACCCAGCCTGCCTGCAAACACTTCCCTGTTAGGGGGTTAGCCTTTATTTCCCAGGAATTTCAAGCTCATTGCCAGGTGGTCAGGCAAAGGCAACAAAATGGGCTCCTGTAGCTTCAGAGCAAGCCGGTCCAGCTGACCTCGGGCATCAGCTTGGGAAAGCAAAGGAAGGGGAAGCCTTGCTCTGTTGGCAGCAGAAAGGCCAGACAAGGAACTTCACTCTTGGCGTGCAAAAGTCTGGCATCCTGTTGATATCTGCTGAGATTTTACATCTTCACTTACCTATGTCAGGCAATAATTTGCATTGCTTGGAAATTTCCAGCTTCACACACGGCCTCAAAATGAGATCTGCTGTTCTCAAAATGTTGTTTGCGCCACATTTCCCAATGTCTGTAGAGAGCTGATCTCACAGCACTGGCTCTTCTTTGTCAGCTAAGTTGCATTAGACAGAATCTAAAAATACATTAAATACTTTCTAATATTACTTTTTGACATAAGCAGTTACTATAGCTGCAACAAGGATGTTGCAAAAAAGGTGCATGAGGTTGCATAAGTCCTTTTATTCAGCTGGGATATGTGCACTGAAAGGTCAAAAGGCCTTGGAATATGGTTTTTTATTTCAATGTTTGCCTTAGCATTCACACCTTAACAAAAATATCAAAAACAACTTCAAAAATTCAAAGGAGTAGTTAATCTCCTTTTACTTCAAAGAGGCAACTAATTTAGCTTAGCTACAAAAATCTACCTGCAATGCAAAATTCAAGGAGACGCTGCCTAACATGTGAGTCTGACAGATAACAGTTGACAAAAAAGCAGCACCTGAGCAAGCTGGGGGTCTGTTGCTTAGCGAGAGGACGGTTAAGCCTGGTTTTTCTAGTCCAGTAACAGTGGTAGATGTGAAAAGAAAGCCCCAATAACCCTGCTCTAGATACCAACCCAAGCTTCCACCCAAACATACCAAGATAACCAATTTTAGAATCAGTGTCCTTGCTTGCTCCCCAAATCCTTGATAGATTCTGCAGCCCTTGTGTTTCTGAATAAATCCATTAAGTTCTTCAGTGTCTGCAAACTAGTCTTTTTTAAAGGGAAGGATTTAAAAAAATTATTTAATGGGAAAGCAGTTAGAAGCAAATAACCATTCCCTGCACTTGTGCTGTCACTTCTATGAAGCTGCTATAGCTGCTGTTGTGATGGGTTTCTCTTCTGCACGACTTTGTTTGCTCAAGTACAGAACAGGGATCATTTAATTAGTGAAATCTGGATCCCCAGAATAAAGACTACTCACTTGTTTGTTGAACAAACCAGTATTGCCTTTGAAAAATAAAAGCAGACTGATCTTAAGTGCAAGTGGAAGAATTCACTCACTCACCTTCACCTAAGGGGTAGTTTGCTCAGCCTCCTGTAAATTCCCACTGTCCAGAGCTGCATGGGTTCTGGTGCCAAGGAACCTCAGAGGATCCTTCCTGGACCTTCCTCAGTAGAGGCATGAGCTCATCTCTTACGTGTAGTACACCTTTACTGTACTTTTATGACTTCCTCAGTTCCTTCCTGCTAACAGAAGTACACTGGTCAATCAACCCAGTGCTCAGTAATTAAATCAGCTGTAAGACCTCCAGTGCTCATTTTCTACACACCAAATCCAAAACATTATTTGTGAAGATCCTGGCAGAAGGGAGCTCATAGCAACTCCTAGTTCCCAGGGAAAGTTGACAAATACAAGGAAGTTAGCAACATTTCCCACAGCAGTTCTAAATTCATCCTTATCATTCCTATGCACTCTTCAAATACTGCTACATAACAAAAGCTAAAAATAAAAAACCCAAGGTCTGTATTGTGCATTAAATGTCCTTTTTATATTAACTCCTTCCATCCTACAAACACTTCCAGCTGTAAATTCACTTTGTTCTCCAGCTCTGCATGGGAAATCCATGTACCCAGCCCCAAGTCTCCAGCATCACTGCCTGCACTGTAACCTCAGCTACCATCACACACAAGCATTTCTTTTTCATAGAGAAAACTATGAAACAATTGCAGGTTTTTACAGACTTCGCTTGTGCCTCAGAGAAGCCAGGCAAACCCAGTTTCCCAGCCATAAACTAGGGAACCACACAAATGCACCAGCAGCCAGGACAGGAAGGTCAGTGTTTGCTGTCTCACACATTTGCCAATTTCTTGATTTTCACTGATCGAGCTTTGACTCCCTCACATAAAATCCAGGAGACATTTCAATTTCCTTTCTGCTCTATCTTCCTACTTTCCAATCACTGCTAAGTTATTTAACATGTCAATAGCATTACCAGTATCTTTAATATGTCAGCAGAGTTAAGTAGTGAGCAAGTAAGTACAAGGGCTTCAGAAATATGGTGGTTATCATGCTTCAAGCCAAGCAAAGAACTTAGTGTTCACCTTTATGAGGGGAGTTTTTATTTACTAACGCTCCCCAAAACCATTTTTAGTGATCTTGCATTTCCATCAGCATGTACAAACACTGTTATACCATGAATAAATACAAAAGAAAAAGAGCTTTTCCCACAACAGCCTCGATGGGCTACTTTTAATTAAAATCAGTTTAATGATTGATAAGCTCTAATTTCCAGCAGCAAATCATAAGTGGTTGACTGTTTCCAGAGACAGTGAAAAACTGAAGATAATGTAACTACATAAGCTAGCATAGTTAGTTGGTTCACTGGTTGTCAACATAGGAAAAATGTGAGGGTTTAACATGTAAATTCAAGAGCAAAAACTAAATCAGTATTTCATAGGAATCAGCTATATAAACTTACAGAATCATTGTTTCCAAGGCTTACTTTTAGTCTCTCACAGAATTACTTTTGACATACTTCCTACATTAGAACAAATAAGCAGGAATTTTCAGTATGTGATTAGTATTTAGGAAGGGGATGTCCCATAGATCAACTATGTACAGCTGCTGCTTGGAAAGGTTCTTCCCTTGTCCCTCTTAAGCAAACAGAGGAACGCTGCAAATACCTGTGGCCCCGTGTCCTTCCATTGCTCCCTGGGCTCACAGAGGCAGCAGAAGGCAATTCCATGTGCCTGAGCACACATTTGTGGAGACATCTCCTCCTTATAAACAGAACAGATCATCTGCAGCTGATCAGTCATACAACAAACAGAAGTTTCATTCAACACCAGAGAGAAAACAGGAGTGAGTATAGGGAGTGTGAAATCCTAGAGCTCTAACGGGACCCTCCCTGTCTTCCTTGGTCACTGCCATCAAGAATGCAGTGCTGTCTCAAACAGCTGCTGCATCCACCTGCTTTCCTCAGCCAGTGCTGGTGGGAGGAGCAGACAACACACAGGAGGGAGCATTTCCTCTTTTGTACTGTTATTTTATTTTGTAGTAAGATCCACGTAGTATATAAAATATAACAGGAAAAACTGAACGAAGCCTAGAAAATGAACCGAGGAGTTCAGCTGATGAACCACTACAGCTCTACTTCCGTGGGTTCATGAAGTCTCCAGAACTCATGGACTGTTTGCTTGTACTATTACAGTTCTCTAGCATATGAGCCTACACCAAAAGCTGATATGTTCCAATTAAGCCATAGTTAAGTGACAGATGTAGAGAAAAAAAACAAAGTGGCTTTTGTAAGCCACAGCTGCCCTTGACAGAAGTTACAATGATGTCTAACTATACTGTAATGCACATTACATCAATAACCTTGAAAGAGCCTCTGAGAAAATGGCTTCACATTAAGCATTTTAAAGAAAGGTCATAAATACTGCACTGTACCAACAGTACCTCCCAATGTCCTCCTTATGCCTGAGGAGCATTTGTGTTTTGTAAGAAGCTACTACATAGATGACACCAAACCTAGAGGTAGGTTATAGGCCAAGGTAAGTTACAGGCAAAAAAAAAAAAAAAAAAAAAAAAAAATCCCTTTAGAGCTAGTCACTGCACAGACTGCCCAGCAGGAAGCAAGGCAAAGTGTCAACAACTCTTTCCTCCCACCCTAAACATTGCTCACACAGTGCATTTAGTTCCTAGTGCCCTAAGAATGAGAGTGGATCATCAGCTGCTAGTAAATGCAGTCATGCCAAGAGAACAGCTTGAAGTTATTCAAGCAAAAACCTGTTACTGTGCAAAACTGATGCACTGGACTGTTACCAACCAGACCTCCAAGCTTAGGAAGTGACCTGACAGTAGAGAACCAAGGTGTTTTTCTTTTGACTGGGAAATACTTTTGTAACCATCAGGAGAACATACTGCTAAGCCTACATGGAAGGAGTCAAAATCAGCTTGTATCAAAACTTTAGACACCAAAAAAAAAAAGAAAAATTGAAAAAGGTTAAAAAAAGCATACTTTGATGAGACTTAAGTTTTTAAAAAGTTACTGTACCAAACAAGCTGATAAAACAACTCATCTCCCCTAAAACCTGGGATCAACACAAGGTTGATAACACATACGTGTACACTGAGAAAAACACCTGCAAGTACAATAGTTACAGCAAATTAACCCCAAGTTTTAATGGTGTAATGTCTTCAAGTCACAAAATCTGGACAAAAATGTTAATCTTAACTCCCTCTGTGTACTATTTGGTGATAATCAAAGTAACAATGCTGAAGATTCATTTTATTTCTACTTCCAAAGGAAAAGGGTAAATGGTTAAATATGTGTTCTCCAATTTGTTCTCCACTATACGTACACCCACACACATACACACACCCCTCAAACTGCACTGACATTTCTTTTTGACCAAAAGAGTAGATCCTGGGAGTAAGTGCAAAATGCAAAATCAACTGACAGAAAATGCTGAACAAACAGCATCATAAAAATACAAAATATTTATATTACTGAACTATTAACAGATGATGTTCTCTGTTTCTTTAAAACTTTGGAACCACATAGCTGATTTCTTAAATCTAGTCCATGCCAGCTTCCAGAACTATTAATGTTTTAGTTAGCTTCATTCTTTGATGCTTCATCAAAATTTTCTACGAGATCTGAAAAAGATGGAGATATTTAATACAGTAATGCCCAGTAAAATTACCTTTGTAAGTTTAATGAAAATGCATATAATTACAGGAAAGGTTAAGTAGTACTTAATTACACTTAGGGAAACCATTTCTTTATCGGCAGATTTCAAAGGGCTTTAGGAAATATTGTTTGTTTAAACGTACACAAAGAACTAGAAATGCAGAAACACTCCAACAGTGAAAATTCTAACATTAAGTGATTAAGAGCTGATTTTCAAAGGTGCTCTACTAGCTGCAGTTGAGTTTTGAGCATCAGCATTCTTTAAAGAATGCCTGGCATTTTAGAGAATTGAATTTTATGGAAGGTCACAAAGAAATAAGCCAGCACCAAGACATAAGGAATTGAATCTCTGGTCCACACATATGTTTTAGCTAACACACCAGCCTGAAGAATACAGTGGAATGTAGTTATTGATAAAATAGTTATTCACTGGCAAATAAAGAACTTAGGATATTCACTTTCATACACTGACATAGGCCTTTTTTCTTCTGCTACAGAAATAAAAATTCCCATTCCAGACCTTGATATAAAAACAACCTGATAACTATGCCAGTTATGTCACTTTGCAGTTCTAAACCCCTGTTTGGATATTTAGATACCTGTTTGACCTCATTGAAACTATTTTAACCTAGTTTCACTCAATAATTAAGGTAGTTGCACAAGGTAATCCTTTTCTCAAAAGCTGGAACCCCAAGTCGTGTTTTAATGCTGTCCTAAACAAGAAGCCTCCCTTAGCAAGTGAGGAGTATAATCACATCAAAAGCCACATATTTCAATGTATGAATCAAAATATTTATATATTAAGTGGTCATAGAAGTGTGCATGTGCCTACCTGGGACATCATCATCTTCTTCATCAATATCTTCAGATTTTGGTGCTTTACTATCCAACACTATAAAAAGAAATTTGGTGCTGAGTTTTCATGATACAAAATCAGGGACACTCACACAACAAAATAAAAATCACACATGTGAAAAAAGCAACCATTTCCCCAATCCCCAATAGTGACAAACACATAAATGACCAGGTACTGAGAGTTAACAGCATGAACAAAAGATTTCCTTGGGGACATTCTGACAGCAAAGCATTAGCAGAACCATGTTCAGATGCTATGGGGTATTCATACAGAGTTTGCAAAAGATCAGATGATAAAGAAAACCCCCAGCATGACTCAGTCTTCCAAGTGGTGTCACGTGTTTCAATGCAACAATAATACAGCACCCACCAGTGACCAACATACATGATTCAAATATGCTTAGGACGGTCCATCTCTTCTACATTTTAGGTATTTTACAAATTACTAAAGAAGAAAAAAACCAAGCCTTTATTTTCACTTAAACTCTGAATATGAATGTTGGGGAAATGAAAACTGGAATAGCTATTTGTTGAAAGCATTAGAACAGGTGATGTATATTCCATTCCAAACACAGACAACTCCAATACATCTAACTACAGTCATCTTAATGGCCATACCAGTCTAAACTGGAACTGTACCTAATCTTCATTTTTTAACTGTAAAATTACAGTTATAGTTATACCACATACACCCCTCCACCCATGCTCCTAAGGTTTTAAATTAATATAAGATAAAGAATCACATGCATAACTGTGATTTTTTTTTTTTTTTAAGTTTTCCATTAAACTTTGATTTTTAAGTTTTTTTTTTTTGAAGTCTTGGTTGAATTCCAAAGCAAATTATAGGGCATATTTCTTACAATAGAAATATGTTTTGAATGAACAAAGAAAACAGAATAGCTTCCCTGACAAAAAGAACTGGTTGAGTTTTTCCAAGTAAAAATATGAACTTGCTTTCTCCTAAGCATTCTGCCATACACAGCTGTACACCTGCTATCACAGCATGCCAGACTTACCTATTTCTTTTAAATCAGGACCTGCCTATGTAATCGTGAATCAACAAAGATTAAAAAAAGTTCTTCCTCCACCCTCTGTTTCCACAACAGTGGCAAATAAATAAAAGTGCACACACACACTTCTGACTTTTTAAGTCACATGCTGTGGTTAAATTTGGGCTAAAACTTTTAAAACTTCGTATGTCCTTTAAGCCAGCTATGAAAGATTCCAAAAAGACCTACCTTGTCTTGGGAATTGTTCAGCTAACTTCCTGAGACTTGTTAAGCTGTCAGCACCAAGCTGGCTTAAGATGCCCGGAAGCATTTCTGTGATCGGTTTAGCCTCTGCATGACCAGTAATTGCAAAAGTGTTGGCAGAGAGGGAAGCTTGAACCTTGGGGTTGTTGAAGTGAATAACTGTTCCATCGTCTTTTATCATGTTCACCTGTTTAAATATATTAATAACATTTATCAAAGTGTAGCAGCATCTTGTTACATAAGCATAATAACTAAAATCTAGATTTGAAATATCAAACTAGCATTCTTCCTAAAAGATAACATAACCATGATGAAAGCACCTGGAATTAACACCATCTTAATTCAAAACTTAACAGCCTGCCACATGAGGTTAAGCCATTGCCTTTCACAGGTACCTGTGTCACCTACCAGGAAAACGTTCCTGCTTCTGCCCAGCTGGCAAAAGCACAGGACTCACACTGGCTCAAGGAAGGGATGCACACACAGCACTGGGGGATTATGTACCAACTGCACTAGAACAGACTCCCCAAACCTTCCCAATAATTCCAAGAGGGCTCTTAAGACTAAAGACACTACAAAGTGACCCTGCTCTCTTCGTCTTCCCTAGCCTTCTGAATCACCAAGAATTCTATTTTACAGCCAGTGTAGTGGCTTGCTTTAGAAAGTTGAGAAGCTTTTTCTTCTGGGCATGGCTAAACTATTACATGAAAAATAATTGTCTGACTGTAGGAAGAGAGTTCTACCCATCCAACACAACAGTGGTATTAAATTTATGTGAAAAAACTACTAAGCAATTTTTTAAAGTTACAGGGAGAAAGGACAGATTCGGAACTAAAGATGAGATCTAAGATACAAGAACATTTAAGTTCTCAATCCTCACATGGCAGAGTTCCAAATATGTTTTGAACAGGAAATCCAGGTGTGTTCCTTTCCTGCAAAACTAAGCAATGTCCTTTCCTTTGCCCATGGGGAAGCTAAAGGCTTCAAGCACAGTCATCCTGTTACTTAAAAGCCTCTTTCAAAATGACACAAATGTGTTACTCATGCTTGACTCAACATTACTCTTCTATCTGCACGAAGCTTACCAAGGTCAACTTGCGTTCACTCGAATAAAATATTCCACAATTATGTCTCTTGCTAGGTAGAAACATTTTGCATCATCTTCCTACACGCTGAGATATTTAAAATCCTTAATAACTGTGTCTGAATAAAGATTCTGTACTCTGTGCAGGAAAAAAGCCCTGAACACACACTAAGAAGAAACATATCTTCTTTTAGTTCATAGAGCTCCGCATATTTGTATTAAGCTTCAGAAAACAGACAAACTGAACTGAATCTCTAACAGGGGTCTGAGAACTTACAGGCAAACTGCACCAAATCTGCATTTGCCTTTGGAAGAAAAGAATGCACTTAGTGACTTCTGCATGCACCTTGCAATCCTGCTTTAATTAATCACAGATTGAATATTGAACTTCTTAAAGTAACTAGTACAAGTACTACAGCCACACTGAATTCATGATGGAGAAACCTCCTCCTCCTCTCATGTATGAGGGTCACTCTCTACACTGTTATGGAAAACATGTTTTATTAATACATGTAAATTAGAGGTATTCAAGGAACATCTGAAACCTTCACATTCCCACTTACATTAACACAGAAGCTGCTTCTGTAGAGTCTGCACTATTTTAAAAAGCATCTCCTGTAACTACTGCAAATTATTCCAGCATTTTTTGTGTAGTAAAAGGTCCTAATTTTGATAATATAGACTCAAGTTCTTACTCAAGGTGTTTCTAAACTTTCCTTCATTTTCTGCACCACACTTGCACTAGATGTGCCTGCACAGTCCATGTACATTTACTGCTCTTCTCTTTAGAGCAGGTAATCAGGTTCACAGAAGTCAAGAATAAAGAGAAGTTTTGTTCTGCAATGAATTCAAGACACACACAGAGCACAGAGCTTACAACCTCCACCACACACGGCCTGGCCAGCAGAACCTTCACCTTTCCTTCTTCTGGTACATACACATTCATGTAATGAGAGAACAATACATCAAACGACTTTACCTCGCAATAACAAGATCTCTATGGTTTTGCTTGGAAGATAAAACAGTTGTTAAAACCAAAAGCAAACCCCATCACACCACCACCAAAACAGCAGAGTGAATTTAATAGCAAACAGGAAAACTTATTTTTTCACTATACCTCTTCAATGCCAGCAATGTTATTTACTGCCAGTTTTTTGAGAGAACTTTGAAGTTTTTTATCATCAGCTGTAGCTGTTCTGTGCACCACCTTCTTCTTTCTGCGAGCTGTTCCCTGGGAAGAATCAAGAAACAGTCAGCTCTGCTCAAAACCTCTAAGCACTAATTGCAAAAGTCAGGTCACAGTCTGAGCAACATAGCATAACTTGAAAGTTATGAGACATTTCTGTAGACAAAAATGCATCTCAACTTATTTCCCTTTACCTACAGCTTTGGCCAGCATTCACAATTTAAAGTTATTTCTTAAGCATAAAAGAAATACCAAACAGCAGCATATTTTCCCTTCCACCAACCCATACTACAAAAATACTACTTAATATTAAGCAACACATAACAAAGTGTCCCCAAGATATTTTTTCCAAAACAAAGCACAAATACAGTGATTTAAATGGTCCCACTTTGGCAACCAAGTCATTAACACTTTCAGCATGTTCCACAGACAGCAATTTTGGAATTCCTGCTTTGCAAACTTTTGTACAATCATCCCTACAAAAGTGGATGAGCGGCCACACTGAACAAACATGCTTTTTTATTGGTGACATTAACTATCCACTAGCTCAGAGAAAAGCAACAGCTCAGTATACAGCCAGTGCCTGAACCAGGCACAAAGAAAAAAATCCCCAACAGGGAGACCAGGAAGGCAGAACTGGAACACCCAACAGGTGAACTTAGCTGGAGCTTTCACAGGTCACAACAAGTCATTGAATTAAAACAATGCTTGCACACTGGCAACTGCTCATCCAGCAGTTGTGAACTGAAAGAAACTTGCATTTCAAGTAGCTGCACTATAGACCAGATCACACAAAACCTGTATTGGTCAAGCCTGAGAATAATTTTTTTCTTCCCTTTCTAAGAACTTCAGCCTATGTTTTCAAAAGCACCTCTGGTGGTTTTCTTACCTTTCCTCCTATTCGGACCTGCGCCTGAAGCTTGGCCAGTTTTTCTTGGTTCATAGTGCTACGTCTAAAGAGCAAAAACAAGTTCAACTTAACCTTCGAAACAATAACAAAAAAAAGAGAGCACTCTTAAAATTGCAGTGGACTTAGAATTTTCAGAGCACTCTTAGAACTCCAGAGGATTTTTCAAACGTCTAGAATATCCCCCAAAACAATGTGTTAAACATACACACATAAACAGAGCTTTAAAGCCACACCACCTAAGCAATCCATAGTGGTCCTGCAGTAGGAAGGACCCGCCTTTAGCTGAACTGTCTGTACCACGATGAAGCAACTCGACAGGACATTTCATTCTGCATCAGGCCGAGGTACTCATTTCCAGGATGCCAGTTTACTGCTGGAAGTATTCAACCGAATTATCGACTCCAACCAGACCCAAACCAGCACACACACGATAACTGGGTCTGGGAAACCACCCTTATCTTTATAAGGGCCCAGGGACAGATTCACCACTGAACTACCTGGAATAGTATTTATATAATGAATCTATGATACTTGTGACTAATAAGCGAGATCTAAACTCTCTGAAGTTCATGCACAAGCTTATTTATTACATGAACTTCTGGTAGCTCTTCATCCAATCCTGGAATGACTTTTTCGCGTAAGTGACTGGGAAGTTAGTCTAGTGCTTCTCCCGCGGGTCAGATGGGACCTTTAAAGGCTGAAAGCCCTGAAAATCTATAATGGGTGAAAAAAAAGCCTCAAGCCTTCCACCAAAAGGAATGCGTTTCGCTGCTCTGCCCCAGCGAACCATCAGTGTATGATGCGGAAATGTCCGCACGTGCTTTGTGCCGGGAACGATCGGGAGACGCGCGGGAGCGAGGCACGGATCGGCGCACAGAGAGACCCCGAGGGGCGGCGGGAGAAGGGGCACAGGGTGGCTCGGTGGGCAGCCGCAGAGCACGGCGAGCGGGAGGGGAACACGGCTCATCCCTCAAGAGTCCGCGTAGCCGCGGTCCCACAGGAGCACCGCGGCCCCGCGAGCCAGGGCAGCCCCCGCACAAGGGGGTCGTTCGCTCGGCCTTTCCACGGGGAATGGCCCAGCATGGCCCAAGGGGATAGGACCAAGCTGCCACGGCACCCCGCCCACCTCCGGCCGGCCGGGACACGGCGATACCAGGACACAGAGACACCGAGACACGGGAACAGCGAGCCCCCTCACCTGAACGCGGCGGAGCCCCCGCTACCAACACGCGGCGAGAACAAGATGGCGGCCGAGGAAGGAAAGAGAAGCGCACAGAGAAAGGAAGCGCCGCGCCACGTGACGGCGCCAGCCCGCCCGCGGATTGGTGGACCCGCCCACTTCATTTACATAGAGGCGGGGCAGGGCGCGCAAAGCGCTCCTGGGAGTTGTAGTCTCCAGAGAACAGCAGTTGCCCGTGCCAGGGAGCGGTGTCCTGCGACCCAAACCTGGGACGCGGCTCTTCCAAACGCGTTACTACTGACTCTGTCCTCCTTAGTGAACCTTCCCTTTCACGCTGCGTTTGTGGTCGGTTTTGCCTTCTCAACAGCTGGGCAACTCCAGAGAGCAGCGCGACAAAAGGGTTTATTTGGGAAAGAGAAAATAAATCCGGAACCACCACCTCCCTCCCACCGCTGCCTGCCCCCGTCGGGATAACGCTGGGATTTGCCCAGGGCGAGTAGCCAGGGCTCTGGGGCCCCGGTGCGATGACTTTGCCCCGGGGATCCTCGTTCCCTGTAAGAAGCTGAGCTCATCCCGAGCCCCCTACACCTTCCCGCCGGGTGCCTCCTCCGGCACCCCCGGGCCGAGCCGTGAGGGCGGTGCACCGCCCACATCCGCCACACATCACTTCCTGAGCTTTAAAAAACGGGATAAAAAAAAAAAAAAAAAAAAAAGAGGAAAAAAAAAATCCAGATAAGCGGGTCTTGTCGTGTCCGGAGGTTCGGGGCCGTACCCGGGTGTCGTCGCTGCCCGCGCCGACACCATGAAGGCTCAGCCCGCGGCTGCCTCCGTCCTCTGCCTGTGCCTGGTGCTGGCGGCCTGCGCCGCCTCCGCCGCGGGAGGGCTCGGAAAGGGTCAGACAAAAACGCTTTCTTCGGGCTTTCCCCAACTTCTGTCCCCACTCGGGGCGGGTCCAGTCCCCTTAGCCCGCGGGGGCCGCCGGGCGGGGACAAAGAGCGCAGCTTCGGGGTCTGGAGGCGCGGGTGGCTGTGCGGGGTCTCCGCCGTGGTGGTTCGGTTCTGGCTGAAGCCTTTGTGAGGGGCTCCCTGGGGGAGCAGCCCCTCGGTGCCCCCGTGCCTGCCCAGCCTGGGCCGGGCTCCTGGCAGGCGATGAATGGCCTTTCCCCCCGCCCTCGCCTTCCCTTGCCCTTCGTGACCGCTCCTCACCTCGCTCTCGGCTTGCCCAGGCTCTTTGTCTAATTACCGTGTCTAATAGCCCGGTTCACCCGGGGCCTGAGCTTCACCTCAGGTGGCGGCTTTGCCGTACAGGTAAATCTCCTCCTCAAGGCTGGTGGTAACCAATTTGATCAATGACAGCAGAGCTGTGGTGTGGATCCCAGCCAGCCATTCCCCAGATGACTTTCATTCAAAAGATATACTCTGTAATGTGTTGGGCAATGCTTTTAAAAACACACCGAAGCTCGCCACAAAGTGGGGTTTGTTTTAAATATAGAAAAGCTTCTGAAAAGTGTTTCCCAACTAGAACAATGGAAGGTTTTCCCTGTTTTAACATTTTGGCCTTTGACTGAAATAGCTGACGTGTCAATATTCTGTGTAAACGTGCCTTGTGCTAATCCAGCTGTGTTCTTCCCTGGGACGCTGAGCTCGTACAAAGGTAGCCCTGTGTCCGAGGCTGCCTCAGCAGCTGCTGTGTGGGTGTGAGGGGACAGGGACAGGCATCCCCACCCTGCTGTGAGCTCATCTGTTTGATGTGTTGCATCACTTGCGTTCACAGTTGCTCATATCAGCAGAGATCAGCTAACACAAACACTGTGCCGCTGTCCTCACCTCCCGGATGCTGAACTGAGGTGTCCTGAAGACTTGCTAGCGCTGTTTCAGGCTTTCTCCAAGCTTCTTTGCTATAGTTGTCTACTGGAGACAATATCCACATTCCCCTGTGGCTCTGTGTAGCTCCCAAAATCTGCTCCCCTCTCCACCTCGGGTTCCTGACTAATCCAAACCCTTAGGGATGGGAAGGGGCAAGGTGAGGCTCATGTTTGGCCATCCAGCACCGTAATTGTTAATTACTGGAACCAAGACCTCTGAGGGTTCCTCTTTGTACAGCTCCTGGATCTCATTCATCTAAGCTCTCCCGGTGGCTTTTGGGCACTGCTGTGTTGGCTGCTAAAAAAACCCAACCCTGGCAGTCGCTGCTTTGCAGCTGTTAAACACACACTGACTCACTCTTAAGTCAATTGACATAACAAGACTTGGTATCTGGATGACAGATAAAAATCTTCCTGCGTCGTTCAGTCACTGTAACACTCGGAAATTTGTGTAATGCTGTTCTTTCTTGCTCTTCCATGATATTATCATCAGCAGGAATACTTAGCATGATAGCTTTAGAGCAATTAATGATCATACGTTGGCCTAGGAATTTTTAAGTTTCAGTTTAGTTCACCTTCAGTGGATTTAGGAAGCCAAATGCTAACATGTTTAATTTGTCATTCATCAGATAATAAATGTCCACAGATTGAAAAAGAACAGAGAATAATCAGAAGGCACTTCAATTTTAATATCTGTTTGAGGAATTTGAGTGTCATTTACATATATATATATTGAAATATTCATGAGCATGGTACATTTTTGTTAATTAATTTCAATGGGATTCCTCATACGACTGTGTGGGCTGTAAGTATTTGCAAAATTCTTTCCTGAAGTGGGGCTATAGTTGGCTTTAAATAAGAATATAAAATGAGTTGAAAATATTCTCGAGGGTTGGGCTGTTTTCCTCTTTTAGCTGACATGTTAAATTATGCAGCATTTATAAACCCTTCTCTCTGGCAGGTTTTGGAGATCATATTCATTGGAGAACGCTAGAAGATGGGAAGAAAGAGGCAGCAGCCAGGTATGTTTGTTAGTTTTAAATACAGAAATGTGTCTTCAGAAAAGGTTCTATTTCAGCCCTAAATTTAACCATAGAAAAGAGTCTCTATTAACAAAACTGAGGGTGGTTTAGCTTCTTTAGACTCTTCAGATCCCTACAGCTTATTGGAGAGAAAATACAGAATTTTGTTAACTTTGCTAAGGCACTACCTAGGTTTAATCACTGCAGTCTAATTAAATTATTTAAGTCCTAGCATGTCTTTGAAACAAGAAAATAATTATTTATCACAGTAAAAAAAAAATATGGTTCTGAAACACACAAGTGCAAGTGTAAGTGGTGCTCAATGCCCTTAAACTCAGCAGTGTTAAGAGCTTCCCTAAAATTCCCTGTGCCTGTATAGATGAGGCCCCAGCATGAGGTATTTTGTTTCCATCTGCAGCAAAAATCTGGAAGTTTCAAACTGTAGTGAACTGACAGAACCTGGTTTGGGCTAGGCTTAAATTCTAAAAAGAACACTGTCTCTATGAAAAATGACATCTTGATTTTTTTTTCCCTCAAAGTTTCTTCTGCTTCTTGTTAAAATGCAAGAAGGATAATGGCATGCTTATAAATTCTACTTGTATTTTAACTTTATAACCTAGATCTGACAATGCTGACATGAGCAGAAATTGCTCGTGCCTTCCAGGTTTGCTGTTTAATTTAGCTCTGCTCACAAACGGATCCATCTGGCAAGTTTTACACTCCAGTGTAGACATTGAATTAACCCAGATGGTACACTTCAGAAGTCTTACAAGTTTTTATAACTTGATACTTCAGCATTTTTGAAAAGAAAAAAAAAAAGGTAGATTATTTCAGTATTTGCAGTTACAATTGTAGCATTGCTTTGCAATACAGCAGAGGAACCTTTAAAATGAGACAGAAGGGGGTGGGACGGGTAACAAGGTCTGAGCTCTCCGGTTTAGGCAGGATTAGTGTTCCTGCTCAGAAAGACCCTGGGTGTGAACCACACTCTCCTTTCATTGCTGATGCACTGATCTGCTGGCAAAAGTACAATTTTTTTTCTGACCATAAATCAGCAGATGAAAAATTACACAAAATTATCTGGGGTGCATCAAATGAGATGCACCAGAGCCGGTGGTCTAGGAAGTTTCAAACCTTCGATTCTGTAAACTGCACAATGTCGTGGGATGCTGAGGACTTCTCAGTTTAAATTCCCTGCGGGCGAGGGCGCGGTGCCTTCGTTCCAGCAGCTGCTGCGATTTTAAGCGTTTTTAAGCGGGACGCCCGGCAGGACAGTGTCGCGGTGCCAGGGCCGTGCTGGGGCGCGGCGATTCTCTGCCGTGGGGAGGAGGAGCGCGCCGGGGGCGCTCCGCGGGGCCGGGCCGAGCTCTGGGCGTGTGTGACCGGCGGAAGCAGCCGCTCCACGTCCGGGTCGGGTGTCGCTGGCGGGGCGATGCCGCTGGTGGTGCTGTGCGGGCGGCCGGGCAGCGGCAAGAGCCGGCGGGCGGCCGAGCTGCGGGAGGCGCTGGGCGGCCCGGAGCGGCCGGCGCACGTCGTGACCGAGGCGGAGGGCGGCCGGTCGGCGCTGCGGGCCGAGGTGGAGCGGCGGCTGAACCGGCGGGACGTGGTGATCGTGGACGCGGGCAACGAGCTGCGGAGCATCCGCTACGAGCTGTACTGCGCGGCGCGGCAGGCGGGCACGGCGCGCTGCGTCCTGCACTGCGCCGGCGGCGCGGGCGGCCCCGACGAGCCGCCCTTCGAGGAGCCCGAGCCGAGCTGCCGCTGGGACCGGCCGCTGTTCACGGTGCGCGGGGAGGAGGCGCTGCCGCTGGGCGCCATCCGCGCCGCGCTGTTCGAGAGCACCCCGCCGCCGCCGCACCGCGCCACCCGCACGCAGCCGCTGCAGTCCTGCGGCTTCCTGCACCAGCTGGACCGCGTCACCCAGGACGTGCTGGCCGCCGTGCTGGCCGCGCAGAGGAGCGGGGCGCAGCCCGGCGAGACCGTCCGCGTCCCCGGCGTGGCCGAGGGGCTGGTGCTGAGCCGGCCCGTGAGCGTGGCCGAGCTGAGCCGGCTGCGGAGGCAGTTCATCAGCTACACCAAGATGCAGCCCAGCGATGAAAACCTGCCGCAGCTGGTCAGAATGTTCGTGCAGTACCTGAGCCGCAGCATCCAGTGAAGTGTCACCTGTGCCACCCAGCAGTGGCCGTGGTCCGGCCCCGAAGTACTCGAAGCGGGAAGAATGTGCCTTGAGGCACAGACCCTGCAGAGCCCGGGTCCCACCTGTCGGGGATCGGAGCACTCGGCAGCAGCAGCCCTGAGAAAGGTGGCACCGTGTCCCTGCAGCAGCCGAGCCAGCTGCATTGCTGGAGGGATCTCTAGGGAAGCAGTTCCTCACCCCTGTGTTCTCCCCACTGGCATCTTGCAAAAAGGAGAGCTACTGCTGCATCCCCAAGCAAGAAAAGTCTCCTGTGGAGATTCCTTTGGACTCAGTAATCAAATAGTGTGGCATGAAAGTGCAAAAGGTGATGACTGTAAGGAAAACTTTTCCCTCTACATTGGAATAAGAAGATTGTTTTTCCAGAGCTGTCTCCAGATAATGTCAAACTACAGAAGAGACTTCAGGTCCAGAACTAGAACAGGCTGTATTTTTAGGATGTGACTGTTTCAAAAAATCTGACTGAGCCCAAAAGAGATTTTCAACTCTGCACTGCAAAAGGGTGCTGACTTAACAAACTCAAGCTTCTGTTTCAGGTCTAATAATAAAATGTGTGCCTTAAAAGGAGTAAAGTCTTAATTTACCTGCAGGACTATTTTACTGAAATAACTTGGCCATGTCTTTTCTTCAAGGTCATCATTATATACCCTTAAAAACACAAATTGCTTAAGAATGAGTGCTGTCATAGGAAAAGTGAGCTAAAATGACAGTATCTGTTCTGTGTGAAACTTAGAAGTCTGTACTGGCTGTGATGGGTAGCTAAGTTTCCAATTATTTTGGGTACAGCTTATATAAACTTCTCACTTTCTGGTGGACGCTTCATTCTTCGTTCTAATAAATGGTGGCTTTTGGTTTTAATTTTATGTGTAGTGCTCACTGGGATGAACTGCTGAAGTGGGGCAGGAAGGGTTACTTCAGTTACAGTGTCTGTCTGACGCACCAACTGCTGAGGGGCTTTATGCACTGCAGAACTGAGAAATTACTATAAAAATGTTTTTATGTAAGTAAGTTTATTTTACCAGTCGAAGCAAAGAGAACAAAGCTGAGAAAACACATAAATTAGGTCAAACCTCTGTGAGTTCTCCTTGAGTAAGAGTATTTCAAGGATGTGAGCACTTCCATTTAAAATCTGCTTTTAAAATTTCTCTTTAAAAAGCATGTGGCGGTACTGAGCACCAGACGATTGAACTCTTTCAACATGAATCACTTATCCTTGATGATAAGAACAATCTTAAACCCAGTCTTAAATCAGCCTCTCCTCAAGCAAGAAGCAAAATAACTTTGGACTCTCTACAGAAACATTGAAAATAAGTGGTTTTTCATCATCAGGGAGAGGGCACTGACATGATGCAAGCTTTACTAGGGAAATGTGTGGTTTTGCTCCTTACTGCAAACAGATACAAAGTTGATGACATATCAGTTAATTATAGATGGCAAATTTGTGTTTGAACAATTCTAAATGTTAATGGCTTCCTTTGCACCCTTTCCTCTTTCTAAAGTTCATAACTGAGCACTGCTAAGTAGAGATTTCTTTTCATACCTATTTACAACTAAAGAAAAACTCATACATCAGTTCTGCTAGTAATTAGTGTTGTTGTGTGCAAAGGTGTTAATAATTCATGTGTATGAAAATTTGACTTTATTTTTTACCCCCTAATATGGTGCAGAGTTTACAGTCAGAGAAAGCTTACAGTTTGCTTTGCTTTGCAGATCCTGAGAGAAGTATCCATATAGGATGTTCTCTCCAGGTTCCTTCCTCTCCTTCACTTAGTTTTAGGCTGTTCTTACTATTCTGGAAGCCATATCATTATGATATGGAAACTTAACCTCTGGGTAGCATAGCTAGTAAAGATAAAATGAATTATTTGGAAAGAAGGAAAGCAAAAATAACTTTGGTCCTTTTGTGTTGCACTTTATTTAGGCTGCAGTTGCTCACAGACCCCCTCTTAGCCCTGGTACTGGACACATCCATCACAATTAGTTTCAGCACACAAATGTGCAGGAAGCCAGGCAGGCTGCCAAAGGGTTTGCTGGGTTATTGGCTTTGCTGGGTGCTCAGTGGAGGGCCTTAGTCACAAGAGGTGACTGAGACATGTGGGCTGTAATGGGGAGAGATTGTCACCCACTGGATTGCCTTAAGCAGCCATGAAAATCCATCCTGAGATCTCTCAAGCAGCTGCTGTCATTAACCATTTCCAGTAATCCAGGAAAAAAAAGCATGAACAGTTTTGTATCTGAGAAATGTAAACTAAGAAGAGAAAGTCTCTTCCTCTACACAAGCAGTTATTGGCTGGCAGCTATAGTAAATTTTTATCACATGTTTTAAGATTGGGATAACTTTTTGCAAGAACAGTCTTAGAGCACCACATAATCTCTTTACATCTGATTTATTTCCCATTACATTTAGCCTTTGAGGAAGGCTTGACTGTTAAACTGTAGATGTAATAGAATTTCTTTGACAATTTTATTTCTTCTTTTTGTTAGTGGTTTGCCTCTTATGGTTATCATCCATAAGTCCTGGTGTGGAGCTTGCAAAGGTAAGTGCATTTAATACTAGAGCTTGCTGAAATTTCTAATTAACCTTTGCATAGAAATCATGTAGCAATGAGAAATGTGAAGTTTGCATCCAAAATGTAACTAATGGTATTTGTATTTCTTTGAGAGTGGTGTAATATGGCAGTCCCATAGCAAACAAACAAGCTGAGTGTATGGCTAAGCCTTAAAGGATGAGGCAGTTGAGTGGGAGTGATGGTTCACAGCAGGATTTCTACTCCTGTTACAGTGAATCAAATATAACCACCTTTGTTTGCTGGGCAGGCTTCAGCCCATGGCTGCCAAGCAAGAATTTCTTCAAGTACCTCCTGTTCCAAGTCTGGCTGGAAGGGTTGGCTACATATATTCCATTTACTCACTGCTTATTGAAAAGTGCCACTTCTACAGAGGGAGGGATGGAGATTTTGATATTGACCTGAAAATCTGAAATATTTTCCACTGTTTTTACATACTTCTTATTTTTATTTTTTAAATTTAGCTTTAAAGCCAAAGTTTGCTGAATCCAAGGAGATCTCTGAACTTGCCCATAATTTTGTTATGGTCAACCTTGAGGTAGGCTGTCTTCTGCTCTGTATCCATATTCTGCCTAGTAATGAAGCATTTGGAATCTGACTCAACTGATTGCACCCTGTTTTGTGTACATCCTAAATCCTGCACTCCTGACTAGGCATTCAGGATTGATTGATAGAGCTCATTGTTTTAAAAAATACTTTTTTCTAGTGGAGTTATTTTAATTGTACTTATAAACCTGGCTCTCTGCCATTGTCTCTTTAACAGTTTGTACCTTGTGTGAATCAGTTTCCACAAGAAAGGAATTTATGTTCATTCTCTCAGTACGTATCAAACATTCCTATACCAGAGTGGAGTGGGTAATGCAAATTGACAGACCAGAAAAAATATTATTGTTTTCACAAATTATACTTAGGTAGGTAAAAACAACTTTCTTCCCTTTGAGTGTGGAGGATACTGCAGTTACTTAGGGTCTGTTCAAGAGGCAAATTGCTCAGGGTAGGAGGAATCAGAAGGCAATAACTTGTTTCTGTAAAAGGCACCATGTTTTGTTAGATGTCTTGCTAATATCTTTCCTCTCCCCTGCCTTGCTGTGATAGGATGATGAAGAGCCAAAGGATGAAGCCTTTAGTCCTGATGGAGGTTACATTCCTAGAATCCTCTTCACAGCTGTTGTGTCCTTTCACTGGGTTCTTACTGTTTCCACCTAAATTTCCTGTTGGATTTCTTTTTTCATAGACCCCAGTGGAAAAGTCCATCCAGAAATCATAAATGAGAGAGGAAACCCCAGCTACAAGTATTTCTATACCAATGCTGATCAAGGTATGTGCCAAGTTGTTTGAAGTGCATTTTTAGTGAGATGGAGCTTTGGCAGTGGAGAGAAATGATGTTAAAGTGTAGCTGGGAGTGGTTAAATACAATGTGAGTGAGTGATCCTCTAATGCCTCAGGAACCATATTCAGAATCAGAATTCACCTTAATACCTACTAAAAGTGTAGGATCTAATTTTATCTCCAGTTCTGGCATGGGAAGTCATGGAATTTGCATGATCCAGCCATGCATAGTTGGGAAAAGGGTGCAGGACTGTTGTTTGTTTTTGTTTTTTTCCTTACAGATTAATCTGTAGATCTACATTCTGTAACTGTGTTGTTTTAAAACACTTTCATTACCAGTTCACTTTGATATTTTCATGCTGAGATTAACAGTTGGTATCTCTCTGTGTAATCTTTCAGTTGTCCAAGGGATGAAAGAGGCCCAGGAGAAGCTGACAGGTGATGCTTTCAAAAAGCACCTGGGAGATGAACTATAATGAATACACTGAATGAGACCTTTTCATCGCTCCAAAACTGAGAGGAAATGATTAAACAGACCAAGAATGTAGATGCACTGAAGGGACGTAATTCCCCTGTCCACAATGTTAGGTTAAACCCTGTTTGGAGTTCACACACACACACACAGACACACACACACACACATACAACAGTTACAGTGTTCTCTCTGCCTGGCAGTTTGCACTGTGGTGGTTCTTTACAACTGGGTAACATGCAAACACATCTCTTTGTGTGTTTGAGCAACCACTAATATTTGGTGTTAAAAGGGAGGTGTGTAGGGAAAATGGTATTTGAGGACAATGTGATAGGAAAAACTAGAAATAGCCATCAATTTGACACTAATCAGGGTTGAATCTCTCTTTTCTCACTGGTATTATGTGATCCCATCGTTTTTACTGGGCATTCCCATCACTGGGGCATGTTCCTGGGCCAGTTGTTTTCTAGATATTCAAAACCATGAATTCTGCCTCTACACCAAGTAGAATACATTTCATGAATGTCCAAGTAGCATGTGAATTATCAGCTCTGCAAATGTATTTTTGTGTAAAACTGTGTAATTCATCTTTATTTGCCTTTGGGCAGAAATGTAACTTTTTTCCTTATGCACTCACCTTTTGATTGTTCCATCAAGTAAGGGTGGGTTATGTTGAAGCTTTACGGGGTTTCCCCTTTTATTCTTTGAATGTTTCTGGCGAATGCCTTGCCATCACATTGTACTGTATTTTTGTACCAGGGTGAAAAATTAAACCTTTTTAAACATAAGCATGCTGAGAGTGTTCTGTGGTTAAGGGCGTAGCTTTACATTCTTAAGCATGGGGGGATATTTTTTTGTTTGTGTTGCAGTGATTATTAATGTTGACTGTCACAGCTGAAGGTTTCTCCTTTTTATAATTAAGAGACATAATTTGTTTTTCCATACAATTACAATTCAGCCATTCTTACACTACCCACACTGTTAAGGCAATGTGTTTATTTACTGGAACTGAAGAGAAGAATAGAGGGGAGTAAAATCACCCCTCTTGACCAGTTGGGGACACTTTTTCTAATGCAGCCCAGCATGTTGAGGGCTTCTTTGTCACACGGGTGCATTGCTGGCTCATGATCAGCTTGTTCTCCACCTGGATTCTCACATTCTCCTGTGCAGCAAAACAGATTTCCAGACTGTACTTGTGCACAGGTTGTTCCTCCTCAGTTGAGGGACTTTGGATTTCCCTTTCTTGAACCTCCTGACAACCCTCTCTGCCCATTTCTCCAGCCTGTTGAGGTCTTCAGTGGCAGCACAACCACTGTTACATGGATATCAGCTCCTCTGCCCAGCTTTGTATCATCTGCCAGTTTGCTCAGAGTTAGGTGTTAAAAAGTACCAACCAAGGGTACTCCACTAGTGATGAGCCTCCTTCAAGCCAGCTGTTCTGCTTTCCACCCATTTCACTGCCCATTTATTTAGGCTGTACTTCATCAGTTTGTCTATGGGGATGCTTTGGGAGACAGTGTTGAAAGCCATAGTAAAGCTAAAATAAACACCACCTACTGCTCTTCCCTCAGCCACCAAATTAGTCATCTCTAGCAAAAATTCTTGTCCAAAAGACACTTGCCAAAACTTCCCATAACAAAGAAGGAGATCATTTTCTACAGATACTTAATTGAAGAGCCCTCTGAGGACATTAGGAGGGGAAAATTGTTTATAATAATAAGATAACCCCATATAACAATATAACAATAAACCCAACTTGTCTACAGGATCCGTTTTTACTGTTCAGCAGCATTAGGAATTTTACTTTCCAGACCAGTCTGTCTAAGAAATTTTAAGCACCGAAATTCAACTGGGTACTAAAAGACAAGGACTCAATGGAATTAATGGGATTATTGCACATTGTGATTACCCTGCTCAGCTGCTAATAGTTACTCTGTAGGCTTTATCCTCTGCTTCTCTTGCAAATTGTCTAATAAATTAACAATGGAATTGAGCTCAGCAGCAACTCTCAAGTCATATCAACCTCAAAGTAAATCTATATAAGCCTTAGAAAAGGGTTTGTGCTGTGCAAAATACTCTTTTTTTCCCCAGCTCTGTCAGTTGATCGAATAAAAAATAGTTCCTATCTGATGCTCATTTTATTTAGAGCTTTAGATTGACGTGACTAAAAAATCATTGCTTTGGCTGTTTTACTTACCACCAGGGGGAGGACTCTGCGTGTTCATCTGGGAGAGGATTCAACAAAACATAATTAAAAAATAATCTCTAATGCAAATTAGCAGGGTGCACCTCTGTGGGTTTCCATGCACGGTTTTGCAGCTCTGCCCTGCTCTTACCTCTGCAGTGAAGATGCAGCCTATGGGATGTACATCAAGTGTCCCTTTCTTTGCAAAATGCTCTGATGCCTGAAGCAATGTGGCCTCAAAATAATTTTCAGAAAGTTCTTCATCCACAGACATCTCCCTTCAGTGACTGGTATGGGCAATGTGCT
The DNA here is from genome assembly GCA_037013685.1 of Acridotheres tristis. Taxonomy (NCBI): domain Eukaryota; kingdom Metazoa; phylum Chordata; class Aves; order Passeriformes; family Sturnidae; genus Acridotheres; species Acridotheres tristis. Next base: position 6,800,020 of record CM072895.1, read on the forward strand.
TCATCCTTTACATTTAAGACCATTCTGATTCAAAATTATCCTCCTTCATATCTTCTCTCATGCATCTCCTCTCCTTAGCACTTCATGACTTCTAGATGTAGTACTTTGGAAGGAAAAATTTCTTTCATGGCCCTTTTTTCCTTTGTTCTTCAGCTGCCTCCTTTCTCTCTAATCCTTTCTACCTTCTGTATGTTCAGACACAGTGAGCTGGTACAGCTTCCCCACCCTCTCTTCCATTTGCTCTTTTCTAGACCATGCCTTTGTCCTCTGTAGTAGGATGGAGCTTGGCACTTGCTGGCCTGCTTGGTGTCTAGCTGAGGTCTTAGTAGAATATGATTTGTGTCCTGTCACAGCTTGATTTCTAGGGACCCTGGTTAACTTGTGTAAAAGCTGTCTCACATCTCTGGATTGCAGGGTGAACCTACTTTTAATCTGTCACTTAAGTATTTTTCTCTTTCCTACCCATTAGTTTAAGACCTGGACATTTTTGTTGCTATCTCCTACTGCAGATTCTTTACATCCTCCTTCTTTATAATCTTGATAAGGTGTTACAGATGGTTGGCATTTTCTTCTGTGCAGAGGGATCCACCCAGCAGTTGATTTTTGTATGTTGTGTGACTTTATGCACACAAGCAAGTCCCCAGGGCTTAGAGAAGCTGTTTGCAGGTCAGTGTTTCTTGTAGCTGTGTTTGAAGATAATGATACACTGCAGCACTGCTCAGTACCCAAGGCCTTAGATTAATTTGCCCCCTCAGCTTTGCTTCTTGTGCTGCCCATCTGTGTATGACTTGCTGTAACTTACATGATCACTTCTTTAGATGCATCTAGAAATCCCCTTGGATTCTCAGCTTCTCCTCCTTCTATGGTGATAAAAAACCCAAAGACACTCCAAAATTCTTAGTACAGACCCAGAAAACTGCCAGGCTGAATTAATCTCATGTAAACAAACACGCTGTCAATTCCCTTTCTTCCAGAAACAACCTACAGAGGAAAAAAACCCCAAAGTTAATTAGAGAGTGCCTGGATTGCAGCTCCCATCTGGCTGCCTGGGAGCAGAGGTTGTTTGTGCACCTGAGGCTGGACAGGCTTTAAGGAAGTGTCAGCTGGAGACTCGGGAAACCTTTCCTTTGCCATGTTTAGCAGCAGGGAACAAAACTGCAACAACCAAGAACGCCTGCATGGCCAGAGTGTCCCATCTGTCATCCTGGCATGCTGAGTTTAGGAGTCATCTACTTCAAGCACACTTTTGTCCCTGTGGCTGTCTGCTTGCCACCGTGTCTGGCCTGTATCAAACTGCTAATGAGCTTCATTTCACTCAGAGCTCACTTAGAGCTCCTGTAATGAATAGCTCTGAAGTGAAATATTATTAAACCCCTATGCATATGAGGTCATATATCGTTGGAGGTGATGAAACTTCTCTTTTGGCAAGAGGAGAGGTATTTGCATTTAGGTTATGATGTGATATTTATTTGCAGCTGACCTGGTATTATGCCTGCTTGGCTTTGCCCAGCCAGGAGAGCCACTCCAGGGCTATTCCTTGACAACCGTCGGCTATAGGTGGATCTAAACTTGAGGCGTGAGGATGGAGATTCAGAAAGCAATAAAGATGGAATAACTGTGAACAGAGCTCTCTCCAGAGAGTGGGATGAAGAAGGGAAGTCACTGCAAATCCATCCCCATTCCAAAGACAGCAAAGCCAAAGATGAAGTTTCTGTTAAAGATTGCATCCCCTTTCGAGACAGCTGTGTAAGTTGTCTTTGGCACTGACTGGAGAGGGAAGGTTGCTGCCTGAGGGAACCAGGAAACACTAATGAAGGTCTGTCTAAATATTAAATGAAAGTCACTTTGTCTCAAAACTATTTAGTGTATTAACCCATTCCCACTTTCCTCCTCGAAGAAACAGGTGCTGATTTGTTAAGCAGTTAGTCAAATAATCTCAGTTTGCTTTTCCTCTCAAAGTTTGTCTAGAGCAAGGTGTGGCTGTGCACAGTTCCCAGGCCTGCCATTGTCCAGGGAGCAGCACTCCTGCCATGGCAGAGCCAGCCCGGTGCCACCACGTCAGCACAATCTGAGGAGGAGGAATCTTCACTGACAAGTGCCAGCCAGCCCCTGTGACCTGTCACAGGCAGTGGGAACAGCGACCAAAGCTTGAGTGATCCTCTCCAAGCTGCGAAAAATGTCATGGCACCTTTTTGTGATGGTGAAATATGCAGTAAGTTCCTTAAATTATGGACAAAAAAAAAAACCAAAACAAAAAACAGAGACCCCACCACTGTGCTGGAAGCAGGGACTGGCTGACCTGTGCTTACAGCATTCCAGGTTCTGACTCAGAACAGTGAGAGAGGCTGTCACACACCAGCTCGTGCTGGCTCTCATCCCAGCACAGGCCACAGGCATCAGAAAAGTGCAGGGTTCAGCCAGGATGTGGGAGCAGGCAGGACAGGGGGAACAGGCAGGATAGGGGGAGCAGGCAGGATTTGGGAAGCAGGCAGTGTACAACCTGGACATGGGATCTCAAGTGGGTGGGTGCTGCTTCTGTGTTCTGATTTCCTCCAGCCAACACAGGAATCTCCTCCTCCATTCCCATGTCTCTGCTGTGATGTGGAGAGTGAAGGGGAACCAACTTCCTAGAGTTTCCACCCTCTCAAAAAGTCATGATCCCATTGTTAGCACTCCAAGTGAGGGCAAGGGAGGAGCTGGAACAGAGCTAAGGGGCAGGAGTGTGTGGACTGAGTTTGGCTAAGGCTGAAGGTAACTGACTGCTGATTAGTTTCTTTGCTGGTATACACTCATTTTTGGACCATTTTGCACATGCACAGCATGAGGTAGGTAGATGTGCTGCAGAAATATTAATTGATAACAACTGCAGATGTGCTCCCTGCTTTTTGAGAGTGCTTCAGGTCACAACATAACATGCTGTGCATAAAAGAAGCTTCACTGGCAGCATAGTAAAATTTGGATGTCACTTTATTGTGCTATTTCTGATATTATGAACGATGTTCAAAGAGCCATTTGTGAGGATTTGGGTGCATTAGCCCCGTTAAAGGGAATGAAATTCACACACATCCTGGGAACACAGCATGGGCCTTACATGCTCTTTATTCCACAGTGAAGTGGAGAAGCACCTGGGTGAGTGCTGCCTATTCAAACACGGAGGATTTTGTTTGTGGGTGTCTTGTTCTTACCTGTCTCCCCTCGACAACAGCTGATTTAACTCCTTTGGTGCTGCTCTTGCTTTAGGAATAAATAAATCAGTACATAAATTGATAAATTATTTTTTTAAATTCTCTTTTTAGAAAAGATTAAATTTGTTTTTTCAGATCAACTGCACTGTGTGAGGATGCAGTGTTTTGAATAAAAAATGTCGAGAGAGTAGTAGAGTATGTATGTTGTGCTTGATAAATGTGCTCTCATGACGGCTGTGAGAGAGTGAGATAGATCCGCATGTCAGAAAACAAGATAAAGCACAGCATCTGCTCTTCCACCTCCGTGTGCTTGTGGGAGTTCTTTCCTGTTTCCTTATTTCCCCATCTATAAATCTAAAATAACAAAGATCTCCCCCACTGGAAGTGGTGTCAGCAATTAATGACCGTACAACATTAAAACCTGGAAGGGAAGTGCATTAGGAGAGCAAAAAATATTCACTCCATAAATTATAGAAACCTGTCTAAACAAGGTGATAGACAGCAAAAATCACTACATATTCTCCTGTCTCCTAATTACCTGGGTGCATGCCTTCTTTTGGTTATCCCTGACTAAGAAAGGCTTGTAGGTAAACGCTGGTGTTTCAGAGTGGCATGAAATCTGGAAAAGCCTTTGGAAATTAGGATTGAACAGTGGCTCTGCACTTGTGGCTGTGGTTATAGAGTGTCAAATCAGGTGATCACTGTCAAATCCCCAAGTGAGCCTCAGCCGTGATCAGTGTCCTTTGCATCAAAGGTGCAGGTATGTGCCCATGACCACTTGCATTCTGTGTTGGTGCTTTATAGGGCTGTGGGATCACAATGATTTTCTAGACTGAGCATCAGTCAGCAGACTGAAAGCTCTACCCATATTGGGTTGACGAGAAGTCAGGTTTTGGCAAAGGCAGAGATCAGGTATCCCAGAGCAACAGGAGGATTGCAAGGAGCTAGAAAGACTTTTTAGGTGTCAAACATTCTAGGCTGTCTTTGAAATACTTGTAATGAGTTTGGGATTTTGTTACACTGTTGATTATTTCTAGTTGCCTACACAAAGCTGATATTTTGCTTAAGGCTTAAATCAGGATCTGGTTTATGTAACAGTACTTTTAGTTGGAGTTTTCATGGCAAATACACATTTTCATTCTAGATGAGGATAGAAGATTGCCACCTGGGAGATAGCTCTGACTTGAGTAAAATGGAGAAGCTATATGGCATCTCTGATCTGCAGAGAGATGTTCCTTAAAGCTGCTCAGCATCTCTCCTGTGATTGTTCCTAAAATGCTGACTTTAGCTATATGCTAGTCATATAGTACTGCTGTGCTCCCCGGCTTTCTGCATTCTCATGATACTGGTAACTAGTACACTGCCCTGGACAAAAAGTAACAATAAATCAATTGTCAGGCTCCTTTAAAGTGGCTGAACTGTTATAAAGCTCAAGCTGCTCCAAGGGCTGGTTGACCTACCAGCCAGTCTGAAGACCACCGAAGATCAGAGCTGAGGATCAGATGCTGAAGATCACCAGATGTGCAAAAAGCTTTTACAAGTGGACAAAATAATTTCTGTGCTGTGTGGGCAATGTCCAAGCTGAGCTGACCCACAAACAAAAGGCACCATGAGACTGAGAAGAAAGCAGCAGTGTTCTGGAGGACATAGCAGGGTGAAGAGACATCTGCACCCCCAAGTTTTAGGGGTTTGAGTTCAGAGGTGCTGCCTGAAGACAGAAACCCTGCAAATCCAGTACCTTTAAGCACCTCCTGCTCTGGCCTCCCCTCACAGGGAGCCTCTCCTGGGCCCAGCAAGACCTTGTGTTTGTGCTGAAGCACTTGATTAAATCCTGCCATCCTTGCTGGTTGTTAGGGAAGCACCTTCTTAGTTATGCCACACATAATGTTTAATGTTTTTAAAAACCCAATATTTTGTTCATTCTGTCTAGGGCATCATCTCTAAAGGTTATTTTGCTTTCCTGGAGAGATCACAGTCAGGTCTCTCTGGGGTCTAAAGGGTTTTAAGGCTAAGAGGGTCCACCATAACCTCTTCATCAGACCTCCTTCATGTGAACGACTTCGATCGCAGCCACTGCCTCAATTTTTGTCTTCTCACCAGTAAAAATGTAGCGCCTGATGCCACAGCGGCCATCGCCAGGCTTCAGTGTTAGCAGTGCTACTGACGAGAATCCCAATCCGTGCGGAAAGTGAGATAAGAACGGCAAGTTTGGGTAGTGCCCGGGACGTTCTCCCTGCCCGCGGGGTCTCCCGGAGCGCCTGAGGCGATTCCCATTCCCGCGCTCCCCGTGGGCCCCCGCCCCCGCCCAGCCGCGCTCCGCCCCCGGGGCCGCCCCAGGTACCGGCGGGGGGGCGGCTCCCGCCACGCGAGCAGTGGCCGCGGGACCGCTCGGCTCGGCTCGGCTCGGCTCGGCTCGGCTCGGCTCGGCTCGGCTCGGCTCGTCCCGGCTCGTCCCGGCTCGTCCCGGCTCGTCCCGGCTCGGCTCGGCTCGGCTCGTCCCGGCTCGGCTCGTCCCGGCTCGTAAGAGGTAAGAGCCGCGGCCCCTCTTAGGGGGCTCCTTCCGCACCGTCGGGGCTGCTTCCCCTCGAAGGTGGCGGAGAGGGGGCTGGAGGTGTTCCTCGCCTCACGTCCCCACCGGGACCCACAAACTCCTCCTGCCCTCCTCGCACCGAGCGCCGGGGCTGTCGCCGGGCTCCGCGGGACGGGAAGCAGGAGGTGCCCGGCTGGTGAGCGCCCGGTGCGTGCTCCGTGCCCCGAGGTGTGGTGTAACGGGCAGCCCTCGGGAGCGGCGGGGCGGAGAGGGCAACAGCAGTTCCATCTCTAAAATAAACATTTCCCAGCAATGAGGGGCGATATAATATTGCCTTATCTCTAAGGTACCCTCAGCCTGGCGGGGGGGAGGCGGGAGAGCGGGGCCTTGCCGGCTGTTCTCCAGCTGGTGCGTAACCCGCCCGTGCCCGGCAGCCTGGGCAGTGCCGGCTCGGGGAGGGGGAACAGGTGACAATAACTGCTCGGCCATGGAGCCCTGCCGGGAAACGCGGCACCGCTGTCGTCGTGGCTGCTCGAGGCAGGGCAGGGACCCGCTATTGCTGGACAGCACAGCCCGCCCGAGCTCTCACCGCCGAGCAGCCGGAGGAGCCAACTTGCCCGTACCCACACCACCCTTACGGCCCCCGGCAGCGAGCCCACCGCGCCAAGCCAAACGGATCCATCTTCTAATTTAGCTCATAAAAAGTGTAAACTCTCCAGTTTGTCGAGTTGCTGCTGCACAAAACGCATGTGGTATTTTTTTTGCCGTGCGTTCTGGGACGGCGCGTTGGTTTTCCCCGCTGTTTTCCCCGCGCTTGCCAGCCCGGCAGTGCCATTGATGAGCGCGGTAACATCAGCCCGTGGGACCGCAGCGGCATCGCCAGCACCGGCACGAGTGGCTCCACCTTTTTGCCTCCCAAGGTTCTGTCTCTACGCTGTCCTCTTGCTTGTGCAGTGCATCAGGTTGATCTGGCCTAAATTAAGTGTAACTTGTGCAAAAAGAAAAAAAAGGAGGGGGGGTGTGTTTGTGAAATAATTCTAACGTGGATTTTCTCATATCCTGAGACAACATAAGACCGTGGTCTCAGAACGTGTTTCTGTGAAATTCTTTGGTGGCAAATCTAGTTTTGACTTCTGCTTTGTTTCTCATCACTTATTCTTCACCCAGTGCTGCACTCACAGTTGTGCAAATAATAGTTTGCAGGGCTTCAGAGTTGCCTGGATTAGCTCTGTTCAAATAACATTCTCTTGTTTGGCTTTTTTTTCCCCTCCAAAGGTAAAAATGTCACTGAAACTATAATTTTGATCTGTGTGTTTGCAACTGTACTCAGATCGTGGGAGCACTGGTATTGGGTTACAGAGGGTACAAAATTGAATCCATACAGTGCTGTATGGAAGTGTGTAATTAAAAGGCTTTTACATCCTGTTATTGTGCTTGCTATCCTGGAGGTGGTTGTATATGCATTTACTGGGACTTCACTGCCTTCAGGACAGTTTTATCAGAACAATTTATACTATAAGTCAGAAGAGAGACCAAATAAACCAAATTAAAATCAAACTTCCTTTGCAATTTTGACAAAATCGTGATGCCCTCTTTGCAGACCCAATATATTTTCAGGTGACAAAGTGAGAAGACTTATTTGCTTTGGGTTTTAATAGCAGTAGTTCTTGTGTGTCGCAAAGCAACGCAAAATATTTGTTAACATGATGGTTGTCATGTTGTAGTTATGTTAGCTATGTAGTTCAGAGATGGTTTTTCCTACCTTGGTTTTCATGTTTTCATGCAGTTCCAGATTTAAATGTGCAGGTCACAGCATCATAGTTCAGGGTCTTGCATCACTCTGGCTGGTTGTGGTGCCAGGGAAGGCTCTCATGTCCTCCCCACTAGGTACATGTCTATTCTTTGTTACTCGCTGGGCTGAAGAAGTAGGGGTTTTTGAGCCAGTTCTTAATGGCTAACCCTGAGAAATGTCCTGAACTAGTCATTTCAGGTATGCTTTTTGCTGTAAAAATGTATCTTGTGCTTCAGGTTCTGCATATTTAGAGAGCTCCTGGAAATGTGTGCTTAGCTTAGTGCAGTAGTGTTTGATATTTGAAATAAGCAATAAGATTTATGTTTGGAAGTATAGCTCATTAAAAAATGGGACGTGTGAGGGTGCTCGTTGTAATCCCAGTTAGCAGGTGGCTTACTTTGCAGCATGGGAGAACATCATAGCACAGAGAAATGAATTAACTTATTCATCACAGATTTTCTGCTTGGAAAAGGAGGATAAAAAGCAGCAAATTAGACTTCTGCACTGCAGAGGCATCCTGAGCTGGCCCTGTCTCTGTGTGATTCTGGTTTGCAGGTGGTTCTACAATTCCAGTCTCTGGTCACTTGATTTGGGGAGGACAGCAGCTTGTTTTTACCTATAAGTGAAAGGTTTTAGACCCAGTGATGCAGAAAAATCTGTAACAGTCTCCTGCTCATTGGTGGAGGAGTGTGTACCTGAATCTGCATGTGGCCTCACTCTAGCTCCAGATAGGGTGAGTGCTATCACATGCCTGAACTTCCCTTATCTCCCACCCCTGTGGGAGGCCACAGTCATGGCCTTTTCCATGGTGGGCTGTATCCCAGTGCAGAATGTAGCTGTGCCCTGCCTTCCAGCTGGGGAAGGATCAGCAGGGACTCACATGTTTCTTGTAGCAGAGCTGGTACAGATTCATCTTATGTGTTGTTCTGGGTGCTTTTATGTCTCTGCTACTTCAGTGTATTCAGCAGTGAGGTGCTCAGAAATACTTCACTATTGCCAGTTCCTTCCTGAGAAAGAGAGGCAGAACTGCAAGGCTGGAGATCCAATGAGAAGGGGACTGAATTCCGGATTTCTGTTGCCTCTGCCATCACTGCAGTGCTTGTGACAGGAAGGAAGGGCTTTGGAGGTGGGGAGTTTTGTAACAGCCACCAACCTCGTCGGTGTGCACTGTTCTCTGGGACAGCCTCAGCTTGCAGTTCTGTAGACCTAGACACTGGCTGGCTCCAGGATTCCAAAATTCAACAGAATATTCTGGGAATTGTGGAAACCTCTGCATCCACTCTTTAGGGCATCAGGAAGATAAAAATTCCCTCTTCCTTGCATCCTTTGGAAGAGAGCTGATCTGGGTTCAGCTACTGGGTCCCTTTTACCAGGAGAGAATTTTTTACTGTTAAATATTTTTCTCAGTATTTTCTGGAGTAGTGGGCTTGCCAACAGACATGGAACCATGTGCTAGTAAGAGAGTGGCAAACACTCAGTACTCACAGAAGAGAGTAGAAAAGTGGAAACTTCTATTTCTTTAATATTACAATGACAAAAAAAAAAAATAGAGGGACTAATTCCTCTTTCCTGAGAATTTTATTGTGGCTCTGAAATGGACTTTGAGGATGAGGAATGTCGTGCAGGAAGTGGGAGAGGCGTGGTTTGATGTTTGACTCCAGGAAATCTTTCTAACAACAGTCAAACCAAATGTATTTGTAAAGTTAGATGGCAAAAAAGTGATACTTGCTGGTTCTTGACTCGTGATCCACACCCAGCAAGTTCTTAAAAACCCTCTAAAAGCTGTTTTTAAAGCCTATGCTCCCAAAACCAAATGAGTAATGAAAATAAATAACCACTGACATTGCTTAGAAGTTTTCATCCTTTAGTTGTCATGCATATATTGAACTTTTTGTAGCATGTAAATTCCAGAACAAATCTACTACAAGCATCTTTTCATAAAGACTTCTGGACTCATTAATAAATGAATTTTATTAAAGATGAAGCACTCGAGATGAAGAGCTCACATTTTTAAAGTAATAAACATAGACTTTCTGTGTATAGAGTAGAATTATTTTTATTCTAGATGTGTCAGTTGAGTGGCATTTGGATGACACCCCGAAGTCAAGTTCTGGACAGTACTGAGGAGTGAGCCAGAGGCTGTCACAGGGAGCAGCTATTGCAGAGGGCAGGGCTGTGAGAGCAGGAGGAAATGTAACTGACACCAAAAAATGTGCAATACTTTGGGCAAGACCAAGCTGCTGTCGTGTTGCCAAGTGAGGTGATTGTCAATTGTGTGGATCCTGAGAAAGGATTTGTCTTTGATCCAAATTCTGGCCCGGAGTAGGTGGCTGCAGCCTGTTACTTACATAAGGTCTGTGTGCCCAAGTGTTCTGGCAGTCTCCACAAGGCAAGATAATGGAAGTCAGGATGACAAATGGTGCTGTAGCCTGGCTTACTGGAGAGGAAATGCACCAGACACACACTTGGCCTTTAGACTGTATTAGCCATGAAAAAGACAACTGTGTTCTGTTATGTTTTTCTGCTCTAAATCTGGAATAATTATTACTTTAAGGTGGATTTTTTGTGTAGATGTGCTGTAAGTTGCAAATATTTCCATGTCCTATTGCAGTTGTCTTTGCAGCATGGTAGGCTTTGATCCAGGTGTGCAAAACACCCGTGTGTACAGAGGGATTTCAGCTTCTTCTTGGTTCCATTTGCTTTGCTGCCTTTCTTCAGGAAATGTGTAATGATTCCTATCTAAGGTTTTCCATCCACTTGTGAGATTTATCTAGAGCTTTAATTTTAGATGAGTAAAGATAATCTCCCTTTAATTAACTTTAAACTGATGGCTTCAAATGTTTGCTATTATCTTCATATATATCTGTCACTAACTCAAGCACTGTTTCTGTTCTCTTTGTACACTACAGGACTTTCCTCTTTACCTTCAGTGGAGGAAGCTCAGACCTCACACAGCACTGTGTTCCCAGCCTAACCTGCCTATCCATTATTCCCTTACCTAATATTCTTATTAGTCATCTTTATCATAATCATTGTAATCCTTTTGCTTCTACATCGCAGGTTCAACAGTGTGACCACTCTCTTGATTCATATACTTACAGCAAAGCCTTCATCTCTCTCATGGATTATAGATCTAAATTGGTAACTATCACTTGCTTGCAATGTTTATTAGTAGTTATGTTAATTGCTCATACTCTATTTTCTGCTTTTGATAGATCTCTCTTGTAGAACAGCATTTGTATAAGTCTCTAAGATCACAGCCTTATTTCCTTTATGAGCTTTATCCTTAAGACAGCACACATTGGCTGTAAAAAATTCCATTGCTTGGTAGAAATCTGGTTCAGAATTGAACTTAATTTCTGAAAAAGAGAACAGTATTTATTTTCCAATGACAGAGCACATAAAGGAGTGAGTTTTTATAACAGAAAATTGATGTAGATATGTAATTTGTGAACTAGAATATTTTAAACTTAGATGCATTTTCTAAGACTCTTTTGGGAAAAAATACACAAGGTCTTAATGCTTTTGAGAAGAAGTTATATTGCACATTAGTAACTCCTCTCATGGGTTACTGTAGAAATACAGAGGAGTGGTTTCACCCCATCCTCTCATCTGCCTAATTAAAGAAATGTGTTTTAGTGGATGATGATGAAACAGTTTTATTTAAATTGTTACTGGTCCTAAATAACACAAGACAAATATAGGAAATTACAGTTTTGGCTTTAAAAATGAAGCATATGAAAAGATTTTATTGCTAGAACTGCCCAGAAGTTGTAATATAGAGAATACACAGTTTCATAACAAGTTGAATTTGCAAATGTGTCTTAGGGCATAGTTGCATCAGTGTGACCAGGTTTCATGGTTAACTGGGGTGACTGACAGCAGAAAAGGAAACTCTTTCCCAAATTCAGACCTTCTCACATGTCTGTGAACACACCCATGTGTTTGCTAATAAGGAGACCTGTAACCTTCCAAGGTAATGATTGAATTTCTTGTTTCTTGTCTGTGAGAGGATAAAGAACAGCCCTCCATTAGTTTGTAGCTAAAACTGTAAGGGCTGGCAACACTAAAATTCAACCTTAGCTTTTTGCTCCTGGCAATACATAAATGGCGAGATACATCAGTTGATGTTTTCAACACTTTAAACTTTTACTGAAGTTGGCTGTAGGCAAAAAATGTTGCAGAGCAGGGTTTACAGTGACCACTTTCAGTGATTCCTAAGAGCAGGAGCACTTTGATGTTTTGTGTTGCACTAGAAACAATTTTGAATCTTCACCATGATGCTGGTCACAAATTGAGGAGCACAGCTGTGTGGATCCATCTATGTGACACATTTCAGTGAGCACTAAAAACAACAAAGGCTGGTTTCCTATGGAGGTGTCTTAGGGCAACAGGCTTTTTTCTTTTAAAATTCATTAGACCAAAATAGAAGCTAAAGACAGGAGAGCCACCTTGACCTAGGAATATATTCTTTGGTGGCTAATAAGCTCTGATTAAGATTTTATTGCTTTAGAGCATTTGCAGCATCCTGCTCTTATGTGGTTTCTTTGTCTAATAAAGGATGAGCTCACACTGCAGGCTTTTTGCTCAATAGGGAAATAATCAGGTATCTCAGAGCTACAAAACTGCCTATTCCCACAAAACTAGTTGGAAGTGGCTGTGTTTGAGACCTTGCTCCCATTGTTAAATGCACGTGGGGAAGAAAGATTGTCAATATTAGTATGCTCTTAGCTACAAAAAGAGGGCCACCCAGGCAAAGAACTAAATGATGCAAGGTCTCATGCTGAACTGTTCTCAAGGACGATCTGATTGGCAGCTTTTCCTTCTCTTGTGTAATGGGTTTTATGTCCTGTAGCAAAATCTTTCCTTTATAAGTATTTTATTGAGGATTAGTCCAAGACAGTCAAAATGGAAACTGTCACGAGCTTCTCCTTTGCCCTGTGTGTGCCAGCTGTATTTGACCTGATCTCCTGTAACAGAACTCTCCTTGGGCTGTGTGTTTGTGTGAAACAGCAGACATACTGTTCTGTTAGGAGCCATCCTAAAAGAGCATCTGTGGCTGTGTGCCCAGGGAGCAGGGGTTACACGGCCAGCTAAATGGCCTTGGAGCAAGGAGGGAGGACAGTCCCCTGGGAGCAACGGCTCAGTGAGCCTTCGGATGGTTTGGGCAGGAGCTGCCTGACCTCAGCGTGTTATCTCCGATTCTCTGTGCTGCAGAATCTCCTCCAGGTGCAGAGGGTCTGCAGGAGATGTGATTTCGTGCACCTTTCTCTCAGTAGCATAGCAACTTCCACCACTTCCCACTGCTGTGTCCCCTCTGCTTGGCTCCCTCAGCCGTGCGGGATCAGGAACTGAACCAACTTTACAAACAGCCCTGCAAAACAGGAGAAGCTGTGGGAGGATTTATTTTTAACTGGGATCCCTCTGTTCTCTAATCCAGCTCTCTGCAGGGTCCTCAGGGCTGACATGACTGGAGAGTGCTTGGAGCAGGAGTGAGACAACAGGTGGGGAAGAGAAAGGGAGGGGAGGAGGACCAGGGGAAAGGTCTGCTGTTCCTTGGCTTCAGGATTCAAACACAAACTCAGGGGTAGCCCTGCAAACACTTCCAGCCCAAGTGCTGCTGGAGCACAGCTTCAGTAATAGAGGGATAGTCAGAAATAAGTATGAAAGTCCTTTCAGTTTCACTCTGTTCACTAGAGGGGAAAGGGAAAAGTCAAATTTAAGCAAGGGGATGGAATTTTCTTTAAAATTTTTGTGCTCTGACTGCCTCTGGTGATTCAAGGCACTGACCTGCAGCATCTTCAGCCATCACAGAGGCCAGCGAGGGTTGTGCTTCTATGACAACAGCCCCACGTTCTGGGCAAGTATCATTTGATCTTATTCTCTGTGTTGTGCTTCTAACAAAGCTGCTCAAGCTGGCCACATTCTGTAATTGCTTTTTCAGCTGAGATCTGAAAGTTACATTTGTAGCCAGGTACAATTCTGATTAGAGCAATCTAGGAGGGTTAATAGAGGCAGCAGTGCTTCAGTTAAAAGATCAGCTTGGAGTGTGTGGAAGGGTTCTGGGAAGGCAGGGGCAGAAAGAAGATACTGATTCCTGTATGATTAGTGCAATACATCATTGTTAAAGGTCTGCCTCTGCATCTTTAAAAGACCAGGCTTCAAGTGATGAGGGTTTCTCACTATCTCAAGCCTGTGTGAGTGGAATGGAGAAGTAGAGATTTTAATACTTTTTTTCTTCTCTAGCAAGCACACAAGTGTTGTCAATGGCATTAATGGCATTTGTGGAGATTAAAATGTGTATGAGGAAGATAAATTACTCAAATAGAGAATTTTCTGTTGTCCAGTGTGGTGATGATACAAATCAACTAATCACCTGATTCATAATTTTTGCAGCCGAGATTTCTAAGGATAAGGAGGCAGTGAGTGCATTGGCCTGGGTGTCTGAATGGAAGTCAGTCAGATGTTGAATTCTTCATTTTAGAAATTCCTGCTATGAACCACAACACATGGCTAGAAGAGCTGTTTTCTGATACATTAATGAGAAGAAAATTTGTGCTTGTGTTTTCTGGAGTGCTTGCAAAGGACTGTAGTCTGACTGAAGAACAGCTGAAGTTCAGAAGAGAGTATATCAGAATTGTGCTGTATCCTACAGAGAAATACTTGTGGGGAGATTTTGATGCATTCACTGCAGCTGCTCACTGTTGAGCTACTGATAAATTTCTTTAGAACCTGCCCTTGTGAATGCAGTCTGTGAATGAAATGTCTGCTGCACCAGCCCTTTTCTGTGTGAGAAAATTGCATATGTTTAATCTGAGATAAACCGTTGTGTATATTGTACTGAAGTTTAAACTGGGCTGCTTTTGGCTTGTTTCCCCTCTCTTGGATTACCATTCCTATTTAAATTCCCCTGGGATAGCATTTTGGTTTATAGTTGTGAATTTTGAACTGTTTGTTTTGGTTTTGTTTGGGTTTGTGGGATGTTGTTGTTGCTGTTTTTTTTCAGTGAATGGGTGAAGTCCTGTGTGCAGGTGAGACTTGCTAAGAAGGAAGGTGTTTGGGCACATGCTTGAGAGTAGGCATAGGAGTGAGTTTTGTTCCCAAAGGTGCCTGTGAATTTGAGTTGAGGAGAAAATTAACTTCTGTGGATGCTGGAGGAAGGAGAGACTTCTGTCACTGCTCAGTGCCTTCTGACTCTGCACATGAGTAGCCCAGGCCCAGGTTTGGATGAGTAGCTGCTAATTAGACCTGTGCTGTCATTGTTCCAATTTGCCAACCCTGTGACTGGTTATAAGGAGCCAAGACCTTTGCTTATTTGATGTGTAGTAGTATCAAACAGCATCAGAGATTAAAAGTGTGGTATATCTGTTAAAAGGTAAAGTTTCTTTTCCTTCCTCTGTTGTAATTTGCTTTGTGTAGTTGTGTTCTGTACAACCAGAGATGAAAAATCAGAGTCTTGTTTCCTCCCACCAAGTGTCTGAGCTGCACACATTAGAGCAGCCAGGGCTGCTCATGGCCCTTAATGATTCGTATTCTGCTGTTGTTTTTTTGCTTCTGAATCTAAAAGGGATAATTTATCCATTCCAAATGCTGTCTGCATCCCCACTGAGCCCTCACATTTTATACAGTGCTGTGTATTCCAATTGCAGTCTTAGGAGTAGATAGGTGTTAGATAGATTCAAAGCTTCTGGCTGAAATTCCTGGTTTTTCATCTTTTCCCATTGCCTTTTTTTTCCTTCTGTAAATGTTGAGGATGGAACTTTGGTAAGAATAAAATGGTGGTGGTGCATGCACTAGAAATGAGGATTTTCCATAGAAGTAGTAAAAACAATTATTTAGGTTTATTTACCTTGGAAGCTGCTTGATGAGTTGCATGGTTGGGTGCACTGTCAAAGATTTTAGTTCTTGGTTTCAGTTTATTGGAGCAACAGAAGTGGCACCCTGCCACTGGAGTAAAGAATGCTGTTTCCCCATGAGTATTTGAACAATCTGCAGTAGCCATCTGTTATTCTGTTAAATACAAAGCAGTGCAACAGGTGTATTTCTTGGGTTTGGAAGTCTTACCAGCACGAGTGAACACTAAACAGGATTAAAACCAGGATTTAAAAGAAGATTGCAAAGTGTGCTCCTCTTTAGTCAGCAGATATAGTGGTTATGACATTAGAAACTAGAGAGATAACCTAAACATATGGTACATAGTTAAGGAAAACAAATGCTGAACTGCTCTTAAATCTGTTCTTTTTCCATGTTTGTCATTTTCATAGATGGCTTCAGTAACAGATGCCAGATTCAGGCAGAAAGATACTTCAGACCAGAATTTTGATTACATGTTCAAGCTCCTGATCATTGGCAACAGCAGCGTGGGTAAAACATCCTTCCTGTTCAGATACGCCGACGACACCTTCACCCCAGCCTTCGTCAGCACAGTGGGAATCGACTTCAAGGTGAAAACAGTTTACAGGAATGACAAGAGGGTCAAGCTGCAGATTTGGGTAAGTGCCAGCGTTTTCAAAGATGCTTTATATTAATCCCAGCAAAGGTGTGATGGTAAAAAATAGCTTGTTTGGAAGTGGATTTTTGGATTGGTGTCGATTTTGGTTGTTCAGAAGTTCTGTGTGGCTGGACCTTTGTGGCCTTGCAGTAAACAGAGGGAGTTCTCATTGTGTTACCCTTTCACTCAGCTGCTGAGGGTCCTGATGTGGTCCAAGCAGCTGCTCTACATTTCAGTGAACTCTACACACAACTCATACTATCATTGTATGGCCTCTATGTAAGATATCTATATAAGATACCTGTGTATCTTCCTGCAACTCATGTACCTGCTCAGCAGCCCATTTCTACCCAATTTCTGCCCTATCTAAGAGCTTAATATTCTAGTGGATCTACCTACACTTGATTTATAATTCTTTAATAATTGCATTTAAATGTAAAATTACAGTAATCACGTCTGGGTTTTTTATTTATTGTGGTGATCTTGAATAGTGAGAATCTAAAATGAGGTGGCTTTTTTTGTGCTACAACTACATGATCCATTTTATTTCTGTGTTGCTGGGTACAATGTACAACAAATTAATTAATAAAAGATCCTTTTCATGTTGTAAAATCCTGACATTGAAACTAAAGTAAGTCGCCTGATATGAAATAGATTGATTTAATTTCAGGTTTTGGCAATAAAAACATTTTTACTTCAGGCCCTATAAGCAACTAAAGATGATTTCCATTTAGGTGGTCTTTCTGAATTTTGGAACATGAAATTTTCTAAGAAGTTGTATAAAAGCAAGACAGAAAACACCATAAAATATTAGATTTTTTTCCCAAAGATACTGTGATTAAAGTGAATTAAGCAATAATCTTAATTAAATCTGTTAGAGGGCTTTGGGGCAAAAAAGGCTTTAATAACCTTAAGCTTCTTATGAAAAGAGATGTCAGGTGGATTCCTCAGAGGGTGCTATCCATAGGACCTGTAATATTAGAGTTACCAACAACACTGTTGATTTAACATTTATTTTTAATAAAAGGTACACCTAAGTGTTGGACAGTTTCCAGAGTAACTTGTGTTCTGTTCTCTCTTTTTGCATGGATCCCTGACATGAGTCATGATTCAAGGACCTTCACAAAAACCACTGTGTGCCTCCACCAAATTTCAACTTATTTGTCTCCTGCCTGCCTTGAGATTTTATTGGTTATTTTAATGTGTTCTCCAGGCTACATGAGGTAATAGTGGGGTCCATTAGCATACCAAAACTGAGTTCCTATGTGTAGGAAGAAAGAGTTTTCATACCAACCTGTCTTCCAATTACTTTAAAAAATTTATTTACAGCTGCTGTTTAGTTTCTGGGAGTGTGGGGCTCTGTGGCTCCATTGGACCCTTTCCTCTGACTTACAATTTTCCTGTTATGTTGACTTTTTTTCAGTTATGCTCCCCCTAAGCTTGGCATTAATCCTTATCTGAATCAGGCTTAATGTGAAACTAAGTGAAGAAGAAGGTACAAGTGTTTGACTTAACCACTTCAAATATTTTTCTAAAATTCAGAGAAAAGCACTTCTTTTCTCAGTTCAGGGGTGCTTGTGGAACTCTGAAGTGAGCACAGCTGTGGCAGACTGGAGGTGCTCAAGAGCAAATAACCTTGTTCTGTGCTCTGCAAGTCTCAAGGTGAGAGGGAAGTTGTTATTGCTGTGCTGTGATCCAGAGAGATCCATGATCAGTGGGACTTTCCTTCTGTTGCCTGAGTTGAACAGGCAAGGAGAATTTAGGTGCAGGACCCAGCTGCCAAGAGTTCTTAAGGCTCAGAAAAATTCACGTGGCTTCAAGGGCTGAGCAGCTGCAGGTAAAGAGTGACAGCTGTGTTAGTAAATGTCTCTCTGGCCTGACTCCTGGTTTTGTTTCTCCAGCAGAAGTTGATGAACATTTTCAAGCCAGAGATCTTGCATTTGTGTTTGTGCTGAGTTTGAGGAAGTCTGTATTTAGTGAATCAGGATTTGACAAGCTGTCACATGGAGTGATCAGAAGAGAGTGTCCTCTGTTTGATTTTGGTGTCATTAGTGGGCCTCTTGCTTTGTTGACATTAATGCCTCAATCACCCAAATTGATATTTTAATAATCAGTTGTGCTTGTGACTAAGCAGTCTGGGAAATGATCTGCTTTGAAAAGACTTGAAAGGAATATCTCTTTAGCTTGAGAGGAACGGGACATAACAGAGATATTCATGATGTTTCTAAGGTTTAAGGTAGAATGACAGCACTGCTGCTGCATGTGGAAACAGTGAAATGTTGAGAGAGGGGTTTATGAAATCATCTTTTGTCGGCTATTTTTCCCTTTCTTTAAAGAACTCCAAGATCAGTTGACTGTGTTTTAATTTCAGATTTTTTCTGTCTTGTTTAGGAATGGTGGTATTGTCTTAATAGAATAAATTAGCTTTATTGAGAACACTTGTTTTGTAGTTGAATGAGGCTTAGTAATTTAATATCTAATTACAAACATTATTTACATAAATACATTCCTATATTATATAGATATTTACATATCTACATAAATGCAATTCTTGGATTAGATTTTTTTTTTTATGCCACTACCGTCTGTAATAATACTTTCATGTAAAGCATCTTCCTTATGATTGGGTTGTAAGGAGCCAATTTATAATATCTCTCTGCATTTCTTGACTAAGTTTTGTATTCCCAGAGTTGCTAATTACTGTTTACTGGAGGAAAACTATTATATTTTCAGCTAGGTATATTTTTTTTATCATAAATAAATCTCAAAGGTAACATTATTATATTCTTAGCAAATGCAAACAGTTAATACTTAATGCAGAGTTCAGGTTGCCTAGCAGCTAGAGAGGGCCACTTTGTCCAGATCCACATGGAAGCAGGGTGAATGAATAAAAGTGATTTCAGTTTTCGGTAAGAGCAAGGTGAAATTTCCTTTTCTCCTTTCTGTGCATTTGTGTGTCTGTTGCTGGTGAGGAGTAATGGTGGTGAAAATGACAGCAGAACTCCTGAGCAATGTGGCATTGAGGGGGGCAGCCTCTGGCCCTTTGTGCTGGCCCAATCTGGGTTCATTTCACGAACACTTTGCACAGTCACATAAATTAATTGATGGAAAATCATTGGCAGGGTTCAGCCCCAAACACTTGCACACCACTCAATACATACTTTGTGTGAGGAATTTGATTCTATTTCCATTATACTTTTGTGCAGCACCCTACACAAGGGACTCTCAACATTGATGGGATTAATAATAAACATAACTAAATACAGGGTTTGGCAGTTGATGTTACAGTTGAAACTAGTTTCAACCCCTCCTTGTAAAAAGCAGCAGAGATTAAATTTAACTTCAGGTTAAAAGGCAGAAAGGCTGTGATGGTCAGGCAGAGGCAGCATATTTAGACTGCAGTAGGATTTTTCTTCTAAGGAGCTGTTTATCAGAATTAAACTGCTAGGATGAAGGTTTTTCCTTCTCATTAACAAAAATATCTCAGTGGCTTAACTGCTGAAACCTGTTGGGGTGTGAGATCAGCTTTAGTGGATGTCTGAAACACGTGTTACAGCTCTCAGGCACAGCTGGGGAGAGGGTACAAAGCAATATTGCTCTGGGTTTTTTGGATCTTTAAAAAAAGCAATATGACAACTGCTAATTATACTGAGTGTCAGTTACCACTACAAAACAGAAAAGTGTAAACCAGAATAACCCCCCTGCTGTGTAGCTGTCCAGAAGGCAAATACACAATGTTTTTAAAAGCTTTTTGTGTCAGGCATCGCCTGGATGACAGGATGATCTTGAGCAGCTCGCCTCTTAGGGAGGGGATTCAAGGAAGTAACACTGGCAACTGAGTTGTTTTTTTTTTTTTTTTCTTTTTTCTTTTTCATTTACAGGAGGTAAAATTAGAACACCATCATATTTGATTGTAAATTTTAATGTTAATTGCACACTTAACCAAAAGCTAATTATGCATTTCAGATGAGAGTCATCTATTCCCAAGGCATCCTATTCCTGTCATGGTTTTGCTAAGTTCCTTGCAAGCACTGACTGCAGGCTTGAATGCTTGCACAAAACTTGTTTCTAAAAAAAGAAGTAATAAGGTTCAGTAATTAAATTTATAGATGTGATAGTGATGGGTCTCTCTAAAGTACTAATGGGCCTGATTCTGCTTTTATAGACTCACAGTTGTTGTGAAATCCTCTGATTTGCTGTTTAGATGAAGAACTAAAATGGAGAAATTCATGATAGTGAAAAGAACAGGCTGATCCTTGTAAGGGAGTCAAAGATTGCATTTTATTTGCAGCATTAAGGACTTACTGGGTCCCAGGAATGAAAATCATTGTGGGTAAGTGGATGTAAAGCACTGCCTCTCATGCTTAAATACAATGCAGAATATTTGACTGGAGAAGAGATGCAATAACAGTGTCTGTAATTCAATTCCAAGGTCTTGGTTATATCTCAAGTAATAATACTTATGTTTCAGAAGAACTTGGTGCTCATGCCACTCTGAATGGGCTTTAAGATTGCAAGGGTGATACAAAGGAGGCAAATAAAAACTTGACAACTAAGACCCTGATGGGTCAGTTACCCCACTCACTATTGAATTTATTGAGCAGCCTAAGCTTGCTGAGCAGGGCATTGCTGTGTTTGCAGTCAAACAGTTGGCATGGAGGGTTTATTTCTGTTTATAGTTAATCACCTCAATCTCTTTGTTATCTCATTATAACTCTGCATTACAGTGAAGGCCAAATTCAACTTCAGTCTAAGCTCTGATACTACTGCAGTTATCCCTGCTGACAATAGTGGATTTGCTCTCACTGCAGATGTAGTATCCTTCTTTGTGCTCCATCTTTGCAGAGTTCCTGGGCCCTTGAAGGCTTTGTTTTGTGCATTTCAGTAAAATGAAACATGTTGTGTTCAGAGGTACCAGGCTGTATCCAGGGGCAGTGTCGAGTGTGTGTTTGTTGATAAAGAGCTGTTGGTAGTTCAAAGGTTTGGACCTTTCCTAGAGAAAATGGACAGATGCTGACTGTCCAGTAGAGGAAAAGCTGTACATGGGAAATTGCAAGGGAAATTATTCACTTGATGTGAGGCAGTTAAGGTTTGAGAGGACAAATGAATTTCCAGCCTCCTGATGTTTTACATTTAATGCTTTTTTCCCAGAAATTCAGAATAGATATTTTGTAGTCATTTTGTATAAGATCTCAGACACATGTGCCTCAAAACCTTTTCCTATTGTCCTTGTCTTATCACAATCACCCTTATTATGACTTTTGTTCACAATTTTATCTTCTGCATAATGACTGGGTATATTCTATATTTAAATATGCTGGGTGGCACTGTGATCAGTTATGAGATAACACAGTGGGTGGAATTTATGAGTTCTCATGGTGTTTGTCTCGAGTGAGCTCATACTTTAACTGTGTCACATTTGGTCAGATGAGAAAATATAATTACTGTGCTTATTCACATTTATAACTTTCGTGCATTGTGTTGTCTACTGCAGTGTCATGTTTATGCAACACTTGAGTATCTGAATGGCTGATTTTAGAACTAAAAAAGGAAATCCAAACCCCTCAAAATGTTTTTCAGGTGTGGGAAATTGTACCCTATAGCACAACCGGAGTACTGAGGAATTTAGCAGCGTGAACTTTGTGATTTATTTTCTGTTGTCCAGCTGTTCAACATCATCCTGATTCATTAAACAGCATGAACTGAGCTCCCAGAGATAAGCACTGACTTTCTGTATTCTGTTGCATTGGAAGCGTTGGACTCTGCAGACAGGAGGAAACATTAGTGAGAAGTACCAGAAACTGGACAAAAAAGCAGCACATTCCTGCAGTGTGGAGAACTGGCAGGCCTCTGGTTTGCTGGTTAGGTTCTCCCATCTGCAGAACAACGTAATATTTACCAGGTGACACTCAACTCAGATTTCTGGTGGGCTGTTCTGGCTGCCCAGCAAACCCTAATGAGAGTGACAAAGTAGGAAACATAAATCCTGTTTGGGGTGAGATGTATCTTCCAATAGCACCTTGCATTTTATGGTAAGAGGTCACTCCACTGCAGCCCAAAAGTGTACCCTAAGCGTCCCAGTGTATCCTCCTCTGCTTCTGCCACAGTTTGGGTTTGCAGCACTGCAAAGATGTTCCTCCATCCAAATGGAGCTGCCAGTCCCACGTGTCCTGCTCAGCTCACACATGGCATCCTGTGCTTCTGTTGTGCACTTGTATCTTGTTTGAAAATTCCTCTAGTATTGCCAGTCCTGCTTTGCATCCATTTCTGTGCTAATCAGATACTCAATGCTTTGCTACTAATTTGTGTTAGAAGCTGAAACAGGAGGTGGCAGGAGTGTTTGAAACTTGAGGGGAGCAGGTGTAAGTGCAGCAGATAAACACTGTGTTATGAGCTGCTGTGCTTCATTAACTGAAGTACCTTCATGTGATAAGTGACTCAAGTGATTAAACTTTGTGTATTACTCCAAGAAGTCTCACTGGTGGCATTTTCTCAGCCAGATTCTGGCTGGTTTGTCGCTGTGACAAACGGATCCAGACATCTGCAGCAGTGCTAGAGGGTGAAGTCATGGCGAGAGAGCGGCGTGTATGGACCCGTGTGTGCCCATATGCTCCTGGTGCCGCCAGGTTTTACTGTCCCTCTGCTTTCCTTGCAGCCAGAGCAATAAAACAGAACATCCAGGGGACCTGTGCCTAGGATGTTTACAAGGCAGAACACTCACCCTACTGCTGGTTTTGCTTTTGCCTGTGCTTATTCAAAGACTCACCTGCTGCTTCCCCTCCCTGGGTCCCTCGCTCGGCGCTGCTACCGTGGCAGTTGTGAAGTTGCTGCGTGTTCCAGTGCCATGGTAACTGCATCCTGCTCTGCTGGCTGCCAGCGGGCACAGAGCCTGCCCAGTTGTGAAGGAAGCAAGTGCTCCAAGTGCCAAATTGTGCTAGACTGCCATGAGTCAGCTTTGATAAGTCCAGGGGAAGTCCTTTACTGAGGCCTGCAAGTGTCTTCTTTTTTGAGGGAAGAAAGAAATAACTCCCATCAAATGTATTTTGGATGGGTTTTTTTGAACTCTGAAAGGCTAAAAAATGCATTTTCATTGGAATTACCACCAAGTGCTAGATTGCTTTCTTGTTGTGCAGTTTAACCTCATGCTGTACACATTTCTGTAAGGATGTGCCACTTTTCCCATCCTTTTCTCTTGTCTCTGTGTTGTGCACCCTGGCTTGCTCCTGGAGAGGTTAAAGAGCACCTTTGTAAGCACTTCTGCACTAACAGCAAGGTGAGTTCTTGCAGAGTACTGTCATAACATTTAAAATCATGGAGTTGTGCCTAAGACTGAGCAAATAGATCTGGGGAAAAGCAAGGAATTCTTGTTTGCTTTTTGCAGAAGAAATATTCTGGCTGTGATAAAGCACACAGGTGTGTCACTTAATTACATGGAATAATAACACTGGAAATTTACAGCAAGCAAGGGTAATTAAGGAATGCATTTTTCAAGTCTTTCATGTACAAGAGTGGAATGATGGGCCATAAGAACTTCTATGCTTCTGTTACCCTCTCTTGGCCCTCACTGGGTTGCAGAACCACCAGCACTGTGAGGGCTGGTACTGTGATAGCAATGTAGTGGGGCACTGAGGGCAGGTTGTCTGAAAGCAGCGAGGTTGTGCTCAGTGCAGCATGATGGGGCTTGCAGCAAGGCTGGCTTAGCTAAAGCACAGCTTCACCTGACTCTGCTGTGCCCCCTGCACCTCTGGAGTCCTGCCTCTGGCAGGTGGGGCCTTTGCAGACAATTCCACCGTGCAGGGCTGATGTGTCCTAAGGGGAGCAATAGAGTGCAGTGAAAACTGGGGCAAAACTTGTGTAGAACTGAAGCAGGACCATGAAAAGGAACACCCCAGTGCCTTTAATGAAATCATTAATTACAATGGAAAACAGCACCTAAGAGCTGCAAGCTTGCAAGGAACAGCATTCCCAGGAGGGCTGGAGAAGTGGAATTGCTGTTGCAGAAATTTCAGTCTGTGTGAACTCCAGGTGGATTCCAGCCTTCCTGGGAGGTGGTTGGTGTCTGAGCTTCCTGAGATGTGGAAGGAGGTATGCATTTGGCAAAGCTCTTCAGCCTTTTTTTATACACCCTTCCTCACCAAATCCCTCCCTAGGTTGTTTTCCTAAGTGTGAGAGGGAAGCACAGAAAGGACTTGAATGGGTTGGCTGATTATGGGAACTCAGAGCTTCAGATGAGTGGTACTGATGCTCATTCTGACTGCTGTGGTATAATTTGCAACTGCTGCAGATCCATACCTGTTTAAGGTGCCTTATCCTAGCTAAAATGATCTCTTTTATAAGAATGCCCTCCATCTTGAAAATAGCATGCAGGAAGAGTCACTACTGCAAAGATATTAAAGAGGTAAATCTGTGAGACCTGCTTACTGTCTCTTGAATTTTGGGGGAGGGGGGGTTTGAAGTGTAAAATTAATAATTTCCTTCCACTTGGGCTGGTTAATGATTTTAGGAAAAAGCAAATTCTTGTAAGGGAAGAATCTGCATAAAATCCTCCTCTGTGATGTGCTTTCTACTGTTCTGAGTTGCACGTGCCACAGTAGCATGTTCAAAGCTGTGGCCATCATTCCAAAGTCTTGGAAATGTTTGAAATTACTTTAGTTTTTCTGCTAAAATTCTGATATAAATATGTATAGGAGCTACTTAGTATTCAAGAGATTGCAAGAAATCTAAAGGGAACAAATACAGAAAAATACACCATTGTCATGGCAAAACTATGACTTCAATAATATTTCACCTAAATCTAGATGTGGTCTTGGTCTACAGGATATTTACTGCTTTAACATGAAATTTCACCTGAGTGAGAGGAACTTGCAGAATCTGGTTGAAAGTTGGACACATCAGCACCTTTGCATCAGTGCAACGTTGGCTCAAAGTGATTTGTCAGTTCTCCCATCTGCAGCAGGGGCTGTGGGAATCCTCCCTTGCCCACTTGGCTGGGAGACCAGGAAGCAGTTGTGTGTCAAAACCTGATGTTGCTAAGTGATGGCAAGGTAGGCACCTGCCTTAGCATTTACAAACCCCCAGTGCTCAAACAGAAGGAAATTAATTGCTTTATTTTCCATTAATTGTGTGCAAGGTGTTTATTCACTCTGGTCCTGAAAGTGTCAAACATATGCATCCCTTTTACTCCAGCTGCCATCTTCAGAGTTTTCAAGTCCCTGGAATGGCAGCTGTTTATTCTGCCTGAGAATGCATCCTCCAAGTAATGTTGTATTACCCTATAGCTGTGGGAGACAGTGCAGTCAGTTTGATGATTAAAAAAATACAAACTTTAAAAAAAGCAACAACAACCCAACCAAAAACCTGATACAAAACCCAACTGCTTTTTATCATCTACTACAAAGGCAGAGAACAGGTGGTATTTGTTTTGTTGGTTATAATGTCAGAATCCATGCAATAGCCATCTTTATGTTTTCTTTCACTTTTCTTTTTTTAAAACTACAGCCTATGTGGCCAAGAAGAATTGTAGCATTGATTTCTTTTCTTACTATATTTTTTGTGAAGGAAGCTGAAAATAAATCCAGACTATCAGATTTGCTAACTACTCTGGGACTGTTATCAGGAAATAGGAGATCTTTCACTGCTTGTGTACTTATTTTACAGATATTAAAAAAAATTGATAAAAGTTTAATCGCCCTCATGCCACAGGTGAGTCTGCTGTGTTCTGCTAAAATCTGTCTGCTCAATAAAGCACTTGTTCAAAATAATCTCTCAAAGGGAGATGCTGAGTGACATTTGCAGCCGTGACTCATTGGGTCTTCATTTTTTAAATTAAAATATTCCCAAGCCATATTAATTTTAAGATCTCATCTATTAAATTTTTGATTAATAACAATAAGAGTATTAGTTGGAGTGTGTCAAGGCTTGAAGGATTCATATAACCAGTGGTCTCTCTTCAGAACAGGGGGGATAATTCATTTTTTCACTGAGAAGGATTTGGCAAAGACCCAGGTTTGGAACCAGAACCCCTCAGCTGAGAGAATGGAAGCTTTCCAGCAGTCTCCCTGTGAGGTGCAATCAGGAATGCAGCTCCCCAGATGAATTGATCTTCCCTTCATCCAGAGGATGTGGAGCACTTGTGTGTGCAGAGGAAGGGCCAGGGGTTTTCAGGAATGAAATCTGTACTGGCATTGGTGATTACTTTCTTCTCCTAAAAATGAGCTCTTCCTGAGTTTTACAGTTCTGCCTAGCACAGGTGGCCCTTTGAATCTGAATTGGAGCAGTTTCTAGCACGCCTTCTGACCCCAGAGAAGCTCTCCTCCAGAGTCAGGAGGGTGTCCTGTGTGAAGAAATGTCCTCTCTTGGGAGTCTTGGTGCCTTAGGTCTTGGCTTTGGCAGTCCCAAAGTGTCACTCAGCTCCCACAGGTAGCTACAAAATCCTGTAAGTTTAAGTTTGCTCTTATGATTGATCTCTTAATTCACTCTGAGTAATGAATGGAACAGAAAATTGTGTTTCTTTGTTTTATTGAGTAATGAAAGAGAAGACTGTGCTTCCTTTACTAAACAACCATTGCCAAAAATAGCACCCGACTATTTTATCTGTCTCTTCTTCCTTACTATTATTTTACTACACTAAATGCGATCTTTTTTTTTTCCCCTTTGGATTTCTTTCCATCTTTGTGCCCTGAAGCTGCAAACAGCAAATTTTGTGAGTCATATAAATGTTCTGAGACATCAAATTAAGTAGAAACTGGAGAATGAGTTCTCAAAAGGTTGTGAATGCTGCTGACGTCAATCTCAGATTGAAATAAGAAAGAAGATATGGCTGGCAGATCCTGTGAGCAGGACTTAAACACACTCATACTAATTCTGTTGTTGTTGGAGAAATTGTGTTTTTATAAATGAAGGCTGTAGTCCCAACTGAAGATTTAACAGGCATTCATCTTATTAACTAGATGATCTTGAGCTTTCAAACTTTACATCAAAATTTGCCTTCAGCAGATTCAAACGAAATTGCTTGGAAGTGACTAAAATGAATGGCAGCATGCTTTCTGCTTTTTCAGCTTGTAATATAATTCAGTTTTCCAGCTCTACTTCTGCAGAATTCCTCCTTCAAAGTGACATTGCAAAGTATGTGGTTTTCTAATGAGCAGAAGACTGTGATGAACCTATTTAGAGATTTTTTTCTTGATTGTCTCTGGCAGAGAGCAGAATTTTGAAAGTAGCAAGGAGTCATGAAAGTCAATATGTCTTATGAATTATTTTGATAACATGAAACATTTATCTTGTAGAAAGCTGTTAGTAATGCTGCTTTTGAAGTTAAATGCATGCAGATTACATATCCATATTGATTTGATGGTGCTATTGAAAGTTCCTATAGGTGCAGTGAGAAGAGTGCAAGAAATGACTAAAGGAAAGGCATGCTTTTTTTGTGGAAACTACAGGGAAGTTACTTGTGCAGAATGTTTTAATATGTATGCATGTTTTGCCTTTAATGAGTGCAGCAATTCAAAACTGACAGATAACTGATGGACTTGTTGACTGCTTTATCCTGCCTCCATTCAGATGGTTCACTGGAAGCCTGCATCCAGTTGTTAATTATTAGTGCTGCAGTGATCACTCTGAGTCTAGATGTGTTTTGACCAAAGGTATGTTTCCAGTGGTGAAATAGGAGTTAAAGATGTTTAGCCCTTTTTTTCAAATCAAGCTGTCTTTTGGAGAGGATCTTACAGCAGCAGATACAATAGTGCCAGGTTTAGAGAGACCAAAGTGAATTGAAGTGAGCCCAGAGGTATTGAAGGAGCAAGGTAATGTGATTGCTGGTTAACTGGATCAGGGCAGCAGAGGGAATGCCCCCACCAGGTATCTGTATTGCTGTGCTCAGGTGCCTCTCTGATGCTGTGAAGAACTTTTGACAGATTTCTGTGGGAAGGTAGTTTTCAAATTGGTGGCACAGCAGGTATCTGGGTATGAAATATTGCAGTCAAGGCCAGTATGAAAATAAACAAGAAATATCCCTTCAAATTTAGAGATTAAATATAGGCTGGATTTACCTGCAGCTAGCCAGCAGGAGCTCAGTGGGAAAGTAATGAAGTGGGACTGTCCAGCTGGGTACTCTGTGCAAAATGTGGTTTTGCTTTGATGCTGAGGAGAGTGCAGGGGAAGAAGTTCTGGCTCTCGAAGAGTGTGCACACTGCTCTGTGAATAGAAATAACAAAGAAGAGCAGCCCCAGGGGCTGGTGTTGCTGCCAGCTCAGGGGGCACCAGAGTGAGCCTGTCTCAGGGCTCAGGCTTCAGTCACAGGCTCCTTCTGGAAGGGGACCAAACCCCATCAATTTGCAGTCCTTTTTCTACCATAACTCCTTGGTCCACTGAAAGGAAGTAGGCAATGATGACAATAACGTGGCTGAAAATGTATCAGCCACTGATATAGGAGATAATGTGCCTGATGTTTGTGCTGACAGTAGAATTCTAAGGCTTCTGGCCAAAAATGATCAGAGATCATCTGGAAGTCACAGTGTATAGTTTCATCAGTGAGGAAGGAACCTGTGAAGGATGAAGTCCTTTAAATTACACCTATAGGGTTAAGAAAAAGTTTTAAATTGAGAGTCTGTGGGGGATAAAAAAAGATCTGGAGGATTTGCCTGATTCTGTATGGAGGACGAAGAGAGGTTTTAGTGTTTCAGTTATTGGGATATTTTAGTATTGCAAAGGTAGTGCACCCCAAGCTGGTTTATTGGCAATTGGGTTCTAAGTTAGGAAAGTGTTTCCCTTTCCCTGTTATGTTACTTATGTAAAGATTTACATAACTATACTTCTCTGCAATTTTGTATCTATTGCAGAAACATCCATTTCTGATTGCTGTTTAGATCACAGGCTTCTACTGTTCAGGACAGGAGGCTGAAACTCTTCAGCTGCTAATCTGAGCTGGCATGGCGATTTCTTTACTCCCTGGTGATTCCTCTACCCCATGGTGAATGAGCACAGAGACAGAGAAGCATTCCTGTTTCCTGAAACTTCCTGTTTCTGATTAACCAGCATAAAAATTAATATCTGCTGAATTGATGCTTATCAGAATTCCTAAACAACTCTTCTGCCTCCAGCAGTGACACTCGATTATGTTTCTCACTCCTAAGCCTCTTAGAGGTTTAGCATTTATGAATCCCCTCTAATACTTTGCTTGACACATTTGGTTAGGTATATGACAGTGATCAGCTGAGAGAAAAACAAGTCATCTCATCAAGTACAAATTGAGGCTTCTAGTAAGGAGAGTGGAGAGGCAAGCAAAGGTCTCCTGCTGTTTGAAGTCAGAATAGAACAGGGCTGTTAAAATAACTATAATGCATTTAATATAAAAACAGTCTATGTATCCACTTCCCAGCCAGCTTCAGACAGCCACAACTGGTTTTGTGAGCAGTTGTAGGAGGGAGGTTGAGGACTGGGTGCACTGACGAGAGGTGGTTTGGCTCTCACCTGGTGCCTCAGGATGCCGAGCACGCTGAGTGTCTGTATCTTACACTTGATACTGGTTCTGCAGCTAAACTGTGGGATAAAACCAAACACAGGGCTCTGAAGGGCTGCCCACCCAGTGCCTCCTGGAATGCAGAGTAGGTGGTCTGGTGGGGAGGAGGCAGCCCTGGTGCTGATTGAGGTGGTGGCTCCTGCAGCCCCTTGGTGCTCACTTGCTCCTGCACAGAGAAATTCAGCAGTGGCTGGAGGAGCTGCTGCTTGGCCAGCCTGGGTAACCTTTCACGTTGAAGGCTCCTAAGCATTCCTGCAATACCAATTATGTTAAGAAGTAGTTGGTATTGTAAGCAGGTGCATTCTAGCTCAGCATACCTTGACAATTTGACAGCAGCCAGATGTTTAACTAGGTGGAGTAAGCGATGACTCAAAATACCATCATATAAATCTTGCAAATGGTACCACAGCTGAGCCTCCGGGTATGCCTGGTGAATTGTGATTTCTCAGAGGTCCTGTTTGATCAGAGACTGAGCTCTTCCTTTAACCCTTGATTGGACCCTACGGAGACAGCAGGTATTGTGATGCATCACTAGTGACTAGTTTCAACAAGTCAGTTAATTGCTCCTTTGGAGCTAGACAAGGCTGGTTGAAAATAGTTAAATACTGGTATTTTAATGGAAATTGTCCTAATATTGCCATGAAACAGAGCTGCAGAAAAAGTTTCCTACGGCTGCACAGTCTTGCTTTGGTATACATTTCAGCCAGCATATGGTATTCATTTTAACTGAACACATGGAGAACTAATTTGATTTGAGTTGATTGATTTTGATTACTGACATGACAGCACGTCTAAAAGATTGTTTCAATTTCTAGCTCTGCTGATACATGTTTGTATCATATGCACGAAAAGGAGGGGAGAAAATGTTGTCTATTTTGAAATGTTTCTCAGTGATTACTCTGTGGTGAACAGGAGGAGACACATTATTCTGATTGCAGCTTGACAACACATTCTTCTGTCTGTACAAATGAGGAGCCATTGAATATATCTAGCTAGGACAGGTGTAGTTTTTGCATCAGGAAATGGGCAATACTAGTAGCTGTAAAAAATCTCAAGCCATTTTTTAGGAAAACTTCTGCTGTGGATCAGGAGGTGAATCTAGGAAGTTTCAGAAGCAGGCTGTTCACTAGAGGTGTGTAAGGTCTAGGAGACCAGCTCAGACCAATGTCTTTGAAATTGGTTTGTTAGTTTTGAATTTACTGGAGCCTGTTCAGTTTAGATGTTTGTGTACATGTTGCTTAGGGAGAAGAAAGCATAATATCACAGTGGAGGGTTTTCAGAGAAAGTGGATTATTGGGTGCAACATCTCAAACCTGAGGCTAAATACTTTTACTTATGAGCATTCAGTTATAGGTAGGAAGCCTTGCTGTTGTTCTGTGTGGGTATAAACCAGCCAAGGTATGAAGTGCTGCTCTTTGAAAAGAAGTGGAACACCTACCTTGATGTATTTATTCCTCCTGTGCTCTCAAAAAGTCGTATCAACTTATGTAGGTTGGGATCCTGCAAATGCTGCACAAACATGCATCACTCTAAATATACAACTTAAGACCAGTGGAGCTGGTTGTTCTACCCTTATGAATAGGGGTTGAAGTAAGAATCTTTCCAAGTGGTCAGTAAATGAAGCTGGATCATAGCAAGTCAGTTGCTCTCCTTATGGGAGACTCAGAATCATGGAGTTGGTTAGGTTGGAAAAGACCTCTAAAATGAAGTGCAACTGTTTACCCAGCACTGCCAAGCCCACCACTAACCTGTTTCCTCAGGTGCCACATCCACTTGTCTTTTAAATACCTCCAGGGATGGTGACTCCACTACTTCTGTGGAACAGAACAGCCTGTTATAATCCCTGACCACCCTTCAGTGAAGAAATTTTTCCTGATATCCTATTTAAACCTCTGCTGGTGTAAATTGAAGCCATTTTCCCTCATTCTGTCACTTTTTACCAGAGAACAAAGCCTCATCCCCACCTGGCTACAGCCTCCTTTTAGGGAATTGTGGAGAGTGACAAGGTCCTCCCTGAGTCTCCTTTTCTCCAGGCTGAACACCCCCAGCACCCTCATCTGCTCCTCATCCCTTGTGCTCCTTCCCCAGCTCCATTGCTCTTCTCCAGACGTGACTGATACCTAAACCCCAGAGTGATTTCCACCTAGCCAAAAGTGCCCACTTCATCAAGGAGGTATAAAATCTTATTTATATGAGAACATTAAATGGTAATCCACCACATAGTAATTGATAGCAACTGATGCGAGTGACTTATGCAAGTAATCACTATAGACACAGCTGCTGCAGGAGAGGAAAAAAGAGTGGGATGCTTCACAGCCATCTCTGCATGACGTTTCTCTTACAAGACTTGAGTAATCACACTGCCTGTGTGCAGCTACCAAGGTGAGCCATATAAATAACATTTATTTAAATAAACAGAAGCCTCCTGTATTAAGCCTGAGTTGGAGGAGGGGAGCTCTGCTTCTTTTCCCCCTGCTCTAAGGTTCCACAATGGGATCAAAGCTTCTGCGTGGGCACAAAACTATTGCTCAGGGAGAAGAAATTCACAGGTAAGATGAGCCCACAAATGTCAGAGCTGCAGTTGCTTCGTCCCAGAGCAGCTCCAAGGTGATCACAGTGCTTGTTGCACTGTTGGCAGCACAGCTGGCAGTACTGCCAGTGAGGCTGCTTTGGGACTCTGGAGCTCTGTCACCTTTAGGCACTGTGATGTGTGAGAGGAGGAGATGGCATCCCTGAGAAGCAGAAAGTCCCACTGACAAAAGACTGTTGCTCTGTTGCTGAGTGGGGCGTTCTCCTTGGGTACACAATGACACCACCTGGCTTTTCTGCTTCTGCTGTATGTATTGCAGGAGTGATTCATGGGATGTGAGCACAGTTGCTAAGATCAGGAAGAGTTTTGCTGGTATTTAATCTACTCCTGTCAAGAAGAAAGGTGGTACCTCCTCCTAGATATAGCAGATGACAGCCTTGATGTGTCCATGAGTTAGTTTGTGTATGATATTTGGAAGGTATAGCTTGTGAGTTAGCACCTGTCTTCATTCAGGTGGGTAAACAGATGAGCAGTAAGAGCAAATTGTGTGTTTAATCATGTATACTCTATATATGAACCTGTGAAACCTAATTCTTTGTGACCAGGAGAATCTGTATTTCAATGTAATCTCTCCAATCTGTATTCTAGTATAAATGAATAGCTACCTCCAGGCTGGCTTTTCTTTTCTTTTTCCTTTTTTTTCCCCTTTTATATATCAACTCTTCATTCCTAGAAGAACACTAACTAGTCCTGCAATGTCTTTGGCATACTATCTATAGATGCCTCTCACATGTCCCCAAAATTCAGGTCTTCTCTGCAAGGATAGTTAGGGATAGAAGTAGATCCATGGCACTGAAAGTGGCCAAAAGTTATCCATGGAGGTGGGGAGGTGTTCATGTAATTGGGAGGAAAATCCTTGCTAGTCAAGAGTCAGTGAAGAGAGAAGCGTTCTCACAAAGAACAGGACTCCTAAAAGGCCTTGGCATGTGCCCTTGTCTCCCCTGCTTTACCCCCCTCTGATGAGCTTTCTCTCCTGGTTTTCTGAGCTGCCCCTCCAGCACTGTCCATCTGGAGTGACAGGAGCCTGCTCTTGATTGGCAGGGTTTGTCACTGTTGAACAAATGAAGAAATGGAAAATCAGCTGCTAAGCTCAGCTGAGCTCAGACAAACCCAGGAAACTTCAGCTCCTACGGCAGCATACCTGGGAGCCAGATCTGGATCAGATGCTCTCTCTGAAGTTACACTGGAAAACTGTACCCAGAAATTATTTCACTTTCAAATTACGGGAACTACAATGAATTATGAACAACAAGCTGGTGACTCCTGTGAACAAAGAAATTCTGAAAAGTCCTGTGCTGGTTTATTGCAGCTTCCCACACAACAGGATGAATGAGTGTGCAGCAGGGAAAGTACAGGTCTGTGTTAAAGTATTCAATTTTGTGTTGAAAACACAAAGCTGGAAGGAACAATGGTATCCTGGTAACTTGTGATCCTAATCTTCCTTACAAGATTGTAAAACTGTTTACCCTGGCAGTATCAAGTTAATATAGCACATTCTTTCTGAATTTCTTGTTTTCCCTTTTATTACAACAATGTGTTTGCAAACTCTGTTATATACTGCTATTGAAACCTTGTGATCCCTTCAGCAAAACAAAGATGCTAATTAAAAGTAGCTTTACTTCTTTGCCTAGTTGATTTTTTCCTTCAGTTATTCACTTTCTTTGTTTTAACAATCCTATTAGCACTTGAGAATTCTGACCTAAGCACAGTCTAACTGGGACACAATGTGAAGCCTGTGATTGTGTTTCTTTTCCTTAGAATATTTAATTAATTGTATTTTCATCAATTCCTGCTGGAATCTGAGTATGTCTGCAAAATGGCTTTTCAGTAACCACGAGGATACAGAGGTGGCAACAACTCTGCTTTCCACAGTGTGGTTATAGTTCTCAGTGCAGTCTCTGCACCAAAATCTGCATCACCATGCTATGAAATGGTCCAACACTCAGATTATGTCACAAGCTGACAGAATGGAAAAGCTCCAAGAGGACGATGCTGCTGCATGCCAGAAACATCTGTCACACAGCATCAAATCCTGACCTGAGTCTCTTGGGTGCATGAACCAAATGCATCTTTGTCTTTGAATTTTTTTAAGCTTTACCAGATTTCTTCATTATTCTGTGGTCTCAGAGTTTGGCCAAACCCTGGAAATGACATAAGAAACTCTACACAAAGATGTAAAAAACCCAATCCACCAGCAGGTGCAGAGGTCTATAATTACCAAAATAACTAATGGAAGTGTTTTCTCTCCCTTTTAAAAATTAAATAGTGAAATGGGTACAAGTCCCAGACCTAGTGAGATCAGCCGGAGTTCTTTGGTCTTACTGAATGTGACAAGGATAATATCACTTTTTCATCTGCACTTTCTAAGTACCTTGGGAACTGCAGATTTAGAGAATCATTCAAGCTTGAAGGAGAGACTGCCTGAAGACCTGCTGATCTCTGTCACAGATGAAGAGACCGGCCCCTGCCCAAGGAAGCTGCTTGTTTTGCCTTTTCTGAAACAAGCCTTGTAACATCCTGGGATGATTGTTGTACTTAACTCACCCAAATACAGCTCATCTTTCCAATGGTTTATGATAAGCCAGCCTTCACATCATCTTTTTTGCTGTTCTTTTGGCTCATTTCAGTTTGTCCCTTCTTCCTCAACTACAACGTGTTACGAGGTGTCTCCTTTCCTGAAGTGACAGATCCCATTCCTTCCAGAAAAGTCCCAGTGTATTTCTAGTTTCACCCCTCCCATTTTCTTTCATGGGCACAGAGTTAAAGCTCTGTGTTTGCCAGGTGCACCTTGAATACCTGCTGGTTTTCTTCTTTCCACACAAAAATGCCACCTCTTCCCTTTCTGAAGAGCAGAGCATGGCTGTGGCACTGAAGCAGGTGTGGGTGTGAGGTGGTTCCTGCAGCTCGTGTCAATAAACTGGTTTGAAAGAGGGGCATGTGTGGAGGTCAGTTATGTTTACATCTCATTTCAGGAGATAGACTGCAGCTTGCCTGCTCCCTAATAAAAAGGAGGTAAACATGTTGCCTCTTCTTATCTGAGAGTTTTTATATAACATTTGCTGCCTGTTGAGGTAACTGCCCTAATGAATGCAGGGTGATTTGATGTATCATTAGCGATGTGGAAGGGCACTGTGAGATTAGAACAGTGTTTATTTTTTATCATCTAATACTTATTGCATGAACTGTTGACTCCAGGAAGAGTATGTAAGATGGATGAAACTTTGCTGCATATTTGCTTTTGCCCTACTTAATGAAGATAACTAGAACACAGGAAAGTTTTAGTCACTAAGCATCAGGAAGGCTGGCAGAAAGAACTGTTTACTGGTGCAAAGACTCCTTGTTGAGGATTAGATTTTAGGATGCCCTTCTCTCAGCTGGAGGTGTTGGCAAGACATGAGCTCTGATGTTACTGCACGATTTGCTAAGGCCTGGCTGAGGCTGAGAGTTATGGGAGCTCTCAGTTTGTCCTGGTAGGATAGGGATGAAATCTTCCACTTCCCCTCCAGGCTCCATATGAAGAACTAGCAAAAGAACACATCTAAACAGTTTTGGATATTTTTATGGCTTTCATAACTTTTCAACTGACTCGGAAGATGTAAAGAAAAGCTGTGGTCAAGGGAAATTACTTCCCTTGGGAAAAATTGATGGAGAAAGTAGATCATGGTACCATGTGAAGAGACTTGTTTTTTCCTTTCAGTTCTTCATATTAATTTTATTAGTGCTTTAAATGGGGATACATTTTGTTCCCTGAACTCTGTTCTTCTTACAGTGGTGTTTGTGATATGAGCATAGCAGTGAAACAGCAACTGTTCCCTGAAGGAGCAAGAATCACTCTCTTCTGCAGAACGGGCAGGGACTGTCACTGCCTGAATCTTGAGATAAAGCAGCAGGGTAAGCTCCAGACAGCCAACACCAAAGCTTTCCCTGCTGCTCTGAAGCCTCCAAAATTGTGTTGAGTTGTAATTCTTTGATGTCAGAATAAGGCAAAATAGCAGCAGGCAGAAGGTGCAATCAATTTAATTGTACTTTCATAATGTTTTGAAGCAGTTATGCTGTTGCTGAAGTCATGTCCCCTTTAGTGAAAATGTCTTTAGCTCACTGGCAGATCTAATTCTGCTCACTTATGCTTTGCTCCAGAATTTTATTTTGCAGCCTTTCAGTCCAGGCAAGTGATTTGGGCTGGGGTGGGACAAAAAACAAATCCTAAGAGCCTTTTCTAAATCTCTATCAGCAAATAATGTGTTGCTCCAAACATCAACTTGTTGCACCTTCTCCAGACACATCACTCAGCTGCACATGAAAGCAGAGCACAGTGTGCCCAGAGGTTACTGCTTGCTAGGGAGGCTGCTTTCATTTGATAAATATTTCAGTGTGTGTTTTTCCCAGTGTAACACTATTAATTCATTCCTAAACTGGAAAGTGTTTCCAGAAGTGCGAGGTAATGGAGTGTAGTTCAGCTCCCTTTGCTGAACTAAGCCAGGGGTCCAGAGAGTCTGATTTCAATTTTCTCCTGGCAGAGGGCTTGGGTGATTTAGGAAGCAGCATAATGCATGCACTTGTGCCTATATTGTGCCTGATACTATGATTGCTTCAATTACAGATCGGTTGATAGACCTTTGCTTGCTTGGGGTAATGCTGTGCAGTTTCCCTATTTGTCAAGCTATATTAATATAAAATTGCTAGAATATAATGAAGACTGATGCCCCTGTATTTTTGTTGATGTGTAAAGCATTGCACACATTTAGTGTTCTGTACAAATATGATCTCATGCTGTCTCTGTTGCTTGTAGGATTTTTATTAGCTTTAAATAAGACAGGTTGGAATTGTCTTTAACAG
The DNA here is from genome assembly GCA_037013685.1 of Acridotheres tristis. Taxonomy (NCBI): domain Eukaryota; kingdom Metazoa; phylum Chordata; class Aves; order Passeriformes; family Sturnidae; genus Acridotheres; species Acridotheres tristis. Next base: position 6,836,960 of record CM072895.1, read on the forward strand.
CTGTTTTACAGACTCCTTTCCTTGGGCTGAGGTCTGTGTTTTGAGAAACAGATCACATGGAAAATGCTGAGTCTTGTCTTCCTCTTATCTAGACATTTACTCTCATTTGAGAGAATTCAGGACCCCTCCCCTGCATATGCAACATTCTTTGCTGAGGTCACTGGATGCAGACAGGACCTTACAATTCTTCAGAACTTATTTTATATCAATCCCCAAGTGGCATCTCTCCAAAACTGGCCTGAACTGAGTGGTCCTATTAAATAAAAGCAGCAGGCTGTGCTTTGGAGCCTGACCAGGGCCCCACTGGTGTGCATGGCTGGGGACAGGTGAACCTGGAGGCATGGAGCAGCATATTGCTTTTTTAGAATGCCAGCACTTTTTCTTCAGCTGGGATATCTCCTTTTTCCTCTGTGTTTCTGAAAAGGTGAACAGGAAGATGTGCTTTTCATCAGGAAGGTTTGAGCCACTCGGGCCCTTGATGTGCCCACTGGCCAAAGGCAGTTCGGGGCTTAGAGCAGGAATGTGGTGATGAATTGATCAGTAAAAATACCAAACAGCAAAACATCTCCCGTGTGTGTCGAGGAGTATTTGCTTATGGCTGTCTTTCCAAATGCAAAAGAGAAAGGAGCATCAGCACAAGGGTGGGTGAAGTTAAAACAGTGCTCAAGAGGACCTCACACCTAGAAACGCATTAGCTGTAAGCACTTCTGCCCCGAGGTGCTTCCCGGGCTGCCTTGGGAGCCGCCTGCAGCTGCTGCACAACAAAATCTCTTTTAACATCTTATCTGTGTGGTTATAATAGAAAACATCACGGTAAATGGCAGAAGATTGTTTTCTTTGTCTTGTGCTGTTACTTGAGCATCATCATGCGTGTACTGTTGTGGCTGACAAAGCACTTCAATTCTAAGCTTCTATTTTAAGATGCTTAGGACTACTCCAAAATAGCTGTTCTTTAGCTGAAAGTCTTCCTTTATATTCTTAGCAGAGATGTGGGTTTACTTGGAGAGTTTCAAATTCCATTTGATTTTTTTTTTTACATTTCTTGTGAATTTAAACATGTCACCAGCATATCAAATCTATTTATTACATTGCTTTTCAAAGTGTGTGCACATTTCTGTCAAACAAAAACACATGAGAGAGAGGAATCTATGTTATTGCTAATTCCAACATTTAGAAAATGTATTTCAAACTTCACTGAAGTAAGATATATAGTTTTTTCTTTTCATTTACCTTCTGGTTTATGTGGTTCAGATTGCTCTTGGGTTTTTTGTCTTTAAGCTTTCATTCTACCTTCTTGAGTGCTAGACCCTTCTTTGTATATTTCTTGATGCTTACCTGAATACAACAGTGGGGCTTTTCCCCTAATTTAGGAGGTAATAAATTGAAAAATTGCCTGATCGGCTCTTAATTTACACCAAATCTTGAAAAATTACACATTAATATTTTAAAGACCTTAGAAGAATATTATATTTTCTTTTTATTGGCATGTTAGTGTTAATATAAATTAAGCTTGATTATTTTAGTCTTGTCTTGCTGCTGCCCTTCAAATTAAAGCACGCTTTCTTGCCTCATGGTTTTAATTCAATTTGGTATTTTAATCTCAAAAATATCGTGGGCAGCTTCCCAGAATTTCTGAGCACTTTGTCTTAGAATTGACCCTCTTGACATAATCTCTCTCTAGGGGGTTCTTGTGAAGTATGGGGCTCGGATTTAGCCTTAATCCACTCCTAAATAAAATGAAATCTTCCTTTGATAAGAACCAGCCCTCGGAGGGATGCTCCTAGCAGAGTACCAAGGTTTTTTTTTTGTTTGTTTGTTTTTTTTTTTTTTACAATTAGAGGTTGCAACAGGTCTTTAAGCACAAAGTCACTGATTTTCGTAAACACCGAAATAATTGCTTGGTAAATGAGTTAAGGAAGGTTTTGCCCAGGGCGGGGCAGCATCCCCGGCTGGCGGCGGGGTGCGGTGCCGCTGCCGTGCTGGTTACCATGGCACTGCATGGGCCGCGGCGGGCTCCGGCAGCTCTGCCTGCGCCCCGGCCCCTGCTCTCCGTGCGGCCGTTTGCTCCGTTCTCCAGCGTGCGGTGCAGGGGAGGGAGCCCCACGGCACCGCGGTGCTAATTCCCTTGGCTGAGATCAAAGAACCAGGCTACCGAACCCAGGGGGATTTGTACGGCACGTCACTTCTCTTCCTCCTCGCACCGTGCACTTGTTCTCTTGGCGGCGGGTTGATAATGGGCTGAGATGTCCCTGGGTGCTGCGGAACACGTCCCGGGGTACAGCGAGCTGTGCCCGGCCGCCGTGGCCCTGGGCTGCAGCACATCAATCCCTTGGCCTGCAGGACTGGTTAGGATGTCCACTCTGGCTCCTTCTCAGGAGTCAGCGCTGCTTCTGAAGTGCTCTGGCTGTGATTAATTTAGCAGCTTCTCAAGAGCAGCTAATTAACAATGCTTATAGTGGCTAACCCTGCTCAGACATCTGTGTGTTGTACGGCTGCTCTTAAAGGACTGATTAACAGTACTAAGGAATATATGTGGGAAAAAAGGATTTAGCAAAACTGGCAATATATTCCATAATAATAATGCATCCACTACCCAAAATGCTACTTACTCTGGGATATCAGCCTCTTAGATGGTTTTGGCTTGGTTTTTTTATCATATCAGTGATGCTTTTATCACTTGCCCACAGTGGATGGGCTTTCAAATGCATAATATACCTCTTGAACTTTGTTTGCTGTTTATTTGTAGCTAAAGAAAAGGAATTTGAAGTAGGCATGTGGTGTGGATGCTACAGATTTTTATCACTGCCATTTCTTTATTTTTCTATCAAGGTTGCTGGATCTGAAAGAATCAAGAATATAAGACCAATCTTCATGTTAGTTCTAAGTAATGAGAAATAAGACTTTTCAATTCTATAAAATTTAAGAAATGTGCCCAATGAACTTAATCTTGGTGTGCATCTCTTTCTGTGATTTCACCTTTGCAGCCACCGTCTTTTAAATACTTTAACAGAAAAACTCAGCCTACAAAGAGATGAGAAGAGCAGATAAAGTTCATAGGTAAGCCAGTCCTGTTCCAGTCCTCCATACCCTCTGACAGATCAGGAAGGGCAACTGATGCTAATCTTCACTGCAATCTCAGGGCACCTGGGAAAATGGAAATAACATTTTTAACATGTTAGCAGGTCATGAGCAGTAGTGTCAATCACAGTACCTTGGCCTGATTCCAGTGTGGGAATTACATTCTACTGAGCAAATGCACCCTGTTGCATTTTCAGTGATTCACTTTTTTCAGTGATTTCACTTATAGGATGTGGAGCTGCTGAGAAAAGTTAAAAGACCGGGGGCTTCCCTACTGCCAGAAATATTTTAATGGTGGATTAGGTCAATCTACAGTAGCTTTTCCTGCTTGTCCATAAGCTCATTTTACAAAAGTACTTTGAAAAGTGCAGTGCCTCACCTGAAGAGATACTTAGCCACTGAGTTACAGGGAGCAACTTCAAAAGCCTGTGTTGGGCATGATCGAGGCCTCTCATGACTGGTGAGCTCTTGAAGACTCTGCATGCACTAAAAGTCTCTTTCCAAAAAATTTCCACCTCTCCACTGGAAGCAGTTAGTGTGGGAATGCTAGGGAGAACAGGGTGGTAGAACTGTCTGTACAGGGTAAGTAAAATAGGATAGGAAAAGGGGAATTCCTGCAACTGATAAGTACTGAAATTATCCAAGGCTACTGGTTTTACTGCTTCTAAAGAATAGAAGTGAATATGGCCATAATGGGGAAATGTTAAAAAAAGTACTTCGCAAGGGTAGAGCATTTTATCAAAAAAGGCAGGGGTTTTGTGTTGGGTCTTTTTCACATCAGAAATGTTTTCCTGCATATTGCTGAAATGAAATGTCTCTCAAGGTAGGTGAATGTGTCTGAGTAGGTTCCAGTGGCTCTTGGGCAATGGGAGCACTAAATAATAAGAGAGAGAGAGAAAAAAAAGCCTAATATAATCTGTTGAACTGGAGCATTTTGATCAGAGCTGAATTCTGAAGGAACCAGGTGTTATTTTGCTCCTGGCAGCAATTGAATCTTCACAGGTTTTTCATGACATCACATCTTTTCCATGTCTTAACCAGTGACTCATCCTGCTTGCCTGTTTGTTCCTATTTCTAGCTGCCAGCAGGAAACACTAAGCTTAATGTTAACATTCTCTTATTAATGACACATCCTAGTCTGCCCGAGGTCCCTCTCTCTTGTGGTACCTGGTGGGTGGGTTGTTTTTTTCCCCTTTCCCAAGGTGACTTTTGTTTATCTCATAATTGGTGGCTTCCACTCCAAAGCCTACTTTTGCAAAGATGTGTGTGTGAATGTAACACCCCCCATAACCATGGGGCTGGGAAATGGATTATCCTGTCTCCTCGGCTGACCGAACCCCAAACAAAGTGCAAAATGCCACGGTGTAGGTGTTACAATGTGACAATTAACGGGAAGGAGGAGGTCGTTCCTTCACCAGGTCTGATGAAGCCCCAGACTGTGGTGGGTGATGGTTATTGGGGAGGATGTAGCCTCTGTTCTGACTCTGAGCAGCCTAAGGAAGGATAATGCCAAGAACATGCAGCTTGTAGATGTTGCTAATAGCTGGATGATAAGCAGCTCTCATTCTTGCATATTATTCTTCTTTTTTAAAAAAAACAAAAACCATGGAAATCACACCATAATCCTTTAAAAAATTGAGATGTTGATTTCTTTAGAGGCTGTTTGTCACATACACTGCTAGAAAAGTCATGGTGCTAAGGGGATTAAATTCAGTACAGATTAGATGTTTCAGTGACATTTTATTTGGAACAAAGAGTTTGTGGCTGGAAATCTTCACTAGAAGGATGGTTCGGAATCAGGAATTGTGATTTTTCAGAGCTGCAGCAAAGGGCATCTAAAAGAGCATTATTTAAAAACTCAAATATGTTTCCTGTGTTAATACCTTGCAGTTTCTGCTGAGACAGTCAAGTAAATTTAAGAAAAGCTGATTGTACTCCTATTGTGAATGTTTGCGTGATGGATCTTAAGACTAGAGGGCATCTGCACACAATGCAAGTGCATTTAGATATTTTTCTTCTCTGATAAACACTGAATTTTGATGGCTCATTAATGCAAAACCTTCAAATTTTTGTTTCACGCTACCCACTAATGGTCCTGTGGGCGTTTTTAATTGTTTGCATAAAGCACAGGCACGCACATAGGCTGCAGAAGAGCAGAGCTGGTAGCAAACTGGTGGAAATACACCTCAAGAGACCCTCCTGTGCCTGCTCACAGCCAAGCTCTCTGATTCCTCCTCAGGGACAGCCCAGCAGGTTTCTGGATGCTGGAGGCTCAGGTTATTCCACCCAGGCATTTGGCTAGACTGTTAATTAGTGCTACATCACCTTTCTGCTGATCCCTGCCTGTGCCTCATGTTCTTGTCTCCTAATGAGTCTGTGGTCTACCTGGAAATCTTGGAAACAACTTGGCAGGGTGGGGAGCATTTCTGTCAGTTATTTTTTCCTTCATTAGATAAAAAACTTGAACTTAAAAACCTGAAATTACTAATTACCCGAGGCTCGCGGTGTTTTAAACCGAGGGAAGGACAACTGCTGTTACTGCTAAAGAAAGTGAGCTCAGATTTTGCAGTTTGTTTTATTTTATTTATGCTGAGGCCTCTGTGTGTGGGGAGGGAGTGTGTGCACTTAAGCTCTCATGGTGTGAGTCAAGGAAATTAAGCCAGTTTATTGCTGTCTAAGAAGCTAATGTAACATGAGGAAAAAAGTAATTTCAGGGTGATAGTAAAACAATTCAGGTACAGTTGGACAAATGCCACTATAAAGCTGTGAGGGGAGATGATGTGCTCTGTACCTGTATAGTAAAACAGAGCAAGGAAACTGTCAGGGACTCAGGAAGAGATGAATCACATCTGCATTGTAGCCCATGGCTACCAGGGCAAGGGTATGAACAAAATTTGTATACCATGAGATACAGGATGCATTTCCCTCACACTTACACTCCCTCTGATAATCTGAGAAGGCAGGCACACAAGTATATCCTAGTGAAAATGCAACTTATCTTTCTAATGATTGAAGTGCACTGCCCACATAGGACAGGTTATGACAGGTTATGACTTTGTTAGAATTTTGTGTTGTCCCTTGGGATTCTGTACCTCCTGCAGCCCTATCTCTCACTAATGTATAAATTGGGGCCCATCCCCACACACAGGAGGATCACAGATAGAATACTGAAATCACCAAATCAGATTTGCTAAATTCCAGAGCTTTCAGGCAATAGCACAACTTGGGTTTTTCAGTCCAATTCCTCACTGAGCTGAGGCACTGAGGTGGTATCAGGACAGATTTTGGAAGTCACCTTGTATGTGTGTCCCTTGAGGCTGCTTCCCAGGACAGCCTGGATATCCAGAGCTGAGTCCTTGCTCTGAGCCATTGTCAAATTTAATTTCTTTACAAATTATTCTGAATGTAACTCGACAATGTATCTTGCAGTCACTTATTGCCTCGTCACAGCCTCATGCCCTAAGTCAGAGTGAGCACTGGTCAAACACAGAGGAGAAAACAGGAGATGAGATTTGGAAGGCAGATGAACCTGTGAATGCAGGTATCAAACAATAATGCTGTGACCATCAGAAGTAGACAAGCCTGACTTCCCATGGATTTGTTTGGTTTTATTGGTTGCAGAATCTCTGAAGTTACTGATTTAGGGTCTTCTCCTAATGAGACACAAAGCAAGCCTCTCTCATGTGAATCCTTTGGTGTTTGGAAAAGATAATCACTGCACTTCAGTTTTTTTCATGGCTAAGGTATGCTTATGATTTCTTTTCACCTTACCAACTACTTTTTGTGACATATGTAAAAATATTTGAATACATTTTCCCTCAGCCTAATTTGATCAAGAGTGCCTACGTGGAGACTGATGTTTTAATAAGACTTATGTCTTTAGGAGATCAGGCTAAAATAATGCAACTATCATCTCTCTGAATAAAAGAGCAATACTATTACTGCTGAGACCTTCCTTGCTTGAGGAAATATAGTCAGGATCTAGCTGTCATGGCTGGTTTAGCTGTTGAGCAGCTATGGGGGGATGTGGTGTCAGTGGATATAAGAGTACTCTGTGATGGATTTATCACTGGCAGGAAGAGAAATGGTCACTCAGGCTACAGGGTGGAGCCCACCTCATTCTGATATTCCCACCTCTGTCCTGTTGTCAGGAGGGACCAGAACAACTCCTCAGCCAGTGTGCAATGGTTCATCATGATCAGCCAGTGGACTACCCTGTCTTGAAATAAATGCACAAGTTTAAGGGAAAAATATCACATATTTTCCCAGAGAACTGGTGGAGAAACAGCAGGATTCCTGCTGCACAGCCTCTCCACTGGGAAATTCACAGTATGTTACAGCTGTGGATAGTCTCACAGTAGTGCAATAGCAGAGCCTTTTAAGCAAGCTGTAGGGAGCTTATTTACAAGCACTGTGCTCCTACAGAGAGGCTCTGTGATGTTCTGGTGCAGAACAACAGGTGGCCACAGACTGGCTGCTGTGTGTTCTGCAAGGGCCAGCACTGTCTCTTGCAGGCAGCAAAAACAAAGCTGCATGTATGGGAATGATGGGCAGGATGATTTTAAAGCTGTTTTTCCCCCCCACCATCTGGGGAGGTGGTGATGTGCTATGTCTGGTCTCTACTCCTGCAAGAGTGCTCTATGTGGATTTATTTTACTCTTCCAACAAATTACACGGTTGTTAAGTCCTTTAGGGTCTTTTTCTTTAGACCTTTAATCACATTTTAAATCAGTGGCAGCAATGCTTTCTTCAGGGTGGGTTTTGGGGCACTGAAGGATGGTTCATTTTAGAACTAACCCATCACAGTAACTCTAAGTTGACACCTCATACTGAGCACACACTTGAAGGCAAAGCCTTTTGGCTCCCTGCAGCTGTTTTCACTGAGCTGCCATTTGCCAAAAGAAGGATGAAATGTGTTCAAAAGATAGACACCTTCAGAATGAGAGAGACAATTAGCACATGACTTCTCTCTTTGGTTCAGAAGGCAGGTCTGGAGAGAATGGGTTGGGCTGTAGGACTGCTGTTCTGGTGTAGAAATATTCCTCAGTTTAAAAATAGGCTTGTAAAATGTAAAGGAAAAGTGCTACTGGCATCCAACAGATGGTAGTTGACATGTTTTCTAGCTGTCACAAGTCTTTCAAAATTCTTCTGTTGCATATGCCAGTTTCACCTTTGTGCTGCCCAGCTGAACGCAGGAATGACAACTGCAGGTGGAGGAACTCTGCAGGAACTCTAGGGGGAAACAGAATTAAGATGAACCAACAGAGGAGGATTAATAGATCTCATATAAGTATGTGAGACCTCAGACTCTGTGATTGGGATATTTCGCAGTAAATTCACTTTTTTGTAACAATGTTGATTGCATCAAATCTTTAATTTTTGTCTCTGACCTGAGGCAATAAAAGGGGTCACCCACAGCATCTACGTCAAGGACATTTTCCTGACTCTGACACTGAATTGCAGCATGTAAATATTTTCTGCCTGGAACAGTCCTGGACTGGTTATTTTGCCTCTGCTTTGAAGTGTCAGCTTTCAGTGAACTCTGCTAACATTTCATTATTGCACTGCGGCTGAGGCAGAGAAGAGCAATTAAAGGGTTGACATCTTTGGTATTTTTTTAATAGTACATGTGTCAAAATGCATTTAACAAATCATAGTTGATGCAAAAGCCTAATTAATGCTAAAATGTAAGTAGAGTTCATTTCAGTTGGGAGCAACTGAGAATTTTGAAATGTATAATAACAGAAGTAGTTGGCCTTATTTTAGATATAGGACCTAATTACAGCTTTTGCTTCTGAGAACTGAAATCTCAAAGCCTAAGTGTTCCTTTCTGTTGCAGGATACAGCTGGACAAGAAAGATACAGGACCATCACTACAGCCTACTACCGAGGAGCCATGGGCTTTGTCCTCATGTATGACATCACCAGTGAAGACTCCTTCAATGCTGTGCAGGACTGGTAGGAAATACTTAAATATTATTGTTAATGTTGGGTTTCTATGGGTTTTGGCCAATTCTCTCCCCCTACTTGTTTGTTGAGAACATGAGACATCCCACCCTCCATCACCATGTTCTTTCCTCTTCACCTAAATAATTTGATTTATGAACGTTTCTTAGAAAAAGTCCTACAGATTCACTTTAACGAATTAAAATTGTAATTCAAATATTGTAGCATACTATAGTATTAGTTACTTTTAAAAGTTCCAATTTATTGTGAAGAAATTAATCCTTTAATGCTTTTTTTAAAAGAGATTTCTGGCTATGCTGCTAAAAATACAGATTAACAGTGGTTGTTCAATTTGCATCTCAGGAATTTGGGAATTCCTGAGTAATTAGTTTCTCCTCAGTACTGCCCTGTGACTCCACTCAAATGTCTTGCAATCATTTCTGCTGGTTTCCTGGTTGCTCTTTACTGCAGATAAGAATGGTCACAGTGCAAAGAAGGGCAGTGCAGTGGTTAATGTGATCTGAGTCAGTCTGATTTGCAATGATCTCGGTGACCCACTGGGAGCATGTGACATCCTGGCTGTGGCATTGGCTCCTAGCATCTGGCTCAGCCTGGCTTTCTGTTGAACATCTATTCTGTATCCCCTAAGCCAGGCTGTAACTCAAAAGCTGAGACAACATGGTTTGTTGTTTGAAGTGATTTGTCTTTCCTCCAAAGCTGCCCAGGTTTTGTTTTCTCTGTTCACTAAAGCAGTTGGTCATGAAGGTCACATTTTAAGATGCAGTCTCCACTTTCAGCCCCCATCCCCAGTACCACAGCACCAAATGAACTGCAGCCCCATCCTGAGCAGCCCTTCAGCAGCTGGTGGTTGAGGAATACATTCTTTTCTTGTTAGAAACATAAACCCAAAGGTTATGCCAAAACCAGTTTCATTCATCAAGTTTTGTTCACCAAGCTCAGATGAAGCTTTTTCTGCAAGTGTCTGCACAGGGATGTTTTCCAGAGGAGTGCAGACATGTGAGCTGGGGCAATATCTTTCACTAAACTATAAATATTTCCAGCTTGTTTCCCTGATGAAGCCAAATCCAATGACCACACAGTTCATCCACCTGTCTGTCTGTTGGTTCTGCTCTAGGAAGTTTTACTTACTGGTCCTAAGTTAGCCAAAAATGACCAAATCTCCATCTCTGAGCTACTACTATTTTAAAGTTTGCACAGGTGAAGTTTAACCTGAAGCTTTATATTGGAAGTAGTCTGAGGTCTGTTTCATCAAAGGCACTGGTGTGAGGATAAGAACTGGGAAAGGTCAGCTCTGTCTGTTTGATTTCACGTCTTCCTGTGCCACGGGAGCTGCAGGAATATCTTTGCTAAGAGCACCTTGTCAGCCAAAGGACAGAGGTGAACCATCAGGGTGTTTTTCCTCTGTATGTCAGGAATCTTTCCAGCCAGCTTTAAGGTTCTGAGCCCAAATGAGGTAGTGGGATGGGTACAAAGGACCATTTCCTTCCTTCCTGAAGCTTGTCCAACTGAGGGCTGCAGCCAAGCCAGTATCTCTGGGCCAGCAGAGTCCTCTAGTGGCTATTGCAGCTGGCACATGGTTTTTCCTTTGCAAAATTGCTTCCTGAACTTCCAAAGGCACAAGAAATGGAGAAAAAAGCTTTTGGCTGGTGCTGCTCTGTTGGTGTCTTCCATTTTCTAGCAAAGCAAGTAGGATTTATGATTAAAAAAACTTATTACACTTGATGTAGTCTTCAGTCAGGAGCTGTGTTCTCCATAGAAAATTAAGGCATCTACTGCTTGAACTCCTTTATCTCCATCTCTGGCTCATTGGCACATGACTGTTTTAACAGCCTCCTCATTGGCCTCACCCATCCACAGGGGAAATGAGAATATTCCTCCCAGTCTGCCAAATGATTTCTTCCCTGGGAGGTCTTTTACCCTCACTCTTCTTATGGGGGGATGTCCTGAAGAGGATCCTGGTTTGCTTTGTGGCACTCAGGCCTCCCCTAAACCAAGTAAAGGTGCTTTCTCTCCTGAGAAGATCATGGCTGTATATCAGGTTCTTAGACAAACTCTCCAAGCAGAATATGAATGCAAAGCAGAGTCTTTCCTTCATTCACATGAACCACCCCAATTAATTATGATGATCTTAAAACCACTGAGAAAGAGACACAATTTAAATGCATTTGGCAATACCTGGAACATGACTTGTTCTCTTGTTCTCTGGAAAATGTACAACTCATTGTATAAGAAACCTTAAAATATTAAGCCTGAGTGATTTTCCTTGCAGTGTGGAAAGAGTTCAGTCATGTTATTTTACAAGAAAAAATATAAATAGACAAACACAAAGATTGCTTTTAACTGATATTTGAAAATAAGTAATTATTTCCTTTGAATATGTCTTTCCTGTAGGGTGAGTGCAAGGGTTAAAGGAGCTTTCATAGTTTTCAGCTCAGTAGTCTTCTTTGATAGCTGTTATTTGACGTTGGGCTGATAGTTTTGTGTGTGGATAAATCAGTTGTTTATACCTAGTCTGAAACTGCAATGGGACTAAAATATACTCAGTATTTGAAACTGTAAAGTAAATAGAAAATATTATGGAAGCCCTGCTTTGGACAATCTAGACAATTTCATAGAAGAGAAATAAAAATTGGTAAAATTTAACTTAGATACAAGTGACAGCTGGGTTCACAAATCAGCATTATTTATCTTTAACCCAAACTGAGTTGTTGAAACCTCCATGTAACTGTAAACGTGAGACTATTTTTCTTCTAAGCATGAAGAACAAAGTTTGTGCTTTATTGTTAATTTGGGGAATTCAGCACAAACAAGGCACAGCATTTTATTGTGTCACAGAAATATGTTTCTCCCAGTGTGTATATTAGACTGCCCTGATAGTTGTTGAAAAAGCTCCATCAAGCAAGCCTTGCTATTTATCATTTATCTTTACAAAAGCATCTGGAAATTTTCTGCCTTTCTTTTTGTATGGAGATCAAAGTTTCTTTTATATGTTCTTCGTAACTATTTTTGTTGATTGGCTGTTATTTATTCCTAAGAAGAATAAAGATCGCTGCTCTGCAAGAGGTTTTCCACTAATTTGTGCAAAATAAGAAGAAGGATGTGTTTCTCTGGGAGATCCTTCATGCTGTTTGCTTCTTTTTCTAAGTTACTCTGTTTAAATAGTTAAGATTTGACAGTGTGTCCCCATATGATGCCAGTGGCTGAAATGAATCCAGAGGCTGAACTGTTGAGTCAGAAGAGAAGCCTGCTTTCAGCTGTTCTAAATGGAACTTGGGCAGACTATTTCTCTCTATTGCTTATGGAGGGAGACTGAGGAGATTTCATCTTCCTGGGCTTTTGGCTGATTTCTGCAGTCATCTTCTTCTCTGATGAGCCTTGAGAAATCTGAGTCCCACAAAAACTCATCACAGATCCATATTAGCTGTCACAGGGCTTGTGTACATGGAGGCACTCCAAAGGGTGAGACTGGAGGAGCTAAAATTGGGATTGGAGTGAATGCCTTTCCAGGAGGACACTAGGGAGAGTAAGAAGTTTCATTGCACACGATCTTTGTTTATTTTTGCATGTTGCACTGTGGGTCTGGGTTTGGGTGAGGTTCCTGTTCTCCAGGGCAGTCCAAGCAGGGCAGCCTCTTCAAGGCAAGTTTCACAGTGAAATGACTCCTTTTTCCCAGTTATCTGTGGAGTAACATAGCTGGCTGCTTTCCATGGAAAAAAGCAAGTAAGCAACTCAGACTAATTAAAAAATTGTCATTAGTAGATCAGAGCTGGAGGCTCCTGCTAATTCAAAGGAGAAGGATTCAAGTGCTTTATTGTTAAGGGAGTTCAAGGAAACTTACACAGCAGTAAAAGTTTGAGTGGACTCCTGGCTCTCCTGGGAAGTGGCAGATTTGCCTGAAACTGTAGTGTCCTGCCTGGAGTGGAGGCGAGCTGGGGCAAAGAGTGGGAAGGTGAGTTAGGGAGTGGAGAAGGATGGAGGAGAAGAGTGTGTGGCTTCTGGCAGTGCAGCCTAATTACCCTTGGGGAGGAGAGAGCCTTCAAAAATAGAGCTGACTTGGTGAAGATAAAATAGGTTGTGTGGGTCTGAAAAGATGGATGAAAGTGAATGCTACCGAGCTAATAATGTTCTGCTGCTGCTCTGGGACACCTCTGGGACACCAAGGATGGTGGAGAGGACTGGCCCCTCAGGATATACAAAAAAGTTATTCTCTTTTGTCATGGAAAAAGTCTAAAAAAGTTAAATTTAAGGTCCGAGTCCCGGGATCCACAGTGAGCTCACTCCAGTTTCAGCACATGAGCCACAGGAAGATTTAGGTGCTCCAAGTTCACCCGAGTGCTCCTGCCCAAGCTCCCACGCATTGCAGCCCTGTGCCACTGCAGTCAGTGTTGGCCTGTCATTGCTCTTTCCTGCCTTAGGTATTCTTTAGTCCTTGGGTTCAAGTATTAGCTCACAGAGCCTTGCTTTGATCTCCTGTCTTCCCAATTTGGTGCATTTCTCTTTCTCCTTTGCAGTTGTTTCCATGTTTTTATGCGGCTTTCAGTCTCCATGAAGTTTTCCTGTTTGAGCAAAGACAACTGTGCTTCCATCTTTTCTTATGTTGTTCCTAAAACTCTACAGCATAATGTGCTGCAGAAAATGAGACAATTATTATTGTTCTGTCTTACAGATGAAGTTGTAAATCCAGCATGAAGTGTGCAGCTACTGTATGGCTTTCTTTATGGGACAATATCCTTAAGAGCTCTATTTGATTGTTGTTCCTCTGACAGATGAGAGCTGAAGGAGAATAAGCTTTACAAATATTCTCCAAAATCTTCAAAAATTACTTGATTCAGTTTTTTATCTGGATTTTGTGATCTTTAAAACGCTTGCAAAGTCTCAACGAGAAACTTTATTGTCACACAAAGTTAAGCAGTGGTAAAATAGAACAGTGCTGTGAATTACACAGGCTGCCTCCTTGCTTTGTGTGTAAGCCTGGCCATTTGTCCTTGAACCAACACAGCCTGGGGATGCTGCTAGTGTCATTAATGGTACTTGTTTTCATTTTAAATACAGGATTGTATTTTGGCACAGCTGATGGAATGTAACAATCTCTTTTGACCTGCTGTAGGGCCACACAAATCAAGACTTACTCCTGGGACAATGCACAAGTGATCCTGGTTGGAAACAAATGTGACATGGAGGATGACAGGATTGTTCCTGTGGAGAAGGGGAAACATCTGGCAGATCAGCTGGGTACATAGAAAGCTTTTTTTTCTACCTTTTTTCCTCTGCTTCTGTACACTGTGTTCCTTTCAGTTTGTAAATCCTTCCAGCATTAATACTTCAATAATGGTCTCATAACTAAGAAGTGTAATACATTCTAGGTTCATATTTTACCTGTTTTATGCTCAGTAGGCCAAGAATGGCCTACTTGGTAGAAGTAGGCCTACTACCTACTTGGTATTCTGCTTGGTAGAATACTTTTTATTGCCTTTTTTATAAAGGTGATGTCTAGAGATAGAAGGAAGATAAAGTTTATCTGAAGAGAAAATCTTTTATTAGCTGAGCAGAATGAAAAGAGAAAAAGTTTTCATAAACATAATTCTGTCTCTGGGTCTCCAAGTACCATGTACTCATTGCAAATCGATGCAAACATTGATTTTTGTTGAAGCATTTTTTTTAACTAAGCAATGAAAAAGAAAGGACTTTATATATCAGAACTGAAGAATTGAGTAAAACCCATTTTAAAAATGTACTAGACTTCTCTATCCAGGTTATTATATGACATTATATTATTGATGTGGGATAGAAAAAGCAAAACAGTTCCATTGAGAGGAAGCTGGAATTGCAGTGAAAATTTTATGATGAAGAGCAAAGTAAACTCATAATACCTTATAATTTATTTATCACTTTCATTATCTATTCTAGCATATTTTTAATATGAAATCCGGGCCCGTATTAAAATTTAACTATACTCTTGACTTCTGTTAAAGAATTCAAAGTAACGAGTAAATCCTGTTGAAATTTCAATGGAGACCCTTACAGAGGGCATAAATGTTTAGCTTGTAAGAGTAGAGATTCTTACCAGACCCAAAGGAATCACCATCATCCTCATTTTATAAAATCCTGTTTTGCCTTCAGTTCTTAAACAGTAATTGGAGGATGCATAATAAACTGTTAAACTGGGGGCAATGGAGTTCCAGGACACACTGCATACATTGGTGTAGCTTAAAGTGTGGCTTTGAAATGGTAAATTCTACATATGGCACACACAAAGGAGTCCCATTCATGGCTGGAGCCTTGAGGCACTGCCATCCTAAACAAATAACAAGCAAATATCAAATTAGACCCACTGTTATTATTGTAAGAGTAAATCTTTACATGTAGGATTGGCAAAGCAAACAAAGATATGGTTGGTTTGCAAAATCAGTTAGAATTTAATTTGCTTTTGAAAATATGAATGTGAATAAACTCGGTTCCTGGCTTGCAGATCTCAGAAAGGTTGTGGGTGTATGTGTGTCCACCTATTTCACAGGAATAATTACAGTGCTAGTAATGGAAATTGTGTCCAGACCACTGTGGCAGGAAATGAGAGTTTTATTTGAACTCCCACTCCAATTTGGACTTTCAATGTTTTTTTCTCCTCCCAAAATTCATCTGCTTGTTTCAATACAAACTTGTCATCTCGAATCTGATTCCTTTACGTATGGGACACTTCAAAACACACACACAGGGTTTCCATAGCAACTGAATCCATCAATAGGAAACTGTTTTGCAGAAGAATCCCCAGTGCTGCCCTGACCTGGTGCTTGTCCAGCTCACCCTGGAAAAACCAGCCCAGTGCAGAGCAGCCCAACAGCCTTTGGGAAGTGCTGTCCTAGCTCTGCTCTTCTGTAACCTCGCAATTTCCAAAACACTCTTTTTAAAAGAGCTGAAAAATAGATCTGATTTTATCTGATCCGTTTTTCCTTATAGTAACCATGCTAATGTGTACAGCATTATATGAAATTATTTTGTGAGTTAGGTGGGAGGAATCTAATTGGCTATTGACTGATTAAAGTGCTAATATTCATCATAATGATTCACATAAAGGTTATCCCTCAGCATATTTATCTAAGTTTGCATAGTGACATTAACATAATTGAAATAATTCCCTAATCAGATTAAGAAATTGTTATTAACCTGAATGTGAACTGAACCAAAACAGATTGGTTTAGCAGAACCTAAGCCAGTGTTGGACTAACAGATATCTAAGTGCAGTTCTCTGATTTCCTATGCTTTTTATATACATTTTTATTCATCATCAAAACAGCAAGTGGGGCAGAGAGAGCCCCATCATCTGGTGCAGGG
This sequence comes from Acridotheres tristis, assembly GCA_037013685.1. Lineage (NCBI taxonomy): Eukaryota > Metazoa > Chordata > Aves > Passeriformes > Sturnidae > Acridotheres > Acridotheres tristis. The sequence continues at coordinate 6,853,334 of CM072895.1, forward strand.
CATCACTCCCTGTTTGTTAACAAGGCAAACATCACCACCACTTCACCCTTTCTTCCATGAATCTTAAAAAGGGTCCTAATGGAGTGGATGCCTTCTTATCCCACACATGGAGGTGACTCAGCCTGCCAGCAGTGGCAGACTAATCAGTTAAGACAAATTTTCTGTTTTTTTGTGGCAGAATCAAAGAAAATGATGCAATGCGGAATATCCCCAGAATGAAGCACAACAGAACGGAGCTTATTGCAAAATAAACTCTCCGTGGTGCCTCAGCTCTTGCTGCTGGCAATTTAATCAACTGACAGAACAGCAGCAACAGCTTGGTTGGCCCTCGAGGCCCCTGGGGTGAGGGAGATAAGGAAATGCTTCACAGTCCAGGGCATTCCTGCTGCTGGGGCAGGGCCTGGGCTGTCTGTCAGAGGCTGCTTCTCCCCTAGCCCTGGGTGGCAGCAGGAGGAGCTGGTGCCATTCCCTCCTTGGTGTAACTCCAGCCTTGCTGGTCTGTTGTTTTTTTTTTAATCCGAAAGGGCTAGTGTTTAAAGGATCAAGGAGCATTTTGCTTTGAGTACAGAAGTTGATCAGCAGAAAGAAAGCAGCCCCAATCTTCCTTCTCGTTCTGGCCTCTCCTCTTGCCAGAGGGCAGCAGGGGTTGGTAGAGCCTGGCCTTTGGCAGGGCTGTGAGGAGCCCAGGGAGGTTCCCTGCTGGAAGTTTCAAGAGCTCTCCACACCTTGCTGGTCACCAGCTGCAGCCCAGGGGACCTGCACTGATGAAAGGAGCAGAACTGACTCCCTTACCCTGGGTTTACCCTTATTGCAGATGTGCTTACCAGCGTAATGGGATGGATCCATGTATCCCTTTCACTCTTAATGAAGCTTGGTAACTTGTAAAAGTATTTTTGCTCACTATTCTGAGATTGTGGGAATCAAATCACTTTCAGGACTATCTGATGATTTGTTTTCTTAAGGTAAATCCTGAAAAAATGATATTTTAAAAACCATCATGATCATCCGTCTCTGTTCTCTTTTTTCCTCAGGTTTTGACTATTTTGAAGCCAGTGCCAAAGAAAACATCAACGTGAGGCAGGTGTTTGAGCGTCTCGTGGACATCATCTGTGAAAAGATGTCAGAGAGCATAGAGTCAGACAATTCCAGGGGCACTTCTGGAAGGAGCATGAGGCTCACAGACAACCCCCCCCCTTCACAGCAGAACTGCTCGTGCTAGTGACCTTTCACTCTGAGAAATATCCTTCTCCTGATTAAATTTTATCTTTTCATTTGTGCTGGTGCATTATCATGTAGTCCAGAGGCAGAAGTGTCTGTTGTAGGAAACTGGTATGTTTGTTTAATGTGCTGGAGTGTTAATATTATATATTTCCTCATCCAATACTTTATTAATCTGAAAAAATATTGTCAGCGCACCTTGTGTGAATGTGAGTTACACTGAAGAATAATAATTGTGTAGTGATGCAAATGTTATTTCTACAGAGAATGTTGCATTTTTAAATTACAAATTCTTCTATTGCAGAAAGAGTGTTTTTGTCAAGAACAGCAGGAAGCACAAAAATCAATTAGAAGGGATCAGGCCTGAGAGAAGAAAGGGGAAAACTCTTATAAAGCAAGAATATGCTTTTTTTAAAACATAAACCAAACAATTCAATACCCAAATATTTTGAGAATCATTGCTGTCCTCCAGACATGGACCTCAGTTTTTCTGTAGGATGGAGCAGAAAGCAGAGCATTTCTGTCTGACAATGTGAGGTCCTCCAGAGTGTGAAGAGGAAGGGGGTTGGATTTTGTGTCAGGTCTCTAAACAGATGAAGAACACAGGGAGGAATCAAAGCTGCCAGGCTGGGGAGGAAGAGGAGGAGGAAGAGGAAGAGGCCTTGCAGCCATCCCTGTATTTCCTTCCCTGTGCTTTGGCTGGTGCTGAGTGAAAGAGTAAGAGCCCTTCCAGGGGCTGTCATTGCCTCCAAATTTCTCCAGCACAGCCTGCAGAGTGCTGGGGGTGTTGTGTTGTTAATCCTCTCTCCCCAGAATCTGACTGTCCTGCAGCCTTTCCCCTGCATCCTGTAGTTTTACCTCTCCAGGTCTGGATCTTCTCTTGTCAGCTGCTTGCTGGTGGATGTGTTGCAGGAAGGAGGAAAAGGAGAGTTGGCTGCTGAATGCTTAGTTGGAGGCAAAAACATATAAGAAATGGAAAAGCACTGTCTCAGAGAGATAAAAATATCAGAAGCCAAAATGTGAGTGTTGGCAGGTATTTGTGCCAATATTATTAGATTTTCTTTCTGCATTTTATTGTTGATTTATTTTTTTAATCTTGTTCTAGATGGGTGTGTGGGGAGGCTAGATTTTCTAGGTTCAGATTCAACCACAAAGTATAATTTAAGAAGAGTAAGAGTGGGTAATAAAACACAACTGCAAATGAAACGTGGCAAAGACATCCTGGTATTCTGGGAACTTTTTGTGGCATCATACCTTTGAAGGGAGGCAAAGTCTTTAAGTGGATACGGAGAGAAGTTGGTGGTCTTAAGGGGAAAGTTCTGGAAAGTTTTATGTCTTTAGCTTTGATGTATGATCTCCTCTGACTGATGGGACTTCCTGATGTCAGGAATGGGAGTTGAGTGCCTGCCCACTGCCCTGTAAGGTGCTCATGACACCAGTGAGTGCTTTTGTAATTTCCTTCTGTTGTGTCTCAAAGTGTAATAGCTCTAAGAAGAAAAGCACAAAATTCTGGACAAAAATGCAGCTCTTTTGGGGTGGTTTGAGCTCACTGTGCTAAAGGCTTGATCCCTCTGTTTGTTGCTTTTGGGAATCTCTACTGTGCCATGTTCTGGGTGTGTGTGTGATCTTGTCCTGAGAGTGTGATTTGTGCAGTGCTGGGACTGTGGTTGTTGTATTTAAACCCTGAAACAAATAAAGAGACATGTACTCACTGGGTGTGGCCAGAGAGATTGTGTCAGCTGCATTTCTTGTGTTAGGAATCCTACACGTGTGTGAAGGAGAAATCTTTTTAATGCTTTAAAAATACATCAAACAACACTGACCTTTCTTTGACAGGGTGGTGGTCTTTGAATCACCAATCTGGAATCACTGCATAGGTTTAGAGCAGTGAAGACAAGGATTATTTGGCCAATAAATGCATAGTGTTGTGTTCTAGTTGTAGAAGAAGCAGGTTTTTAGGGCAATTTGTATAACTAGCAATAAAATTTAAAAAAAAATCCACATCAGATTTTGAGCTATGCAGATATAACTTAGTACCTCAGTGCAAATAATGATTTGTCAGCTCAGCAGCTCCCTGATAAAAGAAAATGGATTCAGCAGAAATGGAATTTAAATTATTTTCTTTCACTTACTCTTTTTTTTGGTTGTTGTTTCCCTAGCAAAAAAGACCTTTTCCTTTCCTACCCAATGTATCATTGTGTTTTGTTGTGTTCTGGTCAAGTCAGATCGTCTTTTTTAAAGAATACAAGTGCATTCCAGGCCCTTCAAGCTAGGATTGTTTTTCACAGGGCAAGATAGCAAGTAGCTACATGGCAGTCTGAAGAAAAGAGTTGAGAATTCTACCCTGCCTGATATTGCACACATGGAGAAGCCTAATAATTTTTTGTAGAAATCCTGCAGAATTTATTTCAAATAACGAATCAAACATCACAGGCAACTGAAAAATCTCCATGTTAATATATATTTTGTGTATACATCTCCATGTTAATATATATTTTGTGTATGTCATCATCTTATGTTTGCTGTGAAGGAAATCGGGGAAAGCCTTTTGCCTTAAATGGCCTGCAGCTGGTTTCAGTACGAGCAGTGAGTCAGGAGTAATTGTTACCTGTGTTAACTTGTAAGGGGAATGGCAGAATGAGACACTGATTTGTTAGGGCAGGGGAAATAAAACCTGTTTGCACTGAAGGCAAGATTTGTCCTGTCGAAATTTGTGATGTGGGCTTGCACAGAGCCTTCTGTTTGAGTGGCAGGGGCCCAGGAGAGTTGTGTTAACAAAACAGCCTGGTTACAAGGGAAAAAAGGGGCACTAGTGTGAAAAGCAAGAGGCGACAGCTCCTCACAAGCGACTCGCTATGGCTTCGAAACAGCACCGAGGAAAAGCCACAGGGAAATCCTGGGATTAGAGACGGGTCTTGGCTTCCATCTGGTGGAGAACTAAAGCACTGGAGTATCAGATGGACATCCAGGCTGAATTACCGCCCCTGTACCGCAGGCTCAGCCCTGGTCCCGCGCCTTGGCTTTCAGCACCGGCTCTGCGGCCAGCGCCGCGGGGATCGCGGCCAGCGGAGCGGGACGGGCGCGGAGCGATGCAGAGGGGCCGCGAGAAACGCGGGATCCTGGCGGCGCCGTTTGGAAGCGCCAGGGGATCTGAGCCGAGCGGCAGAGCAGCATTCCCGCTGCCATCGGCACTGCAGTGTAGTGGGCGAAAAGCAGATCCACGGACCGGAAAGTGCAGAGAGCTGCCGAAGTGGCCACGTACAGAACAAGGAGTGGTTTGTGTTCAGCAGCCACAGGTGCAGCCTTTGCGCTGTTCAGGACACACCGCGTCCCACCATCCCGGGAACTGCCACCACGGAGCCCCGGCGTCCGCCACGCTGCCGGCAGCCGGCCCCGACAGCTGATTGGTCCTTGCAGGCTTGAGCGACAGCCAGCCTGACCAATCGATGGAGGAGCTGGGGGTAGGGGGCGGGCTTCCGCCAGCCGGCTCTTGGGCTATTCCAAGGTGAGAGCAGGGGAACACAGCTCAGGCCGCGGGCGGGTATACTCATGGAGACGTGACGGCGCACAGAACAGTACTTGGAATCTGGATCCGCTCTTTCTCCTTCTCCTTATCCCTCTGATTCCTCTGCCCGCTCCGTCTGATTCTTGATAGGGTCCATATTCCCTCCTGCACTCCCCCATCTATGGTTTCCCCCACCGTTCACGCCGGCGGCCTTACCTCCACCAATGGGAGCGCCACGCAGACATGCGCATGCGCAGTCTCGCGGCCGCCCTCGCTCGGAGCGGGCGGGCGGCGGCGGCCGGGGGTCCCCGCGGGCGGGCCGTGGCCGGGGGCTGGCGGCCGGGACGGGCCGTTGTCCGGCCGCTGTGGGGCGGCAGCACCACCGCCATGCCCGGCAGGAACAAGGCGACGTGCGGCTACGGCAGCCCGGAGCTTGCGGTGGGACAGCAGGCCGCGGAGGGCGGCCGCGACGCCGGGGGCCGCTCGCCTCATGGGGACGAGGAGGAAGAGCGCGTGGGGGCCGGTCCTGAACACAACCTCGGTGACCCCGACATCGTCAAGTCCCCCAGCGACCCCAAGCAGTACCGGTGAGTGGGGAGGGCAGGTGCGGGAGGACGAGCTGCCGCCGGGGCAGCCCAGCCGGTCTGTGGGGTGGGCCGGGATCTGCCCGCCCGCTGTCCCGGCCACCGCTGGGACCCCGAGAGTGAAGTCGGGCTGGTCCCGGTGGCCGGGGCAGTTGGGTCTTGTCTGAGATAAAAGGAGGCTGGCGATCCCGCGCGTGTGTTCGTCCTGAAGGCGAGCTGCCCGGTATGTGTGTGTGTGTGCGGGCACGGGGCGGAGGATCGGCCCTTGTGCCCGGGCTGGTCGGTGCTGGGTGTTCCCGAGGCACCGCAATACCCAGTGCAGCGGTATTGCAGCTCCTCTCCGAAGGCTTTAAGTGCAAAGTGCGGTTTGAGTTATTTCATGCAGATTCTAACTTAAAAACTGTTACTCTTCATATTTTAGATGAGCTTGTAAGTTTTAACACAGATATATCTGTGAGTTGAGGTAAAATGCTTTTAGGCTAGCATTTTGGTTGTGTTTTTATTTCAATACTTCTGAGTAATATCCTCAAAAGTGATGAGAAAGAAAACTTCCCTGTGAACACAGCCCACAGCATCCATGGCCCAGATCCAGCGAGAGATTTGGATGAGAACTCCAGCAGAGGTTGAGCTTGTTGGATGCTATAAGGCAGTTTGTTCTTGAAGGGACACTGATAACTTCTTCCTGTAAAACAGAGGGTTATCCAGTCTTTGTTAGAGTTGCTTTTTAAAATTTGTCTTTACTTTTCATGGTGTCTAATCTGTACAGCCAGTGGAGAATCTGCTGCATGAACCTGGAGCTGAATTTTAGATTTGTAGTGACATTGGCTGGCAGTGAGATTCCCTGCTGGCTGCCTGAAGAGGACTGTGCCCATTGGCTCATGGAGAAACTCACTCCCTCCCTTCTTGCCCTACTTCCTTGCTGCTTCCTCTGGATCTCTGCCTGCCTCTCCTGATGGCATTCTTACTCATGCTACTTTGTGGCGGGCTTGTCCTCCTGCAAAGCTCACAGCTGTGGGTGCTGTCAGCTTAAGGAACTCCTGCCTTTGCTACCCGAGGCAGCACACTGGTGGATGGAGCTTGGGAAATCCACTTAAGGCTGTCACTATCTATTTTGAGGTTCAGGACCCTCCTGTGCATATGAGAATGGGAGAGAGTGTTTGCTTATAGCATAAACTAATAGCAAAATCTTGCAGAAATCCTATTGTCCATTCTTAACAGAGTTTTTCAGTTGGAAGCAGAGAGTTGCATCCTTTCAGACTGATTTCTATGCGTGTGAAGTGAGCCTGACACAGCATAGACATTATCCTTATGGAAGAGAAGTTCAGTGTCTGGAAGTAAAGCCACACTGAACCTGTGTCCAGGTGTGATGTCCCAAACCTCCTGAGAGAGTGTCCTGGCAGGTGATGTGATGATGCTGACACATTTTCCCCTTTTCACACTTCAGTGATGTGTGCTGCAACCCAGTCACAGTGAGCTTAGTGTCTGTGTCCGGTGACATCAGTCTTAACTGTATGGAAAATGTCATATTTTGCCTTCTCAAATAACAATCACAAAACCAAAAGAGCTCTGACGTAGATTGCAGGATATATTTTCAGAAGTGTTGGGACAAAATATTTGTCGTGATAAAAGTTTGCTCCTTAGAGCTGTAACTGTGTAGTTTTATTTACCAAAAATGTATGTATTATTTATATTCATCCATATATGGAATTGCATGGTCTTGTGTTTCTCTTAATTTGGGAAAGTAAAGCATTTGTCTCATTGTTTACCATGCACTGATACGTATTTCAATATTAACTTCTAAACAATTGTTGAAGAAAAACTTTGTGTGAGAACAATCCTGTTTAAACTTATTCAGAAGAATAAGTTTTAAGAATAAACTTATTCTTAAAAAGCAGTATTTTTAAGAATTTGCATTTTACTTCATAATTTGGCCTTACTTGCATCAATGCTGTACAGTCCTTCAAAAAAACCATTGGACTGTGCTTGCTTCTGTTTGTACCTTATGTGATTGTATTTTTGTACTGTGTTTTGCATACTAGTGGATATTAGTTACATTTGTCCTTTTCCATTGGACTGAAACATGGAAAAAGTAAAGAACACCTATGTCAGTGGTGCCTCTGCTCTGTATAACCTAAGCTGTTTAAATCATCCTGGAGTGAAATCTGAGAGCCTCCAAGAGCGCCGTGGTTCAGCCGTGTCCTCGCTGCCGGGCTCCTTCTGTCCTGTGTGCAACACCCACGAGCCCCCAGATGAGCAATGTAAAATTAGCATAATCTGCTCCATTAGCTTAATGGGGCTGTGTGGAAAGGATCAACAAGAGCTGCTGGATACACCTGGCTGAACAGCTTTATGGCACATTGTTCCCTGGGAAGAATAGACCCATTCTGTTCCCTGCTGCTCCCTGAGAGGCTGGGGTTCTCCAGGAGCTGTGCAGATCTGCAGAGCATAGTTGTGTGTGGAGGAGAAGGAGGTGCTGGTTGTGCTGGAAGGTGCTGTCTGGGGCTTTGGCTGTCAGCTGCCCAGAGGCTGAAGCACCCACATGTGCAGTGTGTGTTTTAGGACACTCCTGTGTAGTGGGACACATGTTCCTGGTGGGAATGGTGCACAGGCATTCTTTCAGAATGCAGGAGGATTAACTTTGTTCACAGACATGCCAGCACTGTTTGTGCCTCCTGCAGTTCATCAGAGCATCCCTACGAGTTACACACTGTGTGTTGTAGTTTGCATGAGGTAAAATTGACTTGTTCTTTTGGTTAGAGCAGATTTGTCCTGCTCAGCAGTCCTGCAGCAGGGAAACTGGGTGTGTTCACGATCACAAAACCTGGCCCAGTGTAAGCTCTGTCATTTCCCCTTGGGTGACTGGTCATGAGTCATAACCTTAACACAACTATCAGACAGTTGTTCATTAGCTTTTTTTATAGACTTGATAGCCCAAGAGCTGTGTGCACATTGCAAATTTCTGACCTGGTACAAACTCAGGGGTTGGAGTAGATGACCTCTAAAGGCCCCCTTCAACAGAGACTGTTCTGTGATTCTGTGCACTGTCACTCAGATTTTTCTGGGAGCGTGGGATGTGACCATGGGTTATTCTAGCTTGCTTTTTTTTTGTGTGTTTTTGCTGGGTCAGATAACACAGGTCTCTATCACACTGGTTCATAGGGTGGGTGAAATATTTTCTGGACCCAGCATTCCTTCCTTTCTGCTGCTGGTGTATTAGCCAGTGCAAGCTCCTGGCAGGGATGCTCTGGCTAATTTGACAAATGGTGACTCTGTTTCAGAGTTGATGGTTAATAAATACTCGTGAGAGCGCTTGTAGCGCAGAGCATTGGTGCTTGCAGTCCTCAGAGTGAAAAGTTGTAGAAGAGTGCTGCACAGACGGCTTGTAGGGTTTTATTTATATATATACACACATGTTTAAAAACCTTTGTGTATGTATAAACACACACACACAACTGTTTATTGCTTCTAGATAGGAGCCCAGCCAGGTCCCTGTGACTGGTTCTGTGCAGCCTGCAGAGGAGCTCTCTCCTTTCTAACACTCGCCTGTTACATCTGCAGACCCCATTTATTAGAAACTATTGATGAAAACAAATCAAATCAAGTGCTCTGGGGCCTACTTAGAAGCAAAGACTAAGATCTTAATTCTGTCACATCATATTTGTTTCCAAGAGCCTGACAAGCCTATAAGATGATTGAAGTTTGGCTTTGCCTGTTCTGAATGCATGAAGTGAATACTAATAGCTTAAATGTTTCAAAAAGAGAGGAATAAAAGCCAGAATCAATGAGCTTGACCATATGAGGAGAAGGGCTTCTGCTACTGACCTGAACTGCTTATTATTCCTAGAGCTGTTGAATAGCAGAAGAATATTTTACTTTCCTGCCATAAAACGGCTCAGTCTTGGCTACCATTAGATTTTCATTAGGAAATTACTCTCTAAGTATTACAGGAAACAATGACATTTTTGCAATTCTGAAAATTCAAACGTAGGAAATGAACATATTCATTGCACACAATTATTATTTCAGGTATATCAAGCTGCAGAATGGCTTATGTGCACTTTTGATTTCGGATTTGAATTACTTGGATGGTGCCCCAACATCTTCAGAGGAGGAGGAGGATAATGATGATGATGATTCTGAAGAGGGTAGTGATGAATATGATGACTCTGGAGCTGAGATCGAAGATGGTAGAGAAGATGATGATGAGTGTGATGAGGGAGATGAGAGTGAAGAGAGTGATGAAGATAATGAGGATTTCAATGATTCTGATGACAGTGAATTAGAAGAGCTGGCTGAAAAGGAAGAGACAAGAAAGAGAGGTTGTTCAGAAAAGCAGGTATGTACTTAAAGCTGTAGGATGCAAAAATATATAGTGAGATTTCTTGAGGTCTGAAACCTTGTGATTAGGTGTTCAGACGAGACTTTTTTATTGTGTCTGTGCCAATTGATTCATCTTGTACTTCTGTCGTTTTCCTGAAGTGTTTCTTGAAGCAGCTTTTACTGAGAATGTTGTATTTTCTCTAGTCTGCAGCAGCCCTCTGTGTTGCTGTTGGCAGCTTCTCTGATCCTGAAGATCTGCCTGGATTAGCACACTTCCTGGAACATAGTATGTATCTGCTCCTATTTCATCTTCCCCAGCTTCAGTGCAAAATGGGTGCTCTGCATTTCTGGAGTATTTGCCTAATTTGGCTATTAGAGAATTTGTTTTCATGATATGCAAATACGGACTTAGTTAGGAGTTCTTAATATTTAATACACCTTGCCAAGCTGTGCATTAGCTTATATCAACTTTATTTCTTACCCATTAAATTGAGGGAAATTATGTTACCTGTGGCTTTATAGACCAGCTTGGAGGTACAGACTTTTGTCTCCTGATAAAGGGTGATGAATTAGTAATGTGGACACAGAAACCACGTGAAGTTTCTGGCCAGGTGTGTCTCAAAATACTCTTGTTGCCTGGTTGAGGCCAGGCCTGCCTGGGAAGGCACTGTCAGAGGCAAACTACAGCAGTTACTGGGCAGATCACCCAAGCAGTGATTTCCTCTGCCTGTGAGCTGTGGGTTGGTCATAGAGGTGTTGCTATAGCTGCAGTGGGGATTAACAGATTACTGTAAAATTGGCACTGTTGGTGATTTTTTGTTGCAGTGGTCTTTATGGGCAGTTTGAAGTACCCAGATGAGAATGGGTTTGATGCATTCCTGAAGAAGCACGGGGGTGGTGACAACGCCTCGACGGACTGTGAGAGGACAGTGTTCCAGTTTGATGTGCAGAGGAAGTACTTCAAAGAAGCCCTGGATAGGTAACTTTGTATGAATGCTGATTAGGTGTTAATTAATGTCTCTGTGTGCCTCAGGAGCTTGGGTGTTGTCCAGTTCTTCATTTTAGGGTGATCAGAGCTGTTGCTGAACTTCCCTAGCTACCTGCACTACAGCAGTGATACTGAATACAGGGAAATGCTGTTTCCCTTTGGATATGTTGCTGGTTTATTTTGCTGTGGGATTATGTAGGACCCATGTTTAAGTCTTAATGCATGCAGCTCTTTGATAGTTTTGGCACTCTTAAACTGGTAGTATTGATGACAGGAGAAATGTTATGCAATGTGACAACTGATCAGAGGGGAAGTGCTCCCAGAATCCCAGTCTCATCCTTTGAAATGTCTGTCCTGGTAGAGTTACTGGTTTTTCTAAATTGTTGTTACTTTGTTTCAGACAGCCTTCAAAGTTATGGTACAAAGTGTGTCTCAGCAGGAGACATTTAACCCAGTGCAGGTTATTCACTGCTGAATGTCTCTTTTGCCAGAAAGTGCTTAACTTGCTCTTTTGTGCTGGTGGAACAACAGAGCTCCACGGTTTGGCATGGTTTCCTTTAGTGAGAGGAATTTCTCATTCATAGGGGCATAGCTGAATATTCTTGATGCCATAAAATATCTCAGGAGGAGAGTGGGCTCCACTGCAAATGTACTTTAACACGAGAGCAGGATTTTGCACATTTTTCTGAGTATAACCTAAATTTTACTTTACTAGGCCAATTTCAGCTTCTATTTGCAGATTAATCCAGCTTTTTTAGATGTTTGGAAGTGCAAAAAAAAAAATTAGTCTGTCACAACAGCTTGTTTAGTGCAGAGGAAAAGAGAAATTAGGAGTTCTGTAGAACAGCTTCTCATACGAAGGAGATAAATGAGTGCTGGGGATGAATTCTGCTCATTCAAGCCCTTGTGGATCTGAAGAAATGGAAAGACATCACCTTTAAGTTGTCTTCAGTGTAATGGGTCTTCTGGCCATAGAACTCCAGCAGGGATATATTACTTTTAACCTTTTATTGCTCTTAACCTTTTGCTTCAGGCAGTTCAGTTTTTCATTAAAAAAACCTCAGCAAATAAACCAGAACTATAGATTCTCTGGCAGCCTTCTGCAGAGTCTCCATGCACTGCAGATCTCTCCTTTCCAGTGCTCTGGAAAGCACTGGAAATTTCTTCTGTGGACACACAGAATTTCGATGACAAGGCTGACTTTTATAGTGGGTAATAAAATTGTAATGGATATAGGAACTTGTGTTTCACAACAGTTTGTTTTTTGGAGTTAGGAAGAAACTTCCCTTGTGGTCATGTTGTTCCTGAGCAGCAAGTGGGGATTTCCTCTGAAGCATCTGATACTGGTCCCTATTAGCTCCAGATTCCAGACTCGGTGGATCAATTGTCTCATCTGGTGTGATCATTCTTAGGGTGTAATGCAGATAGTCCTGCACCCATTAGTGCCATATCCTACTGCATCCAACCAATTCAGTCCCCCTCTGGAGCTGGGAAGCCCTGCCCTTTGCTTTTTGATGGCTTTTATCTTTCTTTAAGACATTATAGTCAAGAATGACATAGCTTGTAGAAAGTCAAGCAACTTTATAAACCAAAATGGTAGCTATTGGATTTAATTACTGGATTTTTGCCCTAGTTTAATAGACACTGAAGAAAAGTATATTAATTTTTCTGTTCCATAGGTGGGCACAATTCTTTATTCACCCATTAATGATCAGGGATGCAATAGATCGAGAAGTGGAGGCTGTAGACAGTGGTGAGTAAGAGAATCTTTTCCTGTGTGTTTAGCCCATCTTCTTAAAACAAAACCTATTTTGTAACACTGTGTTGGTTTCTGTGTTGAACTCCCCTTCTAAGCACTTCAATCAACTTCATGCAATTACCAGAGAGATTAAACCTTTGAATTGAAGCTTTGTGACTGTTAGACATCAGTGGCTTTTAGAGGAAGAAAGACTGGATGTAGTGCCAGCACTGTGAGAGTTTACCCTCACATTTTCATTAATTAGAAATTAATAATCTGAAGTGGTTTGGCAGTCACTGGCAGGGCAGTTACATGATTGTGTGGATGCTCTGCAGTGAACAAAATGCCTTGAGCTCCAGCAGAGGCCCAGAGCTCTCTGCAGTCCTGTGCAGAGGTAATACAATAAATTGAGATGATTTTACTTGTCTCCTTATTCTAACACCTGAATAACTAAAAAGTCACTTCCCAGAAGGGAATTAAACCAGGCACAGAAGTGAGTGGAGTGTTAATTTTCTAATACATGATGAATACTCCCAGACTGCCTCTAAAATGTCACTGTTATAGGAAAATAATGTTATTAGCAGAAATCCCAACTGGTTCAAATATTTATTCCAAGTAATTTTCTTCATCTGTCTTCTGGCAAGGAAAAGTGGGCGATTTGATGTTTGAATTTAGATAAAAGTCAGTGTAAACAAGGACCTGCCTTTGAGTTCAGGTGTGGTTCTTCAACAGCTTCAGCCATTTTCCACCTTGGTGGTGCAGAGCCAGTCCTTCCCTTGCAGTGACACCTGGTAATGTGCTGCCCAGGAAATGGTGTCAGCTTGCTGAACTGGCTGCAGGAGAGCCCAGCCACAGAAATTAGTTTACAGCTCTGCTGTACATGTTTGTTATTACTAGAAAAACAGGAACAGGAAAGTGCAGTTCAGGAGGTGTTTAATTTTGACAGAGCCCCATATTTAGATTAGTGTAAAGTGGTTGTAAAACTGCATTTTTAGAAACTTACCTTGCTCATCTCTTAATTTCTTATTTCATTATTAGGTTAGAGGTTGTTCTGTGTGATATATGGTAGAAATGGGTTTGTAAGTGTTCTCTGGCTCTTCCTGCAGGGCCTGATCCTGTATAATATTGATGGCCTTTTGTCCCCACTGAACTTAACATATTCAGAGCATTCAGACAGGACAAGTTGGTGCTTTACATGCTTTTCTTTCTCAACCCTTTCTTTACTTCGCAGCAATGAGCTACATTTCCTCTTATATTCACTACTGCTAGCAACTCCTCTTTCTTATTTCACTACTTCATTCATATATTAAAAGAAATTCCAGACTGTGTCTGTGTGGTATGTCTCCTTTTCAGTTTGTGCTTTGTTTTGTGGGAACATGACGTCAAACTTTGATGCATGCCACTGCAAATTCTTATAATTAACAGAGTATCAGCTAGCAAGGCCCTCTGATGCAAACAGAAAGGAGATGTTATTTGGGAGTCTTGCCAGGCCTGGACATCCTATGAAGAAATTTTTTTGGGGTAAGTCCTGAATTTCTGTTATAAAATGGTAATGATACTTAAACTAACCACTTAGAAGTTTGAATGGTTAGATGCACTAAAATGAACTATCATATCACAGCAACCATTAGACTTGTTCAGAAGAGTTCAAGCAATTATCCATTTTACAGGAAAATGGTTGGGAATAAAAGCAGCTCTCTCCTTTTTCAGATACTTTTCTTTCTGGTACTGCCTTTTGCTGATGTTATAGCGAGGTTGCCCAAGGTGTATAATTATGGGATTCTCTCTTAACACAAAGGTGATACTCTGAGTCATCTCCATCTTGCTTAAGCTTGGTTTTTTTGCTATTAGAATTTCCTGGAAAAATACATTATTTCGAGTTGTATGTCTAAGGAGGCTTTTCAAAGAAAATAATGTGCTGTGGAACTTGCAGGAATTAAACCTTCACAGCCGTGTGAGGGGAGCAGAATGGAAATTTGTCCTTCTCTTGGACAATCCAGCCCTTGCTCCCTCACCTTTGTGGTGCTGGTGAATGTTAAATAGCAGTGTGATTGATGGGTATTAGAGTTACCAGCTTTGAAGTGTAGCTTGTTTTTATAAATTTCTGTGGTGACATACACTGAACTTCATTTTTCCTCCTCTTTTTCTTCCCTCTGCTGTTCTGCAAGTTCCATTGGTGAGGGAAGAGGAACCAGAAATCATAAAATACCCAGTTTCACTTAACACTCCTTTCACCTCGATTTTCTTTTAGGTATTTTTAATGTGCTTTACCATGATTAGACCTAGGGAGGAAAGTAAAGTCTCACTATGTCTGGTCTTGCTGTAAGCACTGTGTGGATAACTAACCCTGCCTCCCTTTTGATGTTTGCAGGTAATGCAGATACACTCAAACACGAGCCCAAAATGAACAATATTGACACCTACACCAGGCTGAGGGAATTCTGGCAGCGCCATTACTCTGCTCACTACATGACTTTGGTTGTCCAGTCTAAAGGTAACATCAGTTGCTCTTTAAAGCAGCCTCATTGCTGCTGGTGGTGCTTTTGGAACCAGTCCAGCTGTAGCCCAAGCCAGTCTAGTGGTTTGTCCAGTCCTGCAGAGGGTATTTATATGCAGATTTTAGCCTGGTTTCCAAATGAAACAAGACCTGAGCAATTGTGCTGTGTTATTGTCATCCTGCCACTTCTTGAGAAACCTTTTGAAGCTGTTGAATGGGTTCCATATTAACACAGGAGGGAAAATCTCAAAGACAACATTTCAGAAATAACCTTGTAGCAAGGAAGAGTCAAACCACTTAAATGAATTAATGTTGCTGATTTCTCTGCCATCAACAATGAAACTCCTCAGGAAGGGATGGGGAGGCTGAGTCTGAATCTCCCAGTTGTCTTGTTTGTCTAGGAGGAGTAGAGGTTCTATATTTTTCCTCCATAGCTTGAAAAATTCTATGCAAATGGATTTGAATTTTATTTCAGTGGAGAACTGCAGACCTATGGGTTATTTCTGCTGAGAATAGAAGAAACACATTTCTCAGAAGTTTTTCAAGTTAGGTTTGTGTTTAGGGAGGAGTTTGGTTGAATGCTAAAACTGATTGCAATTCCCATCCCTAAAATGGAGATGGTAATAATAGAGGCATTCTTTCTTTTCTTCTGCTTTGCTTTTAATTTTAGACAGTAAACTACTTAGGATGCTGAGTGCCTCTTAAGTAGTCATTAAGCAGTGATGGATTGTAACATTTTCCGTGGTGATTGGGAAGAAAATGGTGGTAACTGATAACCAGCCAGGTCAATTTTGTATTTCCTTCTCTGTTAAAACAAACCCAACAGTGAATCCTTCCCCTACCACATCTAGCCTTTTTTAATTGCTGTTGTTTACACATGCAACATCATTTTTGGAGTTCAGAACGGTGGCTTAAACAAGCAATTTTTTTTTTTTTTAAAACCCTTCTGCTTTGTGACTCATTTCCCTCAGAAAAGGGGATGGGGAGAAGGAATCCTTAGGACTACAGGACTGTGTTTGAGGGAGAAGACTCCTGTGTATAATATGGAGAGTCATGGAAAAATTGCAAGAATTACTGATTTTGTAGATCCCTAAGGGTAATTCCTTCTCCCAGTCACTCCAGACACTGCTGAACTTTAAATGCCAGTTGTGTCAGCCTGGGATCTGAGCACTCTGCACAAACCCAGAGCTGTGACCATGGATACAGCTCAACGAATGTTAAGAATTGGCTCAAACCAACAGCTTTGAGGTTTATAATTTAGAACTTTGCAGTTTTCAAATGCACTGACTTGCAGCTTCTTTGAAATAACTGAACTGGTGAGATAAGGTGACTTGTCTTAGATCTTCAGGAAATCGCATTTCTGTATTTCTTCTCTCTTTTTTAGAAACACTGGATACATTGGAAAAGTGGGTGACAGAAATCTTCTCTGAGATCCCAAATAAGTAAGATTCATTTGATGCATAAAGACGTTGCAGATGATAAAATGATCTCATCTTAAAATGACATTAAAAAATCCCTTACTGGAGAAAGAAAGGAAATTACCGTTTGCTAATTAACATTCCTATCTATGGAAAAATGGCAACTTTTAAAATTTAAGACCACCATTAATTGTTCCAGGAAGACTTTGTTTCTGCCTAACAATTATTTAGGCTGTGAGCTGTGTGGTGCTAACTTGAAGCAGTGTTTGCTTAATATGTGCTGATGCCTTGACTTTATGATAAGTCATTCAAACCTAGATTATCATTCCACATTGCTTATCTTTGCTTTGTGTCAAAAATAATTAGAAGCAGAATTAATTAACACCGTATCTGGAATTTTAAGTGTCATCCTTAGGGTGGCACTGGGTTAGAAACAAATTTTTTTTTTAATGGTTCGCTCCAAATGCCCTTTAAAAAGGGGGTCCTGCAAAAGCTTTGCTCACTTGGAAAGCAATTTATTTCCCTTTTGCAAGATGTTTGTTTCTGTGGAGCTTGGCAATGCTCTTGTGAGAGCCTGGTGCCATTCAGAGACACATTTGTCTGTCCTGGCCACCCTACTCCTCACCCCTCGTGCCCCACAAGACAATCCCTCAGGATTCCTTGGGTCCAGGAATGCTCAGAATGTTGTTTACTGTTCTTGGCTGTACAGAAGGAAGTTTGTGCTGTTATTGCTTTGTACAGAAGGAAGGGAGGTGTTGGGGTGGTATCCACATCTCGGTTAATTGCTCACTTGTGTGGGCAGGCTGCCTCCCAGGGTCCCTCCCTGGGCTGGGGGTGCTGGGCTGCACCCTTGGGAAAGGGCCCTTTCCAGGCTCAGGTGTGGTCCTGATGCCTTTGAATCGCTCACTGTAGCCTTGAACCCCTGCCAGTAACATCACACTTCCATTTTGCTTTTAAGTGGTTTACCCAAACCCAGCTTTGGCCATCTGACTCAGCCTTTCGACACACCAGAGTTTCACAAGCTTTACAGAGGTAAGTGAAATGGATTGAAATGGTCTGAATACCTGAATACTGAAAGAAAATTTCTCTGTGTGGTTTTAAATAGCTCTTTCTGCATTATGTAAAATTTCTTATCTCTGTCTCATCATGTATATTTATAATTAATCAATTTATTTGTGTCCAGTTGTTCCAATCAGGAAAGTTCATTCATTGACCATCACTTGGGCACTTCCCCCACAAGAACAGTATTACAGGTACACTGTGCTGCATTTTACTTCTACCATCTTTATGCTGTGAATAATTTATTGACTTTCACACAAACCAAAGAATCTCATTTACTTGTCTATCAGATTACTTTGGTTCAGCTAGGGGGGCATTTAAAAATGAATTAAACTGCTGCAGATTCCCTTTCCTCACTGACTCACATCAGTCATAATGTTCTGAACTCCCACACTTTCAGCTTATTATCTTAATTCTGCCTGAAAATGCAAAACTTGCCCTGAAAAAAGAGACAGTGCATATTTTAGTCATTAGCCCAGTGATTTGAATTCTTTCTGTGAAATGTGTTACCTTCTGGCATCTAATCTCCAAATTTTCTCTTAGGGTGAAACCTCTTCATTATATCTCCTGGCTGGTGGGACATGAAGGCAAAGGCAGTGTTCTTTCTTTCCTGAGGAAAAAGTATGTGGTTTTCAAGCATGGTTATTAAATACTTTGATCTCATTCAAATACAGATAAACTCTATTTTGTGTATTTATATATGTATATTTATATAGATGTAAAAGCAGGCCAAGCCTACCTTTTTGTATCAGTGCTTGCAGTAATATTCTGTAAGGTGGTGATAAACCCAAATAAGAAATAAATGTATTTTTTCTCTGTGATTCATAGATCAGCAGTATCTCTGACTGATCTTTGAGATCTCCAAAGAGTTTCTTAGCTTTTTCACTGTTTTTCTTGAATTCTGTATCCTGAGATGACATCCTTAAACTGGAAAAGCTTTGTGTAAACTGTAAATGGGCTGAAAGCCTCTGAAATCAAGATACACTGTGAGGTACTGGTTGTAACTAAGCTCAAACAAAGCTGAAATGATTAATTAATAAGTACCTTTCACTTTTCCATAGGTTTTGGGCCCTTGCGTTGTATGGAGGAAATGGAGAGACAGGATTTGAACAGAACTCCACTTACTCCATCTTCAGCATTTCTGTGACTTTGACTGATGAAGGTTACAAGCACTTCTATGAGGTATGGTGTCCTCCAGCTGTTTTTTCCTGCTGTTTCCCTAATGGCTGGAAAAATGAATCTGTTCCTTTTTGTCTGCAGGTGGCCCACGTTGTGTTTCAGTACGTGAAGATGCTGCAGAAAAGGGGGCCAGATCAAAGGCAAGTGTTTGGCCCTCCAGCAGATACTTGTGGTGGTGTCCTTCTCCATGACCCTGTTATTTGTAGTGTTTGCACTTTTTGTGGAATTCCTGGAGCATAAACAGGGAGTCAGTAGTAAAGCTTGTCTGCATGGAAAACATGTCAGTTTAAAAAAGTTTTAAAAGAAGTTTTCTAAATGTTTATTTCTTGGTGGTTTTAGTTTCACTTATTGTGATGTGATTCGTTCAGTTTAGTAAGCTGAACTAGTGTAGAGGGCAGGTGCAGTTTTGTGTTCATTTTAAATGAATTTGTTGAGCCAGGTCTGTGGAAGTCAGGACTGGATGTTCTGGTGTTGGCCTTTATGTTAATTTGGTATGCGATTTTGACTCTTCTTAGTTAACTTTCTTTCTCTTTGGAAAATAGAAGAACTTTCTGCCAGTTCTGAGAAATGCTGTTTTAGGAACTGCATTTAATACTGGTTCTGTGTCTTGTACCTGAATGAATCATCGATCTCACCATTGATGCTTTTCCTGGAAGGCTCCTTTTTTTAAGATTCTTGGTAAATGTTGTGTGGAATAATGGAGAAAATCCACTTTTTATTTTCTTCTTCCTTTGCAGAATATGGGAAGAAATACAAAAGATTGAAGCTAATGAATTTCACTACCAGGAACAGGTATTTATCCACTGTTCTGGCATAGGTAAACAATGAAAAGTATTACTTTTTCATTTCAAAACACATTTTCGAAGTTCTATTCAAGAAGAAATACACTGTGCACTTAATGAGGCTGTATTTGGCTGAAAGGAGATGTATTCTAGGCAGAGAAATACTGAGATTTTTCCCTAACAGAATTTAATGTAGATTTTTTCATTCCTTACCTGCTAGGTGGGCTCTTTTTCAGTTTAGACTTTCTTATTCCTACTACATTTAGCCATGTTCTGTTTTTTACTAGGTAACTTGGTTTTTTAACTTGAATGGCACTGAAATTTCCTTTTGGGAAAGCAGCTCCATCCATACAAATACTACATACAGCAGGAACATAGATTTCTGTGTGCTCTTGACGGGGTTGTGAATCCCAGGGGCAGAAGAATCATTTAGTCATGGCACCCCAGTTTCCTGCTTGGTCGATGGAGCTGTGCTAAGGAATGATGGGCTTGGCATAAATGGTTGGGGGGTGCCCAGGAGAGGTTTAATGATTACTCAGGTGTTTGGTGTCTTAAGAAATCCTTGGATATGTTTCCCACTACATTTACAAGACACAGATGTGCCAAACTCAGCTGTTTCCAGGTGTCCTGTGCTCTCTGTGTGACCCAGAATCTGTGCAGTCTGATGCTGGCTGCTGCAAACAGCCCAAAAGCACTTAGCAAGAAGCTGAGAGCCTGGTCCTCTAGGCAGCCTTACCCTGCTGCAAGGCAACGTTTATTTCATGTTCAAACAGGAGAACCTCCTCACCCTGCACACCATGGCAGGGAGCTGGGGAAAGGAGCAGAGCCAGAGGTACTCCTGCAGCAGCAGCATTTCCTTGCCTTGTACTTTCCAGGTCACTTTAAATCTTGAATTGTTGCAGGATTCTGCTTGTGTTTCCTGGAGGCAAGGAGTGCATTCTGCTGGGTCCTTAACTTAGTAGATTCTATGACTGTAAACTGCATAATCAAGATTTCTTCTACAATGCTGTGTCTGAAATGTCAGGATTCTCAGAGGAGACTGAACATTAGATATGGTTATGAAATATATTTAATTTAATAACTGAAACCAAATGCTGTGACAAGCACAGCATCCAACTCATGCTCCACATATCTGACTAGTCAAGCTCTTCTCAGAATAGCAAATTGATATTTTGGGTTTCTAATTATGTGACAAATAGCTTTATTTCTTTGCTTGCAGACAGATCCAGTTGACTATGTGGAAA
Organism: Acridotheres tristis; assembly: GCA_037013685.1. Classification (NCBI taxonomy): domain Eukaryota; kingdom Metazoa; phylum Chordata; class Aves; order Passeriformes; family Sturnidae; genus Acridotheres; species Acridotheres tristis. The sequence continues at coordinate 6,873,866 of CM072895.1, forward strand.
ACCTTTGTGAGAACATGCAGTTGTTTCAGAAGGAAGATTTTCTGACAGGAGACCAGCTCTTGTTTGAATACAAGCCCGAGGTAAATGTTCTTTAAACACTGATTATATGTTTTGATGTGAGGAAAACATGTGCATACTGTGTAATACAGGTATGTGCATAGGCATTTGTAATTAAACATAATACAGGCACAGGTTTTGTATTAATTGAAACACTTGTTGTATTCAGAAAGCAAATCTGTTTTGTAAGCTTGTTATGTCTTGTTCTTCCTACATTCCAACTGAGAAGTCTTTGCTGGGTCAGGCAGCCAGAGCTGCATTTGAACTGAAATATTGTCTGGGACTTGCAGATCATTGCTGATGCCCTGAACCAGCTCAGCCCTCAGAGAGCCAACCTGGTTTTGCTGTCTGCTGCCAACGAAGGCCAGTGTCACCTCAAAGAGAAGTGGTTTGGGACTCAGTACAGCATGGAAGGTAAAAGAGCAGCAGGAGCTGAGAATGTCTGATTCCTGCATCAGAGGAAGTGAAAGGGTGACAACACAAAATACAAGTGCATGGAAGCAGGGAAAGGAATCCTCAGTGCTTTATTGAGCTCCCATTAGCCTCTGTGCCACCCTAAACTGCTCCTGGTTTGGTGCCAGTCACTTCCCACTCGTGCAGCTCCTTTGGGTGGCAGAGGTCCCAGCAAGCTCCACTTGGCTGCCATTCAGGGGAAAGAACAACAATGGGGCACAGGCTATAGGGGGAGCTGGGTTATTAGGGCAGACTTCATTTGCTTTTTAATAGGACTGCTTCAGTCCTGCTCCAGAAGATTTTGTAGGAAGGGATTTAGAAAGAGTCCTGAGGAATGGGGTGATGTTAAGAAACTCCTGTGATACTGCAAATCGTTCTGGAGATTGGGAAGAGATGTCTGGAAATAGGATGGCCTTCCCTTCCTGTTGAATTAATGCATTTCATGGTTTTTATCAGATATTGACAGGTTCTGGAGTGATTTATGGGACAGTGACTTTGAGTTAAATCCAGATTTACACCTTCCAGAAGAAAACAAATACATAGGTAAGGCACCTGGACATGAGTGAAATCTTCCCCAGTGATTTATTTGAGAATGTGCTGTGGTTTAGAAACAACCTAAACTGGTATCAACCATTTTCTGCAAATTAAAAAAACCATGAGGACTCTGTTCAGCTGGATTTTATTTACTATTCTTTTACTTACAAGCTTAAGAACTGAGTTATTTTAAGGTATATAAAATTACAGATAATATATCCATAACAGAGCAGGCCTCACAGACAGAGAGAGTTAATACAGAACTCCAGACACCTTAGAAGAGAATTTTATTTGCTTAATCCACTTGTTTCTGAAAGCATCTAAATACTATCTGTCTTTGTTTGCCAAAAGCAAATGAAATGAAAGCCAGGACTTGTGTCCTGGGTGGTATGTGATGCCCCACTTCTGCACTCTGTTGTGGTGTGGAAGTGAAAAAGAGATGTTCTGTGGGTCCAGGAAAGTACTGTCACAAATAATTTAGAAAAGGAGGAGAAAAACGAATTTTTGATACTTTTGAAGACTTAGATTAATTTAGCCTGATTGTGTCTGTGGAACACTAACATACTTTTGGTGTGGTTTTTCTCTTTGTTTAGCCACCGACTTTGCTTTGAAAGTTGCTGACTGCCCCGAGACAGAATATCCAGTCAAAACACTCAGCACACAACAAGGCTGTCTCTGGTACAGGAAGGATGATAAATTCAAAATCCCAAAAGGTAAATGCCTGAAGGCTTTCTGAATAGCAAGACCCTGTTTTTACCAGCTGGAATTTATTTGAAGGCAAGTAACCAGTGGTAGTGTTCTCCATTTAAACTGAAGTGCCTGCTGTCAGCTCTTCCATGGTACTTTTGATATGTTTATTAGCTGCAGTAAAAGAGAAGCAGGTGAACTAAGGCAACAAAGACACCCTGCTGATAGCCAGGTTGAAAAGTGGAATTACTGAAATTTATTGACTTCTGAACAGTCTGTGTGGAGACAGGATTGGGCTGCTGAGACAAGGGCTTGAGAAGGAAGGAGCACATTAATTAGAAGGGACATAGTGTCTTCTACAGAAAGAGAAAAATACAGCCTGGATCTGAGACAAGGGCATAAATATATTGGTGCTTTCAAGCAGAATGTCACAGTTTTTAGTGTCTTAAACAGATGTTCTGTGGACTTTGCTATTTATAGTGGTCATGCCATGGGAGTATTCTGCAAAGCACAGCTTTGTTTTCTAATACTTGGTACTTCAAAGGGAAGATTTTTGGAGTAAGAAGGAGAAGACATTTAATGATGACTTAAGGAAAAAAGTGTTATAGATGAATGACCATTTTCATTAAACTGTAATTGTCACCAAAGAGCAACTTGATGGAAATATATTTGAGTTCAGAAAGTTGTCACTTTCTATACAACTATTCATTTAAATTTCCTTTTCCTCACCAGGTTATGTTCGATTCCATCTGATCTCTCCATTGATACAGCAGTCTGCAGAGAAGTGAGGATTGTATTATTTATGCTTACCTTGCAGAGTAACTAAATTACCATACCTAATGAAAAACTGGGAAGAGACTTTCATTTTAAGCAAGACTAGAATAAGATGTCCTTTTCTGACATCCTTCCACTTTCCTTGTGGTTTTATCTGCAGTTTGGTGATGGTGGTTCTGCAGCAGGTCCTGCCTGTAGCCAGCAGATGTGTAAGGAGTTCCATGGTGTGGTGTTCCCCAGGGCACAGTCCACAGTCATGTCCTGAGCATGTCCCAGCATCCTGGGAGCCTGCAGGAGCAGGAGAGGCTGCAGCAGCCCTGAGAAACCAACTGGGGGTTGGGCAGAGCCCTGGGTGCAGTTCTGGGCCTGCTGCACTTGGCTTGCCTCAGGTGCCATTGCCACTTGTAACCAGTGTCACAGTATCACAAGCCTGCCAAGAGCTGCACAAATCATGTTTTGGGAAAGCCTCTGTAAGTCTGATTTCATGAGGAGTGTTAGTTTAATCTTTGAGTTGGAATCCAGGCAATAACAAAAACCTGAAAGCAGAGACTCCAATTTCCAGGTTGTGTAGCCTGCTTTGCTCTAGTTTATTATTATTTTTTTGCCTTGGTAGATAAATAATCATGTCATTACTCAAGTATTGAGCATAACTGAGTCTGTCTGTCCCCCAAGCCTTTACACAGAGTAAAATAATTTCATTTGCTGTGATTTTTCCATGTTTTGAGCATTGTCTTGTTAAAATGTGCATTTTTATCTTGAAGAAACCTTAAATCTCATGAAGCTAGAATCTTTCACATTGTAAGGAATAGCTGAATGTCCAGATAATTCTTAAATAGTGTCATGTATGTTCTGCACAAAGAGAAACCTGCATTCTCTATATCTGTTTTTTTTTGGAAAATTTCGAATCTCATTTTACACAAATTCCATTTCTGTTGTGATTCACTGCATGTACCATCAAGCTCATCAGGCTTAACTTTCATATTAATCCAATCCTTTTTTTTCTTTCTTTTTAACCCCTTGCCCTTTTCTCCCTCTAGCATAGTCCTGTTTGATACATTTGTAAACATCCTTTCCCACAACCTGGGGGAACCAGCCTACGAAGCAGACGTGGCTCAGCTGGAGTACAAGCTGGTGGCTGGAGAGTATGGCCTGATCATCCGAGTGAAAGGATTCAATCACAAACTACCTGTAAGCTCTGCTCATCTCCTCACTGCTTTTTATGCCTGCAGCTTTGCAGTGTGTGTGCTTTCCTGGAGCTTTGAATGGTTGGGTGAGGTGTTTTAAATAGAAAAAATTGGTCTCTGGCAGGGTAATGCAGCAAATGTGCTGCTTTTTCTTGTGCTTACATGTATAAAGATGGAGTTGTATGAACTTACACAAGCTCAAATTATTGTCTTCAGGCTGACTTAAATCTTCCTTTAAGTAATAACTGTATCTCCATTAAAATTTTAACAGCTTTTCCTATAAAAAGAGCTTTGTGTCTCCCATGGCCATAAAGAGGATTGGAGCCTTTCCATCTCTAAGTTGTGCCTATTTGCACAAAGTCTGGAGAAGGTGCCTGAAAAGAGATTTTGGTTTCAATTTGACTTTGGAGATCCAGCTTCTGAACATGCTCATTTTGGGTGCAGATTTTCTGTGTTGGTTTGCTGAGAGGATTGGGGGATCCCTGTTCCCATTCCCTGAATGCTGGCCATGTAACACATGGCAGGCACAGAGAGTAAACAGTGAAGAGGAGACAACCATTAACTTCCATTGCCAGCTCTTTGCTGGAGCTTTAAGACCATTAGCCACAGTCAGACTTATTAATAGGAGTTTTAAAGGAAAAAGCCAAATATGCAAGCAGCAGGGTCTGAATATTCTCTTTTAATCCTGAATGATGTCTCTGTTGTGATGTCATTGTACTGGAAAAAATGGAATATTGAATACAGAAATGTTGGGGGTTCCAGGCTAGATTTGTTTCAATAGAATGTGGAAACTCCTATTGATCTGGGGTATTGAGCTTATTCACTGTGTAAAAATACTGACCTTCTGAAACGGTCATTTGGGATAGAATTGTTTAGTGAAGAACATCTGGCAGAATGGAGGAATGTGCTTTAGTAATGCTCCATGTCTCAAGAACGATAATTTTATTAATGATAATTTTGTATTATTGTATAGCATTAAAAATTTAAATTGGTTCTTAAACCATCAAAAACCCCAACTTAAAATTGTTCTCTTTACAGCTTCTATTTCAGCTCATCATCGATTACTTGTCAGACTTCAGCTTTACTCCAGCAGTTTTTGAAATGATAACAGAGCAGCTGAAGAAAACATACTACAACATCCTCATTAAACCTGAGACTCTGGCCAAGTGAGTTTGGGGGAGGGCAGCAGGTGCTGAGGCTGAGCTGAAGAGCTCAGGGATCCTGCTCTGTGCTCACAGGGCTTGTTGCTCACAGCTTAGGGAACCCCAGCAGCTCTGCAGGCAGTGACCTGGAGCCAGCAGTGGCTGCTGGGGGAGGGCACAGTCAGAGGCTGCTGGGAGCCCCTGCCTGCCTGCAGTCAGGAATGGCGTCCCTGGCATCCAGCAGCTCCTGATGTGCTGTGGTTGTGTCCCGGGGCCCTGCAGGGACGTGCGGCTGCTGATCCTGGAGCACGGCCGCTGGTCCATGATCGACAAGTACCAGACGCTGATGAAGGGACTCTCCATCGACGCCCTCTCCGCCTTCGTCACCGCCTTCAAGTCACAGCTCTTCGTGGAGGGTCTCGTGCAGGGGAACTTCACCAGCAGGGTGAGTGCAGCCTTGGCAGCTGCCGTGCTTCCAGTGGGCTTTAGCACTCGGGGCTCAGCTGCCTCTGTGCTGGCAGTCTGGAGCAGCTTCACCTCCAACACCTCAGGAGTGCTTGTGGGAATAAGCCAATGGCAGTCCACAGTTGCCAGTTTGAACAGAAGTTTCCAGGAATTTGGACTTAAATGCAGATAGAACAAAGTGTACTAGATGCCTATAATCTATTTTTCCTGTTGCCACTATTTTTTATATTGTTTAATGTATTGATATATTTAATATGGAGAAATTCCTGCAGTGGTGCCACAGGAGGAGGCTTCCCTCAGAGCACATTTATCCTGGGAATTTGATTGCCTGCATGATTTGATTGAACCTCATTGAGTGCCAAACACATGGAGTAAGGATAACTGGTGTTATTTCTTTGGCTCGTGCCTTCTCCTTCTGGAGACATTACAGTGCAAAAAGCAGTGTGGAGACTCTGCAGTGTGGTGCAGAGGAGGCTGGAGGGACTGGTGACAATGTGGGGAAGCAGGGATGTAGGGAGCAGGACAGCTCGTCTGTTCTTTGCATGGGGCTCACTCTCTCAAGTGCTGCACTGGGGTGTGTGGTTGTGAATTGGGGTAATAATTCTCTTCTAAATAAAACTGATGTCTTTGCCTTCTTCCCTAGGAAGCCAAGGATTTCCTGAATTACGTTGTTCAGTGAGTATGTCTTGACTCTTTAATTGCTTATTATATGGAAACTATAATCAGATTAGATTCTTTTCTGGAGGAGGGAGTCAGAGTGGGAGTGCTCAGAAATTCCCTTCCTCCCTCTGGTGTTTGCAGGAGGTGGCTGTTGATGGTGGCAGTTGAGGCAGACAAAGTTCTGGTTTGGGGAAGGGGAAAATAATGTCAGACTAAGTGTGTAACTGTCTGGGTATTGCTCTGGTTTTGGCCAAGGCGTGAGCAGGTGTTTGATGTTGTGCTGTTTGTGCTCCCCCAGAAAGCTCCAGTTTGCTCCCCTGGCCCACCCCTGCCCTGTGCAGTTCCGGGTGGTGGATTTGCCAAACACCCACCTGCTCTGTAAGGTGAAAACTCTCAACAAGGGCGATGCCAACTCCGAGGTGACAGTCTATTACCAGGTAACTGTGCTGGGGGTGTGGTTCCTGGTCCCTCTGGCCCCTGCCCATGCTCCTTGAGAGCAGGTTCTGCACAGGTCTGTCACAGAGGGGACACAGACACCTCATGTGAGCACGGGCCCTGTGCCCCAAGGCCTTACCCAAGTGGAATTCCCTGTGGGAGGTTCCCAGAAACCAACATCTTCCTTTCCTGGGCTGGTGCTGGGAGCTGGGTTAGTGCTCTGGTGGCTTCCTGGTGTCCCCAGCTCTGATCTTGGGGGCTGGGCTGGGCCTGTCCCCTCAGGGAAAACCAGAATTTCCCACCTGTCCCTGCTGTGAATTGTCCCTCAGTGCTTCAGTCCAGGCTGAGGCATGTGCCTCAAGTCACCTTGGCTGAGTGATCTTATTAAACCCACCCTAAATTCTTCATTCTCTTTCCAGTCAGGTGCCAGGAACCTGAGGGAATACACCCTGATGGAGCTGCTTGTGGTAAGTTTGTGTTTGTACCTCCTAACCCAGCCCAGTGTCTCCATGAGAACAATGCTTGAGCTGAGGCCACGAGGCTGACTGGTCCCCAGAGTGTTCCTATTGCTGCCCTGGCTGAAGTGTTTGGGTGAGGTGATGGACACCACTGGAGACTGTTCTTGTAGTTCCCAGGACTGAGCCCTCTAAATGCAGTGGTTGTGGCTGGCTGGGGACACTTCAGTGTCCCTGTGCTCTGTGTGGAGTCCTTGAAGGGCAGTGTCAGTCCTGCTTAACTTTGTGCTGTTTCAGATGCACATGGAGGAGCCTTGCTTTGACTTCCTGAGGACCAAGCAGACCCTCGGGTGAGTTCATGGGGGAGGAATTCTCCTGCTCCTACACTCCTGCTTTGACTGTTCTCTGGTGTTTTTGTCCTGGGAATCCTTCCTGCACAGTGCCTAATCCTCAGTTACCGTAATGGAAACAGCAACATCAATACTTCAAAACCAAAAGCACCCATCATTACAAGCTGCAAGCCAAATTGCTTTTGACTTCTGTAAGAATTGCATCCATTACCAGTGTGTTAACTCGGAATGATTCAGATAAAGTTGTTCCTTCCACTTCCACGCTCTGCCCCCCTTCCCCAGGGCTGTTTTCACAGCAGCTCTGGGGTGCTGAGCAGCCTCCCCCAGAGGCACCCTGCTGCCTCAGGAAACTGGAGCAGGCTTTTCACAGCTCTGGGTCTCTCACTCTGCTTGGATTCGTGTGCAAATCCAAACACTCCCAAATTTAAAAGGATTTCCTAAAGCTGAGAAAACACTGAAAAGCAGCAATGCAGAAAATAAAGAAAATAAGACTATTGCAAATTTAGATCTCAGATTTTTCTGTCTAAAGTACCAACACTATTTTAACTTGCTGCCTCTCCTGTAAATGTAAAGTTAACTGTGCTTGTGGAATGACTTTATTGTTTTGTCTTTTTTTCTTCTAAGCTACCACGTGTACCCCACGTGCAGGAACACTTCTGGGATTCTTGGCTTCTCAGTCACAGTAGCAACCCAGGCAACTAAATACAAGTAAGTGCTCTGGGGGAAGGTTCTTCACTACTCCCAACCTTGGCTGTCACCTGCTCCCAGCTAAGAGTTTGCTCCTGTTTCAGGCCACAGAGGGATTTTTTAATTCAAGGGGATGTCAGAAGGGAGACTAGTGACAATCACAATATCCTGTCTCAGAACCAACACCTGAATGAAAGAGTAGCCTTAGGCTTCTTAAAACTGCAGTGGTCCTGACTTGAATAGTGAAAAGGAATCTCCAGACTCAGTAAAATATCCCCCTGCCCTTTTGAAGCTATTCTGTCAGGAGAGTTCAAATCCTGTAAATCCTGTCTAGCTGTTCTTGTGGCTCATGTTCAGCAGGCACAGCACTGTTATGGTTTAGTTCAAACCTGGGCCTTTGAACTACAAGCATTTGAGCTGCCGGAGTTGAAGGGTTATTTGAAAAATGTGCCACTTGTGAAAAATGACACTGTCAGTGAAAGCTTAATTAGCTGCTGCCTCTGATTTTTACGTGACTGAAGTCTGTGTCATCAGTGAGGTTTTAATGTGTCAGAACCCTCAGGATCCACCACATCACACTTTCTTTCAGTCCTGATCCTATAGCCCATAACTCTGCAGCTGGGAATACCAGAGCAGGTCCCCAGCAGCATCATGGCAGTGGCTCCTGGGGTTCCTGGGCACCTGAAGTCTCTACAGCTAAAACAGAGCAGTGGCTTTTTGCCCTGATACCAGGAAAAATTGACCAGCAGGTGTTCTCAGATGAGTGGGCTTTCCAGGGGATGAGGGAAATAAGCCTGTCCCAAACCTTCTGAGCCTGTCTCTTCCTCATCTTTCAGGGGCTGCTACTTCACCCCTTAATATTGTTTTGGGGATTTTTTTTGTTTGTTTTTTCCTGCCTAATTTAATTATTTGTTTCTCTTTTAGTTCTGAATTGGTTGACAGGAAAATAGAGGAGTTCCTTTCTTGCTTTGAAGAGAAAATCAAGGATTTAACTGAAGAGGCTTTTAGCACCCAGGTAAAACTTTATCTTGAAAAGCTCTTCTTTGAACTGCATGATTCAGTTACAGCTATCTGATGATTTTTTAAAGTTCTCTAGGCAAAGACCTCACCTTTTAAAACCTGCCTCTTTCTCTGTTCTGCTGTTATCTAAACATCCATTCTCTGGCCAGTTGTAGTTAAGTTCAAAAAGCAAGGAGCTACCTCAATGGAATTGAGCTTTTCTTTCAACTGCAGTGACTGTGATGGTAAATTAAGGTAGTTTTAAACCCATTAAAGCTAATTGTCTTTTTCCCATGTAGGTAACAGCTTTGATAAAACTGAAAGAATGTGAAGATTCCCACCTTGGAGAAGAAGTGGACAGGAACTGGAATGAAGTGGTGACCCAGCAGTACCTGTTTGACAGGCTGGCACGAGAGGTGAGTGTCCTGTAGCTGTGGGACACAAAAACCACTCTGGTTTTGCAGCAGTTTCAAAAGCATAAATGGGATTTATGCTACCAGTGACACACTGGGTCTAAAATTACATGTTATTTTAAAAGATTCTTTTTTCCAATGGAGTAGAAGTTGCAGAGAAAATATTTTTATGTTTAAAATTACTTGAATCACTACTCTATTGCTAAAACCTCCTTCCTGTGGGTTTCAGATTGAAGCTCTCAAGTCTATTACACAAACAGACCTGGTCAACTGGTTCCAAGCTCACAGAAGCAACCAGAGGAAAGTGCTCAGTGTACATGTGAGTGTCTGTCAGCTCTTGTTGCCAACTTCTATAAGCAGAGTGCAGTCAGGGCATGGGAGAGGAGATCTGTGATGTCACTTTTACTGTGGTTAGCCATGTTTTACTGTGGTTATCTACATTTTTAAGTAGTGTTCTTGTTAGAATTGCATTTCAGTATCTCAAGTTAATGACAGGGCAGAGAAACAATGAGATCCCAATTTCTTTTCTGGTACCTCTTTCCAGGTGATTGGATATGGAAAGCATGAAGGGGACTCAGAGGTGACAGCTGTCTCAGGACAGAACTCTTCATCTGGTGAAATACCTCATCTTGTTTTACTGCCCCCCTCCTCTTTGATGAGTGACATTACTTCCATCAAGGACATCAAAGCCTACACATCAACTCTGAATGTTCTCCCTTACCATAAAATATTGAAATAAAACTGCTATCTTGCCCTGCCCTGCTGTGTAATACAGGTGCTTTCTGCAACATCAACATTACAAACCTATTTTTATTAAACCAGAGCTGTAGTGGTAGCTGGGATGAAGATGTCCTGATTCAGACACTGAGGAAGCCTTCCTCAAATCTCCAGCCAACCTCTCACCACCTTCCCAAGTTCATTAAGAAGAGGCACAGCCCTGACTTCCCCACGGGTGCCACATTCTCCTCTCCAGCTGTCTGGAGCTGTGGGCTCTGCCTTCGTGTTCAGCCTGGCTTATACCATCCCTGCAGTGCTGCAGCAGCTCCTCAGCAGCAGTGACAGCTCCTCAGGAAAGGATCTGCAGCACTCCTGGAGCAGTGACAGTGGGTGGGAGGGGGAGAACAGCCCCAGGCTTCCATCTCACACTGCTTTTTTAGTTTTTCTGTATGTGCAACATAGACAAAATTAAGATGAAATCAAATAAAAGCTAGACTTAACTGTGGAGAGAAAAGTAGTTTGATTGCTACATCTAGCTACTTACTCAAATATTATTAACTGTAGCAAAAGCACACAGTGCAGAGGTTCCTGAAGTGCTGGCAAGGCTGGATGTAGAGCCCAGAAACCTTCTCCTGTGGATGCTGCAAACGCTCATTTTGCTAGTTCATTAACTACTTTAGCTGCAAGGATTATTCTAGTGAAAAAAACAGACACCACTAATACACTTCACATAATCAATTTATCATGACTCAACTGAAAAACAGTCTTCCTGCAAAGGTTTATTATGAAATAAATAAAAAGTCCATAAGAGAAGTTTGAAAAATCTATTTTATGAAGCTTTAAGATGCATTGGGTAGAATTATCTATGGTTACATTTTGATCTCAAAATAACAAAGTTATTTTGGGCAAGACACTGAAATGCCAAAAGATTTGATTATCATACAGGTGGAAGATAACATTTATGTAGCATTTTCTAACAAATTGTCCCATCAGAGGAATCCTCATATTTACACATTGCAAACATCAGCGAGATTTAAATGACATCTTGCATTTTGTTTCTTGCTTTTTAAATATGCAGGACCCAGGACTATTATGCAGCTGCTCCCACCGCCGTGGCCTTCACAGTGGTTGTAGAGTGTCTGTGCCCCAGGGCCCGGCCCCTCCCTGCTCCAGAGGCAGCAGGAGCAGGGCCTGAGCCCGGGCACTGCCACCAGAGCCAGTCCCTGCCCGGAGCTGCTCAGCCTCTCGTGAGTTGCTTTGTCTGTCTCAGTAAGTCCAGTATCCCTGAGATAGGAACCACTGCAGCTGGAGGGGTGGGGCTGTGCCGTGGATGTACGTGATCACTGGGGGTGTCTGGGCTCAGCTGCAGGCTCTGCTCAGCCAAGGCTCCGCGGCCTCAGGACCCCTCAGTGCTTGCTGGCAGCGAGGCGCTTCAGCAGCGGCTCATCGTACACCCAGCACTCCCCATCCTCATGGAATAACTGCAAAGGAACAACCACACGTAAGCTTTTCGTGGCTCAGCCAGAAAGAACAAAGGCTACAGGCTGACCTTCACCCTGCTGCAACACAGCTCACCCTTGTTTCCCACGAGGTCTCACTCTCCTTCCTGGCCCTGGCCTCGGCTCTCTGCCGCTCCTCAAGCGCGTGCTTGGCGGCCGTGGCTGCGTCGATGTCTCTGATCTTCAGGTTGTAGGTGACATCCTTCCATAAGCTTCAAAGAGAAAGGGCAAGGGAGGTTTTATGGGAGCACAGTGCTAGAAGTTGTAGATACAGCAATGAATAAAGGTAGATCTCAGGTTAGAGAAAGGGCAGAAAAGCCCTCAGGATATTTGATATTTGTGCTGTGATGGCAGGAGGCTGTGCTGGAGCTCTCCAGACCTCCCTGAACATTTGATCCCAATTAGGATGTGACTGAGAACTCCCGGTCTCCTCTTCCCCCTTAAATCCCCAGCCTGCCTGTACCTGGGCTCAGGGAGAGCAGAGCATGCAGTGCTCGGATCAGTGCAGCCTCAGTCCCTGTACTGCAAGCTGGAGTATAACTGAAATAAAATCTTAATGTTCCCAGTTAACTGAAGTTCTTACCAGCGAGACTCAAAGTCGTCTTGGTCCTCCAATTTCCTTACCTTCTTCTTTATTGTAGGCATTTTCTTGGTATCTATAAAGACAGCATTCTCCTGGAGTGGGAGACAAAAAGAAATAATCCTATTCAGTTCTTTAGCTAGACTTCAAATTTATACACCCTCACAATCTAGTACACTGGTTAGCAGGAAATACATGAAACGTACTCAGATTCTCTTCTTGTATAGAAATCCAGCTTCCTTCAAAAACAAGTTTTATCCCCAGTTCAGCATTCTTTTGGGTAGCTTCATAGGAGGTTCCAACTATTAATGTTTTTTTAAAATAAAATACCAAACCTAAACCACCACCCCAAACCCCCTTTCTAAGTACAGTCTTGTATTTCTGATGAAAAGAGAAAAAAGAAAGCAAGCTGTGTTACCCCTGTGGAGTACTTTGCATACATGACCCCATTCCATTCTCCTTCAATGGAGCAGAAGGGCTTCTTGTCATTTGGAGAACTAAAGAGACACAAACAGTCATTTCTCAGCTGTATTACAGCAACTGAAAAATCCTAAAGGATCAATATTTGTCCTAGGTTCTGTAAAGTCTGGTTTATATCAGCCAAAGTGTCCATGCCCAAAAGAGAGGAGGATTCTGTTTACAAAGGGACAGTTTAGTATGAATGAGTCACATAAACCTTAACAGGAAGGGTAAAATAGGCCTTGCCCGAGGGCTGGACCTGCATTTAGAATTTAGAAAAGCAGTTCCAGGCCTTCCACACACAGATTTAGGATGGTGAGTTTAAGCTTAAAGAACAGTTTCACAATCCACTTCTTCCCCAAACTACTGGGAAACACAAGACACCAGTTTTTAAATGGCATCTATCAATGTATCAATGATTTAAAACCAAGTTAAACCTCATTTTGTCAGCATCCACTTGCTGGCATCACAGCACATCTCCAAACATGATGGGAATCTCTACTGAATTCTCTGTGCTGAGTATGTGCACAGGGTTTAGCCAAAAGCCACCAAAGCACAGGTAAAAATACATGAAGTTTGCAGCAGGGCTTTTACTGACACACCATGAACAGTAATCCCAAGGCTTGCTGCAGTATTTGTATTTTTAGGAAAGGTAATGATGGAGACACTTTTGTTAATTCAGGAGAGCAAAGTTCTCTCTGGGAATCAGCTGAGGATGTTTTCAAGCAGGATAAAGTAGGACACAGGCCTGTGCAGCTTCCTCTCACAGATTTGGCTACAAAATGGCCAATTCCATGACAGGTTATCATGAACTAAGTTCTTTTGGGTGTTGCTGCTTCAGCATTTTACACTCTTGACTGTCTTGTTAAAACTGCTGGCATTTAAGGAAGGAAAAAGTGAGAAGAAGAAAGCTGCTTACAAAATTTCAGCTGTAACTCTGTGCTTCTTCCCTCCATAAAATGGTTTTGTGTGGAAGACAATGGAAGCATTGTAACCTGTCTTTGAGCAACTAATGCTGCACTCCCCACCCAGCTCTATCCATGGCACAGTGAGAATAGACCTGCAATTAGAAACATATAAATATACATAATTATAATAATCTTCACCAATAAATACTAAGCATGAAACATTACAAGGCATTAAAAATGAAAATACCAATTAGAGCATTTACTTGCCTTCCATAGCCATTAGGAAAAGTTAAAATATAGTGTTCATCATGATCTAGGCATGTAACACATCCTGTTAAAGAAAATAAAAATAGACTTTAAAAACATTAAGCAAAACCTCTACAGAACTTATCATAATGCTCTCATGAAATATGCCATTAAAAACAGGTGCTATGAAAAGGAAATGTGAGGAGCTTCATTTTTAATAGATGCCCAGCTTCTGGAGGAGGCAGGGAAGGTTGTATTTTTGGGAAAAACTGGGCTCCAGGTGTTTTCATCACACAGAGTGTGTGGAAGGAATCTCTGATTCCCAGATACATAAGCTCCAGTGACATAAATTCAACTATTGCTTACATTTAGTACAATGACTTTAAATAATTTATGTAAATTATTCTAAGAAAAATCCTAGTTGCAGAATTGAATTTCTCTTCTGCTGTTCAGTTTACACACACATACCTTGCCCTATGTTATGGACCCCAATAGACATTCCTAGGAATTTGGACTTGGTCCATATGTGAGCATTGAACTGTATCCTCTTGCTAAAACACTCTGCATAAAATGCTGAAACTGAAGAAAGAGGCAAGTATTAAAAACAGCAGCACAAGACACTGATACCTTTATTTCCAAATTAATTCATTGGGAAATATCCCCAGGTGCCTCACACTTATGTGGCAACAGAGTTTGCAATCAGTTTCTCACAAAAGCAGTTTATAATTTTTCAGCCTTTATAAATATTCAGCTTTTCAATCTGGAGAGAAAGTGCAAATCCAAGATTTAAGCCAAGAGCTGATTTTACTGTCACCCCACAGCAGCTGCCACCTCTCCTGGCAAAGGGAGTGTCACAACTTACTTGGAGGATGGTGAGAGACCTGCTCTGCCACAAAGGTGACGTTGCTTTTACTGACCCAGGGGACTGGTCCTTCAGAGACTGGCTCCTGTGGGACAGGGGAGAGGATTCCATCACACACTGAAACACTGGAAGCTTCCCAGAGGAGCTGCCTCCATCTTTAAAGGCTTCTAAAAATGTATTGCAGGACTCCTTAGACCTGGAACTATGATCCTTTCTAAAGGAGAGAGTTTCTACTCTCTTATTTTTAAGTATAAATGTCTTTGTTTTAATTGTCCCCAGAAAAAAAGTTAAACTGAAAGACCCATGTATAAACCCAATTACAAAATAATACTTAAGTGGCAGAAACAGTTTTTGTTTTTGCTTCTGAAAAAGTCTGATCTGCATATTAATAATGATCACATTTCATGTACCACAAAACCATAAATTAATATCCATTTCCTGTGGCAAAGAATGCAAAGTGTAATTAATTCATGGTTAGAAGCAAAAAAAGCCCAAATACAACACTGACTTTATGCCAGCAAACTGGAGTGCAAATATTCACCTCAGAAGCAAGATTTGAGTGAACAAATTGGTGGGAAGCAAAGGAAATGAGAAAAAGACATGATTTATACCCAAATAATCACACTGACTTAGCTGCATTACACTGAGGCCACGTGAAGCACCTCACAACAGCACTTCCCACACCATCACTGGCAACTTCCTAAGGCAAGAAGCCCAAATGAAGTGCCAAAAAAAAAAAAAAAACCAGAAAAAAACCACTGGGCTGCATTGGTTTAAAAAATAAAAACAAGAATTCAGAACTTTGGGGATAAATGAATTAATAATCAGTGCTATGGAACAGTTCAGGGAAAAAGGACATTTTCAACACATCAAATAGTTCTTTAAAAAATGGAAGGAATTGGTTAACAAATTGCTACAGTTTTGTTGATTTGTTGCTTAAGCACAGCATAATCCATTTCAGTCAGTGACTTAATAAAGCTTTGGGCTGCATCTCTGCATTCTGGGCTCCAAAAAAAAACACCAAGAGAAACTCACCGTGTCATCTTCAGTGCCAGGCAACACCCAGTGGCACCGGAAGATCTCCCCCAGAATGGGATTGTAAGGCTTTTTAGCAACTGACCCTTTCCTTCCTGCATGGAAAGCTGAGAGGTACCATTTAACCACCTGAACCATCCTCTCCTTGGGATCCTTCTGGTCACTAATGCTACAGAGAGAGAGAAAAAAGGACAGGCAGAGTGAAATATAAACAGGGACCTTGGCTGCCCACAAGGGCCATAACCAGAGTGAGAACAGTGAATGCTCCTGGTTCAAAGTCAAATACCTGACAAACAAGTCCGGGTGTGCAAAGAAGTCAGCATACATTTCCAACAGCGACCTTCTTTCCAGGATAAATGTTGGAAGAACAACCTGAGTGAAGAAAAACAACTCATCTAGCTGAAGGCATTTAAATACCCTAAAAAAACCTTACTGTGAACAGCAAACAGCACCCACAGCATTGTGTGCTCTAAGCTGATTGTGAGCTCCAGCTCACCAATGAGCTCTGACATATGCAGGTCAGTTGGCATCTTCTGCAAACCCTAAGGTTCAACAGGAACAGTCTCATCATAAATGGATTCTAGTCTCACTCAGAGCACATCAAAAGCTGTTCTGAATTACAGTATCACTGCTGATTTCATTTCCTCTCTGTGAACACTGTCAATTTTCAGTTACAGGCAAACACTCACAGTCCCATCCTGCTACATGTCTCTATCAAGATGAAGGTTAAGCTCTTCCTTCCTACCTCCCTAAGGTCCATTCTTGTGGATCTGCTCAGTGTGATCCACTGTCAGTTACTGTAGCTGACAAGGTTCATGCTCATAGAGATTCCTGGCAGCCTAATTTGAGATCAGTAATTTTCAGCTATCCCAGGAATTCCCAGACCAGACACAGTTTGGATCAATTCCTATTCAGAACTGCCAGAAACCTTGAGCAGTTTGCTTGTGAACTGCTGGCTGTTTCCCCAGAAAAATGTTATCTTTTTATTATCCACTGTTCATTCCAGGCTGGACAGTTCAATTCATCCACTTAAGGAAACTTAAGAATAAGGATTGATTTCTCCTGCCCTTTCTCACTCTGGAATTACTTCTTTAAATTTATCCAAGCTGTCTGGAAAGACCAACACCTTCAGAATGCTGTTCATTCTGCCTTCAGACAGACACCAGCCTGAATCTCATTCATGAAGAACCCAACCCTTTCCTTGCCAGACCTAAGTGTAGCATTTCAAAATATCCAGGCAACTTAGTTACTCATTAAGATCCCAACTAAGCAAAGCTTTTCACTGTATGTTAAAAGGCTCTCCCTTTTATGTTTTATTGAATGTCACCATACCTTGGGATCTTGTAGCTCTTTGTTCTAGGAAGCTAAAGACAGGAGTAACATTTCAGCATTCCCCTTATGCCAGCTTCACAAGCACTCCAAGAATTAGGTTCAAAGAGAACAAACAGCAACTTGCCATAGCAAACTATTTTCCCAGATTTTAGCATCTGGATATACTTATTCTGCAGCTACTTTTCCCTTTCCAGAAAGAACTCCAGTTAAAAAATACCATGCTAAAAAGGTTACATAATTTAACCAGCTCTTAGAACAAACATGTAGTTAAATTATGTAACCTTTTTTTACACAGAACTCTGCCCCTCCCATCCCCATGAACACCAGCAAGTTTACCTTGGTCAGGTCCATGCCTAATCTCACTTGTGACAAGAGATGCATGATAACACTTTTGTGCTCCTCCACCGACTCTCCTTCCCCATCATCTTCACGGTCATCGGGAGGATCAAAGAGATCTGAAAGACCAAATGGTTTTTGTTTTCCTCTAAACCTTCAAACCAGGCTGTATTTAATTAGCACATATGTAACTGTCAAAAAATACAGGTTTTAAATCCTACAATTCAGCAATCTTCCATTAGTAAAGAAACAGTATATAAACCATTTCCCATAAGTACCTTGCCATAAAAATACACATATATGCTCCTGCATATATTGACCCAGTTTACACAGAGATTAGCAATCAATAATTCCTTACTGAAAGTTCACACAGGCCCCTTACCAGCATCATTTGTGCCATTAGACATGGAAGAATTGAGGGACTCTGTGGTATCTGGACGTTTCAGGCTGCTCCCTGTGCTGCTCCGAGTCAGGACTGCAGCAGACCCTGAAGAACTAAAGAAGAGTAATAAATTCTCACAGTTCAAATTAAGTAATTCAGACCAAATTATTGTCATTTGATATTCACAGACAAGGAATTTAGTGACAGACATCAATGTATTTGCAGTGGCAGACATTAATATACATAGTGCATGCTAATTCCCAGCTAGCTCAGACTGGATTGCAGCTGAAGGAATGGGACAGCCTGCAGCCTCAGATAACACATGAAGGCAGAAAACTAATCCCTCTTTGGAATGTGTAGCATCTCTTAAAAATTAATTTTCCAATTAATAAAAAATGAAGAGTAAACACAGATTTTGGGGAAAGGGTGCCAACTTCAAAGAGTGTCTTTTAGCAAATGTGTGAGGGAATTGGCCATTTACCAAAGGCTGCAGCAAATGCATGTGAAATGCACCAAGGTCTCAGATTACAGCTCTGAGCTGGGGGCTTCCAAAGTTTGGTTTGTTAGTTTGTCAACATATATCTAAAGGAATGGGAAGGAGCAGAGGAAGAAACTGCCTCCCTCACAGACACCTGTCTGTGCCTGAGGACAGGGGTAATCTCACTCTGCTACACAAAGTGGCTTTTCTACCTACCCCAACTTTTTAAACCAATTTCTGCAAGCGGTTACAAGCCATGCCCTTGTAGATACATGCAGATGTATCCATTCACACATACATACATACATGCAGATGTATTCATTCACACATACATACATGCATTCAGCACACACTGCACACTGTCAGCTACTTACTCCATACATCTCTTTGGGGAAGAGCTGCTCTGGTAGAATTCATCAGCATCATAGAACTCATCCTCACTGCTTGAGTAAGAAAAATCTGGGACTGTATTTGGAGACAGGTTGACATGACTTGGAGAGGTGAGACTGCTGCTAGGTGCTGACTGCCCACTCCCTGTGGTGTATTAAAAATTACAGACTCAATAAAAATGAATTCTTTCAAAATCCACTTTAACAAGAATTGTTCAAATCAATAAAGACTGATGTGAACTCAGGAGAGGAACGTACAAAATTAAAAGCAGAAATTAGGCAGGTTCATACTGAGTTTAACAGATGACAAAAGGAAAGTCACAAGGAAAATGAAGAGCACAGAACACCAGTAAAGTTTAAGGGACATGTTTTTTCCAATTACTGCAAGACTGCAGTGCTGGGAAGACAAAGTGAAGCTGGTAAAAGTCGTATACAGGGTGGGGAGAAAGAGCAGCATTACTGATTTTAACAAAACATTGAAATTGATTAAAAGCAAGATGTAGGGCAATGTATTGTTGCCTTAATGGCTAAAAGGGTTTCTTGTATTTCAATGAAGTTACCCAGAACTGTACCTGTACTATTTGGTGTTGGAGTCTGATTCCCGAGCGATGCTACTACAGGTCCCACAGGCAGAGAGGAGGGTCGCTGCTCTGACTTGCACAACTGAGCAGGTTCTAGGGGATATTTTGATATGTTAACTCCAAAATCCAAAAGGAGATTGCACATTATTTTACCTCACCTCCAATAATTAAATAATTTTCTATAAAAGCCATTTACCTAGGTCCTTTTTTTATTAAGCAAAGACGGCATTTTTTAAAAAATGCAGTTGTTTAGCTAGAAAGCATTTGCCTTTTCTGAAAATTAAGATTTTTTAAAAAGAGTGTTAGAAATGCAAGCCAGTAACTGAGAGCAAGTAAAACACATCAGCTTATCCCCAGAAGCAGGGGCAGGTTGGTGAGAGCGCTCTGGGCCTCCTGCTCCTGCCCTTGCTCAGCCCCTGTGAGCTGAGTGTGCAGCACTGAGTGTCCTGTCCTGTGTGACAGCCCTGTCCCCTGCCCACTGCCCTGCAGTCACTGCCCTGCTCCTGGCTGCTCCCAGCCTACCTGGGAGTGTGACAGCCTGGGAGGGCATGGTGCTGATCCCTGACGGCTCCAAGGGGCTGGGCTGATACACGGCGTCCACGGGGTTGATGGTGCTCTAGGAAAGAGAAGGAAAAGCACTATTTTTTCCCCCCCTCAATTAAAACAAAATAAAGCATAGATAGCAAGAACATTGTGAGCATGAGAAATGCCCAAATGCAAGAGAGTGAATTCCTGAGAGAAGAAGTAAAACACAAATTGACAGTTGAGGACATGAGAAATACTTTGGAAGTGGTAATATTTTGATTCCTTGCACAGACTGCACACTAAATTGAATTTGATGCAGATTTGAAGCGTCCTATAAAGAATTCTTATTTCAGGTTCTTGCTTCTGGTATGCCACCCAATGTCCATTAATTAATAATGCATGCAAAGAGTGGAAAGCTAGATGCAAATTATCCGGGCTAAATTAGGATAGGTCATCTGTATTTTCAATTTTTTTTTTTTTCCCCAAAAATCTATTTGTCCAGACCACAACAGATCAACCCATAAATCAAAACAAGAATCATCAGCATGCTTAGAGCCATGAAGCAGCTTTGTTGCCAAAATTCTTCCCAAAGCAAGCTGACAGTGTTCAGTGCAGCTCAGTAGAGGACATCTCAACCTACTTCTGAATGTGAGCACTTGGAAAATGAAGCACCAGGTGCTCCCAAAAGTCACTGACTTCAGTTGATGTCCTTGGCTTTTATGCATCAAGACCCTTGGAAATCTAAACTGCCATGTCTTTAAATCCAAAATATCATCTAAGCACTGTTTGTTATTTATGTTTATGCACAACCACCAGACCTTCTTGGTTGCTAGCTGAGTAAAAGGGAATAAAACCTCTTTCCAAACACCTTGCAATTTAAATGCCTGATCTATCAGAACTATGAAAATTTTTGCTCAGTTTGCTCAGAAATTCAGTCAGTTCATCCCTATCCTCTTTTTTATAACAGAATTTAAAAGAAGCACCTACAATTGTTCTCCTCCCCCTTTAGTCCATTAGTTTCTATTAGCATTCAGACTGAGGGAAACAGGCTCATTTTAACCTTCCTCCCATTTTCCTACAAAAGGCAGATTTATTTCTTGCCTTCTTTCCTGGTTACCTGAAATTCTGAACTTTATCCTACATTTGGATGTCTGGACAATGCTCTCAGACACTGGTGTGATTCTGGGGCTGTCCTGTCAGAGCCAGGAGTTGGAACACTATGATCCCTGTGGATCCCTTTCAACTCAGGACACTGTATGACTCTAAAAATCAATGCAAGTTCTATTATTTTTTCATAGCACAGGATTTCTTTAATTGAAAACAGAACTACTATTCTCTATTTATCACTACAAAAAAATCCATTAAAAAAACAGCCATAAAAGTAGCTTTCTACATTTTCACTGATGTTACTAACCAATATACAAATAATCCAGTACAGGTACTATTACTCCACTGTATTCCAGCATAAAGGCAATGTCCCTTACCCAGCACTTCACCTCCTTGTGGAATTATGTATTCAACACAGGAAGGTCTCTGTTCCACAGAGTTCACAATTTAAAATTATGATCACATCTTAAGACTTGAAACCCAAGATGGTCTTATGATACACAGGATGCTATTGCTATCTATGTTCCCTCTATTTTTTAGGCAAATGAAGAATCCACATGATACAGAACACTGGTATGATAAAGAAAGAATAAAGTAACTCTGATTTTGTATTCAGGGTTGTAACCTCATCCTTAAACAATTCTCCATACTGCAACATGAACCAGAGTTTCTTGTTGGATATTTTGAAGGATGCCTTCATGGGCTAGAAACAGATGAAGGCAGACCTGAAAGTCTCCTACTCTGAGTTTAATAACAACTGAGTAACAATTACACAGAAACAGGACTTGTCCCACCTCTGCAGCAAACAATGATTAGATTTCTGCCTAAGTTTAAAGTGAAATCCTGACCTTTAGCCCAAGGTGATGTTGACCTCCATAGCATCAGTATTTTAGACTTCACAATCACTGATCCATAGTTCATACAGTCTCACAGAAAATATTTTTTCCTCCCCAGTATAAGCCAACCCACAGATAATGAGATCAGTGGCTAATCAAATTCAGACTATATCAAGCTGCAATATCTCTATGAAATTTCTGAGTTGCAGATCAGATGTGCAGGTCACCTGTGCGTGTGGAAGTGTCTACCTGCACAGCTTCTCTTTTCCAGTCCCCTCACACTAAGACCTGAATTATGTTACATCTGCAGAGCACAGCACAGTTCACCTCATTTATGATAAGCACCAAACTAAAATATGCATGTGCATCTTCAGTCCAAGGTTCACACCAGAAAATCCTACTGCTAAAGCTGTTTGTAGTGGAAAAACAACTGAGGCCTGGGAATTAGTCAGATCTAATGAAAACACATTAAGATTTTTAGAGTTTTTTTTCTGAAACCAATCTCCTATTAAAAGTATCTGAAATGTACTCAAGTGACAAAAAAAGAACAAAGAAAGAGAAATCACATGTGACCAAAACCAAAAATGACAGAAGTTACATTAAAAATGCAGAAGTTCTATTACAGAAGAAACATTGCTTAGACAGACATTATACAACTCTGCATCAAAGGAGCAGCACTGTAGAAAAGACAAACTACTTGAAGCACATGGAGAGCAGATCTATTTTCTACACAAAGGTACTTCAGATGGAACACAGAACTATTTCTATCCCAGTCATTTCCCTTTCATCTGTTCACATGGCAGATTTTTATCTAAGTGTTCAATCACAACACTGCTGTCCAACACACTCCATACAAAATTGACCACTCTATTTTCTAGAGACAAGGGTGTTAGCCAACCTCAGGAGCTAAGGACTCAACAGGAATTTTAACAAGACACTGGAAGCAGTAAATTAGAGAAAGGAAGAAGCATGTTGCAAAGTGAGTGGAAATTCAGGTCTCTGTTCACATGTTCTGCAGAATTAAAAGGAGATAAAGATTAGATTTAAACTTACTATAAGTCCATCTGCGTGCTTCTCCTCATTATTTTGGTCCTTAAGGAAAAAATGTTAAAAATATCAACATAACAATCTTGCATGACTTATCAGTTCTGTGCTAAGTGAGAACAGCGAGTTTCCCTCAGGAATGTTTACATTTCAGCCATAAAATGTTCCTCACCATGTGATACAGCAACTAAACTTGGAAGACACAATTCCACAGCCAGACACTGCACCCCTGAAGATCAGCATTTTCTGAGGGCCTGTCCACATGAGTGCAGACAATTTAAAAAAATATCCTTTCTGTACTGCAGAGTACAATTCTGCTTTATAATGTGGGTGCTTCCCAAATACCTAAGAGCTCCCCAAAATATGCTCTGCAGCTCCTGTAAGTTCCTGAAAAATGAAGTTCTCAGTTTCTGTGATTAACACACAAGAAAGGCAGAAGTTAAAACAAGTGGAAAGGTTTTAACTTTTGCCTTTTGGCATCTGCTATATTTTAAAATGCCTTTAGATTATTCACTATCTCAGATTTTGGGGGTTTTTGCCTAGAAGCATAAGTGAAAGAGCAGGCAATGTATGGAAAACATCTGTCCTCAGGGGAAATGACATGAGCAGCAGATCAGCTAATGCCAATCTACAGCCAGCACAGTTCTAGCACTGTGCAACAACAGGATAAATTTGACTGAACACTAAACCAAATCTCTTCCCTTCTGCTGCAAAATTCATATTAATCAGTACATCAGTCCACAACTTTATCCAGTGTGAACTTCAAGACTTGTCTGCAGAGTATTCCCCTGGATTTCCAGTTACATTTTAAAGGAATAAAAAAAAAAAAAAAAAAGCTGTAAGAAGTATAAAGAAGTTGGCACATATTATATTTGGATGCTTTTTATATCCCTCTTTAGCTTATACACTTGGCAATAGGCCATTAAAATTTCATATCTGCTAGCTGACATTTTTCAAGCCTGGCTTTCCATGACAAAAAGAACACTAAGGGCATCGAGTTCTACTGGGTTGCACATTTACAAAATACATCATTTTTTCCCCAACACATAAAACTCTTATGTTGTGTCTATCACCTCTAAGACCTATGAAATAAACCACAAAGATGCTGCATGAGTATTGATGCTTGCTCAGTAATGCACAGTAGCATCAATCAGGTAAGGAAGGCAGAAATTCCACAAAACTGGGCAGGCAAGACTGCCAGAAATGGAGTGAAAAAGACAAAGGAAGGATGCAAAACTAAATATTTAAATTATTAAAGGTACTTAATGAGACATATATTTCTAAGACTGAGGTTTACCACATGTGCACTGGCAGAGCATTTCATATATTTTACATCACACACATCAGCAAAGCTGGACATCTTCAAGTGCCACACACACACAAAGGGGACAAAGGCCAAATGCTCCATCTGCCCATCCCACTTTGTTTATTTTAACTGCTTTTTGATAAGCAATGAATGTATTATGACATAATCCTGTTTAGCTGGTATTTACTTCATTATTTTAAAAATGTCAAGTCACCTCAGTGTAACTGGCATAATTATACACTCGATTTACCAGCAAGTTCAAGGAAAATTTAACTGCCCAAATACTAAGGTAAAAATCCATGAAACAGAACAACTGAACATACAATTAAAAAAAAGAAACAGAACAAAACTTCAACAACAAAAAATCCAGGTTTGCTTCAGTGTTCCAAAATAATCCATATAATAAATGGTGATGTGTTGGAAACAGAGTTCTAAGCATATGGAGCAGTGGTAACACTATCAAGGTACACACATTGGCAAGTTTGTCTCCTAATGAGAAAGGCACTGTAGAAGTAGAAAAGGGGTGCAGGGTGGTGGTGATTTATTTTCAGCAGTGTCAGCAGCCATACTTGCCCTACAGATTTGGGAAAAAAACTTGCACAATCTTAAAAGGTCTCTAATGGAGAGCACAAAGCTACACTCAGACACAACACATTTTTACAGAGATTGCATCATACACAAGAAACTTGCAAAACTGTGGGAAAAAAAAACCCAAACCCCTCTGTATTATGCATTTTTTACAGCAGTAGAAAATCAGGATACTAACACAGTTAATGGAAAAGGAAGGGGGAATGAAGACAGAATTCCCTTATAGTCAACAACAGTTGCCTGAGAGAGAAAGAAGATGAAGAGATGAAGAAAAAAAAAGGTTATTAAAGTAGTAGGATATTTTTTTCCACTATGTGGATCAAAGTCTTGCAATTATTTGTGCATAAGGCACCCCTTTAACCTACCTTGTCTTCAATAGCCCCAAAAGAGCTTCAGATATGGTTTAGCAAAAAACCAGACAATAAACCCCCACTCCTTAGTGGATAAGCTCACCTATTTACACTGGTTAATATTTAGTGGTACTGAAAGAAGGACTTCAAGGTCTGATTTAGTGCAACAAAAAGCAAATGTTAGCACTTTCGGGGGACTCAAATTCCATCTGTCTTTACACTCACATGGAGCAGTAAAGTACTGAACCTCATCTAAATGACTGCATCTGCCACTACCAGTTCTGCCCATGATCAGCAAACCACCTAAAGAACTCCAAAATATGCTTAGCATCAGCATGAGTGGTCACATTTGTCTAACTCCCAATAAAGTCACACAGAGCAGAACCAGGATTTGGTATTGGACAGAAACAAGAAAGATAACTCAGCCACCTATTATCAGCTCTGATCAATAGCCTGAAAAGAAGATTATAACTCTACAACTTCATATTTGCTAATTACATAGCAGAGTTTTCTAAAAAGAGCAAAATTTCATAGGAATTAAACCCCTGTGAAAATAAGAACTATTAAATACATTTATACAGTAATTAAGAAAAAATGAGCTAGTTATTCCTTGCAGTTTCTCCAATAACTTCCTCAATACAGCAAATCACATGTAGATAAGAAAATCAGAATATTACCATTTCACCCATCTACAACTGACTCCATTAAATCCCTAAAAAATGACATATAGTCGACTGACTTCACTGTACTAAAACACCTCTAAATACATCCAGGACTAAATAACAGCAAATTAAATACTGAAAGGCTTTTCTTGCTGGCACTACAGTGAAGGATTGAAGTAGCATCACTGCATGTTAAATAAAGACTGTACTAGCTCCAAATCCATGTGGCACAAAACTATTTCAATGGTTCAACCCTAGTTCTTGGAAAAAAGTTTTGTTCTTGTACAAATCTGTTAATTAACAAACATTTTGTTCACAAATTCTTAAGTAACATTCACTGATCCTTTCAATGAATGACTTTTGATCCTGTAAGATTCTAAAGACTTCAACTTTCACTGCAATCAAAATTTTTTGCAACATATCTGGCATCTAAAACGAAGACAAACAGCAGTCTTGAATTCCAAAGCCACAAAAAGTTGTTGATCTAGACTAGAGAAAAAAAATCATTGAAGAGCCCACACCTATTTCTGTATAAATCAGAATATGTTCTGAGTAAATCAGCCTGAAATTCTGAAATACCTTTATCCCTTTGCAAAATATCACCTCCCTCCACTTTGATCACAAGATATAAATCAGCAGTTCATAATTAACATATCCTAAATACAGAATGTTAAACCTGTAAGGGTAAATTTGACAACAAGTAAATCTAAAACTCTCTGAATTTTAAAATCTAATGAAACATGTAGGTGAAAAGCATAAGTGCATTTTCAAATAATACAATTCTAACTTCAAGAAGTTCCAACATCATCATGAATTTCAGACCTGTGACAGACCTTGCCAAACCGATTTCATTATTTTCATTATCTTTCTCCCCTTTTTTCTTGCTAGCCACACTCTTAAATGAAGGAGAAACAAGAGTTTTGTTAAATTCCTGTTCTGCCAAACTGACATTTGTCTAAGTTCTTCTTTAGTCTAATAGGAAACTCTGCAAAAGAAAGTTTATCTGAAAGAAAACTTGAACCAATGTGACTGTTACCATGAGCATTAACAAACTGTCTGCTATGGAACTCAGTATTTCAGAAACTTCATTAAAATAGAAGCATAAATCAACTTATAATTGTTTTCTTGTTCCTGGATTATATAGAAAGCATTTAAGATTTCAATTAGATTAATGCTGTATCACTAAAATTCAGAATAGTTTACAGTATACTTACTTTAGCAATCTGTAGCAACACAATGCAGTGTTTTATTGATTCTACCATGCTCTAGGAAAAGAAAAATACCAGAAAATAATTGTGTTACTATCCCTTAATATTTTGTATGTATTAGTTACACAGAATATTGGGTGTGAACTAAATGGACACTCACTTCTGTAGAAACCCTACTTTCCCTTCCTCTTTTTTTTTTTTTCCAGAGACAAAAGCACAGCAGCAGCAAACTGGAGTTTCCAAAGCCACACAAAGGCCAGGCTGTCAGGTGAAATGGAGGTCAGCTCCAAACTCCCAGAGAGCTGCAGGCAGGTAAATTATCATGGGAGAGGCTCAGGGAGCTGGGCTTGTTTAATGTGGAGAGGAAAAAGCTCAGGGAGACCTTATCAAGGGGGATCAGTATCTGACTGGGAAGGCAGAGCAAGACTCTTCTCAGTGGTGCCCAGTGACAGGACAAGCACTGGCCACAAACAGAAATACAGGAAAATCACCTTCAACAGAAGAAAACACTTTTTATTCTTTTATGGATGCTAAAGCACTGGAACAGATTGTCCAGAGAAGGTGTAAAGACTCCAGCCTTGGAGTTACTCAAAATACAAACTAGAATTGGTCCTGAGCAACCTGTCCCAGCTGATGGAGCTCTGAGCATAAGGTTGGACTAGAGATCTTCAGAGGCCCCTTCCAACCTCAACTATTCCATGATTCCAAGGTGCTGGACAGGAACCTGAACACAGCACCAGGACCACGTGGCCTCCTGCATTGCAATGTTGGACCTAATATGGATTCTCATTTTTGTGTAAAAAGGCTTTAAAAACTTTCCAAAGAAAATAAGGTAAATTTCAGAATCAGTATATAAGTTACAAAAATTAAAGAAACTTACATTAGTTGTTTCTTTGAGACCTTCAATTTTCTGTAAAAGAAAAATCAAAATAGTATGATTAAAGACAGAATTTCCAGCATTTGGTTTGACCTAAATACTCTATAAACATGGTATTTTAATTTTATATTGGGGGAGGGATAAAGGCCCTTAACGAATATGTTAAAGACTATTTCCATGTATAGACATAATTTTCAAGACAAGACTGAAGTCAAACGGATAATTAAAGTTTAAAGATGACAAAGTTAAGAATTTCTTAACAGTGACATTATACACATTTACCCATTAAAATCTATACTTCATTTTTGCACAACATCAACAAAAATGAAATGCAGCATAAAGATTCTAACTTCATTTTGTTTTCCTATAAAGTGCACTGAACGGTGGCACATTTCAACACTATTACATGAAGGGATCATCATTCAAGTACAATAAACATTTGCAGTTAAGCACAGCTTGAAACAGAACACAGAAAATAACAGTGCACACATGTTCTTGCTCTTTCCAAGCCTCCAGTAAAAGTGCTTCTGGAAATCTGCCTACTTAATTTTATCTAGAAACCCTGGTTCATAAAGATTTCCTTAGTAGAGCTGCACCTCAGGCATGCAAAAGGCATCTGCATGCCATGTTCCACATCAGCATGACCTGGTTCAGGAGCAGATGCTTCCTGTTGATGTCCTTGGCTCTGTCTGCAGAAGGCAAAATCACTAAACTGGACTCAGCACTGAACCTCTAATGCAATTACAGGACCTCTTTGTTTTGATTAATTTGAGTGTCTCATGTGACTTGAGTCACAATCTTCTTGATTCTTGATTAATCAAAGTGTGTAAAGGTTTCCCTGCACCAGGCATTGCAAGCAAAAGCCTACAGCATAAGAGAAGAGCATGCAGCTATAAATGCACAGAAATGAACAGTCTCAATTTGTGGATTAAAAAGAAAACAAATGCAGTGACAGCCTCCCAGCCAATTCCTGGAGGGAATTTTCAGCTATGCTCTAGATATTACTCAAGATATGCTGTACATTTTCTTCAGGATTAACTGGCAAGAGGTGGCCAAACAGAACCCAGACTCAGCCCTTCCTACTGGAAAGCCTGGACCATGGTTATCTGGGATATATCATATGAGGAATGTTATATCATGAAGTTATGTTATATTTACTCCTGCTGCTAGCAGAGAAACATGCCAACAGCTAAAAATTCCTTGGCTTTGTTTTTGTTTGTTTTTCACGTCTCTACGAGACTTCCAGTCTAAACTTCATCAACACGTATTGAAAAAAAGCATTTTAAATATAACAGCATAGAAGTTTTGAGCCTTTTAGCACCAAAATAGAACAGGCAATGCACCCAAACACACAAATCTTGTTGGATGAAAGGTGATGCAGCTGAAGGAGATTATGCAGTCTCCAGGCTGTACAGATAACTGGAGGCAGCCATCAGCAGCTTTGATCATTCTTTACCCATTTTTCCCCCAATTTGTTATAGAGTATTTACACACCAAATAAACTGAGATCTCAGTCCCTTTAGTGACATCACCTTCGCTGAAAATAAGAAAGTGACCTCAGACCTTATGAGGCAATTCAGTGATGTTGGTTTCTCCCCACCCATCTGTAATTTTCCAAACAGTTCACTGAGACATTGTTAAATTCTTACACACTGGTACAGACAAAAGGGTAATTTTGTCAAAGATCACATGGAAGATCAAGAGGGAAACAATCTCAAAACAAGCAGATTTCTAAGACCTTTCAACAAAATATAGAACCATAGGTTTTTCCTCTATGAAAATGAATCCTTTGTGAGTTGGCCAAATTAAGCAGTGCCAGTTTGCACCGTTCCAGTATTGTTCACATTTGTGCTCTATGATCACCTTGCAAGAACATAGCACACTCAACTTGGATAATTTAGACACTACAAAAACGTAAGGAAAACCATAAGCACATATGCTGATGATATAACACATTCCCAATAAAAAAATCCCCAAACTCCCCAAACAGTTACTACTAACACTTATCACCATTTTCTCTTTTCATCATCCCTACTCTTTGAAAACTGATGAACATAAAATTTTAGTATGACAGTTTTGGCTTTCATTACCCCTAGTTTTAGTAATGAATACACATATTTTCATCTGAAAC
Organism: Acridotheres tristis; assembly: GCA_037013685.1. Classification (NCBI taxonomy): domain Eukaryota; kingdom Metazoa; phylum Chordata; class Aves; order Passeriformes; family Sturnidae; genus Acridotheres; species Acridotheres tristis. The sequence continues at coordinate 6,903,599 of CM072895.1, forward strand.
ACCAATTTCCTGCAGATCTACATTTGCAGAATGCAGATTTAATTTACAGTTGCAGAATGCAATTTGCAATATTTAATCTAATCAAACTGCAGGCTGCTGCTGAAACTACTCCCTCTACTTGCTGCTCATCACATCTCCTTGACATCTGATTTTTTAGGAAATCACTGAGAAAGCTATTTTTTTCTCATCCAATATGATTTTTGCCTCACTCAACAATCATGTGACTACAGAAGGCTCAGCTCATCCAGCACAGAGAGACAGCTGACTCATGGTTGAAATCTGTAAGGTGCAACCCAAATCTGTGTGCTCAGCCTTGGATTTGCTTCACAAAAAGCACTTGTTTTGAACCAAACAGCTTAAGCAGGCTGCACTTGCCTCCCAAATCCTGCTAAGTAATGTCAGCTTTGCTCCAGCCTGCAAACATGCACCTCTTTGCTCTTCTGATGCCTTTGAGTGCTTCGGTTTTCTTGTGGTCAAGATAACCACACAAAACTGAGCAGAAAAGCTGCCTTGGAGTTTCCACCAGTAATGGTAGCACTGTAAGAAAGCAAGGTCCTGTCTTGTCTTCACCTTGAAACACCAGTAGCCTCAGATGAGATTACACCCCCTCCTCCCCTTCCTCTGCAACCAGATACAAACATTGTGCCCTACCAGGAGATTCAGCAGAACTGGCAGCACTGCTGGTTGTGCATGATCCCCCCATACCCTGCTAACTGCACTTCTGCCAGAACAACAATGCAGCACAAGAATTCAGGAAAATCCCAATATTTCATCAGGCCTACATCTGCACTGTCTTTGTCCAAATTCAAGAGATGACCACATCTCAGAAGGAAGATATCCAGGAGATCTTGAAGCACGTCAGAACACCTATAACCTGTGTCATCATCTTCAAAAGATCAAATATTCTGTAACTAAAAGCCAGCTCATCCAACGCTCTGTGAACTTGCAAAAACAACAGCTCAGGTTTGAAATCCCTGGCCATAAACAACTGCAGAACAGCATTCAGCTGCTTGGGAAGCACTTAACACTCAAATATCCAAAACTTGTTTCCTTGGAGGAAAGAACTATGGGTTTGGTGGAAGTACCCTGCAGATTACACTCAGCTCATAATGTGATAGCTGATCCATACTTCCATAAACAAATAGGGAAGCTGATAAATACTATATCAAAAAAACCTCTCAGTACAGGAAGAGATGTGATCAGAGGAGTGCTTTCTCAAGCCTTTTTCGTTTTTAATAGAGAATAAATGGAATCTGTAGCAATAGAAATTCTCATCAAGATTTAAAACCAGAGGATGCCAACCTCTTCTAAAGGAGTCTCCTCCTTTCTCTATGAAGTCAATCCAGCTGCTCCATAGATACCTTGCAGAGATAAATAAAGAAGTCAGCACAACATGTGGAAAGTCTCTAGGGATTAGGAGCACTGCCACAGGAAAAAATAAAGTACTGCCTGATCTGCAAAGTAGCATCTGGAGGGAGGTCAAAATTGAAGGACAACTCTTCCAGTAAGACACACTGAAGGAGAAATACAAAATCCTTAGACCTGACTCTTGTGGTCAGTTGCCTACAGATTAAACACACTGACAGATACATACTTCAAAGTTCTTTTAGAAGCCTGTACATGAGAAAGAACTCCCCAAGACATCACCTACCACATCAGGTAAGATGAAGAACACTTGAAAGGTCACAACCATTATGAAGAAGTAAAACTAATCACAGAAAGCATCAAAGAGTTTTCAAAACAGGAACCAAACACTAAGAGAACACAGCTTGTTTTCCACAAGAGACATTCAGGGAGGGAACAAGGATGAAATGCACCACTACTTCATGATATTGAAATTATTGCATTTGCTGAAGAGAAGCAACTCCTGTGTAATAAACCCTTCATAAGGAATTGTTAAATCCCTCCTCCACACACACAAATTAAAAAATGAAACCAGCTTGGCACTTAATGCCAAACCCACACCACCAAAGGCATGTGCCAGCCTTTCCTAACCAGTGCTTGAACTCAGAACTGCAGAGCTGGCTTTGGGATGGAACAGGAGGGGATGCAAAGAACACAAACCATTCCATTGAATTATACCCTTGATTAAAGAGCAGTGCTCCCCACTACTAATTTCTGGCACCCTCACTTCAGTGAATGAACTGTGGTATTCTCAGATTTCCAATGTGTCACAGACCTACATAGGATGCAGATTGATTATGAGAAATACATGATTAGGAGTATTTATTTTTTTTCCAATATTAAACACTCATCCTCGTTAAAGACTAAAAACCAGCAAATTTAAGTTAAAATGCTTTCAACACTGTTAGAGAAGCATTTCAATACACTGGATAGAAGATGAGCAATTACTTCTGACAGACTGAAACATTTTTAATTCTATGATGCCCATTACTACTAAATTTTTTTGGCAGTTTAGTCACACCACAACTGTTTTAAGTTATTCAGATTGCTTGAGGTGATTTTGACAACTCAATAAACGTGTACTTAGCATTTCTACTACAGCAAACTGATGCACAAAACCATCTGATAAACGAGCAACTTTTAAGACAAAATGTACTTGCTTTTCTCTGTTCATCATCTTTGCAGTTCTGGAGTTTTTCATCAAAGAGCTAAAAGAAAGAGATACCTGTGAAAATACTGAAAGTGTTTTTTCTCCATATAAAAATCAGACAAAAACATAATTTCAAAACCAAAACCATTTAGTACAACCCTGGTATTAGGATCCAAAGCAGTTTTGGCCTAAAATTTCTTATTTGTAATAACTAATTTGTCACATCATCCCATCCTACAAGAGGCCAAATCTCACAGCTAAGCCTGACAATTCTACCGTGATTTGAACAAAAAGGTGAGGTTAAGTAACATAACTGAAGCCATCAGATCACCTCCAGCCGCCTTTCTTCTATTACAGCAAAAACCTTTGGGGCATATGAAGCATTTAACCAAAAGAGCTTTAACTCTCATCAACCCTTCGAGGTACCTTGATTCAGGTTCATGATCCAAATCATGTAGGATTTGTAAATGCATTTTTTGGGGAAGATATGACTTCTTAGCATTAATTCATGTTTATTTTTTTAAAAGTGGGATATGACATGCAACAAAACAAAGTGAAACAAACCCTGCATGTGGATTTACCACAAGCTGAGCTGAAAGAGTTAACAGAGGCCTCCAGGGGCACTCTAAGGTGCACACACAACCATGAAGTTGTTCAGGGAAGAGAAAAGATTAAGGTAATGCTAAAAGTTCATCACATCCACCCTTGTAGCTCAGAGAAGAGGATGTAATTTTTAGGAAGTGAGCTGCAGTAAGCTTCACTCAACTGCCTGCCTCAACCCTACTCATGTGTTCCCTTTCCCTTGAGGGCTGATTTCCAGCTCTAAATATAGACTGTGATCTTGGGCTCTGTCCATCCTCAAACTGACTCATCTTTCATTATTAATTAATTTCTATCCCCCTCCCCCCAGCTGGCCTGAAATAACAATTGGAAGGTGTAAAGACTCAAATACCTTCTTTCAGTGAAGGGATGGCTCCAGAGTGGCAAAGACAGCTCCTTATCAAGTCTTTGCAGGGCAGCTCTGAATTTTGTTTGCATCTCTTCTGCCTACCTTCATTTTTGTTGCTGTGCTCACCTCCTTCTCCACCCCACTCTTCAACTGAATTTTTGCTGAATATCCCACATGAAATACTTGCACATTATATCAGGGAAAAAAATCCAACCCAGCAGAACTGAAGCAATTTTAACAGCAATTTTAACCTGCTGAGTCATGGGAAAAAGGTGTCCTAAGCAGCAGCAAAAAGTGTTTTTCTGAATAAGGTGAGTGCTGAGAGATATGACCTTGCATTCCCATCTATTCTTAATATACAAAGTTTAAAAAATCTGTATTGTACAACATTCCTACAGAATGCTTTCATTCAAGGACAAAACATAGATTATCTACCACCACTGCAACAAAGTCTGAAACTATTTGCAACTGTAGTTACACATCACCTGACAAAAATCTTCTCAAGATAGATTCTAAAATGCTATGAGTAACACAATGATTTAATTATGTTTTAAAATGAAACTTAACATATTTAATCTTGCCATTTCCACAAAGGCTTTATATAAAACAGAATCTTTCAGCCATTGTAAAGCATTTTATATAAATCTGCTTGAGATATACTAATTTTTAACAGTCCTAAGACAAAGGCATTTTCATCTTGACTTTCTCTGCTGTACGTCTTTTCAAGCTGGCCTTGAAATCCAGTCTGACAAGCAGACCCCCAACACAGTAAAAGCAATATTTAGTTACCATACCTTCAACTGGTCTATCAAGATCTGTAAGTAAGCATCAGCCTCAGTAAGTTTCTTGTCAAAATCATGAACGCTGGGAACAAATCCTGAATCCACACCCTAGAAATAAATAAACAAATAAAAATCAAATATTTAATTAGTGTTTCCGAGGAGAAAAAAAATACAACAATATGGTTTTGCCTGCCATCTGACTGAGAAAATGCTGCCTTGCCTCTCATCCTGCCACGTGCAAACACAGGCACACAGCTGAGCACATTTGGCTCCTATTTGCAGCTAAATCAGCAGCAGCAAATTGCTCCACATTTTCAGAGGGGGTATAATCACACACCAGAGTATTTCATTATTTTTGATTGAACAAATCCTCTTAAATTACACTGATTAAAGTTTCTTTATAAAATATAAAGGAGAATTTACATTTTTTCTGAAGACTGTCTTGTGATTCCATATCCTTACATTTCAGCTAGGGAATCCTACCCAATGGATAACTGCACTTTTCACACTTCAGACAGTATTGCTCAATTCACAGCTCCCTAGCTAAGAACTGCTAAATCTTTTTTTAAATACCTTTGATCTGAAAAGTTCAAAATTACTGGTCCTGGTTGCCCTAGTTCCTTTACAGATATAACGCTTTGCATCCTTGTCACTGTATCTGGATTTTGACATTTTGTTGCACATACATCACCAAGGACAAAGTATCAGGGTGATGAGAATTATTACTCTTGTATTTTCTTGCTTGGAAACTTGTTTCTCCTAATAATACAACGCTCAGAGCACACTTCTATATATAACACAATGTCTATCTTTAAACAGATACACCATTGATTTAAAGACCCAAATTCCCAATGGCATACCACATCTTTATTTTAGAAAAGAGGATTCTCGATTACTCCTGCCTTCATGCACGTATGCTATGTAAACACATTAAAGGTATTAGATAAAACACCTTTAATGCAAATGGAACTGTGAAACAAATACTGAAGCACACTCAGCTGGAAAGAATTGTACACTCTAAGATAAACATACTTAGAAGGAAAAACTGATGAAGGATAAAGAAGCAAACATGAGTTAGAACACAATCCTGAGAACATCACAGCAGTGACAACTTTGCTACCAGTCTCAATATTTTCACCTGTATTCACACTGATTACAAACAGGACAACCTCAAACTCTTACAAAACCATTCATTGCTGTTTGAACTGCTGAGGATCTCAAGAGTCTGAGCATGTAAAGATCAACCAGTGGGGAAAAACATTTCACATAAAAGAAGGCGGGCAATCAGTATTTGTAAAATTCCACATTAGTGTAACATTTTCTTTGGCATTGTTTTCTCTGTCAGAACAGACAATTTCTCTTATTTTTGTATGCTATTGGGCCATCATATTAAGAGTTTTACTGATGGCTCTTTAGAAGTGTGAGCACTTTCATGCAGTAGAGGAATGATTTGCACAGCATCACACACAGCCTAAAATGTAAACCCATCTACTGACTGTAGAAAATATTATTCTTTACTCATTTGCTACAGATGGGCATGCAGATTTTGCCAACAGCTCTACAGGAGTAAATCTATCCATACAGATGGGTCTGTAATCAAAAAAGATACTTCATCTGTATTAGACAGTCAACATAATTTAGAAATAGTGTTGTGAAACAAGGAGGATGGAGGAGAAGATGAGAAAAAAACCCATTTTGACTAGGACAAAAAATAAATACAAAAAGCACTGACTGTAACAAGTTATCAAAAAAACTGATAGGCAGAAGGGACAGTGCTCTCATCCGAGAAACTTTTGATACTCCCTCAAACTAGTTTAAATTACACTGAAACTACATCTGAAATTATGTGAAATTAGTATTCCATTTCCCTGTTGAAAATGGAATTGTCTGTACAGCTAGCAGCCAACCTCATCAATTCAGCAAATGGTCCTGCAAGCTCAGTTAAAAATTCTGGAGGTCAGGTTTCATATACCAAACCATGTGAACTATACAGGAAATTTCTGCTGAAGATATTATACACAGAAATATAGTTTACAGTGCATGTTATCTGCATGCTGCATCAAAATGTTGATTTTTAATTCAGTCCTCACTCTATGACTACTAATATGTAATTATCTGGTATTTTTAGTGGTGGCTTAAAGATAAAATGCCATTCTTAAATTTCAGGCTCTTAGAACTAAGGGAAAAACTGCTCAAAACATTCAGTGTTACAACTGAGCAGACACCCACACAAAACACAGAGTGAAAATTGTAACCTAAGAAATTCTATTTAAAAATTAAAACTTCAAACAATGTAAAGAGAAAGCCATAAAACCAGGCAAAGTGTCAAGCTGAACATAACAGAGATGAAATATGAGAATAATCTTGCAAAGCACAGGTACTTAAAGCTGCAGCACCTCACTTGTTTGCTCTTGCATAATCAAGATGAAATTTGATAATCTCAGCAAATTTATTAGTCTGTGTTGCATGAGATTGGGTTAATAATTTAAGTTCTCACATAGTTTTAGAATTGAAAACCAAAAGATACTTGGAAAAGTTGAAAAGTTGAGCAATACCATAGAAAAAACAACCTGCATAAATAGCAAACAAAATCAATCAATATTTCAAACCCAGCAGTAATTTAGAAAGAGGAGATATCCAAAGTGCAGATTTGCATAATAAATAAAAATTTCTTGATTTTCTGGTCACTCAAAGCCACAGTAAAGATAAAATAGAGACCCTTTGTCTCCTTCCCTGCCAAGAAGGAAATGAAGTTTGAAAAGAAACAGGTGAGCAGAGTCACTGGAATGGCATTTCACAGCTTGGTAAACTTGTACATTAGGAATCTGCATCTCAACTAGCAATCAAATTTTTATGAGGAACTTGTAAAATACACTGCTCACCTATTCACAGGCTGACTAAACAGGCTGCCTGCAGATATTGTTGAACCTCCACCCTTGAAGGACAGAGTTCCAAACTCAACTGGATTTGACCTTTGACAACCTGATCTAAAGTACAAGTGTGCCTTGAAGTGAGAAGGTGCTTGGAACAGGTGATTTCCAGATGTCTTCTCCTACTATTGTAAAAAAAAAAAAATCTTCAAATTATGGAAAAGAACAGGAATGCAGATTATTTCTGATCTTCAGAAATACACTGACTTTATCTTACTGTCAGTACCTATCTGAAGTAGTGTAACTTGTTTTTTCATTGAGTAACTACATCTATTTGTAAGTACATTTTACTAACCTCAAAGACTCGGTGTAAGTGTAAGTTTAAAAGAATTAACAGATGAAATAGCTGCAGAAGCAAGTGATTTTAAAAAATGTCAGTCTGTCCACCACCTCCCAAACCAAGAAGTTTGGTGTCAAAACAAGTTGGTTAATGTCTGACTGCTCCCCACCAATAAAACCATACTGAAAACAACTGTATAGAGAAAAAAAGAAAAAGGTAGCATAGCATTCTTTCCCTCATCCTCCCTCCCTCCCACTACTTCTGGAATGTCCCTCCCCTTCAGGACACAGCAAAAGTTTAAGGCCCAGATTCTCCAGGGCACATCTCAATGCCAGTGTTCGCAGACAGGATGGTTTTCCTAGGAAAGAGTTTCCATGCTGGTCTCGAGTTGAGTAAACAATTCCCATGCTGACAATCATGCAAAACAATTCTCTTCATTCACAACCCTTTTTTTTGGAGGAGGCAAACAGGAGGGCAACAATAAAACATAACCTAGTTAAAAATACATATTATGAGCCTTATTTTCACTACAGAACTGCTAGCACCAAGGGAGTTTCATGTTGTTTCCTTGTCCTCCAAATTAGAAGTCACACATATCTCTAATGCATTTGTATTCAAAACTTGCCCATGCTGAGAAGTAATTCAGCCTAATTTAAACCAGTTCTTTCAAACTCGGATGAGATTAAAAGATTGCATCATCCTTAGAAGAAGCATAACAGAAAAATTCAACTATATTTCTCAAATAAAAGTATTACAATAATAGCTTTCCTGGGGGAGGAAGATAGAAAGCTGTACAGAGTGGAATTTCTTATCTTTTTGAAGAACCTTCTACATTCTTCATCTCATTAGGATTCTGAATCCAACAAAAAAATTCCTGTGTAAGTTAGTTTGAAGGAGTGAATAAGCATGTTTTCCATTCATCCACAATATCTCATCAGAAACATATCCCCTGCCTATCTCATGCTCGATTTTGATGAGCTGGACATTGCCTATAAGGATCACTGATAAAAAATTCAGGAAAAACAAGAAATCAACTTGTAAGCCATTAAAGAAGGGCACTTTTGTGGCAAAAAACTCTATTTTTTCTTCTACTAGATGTTTATGCAATATTTGAATGTGTTTGAAAACAAATATATGGATTGTAGAAAGCATACAAAGCAGACCCATCCAAACAGAATATTGCAATTCTTACAGGGAAAAAAAAAGTTCCACTTTTCAAAACACAAAATGCTTAGCAAAGACTGTGTAGCTGTAGATACTATCAGGTCTTCAAGGAGAACAGAAAGTTCAGAAGACAGAAACATTTACACACTGATGTAAAATTCTGTCTTTAAAGGACAGGTTACAATTCTGAAGCCTCACAACTATTAGGTGTGTCTTAGAGTCCCATTCCTTTACTTTTATAATCTATAATCAGTGCAGATAATGCACATGTTCTAGGGTACTCAGGCACTATCCTGATTATTTCATTAGCATAACTTGAAAAGGGCAGCATGGCTGCCAACCCTATGCCCTCCCACCAGCACCTAAAAAACATCTACACTGGATATATTCTTAATCTAAAAGTGCCTGGTTTTAGTTTCATGCAAGACTTCTTGACTCACACTAGAAGCAGCACTGAAAAGCCAGTTAATAGCAATACAATATACTTTGGAGGGTAATATACTTAAGATATAAGAAAGTTTTACCCTACCTTGTGTTCTTGCTCGCAGCTTTAGAAAGGTCAGAAAAAATCCTGGTTAATGTGATACTAAGGGAACTGCTACTACCAACATTTCATAAACACTTTCCACCAGCATAAATGAAAGGGAAACAAATCAGTTTTCCTGCTGTTTACTCTAGCCTTTGCTGTGCTCTTTCTTTTGAGTCAGCATAAACATTTACCTTGTCACATAAACAACTCAATGTGGAAACTAATCAGGGTTAAAAATAAACTCAGAGAGAGCAGCAGGAAAAGCAATTTTAAGTTCCAAATTCTACCCTTCTTGCCACACTGCCTCTTCCCTTTTGCTAGGGGAAGTGAGACAGGACTGTCTCCAGCAGCAGCACCAATTCCCACATTTTGGTGAAGCCATGGTGTAACTCAGTGTTTAAGCCACTGTATCTACTCTTCACAGCAGCCAGCACAGACTCACTATTAGAATCAAGTTTTCTTATCATTTGCTACTTAGAAAGTAAACATCTTGTTTAAATTATGGAATTATCAACCTACAAAGCAATTAATTTTCACTTAATTCCTTTCACTTTTACAGTCGTTAGAAATAGCTCACGTTCATAATTTCAGTTCCTTTGACTCTACGGAGTCCACTCAGAGGCTGAAGTAGTTTAGTGCAGATCAGATAAGGAAGTCACTGTGTTGCTGTGGTCCTAAGACATGAGCTATCCATTACAACTCACGAGACAATTCCAGAGCCAAATTCCACTGCCCAAAAGTACTTGTAGCACTAGGGTGCTGCCAGGGTGTACTTGACAGACAGCAAGGAAAGCAGAACAATTAGAAGCATGTCCTGACCGCTGGTTGATATGAGATGCTGCTGAGGAACTAAAGAAAAATGTGAGAACTTTTCTCCCCACAGAAACATGAAACTTTAGCCACAATATGCCTTCACCCCATGCACACCCTTCCCTTTAGGTCCTGTGGGTATGAGGCAACTGCTGTGCTGCCCCAGCAAAGCCACAGGCCTGCTAATGCCACAATTGTAACAATTTGGGGGGATAAGGGGAAAAAGGCTGCGGGGTTCAGAATGGCATTTCCAGTATTATCACACCATCTGTTCAATGACTTTTCCATAAGCAAAGCTAAAACTAGAACTACTATGGGTATTTTTAGCTATCACATTAATACAAGTGCATACAAAAACACAGCACACTTCAGCTTCAAAATTCAAACAAATCAAGCTTCAAGTGTATCTGAAACATTTCCTCCCTATTGTTGTTCCCTTTGGATACAACATTACTAATTGTCAGCCCTCTGGACGGTTTTGCAAATTCTGTGTATTTATGACTCAGTTCCTTGACTGTAGCTCATTTAAGGCTTGTGGGGACGGGGGCAGAAGAAGTGTGTTTTATTCTGTGTTTCAAAAACACTTCCATTATAAATAGTGAAAGACAACACAACAGAACATTTAGACAAAAATAAAATCAGCAAGATTAATCAGACTAGAGAGCACAAAGACAGCACTTCACCTCTCCACCTCGCATTAACTCGTAATCCTTCCTGATTTGGTTCACACAACACGAACCACCTGGGCTTTGGTACAGTTTCTCACAGCTCAGATGAGTTTTTGGTACAGTGAAGTCAACTATAAGTCTGACTTTCAAACTTGAACACTCCTGTACCAGCACAGGCCGACTGAAAGCAGCATGGAAATTAAAAAAAAACAATGAAACTCTAAAAAGATACAACATTTTGGGCAAAGAGAGATGCCTAAAGGTTTTAAGTGACTGTCAACCACATGTTTAGTTAGCGACAGACACTAAGAACCAAAGAAAATGCCTTTACAGAAAATAATCTCTGCCGCGGCACTCAGACCCCGCCATCCCGCTGAGCCAATAATCCCCAAAGAACCCGTTTGACTGTTTTGTCCGAAGGAAAAGGAAAGCGAAAGAACATCAAGTGCGTGCAGCGCCGTTTTATCCAAAGGCTGCTGAAGCCAAGGCGTGTCTGTGTATCCGGACAGCAGCATCCCCTGCGGCCACACGGACCTGGCGGCACCGGCCGCTTGCTGCCCGGAGCCACCCCGGGGCTGCCCCGGGCCCCGCTGCCGTCCCCGCGGTGCCCGGGCGGGGCAGGGCAGGGCAGCGCCCTCGGCCGCCAAGGGCAGGGGCTCGCTGCCCGCCGCTGCCCCAGGGACACCCGCAGCCCCCCGGCCCTGCTGCCCCGTACTCACACCGGCCATCCCTCGGTGCTGCGAGCGGAGCGGAGCGGAGCGGAGCGGAGGAGCGGGGCTGGCCGCCCGCCCGCCGGGCCCCGGCAGCGCCGCCTCCAGCGGGGCGGGAAGGGGCGGGATGGGATGGGAAGGGAAAGGATGGGATGGGAAGGGCAGGACCCCCCGGCCGCGGCCCCGGAGAGCGCGTCACGAACGAGGAGAACGGAGATTGGAGCGGGGCCGGCCCGGCCCCCAGAGCCGCGGCCAGGGGAGGGAGGGAGAGGGGAAGCTCAGCAGGGCCTGGCCGGCCGTGGAGGCTCGGGGATGTTTCTGCCTGGATTCACCCCGAAACTTCGCCCCCTGTTCGTCCTGCTCGCACGTCCCACCGTGAGGGGGAGCTGAATGAAAATCACATTTCCTAAGCCATGAAAGAAAGAGGTTTGGCAAGGAGGTGCAGTCGTGTTTCATTCTCAAATCAGTGCCTGCTCAGCATCTCCAGTGGCAAGCCTTGCGGTTCATGAATGGGGGAGTAAGTGAACACCACTCCACAAACAAGGGCCAGAGGCTAAAGGTTACCTGACCCATACACTGAAAAAGGTTCTTGAAAATGAGTGGTGAGCACACAGCAGTGGCCCACAAAGTATTACATTCAATGGTGAACATATTTACAAGTACTAAATTCTGTTTTTTTAATTATTCCCTCAAACATTACTAGATAAATTATTAACTTGGGCTCCTTTGTTTTTCCCCTAAATATGCCTTACTGATTTGAAAAACTCCAGGAACGTGAACAGTTATATAACGGGAAACAGTTCCATTATTAGCTGCTATCATGAAATCTATTTCTGCCAATATAACTACACTCACAATTTCTAGAGAGCATGGAAGTATACGTTTTGATAAAAACCAATGTATATTCTGGTGTTTCATTCCTTGACTCTGTATCTCCATGTCATAAAAAGTCTTCTAGGTAGAGAAAACAGCACAGATTACTTTTACTTCATTTCAGACCCTACACAGGACCACTCACATTAACCTATTCACTTTCTAAGCTGAGGAGGGGGAAAGAGGCATCCCTTGGGAGGGAGCTCAGACCTTCTACATCCACATATTGTGTGTCCAGATGGAGAGATTACTGCTAACATACCCATGGCATAGTAGGAGGGGTAAAAAGCTGATTGTCAAATGGGAATTTTTATCCAGAGATCTGCTATTCTCTAGAAAATTTGTAGTGGTCTTTAACAGATGAAAGAAGGTGGAAACTCACTGTCCAACAGGTAAATTTACTGGGGTAGTACAAGTGCCTAACGTTGGATCAGTCAAGCTGGGGATTGTTTTAACTATTCAGATCGGGCAAATGGCATCTAAATCAGTCTTCATAAGCTTCTCTAGATGTGATTTTACAGATTTTACTCTTTCTTCACACTGAATCAAATTTTAAGAGACCTAATTCTCTTGCCATACTACAAAAGCACAACCAAAGCATTATTCAACACATATCATGAACACCTGCTTTATGATTTCTACACTGGCACCAAACACCTATATGGTACAAACCAAACCCCTTTCATTAGAGTTTGGGTTTCTCTACAGGGCAAAAATAAATGTGCAGCAAGTCTTACAGACATGTCCAGCTCTAGAGTATCACCAGAAACTGATCTTAGATCATAAAACCACAGAACATCCAGAGCTGGAAGTCACACGCAAGGATGACAGAGTCCAACTCCTGGAATTGGGTAACTAAAGCTAAGAACCATCCTCAATCCAACCATCTGTCTTTAGAACCAGAAAACCACTGATACCCAGCTTACACAGTGATATCCAGCCTTAAACAAGCTATTTACCATTTTTATCCTCCAGAAAGGTTCAATGCTGCTGTCTCATTTTAATTTCCAAGTTAGGTGGCATACAAGCACACAAGAGGCTTGACCCAAAAAGGACTCCTAGTTTTAAACAAAAAACAACAAGAAAAACCCCCAACCAAAATCCAAATAAAATGTACAACAATAAATCCAGAACCTTACCATAAATATACCTTATAAATAAATGTGAGTTAATGATAACTACATATGTTATAAATATGAATTAATAAAGGAAAGTCTCATTCTGATTTTCCATTATGGTAGGACAAGAAAAATGTGACAGACTCGAACCTAAACAGATGTTTTACTACATCCAGTTCTATAGGCTATAGAACAGCCAGATATTATACAGGATATGTTGGATATTAGCAGTCATGCCACTGTATTTCATTGCTTTCAAAAAACAAAAGCAAAACAAGTGAAAACTGAAAGTGAAACTTGCCTGAAGTTGGAGGGTATGGCGGAGGATGGTGTCCTCTAAAGCATGGATCCACTTCTCCCTCTCATCTGCATCTCGAGCTGAAAAAGTATTCAAAAGATATTGTTAAATTACATGCAGACTTATTTACTAAAAGGCATAGGCAAACAGATCTGAGTCCACACTAAATATGGAAATTAACCACACTGTCTTCATTAATCACCAAGCATATAATTCCACAGTTGTCTTAATATCCTGTTTCTTCTTCTGTGGTTACAGCTCTGACCTTGTCCAGCTTTAGGGGAATACATGCAAAGAATTCCTCACTTAACTCATTAAGACATTCCTCACTTAATTCATTAAGTAAATTTTAGATTTTCTTATTTACAAGAAAATAACTTTCAGGTATTGATTCATAATACAGGACGAACACCCCTAACCACAGGTGTGAATAATGAAGCACAAAGAATAATCTTAAATATGCAACAAACAAAAAATTGAAGAAAATCCAACTCTAAAACTTCTTTCCTTCCCCTCTACCCCCAGTACAGACATGCCACCTTTACTTCACTAGTCTGAAAGAGTTCCTTGCTGTGCTCCAGGAGTGTATAAAAAACAAAGGAGCAGAGTCAGTGGACTCCAGGTAAAGAAAAAAAGGGAAAATTCCAGAGGCATTAAATAGACTCTAACCATACTGGCCTGTAAACAGATTGAGAATAATTATTAACAATTGTTTCTAGTTCCTCATTGAAATGGAAGGTATTAAAAGAAACAGGAAGCCTGCTAAAAGCAAGGAAAGCTTAAGTGAGCAAGCATCTATTATGAATCAGTGAACTGAGATTCCTATCTCACTTATTTTTAAGGAGTTCAGAGGAAATATCCTTAGGTTATACTGAAATGTATTCAGCTCAAAATGCTTTGTTTAAATGTTCCCTTCCTCACCTTTCTGTTTCCACTGCTTTTATTTTTTGGAATTCTGCAGCTTAAACCTATCACTACTTAAAAATGCCCCAAGTCTTCTGAATATGTAGACTTTTCCAAACTTCCAAAGATAACCCTACAAGACAGGCATACTGCACTGTTTACTTCAGCATATATATACACCAATGATGTCAAGTTAACAATACCATCAGAAAAGAATTGACAATGTATGTGTTTGAGAGAAATAATTAAGAATGTCTTCTTAATACATAAACTTGCTTGGAGCCTAACTGATGAGGTGGCCTCACAAAATAGTGGGGCAAAACTTTCACTACATACAAGGTAAAAGATTGAAATCTATCTAATTTTTTTCCTAAAAATACACATTTTGCCAATTTACTCCAAGTCAATCCTTACTCAGTGTTCTTTTAAAATAGTAGAGTATGATAAATTGCCACAGGTATTTTGGCCACAATACCATTAACCTGAAGAAATTAAAACTAGTCATAAGGGAAAGTGGCTACCAAAGTGCTTTCAGATGCACAGAGAAAGCCAGAAAAAGAGGAAGAAGTTAAAGTAATTAAATGTTAATCAGAACAGCAGGTGACTTTCCTGCAGGAAATGCAGCAAATATTAAAAAGCTGGATATGCCATTGTGAAACTCTCAATAGCTCATCAGAAAGAAATTTTAACTTACAGGACTCTTCCTACTGGTGATCCATATTTTAATTGAGAAGCTGAAGCAGGCACTGAGGACAAGTTCATAATGCAGTGAAAACAGACAGGATGGAGGGACAGAGGCTCTGTGAACTCTGTCCAGTGACTGCATTGCACTAAATACATTTTGCAACATGCAAATTACAGTTTTTCTTTTCACATTCTGTATACACAGGCACACACAAACACTGTTCTTTTGCACAACATAGCATACACCTTAACACTAATTTCAATTACTGAACTAGTCAACTAGAAACATTTTAATGCTTCTTAGTTCTTTTGGTTCTGCTTACCAAAACCAGGCTCTTTGGCCTAGTCCTGCCAGATATATCAATCAAGTTTATTCTTCCTATAGCAGTCACCACTAAACATATATAGTTACCTGTGTCATTAATCCATCAGTATTTGGAATGTATCAGTGCTGTCAATTTTCGAATATGTGTTCAAAACAACAGTGGTTAGCATTATTTCAATGTGTGTAAGGTTTCTTGCGTTTGTTTTCTGTTTTTCTGCAGTGTTTTTTTTAATCACCATCTCCCAGTCCCAAAAGACATCTTACTGGGGAACTGAGGCACAAATCAGTGAGGGGCTATTAAGTAATTCATGGGATACAAATATCCTATGTTGAAGGGTTTTTCCCCACGATTATTTAAACTAAAAAGGAAACAATCAAGCTGCAGACCAGTGAATTAATCCTTGTATTGCAGCAGGATTCCTGTGATCTTCCACACTGCGAGCAAAAAGAGGTCACAGTATCAGTTAAACACTAATCTCAATATACAGCAGCCCATTAACAAAGGTTATCACATTCTGACTTGGATCTGAACCCCCACCAGAACAGAGAGGCCTTACAGCAGCAGGGAAGACCTAGAACCAACCAATGCATACAGTTCCAAACTGAAACTGACTTTCCCATGCTCATTAATAAACTAAATTTTTGAAATTTCTGCTTCTCCAATGACCCCTTTATAGCTCTCTCTAGCATGGCTCAGCAGAGGGGGGGGAAAAGCTGTATTTTTTTCCTCATATATTAGACATTGCAATCTTCTGGCATAGCATGATCGATCCTTAGGGAGCACACACGAATCTCATCAATCCTGCTACTTAGAGAAAGTCTCGGGCACGATAAATGCAGGAACACTGCCATGAGAAGACTGCTTACTGCATGGAAACACAGCATCAAAACCTTTTAAGCACTCTGTTCAGGACACTGGTTTCATTTCAGACCATCTATCATCAGCAGCAGATCCTCCTGGCTCTCCTCCATAGACTCTTAAGAAAACCACAGAGAAAACCAGCAGGATGCAGTTTTCAGTAAAGCAAGATGCAAGAAAAGTTATATTAAATCTAATCAAAATGGCTGCTGTGAGATTAGGTGCAAGTAAAAGCTCCCTAATGGTAAAAGCAATTTAGAACTGAACAGCTGCCAAAAGATCACTGATGAAAAAAAAAAAAAAAAATCAATGGGAACATTCAAAAAAGAGATTAGTCGACACACTCAGAAAGAATTTATGGGAAAAATCTACACACAATGGTCAGAGATCATTATCTACCCATCTGTAGGGAAAGCTAAATATCCAAGCTGTTTTTCATTTAAAGAAGGCAAAAAAAAGCTGTAATACCTTTGCACCTACGAAGTTTGAGATGCACACTACCTAATATCCACTCGGTATCTGCAGATACTTTCTTCAGCAGGTAGGGACAAGCATGCCCTGCTCATTAGTGCTGTGCCTCAAGTACCCTGAAATCATTCCAACTTTTCCATTATTTGATCAGGCTCCATTTTAAAGTTAATCTCCTCCTCAATTCCTATGTGAAAGCTACTCGAGAATTTTTTTCTGATAAAACATTTGGGATAAGGCAATTCTTATCTAGTCCAAGGAATTACTCTGGTGTTGTGCTTATACAAAAGTAGAGGAGTATTATCTGGTCCCTCCTGGCACAAAACTAAAAAAAAAAAAAAAAACAACTTCTAAAAAGAGAAGGAGGGCAGAGAGATAAACAAATTGCTTTTCCCTAGGCTGATTCTAGAATAACAATATTACAAAAACCAAACATGAAACACTGAAGGACACCTGGACATGAGAAATACCTGACCACTTAAAAACATAAAGGTGGTTCTTAGTCTGAGGGGTTAATGCAAGAGTTACCTGGTCAGCTGAAATTCAAATTGTGCCACAGCATTAACTATCCACAAAAATAGCCATGCTATGTCTGCAGTTGAGAGGAGACTAACAGTGCCTGTGTTTTTCTTACTTTAAGTGCCAGAATTCTAATTCAGTTTTTACTGCAATTTAACAGTGAACATTTGCACGTGAAAGAAGCTAAATCCACACAGAGCTGCATAATCACTGCTATGTTCAAGAAACTGGAATCATTAATGGCTGAAACGTTGCAATTTACTGTGATTATGTCAGTTAAGCTATTTTTACCTTTTTTTTCCTAGTAGAATTAGTATTTATGAGCTAGATTACAGTTTGTTCCCATATGCCTAAGCCCTCACTCCTCTGTGTCTATGGTGCATTCTTTGAAAGACACCTGTGTAATTTACTGTGACATCTCAGGCATATCTAAGACAACCACAGGGTACTTAACATGATCACAGTCCTATTTATGACTAGTTCAAAGAAACACACTTGAAAAGTATGTAATTCATTACAGTGAGTTTAATGCGATTTTTTTAATGTGTATTTTTTGTGATCTGTCTGGTTGAGCTTATTCCTAAGCTTAGTCCTGAGCTTATTCCTATTTTAACATCAATCTTCCACTAAAAAAAAAATCTGAACTCTTTCCTAGAGAAGGTCCAAAGTCAGAAAAGCAATTCTTTGATCAATGAGAAAATTATAGAATGAAAAAAGTACTAAATACAAGAATTACCGCTTCTACTGAATAATTTCTGTAATTCTGAAGAACTGTGGTTTAAAACTCCCTTTTGTTTTATGAAATAGTTTTTTATCTCTGAACTTCCCAAACTGCTAAATCAGGTATGTCAGGGATTTTAAAAAGTTATGTTCTATGAGGATAAGAAGGCAAATGAAATGCAACTACATTAGATGCTCTCAGCCTCTATTAATTTCCCAAATAGAGAATAAATTTTATAATTTAGAGGTCCTATAATATTTACTTTGCTGTGGAGAGATTATATGTGTTTATATAACGTATACCAAATGTTAAAGTACAGCATAAAACAGATTACTTTTTCCAGCCTAAGCTTGATAGCATCTAAAGATTAGATATAAACAAGTTTAACAACTCTGCTCCACAATACAGCATTTACCACCAGCATTTCTAGGTCATGCACAGCAGTACTTGGAAGACAGAATAAAAACAAAATATATCACCTCAGAATCTGAAACATACTCGTGCTTATTTTGTGTGTGTGTGCATCTACATGGGCATTAGGACAAAAGAAAAACCTGAAGAACTAGTGAAAAAAAAAAACTAGATTACTTATAAAAACACCATGCTGTCACAAAAAGAAATGCATATTTTATTTTCATTCACTGTGACCTACTTACAGGCAGAACTCAGTAAGAAGAGTCTATTACACGCACAGAGTCAATAGTCAATTATGCAGCCTTTATTCTGACAGAACTTCCACTGATTTGTATGCAAAATTCCTGTATTTTCTCAGCCAAGTGCAGAACTAATGTAGGATCTTTATACACAAATCACCAGATAATAGAGATGAAATCCTGGCTACATTGAGATCGATAGGATTTCTGCCACCAGTCTCAATGGAGAGAGATTTTATCAGTAGTGCTCAATAAGGTGGAAAAGTCACGCATCACAGGACTGTTCCATGGCTAAATAAATTGCTATTTAAAGTCACTGAAGGCCTTTCAAACCACAGAAAAACATGCAAGATGAAGCAGGGTTTCATACAAGCCTAGCAAAACACTGAACTTCCACTGCTTACAAATCCCCTCCTAACACATGCAGCTCCCACATCTGGCAGTAGGTTGAACATTATTTCCTCTATATCATAACTTTGGAGTTGTCACAATCATTATTTATTCTCCCTCTTCTTAATTCTCCCCCCCGATGCTATTCTCCACCCACACACATAAATCAACTCTCCTTTTGTTCTGCAGGTGTCTGACCAGCCTGAGCTCCCCGTCCCTACAGGAAACTCCTGAGCAGTCACAAGACACAAAGTCATGCCCAAACAAAAGGCATCAAAAGGTCTCCTGTGTACAATGTGTTTGTAAGATTAATCTGTGATCTTGAGAAATCAACTAAAGTGTTCTTTTGTTGTTACCTAAGCTCAAAAGCCTTTTTAGCAAGCTTTATAATCAGCCCAGAAACATAGCTTTGGGTGGAAACTTGTGTGACAAAGGAAACACATGATCAAGTTGCTATTAACTCTCTCTGGAAATCCATATATAATGTGAAATTTTGTAATTAAACATTTCTGAGTGTGGGGCAAATCTGCAAGCATATGGATTTTCACTAGAGAATAATACTTAAATATTAATAATAGCAACACTAAACAATACTTCATACAGTATATTCTGTGAAAAAGGCTTTTAGGGTATGTTTGCATTTAAAATTAATAATAGAATCAAAGAATGGTTTGGTTTGGAAGAGACCTTAAAATGATCTCATGGGCAGGGATACCTTCCACTATCCCAGGTTGCTCAGAGCCCAGTCCAACCTGACCTTGAACACTTCCAGAGATGGGACAGCCACAGCTTCTCTGGGCAACCTGTGCCAGGGCCTCACCACCCTCACAGTAAAGGATTTTTTCCATTGCAGATCCCACTGATAAAGCTCTGAAACTACGAGCTTAAGGTAGAAACCATATTTTGTCTTGCATTGAAAAAAAATCCAAATAGAACAAAAATGTAACCATTTACTTAGCTAATAAAATTTAGCAGGTCAAACTCAAGGTTATGGCTATTTGGAATTTCTTGTTAAAACAGAAGGAAAAGAGTGATGAATTGCACCAGTATCCCTCTCCTCCTTACAGTGAGACCTTTTCTGGCCATTTTTTCCCTTCCAAAATACTTGTCATGTATCACATATACAGCTGAGATAAGAGATTCATATTGATGGCAAAAGTAACAATTTCTTCCAGGGGAAGAAAAAAAGAAAACAAATCAACATCCCACACAGATACTGTTTCATGGTATTATTTCTTTGCTACTCTCAAGTTTAACAAATATTTTGAAATCTGCAGCTTCAACCTTAAAATAGAAAATCAGGAGATGCTTATATATAACCAGAACAATTGAGTACAGGAAGTCCCATTAAAAATGGCATAACCATGGGGTGATTGGAAAACAGACAATTACAACATAGGATGCTGCTGGTGCAAGAAGGACCTGCATGAAACAGGAAAAGCACAACCATGCACCATTCCCTGCACTCTGGTCACATGTTCCAACAACTCCAAATAACAGTGCAATATATCAATAGCAAAAAAGAGGCAGAGGGAAAGAGAGGGGAAGACAGAAAAAAATCACTGCAAAAGCTAAACCTAGCTCTGGCTCACAGAGGAATTTCTGCAGTTATGCCAGCCAGGGGAGGATGAGATGCAGCCCAGACCTGGTCAGGTAAAGGGAGGATGACAGGAAGCTCAGCTTTACTCTGATCATAGCTGCTCATCCTCCTCTGCAATATAAAAGCACAGTTGAGCACAGCATAGAGGAATTCACTGTTTCAGCATCACCAGAAGCCTAAAAGACTCAGAAAAATGTTAACTTAGGACAAACACTGTTGTCAGAGCAGTTAGAGACATCACTAAAGAAACCAGCATAGATCAAGAATTCATACCAAAATCTCTCTCTAGGCATTTTTCAATATCAAATTTAAAAAGCTCTAAAACTTCTTGTTTTTAAGGGCTGCAATTTATGAATCGTTATTTAAATCAGGTAATGTGATAGACTTAAGTGCCTCTTTCTACCACAAGAGCAGTCAGCTTCCTGCCATCTATTTGGTGGACAATGTCAAAGATTTCTAGAAGACTATAAATATTGACTATTTCTGCAAGTAATGTTGAAACACAGGTATAAAAGCAATATAATTAATTTTGACACATAATGCAAATTCTTCAACTCTCAAATTCTGATACTGCTCAGCAAAAGCAAAGCCTCTGTGGACCCCAATATGTCCTCAATAATAATACCTCCCAAAATAACAAAAAATCCTTGCTTTTATAACATTATGGCAACCTCTTTGCAGGGCATGTCTCCCTTTTCCTCAGCTGGGATGGTGGGCAGAAACAAATCAAGCTACAAAACTGGGAAAGGATGGGAAAAAAGGAGAAATCTACTTTTACCAGCTGACAGCTTTCATGTAATAGGAGAATAAGTTGCACAGCAACATTCATGCTTCATTTCTCAGATACTTTTGTGGCAGGAATAGGAAAGGAAAGACAAAAGCTAAAGCAAAACCATCTCAGATCAATGCACTGGACTGTTTCCAATCTTTCCATCCTTTATTACACAAAACAGTGCAGATCAAACTGATTTGCCTTCCAAGGAACTATACTGCAAGCTGTAAGAATAAAAGCTGGATTTTCAGGTAGGAGTTTAAAAACCTGATTTTTTTTTTTTTTAAATATTAATTTTTTTCCTGCATACAACGTACATTTAGTGAAGTATTTCAGTCCAGATAGAAGCTATTATTGCTTCAGGTTAGACAGCAAATCAAATATCAAGAAGAAATACAACAATACACAACAATACCCTTGCCAGAGTCTCTTGAACATCATGTTCCCACTCTTGAATTTAAGTCACAAGCATCCCAGTGAGGAGAAAGAACAGCTAAGTAATATGAAGGATTGAAGAAGTGAATTTCCAAATGGAAAGAGCTTAAAGCTTGGTGATGATACAAAGATGTTAAAAGAAAAGCAAACCCAACCCCCACAGTGTTTGAAAGTTATGGAACATTTAGAACAGGGACATGTTCTGCAGCAAGGAAAAATATATTACCACGAAAAAGCTTCCTGACAGGAAGGTAAATTAAACTAAAAGTATTATTCCAAATGTCTTACACCAACTTGCATGGATTTTTGCATCTAATCTGAAAAAACCCATGAGGGAATATTTTAAGATCTACCTAATTCAGAAGCCTTACAATCAAGCCATGAAACTGGATATTCAGCATGACCAAACAAGGACTAATCAGGAGATAAAATACTTTACTTTTATATCTATTTTAAAATTTCTGAGGTCATTCTACCTCCCTTCCCCCTCCAATATGAAAAAGCATCAATATACCTGTACATAACAATAAAATACAGGGGAAAAAATCTGCTGGAGACTCTGGCAGAGCTGAAGTCAAGCTGACAGTAAAAACAAAATATGCTGTTTGTTTTACTGCTCATATTTATTCAATTAACTTCTGTCCTTTATACTCATTTATACTAAGGATGTGGATCCCATTTGGGATGTACCCAGTCATCGTTCAAAACCTATCATATCTTTGTAATGAAAACTTTTTAAGTTTTACTGATGTTCAATACAGGGGTGGCCACTAGGAAGCACAGCTGAGAACAGAATAGAGGGAGATTGTCACAGGCAGAAACAAAATATGAACTTTTCTTCTGAGAAAGACTTGGAAATTGCCAAAATGCAGTGACAGGCAAGTCTTAGTGGGAGATGCTGGAGCTCTGGCACTTCAGAAATTCAGTTACACACAAACCCACACATATGAAATCAACTTCCATGTGAGAAGTTGGACAGACAGTTTTAAATTACTTACTTGCCCTTCATCTCATTACTTCCATCTCTAGAGTGTTAGTCACATGTGTAATTTTGAGCAACTGACATTAAGAAATGATTAATTAACCCAGAATGAAGTTTTTCTTTTATTTTTCATGAATTCAAATTCTATCACTTGCTGTCAGCAAAATTTCACTGAGGCACCAATCAGTACTTAAAATCTGAGTGAATGGAGAGCCTGAAAGAGAAACTTCCATTGCAGATGGGACCCCAACTTAGGGTCAGGTCTTTGAAAGCTTGGATTTTGAAAGTTCTGTTTTTTCCCAGTGAGGCTCCAGCTTGTTTGAATCCCTGTCTGTCCTTGAGAAAGAAGGAAGGCAGCAAGAAGGAAGGGACTGTAAGTTGCCATTCCTGCAGTCTTCTTTTGTCCAAGACTTCTTTTATAAAGGGTGAATGAATTTATAGCTATGACTGTTTTGCAGAAAAAAAGCTCTATCTTAATCAGGTATTAGAAGTTAGGAAGAAATTTTTAGGAATTTTGTATATTTTCTTGGATTATTCCCTATATATCTGCCCTATATATCCTAGGTAGTCTCAGCATACATTTTGTAATATTTACATTATTAACCACTTGCCATTCATGACTGAAAGTGACCTACATTTTGCATAAATTAAAACCTGTCTAATACTGAATTAATTTAATATAATGTACAAATATTTGACATAAATATGACAGAGGTTGCATGAAGTGAGAATGCATTTACAGTGGCTGTAAGAGCTACATATATAGTTCCACAGAGCTTTCTTTACACTGAAATATCACAGGACTGATATCTTACCTGTCTTTATACATTTTTGCATTAAATTCATGTATATCAATATTGTGCTTGTATTATTATAATTCCCTGGGTATCAGGGACATTATCTTCATAATATGATAATAGAAAAAGCATAATACAGAAAATAGTGTACAATATCTTAGTTGTACACTGAAGGAGGATACATAAATCCTGGCCTAATATGAAACACACAGAGAGAGAAATTATAAAGCACAAGATGTGACAACATTGTTGTTCAAAAATTATCAATATTACTTATGTCAAATACTATCAGTTTTCTTAATACACCTGGCTACACAAAGGAGAATACAGCATATAACAAATCACTGAAAACAAGATGTATTTAAAAAGGTTTATCTCAGTAACTAAAGATTAGAGATTTTTAGATTTACCTGTATCAAGTTCTTAAATATTCAGCAGTATTTAGCTTTGTAGTACTGAAAGACTGCCCTAGTACAGCATTCCATTACTGCATTAGCAATTAGCTTGCATTTTAACAATTATCCTTGGGAACAGTAGATTTAAGTATTACTGTGAGCTCAGCATTATGAAGGTGCATTTATAAGGCTTAATGCAGTGAAAAGCCAGAGGACAGCAGCAGCATTTAGGAAAAACTACAGCACAAGGAATACAGAAGCCAGTGACAATATGGTGTACAATTAATATTTATCGTTAGAAATAGTCTCACAAAAGCAACAGTATTGATGATTATTCCCATTTGCAAATCACTGATTTAAGAATATGTACCATATAAGTTATAAAATTATTTCAGTTTACATAAATTAAAATGACTGCTTAAAAGCAAGTATGCCTCTCGGATATTTACAGTTTCCAGCTCTATACAAAGCAATTATTTAGTCACTGCACTTTAGAGGAAAAGCAAAAGGACTAACAAATGTTAGTAGCAAAATATTTTCGTCACACTTTCCCAGGATTTTAACATTCAGAACAAGGAAGTTCTCTATTCAATATTAGCACAGCATTTTGTCCTACTGCTGCAGACAAAATAATTGAAGGAGTACATAGCAATTATATAGAGCCTTACCCTTTCTACCGGTGAGCCATAGCATGCAATGACGAAACATAGCAGTGGCAGATGGCATTGGTGTTAGGAAATGTGAATAAAAGGATAATAGCAGAGAAATGGTGACTGGCAGACAAGACACAGAAATGTAGATGAAATGAATGCAAGCTGGTAAATCTTGAAGCAAAGCTCCACCGTTAAGCCAAACGTTGCCTCTAGTCTCCTCATAATTGAGCATTAAGTTCTATTTGGATATAAATTGCAACATTCAGACCAGTCTTGAATCTCTTCATAAAGAAATGCATCATTGTATCTTGATAATGAAGATCAGAAACGTTTTGTAAGCGAAACCCATAATCAGAAGCACATTACTTTGTCCCCTTGAGTGATTTATTCTTTACATTATTCATCTCCAAATCCCGCCTGAGCTACAGTCTCTTTCTAGCACGTATGTATCCACTGCAGATGTAAATCCCTGCCTAACCTGCAGCACCCCTGGATCCAGAATGTTCTCAGTGTGCTCATTCATGCTGTTCTGCTGCCAAACGTTTAAAATCATCCATCAAATACAAGTAGAATCTATTATAAGAAAAAACAATCTCTTCTTTCAGCTCACCCTGAAAATGGAAGGTTTTCTGATCAACAGTTATTGTGAAGGTGCTGTCGTCCTCATCGTCTATACCAATCACAGCTCCCTGTGAAACAAAGAACAAAATCCTGATAAGGCAAGCAGTGACATCAGCAGCACACACTCTATCACTACACCACTGGAATTTAAAAAGCTTTGACAAATTAGAAGCAAACTGAATACAGCAAAGAGCAGAAAGATTCTCTGCGCAGTCATAGGATGCAGTCAGTTCTTTAATTTTTAGTTGCAGAAAAAAAATAGTGAATGTTTGTAAAGCTATTATCTGGATAATAATATGCATCTTTTATTTTTGTAATGGAAATGGCTTTTTGCTGCAGCAGTTCCCTACTACACTGCAACTTATATTTTAAAGAAGAGTGAGAAGCAATATTTTATATGTATTTTCCATGTATAAAAATAATAAGTACTCTACAGAAGGAAGCTCTTGACCTGATTTTATCTACCAGCCTGTAATAAAAAATAAATCATTCTAGCAGAATGAATTTGGTCCATCATGTTGTGTCACTGGTACACTGCATGATCTAATTTTCAGTCCCTAAGTAAATATTAACAGTAAGTAATCAGGATATATCAGAAGCAACTAGCTTTGTATTCTAATTCTTCATGAATTATTACAAGAAAATGCAAATAAATTAAAGACCATCTGTGCTTAGCTATTTACAAATCTACCCACATTTTCATTCCTGTCTCCTCCAACAGTTATAATAAATAACAGTTTCACCCAGGAGAAGACACACCAAAAAAATACAATTCCAAATCTCTGCCAACTCCAATAAATTGTAATATTTAGCTCAAAAAAATCACCAGTGGATTTACTCAGTTTCTTTTCTCCTTCTCCAAGGAGATGCAGCACCAGGATCTGTTGCATCCTTCCCCCATCCACAAAACAGAGACAACCCTGGAAGAGGCACATATTTAAAGGGTAAATTCTGCCCTTACTCTCAGAGTACACAAACAGTAACAGCACCACCACGAGCTCTGAGTCAATTCCAACCAGTGCTTCCTTTCACTCAGCCAAGTACCCACAGCAGCTGCAGGGCTGGGGTCAGGGACACATCAGGCTGGCCAAAACCTAAGGATGGTTTGGGTCTAGACATGGGGGCACAGGGGGCTGAGCCAGTGCTACCCACACAAGTCCTACATGACATCTGGGGCCTGTGGGACCAGGTCATGCAGGGCTGGGACCAGCACAGACCCCACAAGAGTGGCAGGAGCAGTCCTAGGTAAGAACAGCACCCAGCATCTGTAATCCAAGGCAGTACAGCAGGAAAACATAGCTTCAAGCTGTTTTTTTATTTCCCTCCACTGATAAAATGTGCCACTTAACCTTTCCAAGAGTATCTTCCATATGGCTTTTCATGGACAGCTCTGTGATCACTATAAAAGAGATACCTAAAAAGTGTATCCAAGTCAGTATAATTTTGAATACTTTTAGTGCCAGGACACAACAACAATCAGATTTCTTGTAAATACACCTTGTAAATACACCAGTAGATAAGAAATATCTGGCACTTTAAGTACATGTTTTGCTATGCAGTATATCAGGTGGTCACTGCAAGTTGTACAATATCATTCTCCTCAGCAGCTGTACCAGAGTCACTATGGCTGGAAAGGAGCTCTAAGATTATCAAGTCCAATTGATAACCCAGCACCACCGTGTTCACCACTGAATCATGTCAGCAAGTGCCACATCCACATCTTTTGAACACTTCCAGGGATGGTGACTCCATCACTTCCCTGGGCAGTCTGCTCCAAAGGGTGATCATTCTTTCAGTGGAGAAGTTTCCTCTAATATTCAATCCAAACTTCCCCTGGTGCAACTTGAGGTCATTTCCTTTCATCCTGTCACTTGTTACTTGGGAGAACAGACTGACCCTCACCTCACTACAACCTCCTTTCAGAGAATCATACAGTGATAAGGTCATCCCTGAGCTTCCTTTTCTCCAGGCTAAAGATACCAAAAACCTGTAAGTCAGACATCAAGAACATGACCAAGATATTCTCCCCAGAAGACAAAGGTAAAAGTGAACTCATGTGAACTCAGCACAAACCTGTGTACACTGCATGAACTGTCACTGCAACACTGGGGCAAAGGGTCTGAGCAAGAAGCACAGAAAATGCTTCCTCTGTCATGCAGATAATACATATAAACAAGTAAAATTAAAAATAAGAGTGGGAAAGTTTACAGATATTCCAAAAAACTTTAGCAGGACATAAGCACAGTGCAGATGACACAGAATGCTTTATGGCTACACTTTCCTAAGTACACTAAGACAATCAGCAAAATAATTTGAAGATGAAACTTCAGGCCCATGAAATGTGCATCACGAGCAAAAAGGTGAGCAACAAGCTTTTCATAATCCATTCAAGAGAAAAGGAAAGCTTTAGCCAAATTGCTTAAGTTACATGTTTGTTTATGTTCACACCTACGATTACAAATCAACAATTACCCTAAACAGAAAACCTCTTTGATAGAATTTCAGACTGCAGAAGGCCATCTGTTCAGCTATCAGTATCACTGTCATCTGCCAGGGGAGCTACATTACAAAAGCAGAAAAAAGGAAGATTCCTTCATCCTTC
Source organism: Acridotheres tristis (assembly GCA_037013685.1). Classification (NCBI taxonomy): domain Eukaryota; kingdom Metazoa; phylum Chordata; class Aves; order Passeriformes; family Sturnidae; genus Acridotheres; species Acridotheres tristis. The sequence goes on from CM072895.1 coordinate 6,931,643, forward strand.
ACAAAAAAAAACCCAAACAAGCAAATCACATGTATTCAGAGAAAGGCTGAGGGAGCCTAAGTTTTCAGAAAACTCCAAAGAACAATTTGTGATGGAAGAGTGGCAGATGGGAGACAACAAAGGAGCTGCTTTATGTTAAATACATTTAAAGATGGATATTGAACAGATTGTTCACTTTTAATATTTCCTGAACTGGCAGGCTGAGGCCAACCTCCACAGTGACAGGCTCATAGCATTATTAAAGCAGACATGGCTTTTTGGACTAAATTCTTCTGCACAATGAAAAACCCTTCCTCATCAATCTTTAGGAATTTCTTGTTCTAGACAGTGGTTTGAGTGCAGACTTCCCTTGAAGAAATTCTGAATTAAAATATTAATACATCAAGCAAGGTGAAGTGCAAAGAAGTCACCTGGAATCCAAGTTAATGGGGATTCTCTGAGTCTCAGAAGGCTACAGGTACCCATGGAAAGACTAGAAAGGACTAACAACAGAAGGAAAGAGTAACTGGGAAATGCAGTTTTCCTTCAACACTCATCACATTGTCTGTAAGACCAAAGATCCCCTTCTCTAGACTTCTCTTACTCCAACTTTCAAAATGCTCCCATTCATACCCATCATTCTCCCCACTCCTTCCCCTTACTTGCTCCAGCTCTTCACAAGACTGCTGCATGCTAGAACCAGAAATTCTACGGGAAATGGGAAAAGAAATGGGAAAAGGACTCGTGCAAGAAATAGTTTTGGTACAAGCAAGACCATGAGGAAGAAACTGGGCATGTGCAAAGACATCACAGCACTCTCAGCTCACTTCAGTACTGCCACTTCCAGCTGCAACAGCAGCAGTCAGGGCAAAATGTCCCAGGCCAGAGTGCCTCAAACAGGTAATGCTCAGCTTTTGCACTCTGCATCTTCTGCCTGTCTTTCCCCAGTCTGTATACCCCCTCCCAACCATATTTCAAAAACTTTGCCAGCAGTGTTCTCCCTTCCCTTTCCAGTCCTCCTGTGTTCCACTAAGCTCAAGCCTAGGCTTAAGGAGGGTCCAAGCTGGCAGGATGGAGGACATGGTAAGAGAAGGAATCAGAACAGAAGGAAGCAGTTTCACAATGACTTCTGCAGGTACAGAAAACTAAATAAACATCTATATCTGTATATAGATGTAGGTCCACATGGATCTCTACACACAGAGAAATGAGAACTGCAAACAGCAAATTTTTCACAGTGACCTAATACTAACCCATCTTACTCTGCCACAGAATGCCTCTAATATATCATATAAAATGTAGAATATTTTTATACCACATATAAATTATAGGATGCAATTAGCCCATCATGTCACTTGACCTCTAACGTTTTCTTTCTTTAAATACTTTCACTATTTCAGCATTTTGCAGAGTCAGGAATAGAGCCCAAACCTCAAAAGTCTCCTTGCAGTTCTCTCCATTAGGACATATTATACACAGTAAGTCATTAAGTACTGAATAAAACAACACTTACCCTGAGTCTAACACACCCTCGGCGTGAGCCTCTCATCATTTTGTCTTTTGACTGAAACAGAAAAGAAACAGATCAGTGGGTTAATAAATACAGTAAGAAGAAAAGTCATTCAAACCAACAGAGAAAGAATAAAGCATTTTTGCATTATATTTTAGTGGCTGATTAAACGAGATGCAATTTCTGTTACAAAATAGGTTAGTTCCCACCACCATGGTATGGAAAATAAATCCTTCAAAAAACAAGAATACAGTATCCCACTTCAAGAAGTTTTCTAAATACCTTCAAGAAATACTTATGAGATGCAGTCCACACCTTTATAGAAAGGAAGAAGAAAGGAAGAAAAAAGGACTTGAGAAATATTAAAAATAAGCAGTATGCTGATTCACATCTTCCTCCTTTCTCTCCTATTCTCAGGAAAGTGTCCATAAAACAGAATCCAGCTGTGCAGGCAGAATTGCACAAATGAAATCATATATCTGTCAGAAACATTCCCTGACTTATACCCCTTTTAGGCAGATACAAAATTCATGTTTAGAGATGTTTGTAAATCTACCTCCTAGCTAGTACAGCTTGCTGTCATTATTACAGTTGAAAAAGTTAATGTTTGTAGCCCTTTAAGCTGTTGGAACCCAGATTAGAAAACAGGATTTTCGTGTCCATAACCAGCGCTCAAACTTGCACATTAGCCTACCTAGCAAAATTACTCTATCTCCTCTTTATTATCTGTTTGAAGCATTGGAAAAAGCTTCAAACCCCATCCCACCAAAGTAGGGAATTCTAAACAGTCAGCTCACTGCCAGCTTGAAATTGTGATACTTGAGCTTCCAGCTATTCCCACCACTGTCTCAGGCAAAGCTGACAAGTAACCATTGCTATTGGGCAAGAGTGGCAAGCCCAAGTATCACACACAAACTATTTAAGGTAAAGAAGAAAAAGAAAATACTTAGGTCATCCTGAATACTCGGTTTTCTGGTAAGGGGTGGTTTTTGATGACCCACACACACACTTCCTGTTTCTTAAATGATAAATTACTTGCTATTGTAGCCTTATCTGAAAGGTAGTCCTGTCTAATAAAACCCCTTCTCTCTTCCCATCCAAATATTCAAACTACATTCTTTCAGGCCAGGAAAACAACAACTGTCACTGGTGTCTTATGATCAGATTATCCTGCTGTCATCTTCTGCAATACCCACTTCTGTCCAGCACTGTATCAACAATTCCATCAAGACAATATATTGATGTTATTATCATCAGATTTAATTTCACTGAAGCAATTAGACAATAAAATCTTGCTGACATTAATGGAAAAAAAAAGACAGGACAAGAAGTATCAGTCCTAAGAGTAACAAATTATTCTTCATCTGCAACATGTTTTAGATATAGATAGGAGGAAAGAATGAAGCAGTCCTAGCAAGTCCTGTTCACTAAACATAATGTAAAACTACAGCACTTGGGGCTTCAAATAATGCTTTGGCTGACCTCTCATTCAATTCAGGCTCCAATTTATCAGAGCTGCCTTCTGAGTGTTAGAAGCCATCAGCATTAATCTACTCGTTTTCACATCAGCATATGTGAGCTGGTCAAAGTGAAATGCAAGTAAAGACCAGCAGGGCCTCGGTAATGTATTCTACAGATATATAATTTCTCTTCAGACAACAAGTATATAGGGAAGACTTTTTGAAGCTTTGTTTTGGTCTTTTCTTTTTTTAACCTCCAACCCAAGAGAGTATCTAGCTACAAAGTTTCTCCAACAATTTCCTATGAGAAATTGTGTATATTTGGGACATAGCTCACTAGAGGACACTTTAATTTTTTATATTCACTGCCTTGAGAGTTCTCCTAAAATGGGAGGACACTTCTGAGAGCTTATCACTCCCTCTGGTGGTTTCTGGAAGAAATATTGGCATAATCCAAGCAGGAAAGAAAATATCTGGGCTGAGGCTGCAACAGTGCAGCGGCTGCAGGGACCCGGCCAGGTCTGACTGCCCAGATGCCACGAGCCTGGCAAAGCCCTCCCAGCTCCCTGTGCTGGCCACAGGCACAGAACCAGAGCAGACAAAAAGCAAAGGCAGCACAAGAGACTGGGTTTGGTTGGGTTTAGACCTCTCAGCAACATGCAGGGAATCTGAGGGCTTGTCCCAGTGTAAGGGAGAGCAGAATCCCAACAACCCCTATTTCCACTGACCATCAACTCAGCTGCAAGAGATACAGTAAAAGCCTCCCTTTTTCTTGTCCACCACACTTTAATGGAATGGAAATTAAGTTTAAACATTATAAGGTTCTTAGTCTGCAAAAAGAATCACAAGATAAACAACAAGTCAGTGTGGGCCTGTATACCTACAATTTCACCATCTTCTGTCAGAGCTTTACTTGGTTAATACCAGTTATGAGAAAGCACTAAATTGAATTCATCCTACCTGAGTGCAATTAAGCACCCATCATTTCAGTATCTGAATTCCCTGAGCTCCGGAGCAGGCTGTCACCACACACACACACACACACACACAGAGTGAGTGCTGGATTCTCTCACTGGCAGACAGCAGGACAGTATTTTAAAACACAATTCAGCTGACATTTTAGATTTCACCCCCTCCCCAGCTAAGATTTTCCAAAAATACAATTCAAATACTTTCAGCTTCCCCTTATTATTCTTTGGTTGAAATTAGGTTATCCAATATATCCTATTAAAAATAAAGCCATCCCATAACTGTTTTGAGGAATGGTTCTATTTCACTGAACAAAAACTCATACAGCAGAAAGACATCTCTAAATGGCTAATGAAAAGCACAACATTTTACTTTCCTTTTATATTTAAAATTTTAATATGCAGCTATCTTTTCCAGTGCTCAGTTTTATAACCAGCCAAATTACATTTTCCATAAGCTTCCAAAACACACTGTACTGATTGTGATGATAAAGGACTTGAACAGGTTATAAGCAGACAGCAATATGAGATAAATTTCAGCTGCAACTCAAATAAAAATTTGTAAAAATGAATAAAGCTATAGAGTATTATTGCAGAGGGAATTTAGGTATCTCCCAAAAAGATGTGGCCTTTATTGGTTTCTCTTTTACATCCACGCAGAGAAGTTGATCACATACAGAACTGATCTAATATAAGGCATTATAGGTAACCTACAACTTCTTAAGAGAAATGAAAATAATGATTGGGCCTATTTAAAGAAAATAAAACAAAATTAGGATCCTAACCCAAGCCCCAAAGGCCCCCTCCTTCACCTTCAGAAGTACTACTATTTCATTTGAGTTTTAGCTGCTGCATGAAAAGTTTAAGGTTTCAAATAAAACCCAGCTGCTCTTCGCCTCCAGAAGTTCTCAGGCACGAGTTCTGCTTGCAGAAAAGGGCACAGAACTTGAAGAGGTGCATTTCTGACTCACTTAGTGCTGTCATGGAAATCCCTAACATAAGTACACAGATGAGCAAAACCACTTGGGACATTTATTTCCTGTTAGGGATGAAGAACCTGGAACAAGCTGTATCTATAAACAGTAAATCTTTGCAATTTATCTACATCTACAAGAGAAGCTTAAATTTGGATCACTTTCCATCATAGTCGTTTTTCTCATCAAATCCTAAGGCAATGCTCATTTTTAAAGCAGAAACAGACCTCAGCAATTCAAAGCCTTTACAGGCTATTCCCAGCAATAGCTGAGGTGCCACTGGGGCTCATCTAACCCCAACAGATACCAGGATCATATGAAATAGTTAAGGCAACATTTTACAGGTTCTGGCATAGAAAAGCATTACACTGCTTTAGAGAATCCTATGAGAAATTAATATATGTGAGGCCTTAACTGGATCAAGGTGTAAAAGGTATAGCACAGTCCTGGAACCCTCCATTCAGCCTCTTCCCCAAAAATGCACAGCTACAGACTAAACTCCTGTAGCTACAACCTAACTACTAAAGAAGAATCAACTACTTAGATTATAATCTTTCAACAGTTTATTCAGTGCATCAAAACCTGTGATACAAAGTTTAAACTATGCAAAAAATTCAATTTAGTGTTGAACAATAATCAACAATATTTTTTATCCTTTGATCATAAATGCAGTATTATCTTTATTATTACAAGTTCACTTACAGTTTTGTCTGTTTTTAATAGACTCACTAAGTTGTTTTCAGGGCATGTGACAGATCAAGTTATTGTAAGAAAAAAAGTGTAATTTCATCTGAGAATGGAAAACAGAGACCTCAGAGGGAACGTTTGTGAAAAAGCAGATGTGGTTTTTTCCTGTTTTCTTGGGATTTTTGCACGCAGCTGCTGATTAAGAAACTGCATTTGGAAGAAATATTCAACTGAAAGTCTCTACCATGGGGCCACTGAGCCATGACTGCAGCTTCAGAGGCATCATTTGAAATCAAATCAACAAGGTTTGATTTCAGCTCACCACCAAAGATTCATAAAACTGCTCCAAAATTTGAGTCCCCTTCCTCAATAGCTGGGCTGTACAACCCACAAGCAGTTCAATACAACCAGTATTAAAGTTGCTAACTACTTGTAGTCTTGAAAAACGTGAGAGGGAAAGATACTTTTATACTGCCACAACTACTTTTCCTAACAACTGATTTCACACAGATCTTGCTCCTGGAAAGCAGTTGACCAGAAAATGTTTTAAAAGTAGTTCGATGGAATGATGAACAAAAGAACAGTACTTAAACCCATTCTTTAGGCATTCACTGGTGCAAAAGCCATTAAAATGATGGGAGGATCCCCAGTTTGGTTTCAGGAACATACAACACGGGGCTATCATACAATTTTTTCTGGCAGCCCTCATTCACTGTACAGGGCAGCTCTTTAAGCCTGCAACATTTTGAATAGCTCTCCTTTCAATATCACAAAATGTCAAATATCCACGAAGTTTTAAAATACTTTAAAGAACTGACCTTCCTCTGGCGCCGTTTTAAGCACTGTTTGCACAGCTATGCCAGTTCTGCTTTCAATTTATTATACAATTTAAATATTTATTTAAAGAGTACACTTAAAGCTAGAATTTAAATCAGATTTTCAAACTTGAGTGGTTCTCTGGATTATTTCTACAGGATTCCCAAGGGTTATCAAGGCTATAGCTGATGTGTATTTAAGACAGCACTTCTGCCAGAAAATACAAACAAAAAGCAAATTGCATTCAACTCCCCCTTCCTCCTTGACCATTTCTTTGTCTTCATGCTCTCTTCTCAGCACAATGTCAACACACGTTTCTACACTCACATGCACAAAACAAACAACAGAACAAATTCAGCTGAAAAAATAAACCAGCACAAAGCTATTTTTCATCTGGAATCCAGTTCATGGAACAACTTTACAGCTCCTGCACCAGCAGAAGGCAGGAATGAGCCACTTCAAGACTTGTCTGCTAAATATTTCAGTGAAGCTAACACTGAAAACCCACAATGCTTCAGTAACTTATATATGTAAGCTATTCGTTCAAGAGAAAACATTGAAACATGGGTAGAGTCACAAATTCAAGAATACTGAGGGGAAAAAAGAAATAATTTGTCAAGCCATTGGTCAAACTGATTCAAAATGGCAATAATGGTACACTGTCACTTAATTAATATTTTGCTTTTAAAAAAAAGGTAGCCGTTTACTGATATAAGACAATCATTTCTTTGAGCAAAAACCATGTGAAAAGAATATTTGGATGACAAGTCCAGATCATACTCTCTGAATTATAGAATTCACAAGTAACTTTACACAAAAGTAATGATAAGCAAATTTGAGGGTGAACATTTCAATTTTGAACATGAAAAAAACCATGGACTACAGAAGTGGGGAAAAAACAAAAGCCAACAATTTGGCAAATTGGGTGAAAGGCCTTAGTAAAACACCTTGTAAATGCACATGAGAAGACTCACATTCACACATGCAAGTAGTACTACTATTGTTCACTGCAATGCAAGTAACAGAGGATGGAACACACAAATGAAAATAGAAATAAATGTGACCATTGCATTTTTTTCTTTTTTTCCTGACTCTGCCTTGAGGCAAAATCTTTTGACATGTTCCTTTAAAGTTCCAATTATTTCAAAAACTGAACTGTATTGAATTAATTTGCTTCTGATGTATGTATCCAAAACATACTTAGGTTAATAGCTATTCATTCCACAAAAAGACAAAGCATAACCTTTTTTCCCCCCCAGAGTGCAGTGCTACTGCACACTTATTCTGTTTGAATGTTTAGTTCACATTAAGGGTGCTTTTCTGCAGTCTATTTTAAGTACCTACCGAGGAGGGCTAAGTACAAGAGTGCAAGGACATGCCTATGAAGAAGTTTATGGCTCAGGCTCTAATGGAAAGTTCAGCTGCATCAGGAGTTATATATCTGCAGTTTCCTCCCCAGCCAAAGGTTAACAGGCTGTGGGATCTGTTGGAGAAAGTGTCTCCTGTCTGCAGAACTTACTGGAGAGCAATGGGCTGAGCAGCCTGGGGAGACAATGAGCAGGTACAGGCTGATCAGGTACCTGTAATCCCTCCTATCAACACAACCGATTCTAGATCGGCTCCCAAAACTGCTTCCAGACAGCTGGGCCGAAACCACCCCACCCATGCATTACACTCCTGGGAGGGGCCACATTCAGGCTCAAACACCAAGGCAGTCACACTCAGCCGGGCACAGTGAGGCAACTCCATTGCTTCAGCCTGAAACTGGCTCCGAGGGAGCACAGCTCAGAGCGCTGTGTACCTGATCACACAGTTCCAAACACAAGGCTGCCTGGGCAGAGCACAACAGGCCCCGTATAGATAAAACCCCAAACCTGACAGCGTTTCAAATTCATGCTGTTTACAAACCTCATAAACTACCAGTCAGGAGTTACTACTCCAACACTACAGCTGAAGCAGTGTCCTACCACCTTCTGAGTGGTAGGATTGGTTCTTGAGAGGTCTGTTATCAGCTGGGACTAGATCTGAGTTATCCTTCAAACGCTGCTCCTGCTGGCCCTGCTGCCCTGGGAGCAGCCATGCCAGCACACATGGAGAGGAGGATGTGCCAAAGGACCAGATCTTTTGGCAGGCAGGTTTCAGCACCACACAGCCTTAGGTAAGAGAATGGATTTAGACATCTGGAGAATGGCCCAGCGAATGCTATGTGCAGAAGGACAGCTCATGGATGGGAAAAGCATTCTGTACCTGCAGCCACTTCTTAGTGGTAAAGATACATAAAGCAGAGAACACAATTTTATTCCTTGAACCCAACTTGAACTTTTTAGGATAGGTAGTTAAAAAAAGGGCTTTTGAATTTTCGAACTAGAAGTTGTTATACTAACAGAAAACATAATAAATTATACAAAATAAAAGTGCAATGTATGTGTAGAGGTACCCAGCCATAGGAAATAATTAAATAATATAATTCTATTAAACAGCTGAAGACCATAGGATGAAAGTCAGTGCGATATCCAGAATTATAATTATACACACTAGTCATCAGTAAATGTTTCTATTTCTGTAGCTGAGCATTAAATGACTTTGCACCTTGGACTGCTACTTAGGCCACACTGACTAATTCATCGCTGTCAAACAGCTGACATTTGAAGAGCCATTATACAGCAACTATAAAAGCACTTCCATTTCCCCATCTACATCCCAAGTGAGAGATTTTGAATCCACATGAACAAAATTGAGAGGCTGTGATTGTTCTGTGGCAAAAGCCTTATTCCTTGCATCTGGGGAGAAAAGCTCTCTCCCACCATGATGGAAACCCAGATTTAAGGAAAAAAGTTTTATATGCAATGCTTCTGTATGAACAAAGCTTCATAGACAATGTGATATGTCAAGTTATTTGCTGTAAATCTACTACAACTTACTACAGGTTTAATTTGTGTGTGTTTTATTCAGCCTGATAACACTAATTGCTCCAAGAGAAGAAAACTTTGCTGCATGGATGCAGTTCACCCAGTGAGCCTTCAGATTTCAGAGGGTGCATCCTTGAAAAAAATTAATTCGTACCATTAAAATACTGTAAGTTATGTAAAAATATGAATAAGGAAGGTGAACAAGCCAGCAAGGCAGGATCTGTCAGGGGTTATGCAAAAAAAAAAAAGTTAAGGAGAACATCACTGTTTCTTAACACACCACAGTTAAGAAGTTCGTGCCGGGAAGTGGGAAGTCCTGAATGGAAACGGGAAAGTCGAGCGGGCTCTAGGAAGCACCTGCCGGGCGGCAGCGCGCCCGCCAAGCGCGGCGGTAACTCATGGCGAGCCGCGGGAACGAAGCGCCGGGCGCGGCTGGGCGCACACGGCCCCGGGAAGGCGGCACCGCCCCGGGCCCGCCGGCTCGGCTGAGCCCCCTGAGCGAGTTCCCGCTGGACAGGGCGGGGAGAGCCGGGGCAGCGGGACCCAGCACCGAGCAAGGCTCCGGGGCAGGGGGACAGGGCGGGCCGCCCGCGGAGGGTGCGCGGCTCCGGAGCTGCCGGGAGACCCCGGGCGGGTCCCGCGACCGCTCCCGCCGGCGGCGCCGCCCGCCGCCAACAACAACAGCGCCGCTCGCCCCCGCCGCTCCATCTCCCCGCAGCGCCGCCCCATTGGCTGCTCCCGCCGCCTCCTCCTCCTCCATTGGCCGCTCCCGCCGCCTCCTCCTTCCCCATTGGCCGCCCGGGCGCCCGCACGCCCTGAGTCCCCTCCCCGCCCCCACCCTGCGCCTCAGCCGGTCCCCGGCGCCTCCTCGCCCGCCCGCCCTGTCCGCCGCCCCTCACCGTGTAGTAGGACAGCAGCCCGGCGTTGTAGTCCAGCACGAACCAGCGGTACTGCCAGCCCTTCATCACATTGGTCCATTTGCTCAGCGGGCCCTCCATGATAGACGCCATCTTAGCACCGGACCGGCACCGCCGCGCACGCCGCGCGCTCGGTGAGGGGAGAGGGGGAGAGACTCGGCGGCCGCCGGGCGGGGAGGGGCGGGGCACGCAGCGAGGGGGCGGGGCCACGGGGCTCCTCTGCCCCAGGGGGCGGCGTTTGCGCGCGCAGCGGGGCGGGGCCGTGAGGGTGGCGGGGCCGTGAGGGCGGCGGGGCCGTGAGGGCGGCGGGGCCGTGAGGGCGGCGGGGCCCGGCGGGGCCAGTGCGGGTGTCCGCGTGTCCGGAGCGGTGGAGTTTGTGATACGGGGATTGAGGGCGCTGCTTGAGGGATTCCGTCCCCGCAGCTTTTCCTCACAGCCCCGGGGAAGCAGAGGGCGAGGCGCAGGGAGGGCTGTGAGGCGGTGCGGTGAGGGCGCGGCGCGCTGGCGCTGCGGACTGTGAGGGCGGGAGGGCGTCATCCTGTCCCCTAAAGCACTTTGAAACATTTTAGTTCCTCTCTAAAACACTTGGTACCACTTGGAAGCTTTGAGCATCTCTCGCTGTTGTACTTGTCCCTCTGCCTCTCGGCTTTTTGCGTGTCCAAAGTGCCCTAAGCGCTAAACCAAAGTGGGTTTAACAATGGAGTCCGAGGGAGCTTCTCTTCAAAGTTCTCCACGTCCACAGTGTCTAAAACCCATTCACGACTCGAGATGACCTTTAAAAGCTAAGGCTTCAGTGTGACACAGCTTTCCTGTGGACTGATCCAAGAATGTGGAATGAATTCCCCAGGAGCTACGGACAATTGCAAATCTGTTCAGCGCAAGGCATGGCTCTGGCACTGATCTCCTCTGACATAAGTACAGAACTTTAGCTCTGCTTTAACACGAAAACTTCAAAGGACCCAGAGGGATACTCATGTTCCTTCCTGGGGATCAACAATAAAGCAGCAGAAGTAGTGCTTTTACCATGAGGTTTGTGTTTATCATGCAGTCTTTAGTGTATTCATTAGTAACTTTTTTCCTTTCCCCCTTATAGCTCTTTTTTATTCTTTTACTATTTAAATGCCTTTATAGTCGAGCTGACTGAAGTAGGTTTAGTGTCTCACAACACTGCAACTTTATACTAAAATAAACAAAATTTAATAGAAAATCACCCCTTTAGTGAAAATGAATCACTCAAAGGCAGTGTGTTTGGTTTTAGGAAATAAGAAATATTCCAGATTTCTAATTGTCTCCCCATTTCACATGTCACATTGTACACTAGTTTGTCACCAATAGGAATTTGGAGCATTGATACTCTTTGAAGTCGCCTGGTGGTATGTTTATGCATGGAGTTACCGGTTTAAGGTACCTAATGCACAATCTGGTTTTGAAATCCAGCTTGTTAATTTAGATAAATTTTTTTTCCAAGCTTCATATGACCTTAGTAGTCTGTTTTTGTTCTTTAGTTTTACTGACTAAACAAAGCTGGGCTGCCTAGAGATTATACCCAGGCAAGCAAAACAAAAAACATCAGATGGTGCCAGAACATTACTAGTGCTGCCAGTTAAAGCTGTAGCAGGACTGGAGCTTTATTATCTCAGATCACTCCTTTGGCTCTATTATGCCACAGAAGCTGAAACAATGCAAAGAACTCATGGAAAAAAACCCCTCTTGGCTTAGCCCTGAACAACCTGTGTGTAGGCAGAACATCCGCAATGGGAAATTCTCCACAGAAGAGCTTTTTATTTACCTTGGTTTGCCAGAAGCTGAATTTCCTGAACTTCAGTTTATGCTGAATATCTTAGTAGTTCTTTGTTCTCTTTGACTTTTTGGGGGGGAAATGTAACAAAAACTTGTTTCCACCAGAAAAAGCATGTATTTTAGATATCTCGTTTAAGCTCAAAGTTTAGAGTAGGAAAAACTGTCTTAATGCCTATAAAAGGGTTTCTTTTAGAAATGTAGTGCAGATAGTCTCAAAGTAATTTGGCAGAGATCAGAGAATCGTTGTTTTTCAGAAAGCCCCACACAAATTGAAATAAATACATTTGAAATGACAGTCTTTGAACATCCAGGATATACTATATAGGTTTATGCACTTTCTTGTCAGGATGCTCTGTCTTCTGTGTCTGTCAGCTAAGTCCCCTATATTGAACATGGATCGTGAGGCCACTACTGATTTAGGATGAACTACTTAGATCCTTTTAAAGACATTCTTGGGGCCTATTCAAATTCTTTTGAAAGATCAATGCAAAAATTTTTAGTTCATTTAAACAAATCAATAAACTGAAATCAGCTACCACTGTGTCATACTCTCTTTTTATATCTTTTGTATTTTAAATCATTAGCATCAATGATTTTGATTTGAAAAAGGCTTAAAAAGAAGTTAGTGAGTAATTTCTTAGTAGAAGAATTTAGCTTGCTCTAAACTATTCTGTCTGAATTCTATCTGGATCAGTTACAAAGAGCTGTTATTTTCTGTACTTATAGACATTTTTATTGTGATGTTCTCCATATTTTACACAACTTAACTCAGACTGGAGTGTCACCCTCTGTAACATTTAGGACTTACTGTCATTTGAGAGAATAATGTACTACAGAGATAACAAAACCGGGCTAAAGTCAGCTGCTGCTACTTTGTGCTGCCTTTGTTTCATGCACTTCTCCATCAGCTGAAAATCTTGTCCAGCACCATTCTCTCGCCTCACAGAGGTCTCAGTTCTGTTATCCTGCTATAGTGTCCCAGCCACACACACATTTCCTGACCATGAAGTGGCCTCCAGGGTACTCAGACTGTCCCAGCAGGAATGTAAGGGGAAACCTCAGATATGCCCAGTCTTTTCTGTGTTTTCCAGGACATCCCAATTCGCACCCTACTTTTAAAAATTTCTTCTACGTTATTTTTCTTTGTCTAAGCTTGTCCAGTAAATTACATTTTTACCCGTTACAGTTTAAATCTGCATGGTTTCTAGCCAAAAGGAAGACACTGCTGATCAGAGTAAATACCAGTGAAGGACCAGAGCTGACAATGGAAGCAAGAGAACAGTGGAAGTCTGATTCTTTAAGAGGAAAATGCTTTTCTGTTGTAAATTTCGCTGAAGTTGTGCCTGAACTCAGAAGAACCTCAGCGCTGAAGTTGTGGCTTGTGGGTTTCCTTCAGGATGTCTGGGAGTGTGACTGGCAGCAGTGAAAGTGGCTTTTGGTTCTCCCAACAGCTGCAATTGCTTGGGGTTCTGAGGAACATAAGGAAGGCATTTGCGAAGGGAACAAAAAACGTTTTGTTTCAGTTTCTTATCCAACTTCAGAAATGTGCTGGTAGTTTAATTTTATGTTGCTTGTCCTGTAAGTTCACTATGTCAACTACTGATAACATAGTCATCATAATTAAGAATTTATGTTTTAGCCTGATAGTGAATGATTCTTTTTTTGCTTGTTGATAGCAAGTAATGCCTTTTATTTGTACCTTCAGGGAAACATTCCCTCCATTTTATTTTTTACGAGTAACAGATGCAGTAATAAACTGCAATCAAGTAGAAGATGGAACATTCTGTGTCATCCTCAGTCTCCAGCTACTGTCCTTTACAGGTATTTTCTAGTCCCTCTATGCACATCCCAACTACACTAAGAATAGGAGCACTGTCAGAGCCTAAGCATTTTTTATTTTATTTCTTCGGAATTATGTTTGGTTTAGGGGATTACAGAGAGGAAGATAGATGGGAGAGAATCACCTTCACCCGACAAGCAGTCATTCTTCAAAGAGGATAATTAAATCAAGTATGACAGTAAGTGCCATTGTAAGTAGATTTACTGAATAGATTTATTATAGTGTCACTGGTTTTAATACAAATGTTTATGAAAAAAATCAACAAGACAGTGGAAGGAGGACAGTAGCTGGTTTCTGAGGCAAACAAATAATTCTCTTGGGCCTTTCTTGCCAATTCCTCTATGATTCTATGAAATAAAAGCCATTAGTGATACATTTTCCCAAATCTGTCCATTTTAATCTAGTTTTTCTCTGATTTTAATGGATTGTCATAAATTCCTCTAGGTCAGGGATGAGGAACGTCGTTGAGGGCTAAGCAGACCTTTCTGAATCTTCTAAATGACTCCGTATTAGCATATTCTGTAAAAAAATCAAATTACAGTGGGTCGTATGGGAATCAAGTCATCAAGTCTCAGTATCCCTGTTCTATTTCTGCTTATTGCTTATGGCTGCGTTTGGTGTAAGTTCACAAGAGAAGGGGCTTTTCTTTTTGAACATTAGGTCTGCCTGTTCATAAATCTCATCCTTCCGTGGTGTGTTTAGAGCTGCCCTGGACAGCACTGGAATATTGGAGCCAGTTACCCAAAGTCCATGGAATATATTCAGCCAAACGGTGATACCATTTAAGACAGAGCTGAAAACTCTCTCTTGCATTTAAGATAGAGATGATGCTGAAACTGAGTTTTATTCTGTGTGTAGTTCTTTGATCCTCTCTGGTAGCGCTGTCTGTCAGAGGGATGATGCAGCAAAGACGCAGCTGACTCACCTCGCTGGCACCGACATTTGGCAGGACTGGGAGAAGTTTCTCAGATGTTGTTGCAGTGTGTTGAAAACAGGGCGTGGAGGTGCTCAGTTAAACAACTCCAGTGACTCACCTAATGGCCAAATCCTTTTACAAGGTCTATAGAGAAACGCGTTTTAAGGATATTATAAATTGGTGTACCTTTGAAACAGAAACAAAACTTACAATTTTGGTGTGGGGCCTCTTAAGAGTAAATTCAGGTTTTGCAGGATGCTTTGACATAACATTATCTGGGAGTTGCAGGATTGTAGACTGACACTTCAGGACTCAATATCTCTTCAAGAAGTACATTTCTGGGCTTGTTGAGGGGCTTGGCTGTTAAGAAATGTGATTATCTTCTGCACTCACTTCATTCAGAGGACAAAGAATTCCTCCCACATATCCTGATCACTCGTGAGATCTTCAGTGTTCTGAGAGGAAGACATTAATAGCAGTAAAAATTTAATGGGGAGAGCACCTTCTAACAAATTCTGTAACTTAAACATAATATAAATCTAATACAAAATAATCTTTTAAATTACCCGCCTTTATACTGAAGAAATAGTTATACAGGCTATTTTCCATCTCCACACTGGCTGAGCTCTGGTAATCTGAAAATCAATCTAGCAAGTAGAAAAATGCTGGAATGAATTTTGGTGAACAATTAATTGTAATCTTTGTATTATTTTATTATAAAACTTACAATATCATAATTTACTCTTGAGATTAACAGACCATGGACACTTCTAAAATTCAGGGTGGGCAAAGTGCTGGGCCATATTGTCTAGTCTGTACTTATGCCAAGAAAGAATGAACTGTATTATCCTTGAGCATAACATGGTAATTCCAACCTGGTATTGTAGGAGTCTATGATTCTTTGCTGAGTACAGGAATTTAGAATTCACGGCATGCTGAATCCCATTTCATACTCCTAATGCATTTCTTAGATGGGTAATGTCTCATTATTTGATTTAAACATCTTATCATCCTCTGGGCAGAATGTATTTAAAATTTAATGCACGAGTCCCTGCTATTTTCTCAGCCACAAGTAAGTGATTCCTACTTTAGCCTCCACAAAGACTTTGAAAAGATACAGAGGAATGCTGCTCAACTGGAATGTTTCCTTCATTGCAGCTGTGGTATGCAGCCCACTGCTACAAAAAGGCAAATAAGCATCATCTCTTTTCCCAAAGCTTTCTCACCATCACCTTTTTACATGGTGTTTGCCCTATTAATATGTTTCAAATGAGGTTACATGCTCTTTGTAGTCAGTTTAGCAAGAATGCAATACATCCATCATCGTCTTTTCACAAAATTTACACTTACAGTAGAGTTTAATGTGTAGAGTTTGATGTGTAGCAAATTTAGCAAGGGAAAAGGTAAGAACTCAATTAATATTTTAGAGTATTGTCACTAATCATAAGGATTATATGCTGTGTTTATTTTCACTTAAGGACTGTTTGTTTTTCTTTATACACTGTATTTATTTGTTATTAATAGATACAGCAATATCAAAGGTAGTATTTAAAACTGATGTTTATACATACAAGTAGGTTCCAAAATATATGCATATTTTTAGGCTGTTATGAGCAATGTCCATACATGATGGTACAAAGTCATGATAAAATCTGAAGGGAAAATATCTTTTCCTCTATATTTTTTGCCCTGTCTTTTTTTTTTTTTTTTTATGTCCAGGTAAATAACAAACATCTGACTGTGGTAGTTTTTAGGGTATTAAATAGGTGATGAAAGGAAGGATAAAAGTAAAGTCAAAGAGACCTAGAGCTGAGCAATCCATCATAATACATAAGTAAATGTGTGCCTTTATTGCTCATTTAATTTCCATAACTAGAAGTATTAAAGGGGTATCTGTTAAAACTAAGTTTCCATTGTGTCAATGTAGAATCAGTTTCTGTCTCCTCTACATTTTCTTCTGGAATTTAAGGTAAAATAAATTTTCTTGAGGTCTAGCATCACTCCCAGGGATTTGTATATAGGAGGAGTCCATGAACAGTATAAGCCCTCATTTAATACTGCCCTGATTTTGGGATGCCACAAAGATTTTTCTTTAGGGTTACTGTTTCTTGTGTAAGAATAAGAAACAAAACTAGCAAAGTTTATCCTACCAAAAACTGGAGAAGATTTCTTTCTTCTTATCTTAGTATGAAAAAATCCTTTTTCATGCTTACTTAAAGGATTTGCTTTCTCCTTGTTCTGATGAAAGCAAAAATGCAGAACTTATTTGTTTCATCCTACTCAATTCTCTCTTTATGAGAAATGAAAAAAAGAAGGGGAAAACTAATTTAGTAGAAGAAAAATAAGTAGCCACCAGAACAGGCAAATAAACTCAGATTGCTCCCCAAAAATCATGATGTGCACTTGCACCAGGATTTAGAAAGCAGATGGGTGCTTTGCTACCGTGTCAGCTCTTGGGAGCTGTCAGGAGAATATTCCACTTATGTGTGAACTGGCAGACTCGTGCAGAATGCAGCTACATCAGATCTCCAGATGAAGTGAGAGCTCAGTTCAGAGCAGCACCTCCTGCAGCTCCATCAGCTTGGTATGAGCAGGAAGAAAACCCAAGTTCAAGGATTAGGGAAAGCCCTCGAACACCCTGGTGAGGTTTCATCCTTTGGTAGGATGAAGTCAAAAGCCTCAGACGTATTATAGGATACATTAAGCTGGTGTCTAAAGTAAAACAACCACTCACAAGAATTTACTCCAGCTCAGGTGACTTCTGAACTGTAAATCATTGGAAGTTTGAGAAGTACGTCAGAGCAGTCTCACTACCTTTCCCACTCCTACAATTTTCCATAGCTATTGGCTACTGCCACTGCTGCAGACAGGATATTGGACTGTTTAGACCTTTCTTCTGAGCCATTACTGCTATTTTTATATTATGTTCTTATTTTCATTTAGGGACTTATATTCACCAAAGGACTCTTTAACTGTTATTTCAAGGAGAGTTTTGGGTTGTCAGAGCTTTTTCAGTAAAAGAGTGGGATTTCTGTGGGATCTTTAATAATATCATAGCCTAATTTTTACATTTTAGCTTTCAGACCTTACTTTGCCTCTTCTCCAGCATGAACAGTTTTCCTGATTTTTGCTGAAGCTGAAGTTGCTTAGAACTGTTGAAATACACTCAGATGTCATGGACTGAAACAAAGGAAATCCTACTCAGCTCGTAGGCAGCAGCACACACAGGGCAGCTCTGTTACTCACTTTGTAAGCCAAGAAAATCCAGGCCTTGTTGCATCTGTTTGCTTCCAAGTTTCAAAAGTTCAATCTGTGAACTTCCCAGTGCCCCAATAAACTATTGCAGCAGTAACTGCAATGTAACTTTTAAGAAAGTCCTGCAATAACATTAATTTTAAAATCTCTAAATGCTACTGGAGTTAAATAAATTCTCTGGACAACTGACAGAATGGAGAGTTACATAATTTGCTTTCCATTGCCCAAGAGAATTCGTTTTTGAAAATAAGCTTGTAAGGAATGCACTTCCAAGGAAGTCTAGCAATAAAAAATCTGCAGTGTACAGTGAAACTTTGATTTGCATAGCATAAGCTGAAGTTGATAATGTTCAGGACACTGTAGTTTCTTCCAGTGGTGTGTTTACTTGAGGTATACACAATAAATAGTTTGTTCTAATTTACTGGTCAAATGTGCAATACAGTTTGGAGATTAGAAGCCTTGAGCCTTTGGAAATAAGCTACCAGCAAAGAAAAGCACGAGTTTAGTTGGATGTTTCCACTCCAGGCCAAACAGCCCAAACGTTGTTCACACTTTTGTGTTCCTTTGGTGTTGATGTAGTTACACATACATAATCAAGAGAAAAATTTATCACACTGACTTAGAGATTAAAGCATGTATCTACCCAGTTAAGCTCTGCTATTCATAATGCATAAGCAAAAGAGGTGGATCTGAGTGTATCATTAGCATTACACTCTCTGCTTTATGTTTCCATTCTGACAAATACAGGACACATACAGCTCCTCTCAATACAGCAAAACCAGTAGCAAATGAGCTGTTGTCTTATCTGTCTTTCACATTTTGGCTTACATATCTGTCAATTTTAGAGAAAACAAAATCCTACACAGAGTTTTCCCTGATCCAGCTGTCACGTACTGATAGCATTAACCCATCTGTCTGTACAATATTATATCTATTTGGCTTCACACTTTTGAATGAGAACTTAATTTGCTAAATAACAGCAGTGATAGCTTACATTCAATTGCTATAGTCCATGCATTATATTTACTCATTGCACAGAATTTCTAAAACACAGAGATGGCAATATTTCTTTTAGGTAGTGGACCAATCTTACACCCTTTGTCTTGAATGTGGAGTTAATTTACAATTTCTTTGTGTGTTTTAGCTTGAACCTTCTACACCCACAAATCCTTAACTGTAGTACTGTAGTACTTGAAACATTTCAGGGGATAATCAGTGCGGTGTCAGCTGGTGCAGTGTGAAGCATAGGTAATGTTCTGCAGTGTGACTGATCTCAGTGGTGCTTGGCTGACTCAAGTGATGGCTGTCATTTCTGTTCCCAGCAGCAACATGGGCATATTCTGTACTGTGAGTGCTCAGACTGTGTAATTACTTTTTGGAAATGTTCATTTTTTTTCATGCACACCGAAACTCTGCAGTATGCAATCTGCCATAGTCTGGGTTTTTTGAATGTATTTAATAGTCTGGTGTCAGGATTCCAGGTGTTAAGAAATTCAGACACCTAGATAGAGAGTCTGGAGAGATGGACAGATTAATAGAAATATATGGACATAGATGTGTGTGTGTGTGTGTGTGTGCACCCTCAGGAAAAAATCCAGGTGTCAAAAAATGGTCTTTATGGGAAAATCAAGTCATATGGTAGCTTCAAATCAGGTTTACTTTACACTGAAGGCATTACCTAAGGCATGATAATGCCTGCAGGAACAATGCCTCCACTTAGGCAAGCTATAGGCAGGGAGTCCTGTGGAAAAGCTGGGAAGTATCACAAGCTGGGGAGAGCTCTCTAGTACCACGTATCAGTGTTTAAATGGGAAATCAATGCACTTCATATTTCATGCAATTTAAATTATTTATTTGTGCTTAAGCCCTGCCAACCACAGCACGAGTTAAAAATGAATTTCGGTTCTAAAGGGTTCATATTTTCAACCTTTTCTTTGCAACCTTGAAATCCAGAAAGTTCCTGTATTTTGCTCTTTTCTTGTTGGCTTTGTTTTTTAACTTAAGCTCAAATAACCCTGCAATCTCTTCACTCCAGAGTATGGAGCTTTATTTAAAAAAAAACCCAAACAAGAGATTGAAAATGCTGGCAGCTGGTAAAACTGAATTTGTTTTCTAGAGCATGCCATATTTGAAATAATAAGTAGACAAGCAGAAAATGAGAAAGAATCATCTTCCAAGCTGATAGGCCCTGTTTATCTGAAGTGGGACAGGGAAAACTTTTATCCCACATAACTTTTACTTTTGGATGGCATTTGAATTGGCCTTGAGTGTTTGGCAGCTCATCTGTTGAGCCATCTGTTTCAGATTATGCATGCTCAGAGGGCACATTGCACCCAGGCTTACAGTTCCCCTGAACACAAGAAATTTGAATTGGCTTTGCAGTTTAGTGATCAGTAAGCATGGATGTGCATGTACATGTGCATGACACATCCAAATAAACTCTGTTTATTTGGGACAAATGGAAGCATTCACACAGCTGGAAGGAGCTTAGAAGGGGAAAGCCTTAGGCCTTGTTCACTACCCTCAGACAAGGCAAAACAAGAGAAAAGCACCCAAGGTCCAGGAAATTTCTCTTCTAGATGGAAAAGTTCTGAATTAACTAAGAGGTAATATATTAGCCAGTTTTACAGCCCCTTTAAACAGTGTCTTAAAGGGATTGTAGGGTAGAGAAATTGCAATCTGGATCCCTCCATTAATGAATCATCTCCAGTCCCATCTCAGTGCCAGAGATGAACTGGGCTGGGTAGTGAATCAGAAAGCTGTAACCAACTCTGTGAGAGTCTTTGTTATGCCTGAATACATCATGGCCAGGAAAGAGGATTTGATCCATAAACTTTAATGGTGCATTATGTGAATCTTACATTATTTATGGCATACTAGTAGCACTTATCTTTTTCATGGTATGTGCTTTGAACTTTTTTTTTTTTTTTTTAAGAATATACAGAATATACTGCTTGTTCCACCCCTCCCTTTTCCTTCCTTTCCCAGAATGCTGACTCAATTCCTTTTACTCTTTCAGTCAGCTTGCAATTTTAGGCATTTCCTTGTCCAGTTTTCAGGGGAACACTTTACTTCCCTCTCATGAGCACTGTGCAGAACTCCTGTGGCTGTTGAATCTCCTGGTGGCTGGAGATAGAGGAGATTTCCTTGCAAACAGTAGAGGCTGCCATAAGTCTATCTGCTCTTCATGAAATTCTCTGAACCCATTGACTTGGATAGCAATTGTGCAGGAGAAGAAAATTTGGCTCACATGGTGCAGTGATGGAAGGAATGGTAAATCTAGAACCAACCAGGAGATTTGAGGGATAAATGCAGTTTTGTCACTTTTTTAAATGCAGTTTTTTATTTGAGGGATAAATGCAGATTGTTTTTCTAGATAATTATATTTCTTTTTTACAGGTTTTCACATTAAGCAAACTCCGCAGTTTGAGTCCTCTGGCAATGGGAATCAGACTTCAGTATAGTTTATAATAAATTGTGAACAAACATTGACCAAATGTAGATACAGTGTATTGTTTGGGCAGATCTTACTCAATGTACATGAAGAGTCTTAATTATGACATTAGATTGAGCTTGGAAATATTCTTGCTTCAAGTAGCTCACATAGTTCATTTAATCAAATAACTGTGTATGTGCAATTAAATGTGCAACAACTAAAACTTGATGCGTTTTACTTTTTGTGATATATTTAATCTGCTCATCTGCAAAAAAATAGATCTTCATACTACATTGCTTATTCAAGTATTAAATTCTATTATTTTAAATCAGTAATCCCCAAAGAGCTACAGGAATTGATGAATATTATTCCATCAATGTTAAAAAATTGAGTTACCTGAGAGAAAAAGAGGTCTAATTAAAATTTTTTCCTTGTTGAGTCCTGTTAAGTGCTCTCCTCATATCAGAAATTTGTGAAGTTATTGCAAAGCTGTAAGGGCAGGGATCAGAGCTGCAGATATGTAATATAAAAGTCAGCTGTGTGATAATGGTAAAGGGAGACAGAGACACATTCTGTGCTGGTTTTAGAATCTGCCAAGGACGTGGGTGCTGTATTTTGGGCAAGAGAACCCTTTTAGCCTAATGCCATCTGGCTGGCTTTCATCTGTGCCAGTTGTTATACATGCCAAGCTGCCTGTCCTGCCCCTACCATGTTTCTTGAAGTGGAAATTAAATTAAAAATACAGTAATTTCCAGTAGCCTGATTGGAAACATATCCATGGAGGGATTTAGAAACCCAAGGAAGCAATCCAAGCTTCTATGCTGCTGTCAGAGACTTTGACCAGAAGTTTCCTTATCCATGTCCTTGAAGCAATCTTTGGATACTTTTCCCCTTTCAAGCCTCATTGGCAGCAAAAAGTCCTGGCTGTAGCATCTGCTTCAATTTGTTGTCCAATACACATGATAAATATAGTTAAAACACACATAAAACCACCACACACTCCCACCTAAGGTCTTCTGTTTCATTCTTTTAATTAGTAATTATATACCTGTATTTATAAATACAACAATACAGGTTTTCCTCTCTACAAGGAACCTGCATGATTTATATTTTTGGGCTGGCAGTTGTGCCATCTAGCACAGCATGGATCTGTTCTGCAGTCCTCTGTAGGAGACCCACAGCTAATTTTTAGCCTGGGATTTATTCCCTACTTGGAAGAATTGGAGTTGAGCTAAATTAAGCAACTCATCTATATATTCATTTTACGGTTAACTAAATAGCTCTACTGATGATTTTGGAGTATTTTTTCCTCATGCTTATCTGTATATATGTAATTTACCATCATTAATGCTATCATGAGGAGAGAGAAATTAATAAATAATTTTGTACAGGTATTTCTGTAAGGAAAATCATTACAGTAAACTTGATTTCAACAGGAACAAATTATGTATCTTCACTAAACATAAAGAGACTGACAATCAAGAATGTTTCAGTTTTGGATGGAATTTGAACATCTTTTGAATCATGGAGATTCTTTCAGGAAGAATATATCTTCTGTTTCTACCAAACTCATCCAGCTATCTGACCTTACCTACCTTATATGGCTTCTGTCTCTATTTTATACCTAAAACTTTGATACTTTTCTCCTTTGGAGCTCAGTGTTCTTTGTGTCAGTTTTATACCTGATATATATTTGTCTTGTGGGCACCTGGGGGGCGAGGGAGGGGGGCTGTCCTTCTAGAGAAGGTCAAATTTATTTGTCATTGAACTGATTCAACAAATTAAATTGATGTGGGGATCTGAAAAATCTTAGTGGGTTTGATGCTTGTGCATCATCATCAATAATTTTGGTAATCTGATGAAGATATTTATAAATTACATTCTTCAACTGCTTCAAATATTTTGTGAATCTCGTTTAAATTATTATTACCAATAACAGTGGGAGTTGAAAGAGTCTTTCAGATTCTGCAGTGCATTTTTAAAACTAGAATATATTTAAATGGAATTTTATTTGTAAAGACAGCAAGTTTGATTGAAAGACTGTTGTGAAGCTACTGGATCCATGATATATTTTTCAGAGTCACAGTGATGGTTACACTGGAATTATTTACCACAGCTGCTTTAAATGCTATTAAAAGTAATTAAAAAACCCATTTTTTATGAATGATCACCAGACTTTCACTTTCTAGTTGTTGTATAGCTATATCTGCTTATAACTGCATTAGCTTCACCTGTTCAACAAGTGAGATGTCTTTTATTACACCTAAAAGGACAGGAACATAAGGTGGCACAGAGGAAAGCAAGTCCTTGTCAGCTGATGGAGTTCAAATTCCATTAATGCTCTTTTGCATCTAATCAGTTACATGCACACCTTTACAATTCCATTGAGGCTGAATCACTGCTCCATTATTTCTGCAAATTAATCTTAAAAAAAACCCCAAACAAAATCAACCCACCAAACAAACCAGTAAACAAATCAGTCATTAAGCAAATGACTTGGTCATATTTAAGAATGTTTAATATTTTAATTGCACTGTGTGTGCAATCAAATGAGAACATATTTTGAATTGTGAACTATTTACTGCTGTTGTGCTTTACAGCAATAAGAGAATATTCAGTCTTTAATACTTAGCAATGATATTTATTGTATGTGCTTAAAATATTTTTCATAAAGGCAAATATATTTTGGTACGATCTCATCAGTCAAGTTACACTCTAATATTGATAGTACCAACCTGATGTAGAAGAATGAAAAAATTTAATTACATGTCAATTATTCGGGAGTACAAAAAAACAAAGAGAGGTTTTAAGGGAACATTCCTTAGTCTTATGTGTTGACACCAGTGGGATTATATGTGTTGCACTTAAAGGAACATTTTTGCCTGCTGATGTTGTGCAATAGTTGGCCAAGTAACAGAACAGATTCCACTCCCTGCCACAGGGCTGTAAATAAAAAAAAATCCCACATGGTGCTTTCTCCTTTATGGACATACAGCAGAATTGTGCTTTTGAGAAGGGGAAGTGCAGCTGAAAAGGCATCTGTGGAAATTCCTTCTGCCTGCAGAAAGAGCACTGCAATTTGGTATTTGATGGCTTTCACAGAGTGCAACCTGCAGGCTCCTTTACAGCTCTGAGCACTCATACTGATGTAGGCAAGCAATGCTTTGCTCTTGCTTCTCACCATATTTGTCAATAATTTGTGATCTTTTCCATAGCAGCAAAACCACTTGATCAAAGTTAACTAAAATGATCAAATCATCTCTTTGTCTACTCTGAGGGCTAAAACATTAACACCTTTTCAAATGGGATTGATTTTCCACTATTTTTAAGGCTTTGGACTCATCTCCTCACTGAACCTTTGGCACTCACTACCTTAACCCAGCTGAGATCTCTGTTCTGTCACTGCTGCTCCTATACATGAGAGACTTCATTGCTGAAAGCAAGTGGAATATGATATACATTTAGGAGAAGTTTTAACTATTAGTGTAAAATTAAATATGAATATTGTGTTGTCCTGAATAAGGATGAATTAAAAAATATGATTTAAATGTTGGTACCTGAATTGCTCAGCTTGAAGACTGGTTTGCCATAGTAGGTTACTATTATTTGTGAAAGTTTTTTTGTCTTATGACCAATGTTATTGCATTGTTGTTATTTTGTTTTAATACTTTCTGAACCATTTTGACATTATTATGGTTGTAATTAAGACTAGATGAAAATGAAAGAAAGTGGAGAAGGTAATAATAGATAAGAAGATGAAAATAATTGGGAGGACAAGTAAGGAAATCTCAAGAAGAAACACTTGCTAGTATCAAGAGTTACAGTAATGCCATAAAAATGGTCTTTTGCCATTAACAGTCAGGAGTTCGTCTTAAAGACAAACCATTTAATGAGAAGAAAAAATACTAAATGCTCTTTTATCTAATTTCTTCACCTACCTTATAATTCTGAAATTACTTAATAGTCTTTGTGAAGGGCAGAGTGAATTAATTCTAGGTTAGGGGAATGTTGGGAATTCAGTGTGTAGATTATATTTTTTTAATGTTTTCTGTTTTCTTAAAACACAATAATCTTTCAGTTGTTTCAGAAAGGTGAGCAATGTGTTTCCTGGATTTATAGTACAGAAAACATGCCTAAGGAAACAGGGAACAGAAGAAACTGTTGGTAAAAGCTTTTCTGCCTGCTGCTTTGTAAGCATAATAGTTTTCAATCCTCATTTGTTTAATATACACTACACACTACGATATCGATGTGTTTAATTTATAATGAAGACTGGTGCTGTTTCAGCAGTGCTATTGCTTGTTCTATTTCTGTCAGAACATGTATTAAACTGTTCAAGGAACAGCGAAATCTCAACTGCTGCATTAGCTGGACATGTCAAATTAATGCCTGTTGAAGATTTTTCTGCATCTCAAATATGGTCTTGAATGAAAAATGTCATTCTGCTGTCAGTCATCCAGCTGATTATCTAGAGGTCAAGCTGACCTCTTGTATATATCTACATTTTCTCTTATTCTTCTGCAACATGAGGTGTAGCCCCATGAAACTGGCTAAATAAATCAGTTTGAGATATATACTTACAGTCTTAATGAAAAGATAAATTGTGTATGTTTTAAAATAGCATAGATCTGTACTGCTGCATTTCAGATTGCCAACTCTTCAATCAAATATGATTAAAGAGATTCACTCATGCCCTGTTCAAGGTATTTTCAATTTTACCATTCTCTTAATAAAAATTCAGGATTGTTCTTTCTAATTACTTCAGTTCAAAAATAATTTTAGCGTTTGGATTTCTGAATACTGGCAATATAGGTGGCATCATTTTACAAAACAAAGAGGTACAATGATTCCATACTGTAGTCTGTTTCTGCCAGATGAAGGAATTAAATTCAGATATATTCAAATGCTTCTGAACATCTGAACAGAAAACACTTTAGAGATGAAGAAATATGCAGATGAAGAAATATTGCTACAGTTTTGTATGAATTTGATCATCCCAAAACCTACTTTGAAACACTTTCAAAGCTGCTGTAACTTTGAAACTCTGCAAACCACCTTAAGAAGCCAAGAGCACAGCACAAGATGAATTAATAGATAATTCCTATGCAGTTTTCAAAATGATCCATCTACATACTCTAGTAACTGGACATCCTCCTAGAAGATACACTGTAGGACTCACAGATTACATGTTTTATACAAAAGAAACCCAGAAATTAACAGATCTCTACAGAAAGTCTGTTGGAGTCTGGCTAGATGATTTTAGTGTTCTCTTGTGGCCTTAAAACATAGCAGCCTATCTGTTACCCTTTGTTTAGAAAACTTGCAGCTGCATAAAATGTAAAGAGCACACAAAGCATGTCCTGGGGTGGATTTCTAGATAAAGGCACACCTGCAGTCCTGACTTCCTAAACCAGCTTGTGTCACTAGTCCTGGAAAATACTCCGAGGTTTCTGATGAAAGGTGCCCTCAGTCCAAAGGTTGTCAAAGTTTGTATGATGATCTTCTTTATTTCTCAGGAGGGATCTTTCAGTAACCTAGGTGTGGGAAATGCTGTTCTGCATCAGGAGCATGGGTAATGCTTGGCTCTCTGAAACCTGTGCAGTGTGAGACAGTCTGTTTGCCTGTGGGCAGGTGAGCAGGTTCCCTTGCATTACAGTCTTTGATCATAGAACTGTGATTCCTTTTTTTTTTTTGGCCAGGATTTTGTGTGTTGATGCATATGTTTCCTTTTGTTCTGTAAAACTCAAAGTGGCTTAATTCTTCTTACCTTTAAATCCTTGATTCTGTCTACACAATGCTGCAGCTACTGCTCTGCTTTGCACTGGAATTCCAGAGAGCTGGGTACCTCATTTAGTGCTCAAGAATGCAGGACGCAGGACTGAGTCATTTCTCTCTCAGCCTTCGGAGTGATCATGGGCTCTAGTAACACCTTTCCTAGAACGAGCAGAACAAGTCACACTAAATGCCTGTCTGCTGATTTGGGCTTCCTGTGTGCTGATCCATAGGGTAAACAAAGCTCTAAGAAAGGAAGAGGTGGCCACTTAAGGTGTTATGTCTGGGGATACCTTGGATATGATTAAAATGTTACCAGCTTTACTAACAAACGTATTTGGAGATCTATAAAACAGAGGTTGTTAGTGTTTGACTGTGACTGGTGGATATCCTTTCTGTGCTGTCTTGCTGCAGCACATTTTCAAATTCAGCTGTACCAGAACAAGTCACTTTATACTCTTACACAGTGTTTCACAGTGGGAATTTGCACCAAAATGGTTGTGCTGTTGCTGAGCTTGCTGCACTGCTGCAAGGCTCAGCCTTCACCAGCCATTTGGCTAATTTTGATTTGTTAGCAGTCTCTTGTTTGTCCAGTGTAGACATAACCTTGTGCATTGTACTTTTAAAGAAACAATAAAGAACACTGAGATCTGGTACCTACTTGTCAAAATGCCAGTACTTAGAATCATAGAAAATCCTATTATACTTACAAATAAAAGCATGCTAATACTATTTTCCATGTCCTTTGGGTATTAAGTGCACTGTAGTAGAGGATCTTGCAAGAAAAAAATCATATAGGAGTTCATACAGAGCAGATTGCAGATAAACATTTCCTGCAGGAGAATTTATGTTGAATGCAAAAAGTTCTAAAATGAAACTGTTGAAGTTTTTGCAGTTCATTGATCTTTTGACTTTCTTATGTTCTTAACAAGCTTTTCTGAAAACCCGGCATAGAATCCCACCACTCCTTACACAATTCACAGAAGATATTGCAAAAGGTCAAGATTCATGAGGTCAGCAAAGGGAGAGACAGAAGAATGGGGTTTCCACTGAAGAGAAAATAAGAGGGGAAGTACATTTGGAAAAGTCCCCCTGTTCCAGATTTCTGGAGCTCTTCCATGCTAGCCAAGCCCTGGTGAGCTGCTCATGGCTAAGCCAAGAAAGGTCATTGGAGGGCATTGTTTTGCAAACCTGCCAACAGCTTTGAGTAAATTTTAGTGGCTGTGATTTTTCTCTTGGCTGAAAGTAAGTATGAAGTCCAGTTTTATGATCCAATGTCAGGTGATGACATCTCAATTCCAGCTGAGAAGCAGAAAGCTGGTTTTCTTCTGGGAGCTGTCATTCAAGATTCATGAAAATCTGCAGTACAATCATTCACCATCAGCAGGCTGACAAGTGCTGTTGTAATTGTTACAGAGATGTCTGAGGCTCTGAGCTGGTTGTTTTAACTGTCCTGGTGGCTGGAGGCATCCAGGACAATTTGTCTGTGAGATGCATGGAATGATGAACAGCACAGATCAACATGACCACACTAATTCAGTGTTGATTATATGAAACTCATTATTATTTTAATTTGTAGAGGCCACAGTGGTTACCTTGAGTGATTCTTGCCCTCTGACTGTGGACACAGTGGTCATACCTGATGACTGTGAGTGTGCACAGCCAGAATGAAGGTACATAACCACGTACCTGGCACTGCCTGCTTGTTCCTGAGCTGCAGGTGCAACTTGGAGTGTGCTGCAGCAGCTTTGGAGAGCACGGTGGAAAGCCTCCCTGGATGCAGACTGCTGTGCATTTCAGATTGAGGGAGTAAAATGGGGAGGGAATTTGCTGTGTTTATTTTCTAACAGGAATGTTCAGGAAGGCCAGGCCGTCAGGAGCGGCCATTCGGCTGGAGCAGACCTCCCTCCTGGACGAGTGTTCTGCTCTGAGGGGACTCCGGGCTTTAATTGTACTGAGGGGTGACACAGCTCTGCTGGCTGACCTGCATAAGTCCCTTGACTCAACAGCCTTGTTCCCGAGCCTTGCTGCAGCTTTGGGTCCCTTCCTGGACCTGGTGGGAAATACTTGATGCAACACGCAGGAGATAAAGGGAACAGCAGCAAGAACACTGCTGAGCCAGATAGCCGGCCCACAAAATTCTGCTCACAGCAGCTCTCGGCATCGAGCCTCCAACTCCAGAGCCAAATCCCAGGTCCCTGTTTTGCATTTTCCTTCTCTTTGCAGTGAGAACGCATCAGCCTGGGTGTAACCTCTCTCCTGAGAGGCCACCAGTCCCTGCCAAGCTGCAAGACTGAGAGATGAAGGAAAAACCTGACAGAGCAAAGGGCACCCACATGAGCTCACGGCAGCTCAGAAGCCCAGGCTCTCCAAATGCCTGCCAAGGGAGCCCCTCCCAAAAATACTGCTCTCCCCAGGAGACACAGCTCTAGCTTTACAATCTTCTGGTTTAATTTCCAGCTATTAATTATTTTGAGATGGTATTCCAATTTTAATCAAAGAAGAAAAAATCAACCTAGAAATATAAAATCTATGTTGTTTTCTAGGGATTTTGCTTATGAGAGAAGTGTGAGGTGGAGTAGGGAGGTGACAGTGAGTATATGAATGGTGTGAATATTTTTATATCTATTCTGTTTGCTTTTTATATTCTTCCCCTCCATATCTTCTTTTTCTTACTGAAAAAATGGCTCAGAAACAAGTTCGTAAAGCAGAGCTTCTGTAAATCCTTTATTAAGGAATAGGTGGGAAGGAGGGATCCCACGTTTCACGACAGATGATGAGCACTAGCAGCTCAGGATGACTGCCAGCTGAGGAATGTCAGGATGCAGAGGTGGGGCACACAACTGAGCTGAGGAGGACAAAAACAATGCAGAGGGGTAGAGAATTACAAACAAATAAAGAAGACAAAGCATGTTGGGAAGGCTTTCCAGTAATCAAGTATGACTTCAGCTAATTTTCTCATACTGCTCCGAATGCACATTTGAAGTTTAAATGTGTGCCTAAACCACCTTGAGGTAAAGTATAAAAATAGGAACATTTTCCCTCAGCCCTCGGTGACTGATGTATGCTGAGGTAGTGTAGAGCTCAGAGTAGGAGTGGAAATAAGCCAGTGGGAAGAGGTGAGCAGCTACAAGAGGAGCAGGAGAATGAGTGGTGACACGTATTGTTTTCAGCCAGCCTGTACACAATAGTTTCCCATGGTTTTGGAGAATGTGGTGCAATTTACTCCCCACTCCAGCTTGCTCCTTTGTGTTTTGTTGCCTGTGATGTCTCATAGTTTCTCCTGCCATAAGGCTTGCTCATCCCTTTCTCCTGATTACTCTTCCCCAGAAGAGCCACTGTTCCCCTGAGTACAAGCAGACAGACAGAAGGACATGTACAGCAATGAGTTGCCTGGGCAGGCGTCTAATTTCCTGTGAGTGGAGGGAAGCAGGAGGCCGAGCCCGGGGCTGCTCCTCACTGCTGGGAGGATGTGTCGGGTCAGGACATCCTGCTGGGCTCACATGCTGCTTCCTCCTGGGCCTTGTGCCCAGTTCTGTTGCAATTGATCCCAGACCTGGTTCACCTCCTGTTTTGGGACTTCCCCCACCTGTGTCATGACTAGGCTGCAGAACTGCAACCGTTCACCATGCTGGGAGCATCTCTAGCACAAGCAGGGCCAGCAGGGAAGGTGAGGGAGAGGCCAGCAGCTGGCACTGGGGGATGTTTGCCACCGTGTCAGGCCAAGGATTCCGGCTCCGGGTTTTCGCTGCAGCTGCCTCGAGCAGGCTCCGGCTCCGGAAATCCGCGCCCGTTTTTGCGCGCGGCTGCGCTGCCGTGTGGCGGCGGGGGAGGCTCCGGCTCCGTCCGGCGGGCGGGCGCGGATCCGGTGCCGGGATTTGCCCGGGGCCGGCTGGGGAAGTTGCCGAAGTTGTGCGGCGAGTGGCGGGGCTCGGCGCGTCCTTCCTGCGGCCCGGCCGGGGGCATGGAACAGCATGGCCGCGCGCCTCTCCCTGGCACAGGTACCGAGCGGGGCTGCGCGCCCGGCCCGCCCGCGGGGCCGCCACCGCCCGCTCCCGCCGCGGGCACGGCCGAGCGCCGCGGGGCTGCCCGGGGGGCCAGCGCTTTGTGCGGCCGCCGCAGCCCCGCAGCGCTGCCCCGCCGCTGTCAGGTGGCGGCGGGGCGGGGGGTGTGTCCGTATCTGCGGGATGGAGAAAACGAGGGAGAACGGCAGCGAGGGGAGGCGGATGGGCAGCCCCGCGCCGCGAGCCGGGGGTGCCACGGGCGGGGAACCGGGTCCCGCCCGGCCGCAGGTGCCTCTGCCCGGGGCTGTGGAGACCCGGCGGGGAGCGGCCCTGGGCGGGCGGGGCGCGGGGCTGCGCCGGCGGCCGGCGCGGTCCGTCTTTTGTCTCTGCAGGACTCGGGGCGCCGGGCTGGAGCCCAGCGAACCCCGTCCCGGAACGCCGAGAGCAGGCGGGCTCGGGGAGTGTTCGCGGAGGGGCTGAAAGGCGATAGCGCCGGGTTAAGGTGTCCGTGCTCGGTGCGAGCCCCGCGGGCACACCCGGCACCGAGGGGATCTCCGGGGCAGGGAGGCCATGGGCAGGTGACCCTGGGAGGGGCAGATGAATTCCTTGTTTTAACGGAAATCTGCCTCCGCAGATACTGCTTGCAAGTCATTTTACCTTGGTTTTGGTGCGGGGACACTGTTGTCACGTAGTGCCCATACAGGTGCCTCATAGTGCAGAGTTGTGCAGGTGATGGCCCTAAAACTTGGAGTCTCTTGGCACTGTTTCGTGTGATCTCAGTTCACCTCAATCCTTGTTGCTCGCGTTTTTTCCTGACGGTAATGGAATCACTACACACAGGTTGTTCTATACCGTTAGGAGCTTGTCTTATTCCCTAGAGCTGCTATAGCTAATGAACTTTTTGATACTTTTAAATTTCATTTAGCTGTGAGATGAGAAATTTCCATTCCTACCTGACATAAGGCTGAGGTGGTTCATCTTCCTGGCTTGGGATGCTTCAATCTGGTAGCCAGTTGTGGCATTTACACAAAGCAGAGCGGGTAAATGAGCTTAATGAATTGCTTAAGCACATGGAAGTAAACTTTAAAAGCTGGCAGCGAGGCTGCACAGTTTGCAGTTACTTACATAGTTCACTTTTGAGAATATCACCCGTTTCAAGGAAACAAAGGGTAGTTCAGTGAAGAGATGAATAAATATGTGGAGAAAATGAATGTGTATTTTACGAGTCTAAAGGTATAGAGTTATGAAGTATAGTACTTTTGTGAAAGCTTGATTTATATTAAAATGGCTAAGTTAGCATTGTCTAAGTCTCTCAATAGTCTTCAAGTAAGTGAAAAAGCTTTAAACATCTGCTTACTGAATGGAAAGAAGTTTTCACAGAGCTGCTCTGGCTCTTGGTTTGTGGAGAGGAGTGAGACATCAGCTCTGGTGTGTTCTACAGCAAGACATTATTGCCTACCGGCTGTGTAATCCTTTCATTGTAGAATTTCTTTACTTTTTTGGTCACATGGATGGGGGACTAAACACAAATGCGATAATGTTGACAGAAGCAGAAAAATCGCCAGTATCCCTAAAACTATTGTGGCTGTAGCTTACAACAGTGGTTAAACTGAGGGAGCTATTTCTGTGTGTTGACCACTTGTGCGGGGATTTCTTTTTTTGGCGTGTTTGTTTTTTCTTCTTGTGTTGCATAAGAATCATCTTAGTAAGTCAAGCAAGCCTGAAGATAGTTCTTTTCAACGTAGGTTCCAACATGTGGAACTTTTGGGTTATAAAAAGTCCTGACAAGTGTTGCAGTGTTCAGAATCTGTTGAAGAGCATGAGGAAGTGAAAATGAGGGCACGGGGGTGGGGAGTGCAGTGATGGCTGCTCTGAGATCAGTTACTGACTCCAGCAGCAAAGGTGAGCAGAGCAGTACGGTCTGCACAGAGCGAGAGCCACATGAACCTGCGCTCAGACTCACGGCTGGCTCCGATTTTCTGTTCTCTTTCCTGTGTTTGGTTTGACACTACTTTAGCATGGCTGGGGCGTTGGGTATTTCCAAATGAGATGAGGGTATTTTCAGATGACTTTGCAGCTGCAATGTCTGAGAAGGCTGCACATCCTTTTTATAAATATCAAAGCTGTAATTTTAGTAATTTGAAACTTTTCTGCGCTAATTGTATTCTTTTGACTGATTAGTAAAAATACTTCAAGACTGTGTAACTCTAGTGAAATTTATTACACCAAGTATACTTGAACCAGGTTTGCAAACTGAAGGTGATTATCTCTCCCGCCTCTCTCCCTTTAATAGCAGGTATCTCAAGTATCTTTTATCTCCCCATTTTGAACCCATTCTGCAACATCTTGTTTCCACTTGCGTTTGCTCAGTGAGTGTTATGGTCTGAGCATGACTGTGAATTTAATTTGGAACTTCTAAGGGAATTTCTACCACGGGAGTGTTTTGTTGTGGTTGCCTTTAGTTTGGAAACAAGCAAACAACAGCAATGAGAAGGAACTGACCGATCTCACAGATTGACATCTGTTCTTGGAAAAGTCAAATTAAGCTATAACCAGCATAAGGGGTTGTATGTTTTGACCTTTCAAGGATGGTTGCTTGTCAGGCCTATTTTATATGGGGAATTTAGGGAGGAAGAACAGAAAACTGAAAATGTGAGAGATGGATGTTAAAAATGGGGCAGAGATGTTTCTTGAAAGGTGGGTTAATATGGACATTCAGTAACTTCTTGTTGCTCTAGAAAATTCAACTTGTGGTTTATTCTATAAAACTGGCTGTGATTGAGGGGGAAGCGCACTGTTAAGGGAAGCGCTGTAAAGAAATATTCAGGAAGAAAAGGAAGATAACTTTGTGTTTGTCTTCCTGATGAAATGCTCTTTTTGAGAAATGTGGTAGTCATCTTGAAGTAGTTACGAGCTGCTTTGGTAAACAAGACAAAATCATGTAATATGAATTTGTATCCTAATTAGCTGCAAGTCTCATTTTAAACTTGAGTATTGTGTTGCACAGTTGAGAATGCTGTGCTGTGTCAGTGAAGGGAAACATGGAGTATTACACTGAGGCTGAGCTGGATGGATTCATGCCTCATGCACACATTGCCAGGATTAAGGTCTTACTGGAATACACAGGATCCAAATACTTGCAGTATGAATGATACCCTCTCAGTAATGCACATATTATGTATAATGTAGAGCCAGAGGTTTTGAGGTCTCTGGCAAACTTGTGGGTTTTTTTTTTGTTGTTGTTGAGTTTTTTTTTTTTTTTTAGAAATCAGCAAAATTGTCAAATTAAGATCATAGTTTGTAATTTTTAGTGGAATTAGGAACCTGTTGTTCCTCTTTCTGTCCTGCAGATGAAGAAACCAGAGTATGCATGTGTATGTTTCAACCTGCACATAGAGGAGACTGACTGCTCCTAAAGCAGATGGAAGCTAATTTTTTCTTGGTTGGTATTGCATCCACCATGTCAGAGAAAAGCTGCCTCTAAAAAGGCAGTGCAGCTACTCTTTCATGTTGCACAGGCTTTGTTCAGTACTGATTAGAAGATGGTGGAGATTTTCTGTAGCAATTTGAAAATTAAATTGAACCATTTCTAATTATGCAGTGACAGACATCTCCGCAGAGAGAAGACAGCAGTTCTTGTGCCTGCTTCAGCTGTTCAACAGGAAAGAAAGTGCTCAGTTTTTAAGCACTTGGTAATAATTGTATAGAAATTTATAGTAAATATTTTCTTTACATTTGTTATTGCTGTAGGAGATGTTCTTGGTTATGTAATTGAAAGTGGTAGAAAGCTTTACCCTGAAACACTTCAGCTAAGACAATAAAGCAATAGAGGAAAAAGAGAGAGGTTGATTGTTGTTTTGAAGTGGCATTGTAAGGAAACCAACTTGCCTTGGACTTACCTGCCTTTTGGCTGGCTAACTACAGGAAGAACATTTAAGGCCACACTATGTCTTTTGAAAACTCCTAGAGCTTTGTGTTGTGATAGAATATGGTATTTTGGATTTTAATGAGGATAGAATAGCTTTTTTCTCCCTAGATATCTCATTTGGGTTGGAAGGGGAAATTACTTTTGTTTTTCTCAATAGACAGCTTTGGTTTGTTTGTTTTTAAGCCTTTTTGGAAGGAAGGTTGTGGCTGGATGGACAGACTGGTAATAATATCTTATTAGACATAAATGCCAATGTGCCAGGGGCATGAAAACATGGGGATTGATTGACAACAGAAGATGAAAAAGACAGGTGTCCCTGAAGGTGTTTTTTATTTTCTAGGTTATCATTCCAAAGTTCATAGGTTTGTATCAAAGGTTGTAATTACTACAACACAGATTACCCTTATGAAGTGATCAACTTTGAAATGGAGCCATAATAATGTCTTTCTATTTTTGTATGCTGTGGAATCTGACCTTTTCTCTCTCCCTCATTTTGTATTTAAAACAAGTTGAATTTACTCTGCAAATGGTTGCTACAAATCCCATAAAAAGAATTTTGCCAGGTAAATTCTAAAGCAGCACCTGGAAAGGTGTTGAACTGTATTTTTTACATATCCCAGAAGAATATCCTAGATTATATTTGCATCTGTTGGTTTGTTGTGGGGTATACTTTGAAGGAGAAACAAGTTTATTACTAGTAAAATAGTCTGGGAAACTTTTTTACTACTATTATTCTATTCATACAAAATTCCAGTTACTGCAGTGATACTGATGTTAAAATGAATATTGAAAACACTAATGAAGTAAAGAATTATTGGCTCGTACTCCTAAGTGCTGAATGAAAAGATTGTTTTGCACTTAGTGTTTCCAGTGCAGGACTTCAACACGATGTTTCCTGTCCAGGAGTGACAATGATCAGTTTGGCTGTAATAAGGAAACATTTGGCTGAACAAGGGGTGACATTGGGCAAGAGGGATGGATGATGCACGGGAATCGATGGTTCCAGAGGATGTGCTGGCCAGCTCTGTTCCACTGCTCTGCTCACAGCTTTAATTTTAGATTTGTACCTTCTAATGCAGTAACACATAGTAAGTCAAATATTGGAATATTTGGGAGAGCCACCCCTCCAGGTTGTTGTGTAAAGTGTAGCTGAGTGGGTAGATCAAGCACATGAGGTTTAAGTAAGAAAATAGAGCGTGCTGTGGAGTGCTGGGAAATGATTGAAAGTTGTTTGTTGTATTGGTGTTGTGGCAGTCTGAGGGCTGGCAAAATTTGAATATATTTTGTCAGGCTATTTTAAGGGATGTGTAACTGCATGCTTAGTTGATGGCTGAATAATAAAAGTCTTTGGGTACCAGAGCAAAGTCAGAGCAAGGTTAAGCTATAAAAATGGAGGTGTTGCAGTGAATACCAATGGTGGTTTCCCAGCATATGTAATTTTTCATGTCTGGCTGTGGGAGAGGTATTTCCCACCCACCTCCCAGCAATCAAATAAAATCTTTTCAGCTGTGTCCCCCTATTGTTGTTTCCTCCCCTGAAACACCAAAAAACCCAAAACAATCAACAACAACAAAACCCACAAAACCAAAAAACAACTAGAAAATCAGAAGCTGAGTCTCTGGGGCAGTATACTTGCTGAATAAGCTCTGAATGGAAGCTCTCCTGTTATTTCTAGCTGTACTCTATAATTTGCCTTTTAAGATGTTCTAGTGATGCTGCATACTTTCTGTAATTGCACAAGATCGTACTAAACTAATTTCTACCAAACATCTTCACTTAGTAGAATTTTCTGATAATCAGCACCTGTGAACTTGGAGTACTCAGCCAAAATAGCAGCTGTTGCTGTAGGAAAATGGATGTGGTGTTATTTAAGAGATTAGGTTTTGCATTGTTTCAGGTCTTAGATTTTTTTTTTTTTTTAGTTTCTGAGAATAATTTAAAATTAAAGAAAGAGCCTTTTCCGAAGAAGCTGTCCACTTAACTTTAGGTGAGCCCTGAATGTCTGGTAGAGGGCAGTGGAATGAAGGCAGCAGTTACCCACAACAAGGGTTCAAGTTACAAACCCCAAAGTTAGAATATTATTCTATTTTAATGTGGTACTGTTGCTGTGGGTTTAGTTTTGAAATCAGGGATTAATTTGGGTAACTGAAAATTTTACAGACTGGTTGCATATGACACTAAATTGTAAAGAATAATGCATTGGACAGTGAAATAAAATTATATTGCTTTGTACTCTAATATTAGAGAGCATTTCCTAGCCTGAGTCGTTTCAGGTTTCTGCTTTTGCCCATAGGCAATGTTGCCTAAGAGTTGCTGTTTGACACAACCTCACCTGGTGACCCGGCTGCGGGAAATCTGATCTGGGGTGGTGTCAATGACTGCAAAACAAGAAGTCAGTCTAAAAGTTACAGCACAAAGAGCTGTCCCAGTTTCTCATCATGTAAATCTTAATGCTTCTTCGAAGACCAGTGGAGGGTGTTTTATATCTTGATTTGTCCAGAGGGAGGGAAATTGAAGTATGGATCTCCAGGGTTCATTTTGTCTTTTATTTTCTCTGTGTCTCTTTTACAGCTATCGAGTGCAAATCCTGTGTATGAGAAGTTCTATCGACAGGTATGTATATTCTGAAAGAATCTGGATTTTAAAAAATTGATATTCTTTTGCTATGGATTCAGCTTGGCCAACAGTGTGTAAACAATAAAATTTCAAGAAAAATTACAGTGATTTAAAATGTGTTTTTTATAGTAGGTTACACTTAGGATCCGCATTGGTATAAATTTAATATTGGTTGTAAGATGACCCTTATTTTCTAGGGTACTGTTAGGTATGTATGACATAGATCTCTTGACAGTTCTAACAGATTGTGAGGTCTTGGGATGGAGTAAATTCTTTTAAAATGCTGTATTGATACATTCTTGGTTACTTTTTATAAGTGAGGATTAATTTCTTGCATTTGTAGCTCAGTTAGCATCATGTAAGACTTGATTCTCACTCAGAATTTCCCCAGAGTTAATCACAGGATGTTGTAAGGAGTGAAATTTGGATAGAAGGCCACTGAATGCAAAAAGAATGCCTGTAGTTCTTGCAGCTTCACTCAGCAGATACAGATCTTTTGATTTTATGACACAAAAATAAGAAATAAATATAAATAAAATATAAGAATATAAATTTTATTTATCATTTGTCTTCTGTATTTTGACCCAGCAATACCAAGGTGTCTTGATTCCTATAAATACAACTTTTTAAAAAAATAGCTGTTTCACCTGTTCTGTAATAACAGTATTTTCTGTCACATATATAATGTGGTACAAATGTAATGTAATTTCAAGGAAATTAAACTACTTGGTTGTATGAAACAATTAAATATAATTTTGTTTTGTAATATACCTGATGAGTAATTGATGTACCCTATGAAACCAACCTTATAGGAAGTTTTTTTTCCCTTTGTGCAGCTGGTAATATTCCTGTCTGTTAAGACAGGTTATGGTGTATATGGTCTCCTTATTTAGGAACTTCTTTTGTATGTCAGCATCAGAATGTAAACTTATGTGCTGGGGAAGGGACAAGGCCATGATTTCTGCCCATGCCCTATTTTTGGATTGTGCTTAGAGGATTAGTCCCACTATCAAGTGCAAAAACCAGCAGTTAAATGTATCAGCCTGTGATACCTGAAGTCCGAGCTTGCCATTGTACTTTCAGGAAGGGATTTTCTCCACTGCAGGAGAGTAGCAGGTTTGAAATTACTAAACAAGAAGAGAGTATACCTTGGTCTAAGTTCAGATGGCTCCTGGTGGCTGAAGGAGACAGTGTCACCCCTCAGAAGGTTTTCCTTCAGCTGGACAAGTCCACTGTGTGTTTATCTCTAGGCTTTGGATTAAAAACCTTGGGAGAATCCCTTCTAATAAGATATCATTATAAGGCACAGGAAAAGGCTGGGAACTGATTGTTCTGCACATTGGGGTTCCTAGCTCAGTCCTGACTGTCACCATCAGGTACCACCCTGCCATGTGCCTGTCTCTTCCTCCTCACTGCAGTTGCTCAACCACTGAAGTGTGGAGCAAAAACTCAGCTAAAGGAACTGAACTGAAGCACAGATGTGATACTGGTTCCTAAGTCAGTGTTCCATTTGTTTGAGTACATAGTCTAGTGAAAGTAGAGCACTATTTGTTGTCCAGGGTTTCAGCAGAGTACAGGAACAGAGATTCTTTAAACATGATGTTACTGTTAGTGAAGTGGTGCCAGTGCATTTGTTTTCCAGAGGATTATTTTTCTGACTTGCTCAGATGAACTCTTTGCTACAAGCATTTTTCCTAAAGAGGAGCTTTCAAACGTGCCTAAAGCCTTTCAGTTCCACTAGGGAACTTTTCCCTTCCATTCCTCAGATAAGGAGATGTCAAGTTTTAGAACAGAAATGTTAGAGAGACGTTTCCCACTTTGTCTTATGGTGCTGGTGGAGTGTGCTTTAATATGAATAAATTCATCACATGAAACAGCTCTGATGCTGAGCACACTTCCAGTTCTATCACAAACTTAAAGGAATTCATCTGGCAAAAGATGTGTTGGGAAATGAGTATAAATCCTGCTCTTTATACTTAGAATACCTTTCATAGGCACTACCTTTCAGTCTTTCAATAGGCACTCTTTCCTTTCATATAAAAATTTTTATGTTTAACCTTTTATAGACTGACTCAAAGCAGAGTGAGGTTAAAGGGTAAATTTAAATACCTGTCATAAAGCACTTGGAAATTACTTAATCACATGATGCAGTGCAGCAGGGAAGCTGCACTGAATTCTTGATGAATCCTGAGCTGAAGCACTTCTCACTGTAACCTTCTGCCCTAATCACATCAGATATATGTTTGTAACTTTTGGTAGTTCCTGGTCCTAGAAAAGACAGGCTGTAACGAGGGAATTGTTGGCTGATGCAGCTGTAGAAACTGCTTCTTGCACACAGGGGAAAAGCTCTGCCAAGCTGGTTAGAGCTGACAAACACCAGCAATCATCCCAGTGCAATAATCAAACATAAGTACCTCCACCCCAGCATTCAAGACTCAGTAATTTGTAAAGAAATTGAAATCACCCCTTTAAAAAATAGTTACTAAGGTTTAGATAATTAGTTGTACAAAAATAAACTAGATCAGTATTGGGTTAAGTAAGAATCCTGCTCAAATCCCTTATAGTCACCTTCTTCTGACTTGGACTTGGAGAAATAAAAAGTAAACACAGCTGATACTGTGGTGTTCTGTGACTTTCTTGAAAGAGAAGTGCTAGGCCGGGGGGTTTCTGAGAGATTGTTGTGTTCCATGCAAGGTCGACTCCACTATTTGAAGATTTGTTTGATGCACTGTCCTGGCAGCTTTGTGCCTATAGATGAGCAGCTCTCCCATAACTCAGCCTAACTGCCAGGCTGTAGTGTTTGCAACCTTATTGCTGTGACCAGGACATCCTCAGTTACAGGAAAAACCCTCTCCTAATTAAAATCATACTGGTTATGTTAAAAACAATGCATGTTTTCACTTCCATATTAAATTACGACTTTGGGATTTCAGAGTGTTTTGTTCCCTTTCAGAAGTGTCTACAGACAACTGCTGCAGCATTCTTTCCAAATTATAAATTCCCCAGAGTCTTTCAGGAGCCAGTTCTAATCCCATTTTGGGAAGTTGTTAGCTTTGAGCACCTTGTATGTGCTGCACCTGTGAACTCGGGCAGTTGGTCTTGTGTTCCAAACACAATATTGAATATGGCCTTTGTTTAAACACAAAGCTGTGAGACTGGAAATGGTGCAGTTGTCATCATCATCACCCTCCCTGTGGGATGTAGTAAGGCTGACAGTCTGAATTGACTGAAGATAGCCTTAGTCCTATCTTCCATACTTTTAAAAAATCTTCTTCTCTAGGCTCTCAAAGACTCTCAGCTTTTCCTCTATTTCCCTTGTCTTTACATCACCATGTAGGTGATGTAAGTTTTCTTTCTTTCTTTCTTTTCCCACTTGAAAAGGTTTCGTTTAGATACCATTTCCACTTCAGAACTTGAATACCTCTCTATTTTAATGATCTCTCTATTGATCCAGGGAGAAATGCATGCTGATTGGTATTGTGCCAGTATCACCAACTTCTTTATTGTGTAAATAAGTTTCACTTTAGGGTGTAAGTATTTCCCTCTGCTGTGGTGGTAAAGGTGTCTTCAAAGAAGAGCCTTCTTTTTCAGACCCTAACAGTAACGAATGCAGAGCTGGACAATGAAATCAAACCCTGGAATTCTCTGTTCTTAAAAATCATATATTTTGGTGGCATCAAGAAGAAAAGCCTGTGATTGGGAGGGGCTAATTTGATAGGTTCAAGAGATTGTCCTCAAAGTGATTGTTAACTTGAGCTTTCTTCTTTGGTGGCTTTTTGGGAGCCTGTGTAGAGAGGTGGCATCAATTCAAAAGCTAGTTTGTCATGTGAGGGTTTTTTTTCTCCACCAGGTTGATTCTACTAATGCTGGAAGAGTATTAGCTTCTGATGCAGCTGTTTTCTTGAAAAAGTCTGGATTGACAGATTTGGTACTTGGAAAGGTATTTAATGGCAATTATTTAATTTATTTAAATATCCTGTCTTCTTTCTTCAGTTAGTATCCTGTTTAAATTAAAATACTTAGTAGTACTACAGGATACATGATCTTCTCTAATGTGCTTTCAGTTGTTCTATCCAATAGTTTCTATCCAGTCATGGAAATTATTGCAATATATAAATTTGTCATCACAATGAAGTGCTATCATGAAAGTTAAAACATGAACTTTCCTCCAAGCGTCCATTATAAATGGAGGAAGGACTTGCCAGTTTCCTCTCAAGTGCTGTGAACATTTTGTTATTTTTATGTTTCAGATTTGGGACCTAGCTGATACTGATGGCAAAGGTATCCTGAACAAACAGGTATGATTATTTATGTGGTGTATGACTCTAACCATTACCCAGCCTTGAAATAAGATGAAAATTGAAATTTTTGGTTCAGGAAAGCAATTTTTCTTACAGATTTTTCTAATTTTGAGTAGCTCTGTAATTCCCATTTGAGTAGAAGCTGCAATAAATTAAACAGCCTTCAGCTGCCTCATCATCTTTTCTCCAGGTTGTAAAATGGGCTGATGTGTAGCTGTGCAATTTGCTGAGAAGTAATTGAAGGTTTAATGTACTGCATTTACAAAGAAGGTGACTTTTTCCTCATAATCTTGTAGGAAACAATGCAGAAATTAAAATTCTTATAAAATCTTCAAAATTCTTATTTCTTTAATTTTGGTGGACTTGACATTGGTACATTCTGTTTGGAGTTGTCCTTCCCAAACTGTGGCAATGAGTGTTGTGGGGACAGACTTTTCATCTCAGTGGTGCTACCACAAGCTCTAATGTGTGTTGCTGTTTGATTTGAATTATAAATAATAGTCCATGGAGAGAGAACTGCTTCTTCCCATAATGATAAGAAGAGGAAGTTGTAATGTCTGCCAAACAATTTGGGGTTTTTTGGGGGCTTCTTTTGGTTCATTTTTCTGTTTTCCTCCACTTCTATTAACCATCTGTGGGATCAGCTCAGTTCCTCCAAGATAAACAGCTGTATTTACACTTCAAATTTTCACTATTCTGTTGTAGAAGAACTGAGTGCTGAGAACTGACTACACTGACCAGGAAGTTACTAAATTCTTGGAAAATTAATTGCAAATTTTGTCTTACTGGAGGAATCCAGCATTTGCTGGCTGCTGCTTTCTGTCACTTTCTGACCCTCTTTGAAGCTATGTGCAGCTTTTCATGTATATAGC
This sequence comes from Acridotheres tristis, assembly GCA_037013685.1. Taxonomy (NCBI): domain Eukaryota; kingdom Metazoa; phylum Chordata; class Aves; order Passeriformes; family Sturnidae; genus Acridotheres; species Acridotheres tristis. The sequence continues at coordinate 6,974,603 of CM072895.1, forward strand.
AGCACTAGAAAAGCTCTTAATTCTTCTGAAATATTACTATCTTTTCAAATTAGATTTTCATATTATTTTTAAATTTTCATTTTTTTCCCTGTAGGAATTTTTTGTGGCTTTGCGACTTGTAGCGTGTGCACAGAATGGATTGGATGTTTCCCTGAGTAGTCTTAACTTGCCTGTTCCTCCACCAAGATTTGTAAGATTTCTTTTTTGATTGAACATATTAGTAACAACTGCTTTTAAGTGAAAAATTAGGAAGGTTTGATGTAAATACCAAACACTTCAAAGGGTGATGTTGTAGGGTGATGGGGCCCTACAACAGGGAAAAAATCAAGCAATGTGGAATAAGCTGCTACATGTTCTAGTGGGGATTTGAGTATAAAATTGTGTATAATTTGAAGATATGTGGTATTTGTTCTATTAGTGTTGTCCTTAATGGAATAAAGATTTAAATTTTTTTGCTGTAAATTTTGGTATGAATGACTAAAATGAAGTTCTGGCTTTGAGAAGCACCTTCTCAAATAAGGGGCTGGTTTTGCAAAGTCAGAATCATGTCTCTTTTAATGTGTCTCGTGGTTTTTTTTGTCTTGTTTTTCCTTAGACTGATACTAGCAGTCCCTTGCTACTCAGTGGAACAGCATCAAGTGATCTACCATGGGCTGTAAAGGTAAACTAAATATTAGCTGTTTCCTACAACTGTTTTCTGGAAATTTGCAGGAAAACCTGTCTTTCTTAGAAAAATCTAATGCTACATTTCTAAAGTGTGATAGCTACCATTCCTGTCAAATTTGTAATTGGGCTAATAGACCTAGTTTAATAAGAACACTTGACCCTTGGGAAATCTCTTCATGTTTAGAAATCTAAAATAAAGGGAAAAAAAAAAAGGTTGTTACATGAAGCCATGAAAATAATTGAAGAAGAAATCTCACAGGGTTTTGACTTAAAAATGTCTTTTTGATGTTTTCTTATAAGCATCAAGAACTGCAATGTATGTTTATTAAAAAAAGTTAACACTTTTGAAAGAACTTCTGCTTCTTAGGCTATGAATGTGACTGTTTGCATAAGTGATATTTTTCTTTTGCCCCTGCAGCTGGAAGACAAGGCCAAGTATGATGCTATTTTTGACAGCCTAAATCCAGTGAATGGACTGTTGTCAGGGGATAAGGTGAAACCTGTGCTCCTTAACTCAAAACTGCCAGTGGATATCTTAGGACGAGTAAGAATATCTTTCTTCTTAATTGTCAGTTCACAAGTAATACCTGTGCTGCACTCAGCAATGCCTCTTTTTCAAATTCAAGGTTTGTAGTAATGAGCCTAACTATTAAATAAGATCTTAGGGAGTGCAGCTATTAAACTGAAAAATAAAATTTCTTTTGCTCTTTGGATAGATCACCTCTTATGTTTACTGTTTAACACTTGGGTCAGGGCAGGGTGCCTCTGTCTCCAGCTTAAGAGTCTCTGCTTTTGTGTGGTTTATGTGAATTTACATTGCTCACTAAACTAATGCTGTTATTAGAACTTGAGATATGGTGGAGGGAGACTGTTCTCATGTGTGTTTTCAATGAAGTTTTAAGTAGGAAATTGCTGCAGTTTAGTCAAAGATCCCTATATTCTGTTTTTTATTGGTAGGTGTGGGAATTGAGTGATATTGACCGTGATGGAATGTTGGATCGAGATGAGTTTGCAGTTGTAAGTATCTTCTGCCTCCTAGGATTTTGAAAGCCTAAAGGCAGGGTTTAAAATAGATGTGCTGTATATTAATTTCTGTGTGGTTCATTTATTATCTTTATTCAGAGTCCTTAATCAAGTTTTAGTGCTGTTTAGTGTTTCTGTCAGTTTGTTGAATGTGTCTCAGTACATAGCACAACTTTCTTTGTGGGTTAGATGAGCCATTAAAAACTTACACCTGAGATCTGCTGTCCCATGAGACACTGAGAGGTTTCACTGAGTTTTACCTTAACCTTCAGTATTTATAGAACTTGAATGCCTCAAGGTATCCCTGAAGAAAGTAAGTTAGAAATTTAACACTATTAATGCCAGAACTGATGAAATAGTGTAAGAAGTGTTAAGTTAGAGATGCCACAACAAAAGAATTAAATGCTAAGTGGAGCAATTTCTGGGAAAATGATGATAAATTAAAGTGTTTGAAGTCTTCTCTCAAATAAAATTCCTCAAGTACTGGCACAAGCTTGGAAAATTATTTTAATGTTCTAAAAGATACTGAATTTCACTTGCTAAGCACTGATCCTCAAAAGAAAGTGGTAATGAAAAACAGAGTTTGGAAGGCAATGAGCTGCATCAATTAAGAGACTTCTGAAGGAGAAACATAATGAAAAAAGGCTACAAAGTTATTTGTTAATTAATTCTTTAGTCTCTCTCTATATGTATATATATTTCTAATATATTTACTCCACACACCTTTTTTTTTCTTTTTCAGGCCATGTTTTTGGTATACTGTGCTTTGGAGAAAGAACCAGTGCCAATGTCCCTGCCTGCAGCTTTGGTGCCACCATCCAAGAGAAAACCTCTCAGTGTTCCAGGAGCAATGCCATTAATTCCATCTTCAGCCAAAGAGTCTCATCAGTCCTTGCCACCTGTGGGCATTTTAGCTGCCAAAACACCATTAACACAGGTACAGTTCTGAAGTTAGAAGATTAGATTTCTGCTCTTAACCCTGTGCTTCAGAGACTGCCTGTGTAAAGAGACTTGATAAAGGCTTTTACTTTGCTTCTTGCCCTGTTGGTTGGTTTTAGGAGGCTGATGGGAAGCCCAGATGGAGAGGTGTAAAATTTACCCTGATTTACTTTTCCTAGATGTTTCCAGATATAAACAATTGGATAAAAGAATATTGTTTAGTATAGATTTTGAAGATATTTTTAAAACAAATTATTTCAAGCTCAAAAAAAATTACACATCTGCAGAGCACAGGTCTTCTGGATGAAGACTGATTGGAATATGGACACGTTCTTAAAACACATTGTGACAGTCATGTATGAGTGTGCATGTGTGCAATTTGGAGAAGACCTGAATTAAAGTGGAATAGATAAATGCAAGCAATGGGAAAAGGAAACAAAAGGTCCAGCATATCCACCTAGACACAGGAGATTTTTGTTCTGAATGTGATTGTTAGGCAACCTGATGCCTCTTACCCTCTCCAGGCATGTTAGTTACTCCTCATCATTTTAGAGCCCAGAATTTGGGAAATGTCTTTCCAAGTAGCTTATATATAAATTGCTCAATTCAAAATAAGAAAAAAAAATTGATAAAGGTATTTAAGGTAAGAACTGTGGTACTTAATGCATCAGATGCAGCTTGGACATTTGGGTACCCTTATTTGAGTGATCAGTAAGAAACTGGCATCTTAATTTTGGAGGTGCCAGGGTTTTAATCTGGAAATTTTCTTGTCTGAGGGTAAGTCTTGCTATATGTATTGCAAAGCAGTGCCATTCTGGGTGAGTTTGTAAATGGCACCATTGGGGAGTCCATGTGTTAATTATCTGTGTGCACTGAAATTAATTAGCATCCATACATGCACTTGAAGCTGTTTTCACTCAAAGAACCCCAGACATTTTTATGTTAGCTGAATGTTGTGAAAAATTGCTCAAGTAACAGAAGTGGCTCTAATTCCCATCTTTACCTTGTTCAGATGTAAATTCTTCAATTTAGAATGTGCCCAGCTATTAACAACCTGGGCTTGAGCAGCTCTCCAGTCCCTCCAACTAAAGCTTCCCAGCTGTGTAAAGGGGAATGAAATTGATAGAGCCAGACAGTCAGCAGGGCTGTGACTGAGCACAGGGATGAAGGAGGAGATCCAGCTTCCAAGGAATGCCTTTGTTGCATAGGCAGAGGGGCAGAGCAGCAGCAAAGCAGCCTTGGCTGCTTCACTGAGGGAAATGCTTCACTTCGGCTTTTGCAGTTGCTTGAGGATCTCTGTGTGTCTGTGCAGGAGGATAAAACTGGTTCATGAACCAGGCACCTGTATCACTTATTTAAAAGCTGTGCTGTAGTCCTTGAATTTTATAAGTCTGAGTTGGAAACAGAATTTGCCTGTATCTTAGTATTGTGGTTTTGGTTTTCTCCCTCCCACCCTCACCCCCCTTCAGTGGGTTGTGTCGCCTGCAGACAAAATTAAGTACGATGAGATCTTTGTGAAAACTGACAAGGACATGGATGGATTTGTGTCAGGTGTGGAAGCCAGAGAACTGTTCCTGAAAACAGGACTGCCTTCTGCTCTCCTTGCACATATCTGGTAGGTTTCTTTCCTGTGACAGCTGTGTAGATTATGGCGTTCTCACTTCTTGCTATGCTGACATTTTTGAAAGTGACGTTTCTGTATATAATAGCATGGCCTTTGTATAATCAGTGATAACTTACTTGCTTCTGCTCTGGGACAGAAATGGGTGGAAATCAGGTTTATGCCTGAACACAGATTGTTACAAATACTGCACTTCAGCTATCTCTGTGTATTTAAGACATCACATCATCACAGGTATCTGATCACTGATCCTACCCATGTACTGGGAAAGGGAATTGTTTCTATAAAATTGTTAGCATGCAAGATTTATGTCACATCTACAACATGTCTTTCCTGACAGCTGTGCATTCATTTAGCATTATTCATTACAGCAATGCCTTCATTACACTCTCTGCTTTTTTAAGTCTTTCACTACTATGAGCTGTTGCAGGGCACTCTGATAGGAACAACTTTTTTTTTCCCCCCCAAGTTATGGTTAACACAACTGCTAATTTAGGAAAATCAGGAAAATGCAAATAAATTTGTGTTGGTTCTGAAGCTACTGCTAGTGACCTGCAGCCCTGATGGTGCTTTTTACCAGAGCATAACATGCAAAGTGAAAGTGGCTCTGTTTGTTTGAGTGATGTTTCCTATGTCTGTAGTTTTGTTTTAGAAGAGATTACACCCTAGCAATTTTCACATTTGTAAATAACAGCACCTACACTAAACAGGGCTGTACTCGGAGAAATGAGGATTTGTTTTATTTAATGTGCATCTCTGTACAGGGCTCTCTGTGACACCAAGGACTGTGGGAAGCTTTCAAAGGAACAGTTTGCTTTGGCTTTCTATCTAATTAATCAGAAGTTAACAAAGGGCATTGATCCACCTCAGGCTCTGACTCCAGAGATGATTCCACCTTCAGACAGGGGTGTCAGTTTACAGAAGGTAAGAATGAGTTTGGCATTTTTGGTGTAAATCTCAGACAAATAATGTTAATTTCGAAGACTGTGCAAGAAGCAACCTCAAGTGCTGGCATATCTTAAATTTATCATAATATCAGGAAGAAAACAAATCTTAGGTGCAAAGAATTGACAAAAAACTTCCATCCATATTTCAAAATGAAGCTGTCATTTATTACACCTGCCAACCAAGCAGAGATATCTTATGCTGGGAAAGCATCATTTTCTCTTTTGAAAGAATAATCCTCCTGTTACCATTTTAAAGAAGTTTGAGTTTCCATGTGAAGTGACATGCACAAGTTCAGTGCTTTTCTCCTAATGTGTTATCTTTTTTACATCAATCTTTTTTAATAAGTTTGGAAACAATGTGAACTAAAAGTTTAGAGTTATTTAAAGTTTTAAAAGTAAATGGTCCTCCATTTTATACCTCACAGATAGTTTAGGTATCTCCATAGTCTGTTGGTTGCCATCTATCTTAATCCAGCAGTAAGCTGTACCTCAGCAGTTCAGTTTGTAGCTTTCAGAATGGTAGAGGTCATCACAAATTCTTACGTGTTTTACACATCATGAAGTCTGATGTGAGTTACCTTTTCTTGGTTGTGCAATGCATTGATCTAATTCTACAACTTCCTTAAACAGAATGAAAAATTCACACCTGGAAAAATGAAACTCAAAATTTGGCACTACTTTTTTGAGTTTCTGTAGCTGGTATCGAATTCATTTTTACATTCTGTTTTTAAAAAGTAATTGCTTTATTTGCAACTCTACTAATCTTTTTTGTATGTTTGCTTTCCTTTCTATGTCTCTTTTCTAGTTTGGACTGTTTTTTCCATTCTGCACCACTCTGCTTTTCATCCTTATTATTCTGTCAATTTGTTAACTCTGCTTTCTCAAGGTTAGAGAAACTTTGCTTTTCTAATATTTACTGTCTGTTGGTTTAATAATGAACATCCTCCTAAGACTCTCACATAGTCATGAATTAGCTCAGCACTTCTCTCAGGTGTCACTGTGTGTTGCAGTCTCAAGTTCTGCTGATTTCCAGTGTTGTTCATCTGGAATAACCCCGAGGTTCTCCCTTGAGCCCTGACCTCTGAGGCTCTTCCTGTTGGCTGCTTAAACTGAAAAGAGAGAGCTCTGTGTCTTCCTGCTGAAATTGCAGGGGTAGTGGTGACAGAGTACTAGCCCAGTGTGGCATTTGGCAATTGTCATTAGGATTAATACCCCTGGGTTTCCTGAAGATATGACAGAAAATTTAGTGATTAGAAAGCATCAGATGAGCTCAGTGTTGGCTACTGCTGTTCTATGGATGTAAATTGATTTTATAAAACTCTCAAAGACATCAATGTGATTTTTATTTCATTACTAACTTAAGTGATGAGTAAGAATATTGTGTAAGAAGGTAAGTTAGCTTTCAATTAGCTCTGTAAATCCTTAACAAGAGGGTTTTTTACTAAATTGAGCTGAATCTTCAGCTCATTTTGAGCTTTTTGGAAAGAGGTGTTGTTTTGTATCAACAATATGAAATGATATTGAACAATATGGTATAGAAGAACTTTTTTGTCAAAGATTATTGCTCAATATTTGAACTCAAAGGATTGAGTTAGTAGACAGAGGTAGGCTTTTTGCTGGTTTTCTTGTTATGGTGTGGTTTACATGGTAAAAATAATCCCAAAACACCGACTTAGGCTTCATCTTCTGAGTTGACTCATACAAAGGTGATAGCAGAAATATCAGTATGTAAAATGGTATTCCATTGTGCTTTAAAACTTCTTGATGTGTTTCTTTACCTAGAGCACTTTGTAGTCACCACTTACATGACAAGCCATAAAAATTAAATTTTTATGTAAGGTCCTCTCAAAGAATTTTGATGGGAATTTCCTTGTACTACAACTTGGAGTTAAAAACTGGAGGTGCTGTTTTGCATGCATGTTCCAATGTAGTAATGGCAGCCTATGACTCTAACTTGTCCTTGTTAACATGAATATTGAAGCTAAAAAATGTTGGCTTTTATGTTCCTGACCCCTACCAGTTCTCCTGAACAATGGAAAAAAAGATTGAACTACATTTTCCTCAAGTTTGATGCTGGCATTAGTGTGCAGAATTTCTTTAAGTGGTGAAAGAAGGAAGCCTGGAAAAACATTTTCTTGCAGCTATTATTTCCATGTTTTCCTTCTATCCTTGTCCTAGAAGTAAAAACTCCCATTGATCAACTCTGCAAAACTCCTGTGTAATTCCTGTAGAACAGGATTGAACATCATAGCTAGTTTGCCCATTTGAGAAGCTGTACACTAACCACTTGAAGAACAGCTGTATGGTTGGGTTTTTGATTGTTTTTTGGTTTTTTAATTCCCAGTTCATACCATTTGTGCTAGTAAAATATGCATGAACAGTCTGTAGCTCTGCTGAATAATACCCTTAGCCACAATGTGCTCACAGTTCAGGTGTTCATAGCTCTTGGTTTTTTTCTTCCCCAGAGTATCAGTTTGAGTAGGCACATAATTAATATTAAGCATCTTGATTTATCTGTAGAGAAATTTCAGCATTTAAAATCTGCATTATTTTGAGGGTATTACTTGCCTTTTTAAATTTTATGTGTGTACTTGTCCTTGGAATATTGTGTTTGTCCTGGATGACTTTATTCAAGACTTGAAGTAACTGATGTATTTATAGGAGGTAGCTACAGTGACTGTTGCTTTCTAAGCATGTTCATGTTGTGACAAGGCACAGAAGAGTAATTACAGCATTTGTAATTTCTGTCTTCAGCATTTGTTCTTTATCCATGTATGTGTACTTTTTTTGAAACAAATAATTTGTATTACAGGCATTGTCTTATAAAGACACTGAGTAAATGGGAGCTCGTGGGTGTGAGTTACCCTGTGACTTTGTATTGTCAAAGTTGTGTTCAGTACTCTGGAGGTTTGTGTTAAACGAGCTCAGTATCCCTTAGAGCCTTGCAAATCAGTGTCTGTACTCTGCAACACGAGGATCACCAAGGTGAAGAAATACAAAAGTAGTAAGCAAACCTCTCTCAAATGCTAGGAAAGCACCTAAATATTAGCTGTAAGAGAAGTCTTATTTTAGAACAAGATTCTGTGGCTTTTTTTATGATTAAGTAGTCCTGTGCTTTTGTGGAAGATGTCTTCAAGGGTGTGCAGGAGACAAATTCTCTTTAAACTGAGCTGTCTCCATGCTTTGGCTGTGTGTTGTGTTCTGCTCATGCAGCATCTGTACTCTCTTGGGGTTTCTAAGATTGAAAGTTTGAAATACAATGCTACCAATAGTTGTTACAAGAGGAAGCTCATGTTGCCACAAAAAGTAAAGTGAATGTAGTAGTTGAATAGCATAAGCTCTAGACTAACAGTGTTTATTTTTTATCTTTCAGAATACTCAAGGACCGAATTCTGTAGCAGATTTTTCTGCAATTAAAGAACTTGATTCATTAAACAATGAAATTGTGGACCTCCAGAGGTATGTAAGAGAGGAATAGCTGAGCTGCCTTGGATTCAGTTGTGCTATTTACTGTTTTTTAAAAAACAATTCAGTGCATAAGAGAAAAGCAGGTGGTAATACTCAGCTTTGCTAAGTAAAGGGTCAGCATGTCTGTGGTACTGTGTGACTCTGCTGCTCTCTGTCCACTCACATGAGTGCCCCTAATGACAGCAGGACTGTGAAGGGTCTGGCCCTGGTGCCTTAGGGTGTGTTTCAGAGAGCTGAGTATCTCAGCAGCCTGACATGAAATATTCTCCATTGTTCATCTTTGTTGGCAGATGTGAGTGGAGTGAATCTTTGGGATGCTGGAACCGTACATAAGTGGTGTTAGTTGTCTTTTATTTGCAGAGGGCATCCCAAGGACTTGTTTTTGGTGGCAGTAAGGAAGTGAGATGGCAAAGATCAGTAAGTGTGCAGGATAGGGAGTGGGAAGATGACTGTGCATGGACCTCTGGTAGGGTTTTGATGGGGATAAAGTTGGGGATGCTTCTCTTGTGTAATAAAATAAACTGTTGGACTGAGAAAATTTGTTTTGATGTCTGCAGACCCTTGGATTCCATTAATTAATCCCTTGGATTAATGATTTCTAAGATAATTAAGATGACTTCAAGTGACTAAGAAAATAAAATTCATGTATTTCTATAATCTTGGTCGTGCTCTTGAGACAGCAAATATTTTTCCTCAGTGTTTTTCTTGTTGCTGTCATAAATCTACTGAAAATTCTATTAAGAACAGTAAATTCCCCTATTTTTAAAGTGCAGGTGCTTTGTCATGATGAAATCTGCCTCTCTAATTCATATCACTTGTGGGAATGATTTAACTTGGCAGTGTGTCAGAGCACAGTCTGTTTCCTAAATGCATAAATATTTTTTCACTTCACTTGCTTATTCTCTTTTATTACTCCCACTGCCTCCTTGCTTCTCCTTGCTCTGCCCCCACTCTTCTTCAGCTTATATTAATTCCAGTTTTGGACACTCACATTTATTAACCTGAAATAGGATTTACAACTGTGTATATTTACTGTTGGTATCTTAGAGGGAAATAAATTGTTGGCTGGCATAAATTTTTAGAAGAAGTTGGTTTTCAGTAGGTGGGCTTGCAGCCTAACATGCAAGCCAGACTGTTTATGAGTCTGCTTTTCTTTTCTTCCTGTGAGGTATGAAGGAACCATGGCCTTGAAAAAGTCACTGCTTCCATTTCTTGAGGGGCTAATATACACTGGCAGTTCTTTTAAATTGAATGATAGTAGATTGTTGAAGATAGAGTAGGGGTAACACTTAGTGTGTATTCGTTTTTAGAAAGGGGGAATTTAATTTGATTTGATTTAGAGGTTCAGAACAGAATGGGATTAACCATGTGCTTAATGTAGGAAACTTTTAGTCTTTGGTGAGTCCACATTTCTATTACAACTGCTGAAGTACACTTTTAGACTTGATAGTTGTCATATAAAAATGTAATTTCAACTGAAGTTATTTTTGTTGATTATTAAACAAGATAGATTGTTCAGCTGTTGGACTCAATATATAAGAATTCTAGTCTCTGATTCCATTGGGAAGTGCCCAAGAGCTGCGTTTTGGAGACCCAGTAATAGAATTTGAATCTATTTTTGAAGTGCACTTCAAAAAAAAAAAAAGACAGGAGAGAAAATGGCCTAAAGAATGACAGTGTGTGGAAAACAGCTTTTGGAGAGACTGAGCAAATAATATAGAGGTGATGTCTTTGTGGCTCAGCAGTTTGTGGGAAAGAGGTCTGGTGACCACTAGCTTTATTAATCTTAATTTGATAAATACAATGTCAGGAAGGTGGAGGTTGAGGATCAGATGAAGAATAAAATGCAGAGCACTTATTAGGGAGGATAATACCCCTCTGGTGGAGAGAATGATTTGCCTCAGGACTTTGTGGAACCTGCATCATTTTGAGCTTGTTAGCACTGTTGTCTCTAAATTCTGTTTCAGTTGCACTTTAGTTTTAGTAAGCTGTTTGAAGCTTTTCTTGATCAGCATGGTGGGAGGCTGGATCACATGATTTTTTTGAGCCATAAAACCTTTTTCTTCCCCAATAAACCCAGCTTTGATTTCTTGCTTTCGAAGATGGTCCACAAATTCATGTGTTTCTTCGAGCTTTACTGACACACATTCCTCTCTAAGCATGAAGAGTTGTTGAGCTTAACTTGGGATGTCCCACCAGAGATGTCATCTTTCACATATGCTGGATAGCAATATTTAAATTCTCTCGAATTATAAATCAGGTTAAAACGACCATAAAGTTGGTAAGTTGGTCTCTCAATAGCAATGAAAGAGAAAACATGCTCCAGAAAAGCAGGACAATCTCTCCCTGCTATACACTTGCATCAAACCTTTGTTTTAAATTTCAGAGATCTACATCACCTTAGCAAAGCAAAGAACTTCAGTGTAGGATAGATCATTTCTTCTCAACCTCTGGTTTGGAAGTTACTGAGCTGTTGCAGCAGAGGAGGTTGTGAGTAACAAATGTTAGAAGAAACAAGGCAAACCCTTGGTGTGGTTTCTAGTATTGCCAAACTGAAGCACTGCTACATTTGGAATACCCAAAAAACCAGATGTATGTGAAAATTAGAAATATTGGGCAACTCTGAGTGTAGATAATGCTACCCACTCTGTGAGTAGTCATCATTTTATTATGGAAAAGAACTGTGATTTTTTTTGTTTTTACATCGAAGGTGATTCAGCCTGGCCAGGGTTGAAGGTTTGGCTTGAACACCTCTGCTGACACGGGGACTTTGCAGTTCTCAGTTTTGACAGATGTTTGCACTGAGCTGGCTCCTGTTTGTGAATTACTCCATTCACAAATTAGTATAAATTTAGGGATTTAGTAAATCATGAAGCATCTGCATGGGAGAAAACATCTATTAGTCATTGCTTTTAGTTTATTTGATACGAGTTTCTCCCGACCTGACTGCTATTAAAATGCATAGGGAAATTGTATTGCTTTGAAAAATTGACTTGAATTGGTTACAAGTGTCCTTTGTTGGCAAGACCACAGTTCTTTTTGGGTTAGTTTTTTGGATGTAGTAAGGGACTTTATGATCCAGGAAATCTGTCATATCCAATTAATCAATTTTGTTACTTGCTTTTGGTTCTTTCAGCTGCTGAGCATTCCTACAGGGGCATAGCAGATAGTTTGTAAAAGAAATGGAGGCATTCAGAAGAATTAGTGAATTAAGTAGGTCTGTGTTGTCTTTTCTTTGAAACAAAGAGGCATTTCTGGGGGGAGGAGGGGATGCAGACTATATACACTCAGCTTGTTTTCCTTTGCCTAAGACTGCTGCCTAAGCTTTTCTTGTTCTGCCTGACAATACTTCTTTCACTTGATTCTTTCCAATTCATTGTTTGTGCTCTGACTTGGCTCATGGAAGTGCCAGTGGGTGGCTGTTGTATCCTGTTGCTTAGTCCAGATTGCAGGGGTTTAGGTACCTGGCTCGTGTTGAAATACAAAGGAAGTGATCTGCATCTCTGACAGGCACATCAGTGACAGGAATGTGGAAAGGCTGTATATCAATCACACATACTTGCTTGCAGTTCTATTTCTTGCTCAGTTTTCCCACCCCGGCAGGAAAAATAACAAGTATTTGTTTTCCTACTCTCTTTTATCATCAATCAGGAAGAATATATATGAATGCTGGCTGTGCTTGATGGGTGTTTGGGGACTTGAAGGTATTTTTCAGCCTGATTTGTACATAGATCTGTAGAAGTGCTTTGTTGAAACCTTTGTTCATGGAAAATTATGGAAGCCAAAGCAATGGAGCTTGTTTGAAGCCTGTGTTGCAATGCTTTAAATCTCTAAATACAACTATGCTACAGATGCTTATTGAGCTAGAGGAATGTGCTGTAGCTTTGATTGAAAAGGTAAAGATCTTTTTAGAATTTCCAGTTTCTGATGAATGGACAGTGAGGAATTTTATGAACCTTGAAGGATCACACTTAACAGAATAAATAGCCTTGATCTTCAAAGTTCCTCTTTCCACATCTTTCCTTTTCCTTCCATTTAAACTTCCCCTTTGGGCATAATCAGGAAGTTGCTCTTCAATCAGATAATGAGAAAAATAATAGCAGAGTATAATCTATAGTAATTATTTGTCAGAGCAAATGTTCATTTAAGATCTGACATCTGGGTTCTTTTTATTTTCCATTGTGTGTGGTTTAGTGGTAAATGAAACTTTCTCAGCTTGAGTAAAGAGAACTTTGAGTAGACCTGCTTTACTTCAACACAGAAATGCTTTCTTCTGTATGTCAAATAAGAGTAAACAAATAAATAATTTTTGGTTGATTAACAATCTTCTGCTATTAAAATACGAAGTTTTAGTTTCGGTTTATACCAATAATGCCATCTAATAGCTTTTCACTGTGGTATTTCATTTAGAAATGTTAGGTTTATTCTTCAAATTCTAACTTCAATGTGTGTGTTGGTTTATTAACAGAGTCCTTGAGAAAGTATCTACAGAAGATTGTGGAAAAATTGTAACACTTAATGTTTTTCTGCCTCTGTGAAAGGAGAAAAGACTCCATATGCTGGCTAGAGAGAAACACTCATGATTTTTTTATAACAGTGACATATCTGAGTTGTATGGGTTTTTTTCCCTTTCTTAAAGCTATTGTTATGTCTGACTGATGAGAATTTATTGATGATAATTCCCCTGTCATCAGCAGTCACTTAAACTTGAATAAATGTCTGTAGAGGCAGGCTTGATATGACACAGCAAATCACTCTGTGTGGAGTGTCTGAGCAGGTCATGATTCCAGCAAGCCAAGCCAACCTTCCTGCTCCTACCTGAGCTTCCCAAGAGCCAGATCCAAAATCTGCCAGGCCAAGGGCATTAATGGGCTCTCTGGGCCTGTGGGAGTGTTCCCTGGCTGCTGTGAGCACAGCATCGCTGTGTTTGCAGGGGTTAATAGATGGAATCTGATGCAATCCCTCCCACTTTTCCTAGCAGTTTTCATTAGACAAGTGCTCCATAGCAACAGTGAGATCACTGGAGACAGTATTTCATTGATTTCTGCCTCCCGCCCCCTTCCATTTTTGAGCCATTCTTATCACTGGAGTGCAGTTGGTGGAAAGACAGGGGGGGTTTATGCAGAACACTTCTGTGGGCTTCTGTCTTGTAAATAATTTGGAAAGCAGAAATCCCTCACATCTTTTGTGTTTAATGTTTCACTATGTATTTAAAGAGAGATACAGGCTTAGGGGGCTGGATAACTGTACCTGCTGTAGCTGATGTTCTTAAGTATTCTTGCATTGTTTGCTGGTCTTCCAGGGAAAAGAATAATGTAGAGCAAGACCTGAAGGAGAAAGAAGATGCCATCAAGCAGAGGACAAGTGAGGTCCAGGTAAATAAATCACCAAATTATTGTTCAGGCACCTGATATTGCACCATGTGCTGTTTTAATGACAGTGGGATTGCTGAGTCTTTAGATCATGTCACTGATCCAGTAAAAAGGAAAAAAATTGGTGCCTCAGAAAAAGAATGTACTTTGAAGTGTATTTTCTATGTAATTTTGGGTTTGTGTAGGTGTGTATAATTATATAAATGTACAAGCTCCTCTAGAATATATAGCATGCATGGAGTTTTAAATGAAAAATATTACAAAAGAATAGATTTTTCTTTATTTCCTTTTTTTTAAGCAAGACTATCTATTGTGTAATTAAAACTAAAGAGGACACTGTAGCACTGTAAATTAATTAATAAACTTAAGTGGCTGAATTAAAAGGGCTTGTGTATAGGGCTGCTTCTTAAGAGGTGCAGTAATTAGCAGCTTGGGAGAAATGTTGCCTCAAGTTAATTCTGCCTAATAGAAGTGAATTTTAAAAGGAATCTATTGATTTTTATTTGAAAGGATGATAGTGAATTTCTTGAATACGTGAAAATTTAGATTTACAAGTGTTTTGCAGACGTTAAAAATTATGCAGTCAGCATCAGTGTTTAGAGTGCTGACAGACTAGCCAAGCTCTGAATTAAATATTGCAAAGGAATATTTCAATTAAATTTTCAGTTGTTGTTCAAAAAAAAAAATCTTCAGTGTGATATCTGACCACTTAGATTTATTTCTGAATTTATATAAGAGTCTATCATTTTCCATAATCTTTACTTAAAAGCAAATAATGCAAGATTTCGGCATTTCAATTTTGATTGGGCTGAAAAGGAGCTAATGTGTTACAAGAGCTGTGCAGTATTATTTAATATCCTTGGAGCCTGGATGATAATTAATAGTGTGACCTTTGGGGAGATAATCAGATGCTGGCCTGTTGGTCATGCTGGCAGCAGCTCCAGCAGCTGCAGGAATGCGTGTGGAAGTTGCCCATGCCTGTGCTCCACGGTCATTCCCCTCCCCACCCTGCAGATTCCCTTTCCCACTGTTCACAGAATTCTCAGGGGTATTCCTGCCTTTGCACACAAAGATTATTTTGTTGGTGTCTCCTGGAATCTGTGTTTGCTCATGTGAGGGTTGAGTTCTCTGGTGCCTTTGCACAAAAGGTTTGCAAGCTTGATAAAAACCTTACCTTGAATGTTCCAGTGTCATCCGTGTGTGTTTGATGGGCAGTGGCGTCACAGAATCCCCTGAGTCTCTGTATCCTGGGCAATGGTGCTGGAGCAGCTGTCTCAGGTCTCTAACCTGTTCGTGGTCACTGTTTGTTAAATATAGTTACACAGTTCTGTCAGTCTGCAGAGAAGGAACAATGTATTTTTGGCTTGTCAGAAAAACAAGAAATCTCCAGGATCAAACAGGAAATGGCTGCAGCATTTATTTAATCTGGTGGCCCTTTACCTTTTCTTATTCCTGACTAGTGGAGGACCTGCAAGTTTCAAGAAACTTTCTAGAACTTCAGAGAATAATGTGGCAGACTAAGGATGTATTTACCTCATGTTTTTTTCTTCTGTTTTTTTTTCTAATGAGGACATTTCTAAAGATGGTCTACAAAACCAATTTGCTCTAACCTGCCTCCTTGCTTCTAGCTAGTTTTATGACATGACACTTCAGGGTTTTTCATACCAGAATTCCTTCTACAGACTTATTTGTAATCTCAAATATATCCATGGTCAGTGATCAATCAAACTGATTTGTATAGGAGGAGGGAAAGAATGACTGTTTTTTCTTCTATAAAATAATTTCAATACTACGTAAATAGGTACTAAAAAGCAAAGGCAGAAAATGAGTTGTAAGGAAGATCTAGCATATTGATGGGGTTTAATGTGCTTGTTAAAATATCAGCTCTTTAGTAGCAGAGACTAAGGGGTGTTTCCTCAGTTACATTCACTGAGTATCCCTCAGAATTGGATTTCCTTTTTCTCTATTGCAGTGCACCAATGCCCTTAGAAAGTCAGTGAAGTTTTACTTTTCTGTCATCTTGCAGGTTTAACATTTTCTAGCACATGAATTGTCTTGGGAAGGACTATTAAATGCATTGTCCATGGAAATAAGGATTCCTAAACTTTCCTTATCCTACACTATATTGGCACAAAGACTTACAATGATCATAAATCTAATACAAGGATTACTGCTACCATCAGAATGCCAGTTTGTAACACCTCAAGCATCTTAGTGGTTTTCATTTAGATCTCATTCAGTGCTTGAACATTAAATGCTGCTTCTATGCTGAAGGGTGTTCTTTGAAATTGAAGCTTAATTGAAGCCTGCTTTACTTCATGAAGAGGCATCTTTGAGTATTTTATCCAGTTTTGTGTGCTGCATCTACTCCAGCCTTTAATTCTGGAGAGCTTAGGTGCATATGTGAAAAAACCACCACAGGTTTTGGGTTTGGTTGGGTTTTTTCCCTTTTTTTCTCTTCTGGCAGCCATCAGGCTTAGTTTGGTCTCTTCAGTGCTTCTCTACTGCTGTGCCTAGGACAGACAAAAGTGGAGGTGGTCTATATTTAGCTTATGTGGATGTGAATTCTTGCTGCTTTTAGGAAAAAGGAGGCTGAAGTCTCTTTAAGCTGTTACTTTTCTCCTCCACTGCGTGTGTTAAGTGTCAGCTGATCTTTGCTTTTCAAAGCCATGTGAAAATGAATGGATCAAGAGTGTCCCAATTATCCAAGTCAGTAGCTGCTCTAAGAGCTTTTTGTGTGTGTGCTGGTTTTTCTCTCATGGGTTAGAAATAACCCATTTTTCCTAGTCTGACTGGTGTGTACTGACATATTCTTCATTAAAATTCAGATTTGATTCGGGGGATTTTTGTGGGAGGCTTTTTGGTTTTGGTTTGGGAGATTTTTTGGTGTGGTTTTGCGATTGATTTTTAATGTAAAAAGCATCGGTGATGTATCTTTGGGTAGCCCTCCAGTTGTCTTGAGGTTACCTAATTCCCCAGCGTCTGACTGCTGCACCATCTGCCTTTCTATTCCTCTCTGGCTTTTTGTCCTCGTTGTGTGGAGGTGTTAGCACACAACACATGGATAAACTGTCTCCCTTACCAAAAAGAACCCAAACAAAACACCCCTAGAAAAGGAGAGCAGGATTGTAGCTTAGAGCAGCACACAAATGTTTGATCTAATCAGAATTTCACGTTTGCTTCTCCTTAATTGTTTTTGCTCTCTCTTCATTTTTTCCTGTTGTTGATGATTCTTCTGCAATCTTCTCTTTTCATCTAATACTTTTCCTTATGTATTAATCCTTTTTGATCTCCCTGTACTGTCTCTTCCTCTTGACTTTGACGATTCTTTCTTCTTCCTAATTTCTTTCCTTGACATGTTTTTCAGTGTTATCTCTGTAGCTTGTTGAAATACAACCATTCCTGTTGCTCAGAAATTAACTAATTGTTTTGTGATGCTACTTAATGTGCTTAAAACACAAGACATATACTTGCTGCTTTTTCATAAATCAAGAGATTCTGCATTGTTGTATATGAAATGTACATTTCTTACCTGTACTGGTAAAAAACAAAAAAAATTTGGTTGATCCTTCAAAATTATTGGCAGAAATGCCCTTGGACACAGTGCATTTGGGTTAATGGTCTTTCACCATACTCCAAAAAACAGTGACTATTTTTGGCTGTGTATTTTTGAAGGCAGAAGGAAGAGAAGAAAGGATTTCTATTATCACAAAATCCCAGAATGGTTTAGGTTGGAAGGTGCCTCAAAGCCCATCTCATTCCAACCCCCTGCCATAGGCAGGGACACCTTCCACTGTCCCAGGTTGCTCCAAGCCCCATCTATCCTGGCCTTGAACACTGCCAGGGATGGGGCAGCCACAGCTTTTCTGGGCACCCTGTGCCAGGGCCTCACCACCTTCACAGGGAAGGATTTTTTACTAATATCCCATCTAAACCTGCCCTCTGCTAGTGTGAAGCCATTCCCCTGTGTCCTGATAAAAAGTCTGTCTCCAACTTTCTTGCAAGCCCCTTTTGGTTCCTGGAAGGGGCTTTAAGGTCTCCCTAGAGCCTTCACTTCTCCAGGGTGAACAACTCGACCTCTCTCAGCCTGTCTTGATAGCAGAGGTGCTCCTGCCCTCTGACCATCTTCATGGACTCCTCTGGACTCACTGTAACAAGTCCATGTTCTTAATAAGAAACTCAGTAAAATGTAGTGCTAAAGCACAGGACAGAGACACTGTAGCAGCCTGAATAAAGACAACTTCGAAATTCAAAATGAAAAGCTGACCTCCCTGTGAGGAAAGCAGTTCATCTGTGTGTTGGTGTGTGATCTCAGTACTTCAGTGAGATTTGTTTTACTGAAGAAAAGCAAAGGCAAACAACCTGAATATTTTTATGTCATTGAATTAGAATCTGAGAGTACTTGCTTGTCTGGTACCCGTGCAGGCTTCTGGAAATTAATTTGTTGATACTTTGAAATCTGGGTTAGCACTGCAGTTTGTACTGCAGAATTCAGTGGTTAGGGGGAGAGAGGGAACAAATGTCAAGCTGATGTGTTTTATTTCAGGATCTCCAGGATGAAGTAAAGCGGGAGAGCAGTAATCTGCAAAAGCTGCAAGCTCAGAAACAGGAGGCACAGGAAACCCTTAATGATCTTGATGAGCAGAAGGCCAAGTTGGAAGAACAACTTAATGACATCAGGCAGAAGTGTGCAGAGGAGGCCCATTTGGTAAGGTCTGGTGGCCAATGCCCTTGGGAAGAGTAAATGCCCTGTCTTGAAGAGCTCAGCCTTGCAGAGTTACAGTTGTTGGGGCAGGAAAAAAAGCTTTAATGAATAAATAGCCTGAGTGTCAAGGTTTTATGACCGACAGAGCATAGGAAATAACATCACTCACTTCAGTGTTCCTAATTTAGTATCACTGTGTCAACAAACATACTGAGATATACTTGTACACAAATAAGGTTTAAAGCAAACAGCAAAATTATGATGCAATAGAAATGTAGTTAGAACCACTAATTACTGGGACTGATTTCTTAGTGTTAAAAAAAAATCATCTTATGTAATTTTTTTCTAATATAAAACTATTGTATTTCTTTAAGGTCTGAAATTATCTTTTCAATACTAGAAATACCTGTGTTGGTCAGAAGAACAGCTAAAATACTCTGTTCTTATTGAGACCAATAGAGAATTAACTTTTCATTTGGGTATGATCTATAATCTCTGCAATAGCTATGAGATTTTTTACTTTTTCTGGTCATAAATAATAGTATTTGGATGTGTTTGGAAGTGTTGTTTGGGTTTATGGGTATGGGTTTTGGGTGGGTTTTTTTTTTGACTTGAAATACTGTTCATACTTTAGATTGCCATGCTAAAGGCTGAAATAACAAGCCAGGAATCAAAGATTTCAGCATATGAAGATGAACTGACCAAAGCCCAAGAGGAGCTGAGTCGCCTGCAGCAAGAAACTGCAGAGCTTGAGCATTGCATAGAGTCTGGGAAAGCACAGCTGGGACCTCTTCAGCAACATCTGCAGGATTCACAACAGGAAATCAATTCAGTAAGGCAGTGTGAAAGACCCACCCCCAAAGAATATTTTAAGCTGGCAACCTTTCGTGTGGTTTGCCTTAAGGGGAAGGCGTTGTTTCCTTTTTTCTTCACTGTTTGCTCATGTCTTTAGTTACTTACACATGTGTTCTGTGCTAGTAGTTAGGATTTTTAGAGGCTGACTTAAGTCACTCAAGATACTTCATGGTCTTTGTCCAAGTTTATTAATTAAAGGGATTAATTTATTATACTCCATAAATAATTTGTCGTGTTGTAACAAGTGAAAAATGGATAACACAGACTTAAATTCTCTGTGTCCAGTAGTTATTTAAGTTTTCATCCTCCATGGCCTGGGGCATGCTGTCATTATCCTTTAATTGATGTGAAGTCATAAATTGATGTGAGGTATAAAGTTACTGATAGCATTTACTTAGTGCATTGTTGAAGGGAGAAAGTGAGGTGAATGGAGGAAGAAGTTGGGTTGAGATTAGAGGCAGAGTCTCCTGTACTTTGAAGTGGCTGCTGTTGCACTGTAATCTCTGTAATCAGTGATTTGTTATTACTTCTTATTACCCTTTCCTCATGGTTCTCTTTTCCTGTTGCCAGCTGTGTTATGTGTTAGCCACTCACACTGATACCAAGTTGAAAACAAAAGGCAAAGCCTATCTTTGAACCCTATAAATGGCTGACTTCAGGGTTGGTCATTTCACACAATTCACATCTGTAACTTGCTAATGAGTCTTATAAATACAGCTTTTAGTTTAGAAACTGAGAAGTAAACAAGTGAATTTTTTCATCATTTCATCACAGGTGGAGAGAAGGTTATACCACTTTAGTAGTTTTATATGGCAAGAGATGCTTGCCATGAAGAGATTTGAGACTAATAATATAAGTGGTTATGCTTGACTGTACTACAGACTTTCTTTTTTATTAGGTTTTATAACAGTACTCCTGATTTTATTGCCCTTGACTTCTAAATAAGGAACAGTAGTGCTTTGGTGCTTTAGGCAAGATTATCTAATGGCTGGTCTGAGGTCAGTTAACGTGAAAGACACCTGGTGGCATCTTTGCTGACACCCCAATAACTCTGTAATAACTGTGCTGGGTGACTGACCTAGCAGAGTTCAGTGGGATTTAGCACCTGAATGTCTGGATTAGGTTTATTCTCTTGCATAAACTGCCATCCAGTAATTCCTTCATAACTGGCAGGTTGGTTGTAAGTGTTTGCTGTAAGGCACTGCATTAAGCATATTGCTGAAATAATAACATATGAATTATAAGTTTCTGCTTAGGAAGATAAACTTGGCTTTTGTAGTCTTCAGAAGTCATGTGGGAGATGATAATGAAATCGTAATGTTCCTTCTTGGAAGATGAGAATTCTGATACAGCAGCCTTCTTAATTTTGAGTTTAAGGAAATTGCAAATATATATAGTCTAGGAAAAAAGCCCAAACCACACACACACACACAAACCCCAGTCCAAAACAAAAAGAATTTTTAAAAAGCCTAACCAAAAGTCCCCAGCAAAACTAAACAAACAAAAAACCCTTGAAACCTTTACAACTTTTCTGATGAGTTTGAATAGCTACAAGTCTCAGTGTTGCCAGTGACACAGTCTTCTCCCTTGGCAAAAGGTGTGTCCTTCAACCACTCTGAACTTCTGGAAAATGAGATTTCTGCTCATCTCTCAAATTTCAACCTTATATTGACAGAACGGGTTTTTATTATATTTGCTTTTGAAAATAAGATTTTCTGAGTTATATCACCCACTTTATATTTAGGAGGGGATAGCCATTACTGGCTTCCATGGGCTGCCATACTGATGCTAATACATTTCTTTCTGTTTACAGGTGCAGACAAAGCTCCTTGAGCTGAAAGAACTGGAAAATAACCAATTTAATTGGCACTCTCAGCCCCATGGTACACTTGTTAATGGAACTGTGGATCATTCCAGTCTTAGCAACAGCAGCAGTGAAACTGCAAACCTTAATGAGAATGCTGAGAGGGAAAGTATAGCAGAAGAGGAACAAACTAACTGTGTGTCTCCAGTGAGTAGTGTTTTGCCTGCTTGATCACGATGCATTGCAGCTGTGAAGTTGGAATAAGTTAAGAATGTACCAAGATTGATTATGTTTTTAAACACTTGCACAACTGAAATTTCAGGGTGCTTTTCTGAGGGACTGTGTTTCCACATATCTGAAAGTTCATAAGCAGAAAATGAGGTAATTTTAGCTTGCCTGGAAAGTAGCAGTAACATTTTTTTTCTGTATTTATTTCCAAAGCAAAATATCATAAATTGAATAGCAGAATTAACATTAAAAGAGAGCAGCTGTCTCCATTTGGTGCAATGAGAGCAGAATAAGGAAAAGTACAGAAAATCTAAAACTGTCTTTCTTTAAATGTTCCTCCTTATGTCTCAGTAGATTCATGATGGGTTTATTTTTTTAAAACTTTTACAGGGTTTATGGAACACTAAAGTATGTGCTATAATAAGTATGAATCTCTTGAATTATGCTTTAGTATATTCTGTGATTCTATTTAAGACTTAAAATTTTGTTCAGTCTTGTATTTACTTATTTATGATGAATTGCTTTTCTCCTTGTACAGATAAGGAATAGTCCTGAAACAGCAGTCTCTGTTGGAGAAGACAAAGAGACCCCAGCTGCAACTATTACCAAAAAAGTGAGTTTGTTCAGGTTTGGGGAAGAAAAAAATAGGTTAAAAAAAATCCTGGTTAAACTGTTTCAGGCTTGCATGATGGTCATACAACAACAGAGGAATAATTGTCACTTCCTACTGGTTTTATTTAGTATGATATCTTAGAAACATTTCATCTTGTGTAGCAGGCAGGTTGTTGAAAAATATTTTGGATCTCCATTGATGAATTATATAGAATTCCAGCTGTCTCTTTGCTTTAAGCTATAAGAAACCACTGAATGGTAACAGGAGATGACATAAGTGTTTTCCATCCTTGCAAGTCTTAAAAATTTAATATGTTTCTCTCCTTCTGCATTGCCCAGGAAGATCCATTTGATGCTGAATCCCATCCATTGCCTGATCTAGTTTCTGAAGCCAGCTTAGAGTTCTTCCAGTCTGACCCTTTTGTTGGCAGTAAGTAAACATTTCTCTCTAAGTGCAGATTTGCAGAAACAGGTCTTGTGTGAATTGTATGAATACATCAGACTCATCTTCACCTTGAGACTGCTCTTTATAGAATAAATCTGAAGATGTATGAGTGAGAAGAGCATGGAGCTAATAGTGTTAGAGAAATAGAAGTGACAGAAATGAGAGTTTCAGGGTGTTTCTCCTTCCTTGATCTGAACTTAATGAACTCTGAAAATTTCTCCTTTCCCTCACTGCTCTTCCTGAGGGCTTCTCTTGCCCCTCCCCTCCCTGCCTCTGCCCTGGTGGCATTTTGGCTGTAAAGGTGTGGGCAGGCTTGTGATAGGTGTGGTGTCACTGATCTGATTGACAGCCCCAATCCACAAACAGGTCAGCAGAGGGTTCTCTGGGCTGTGCTGTGGGGAGGGTGTGGGTGGTTCAGAATGAATGGCTCTGGCCTACTTCTGGTGAGTTTGGCTCTCAGAACAAGGTAATGTGGAACTGCACCATCTGTTCATCTTGTGGAAGTGCTGGGCTTTATTTTAAGAACTTGCCATTGACGAATGATGTTGCTCTGCTCTTATTTTTTATGGAAGGAATGATCTGCTTATATGGAGCCAATTGGGGAAGGGGAGTTAATTTGAATTAACTGCTGCAGCAGATGTTTCCAGCCACATGAATATGATTTTACACGCTTTCAGATCAACATGGCCTGATCAATTTAGCTTGTATTGCTTTGAAAGGAAAATAAGCTAATTTGTTTCAGATCACTTGGCTTCTGAAAGAATGTCAGTGCAGATTGAATATTTTTAATGAGTAAATTAAACTAATTTAAAACAGCTTGAATGTTTCTGTGTAGATACTGCTTGATTTTTGTTTACATTCAAGTGGTCTTATAGCACATGACAAGGCCTTTCCTTCAGAAGAGAAAAGATCTGCTGAACCAAACTTTTGGGCTTTGAGCACTCAGTATGTTCAGAGGTAGATATCCACAACTAAGAGACAGGATATCTTTCTCTGAGATGTACATGAGAAAGCAGAAATTACTTGGGATCATGCATCCAGTACTGAAGTGAACACTTAGGAGCTACCATCCACAGTGTTTGTGACAATTAAACAAAACTGGGACCCATCTCAGTAGCTGGCCTGGATTACTGCAGTGGTAATACTGCATAATGTGGGTGTTTGTGGACAACAGCCAACAGAAATGCAGCTTAGACATGGCTGCTTTTGTGTGTGTTTTGTGATGGTAATGAGCTGTTTAATGAATATTTGCTTTTCTTTTGAACAGATGACCCCTTCAAAGATGACCCTTTTGGAAAAATTGGTAAGTAACTTTATAACTCACACTGTTTGTTTTTCTAGATGGTTCTTGCTAGTGGGGAAAATTGTCACTGCTTTCAGAGGAAAGGAGTATGTGGAAATGCCACAAAAAGTCATGATATATGTGACATTAGCACCTGGCCACTTGTTAAAGCTTTTCAGAGAAGTCCATTGCCAGTGAATTTTGCTCTGGTTGGAAGTTCATTAGTTGGGATTTAAGTATGTGAAGGTGATGAACTGAAGGCTCCAACACTTGCTGCCTGTTTTATTTGCAAAGTAATAGGACTGTGCTCTTTTAAAGGCTCTTAACATACCAACTTCCTTTAGAATCAAGTGTTGAAAAGGTAGGAAGTCTCTATTTAGATCGACTGTAAAGGCAGTGTCATTGCAGTGTTTGCTTGGTCCTGAGTGGAGTTACTGGTGACAAAAAAGCCAAATAACCAGTGGGAAAGCAAGAGTAAAATAGGATAGAGTACCAAGTGCCAAATAAGAAACATTAATTTGGCTTGGGGAGTGCAAGAGAGGAGGGCAGGAGAGTTCTTAGAAACATTAGGTTCTGTAAAATGCTTCATTTTTAGGGACTTGGTTAGAGAACCTATGTGCTGCAATGATTCTGGAACTGCTGTTTTCATGATGTGCAGAAAACTTTGGCTTGTCTGATGTTTTGAATCACAGAATACAAATTATTCACAGGAGAATTTCATACTTCAGAGGTCCTTGGTCTTAAATGTGTCACTTTGTAGCAATATGAAAAAAGCAATTGTTGAAACATTGTTTAATTTTTAGGATATCAGCTAAGTAAAGCAAGCAGAAATATTAGGGAGATGTTTACTTTTTAGATCCCTTTGGTGGTGATCCCTTCAAAGGCTCAGACCCTTTTGCAGCTGACTCTTTCTTCAAACAATCCTCCACCGACCCTTTTGTGACTGCTGGCACTGATCCATTTAGTTCTGCAGACAACAGTAATAGTACCACAGTAAGTTTGGTGTCCCACCTTTTACTGCTTTCTCTATGTGATTTGCACAAAATAACCTGTTTTGTACATTCAGACATACATTAAAAAATTGATATTCAGAAATCACATAAAGGTTACCTCTGATCCCCCAGTTCTGTCTTGTCTTTTCGTGTCCTATTTTCTAGAAATAGTCACAGGTGAAACAGAGGTAAAAATAAAAACATTTTTAAAGTATTTCATTGTGTATCTTCATTGCTCCACAGCTAGGAGCATTTGACAGTAATGACTGTCGTTATTTAACAATGACTTCAGCTTTAGAGCTCTCCAACAGCTCTATTAGTTGGTGGAAAGTAATAAATGGAAAGAAACCCAGGATCAACCTCACCGGGTTATGTTCAGACACATGCTATAGGATCAAGAAGTATGTGTTGTATTTTATCTGATATCTGAAATGTTGTATGGGGTTTCCCCCATAAAAGTCAGATTGTTCTATAGGTGTATGTTTAGGTTTTGGTGTGGTTTGGTTTTTTTAATAAGAATCACCAAAGGTCTCTTGTAATGTAGAAATGCCTACTGAATGTACCTCCTTCAAGTGTACTCCAGTGTAACTGTTAGCTCATATTATAAATGAGCAGTTACTGAATAGTCCTGAACCTTTAATAAGGTAGAGTTGGGCATAAAACTCTCTCTGGTGTAGACTAGAACTTGTTGAACATGTAATATTTAAAGCTGATAGACAATTTAAGCAGCTGAAATTCTTTGTGCCATTAACTTTGTCTCCATTCTTTTGCCATCTCCTTTCCTTTCCAGTGCTATTTCATGCCTCACTTCCAGCTTTTTGTGTGCATAAAAACATGCACAGGCATATATAAAACTCAGATACATGTGGATTAAGAATTAGCAAGTGTAGTGGCTGCAGAGTGTGCCTGAGGTGCACCCACAGCAGCCAAGAGTGAGACATCACTGCAGCCACAGTGGTGGTCCTGCCCTTGCCCATGGTGTGCACACTGTGCAGATCTCAAGGTCATATTACACACCACAGCCTACACCCCCAGCCTTAAAAATTCCATTTCCACAATCTGTAATACTTGGCACACTATCCTTTTCAAAGCCTTGATGTTCTAATGTAACTAATTCTTGGTCTTATTACAGTCTAAAGGAAGGAAAAGAAAAAAAAAAGGGAGGCAGAACTGTGGTGTGGGATTAGCAGTGGATTCTTGAGATCTGTATTTCAGAACCAGAGTTATGCATTTATCCTAAATGCTTTGCCACACATCTCTGGAGTGTTGAAGTCTTAGATCTTCATGAAGATGGCTCTGATTGTAGAAATCTGAGACCAAAATGAGTGGTAGATATTCCTGGCTGTTGCATTAGCTGTTACTAAGTATGTTGCACATATTGTACCTTTTTTCCATCCTTTCAAAGAATTAATCAATACAGAGAAGAGTTTCTATTAACAGACTTCTTTATTGATGCTGATAAAAGCTATTTCCAGAATGTGTTATCTTAAAACTTCTAAACTAAAATAAATGGTGACTGTATTCTTAGATTGAAGAATCTTTTAAGCTGAAAAGCAAATTTCCCTCCAAAGGAATTTTTTATTTTAGACAGAGTTATCAAAGAAGAATGACCCTTTTGCTCCTGGTGGAACCACTGTTACTACATCAAATGATCTAGGTAAAAGTAGATTGTACATATCGAGTTTCTTGGGTTTTATTTTTGCTTTTACTTGCTTTTGTTTCTAGTCTTTTAACTGAATTTGCAACAGAGCATTATAGGCATTTCCCATGTTTTCAGAACTTTCCTATAAAGTGTGACATAAGGTGCCTGTTTTCAGGGAGGAGGTTTATAAACCAAAATTGACTCTATCTGTAGTGTTTATCACTGAAGACTGATTCCACAAAAACTGTTCCTCTGCTTTACTAAAACTGGAGCAGTATCCTGATCTAAGTGTTTGGAGTATTTGAATGGATTGTACTGCTTCCCATTAGGGTTGTTTTCAGAGGTTTCATGTTACTTCCTAAGTAACATCAGCAGAGCTCTGCACCACGAGAGTAGATGTGGAATAGAGAAACTCCATCGAGATTTTTTACTGCTGAAGCTTGCTCCTTCTGTGACCCTCTGTCATCTGAGGGCTAAAGATGTTTTAGGGAAGCTCTTAATTCCTATTTTCCTAAACTGCACTGAAAAGTGATAATCCAAAACAGGAATTTATGTGTGATTTTGTATTATAAACCTGTTAATTTTAATTATAGGCAAAAAATGGTGGTTTTTAGAGATGTAGAAGTTGAGTATGGCACTTCTGCTCTACAGTACAGTAGCAGTTTTCACATATTTTAGGCACAGGAGAATGGAAAGGCACTGTTAAATTAGACTGGGAGGATACAGACTTCAGGTATTTAATTCCACAAGTGGGTCTGCAGTCAGAAAAGAGCTCTGGTTCATGTTCATATATATATATATGTACACACACAAATATATATATACATATGTATATATCTGTATATGTATATTTATGGGTGTATGCACACACAAAGCCACCTCTGTGTGTATACATACATGTATCTCAGTAGAATGTTTCCAGTAGTATGATTATGGTTATTTGATACTTTCAGTGCAATTTAACTTTTTTTAATGTAGGAAAACATACCAGTATTTCTTTTGAACTACCTCCTGTTCAGGAGGTTTATTATTCTTAATTGGAAGTTGACACTTAGAGTTTTTGAAAAAGCTACTTAATAATTTGAAGTGCTCGCCTCATAAAATACTTCCCTTGAATTAGTTTATGTTGCAAAATATATAATAGTTGCTATTTAATAATAATAGTAGTGGGAATTTTTCTTTCCAGTCTTTTATATTTAATTTTTAATCTTATTCTTTGTTTGATTTGTGTGTATTAGCTACAGACCCCTTTGCCTCCCTGTTTGGAAGTGAATCCTTTGAAGGTGGCTTTGCTGACTTCAGCACGCTGTCAAAGGTAATAGGAAGCTGCTGCTACTCACAGAAAATGCATGAAACTGCAGTGACAAGACAAAGCTTACTCAGTTACATTACAGTTTTGCCACTACTAAACATTTATAATGGCTGACTTGCTTGAAACAGAGGTCTTGATAGCAAATTGTCCTGCACTTCTGTGAAGAATGCAATGTAATCTTTTTGGCTTGATAAGTATTTTCTCTCTATTTCCAGTGATACTATTATTTATTTATTCATTTTTAAATTTGCTGAGTTTAGCAGCAAAAGTATTAACTTCTGCATGTTTAACTGCTTTCAACTTTATAGTGCTGTACATAGTAGCCATTCTTGATTTTTCTTTCTGTTCAATCTTCTGGAGTATTTGGATATGTGTAAAAAGAAACAAAAGTCTTTTCTTTAGTCTTAGTCCAAACTTTCAGTTCTGATTTAATACTGTATTATTGAAGAGAATGTCTGGTAGCACTGCACTGAAAATGTGGGTGTTGCTGTTTTTGTTGAAGGCCAACAATGAGGATCCTTTTAGCTCTTCCACATCAGGCTCTGTCAGCAGTGTCACCATAACTAAAAACTTACTTGAAGAACCACCAGCTAAAAATGAGGATGTTCCTCCTGCACTGCCCCCTAAGACAGGAACTCCCACCAGGCCCTGTCCACCACCACCTGGTAAGAGCTGACACTGAGATGTGGTAACCATCAGCTGCTTCGTGTTGGCAGAGGGACAGGAATTGTGAGGGGAGGGTAAAGAGTCTGAATTTAAAGTTAATGAGCAAGATGTGAAACACATCCATTCCTGATCTGTTGGTCATTTCCTCAGAGTTAAGTTTTGCATGGTGTTTGGGATCAGAGTTTGAAGAGACAAAGGATTTAGAAAACAGGAAGAAAGACTTGTTACAAGTGTGTGCAAGAACACAGCATAAATTGCAAATTAAATGGTTGCTAATGTGCTACACTGCGAATCTTGAATTAAATTATGATTAAAGTGAGAATTTAGTTGTGCTTTATACATTGCAAACACAGACGGGTTTAAGGCAAAATGAACTAAAAAGTGTTAAAGAACTGGCTTAGGTTTTCAGGTAAACTTTTTCTAGGTGGCCTTGCAGAGGTTTGTAGCAGTAACAATAATAAACCCAAGTTCCCTGGGCTGTTCTCTTCTCAGTGGTAGAGGAGTTTCTGGCATGTCCCATGGCACAAACCACCCTGCTTTCCAGAAAAGGCCGTGATTATGCTGCATAACAACACCTTCTTGTGGTTGCAACAAGACCATATTACAGCAGACTACTCACTCTTAATTGGTTCTTGCAAACGTAGGAAAATATATTTTCTAGTATTCCTTTAAAAATTTCTGTCCTCTGTTTCATTGTCTTTAAAAACTCTATTGTGTCATTTGTTTCACTGTTACATTACATGGATGAGTCTTAAGGTGTTTTGAGAAACTCTGGCATGAAACTTAAACGTGTATTCATCTTCTCCTCAAAAGAAGAGGAATACTGTAGATACAGGAGTGCTCACACTGAAGTTTAAACTCATCTGTTTAGTTTCTAATGTTGGTGTGAGATCCAGTTCATGCTAATGCCTTGCAAGTAATCATTTCCATTGTAAATGACATTAAAACAGCTGACATGGCAAGTGATGATAATTTGAATGTTTGATGTTGGTCCTTATTTAAACATAAAAAGGATTTCTTGATTGTATGGGAGTGGCTGTGATGTGCACTTTTGGAAGGCAAGCTTCTAGGGATGGAACAGCAGCATCCTTAGCAACAGATTATTAGAAAAAAATAGGTGGTTTTGATAGGCACAGTTAAAAACGTGGTTATCTTGATAGCCATTCCAAATTAATTATTTTCCTAATGGAAATAAAATTTGAGGTATTTAAATGTAATTATTTTAATTACTTCCTTGGTCTGATTTGTAACAATGGAATACTTTTTCAAAGAAATACTGAAAAATCTTTCTCTCTACTGGGAAGTGTGTAGAAGGGCTGTTGCCTCTGAATTCTGTTGCCTCTCTAGATACTGATAAACACCCCCATTTCTTGATTTTGGGGAAGATTTGGCGATTGTGTATTTTATATTCTTACAATTTTTAACCCTTCCCGTGCAGAAGTAAAATTCCCTGGTTGTTATTTGCAGATGCTTCTCGCACATTTTTCAAGAAACAGGCAGGCATTATTTGTGAGTAACAGAACTGAGAATCACAGAATGGTTTGGGTTAGAAAGTCCTTAAAGATCATTCAGTTCCAAGCCCCTGCCACAAGCAGGGACACCTTTCATTAGAGCAGGTCACCCCATCCAGCCTGGCCTTCAGCACTTCCAGGGATGGGGCAGCACAATATCAGTGATACATGGATAGAAGGTCATCAGTGGGAGACATGGCAGGGTTTCTGGGAAGTGTCTAAGTCAATCATATGTTTCCCAGGGGATGTTCTCCAAATCTCTAAATCATTGCCACATGAGAATCTCTTTTGCTTTCATGAAGTAATTTTAGACTAATTTTCTATAGTGATATGTGAAACATAAGCACCTTTGTTCAATTGTGTAGTTTTAATCTGAAATTGAAACAGAAGCAAGTTTTAAACTATAACCACTGCAAGTGTGGAACCACTTGCAGAGCCTGGAAGTTGAATTCAAGAAACTGCATTGAAACCTCTTGTGTAAACAGTAACATACAGAGGGAGTGGTGGGATGAAATTCAGCTCAGCTTGAATTCTTGGAAGTATTTGGGTTAATGTTCTCAACGGTGTTGAAAGTTGACTGGGGTTAAGCTGAAAAAAACCCAACAAAATAAGTGGGGGTTTGTCCCTGATTCTTTTTATTTGCAGATACTTAGTCAGGAATTAAAAAAACAGCTCAACCTCTGATTGCTTGTTATCATACTCCTAGTTTTAAACTGCAGAAATTCTTAGCATAGGGACAGGTCATGGTGTTTTGAAAACTTAGAAATGTAATGTATTTCTGCTCTCTGGATAAAAGGTTTGTGTTAACTTGATCCAAAGAAATAATGAAAGAGCCTTGCTGGAATGATCAAAGACAGCTGATAACCAGAAAACAATACTGTGCCGACAGAACAGGTGCTCAAAGCTGTTAGAAATTCTCTTTCCAAAATAGTTAATTAATATACATGTGTTCCTTTTCACCTGATTACCCTTTCAGAAAGTGTGGGCTGTACCCTCATTTTTTAAATTGGCAACCCTTCCTCTGAAACTACAGCTCCACTAGTTTGTGGGAAGATGTTGCATTCCAAGTAGCTTTTGAATGGGTTTTTTTTTTACTACTTTTGGCATGTTATTACCTTCTATCTTAAATTCATTTTAAATTCATTTTAATCTAAGGGAAAAGACCTATCAATCAAATAGACTCTTCAGATTCCTTTAAGTCGAGCGATCCATTTCAGCCTTTCCCCACCCCAGACATTCCCAAAGAACAAGAAGCAGATCTATTCTGTGATCCATTTGCTCCCACCAGCATCAGTAAAGAGGCTGACCCCAACAATTTTGCAAACTTCAGTACTGTGAGTAAATACTTTTTACATTTATTTCAGTATAACGGCAGCTTTGAAATGTTCACACTGAAGTCTTCAGTCTAATTTATTAAAATTATTCAATTTAAATTATTAAAACATGTCCCATGTACAAAAGGGATGTTGCTTCCAGTTAAAGCACTGTTTACATTTAGTTTACAGCTGAGGCTGTCCTAAAACAAATGCTGCAAAATGTTGTAGTTAATGTTTAAATTGCATTGGTTTTATGCCTTTTTTCATGAAGGCCTCCTAGCTTTTAGAGGAAAGGATTTCAAAAATATCTATGTTCTAGGGATTATCCATTTTATCAATGTGTGCAGCAGATTTAAATTACAAGTCTATAACAAGCACACTATTAACTACCCAATTAAAAATAAACCAAAATGAGATTTTAACTGTCACTGAATTCTTTGATCATAGTTTTAATGTACTGAAATAATGATAAACAGCCTCATAAGAATGTTTGTTAATGAAATACAATTTGATTGAGTTTTGAATGGTTAGTCAATTCCAGACTTATGCACAATGTAGTAAAATAGTAAGTGTCTCTTTATAACCAGAATTCATTTCATAGAAGTCGTGGTGTCCAAGCAGTAGAAGCAAATCTAAAGGTTTGTGCATGCCTATATTTTCTTTTTTTTTCTTTTGAGCTTTTGCAAGTAGAAGTTTTGAAAGGCATCATCTCACTTTCAAGCCTGATACCTGTCAAATGCAAGTTGCATTTACAGTATCTCGACCATACTGCTCTTTTTTTGTTCAGGCCTAATAAACTACATGCTTGATTGAAGTAAACTAAGGATTGTCAGGCTCTCCAAGTAGACTTGCACTGGTTGGTGTGTCTTGGAGCATGGTAACTTCTGAAACGTGGTTATCCATCTGTGGTAGTAGTTAGGGGGACTGAGAAGCCAGTTTGGAGGAGTGGCAAGAATATTTATTATCTTTATGAAGGAAATAGTATTCTTTTCCAGCTGCAATTACTGAAAATACTGAGTGCACTGTGGAGAAAACTCAGGTGTTTCTGCTTTTGTTTCCCCAAGAAGCAGCTCCAAGCAGAGACCTGGGGTCTCTAACATCTAACCCTTTGAGTTAATGCTGGGACATCCATGAGGACAGGGGCTTCACCTACCTCTTCACTTTTCTGCATGTTTGCTAGGAAGAAACTTGAGCATAATTTTATCTAAGATAATACCCTTAGCTGTCTCTGATTTATAATCATTATACCAGAGGTATTTAGTTCACATTTGGTTCTCACCAATACACATGGAAATGATCTGTTCTTTTTTCCCCCCTCTCATATCATGCTGACCTTTCTCTGTATTACTATCAACCTTCTAACTCTACAGTTACTCTTACTATTTTGCTGCTTCTTGGCAGTGATATTTTTCATCTACACATTCAGAAGCAGTCAGTTTGCAGATAAAATTTGCAGTGATTTTCACCTGGAAAAGTCATCCTTACTGAAAGCAGGATAAATCAGGATGGTGTACAGTGTGAATAGGAGTGTGCTTTGCAAAATGTTCTCCTGATTTATTCAAAGTTTTTCTTGTATAGACTGGTATTTATCCAAAATAAAGCTGTATTTAAATTATAGCACTTTCTGCTCAGTAACATTTTAGAAACTTAATACTGAAATTTGAAACGTAACATATTTCATTAAAATACATCACTTTGAATCAGTGCACTTCTTAGTAGTTGAACCTTAGACTAAGCCAATTTAGTCTGTTGCAACTACAAAACGAGTCATATTTTTGGAGACTAGAATATGTAGAATTATTGAAAAACTAATTGTCCCTTAAACTGAGTGTTTAATATCATAATTATAATGAGTAAAAATTATCACTGTATTACTAATCTGTTTTATTTTGTCTTTTAAACATGCAGTATTCTACTGAGGAAGACATGATTGAATGGGCTAAGAGAGAAAGTGAGAGAGAAGAAAAAGAAAGATTGGCAAGACTAAAACAGCAAGAGCAAGAAGACTTGGAACTGGCTATTGCACTCAGTAAATCTGAAATATCAGAAGCATGAAGTTTAGAATAAGATTTTATCTGACATAAACTGTTTTGTCCCTTTTCCTGAGTACCTAACGTATTTAAATGTTAATCAGAAAATGCATATATACAAGAAACTATGAAAGGTTTTAAATTTCTCAAAGTGATGTGAATGTTTCTGCTAAATTCAATCCTTTTGGTTATTGTTTGAATAATTGTTAAATTTAGCATTCAGTTTCTCTCACGTTTTCAGGAGAGCAAAGTACTTTTCCCAGCTGAAAGCAACTCAGTTTAAAATGCAGATAGAGAGGATGGGGTTTGACTGTAATCTATCAGCAGTTGGTAATTGAGCATAAAGTGAACACAGCAATTATTCTGTCATGGCTGACTGTCTCCCATCAAGCAGTTAGTCACTGGAAACCTTTTATCCTTCTGAAGGGGTTTTAGTAATGCCAGAGTTGTGGAGTGCTTTATTTTATATGTATGCATATAGATTATTTTTTCTCCTAGTTGAAGATTTTATGTTGGATTTAACATAGTCTTCATGGAGTCTCCATCATAAAGAGTTTGTCTTTCTGAAACCTTTATTGCTTTTCCTGCATGATCATAGGTTTTAAGACAGACCTGTTCTTTTGTTTTGTAAAGCAATTAAGCTGAAAATTCATGTGCATTTGCTGTTGGCTAAAGTGACTGTCAAATTGTGAGACCCCACTGCTATTTGAGCCACTTTTGCCTGTGAAATATGCAGCTCAACTGGCAAGTTAATGAGTTCCATTTGAAATAGGATTAAGAATAGAAAGAAAAAACAGGTAGTCTGATTTCTATTTTTTTTTTAACCACAGTTGTTTTCTGTATATGTAATTTATTGAATGCCAACTGATAGTTGCACCTTAAACTGAATGATTTCTGAATGGTCACTGAGTCAGAGTAGGATTGATAGAATGTTAATGAAAATAACTTAATGAAAATAACTTATTGTTCATTTTGAATGAATTCTATTTGGAAAATCAGTTTCATTAAAATAATTCCAAAAAGAATAATCTTGTGCCCTATCTAAGAAAATGGATGGCAGCAGCATAAACATCTAGAAAGGTTTTTTTTCTTGCACTTTTTACCTGTGGTATTTCTTTTGAGGAAATTGAAGTATTTCAACACACAGCACTGGGGCAGAGGGGGAGAACTCAGCCATGCTTCAGTATATTTTAGCTCTTCCCATTACCTGTCAATGCTGCTGTTGCATGAGTTTGAGGGTTTTCAATTTTTCAGGAAAAAATTAGTAACCTGACTGGGATGGTTTTTCTTTTGCACTGGGAGATGAGCATTTAAACACCTGCTCAGTAAAAAGTAACTTAAAATTTTGCAAGTATTAAATAGTTATAACTTATCTTACACATCTTTGTAATGAGTGTACACTAATCTTGCAAATCATATGCTTAACTGGATTACATAGTTTCTTATCTTTTGTTTAAAATGTATACTCAGTGGACCAACACAATATTATATGTATATATTATATATATATTCCTGCTTTCCTTTATGGAATTTAAAGTTTTGAGTCATTTGATGTTACATTTCATGTTACTGACTCTGACTATAGGACTTTTACTCAGACTACCAACAAACCACTGCTGTGAGCTAAATGGCATTACCTTATGAAGTTTTAACTTGTTTGTTTTTTTTTTTTTTAAACAACTTGTTCAGGTGGGATTAGCCTCTATTTATAGACTTCCCTTTTGTTTAAAAATTCTAACAATAGCCTGTAATTATGAAGAAATAAAGTTTAAGTACATAAATGTGAACTGTTTGCCTGATTTTTCAAGAGGGTGCTGAGATGCAAAGCATTGTGTGAGGTGTCGTGACTGTAGTCTGCTGTTTGTGGCCTCTGCCACCTGACACACCTGCCATGGGTCACCTTCACAGAAACAGAATCCAGTGGCAGAATTGTGTTGCCTTGTGTTATTCCCCCAGTAACTTCTCAACAGTTTCTTTTACCTACTTAAGTTTAAATTGGCTGTACCAGAATTTGAATATTTAGCAAATTTGTGACTTCAGTATTGGAGTGTTTTAGCTGTGCTTTAGCCTGAATCTTCGAAGTCATTGTGTGCATGGATGTGCAACCTCATGTTTTTGTTTTTGCAATACTGACAGAATGGTAATTTAGATGATATTGGATTTAGATAACATAGGGTAAGATTGGAAAAGTAACATTTGTTCAAAATATTGGCAACTAAAGTCCTATGTTCTCTCGTTATGGAGTTCTTTACCATGTCAGTGGATATTCTTGAATTTAATTTTGTTGTTAACTAGAGTGAACATGAAGATTGGCTTTCAAATGCATCCATTTTTTCTTACAAGAAGGAAGAAGACAGTGATTTTCCCTAATGAAAGCTATTTTTTGATCTTTTGTGGTAGGTAGAGTGGAGTTCAGTTGCCCATATGAGTGTTACTGAACTCTTGAGTTCTCTGCAGAGTTGTGTTTGCAGGGACCTCTAAGGCTTAAATTAGGAAAAGCACAGAAGTAAAGAGGAAGGGAGGGAAGACAGCATAATGTTATCCCAGAAAAGGTGGGAAGGAACTTGTAATTCATCAGCTGACAAGCCATCAGTCAGTAAAATCCTGAAACAGAAGTCATTTTCACCTACAAGCTCTTTAAAGAAACGTGAATAGCAAAACATAGAGAAATTAGACCAGCTGCATTCCCATTCCTTGTTCAGAATACTTCAGAATTCCTGTGGTGCTGAAAGGGAGACATCTGGAGCTGCATGGACCTTAGATTTTAACCAAAACCAATGAGCATTAGTTTTTAGAGCTGGTGATCTGCTGATAGAGGAGCAAAATGCTGCATTGTTTGGATGTATGTTCAAGAGGTCAGGATGTTGTTTCTAGTTATCTCTTGCTGATTTAATAAGTGAGTATGGACAAACCACTTAATGCTAAGCCATTTCCTGTTCTGTAAGTGATAACAGGTCTCATAGTTATTACATAACTGCTCTAATCTGGAAAGACAACCTTGTGCAGAGTAAAAGGAATTTTATTCCATTTTACTTTCGTATCCTGTAGATAGGAGCAATGTTATGAGGTGTTTTCTCTGTTGGTATAAGCAGCCAGTTGCAGTCCTCTACAGGACTATGCAAATAACTGGAAATAAATTAAGAATTTAACGGAAGATTTTAAACAAGATATTTGAAGGTTTCGTTTCCTGGCAATACAGGGAGAAATTCTTACCTTGGACTTCAGAGGTCTGTCCTAGCACGACATCCTGTAACACTGTCTGCAGATTGTCAGCTCTCTCAGGTTTGCCTGTGCCAGACTCATCCTGATCCACACAATCTGATTTTTCTGTGTGGCCAGACTTACTGTTTATTCTGTTGAGACTATGTTGCGTGAAATGTTTGTATTCAAGGCCAAAAGATCTTCAGGATTGTTTTCCATAGAATGCAGTCTCTCCTGAGATGCTACATTAACAGGTGTGGTCACTTATACAGAAAAAAAAAAGTAATTTTAAAAGACTCAGTGGTCTTTTAGGTAAAATCCTTGTATAATTTTTTTAATACTTACTGAAGCTCTACTAATACCTCCTTATTTTTAAAATTAGGGTCCCTGAGTTCCAAACAGTTCTGAGGATTTTGAAGTGTGAATTTCATTTTGGGCCCACATTCAGTAATAACTTTTACTGAATAAATAACTCGGTTGTGGTTCAAACCACTGACCATGAATTCTGAAAACTACAGGTAAAGTATTTGTTTAATATATGCTAAAGTCATATATTTAAATCCTCTAATTTTCATTAATATGTTATCCATTTAACTTACTTACTGTCAGATATTAAAAGCACAACTGTTCTCAAACATTTGCTCAAAGGAGCAAATTTGTCTTCTGTTTTAGCTTTTTCAACTTTGTCCCTACAACATATAATTCTAAAAGTTGTAAAAAGCAACTTAGGGTATATTTTGGGGTGATTATTGATAAAAATGTTCTTTAAGTTAGCTTGACTGGCTGCTGACAATGGACTGAATTGCAGAACTACACAGGAAATCTGGCTTCATTGTGAATGCTGTGAGCTGGAACATATGAGCCTCACAATTCAGAAAATGAAATGTATGTAAACAGGTATTTTATGCTAGAAAACGTGGGCTTGCATTTGTTCCAAAATAGCTCAGGGAAGGTGCTTGTCACAAGTCCTTATGCTATCCCTCACCGAGCTAAAATGTTTGATTTAGTGGAGACAATCATGACTTCATGGCTGGTGTCAGAAGGGGGAATCATCCATCCTTCAATCATTGCGTGTCTGGCTCCTCTCCCGGAGCAGCTGCGCCCCGAGCACTGGAGCGTGAGCCCGTCCTGCCACCCACCCCTCGTTCCTCACATCACGAGCCACATTGTTGGTGTGCAGCTAATAAATTCTTTCTTTTTTTAACCTTATACACCCACTGTTCCCGTTAATGTGCCCATTGTTTCTTTATGTCAACCCAGTCCTTCTGTTTGTCCTGCCACTCCCTCGGCTCTGTATACCTTTGCCTTCCTTTGCCTTGTTCATTTCCTTCCACAGGCTCCTTTCTTTTGTTAATCTCTTCTGAAGTGTTATCCCTGTAACCCCGAAGCTGCGTGATTGATACGACTATAATATAGAAAATGGCCAAAGTAATGCAATTTTTTTTCAGTATTGCATATTCTATTCGCAATTTCAGTGGGTTTGGTTTTCTTTAATGGAAGAGGCAAGTTAAAATTTTAAATATTTATTTTGTTTATGAATTTTATGTTAATGAACAAATTAAAGGATTTAATTATTTAGATCTAATTCTTTATTTATGTGATTTGGTCCCTCAGAGCTGTGAGCCCTGTGGGGTGTTACTCCTATGGTACAACGCACTGATCCTTGTGCTGGGGGTAAGGCTGCACCCTGGCAAACCCTGCCTTGGCTGCAGGTGCAGAGTAAAGCTAATTGAAAACTTGGCCAAATATGAATTATGTTTTCCTCATGTTTTTTCTCGAGAAGAACGAATTACTCTAATGCCAGCACACAGCGGCGATCCCCGAGCTCCTCTCGGCCCTTCCCGGAGCCTTTCGCGCCGGTGCGGAGAGACATGTCCGGGTCCCGCCCGAGCGCTGCGGTGGGACCGTAACCCCGAGGCGTTGTCCCGACCCATCCCACATATCCCATCCCGCCGATCCCATCCATCCCGTCCCATCCCCACCGCCGGCGGAGGGCGGGCGCTGCCGCAGCCGCTCACCTGCGGGGGCGGCCCCTCCGCCGGGCCCGGCCCGGCCCGGCCCTGCCCGAACATGCGCCGAGGCTCCGCTTGCCGCCGCTCCACACACACCATGCGAGGTGGCTGCGGCGGCCGCCGGGGAGCAGCAGCAGCAGCGCCAGCCCCTCAGCCGCCCTCCCCTCAGCCGCTGCCCGTCGCGACGCCTCCATGGACGCCCTCCCGGCCGGCAGCGCCGGCGCCCGGTACGCGGCTGGGGCGGGCCGGGGGGCCGGGCCGGGGGTCGCCGGGGGCAGCGCCGCCTCCGCCGGGCTCTGGCGAGGCTCCGTCCCGGGCGGAGGAGGGGCCTGGAGCGCAGGGTCCGGCCGCGGGACGGTGTGAGGGCGGCGGGGCTCCGGGCGAGCCGCCCGCCGGGCGCTGCAGCCGCTGAGGGCAGCTCGGGCCCCCGGGCTGACCCCGACGGGCGCTCAGGGCTGCGGCCGGAGCTGCCTGCGGCCCGCGGGCAGGGGCTGCCCAGGCCGGGACCGCCCGGGCCACCACACAGTCCGCTCTGGCCACCGGCCTGTCCCAGCTGTGGGCAGGGGCTGTGCCCACCTGGTGCCGGCTGAGCCACCCCAGCGCAGCCACTGCGCGGGCACAAACTGGTTCTTGCACTTTGAGGGGGTTTTCTTTTTTCTTAGACAAGAGCATTAGCTTGAGCTAATT
This sequence comes from Acridotheres tristis, assembly GCA_037013685.1. Taxonomy (NCBI): domain Eukaryota; kingdom Metazoa; phylum Chordata; class Aves; order Passeriformes; family Sturnidae; genus Acridotheres; species Acridotheres tristis. Next base: position 7,013,939 of record CM072895.1, read on the forward strand.
ACATACCTGCGCAGAAGCCCTTCAGTAGTTACATGCAAATTGTCTTTGGGCTTCAAAGGGTTGCTGAAGAGCGTGGAAGACCAGGTCTTTTTGCTTGAGCTCCTGTTTGTGCAGCTTGCAACACACCTTGACAGCGAAACGCTGACGTTCATTACTCTGTAACTCAATACCTTCTTGCTCGCCCTCAAGAACGAGCTGCAGAACTTTCTCCATTCCAGGTGTGCACTCCCACTGCCCCTAAAATACATAAACTTCCATTGTGTGTGTGTGTGAGCTATTCCTTCAAAAGCTGAATCAGTCTGCAAATAACATTCTTCCCCCATGATTATGGCGTGTTAAATTTTAGACATGGCTGCGTTAAAGGTCAGCTTTTGGATTCTGTATTTTACATAAGACATTTATAATAAATAATCTGCTTTGTAATCTATGCAGGAGTAGAAACTTTTAAGAGTGCAGTTGGAGAGGTCAGCGAGCTGCTGCTTGGAAGAGTGGAAATGGTTCTGTTCATGGTTCTTCATCAAGTATTTGTAGCAATGGTGTGCTCTCTCTGGCTGCACACTTTCCCCTTATCTTAAAGTTGAAAACAGCAAACATTTACCTGAGACTTTATTTCTGCTGAAGAAACCATGATGGAAAAAACCATTTCCTGAACTTCAGATTATATAAGCTGTGCAATAGTGCTTTTTTTTTTGGTGGCATTTATATTAATGTTAGAGTTATTACAGAGACCAAAGGAGGTGGTCTAGTCGCATTTAAAGCAACAAGGTCCTGTAGGATTTAAAAATCCAGAGTGTTAGATTTGCTAATGATCAAAAATGACCTGTCTATTAGTATTTATATATATATAACCTCTACCTGGAAGTATTCAAGGCTGATCTGGATGGGGCTCTGAGTAACTTTGTGTAGCAGAAGGTGTGTCTGTCCACAGCATGGGTTTAGAATGAGATAATGTTCAAGGTCCTTCCCAGCCCTGTGAATTCTATGATTCTGTGATTTTTAAGAGCTTTATATAATTTTGTTGCCATGCTCTGCTTAATAATTCTTTAATGGACGGCCCAACAATTTAAAAAATATTTTTTAACTCCAGGCTGGAAAGGTGGGCTGTGTGTCTGTAATAATGATGTTAAATGATACCATTAAATGACCTCCAGGTGCTGTTTTTGCAATGGCAACAGGCTGAGGGACTGCAGTTTGCATTGTGCTTCAGGAAGTTCTGTGTGAGGGGAGCAATGTGTGCGAAAATATTTAGCAGTAGGAAGGAGCTGGGTGAATTTTGCCAGGTTGAGCAGGTTGTCCTGAAAGTCTGTGTTACTGAAGCTGCTGGAGCACTTGGTGCTGGCTCCTCATCGCCTTTCTGGAGCTCCATCTGCTGGAACCAGCTCTCCCATTCCAGGGGAGAACACTGCACTGGGATCTAAAGGGATTCAGATGTTTCCAGTGCTATGGAGTGTTGAAAAGCATATATCAGGATTTTGGCTAGTTTGGGGGAAAACATTACTATTTCCTTAATTGTAGTTCATATTTTACTTAAATGACTCCTTTAAAACCCCAGTGAAGCTCCCAGACAGTGTTTGCACAGATCTGAATTTGTGGTTTCTTTAGGTGGCATGTATGTTTAGGGAATAGATTGAGATTATCAGATAATAGTTGGAGGAAAAATGATATCTAGTGGAATGATTGGAACTGAAAAGTTACCAGATTTTTGAGTAGGGGTGATGAAAAATGACCTTCCATTTTAGAGATCTTCAGCTGTTGTCTTCAACTTGATAATAAAACTTTCAGTCATCTGTTGTGAAAAAGCAATTGTCAGAAGAAAGTATAAATCTTTGGGTTAGGATAGGCCAATTCCCGTATACTTAATGGCTGAAATCTCAGATGTATATCTAACAGAATGCAGTACTGAACTTAGATGTCATTTTACATTTCTTTCTAACTGAAATTGCCATCCTGAACTGATGAAATCTCACCGCATCTGCATTGAAGGTTTTACTTTTTACCAGTCCTTGTTTCCTGTCAGAAAAGGAAAAACTGACAGAAAGATCCCAGACTAACTGAATCTGGGTTCAACATCAGCCTCACATGTTTTGGTTTTCGTTTGTTTTTTTTCTCCTCAGGTCGTTTGCTTAATTTGTTGTTTTTGTACTCTGAAATGGAGAGAATAATAACTATTTTCTTCTTGAAGCCAAAGAATAACTCTTCAAAATGGCTTTGGCAATGCTGAGCGCCAAGACAACTTTCTACTGGTACTTCTTTTTCTGGTCTTGAGTATTGATTCAGTGGGCAGGTTCAAGAGAGCTGTAAAGGTGTACTGAAGTGCCATTCTTGAATTTTTATTGAATTGGATAGAAAGTGACACTGTTATTGGTCAAGATACTGTGCAGTATGCTTTGCAGATGACTTCTGAAGAATAAAGTCAGGTTGTTGGAATCTCTCAGGGAAACATAATCTGGAATGTCATGTAAAGCAATGATTAAAAGCAAAGCAACAATCCCCTATTTGTGTAAGTATTTTGTGTCATTCCTATATATTATTTTTATGGGAGCCTAAAATACTGTTCAGCAGTGGAATGATAACAAAAGCATTATTTTTTTTAAAGTTGCAACGAAACATGTTACAGAGTAATTTCTTTTGAAAACGCTTTGCTTAGATTTAATTTAAAAGACCCCCAGCAAAACAACAAAAACCCAAATCCAACCAAATGAAGTAAAATCAAACAAAGAAACATTTCAACTCACATGAAGTACTACAGGAAAGCACTTTTTGGGCCAGAATGTGTATTTCTTCCCTTCTATGTTGGTCACTACACTGAAGTCTGAAAGAAGTGAAGTGTAAGTCAGCAGATTTCACAGATGGCTGAAGAAACATGCCCAGGTAACTCTCTTGTTACCTACCACTCAGCCTTATCACTGCTGGGAAGTGCAGAATCCAGCCAAAAGGGGCAATTGCCTGACATCCTTCCCTAAATTCTCACTGGGTCTGATTTCAGAAGTAATACAGATCTCCACCCTGACCTTGCAGTCCTCAGGAAAACAAATCTCAGAGATTTTGTCTGGCTTCTTACTGTGAACACAGCACAGTGAGTTTGCATTTTGCTTCATGCTTTATTTGTTTGTTTGCTGGGTACCTAAATGTACTCAACACCATTGCATGATAGTGGTCTAGTGCAGCTCTTGCTGATTTTTTTCTCATTAGTTTTAGTGAGATGAAAAGTTGACCTTTAAAAATTGAGAGTAACTATTGTCAGAAGTGTAGGTGGACCAGAGGCAGTACAACTGAAAAGTCAGAGGACTTGGCAAAGAGAGCAAGTGGGTATTATAAGGTTGTCTAAAGACTCTTAAAAACCCCAAAAGGAATTGCATCAATCACACGTGACCTTCAAAGTGTCAAAGATTGTAGATCATCTGAATTTAAAAAGAAGAGCTATTAAAGCTTGCTAAATGTTACTGTGGTCTGATTTATGATGAACATTTACTCCTAATTGCAGTAATCCTGTTAATTTCTGTAATGCTGAATATATTTGTTTTATTTCAATCCCGTTGGTCTTGTGTGAGATAACTTTTTCTTTGTACATTCCAATAGATCAATGCTATTGCAGGATGTTTGGGGTTATTTTTGTAATATCCCAGACCGGATTGTGTGTCTTTAAGTGTGTTTTCATTCTGTCTGATGCAGGAAGTTCTGCTGACTGGGAGTGCTCACCCACAGTGGTGCATTTCACCCTCTGAGCAGTCATGGCAGCACAACAAGGAAAGGGAACAGTAGAAATGACACCAGTACATTTTATTTGTCTGAGCAAACCTATCTTAATGAATTTATTGCATTGTTTGCCCATTCAAATACAGGATGAGAACTGTGAGCCTAATGCTAACTAGATCCTGCTTGCTCCAAGTTAAACATGGTGGGACCAAGGGCAGAACACAAGTCTGCCAATTCCCTGGTCTTTGTGCTGCTCACTGGACTGCTTTGCTACATCTCTTTGATTTGTGAGCCTTTGCTGGAACAGAAGACCTTTGACATTCCTGAGGCATCAATAACTCAGTGATTTGAGAGCTGAATTAACCTCAAAAATAAATGGTGTCAAACTCCATGTACAACTTGAAATACTATAATATCCTGAATTCCAGAATTGTGTCACTGTTGTGTCTCTATGCAGAATATTTGGAGAACACAAATATTGAAACCTTTCCAGTTGCTTTATTGTTGAAGTAATGGCATTTCTGCAGCACTGAGGAGTCTTAGACATGGGCCAGAAAAGTTTTCAAGAACACAGAAAGATAAATGCTGAGGTATTAACAGCTTGGCACATAGAACAGGAAGGGATATGGGAGAATTAATTTTCTTGCATTAACTTATTTTCTTTTGAATTATGGAGATATTTCTGTATTGTCTGAAAACTGAATAGTAACAAATTATTGTGAGAAGTGCTTATTTATTCTTTTCATCCAAGATTATTTCTGATCTCATGTGGGTTTGGAAATGTTTGTAGAAGAAAGGAATTCTTCCCAAGTGATGTGCTTTTTGTTTTCTTTGAATGTAGAGATTTTTCACAGCTTATAATGCAGTGTTGCTCAAAGAAGTCAACTATTTAGAAAAGTAGTAGTGAATTTAGGAATGATCTGGAGAACTGGAAAAGGCTAAAGGAAGTAATCCTAGGTGTTACTGGTATCTCTAATCCTGATATCTCCTAATGTCCCTGTGATTATCCAGCATTAGGAGAACAGAAAATGGTGTCATGGCAAGAATTTCAATTTTTCTGTATCTTTTTGAAAACAGGCAGTGGGAAGGACATCCTGGTGTCAGTGACAGTACCATGGGATGTGAACTGCTGACCCTTTGCACAACAAAGGGCACAGGGAGGGACACCTGGGGACACAGCAGGGGCTGAAGATCCCCGGACTTTTTCCTGTTTAGAATGTGAGGGGATAAAAGCCCAGGGGTTCCTTTGTTCGGAGCCCCCCCTCGGAGGCAGCAGCTCGAGCTGTTATTTTGTTATTGCACCAAGATGAAATAATTGTATGAGCTCGAGTGAGTCTCGCTGTGAGCGTGGGGTGTGCAGCTGGGAAGGGCTTTGGTCCCAGCTCAGGTGATGGAGTGTGACTGCCAGTGGCTCCTGGGTGGGCAGACAGGGAAGTTCCCTTAACACTGAAATTGAGACCTTTGAAATGTGCTTTGGGAGGCTCCTCACATCCGACAATGGTTGAAGTGTTAGCACTGGTGAAGATTAAGTGGTGTTTGATTCTTTGTATTTTGTTCTCCTCCTCCAAATGAAGTTACCCATGCACACAATCTCAGCTGACTTTTGCAGATAAGGTAGATTTGGCAGAGAAATACATCCACATTTTAGGATATAACTGATTTAACTTGCTTTTAGTGTTTCACAGTACTGAAGGAGCTCTTGAATTACTATTAAAAGCATTACTACAATGGCACAAACCTCAGACTTGCCTATCTTTGTAATGTTCTGATAATTACTGAGGTTGAGTATTTTAGCATTTTGCACAGTATAAGGTTCAAGATGCTTTTTTTATTGAAGAAATCTGTAAAACTCAGTGACAAATCACAAAACTTATGCACTGCAAACTTGTAGTAAGGAGCCAGTCAACATCATGCACACAGTGAAATGAAATTATACATTAATATGGTAACTCCCATGCTCAAAAATCATGTGTCTCTTTCCTTTTGACCATGGAAAACTTTTTCTTGTTTTTGTTTTTAAGATATTTTACTGTTCATTAATATTCAGGATTTTAGTTTTGCTTTATTTTGTTTGATACTGCTGTTGACATAGAAGGGATCTGGTGCTTAAGTAAAAGGGGCATTGCCTGGGATATTCCAAAGAATTGTTTCCAACTAGAGATAACGGGGATGCAGTGGAGTAAGGAGAGCAGTTCTTACTGCAACTTCCAGGATGTATTGTGGTTGTGATATGTGAAGCAACCCCACTCATGGTCTCTGAGGCAGAGAACAACGATTTCATAAATAAAACCACAAGGAGAACCATATGACTGTCCTTGCAAAACCTGCTGCCCAAAAGCGAAAAAGGAACGAACCTTGTAAAACCAGCTGGGAAATGGCCTAAATGTGGAAATATTTCAGATCTGAGTTTTTTCCATTTGTTTTCTTTAGTTAAAAGAAAAACATTCATGTATGTGGGGAAGGAGCAGTTTCATACTGGAGCTTGTCTGAGCATATAATTGTTTCTAGAGAGGTGGTATTCAAATAAAAACCTGCCAAATCAAGTCTTGAAGACCTTGGCAGAGGCAGCCAGAGCCTTCACCATACGGGGCTTTAAGTACTATTTGGAGAATACAGTATTAATTAGAAATTGTACAAACAGCTAGTGAGAATGATGAAAAACCTTTTCAGAGTAGCCCATGATCCTACCATGGAAGCAGACAATTAATTTTAAGTTGTAACCAGTAGTTATTCCCAACTAAGGAAAAAAAAAAAAAGTAATGTCTTTTATCTCCTGCTCTGGCCCAGGTACACAACGCTGTTAGGAACATGTAATGGAGTCATTATTGGGACAGCCTGTGGATCTATTGCAGTAATTTTTTACCAAATGCAACACAGGCTTTTCCTGTACAGGATGCCATAAAACCAGCAAGAGATTTAATCAGGTATGTTAATGGATTTAGAGTATCTTCCTGGAATTGTCCTTTGCTGGTTTATCATTTTTGGATCTTCCTTCAGCAGTGTATGTCTTCATTACTGGTACTGCTTTGTGTAATCTAGCAAACAGATAATTTCTGACATTAGATGCTCTTGGAGAAACTAATTTATGTAAGTAGATCATGGCTGATCAACTTCCACAGTTAAGCTCTCATAAATGAGTGGAAGGACTGGTAATGCTGCTTGTAGTTGTGTACAGGGCTGGTACAGCTGATGTGCCAGCAAAGCAGTTCAGAGGAATACACTGGTTCATTTTGGGCAAAATCAGCCAGATGAGCTCACTGATTAAATTGTTAGTGCCAACTCGCCTCATTTTCCATGGCATTAAAGAGAGCTTATTACAAAGAGCGTGTAAAGTCTCAGTTCCTCCCAAAGGTACAGGAACGAACAAAAAGCAGCAGTTTGGCTGCTGGATTGGAGCCTGTTTTGTGGAGAATCCTTGCTGGGAAGAAGCACTTGCTTGTGTCTCTCGCCTGTGTGTGCTTCTCACATTTGCAGCAATTACTGCCTGAGTGCCGCCTGTCAGCTGCTCTGTTTGGCTCTCCGTTCTGGTTCGCAGGTTTCCGATGTGGGCCATGCCACACGCAGTAATTCTTGTTGTTTCAGGTCTGTAATTACAAGGGTATTTGGCTTCTGCCTGCTCTGGACCGAAGAAAAGGTGGCTGATGCTGCTGCTCATTCCAGACAGGTCTGGAGATCAGAGATAGGCTGGCAGCCGCCAGCCCCTCCTACATTTGAGGCACCCAGCTGTATTCGGATGCAGTGGCACATGAAGCTGGTGTGCCACGGGCTGCTTTGCAGGATGTGGCCGCGGGCTTAGCGATGCTGCTGCTCCGGTGGCAGTGCCCAGTCGCGCAGTGTGGTGCCGCAGGCAGGCGCTGCCCTGCGCTCCCACCGGGGCTGCCACTCGCAGCTGCCTCAGGAGCACCGAGTGCTGCTGATGTTGGAGCCTGAGAGCTGGGTGGGCTTACAATGACTATGTCAGAACACGCAGGAGACTCAGCAGAGAGGTGAGTAGCAGCACGCAGCATTTTGCATTTGGCTTAGAGGCAGTTGTGATCCCGCTGTTGGAAGCAGGAGGCATCTGCAGCCCACTGAAGCATGACTAATCACTTTGCTAAAACGCTGAGCACCCTCGAGTTTAAAGTATTTCTGCCCCGTTGTTAACAGTGACAAGTGATGGTTTGTAGCATTTATGTGAGGTGTGTATTTTGCCCAGGTATTAAGCCCTTGGCTTGGGAGCTACATCCTGTGGCGGGATTCCTTGGAGTATAGGGGAAATGTGCAGCTTGTATTTCTGCTGCTGCTGTGGGGTAGCACTGTGTCATTAATTGTTATTCCAGAAAAGATGCCAAGTAATTATTGTATCTTATTTCTGCTTTGAGCTTCAGCAGTGATTTTACTCTTTGTCATCTTTCTGTTTCAAAGGAGTATTTTGAAAAGGTTTATTTGTATTGATTGGGGTAATTCTGCATGAGAAGAAATGAACAAATAAAAAACCCAGGTGAAACGCTAGTAGTCTAAATATTTTAAAACAGGTGAAGATGTGCTTTATTCATGTTAAATATTTTACTTGGTTCAGGGACACAGATTTAAAAACAGGAAGGTAGGAGTTTTAATGCAATAAGCAATAATTGACCAAGTTTTAATTATTAAGCAGAGCTCAGAATAGCTCAGAATAGGAAGACATGATATTGCATTTTGTATGAGCCGGATGCCAAAACTTGGTTAATCAATGCTTGCAAAGCACTTTCAGAGTGTCTTGGGTGCAAAAGGATTTGCAGTGTATCTGAAGTTGTGATGACAAAGCCACTAGGAACAGCATCATGTAATGTTTCTCTCAAATTTAAAGTCCTGGTTCTGTATATATAATTATACTCTTTGTTTCTTTGCAGTCATTATTCATAAAACCAAACCACTGCTGCAGTGGGTGGTTATTACTGATGCTATCTGTGCTGTCCTCCCCTGCCTTTTCCCTAAGATGTTATCGGACTTTGCTTTCTGGTTTTCTTTTTAGCATTCTGTGTTGTGCCACTTTTTAAGGAACTAACACAGCTTCTAAGTCGCAAGACAGATCACGTTAGTTAGAGCTGTTCAGAATCAGGAACATGGTGAGGATTTGTTTGTATTTTGTTGGAGGATGTTTTGTACATGCTTATATACAATATATCAGTCCAGTGTAGCTCTTTGCTCATTAGATGCACATGTTTCAACTGTCCTAACACTGGCTAGGTGACCTTAACTTCATTAGTGCAAGGCTTATTGTTTCTTTTGTGGATTTCTTTTTTGTCCAGCACTTCTGGTGGTGATGAACTTGGGCCAAACTAACTCAGCTGGTCTGTATTATCCTGTTGCCAGTATCCTAAAGACCAGCTGAGAAGCCTTGTGATAGGTCAGGCTGACATCTGAATGTTGTAAAGGAGAAAAGTACAGCCAGAGTAAGTCACCGAGAGTCTTCTGACTTTGAGATACTGCAGCAGGTTTTTTTAAGTGCAGTAGCACTTCTTAGGGACAGTGATGTTCCCACGAACATGCACAATAGGAAATTTTAACCCACCTGTGAGTCTGTAGTGGTTTGTTGCTCAGGCACCTCTCTGAACATGAGCTGAATGAAGGCAGGTGTTCCAGCAGCAGTTGTTGTAATATTCTGAGGCAGATTGACAATGTCTCATCCTTAAATTGATAACATGATCATGATGTCACCAGCTGGAGTCTGGCAGCTTTACTGTGCATTGTGACCCAGTGCTTCCGTGTTCCTGGTACCTGAGCTCATCAAATTGCTGTGCTCCCACATGGCAAAATCTGCATGTCCAGGTTCTTATGTAAAATACATGCAGTTTGTATTTTTTTTCCTTCTTTTTCCCCAGAAAATGAAAGACTTCAGTTGCTTTTCACATGTTACTTGGTGAAAGCATTAAAAAAAACCCCAAAACCCAAATCCACAAACATAATAGGAGTCACTTTCACTTCTTGCAATCACTAGAGGTAAAGTAGCAGGTTATGCAAGGGAATAAATCTGGAATTGAGGAAGGGGGGTTCAAATGCAGCAGTAATGCACTGGTAAAAGGAGAGCAGATGTGCTGAGTTTATTATCTCTTCTGGCAGGTCATCTACATCAGACCTCAACGTGGCACTGCGTGAATGTATGGCAGCTCTGGATTTATTTCTTAACAACAAGTTCTCAGATGCTTTGGCTTCTCTACAAGCAAAGTAAGTTGATAAGATTTCCTACTTTTTTTTCTGTTTATTTTTCTTTGCTTCACCATCTCTCAGAAGATTTTGACCAGACAGCTGGTTCTCTCCTAATAATTGATAAGTCTGTATGGTTTTGGTTCAGAAGGGAGTGGTAAGTTAATGTGTTAAGTTTTGGGGAAAACTGATAAGTGCTTTACGCTTGTGTGGGTAAATAAAATCTTGTTATTTACTCACACAAGTGTAAAGCACTTATCTGTCTTCTAAAATTATGCTATTGATATCCAAAGAATTAACTCATCAACTGTAGTGCAGTATGTGAGATTATTCCTCCTGGAAGAGTAGAAACCATCTTCTGCCACATTTTATTTTTGTCTCCTTTCCTGTATTTTTCTGTGCACTGTGAGAATCTGCATAATTATAGTTTTGTGTCTAAATGAGCAACTGTCCATGAATTGAAGGTTTGAGAAACATTAGGTATAAATTCTTTCTTTGTTGTTGTAAGCACTTGCAGAAACTTTCTCACAGCTTATTTTGCAAGTCAGTGTTGTGGTCATGCATTCTGTTTCCTGATTATGTTGCAGCCCAACTTGTAGTGAGTGGCCCAGCTAAAAGCAGTGAGGTCATGAAAGAGTTACCAAAAATTGTTGTGTCTTTAGAATGTCTGTGATCTGTCATACCCTGTCCTGAAGTTACCTGTGTTCTTGGCGTGTTGAAGTCTGTGGTTAATTTAAATTTCTCCCCCACCCATCCAATTTGCTCCATTTATTTTTGAGCCACCAGCAAATTACATCATGCCTTCTTTTAGGACACTAGAGTATGAAACAAGTAAAATTGATAGTGTGTTTTTGATGTGCATGAGGGGTAACTACAATGAATACCATATATCCCATTTGCTGAGGTAGCAGCCTCATATTTGATGCCAGAATCTGTAGCTTAGCCATGTAAGTACACTCTGGGAAAGACATTAATGAAAAATTGTAGCATCAGCTCTATTAATAATGCTGGGTTTATTCACAGCAAAGTTGTTTAGTGTTCATATATCATCAGAAGATATAATAAAAATGGTCAGAAGAATGACTGTGTTTTCATTAAATCCTGACAGTAAAGCCCCTGTGCCCATCTGGGAAGGCTCACTCAGTGCTTAGCATAAAAGAAGGGGATATTTTATTGCAGCAGGTTTCCAAAACACTGCAACGAGGCTATGGGTTGTTTTTTTTCTGTAAGTCCTTCATTTTTCTTCTGTTGCATATGGTTTTCATTCAGCTTTTGTTGGGCTCTGCAGAATGTATTTCATGAGCTGATACTCTGTTTTTGTACCTGACTCTTTTCCACAATGCAAAACCATTTTGAAACTAATGTTTCATGTTAGCCTGTTGTTATGAGGAGGCCCTTATTCCTGTTGCCTTTGGCAGTGAGGAAAATAGAGACTTATGATCTTTGTGAGTGCAATGAAGAAACAGGATGCTGAATTTCCCCCCAGATGAAATCCATTATGGACACACTCCATCTCTTTAGGAATGAGAAGAGTTGTAGTGGGCACATGTGGTAGTTCTGAGTATTTTCTTTCAGAGCCACCAGTTCCTCAGTGTTCCCTTTTGGTGTGCTGAGATTTGAAAGTAGTTTTCACAGTCCATAAACATACTATCACTGCTTAGAGAAATACTTTTCAGTTTTTACACACTTAAGAAGAATTTCAGATTTAGATTTTTGTGGCTTTAATGCTTCTGGTGTAGGAGATACTCTGCTCTGTATTACATTAATGCAGATTCACTAAATTACTCACATTTGGCTTCCACAATAAGTGTATTTGCAACTAATTTGTACCATGTGAATCTGACAGCAGATTTGGCACAATGCGTGAGGCTTAAAATCAGAAGAGCTTTCCTAGCAGCTTAAAAATAAATATCTGAGGATGGTGTCTAGACTTGTGTTGAGGTAAAGCTCTTTCTTTCCTGTTAGAAAAGCAAATCCATCATTAAGAAAAGCAAATCCATTATAAAGAAGAGATCTCATTTCACAGAAAAAATACATCTGGTGTTCTTGCCTCATGTTATGTAACTTTTCTTGTTTCCTGAACTACCTTTTAGCTTTTAGAGTCAGTTTTCATTATTATTAACAATCATTGTACAATAGTGGGTTCTGATTATCTTATGCTTTCTGCAGTAAGTTTAATTAAATTTATCTTTTATATGGAACACTCACACTGCATCTAAGAACTCTTAGGAAATTCCTAAAGTTCAGTCACCAAGCACAGCAGTGATTTTCAATATGTAATGTGTTAACTGTTAACATGCATGGCACTGAAACTGTCCAATCACTAGAGCAGGGAAAAAAAATCTCATCTTCTTTCTCAGCCCTGAGACATGCAGTAAATCCATTAAATGCTGACTGGATTTTAGCCCTTGTGTAATTGCAAACAGACAGTAATAAATTAAGGGTTGATTCTGGTGAGATGTCCCCTTCCCTTCCCAAGACAAATGCTTAGTATTTTAATAATTATCCTTGCTGATATCAGATCTATTAGGAGAATGGTAAATAAGATAAATTCATGACAGAATTATCTGGACCGTTGGATGAGGTGCACCACATGTGTTGCTGCTTGCAATATTAAAGGAATAATAAGACAGTGATTTGTTCCAGGCAGCTGTCTTTATTCTGAAAATAGACTTCAAAAAGCACTTGGTGTTGTTTGGTGGAATATGAATTCTAGAATGACTGTGCTTTGAAAGCTTTTCCTGGGAAAGATCAGGTGTGACTGTGAAATGGAGAGTGGTGAAAGAATATGGGGAAGCACACCCAGCTAGAGTGAAGCTCTAGAGAGTGCTTGGATAGATATGGTGCTCAAAGCTTGGGTTAGCTATTTATTGTAAGGAATATCATGAACAAGAGCAAAGTTGTTATTTCTAGGGAATTTATCTTTTTATACCTGATGTCTGGAAGAACACAAATTTTATAGTCTTTGTAAAGAAATTAATTGCTACCAAAACCTAACTAAATTGTTGGTTTCACCTCTTTGCTGGAAGAACTTAGCAGATTCTGAATTTTGGACGATGGCTTTGATTAAAAAGGCTCAGGGATCCTCTTGTTGAAGAACAGCTTTTTGTCTTGGGTCATCCTGGTGGCTTGTGGTAGCAAGGGAGCTGTGATGGTGGCTGACTGGAGAGGTCATTGCTGGTTGTTAACCTGTTGCTACTGGGGAGTCTTGCAGGAAATGGATTTTTATCAGAAAATGTTGGTTCATCAAATTTGAGCATTTCTGTGAAAGCCTCTGCCCATGGGTCTAGTGGGTTGTTTGCACATTGGGTGGAACCTGGGATCAAAGATGAGGAAAGCCTTCAGGCCCCCTGTGACCACCTTCTCCTCATGCAGGTTTGATTTGGGCGTTGGTTTCTCACTCTTGAGTCCTCCTGGATGAACAGACCGGTCTGTGGAGGGTCTTTCTCACTGTGCTCTTGGATTTGTTTAAAGTTTTGGAAGCATCTTGATACTAAATCAACGTATGGACTTGAACCTGAGGTTTCTGTAACTTGGGAATGCATCTCCTGTCTGCAGTTTTACTTTAAAGGATCTACAGAAAAGACTTTGAGCACTATTTTCACAAAAGATTACTAGCCCTGGGTTAATTCTGAGGTCAAATCAAGCCAAGCTTTTTGGTTTTCATACTTCAGCTGGAAAGTTGTGACTGTCTTCACTTAACACTTGTTTTAGAGCAGAAATAAAAGTGTTTTCCAACAGCTCCAAGAAAGGGCAGTGCTGCAAGATGATAATGATTGCACCATAGCTGGAGAAGAGGCATGTGGCAGAACTCCACAAGTGCCTAAAGATATTACTTATAATCCTCTTATTCAGTCATGTGATACCAACTGCTGGGATAAGTCATTAATCACAATATTAGTTGCATTCGTGTCATACAGGCTTGTTAACTCCAACAATGTCCTGAGGGAATTGCTGCTGAGGAATCAAAAGAAGAAAAGTAAAAAAGATAACGAGTTTCATTCTGTATCCATCCATATGAAACCCAGGCCTTAAAGCTCCTGGCAATACACCAGGATGTAGCTGGCAACTTTAATTGAATGGTTAATAGAAATAGCATAAATAAGTTGCATTTCTGCCAGCATCCCCACCCCTGAAATAAAAAGAACAAATTTGAATGTTGCTAAATACCAGTTGGCTAATGATAGACATTAATTATTATCTCCTTTAAATCTTAGAAGTGAAATAGATTAAACCATTGATTAGGGAAGGGGTGGTTTGGTTTCAGAAACAAATTACTGGAGAGGGAAATCCCTTTTCACCACATGTATGTGAAAAGTACCAATTTTCCTTTTAGTGCAGTGAAATCAATATTTATCTGCTTTGCTTTAGAAAGCAAATTTCTATAATTTTAAAAGGGTACTATTTCAGTCACTTCTCTGTGCTTTGCATTTGAGCCTCTGGAAGGGTTTTAGTTTAGTACATACAAGATGAAGTGTGTTATTCTGCACCCAGTGAGGCTGATGAATAATCTAATGAACAGAAACAGTTCATCAGGCTGGCATTTTAGTGTATTCATTTTTTTATACTTTACATTATTAGTCTGCTGAAAGAATCATGGTCTACGAGGCCAAGAAAGAGCTGTCCTAGCTCCACTGGATTTTAAACTAATTTCTCTATTATCTGTCTGTTCTTCTTAGCTTGCAAATGAGATGGATGGTAGCACAGTCTGGGGCCTATAGCACTTATGGCACCAGGATATTTCCCAGAACAGCTTTTCTGCTAGATTGGTTTAGATGGTGAGGGCAAGTAGGAATTAAGGACAGTTACAGAGCACGGACTGCAGTGAAGTTTAAAGATGTGCACTGCAAATTCCTTCAGTGCAGCCATCCTGCTCTGTGCCCTGTGTGTTGGAAAAAGCCTTTTGTTGTCAGTGTGAGGGTTGGGAAGCACCAGGCCCAAGTCACCACAGGGTATTATTAGATCATTGATTAATGTAAGATGATCTGAAATTATCCATTAAATTTTCTTTCGGTTCAGTCCAGATACCAAAACTTAGGGAGGCAAGTGTATTTCTGGGGTGAGAAATTACATGGATTGAGGTGTCTTTAAAGTCTGGCTTTTGTCTTTCAAAAAACCCTACAGAATAAGAGGAGATGAGATTGGAAGACACTTCAGAAAGTCATGTACTCAAGCAGGACCATTTTAAATATCTCCAAGGATACACTCTACTACTTTCCTGGATGATGTGTGGCACTGCATGGCCACCCTGATGGTAAAAAACGTGTGTCCTGATGTTCAGCCAGAGCTTCCTGTGCTTCATCCTGTGCCCATTGCTTCTGATCCTGTCCCTGAGCACCGGAGTAAAGAGCCTGGCTCTGTCCTCTTTGCTTCTTCCCTCAGATATTTTTATATATCATAAAACCCCCCTGAGCTTTCTGTTCTCTAGCCTGAACAGTCCCAGCTCTCTTGGCCTTTCCTCATAGGAGAGATGTTCCAATCCCTTGATCATCCTCACCACCCTGCCCTTGAGTGTGTCCATGCCCTGGGGAGCCCAGAACTGGGCACAGCACTCCAGTGTTGTAGAGTGGGGAAGGAGCCCCCCTCTCATCCTGCTGGCAGCAACACTCATCTTAGTGCAGCCCTACCTTTGTCAAGAGTACTTTGTTGGCACACCACTTTCTCCTTGAAAGGAAAAGAAAATGAAGCACCTGAAGTAAACACATTGAGAACAAGTGTGCTGAGGGTGGAGATTTTGAAAGGATATCCTTGTTTGACTGCAAGTATTTTTGACTATTCCCTGCCATATAGAGCTATCTGATCTGGTCTAGAGTGTAAACAGTTGAAATAGCAATTGTTGCTCCTTGATAATATTTGTCTTAAGTCGTGCTGTTTGTCAGGGGTGGATTAGCAAGGTCTACAGAGAGTTTCTGTGTCAGGAATTTATCTGAGCCTGCTCTTCAACATATTTCTCAAGTTGTACTTATTAGACATCTATGCCTGAAGATATTTTGATTCACTTGCAGAGAATTACACCAGACACAGGTGAATGCTTTAAATGTGTGCAATATATAAACCTCTTCCCTGTCAGAGGAGAGGTGCCAGCAATGGCTGCACATAGGAAATCGCTGATTTCCTTGCACTAATGCCAAAGTTTTTTACTTTCTGCCAAAGTGGCACTTTCTGAAACTCTGCAGAATAATATTTAAGTTGAACAGGTTGGGGTGGAGGATTGGCAGAAGGGGAGAGGAGAAAATAGCTCTACTTTTTGATACAGAGTCTAATGTTTCTGGCGAGAAATCAGTTTCAAGGAGATTCTATTTTGGCCAGGGTTAGAGTATTGTGTTACTTATCTCCTTGAGCCTGTACTGAGTAACTGCCCCAAATTAGGATATCAGCTGGATTTGTGTCATATATTGTAGCATTCATTAGATAATAAAAAAACCCCACCAAAATTAACTCCACCATGATTCTATTGTTTCTGAATGGCAAGCCATGTGGTTAATTCCTGTGCTTTATGTTTGTTAAATATCTGTCTGCAGCTCAGAATTGATACATTTTAGCAGAGTATGTAGAACTGCAGACGTGATTTCTTGTACAAATCTCAATCTATTACTGTTTCTTGATTATTTTCCATGTCCTTTGTGTTCTATTTGTAGTTCATTTAGCCCTTGTTTCCAGGAGGCTGATACATTTCCAGAATTGAATTTGTATTGCTTATTAAAAGCAATAATACAGTCAAATCAGCTGTGCTTTGCACCTTGTGTTTTCTTGCAGAACTAAAGACAGCATGTATCATGCCCTGACTTATGCCACCATACTGGAGATGCAAGCTATGATGACATTTGATCCTCAGGACATCCTGAATGCAGGGAACACAATGAAGGAAGCTCAAGCCACCTGTCAAAGGTAAGACTGGAACAATTCAGTCAGTAAATAGTTCCTTCTTGGGAACGTTTTGAAAGACTACTGGATACAAAAGGAAATGCAATCTTACAGAAATCACAGGAAAACTGAGGTTGGAAGGGGCATTAGGAGGTAATATAGTTCAGCCTCCTGCTCACAGGAGGGTCACAGCACATAAATGAGGGGGCTCAGCAGTCTAGTCTTGAAAACTTCAGTTTACTGCAATAGCTGATTTTTCTTGTCAATTAGAATTTGTCCCACCTGTAGTCCAGGTTCTGCAGTGTCTGGAAGTCGTTCACAGTGTTCAAACACTGCAGAATGTTCCCACGTGTGATTGTTGTACTGCAGTTGTCTGTCTGAGTCAGCTGTGCTCCCACTTTTGCACCCACATTCACCCATACACACACAAAATAAATCAAAACACCCCCTTATCCCTCTCCTTCATCAAGATTTTTGTGCATGAAGAGTAAGAGACAGATCCCAGGAGGATCACATTGACTAAGTTTTCTGTGGCCTGTGCTGAAGTCTGTGTGTGTGGTGAGATGATGGGCTGGTGAGCACTGGAGGCATGTTGGTGACTGTGTGGGTGGCCAGCTGAAACATTGTTCTCTGTTGTTGATGCTCCTTCTTCAGAATGACCAAACTGACTTTTTGCAGATTTAGGAAGAAATCTACTGTAGCTGATTCTATCAACAACCTCGTGCATAGGCAAAGCCTTGAACACTTCACTGAAGGTAACATCTTCCACATGTGAAATGTTTTCTTTTCTGTTTATGCAGTTTGAATCCTGTAGAGTTGTTCACTCAGTATGAGCTTGCAAATTGTGAATTCACTGACAAAATCACTGATCTGGCATTTGCTGGGACCAAATGTTATTGCTTTGGTCATTGCTGTGTAACCAATCCAGTATCACTGGTCTTGTTGCTTTCTGAATCAGTACTTCCAAAACTTTCTGGGTAAAGAAGTATTGAAATGCCTATAAAGGTTCTAGATCCAGGAGTTTATGGAAAAGAAAAATTCCAGCAAAGTTTCTGTAACTGTGTGTCATTTCTGTTTGGAGTTACATCAGTAGTCTAGAACTGAAACACTACAGCAAATTTGGAAAATATTTTTCTCAGTTTGAGCTCTGTGATCTTGTTCCTACATTAATGGGCTAAGTGTTTTTCAATTACTTTTTGACTGATTGATTTGTTTTCTTCTCTCTGTGTGACATTAGAGGAAATCCATGCAGAAATTTGTTATGCTGAATGTTTACTTCAGAGAGCAGCACTCACGTTCCTCCAGGTATGGATTCCTGCATGGCTCTTGGGGGGAAAAATACCATAGAGGTTTCTCTTCTTAAATGGACTGGTAGAAGACTATAAGTTGACCTGTTGGGTCCTACATCTGCATCAAGTCTTGATTTTTATCTGGACTATCTGATGAGATATTAGAATGTTTAATTTTCCCTCATTATTATTTAAAAACACTTATCTCAAGACACATAGTGCTGAGTGCCCTGTGACACCCTTTCCCACTCTCTTTTGGATGTGTGAAATGTAACTGCAGTGAGCACCAATTTTCAGATTATGTGTTTGGATGTCAGATTTTTGAAAAAATAAAAGATGAGTGGTCATTGAAGCTATGCTGGAATACAAGCAAAAGACTTTTGTTTGAGTCTGGCTGCTGTTTGCTTTCCCAAGGCTGCTTT
Organism: Acridotheres tristis; assembly: GCA_037013685.1. Taxonomy (NCBI): domain Eukaryota; kingdom Metazoa; phylum Chordata; class Aves; order Passeriformes; family Sturnidae; genus Acridotheres; species Acridotheres tristis. Next base: position 7,032,375 of record CM072895.1, read on the forward strand.
CTCAATGGTTTGTTCTTGAACAACAATTATGGTCTGCCCAGCTATTAAGCTCCACACATGTTTTCTCCTTAACAGTGCTGCCTGTCTTTAACAAAGGGGAGCTCTCCCTCTTCTTTGGGTTTCATCTGTCTATCCTAATGAAGCTTGATTTGTTTGATGGAGCAACATTAGCAGTACTTACTAGGGCTCCAGCATGCAATTTTCATTGTTAGTCACAGTTGAAATAACTGATTTTTCTTCTTGATTTGCCTGTATTTACTGTGTGAAAGTGGGCCTCTTCATCTACCAAGGGGATAATAAAAGCCACAGTCAGAAAAAGCTGCTGCTTCTTGGCTCAGGGGTGCTGATAGGAAGTGGAATGCAGGTGGTGGTTTTATAGTGTTTGGGAGTTGCCAGGTGGGCTCTGATTTATCTTGCTTACGACAGTTTATGAACCGTGTAACCTTTTTCAGCCATCTGCTAAATCCCTCTGCTAAAAATTATTGCTTCATAGCAACATCCATAATCAGAGGAGCTTCTAGTAGTTTCTAGAGTGCTGATGGTGAACTTTGAAATGACCAAGGTGTAGCAACTTGTTTCCATTTTCCTTTGGGATTAGTAGCCTGTAGCACGGGGGGCAGTTTGGGTGGGATCTGAAACTATGGCAGGAAGAGTTTTGAGAACTTTTCTGTTACATCTATAGGAAAGGAGCATTTTAAAGCAGTGTCTCTTGGTTTTAAGCACTATTTTTCACAGATAATCATAAATATTTTCATTAATCATAAATAGATTTTCTGTTTATGAAAATGTTTATGGAAACATGAGATTTAAGAGTACGAAAACAACTTCTTGTCCTCTTTTGCAAAGGTCTCTTTGCTTCCTGTTCTCTTCTGCATTTAATTTTTCATGAACACATGAACTAGTTTGAAGAATTAAACAGAGGCACTTGGTTCCAACAGCTACTGAAGTGGGTTAGTTTTATTAGTGAATTAGATGCTTAGTAAAAATTACCAAATCCAGTTGAAAACACATAAAATGTAGTCTCAGCATTTTTCAAGGGCTGAAAAATTCTCACATTGGCTATCGTTGTTGGTATCATTCTGAGTGTAAACATTTTAAAACCATCTTCCTTCCTTGTTCCACTTTCCATTCAAAGGAAAATATAACTGAACCTTTACACATGGCTGGGTGTGCTGCACCCCCCAATATGCTGTTCTTAGTTAGTTCATCTAATTAATTCATCTAATCCATGCTATTTTTTCCACAATGGCCTCTTAGGATTTTTCTGTGATGGTATCTTCTGTTAAAACACATGTAGACTTAAAGTAACAGCAGACATCAAAACAAACCAGAATGACAGATGATATAAGTGAGGCAAGAAAGTGCCTCCAAAATGTTATGAAACTTAAGACCCTCTACTAATGGTCTCCCCCAGATACTTTGATGTAATTTCTCAGTTTGTTGTAGCTTACCATGTAAAATGTTATTTTACTAGTATGGATCTCATATATATACGAATATTCATATGTATGAATGTTCACACCAGAAAGAGCATATCCTGCATAATTTTACTGTGCCTGCTTCATGCTTAGGATATGAAACTGTATTCTGCAGACTCTTGAGGACAGGCAGTTTACTTGTGAACATTTCGTGGCTCAGCACCAGATACATCTTAATTATACTCAAGGACAAATGAGAGAAAGCTATTTTTTGAAAGAGCTACAAATGCATTTACCTTTGGTGACATCTATTAGCTGAGTCCCTGTGTTCATTAATACTAATTCAGATGGTTTAAAGGTGACAAGGGCTAAAGTGATCACAGAAAGCATTAAAATAAAATGCCTGTGTCTAAACAGAGTAAAAAATATTTTAATATAGAAAGGAAATCCTAAATCTAAAAGCTTATATTGTCTGTGTCATGCTGGTTATGTGCCAGGTGTGTATTCATTTTAAGAAAACAAAACCCTTCATAATGCTTACAAATTCGTATTGCTAATGTGTTTCCATTCCAACAGGATGAGAATATGGTCAGCTTCATAAAAGGAGGCATCAAAGTCCGAAACAGTTACCAAACCTACAGGTGAGTCAGAGTGATGATGTCATTAAGTGCACTCTATCAGTAAAAAGTGCTGCTGGTGAAATGATCCAAGTCACAAATTCATTACTGTTGTATTTACTGAGTCTTTATTATGGGCCTCACGTCTGCAGATTTTCCCAGCCCACACAGATTCTTCCTTTGCATTACAAAGGACAGTAACATTATGGTTGATTTGGATTGTGGAGACAATGGACCCCAGCTCTGTTAACTCCCAAGGTTTGCTTACTGCAAGTACTATATCCTTGAAATTATGTCAAAAAATAACTGTTCTAAATGATGTACTGTTCATTGTGTCTGCATGGCACAATTTGCAGGTCTTGTAGGCATTAGGCATAATGAAATAGCATTTCTTTATAGTACCAGCTGCAGCTTTTTGGAGCATTTAATACCAGCAGCTGAAGCACAGTAACAAGTAAAGGCTAAATATACATCATATTTTATTTATTTTAGAATTATAAATTTTGATTCAGAGTGGACACAAAATGCCTTGTGTCCAGCAGACACAAAACAGCATCAAGTCCAGGATCTCCAGAAATCCACTGGAAGGGAGAGAGATGACAGTGTCCATGTTTGTGTGGGTTGAAGGTGACTCTAAATGCAGGTCCATAAGACTGCACTTACCAGGAATAGTGCTGAGTCTATTGGCAACAACCAATCAATAAAAACATGACAGCATGAACACAAATACATGCTTCCATTAAAACAATGTTTTTCCTCTCCTAATAATTAACAAAATAAATGAAAACAGTAGTGTAAAAACCACATAGCTATAGAAAGCTTGGAGGCAAATTGATTTCAAACTAAGCTGGATTACATGGGAAATAAAGTGACCCTACAAAGCTGAGACCTATAAAAGTTAGAAAAAAGAGTGAAAATAATTTCTGATTCATCTGCCCATTTTAGAATATTTATTACAGTTGTCTTTTCCTATAACAAAATATTCTTTTGAACATGCACTTAATCCAAGGATTAGTGAAACTCAAGTCAAATTTGCTAATTTAAGTTTAAATCTTGTGCACTTCCCCATCATCTCTTTTTGCAGTAGCAAAGTTTGGTGATGCTCCCAACAGCCATCCTTGAAACATTTTCAGGCTGAAATGTGTTTGAATATTGATTGTATCTGTTTGACAGGAATTCCTCTCCATGATTCCATGTTTTTTAATTGATAGTGATGTGACAGAAGTGACTTGTTGATATATACAACAGAAATGGTGATGTTGTTCACTTGAGTGAGATGACTAATGAGCCTTTTTTAAAGTACTCTGTAGTCCTAAACCAGGACACAAGGTAATAGGGTTACTTTCTTAGTGAATTATAATTAATCATGTTATTTACTGACACTAACAGAATCTTATGCATTTCCAGGGAGTTGGACAGTCTCATACAGTCCCCACATTATGTCAAAGGAGAGAACCATCTTCATTTTGAGGGAGGTGTGAAACTTGGAGTTGGAGCATTTAACCTGGTATGTACCAACACTCTTATCCTGAGTTGTCCTGCTACCTCCTGAAAATGACCCTGACTTGAATTCCTGAGAAGTTCCACTGGCATCACACTGATCATGTGGTTAAAATTAGGTGTGTGCTGTGACAGTGCAGGGTCCCAATGTCTGGTCTGAGAACATCAGATAATAACACTTCAGAAATAAGGGGATTGGTGCCCACAGCATGGTGTGAGGGCCAGGAGAAGCCTTGCCCAGGAGCACCAGTTGCCTGTGCCTGTCGAATTCCACTTACTCTTTACCTGACACTTGGAAAACTGCCAGGATCCAGGCTGGGCAGGGCAGTTGGAAGGGGTGAGGTACACGAATGAAGTTTGGCGTGCTGCTCCAGCCACTGTTGGCTTTTTTTGCTTGCGTTGTGGCCAAAAAGCAGGTGAGCAAATGGTGCAGGATGGTTCCTGGGGAGGCACTGACCCAGAGATGGTGAGGGGTGATGTGGTTGTTCAGGACATGGGCTGCAGAAAGTCCTGGAGCTTCCTCTTGCTTGCACTGCTTTGTGTGCCTGAATATTAGGTTTACTGCACAAAGAACAACTATGGACTGTGTGGTATGAACCCAGCATTTCTGAAACATGCCAGAAGTACTGGAGTTACTAAGCATGTACTGTGTAAACATAATTCTGTGTAGGGCATTCTGGAGACACCACCTATATTAAACACATTTCTGTTTAAATTGTGTGTAAAATACAGCAGGTGTATACATTTACCATGAAAATTTTCATATGGGTACGTTTTTAGTAATTTTACTCATTATTTCTTGTTCTTGGAAAAATTGTAGGAGGCAAGTGGCAGTTGAAAGGCAGAGAGTCTGTTACTGCATAACTCTTACATTTTTCTCTGTAGACATTGTCCATGTTTCCTGCACGGATTCTGAGATTATTGGAATTTGTTGGATTTTCTGGGAATAAGGTAAGTGTGAACTAAATATTGATGGTATGTTCTTCTCACTCTTAAATTAAAAACCAGAGGCAGGAGTTTCTCTCTTCTTCCTCACATCAGCTGTAACCCTCTGGTATCACACATGTGCACTGTGACACTGATGCTTTCATGCAGCTCAGTTTTGCTTTATATTTTTGTCTGTACTATGGCACTTCAAAGGTTGTCATCCTGTCAACAAAGGTTGTTCTGTGCTGAAACAGTTGTGAAACATGGTAAAGGCAATGGCTAATACAAGGATGTCAATTAGGTTTTTAGTTACTGGTCTTTTGCTGTAGGCTTGTGCTTAGAAATGTGTAGCCAAAAGAGTATTCCTTGCCTTTAATATATTTATATAGCTTTCTTGGTAGTTACTGTCATTATGGGGTCTGAATGTTCCTGACAGGTTCTTGCATGAAACCTATTTCATTTCGGCTTTAATAGCAACTGGAAATTGGAGTGTGGCACCTAAATTCTCCTACCTAAGAGAGTAAGTGTTTAAGGAAAGAAGTTCAGTAATGGAGCACCAGAAAACTCACATGATGATGAGAAAGAGCTGTGCTACTGCTGTTTCAAAGAAATGCTGGATTGGTGGGAGTATGTTGGCCTTGCTACTTTGTACCTGCCCTTATGTCTCCATCAGATCACGAGATTCATTCAAAGCATGGCTCCTGGGTTAAGAAAACCTGATGCAGAACGTGATCTCTTTAACCTAAATCACTAGTCACATTTTTCATAAATACTGGCTAAGGTAAATGTCTGATGCAAGCACTAGAAAAGGCATGAGAACAAGTTTTAACTCTTTTATATTTTCTATTTACAAAAGAAGTTTTAAGGAGAAGTGTCCTTTTTTTTCTGAGCTGAAGCCTTATATGGCAGGTGAATGACTGTCATCACCATTTTATTAGTTTACTGGAGTGATCTTGTATCTGAAAATAAAATGTCTTATTTAAAAGCAAGGAGCTGAGTGTGGATTACAATTTAGAAATTTCCAGGAGCTGATCAGGCGCTATTTCACAGCAATAAAGGCAAAAATTAAATAGTTCTACCTATCAGTTTCAACAACAAATCATTTAAAGCAAAATATTCTCTTAGAAGTGTAAAGGCAACTCACATACCAGCAGAGTTCTGAGAATACTTTGGTGAACACTCATCTTACTCTTGCAGATGTAAATTGTCCCTCTAGTTGAGTTTTCATTTGGCCCTGGGACTTCTTGCATGGCTGTGAGTGGGCTGATATTTGTGTTGATGAGTAAGCTCATATTACAATTCCTTAATAACTCACTGAAGCATAACCTAGATTACCGTAAATTTGAGCAAAACCCTGTTGTTTGCACACCATAAAAGGAGCATTTTAAACATGCTGATCAAAGTTCATTGATGGCCATTTATATTAATATCCTAAAAAAGTCTTTCTGCATTTAACATTTGTGAGTCAGGTGCCTAAAGCCAAAAACAAAATTGTAATTTCATGTGTAGTCCTTTCCAGTGGTGGATTTCCAAAGTTTGCAACGACAGTAGACAAGAGAGTGAAAGAAACAGTGACAGAGGAGGAGAGGAAAGTTTGTTCATCTGTGCTGCACTTGTCTGGTTTTTCATACAGCTGTGTTTGATGCTGCAGTCTCTTCCCTTAAATGTTTATTCTGAGTACCAGATTGTGCAGCAGAGTCATGGTTAGGGCCTTGAGCTGTTTGCAGATTACCTGGGAGTGCACTGCAGGACAGCTTGATTTTGGTGTGGGTCATGTGTTTATTGAAACTGGATATAAATTTGCTTTGTGTCATCCTCCATGATACCAGCCTACCTCAAAGCTGGCAGGTTTGCCCCTGGGGACTCTCCTTGTCTCTGGGCCATGTCATGAGGACCAGCAAATGAGAACATGCCCAAAGCTCCAGTACTTCCTGAGTCATTTGTGTGCACTGTGGACATCATGATCAACTTAACAGCAGTCTGGAGTCTGAAAATAGTAGCTGGGATAAGATCAAGAAAATATAAAAAATAGCCTGAAGCCATGTTTGTTCCCTTCCAGTCCGAGATGTGCCAGCTGTGCCCTTTGCACTGTTTAAGCTCCTTTCCCTTGCATCATCAGTCAAATCATGGGTTATTTGTGTTTAGTAGCACAGGCCCCACACTTGAGCAGTGAAGTTCAGTGCAGTTTTGCCCAGTTTTGGGAGAAGTGTGTCAGGCACCCAGTGCTGGGGAGCACAGCAGCCTCCCTGGGCAGTAGGTGGAGTGTGTGTCCCATCTGCACTTGGGTGTTTAACCGTGACTAACCTGTGACGTGGGAGCAGCAGACTCCTTGCACTGTCTCCCTGGAAGCCTGAGCCCTCCTCACTGCCTCCTCTGCCAGGTCTCAGGCTAATATTTACTCTTGTGCTTATTTTATAGGTGATTACAAAAGCTGTGCTGCTAAACTGGAGAACAGTTTGACATGAGCCTACCATATGTTAAGTGCAATTTGTCAGGGGGTCAGATGACAACGTGATTTCATGAGAAGGCAGGAAAACTGTCAGATAGAACCGATTTCTTTCAAATTATACTTTTTTTTTAATGTGGGAGGACATTTTTCCCAAAGCTGAAGAATATTCTTGATGTGTCAATTTCTAATAAATTGAATTCCAGTTTCTCACTAAGTCTCTCTTTTGAATTGCGTTTTGGTCTCTTCAAATTTTAAATGTCACTTAAATCTAATATTATTTAATGGGACGTATTCAAATGCCCTGTCTATCAGCTTAATTAGTCAGTTCTTTGCAAAGCTGTTAGTAGTATCCATCCTCCTTGCTAAACCTGCAGCAGTGTGATCAGGCCATGGGACATGAACAATGACCTTGCTTTGCTTTAGTTGTCAGGATCCCTAATTAAAAGAATGATTTAAAAATAACATCCAAGAACTTCAGGAAGTCAATGTAATTTAGTCAGTAACCACTGAAATAAATATGAATCAGTCTCAGTGTTGTCTGATAATGATTTTGAGCATTGTCCTTGTTCATCCTTCAACTGTTGTGGGAATCCCCAGTCCTCACACAGGGAGTCCTGAATGACAGAGCGTTGGATGTCTTGGGACAAGAATTGAATCAGTGAGATACTGATATAATCTAATGTAATGACAGTCTTGGGAATTAGATTGTGGGATGTCATGAGGAACTTGCACAGAATGCTGAGTTACCACACTGGATCACATCTGCTCTGTGTTCTGCCTTATATCCTTCAGAGTGGTTGATGCTTTGTGTGAAAATAAAACTAAAATGTGTTAGTGTCAATTAGGGAAATTACAGAAATGTCTTTCTGGAAAAATTATGAAAACTTACTGCCTTGACATCTATTTTATATTGTCATAAAATGCCCTGTTATAGACATTGCTTGGAAACTCATTCCTGGTGTTCTGGGATTGCTTCTATCAGTTGTGACATAAGTGTGGGAGATAGTTATGGGTCATTTATGGTTAGAAGGCGTGTCCTGACAATTAAATACAATTACTCACTGGTGCCAGTCCCTAAGTGAGTGCAGTGTGTTTGCAGAGTTACTCCTTAGGCTCAAGTAGCTGCTTGGGATTTTGTTCCCAGATCCTCTGTCTGATCCCGGAGAGCCTTCCATTGCCCAGCTCCTGGCACTCCCTTGGCTGATGGGGATTGTTGGCTAATCCCTGTAGGCTCCCTGTGGAGAAAGGGTGGTGCTTGAAAACGTGATTCATGTGCCTGATCCAGGCTGCTGTGCCAAAATGTTCCTTGGAGGAGCACCTCTGCTTCAGCCAGGCACAGAGGGAGCCTTGGGAGGCCAGCTAGGGAGTGTGGGATGTAAAACATGATTCCCAGTGGCACCCTTCATATTCCTATTTTCTGAGTATCCCATTGTAAGAGAAGCAGTTTGCAAGAGATTTCTTTGAGGAGAAGGAGCTTTGCTGCAGTGTATTGTACGAGTGTTACAGTACTAATAACAACTACTTCTAGATTTCTTTTATTTAGACTGTGTCTTCTACTGATTGTTATTATTTAATACAGAAAGTTTGGGATATTCAGGTGGCAGAGTGAAAAGGAAACAGCCTTCAATAGCTAGACTAGATAGGCTTATGGACATTCCACAGAGTGAGCTAACTTGCTCTGTGAGCTTCTCATGCTTGTGTAACTACTCAGCTCAAGACTTTAGAATTAAGGGTGTCAGATTTGCAGCCCTCTTCTGATGAATGGACAATATTCTTAATCCAGTTACTGCTATCCAGGATGCAGTCCTGTGTAAGGTGGGTGTGGGTTCATTCCTTTTCCATACAGATTATAACTTTGTGTTTGGCTGCACTCATGCATGCTTTTGAGACTAAAACATAATTGAGATCAACTTGGCAAAGGCTACATTCTTTTATATGGCAAACAAAGTATGTTTGAATCATTCTTAGTGCTATTCACATTCATTTATATATATTTTTATATAATATGGAAGGTACCAAATGCTGTAAGGCCTAGTGTCAGTAAAGTCTCAACGAAATATCAAGCCTGAAGATTTTTCATTGTACAAAAATGTACTCTGGAAAGATACTTTGGAAATTTTTTTTGCCAAAATTCATTCCACAGAATGTTTTGTTTTACTTATACCTTGAAGTGCTTCTTTTTAAAAATACAAATATTTATGGGTTTCATCGGGGCAGTTTGAAGAATGTATCATATTTTGTTAATTATTTGTATCAATCAAACCTTTCAGCAGAAATTGAAGCTATTTTGCTAAGTACTTGATTTCCATTAAGTCACGGATTTTTTGTAGTGATTTTACTATCTTTCAGGTTCTTCTGTAGTGACATGCAAGTCAGTATTTTCACTATTTTGTCCCAGCTAGATGTTATAATAATTGATCTGCAAATATGAGTCATATTTTTCCTTGTAGCAGTAATTAATGTGATTGAGTTTTAAAAAATGAAAACAGGGAGAAGCAAAATCACAACTCCCCCCTGTATTTATGTGAAAACAATTAACTGCAGTAGTTAAGTGCAAAAATAGATGTCTGAGGAAAATGAGAGTATGATTACAGGCTTCAGTGTTTACAGAGTAAGTAATAAAGGCGTGGTGGTGTAACACCCCTCAGTCAACAAGGACACACAGAGATGCAAATCTGTGCTGGGATTGTGCTCTGAGGGCTCTCCCTGATGCCTTTCCTGGTGTCTCTGATAGACATCCCTTAGGGTTCCTAATTATAATGTAGCTGGTTTGAAAGGGTGTCCTTGTAGTCACATACATCGTGTCCCAGTGACCTTCCAGTGCAGTGACAGAATAACTTTTAAACAGATTTTGTCCCAGCACACGGTGGATATCTTACTGTGCATATTTACAAGTGGGCAGATCTCCTGTTTGATACATCTGCATATTTATATTCTTGCTGTTGATGTCATGGAACTAGTCCTAGAATGGGCTGATAAATGCTCTTGCCTCAGGAACTGGAATCCCTGAAGTTGGTTATCCATCATGCTGTCAATGACTATGAACACAATGTTATACTTGATTGCTTTAGTTCTTCTTTTCATCATATTTTTCCACTGATAGTAATGGGCCAACATCGTTGCAAAGCTCCTTTTGTTCTTGGCATACTTTAAAATGTCTTTTTGCCCTGACATCTTTTGCTCTGCTCATTGCAGATTTTATTTTCTTGATGGTTTTAACTCTTCTGTGCAGTGAACCACAGCAAAAAAGAATACACTGTATAATGGTGATGTGTGGGTTTTGTCTTTCTGTTCAAAACCCAGTGTTTTGTTTCTGGAATGCTGTTTAGCAGCACTTGGGTCATTGTTTCTTGTTTTCTTATGTTAACCATATAATACACCCCAAGTTGCTGCTCTGGCACCAGGTGTTTTCCAGGCTAAGCAGTAACTCCATGAAAAACAATTAGATAAATGAATAGGTATATTTTATCTTTGATTGCTGTGTAAGCAATCAGTGCCTTCTGAGGAATTTGTCAGCGCCTTTTGGGGAATTTGGTGAGTGAGCAATCTGTAGCTGACCCTGCAGAAGTAAAGCCAGCAAAACACAGCCCTGGTTCTTTTCCAACACCTTGTCCCCCTCCCTGTTTGCACAGGAACATGGGCTGCTGCAGCTTCAAGAAGGAGCATCATCATACAGCTTTAGGTCGGTGCTGTGTACCATGCTGTTGCTTTGCTATCATACTTTCATGACCTTTGTGTTAGGTAAGATGGTTTATAATAACTCTTGGATTTGATTAGTTCTTGTGGGACACAAAGGGGGAAAAGATGCTTCCATCACCTATTTATTGGTGAATTGTTTGTAGCCAGATTAAATGTAGCTCGTTTGTGGGTCATTTTACAGTAATGAACATAACTGAAGAGCATGTTTTAATTTTCAAGATGGAGGTTTGTTTAACATGTAAGAAGGGAGATACTGGGGATGGCCAAGAAACTTGTGAGCACAAGTTTGTTTTAACCAGGTGCACTATTGGGGAGGTTAAAATAATGGCTGTAAGTGATAATTGCTTTGTTGACATTGGATTTTCTTTGGGAGATGACAGCTTCCTGCTAATGTGTACTTCTGTGTTATCTCCTGCTAAATCATGCTACAAAATGTGTTTATCTGTGGCTGAGTTTTCAAGCCAGGAAGCACAATGTTTTCAGGGCTTCCTGCTGTTGCCTTAGTGCAGCTCCAACCTGTATTTATGCCTTACTTAGTGGAGAGGGGAACCAACATTTTGGCTAATTAAGGATGGAAAATTAGCACCTTGTTCTTTTATTTTGCTTTGTTTTCTAACTATTTTTATCACTTGCATTTTTATACATTCTAGGGACAGGAAAAGGAAATATTGAGGAGGCAGAAAAACTACTTAAGCCTTACTTGGCACGCTATCCAAAGGTAAAATTAATCATAATTTATTTGGTGTGATCATTTCATGATTTTGTGCCAAAAATCAAAGATCTAGCCTGTATGGTCAGATTGAAAACTGTTATAGAATACTTGTATTTTTATTATTATTTATTACAGGGAGCCATATTCCTGTTTTTTGCAGGCAGGATAGAAACACTAAAGGGTAATATTGATGCGGTAAGTAATAATTTTGCTTACTAATTTCAAGTAAATTTCAAAAGCTTTGGAAAAATTCCTCCAGGAATGTTACTTCCTTTTTGGCTAATGCTTCCTCTGGATTTGGCCTATATGTAATTAGTAGTTTATTGAATTACAAATAGGAATTTTGTAAACTATTTTGAGTAACTTGTTTCTCCACCTCATTTTGCTACCGCTCTCAATTTCTGGTGATAATCTAGCCCACCAGGACTAATGACACAGTTTTATCATTGTCTTTCCAATCCTGCAGCAGATTGTGTCTTTAATGAGACTCAGTGGCAGTCTTTTGCCTTCAGTGTGAACAGAGTCATAAAAGACTTGAAAAAAATTATTAAGATGAAGACTGCGTGTCCAAAACACTCTGAGACAGAATATCAGCTGGTGTGCAGGGCAGTAGCTCCCTTGAAACCCATGGAAGTGTAGCAATAAATGCCAGCTGAGCATCTGTCCTCTGCCTTCAGTTTCCTAATTTCCTGAGACACAAGATTAATTTCAAGTATGCTTAGAAACAAAACTTTCAGGAATGGGGAGCTCTGCGGCAAGATAAACTTGCTAACACCAGGATGACTGTGCAACCAAGAATCTCCTGTGTGAAGCCAGCAGATGGGATTTTGGGAAATGCTGTGCAGTCAATAATTTGGAAGCTGCAGGAGCCATGCAGGCAGATCCTGGAGCCCCAGTGTGTGTTACAGCTCCTCTGTCTGTGCACTAGACCTGACTAAGGCAGTGTTTGGAAATCTCTGTGTGCAGGCAGTCAGTAGGTACGAGGAATGCTGTGAAGCTCAGCAGTACTGGAAGCAGTTTCACCACATGTGCTACTGGGAGCTGATGTGGTGCTTCACCTACAAGCGCCAGTGGAAGATGGCTTTTTTCTATGCAGACCTGCTGAGCAAGGAAAACACTTGGTCAAAGGTAGGTTCAGGAGAGCAGGAGGCCCCATAGTATCTATTAACTTTCAAGCAAATTGAGTTGACTTTTTGTAGCTTTGAAGGTGCAGACTGCAAAGTAAAACCTGGCCTGCTGTGACTGCTACAGAATGATGTGAATTGCAAACATTCAAATCTGAACATATGGTGGGCAAGCAGAAATCTTTTGGGCCCAACTGGTGGATGAACAGCAGCTAGTTAAAGATGCTGTGTATTGACTGGTTGTGTCATCAGATGTTGCAATTAATGGTGCAAGTTGCCATTTCTTTCATTATGCTGTGGTAAGAGCTCCTCTGCTGATGAGTGAGGTTAGCCACGGTGGTGCCTCCAGGGTAATAAATCCAATTAGAAGTGGCGCCTATCCCTGTGCATCTGGAAGGGAGAAGCCCTGGAAGCTTTCCTCCCTTTCTCTTCCCTTTTTGCCTCTTTAGAAGTGGAAGTTATGTTTTCCCCTATTCCAGTCAGTGGGAATTTTCCTGGACTGGCTTGACTTCACAGATATGATGAGCAGTGGCTTAGCAACATCATTCACCAGTTCCTGGGGATCCATGAACTTGTGCACCTTCAGGTCCATTAGATGGTCTTGAACCCAAACTTCTCCTGCCCTGAGCAGTTTATCTCACATTCTCTGCCTTTGCTTGCTGTGACTCGGGCAGGGAGGCTGGGGCACTTGATGGTGAAGAGTGAGGAAAAAAGTCAGAGTTCCTCAGCCTTCTCCAGATCCTGGGTAACCTTGTTTCCTGTTTCCTTCCAGAGAGGGCCCACATTTTCTCCAGTCTTCCTTTTATCACCAACATGCCTATAGAGTCTCTCCTTGTTGCTCTTTCCACCCTGGCCAGACATCAGAGCTTTAGTTTTCCTAACCTGATCCCTGGCTGTTCAGACAATTTCTCTGTATTGCTCCCAGGCTACCTGTCCTTCCCTTCACCCTCTGTAGGTTTCCTTTTTGTGTCTTGAGGTTGTCCAGGAGATCCTTTTTCATCCACATGGGCCTCCAGGAGTTTTTGCCTGGCTTTCTCTTTTTTTGAGATGTGTTGCTCCTGGGCCTGGAGGAGGTGATCCTTGACTATTAACCAGATTTCATGGGCCCCTCTTCTCTCATGGTGCTCTACCACACAGATCCCTGAAGAGGCCAAAGTCTGCTCTTCTGAACTCCAGGGAGTGACTGTTTTCTAGAACCTACTGTTTGGGATATGTTACCAAGTTGTGATGGGACACAGAGGCTGTATAATATTAGGTTTTCTCTCTGAGCAAGACCTTATCTTAGGTTTTCTGGCATGTATTCCTAAGATACATGGTATTAAAACTATCCAAAACTTACTTTACTCAAGCATGAGATTTGCTCTTGGAATTTGAACACAAACTATAAGCTGATGCATACGAAGCAAACACATACATGATTTAAAAACAATATTCTATACTCATTTTCTAAAATACTTATCTCTTACTTAAATTTTTGTAAGACTGTGAGCAAAAGCAGCAACTTCTTCCCTTTATGTTGCTGTTTTGGGCTTTATATGAATAAAGGTGATGCTGTAAATTCATTTTTCTGTATAAATATTCTTTATTGCATTTGCAGGCTACTTACATTTACATGAAAGCTGCTTATCTCAGTATGTTTGGACCAGATGATTGCAGTCCTTTTGGAGACAGTGAAGTTGAATTATTTAGGTAAAATTTGCAAACTCACGGTTACAACAGTTTACTATCTTTTCAAGTCAAAGTGTTGGGGGAAGAGAGGCAAAATTATTCATCCTACAGATTTGAAGAATTGTGCAAATAGCATTGGATTGGTAAGAAAATGCAGAGTTAAACAACTTTAGACTAAAGTGGACCCTGAGTTTGGACAGCAGATTTCTCCTGGCCATACAGTGGCTGCTGCTGTTCCATGTAATACATTCTTTTTTAGTTACATTCCATTTTGATTAAAGGAAGCAAGATGTGAAAGCCTTCAATGGATTGTGCTGCAAGATGTGTTCTTCCTTAGTGGGAGCATCAGCACAACTTGATTCTCGGGTTCAGAGCCTCAGGGAAGTAAGAAATAATTAAATGTGCAAGTGAATCTTTGCATTATAAACACACAGAGATAGCCTCACTGTGTTAATGTAGTGTTTAAGCTCAAAAAGGCTTGCTGGGGCAAAGAAAATTTGGTTAGTTTAGGATTTACGATTTTTCTATGAAATCTAATTTTTTTAAATGTGATTACGTTACTCTTTTCAAGTTTTCTCTGTCTTTTGTAATCATCATAAACAGATTTCACTGAATTTGGAATCCATTATAAAGCGAATAGTTTTACTCTTTGGGAGAATGGGAAGACAAAAGCTAGTTTGCCTCTTTCTCAGTCTGTGAAGAGAGATGAGCCCTTTATAAGTCAGGTGCATCATCTAATTTAATCTTTCAGTGGGGAAGAGTCCCTCTCCTCCTGCTTGATTAAAGAGGAAGCCTAAAGATAAACGTGCCCTGCATAAAGACAGCTTTTGTGAGTATGTATTGCTCAGTTTCCCCGAGGTAGCAATAGCTCAGTGTGTGATAGCTTTTTAAAGTTCTCCTTAGTTTGATTTTTTTTTTTTTTTTTTTGTATTTACGTTTGAATGTCTTCATCTCAGAGGTTCACAGGGGAAAAATTCCTTACACTTTCCTTTAAACTTTCAGGATTGTTCCCAGTCTGAAACTGAAAATTGCAGGGAAGTCTTTGCCCACAGAAAAGTTTGCAATTCGGAAAGCACGACGGTATCTTTCTTCAAACCCCATTCCTTTACCTGTCCCACCTTTGGTAAGTTAGAAATATCCACACACATCCCCTTTTCAACATTTTTGTGATTTAGAGAAATAAACCCAGGATAATTGGAATAGTATCTTTCCGTGTTTCTAAGGTAAAACCTCTGCAGGAGACTGGAATGTTCCCAAAGCAAAGCCAGATGAATGTGAGGAATGCTGTAAAACTGGGGCATGCACCAGCCACAGGGAACTCAGCCAGCTGTTTGTGACACGTAAATGTGTTGCATGTGTAACTCATTATTCCAGCTATAGAGAGCGTGCTCCCAACAGCTTTCTTTTGGTTCCTTTGGAGGAACTTTGCCCTGGGTCTCTTCTGTCGTGTCACTTGCTAACAGAGGACTATAAGGTACAAGGAGGGGTGGTGTCAGGGGAACAATGGAAGGTTCGAGGATTGCATGCAAGGAGCTGTTTAATGTGCCTCTGAATGTTTGCAGTTTGGTGCTCTCCAGAGCAGCTCATGGGTGCTAGGATGAAACAACTGGCTCCTTTGGCCACCCCAGAAAACCACTGCGACTGCTGGGGGCTTTGTTTAATATTTTTTTTCTCTGTAATGCTGGCCTGTTCCCTGTGGCACGAGGCACCCAGTTGCACTTGCAAAAATCTGTCTACAAAGAACATGTAAAAAAGAACATAAAAGGGTTTTGAGTCCGGGGATTGCCAAGTGCGGTGTTGTTAACACTTGCAGCACTTTGAGCTGTTGTGCTTTTAAGAAAGAGATGGATAATTAGCAAATACTCTGTAAGAAAATGCCAGAACGAGGAGAGCCTCTTGGAGACCACTCCCCAGCCCACCAGGGGTATGTGACAACCGTGCCTCTTGAAATGGTTTCTACAGCAGAGCGTGGGTATTCACCAGGGGCCACGTTCCACTAGTAAGACTGAAGTGAGAGAAATAATGAGGTTACTTTGATGTGTCTTTCAGGTGTCAGAGAGGAAGGAGTGTACCCACCTGGGGTTTGGCTGGGCTGTCCTGATGGGATTTTGACAGAGCAGGTTTCTGTGCCAGGAGCTCTCTGGCTGGGCACTGTGTCCTTGGCTCCTGTGCAGTTGCATTTCCAAGGCAGCAGATGCCGCAGCTGAACAGATAAAAGCACTTTATGGATGTGGAACTAGGGACAGAATCTCATCTCCAGGATTTTTCTTTTCATTATCAGGAGACTTGCTGGAAAGAGTGAGTCCTCAAGCAAGTCTTAGCTCAGAGATTTAGCTTGAGTAAATGTGATTTGAATACTTCTGTTTGAAAACCATGTTAATGAATCTGCACTAGGTCTAGTAAGCTCAGCACAGGTTTTCCAATCAGCAGAGACCAGATGGTGAAAGCAACAGTGACTGGGGTTAACATGCTGTTTCAGCTATTCTAGCCTGACAGCTTTTTGTGCCATAGTTCCACAATTCAGTTGTTCTATATATAAATTGTATCCAAATGCTTTAAATTATCACACGTAGATAAGGTCATGTAAATAAATAGAATGAATATATCAGACACTGATCTCTTCTTTCTGGTGATCAGTGACAGAGCCTGAGGGAATGACATGAAGCTATGTCAGGGAGGGTGTAGGTTGGGTATTAGGTAAAGGTTCTTCACCCAAAGAGTGGCTGGGCACTGAACAGGCTCCCAGGGAATGGGCACAGCACCAGCCTGACAGAGCTCAAGTTTTTAGCACTCTCAGGCACAGGGTGGGGTTCTTGGGGTGCTATTGGGCTGGAATCAATGATCCTGGTGGGTCCCTTCCAACTCAGGATATTTTGTGATTTTATGGTTAAATAATACATCATGAAGGCCAGTTGTAGGTTTATACAGTGTTTTCATCTTTCACTTTGTGATTGGTAGAAGCAATGGGTACATTTGGTGATATAGTCTAAGAATCCTGATAGCAAATGGGAATTCAGCCAATAGTTTTAATAAAACTTACTCTAAGGACAGTTGAATAATAAAGAAGTTACTTTCTTTGGGAACATCAAACAAACCTGAGGAATGTAAGAGGTTTACATTTCAGATGTAAAATTCTATTGGTTTGTTTGAAACTTGGCTTAAAGGTTAGAGGGTTTGGTTTTCTTTTTGGTTCGTTTTGCTGTCCTGAGATTTCATACTTTTTCTGTGGAAGCAGTACATTGCAGTTATTTATGGGTATTACTGCCTTTGCTAGGATAAAACAGAAAAACAAGAGGAGACCTTAATGAAGTGACAATTAGCCATGTGCCATGAATGTTTTAAGTCTGTTTAATTGGCACTTGCCTTCTTCTATAAGTGAAAATATGTTTGCATTCTTTTCAAGCAATCCCCTTTGCATCGTGTGCAGTAAGTGACTCTTGAGGTGTCTTCCAGGGCTATTTGTTCTAAAAAACAGTGTAACAAATTTTCAGTTGTAATGAAAATACATTTTGACAAGCTGACTTTATTTAAGGAACCTGTAACTTTTTCATCATGCAGAGATAAACTGAAGTATTTGACAACTACGTTTATCCAGTGCTGTAATTAATGGTGCTGTCATTTCTCCCTGACCCCAGGAAATGATGTATATCTGGAATGGCTATGCTGTTATTGGAAAATGTCCCAACTTAACAGAAGGCATGTTAGAGACTTTAAATGAAGCAGAAGAAGCACTGGCAAGAAGTTCAGGTAACCAGTGGTAGGGTTTAAGTAGTTATTTTACACTACAATAGCTAGAGATATTATCTGTGAATAGAGGCACACTCATTAGTAAAGTTAATTGGGTCACAGGAGGAACATAGATAATGAAACCATAAACTGTTTATGCAGGTAGGAATATTTTTTATTTTCAATGTAGCAATAACTTGCAATAATAGCAAGTGATTTTCCATCCACAGGTGTGTTGGGATGGTTTATGACATGTGATAAATGTTTATTTTCCTAGATCAGCATATGCTTGACTTGATTACTTAGATCCTGAAGCTTTGTTATCCTCAGATTTTGTTATCCTCAGTTTTGAAGGATAAATAGGAGAGGAGTTGTTTTTTTGTCTTAAAAGTGCTGTCAGTTTGTGATGTGACCTTTGGGCTGAATGTTCTGGTGTCACCAGTGCTGCAGAAATCCAGGACACCAGGGATGGCCTTCTCGTCAATGAGCACAATATGGGACTGAAGTGAACTGAAACAGGCTGTGCTATCACATTATCTGTCAGCTTCTTCATTAGCTATCCACGGTGTTTATTTCTTGTCAGTTTTTCCCAGCTCCTGTGGGAGTGCAAGCAGTCTGCACAGCATTTCTCAGAGCTTTTCCTTGACCAATATTTGATCTTATTACTATTATATACAACCTTCCTGTAAAAGGATCAAGCCCCCGATGACAAAGGAATATAGGCTAAAACACTGCATTGCAGTCTTTTCTAGGGCCTTAGACTTCTGTGTAATGAGTTAAACAAGATTTGAAAGGGTTGCCTGAAAGACTGGCTAAAACTATCTATTTCTAATTAATTGAAAAAGAGAATGGGAAAATATTTTCAGTGAAGGTGACATCTTAGAAAAAAAGCCTTTGAGTTTTTCACCTTCTTTGTCACCCATTTTGTTTCATCATTTTAAATAAGTGAAGTATTTTCCTGTTCCCATTTTTTTCTTAGTTGGCAAATTGTGGCTTAGGCTGCATTTTGCAGGGATTTGTAGCAGATTCATGTTTATAGAACACTATGTGGACATGTAATTGAAAAGTGAGATATATGTTAAACATGCCAACATTTAAAGTGTTGCCTGTTCCAAATATCAACTTGCTGTTTCCAGCCATATTTAATGAATTGGAAATGAGCAACCAAGCTGAAGATTTTGCCTGCAAACTTTTAAGAGTAAGCTGCCTATATGGACTGGTTATGAAAAACTCAGAAGTTTTTTTTTTATATGTATTATGCAGAAATTTTCTGTTGGAGAAAGGGTGTTGATAGTAAGGATTTTGAACTAGATGAAGCTGGTAAGACTCTGGGCTCTCAAAAGTATAAACTCCAAAGAAGGTATGGTAAGATGTGAGGTACAGGTAGCAAAGTTTCACATATTTTTATTTAGTCAAATGAAGGTAAAAAATTGACAAAATTCTTGCCTATGAATAGGCCATGTGGCTACAGGTCAGGAAGCAGAAGAGCTGTACAGGGGATTAAAGGCAAAAGGTTGAGAGACTGTAAATTGGACTTCAGTATTTACAAAATGGACACCTTAATTAGTTTCTAGGTGTCAGAGCAGTAAGACTGTGGAATAGCCATTCAGTGGGAGTAGGGAGGGAAGGAACAGTCCAACAGTGTTTAGACAAAGTTTGATCATATGAAAAGGTTGATGTGTGTTTGTCTCTGCATTAAATTAAATTAAATTCACCAACTAGTTCTTTCCTGTGTTTCAGTGGATGGACTGTACCCATACTTACCTTTGAAAACTTCCCCTACAGGCAGAAAAGTCTCCTCTGTTCTGGAGTTTTCTAAAATGTGCCATTTTCTTCCTCCTGCAGCTACAGAACTACTGGCAGATGACCGGTGTGTGGTAAAGCTGTTAAAGGGATTGTGCTTCAAGCATTTGGGCAAGATCTCAGAAGCAGAAGACCATTTTAATTACATCTATTTAAAGTAAGTTTTCATACCTGGCATATAGGAGAGCTCTTGAGTTTCAAGTAAGAGGAGATGCAACCATGATATGAATAGAAGGGAGAGGACTGAAGTATCTTTAGTGCTTGCTTCAAGGTATTTCAGTTTTAATTTCCACTGTTGTTAGCCACGTGTTGAAGAATTTCAAATCTTCAATTTTTATTTTTAAATAATTTTCTTTATCAGGATATTTTCTCCTTTTCTGAGGGACTGTAGGTGTACAACATTTTTCAGATAGCACTTAGTTTTTATTGTCCCCTTCTTCTTCCCAGCCATGAGGAAGCTGTACCCAAAAAGCCAAATGCACTCTGCAAGACAGGTGGGAGCATGATTACACTGGGAACTTGTGCACATCATGTGGTGAATGACACCTCTTTGTCAGCTCACATGGAGAGAGCTCATGATACTGTCATCTTTTCTAACACCTCCCTGATAATAAAGGCATTATTTTCTAATCCTGAGATTATACATACTGTGTAGGATGCTTATGCAAAATACACATTTAATAACCCAGAAGGGATAGAGAACATGACAAGTGTCGTAATAGAGATTGATTGCTCCTTCTGATCTTAGCTAATCTCCTATTTATTTGTGTTTGGAGCTGTTAAATAAGGGAAACAATATATCATTTCAAGGTCTCTAGGCTATTTCTTTTCCAATGCAGTGAGAAGAAGATAAAATATGACCATTATCTAATTCCCAATGCCTTGCTGGAGCTGGCAATACTGTATCTGGACCAGGATAGGAGAGAAGAAGCAATAAAACTTCTGGAAAAAGCAAAGTAAGTGAAAAGCCTGTGTTGGTGTCTGATGGATCAGTTGGTGTTTTACTGGTTAGCAAGAAGCAGAATATTTTCATTATATTTTCATCATGGAAACTCCTTTCATTTTTCCAATGGGAGCATGCATACCTTAGTTTTGGTTCGGACCTTTCCAGTGGTAGGTGTTACATTTGTTCAGTCTTGGACTTGCAAAAAGAGCCAAAAACATGAAGTATCTTCATAGGAATGTCAAAGGCTTCCATAAGAAAGAATCCATGTGTAACAAAATGTAATCATCTTTGTAGTCTACTTGCTTATTCATATAAAAGATATATTAAAGTAAATCAAAGCTCTGTGTAATGGCTAAAATACCATTACTTAAATTGTTGGCCAGCAGTGTCTGTGTCTTTCCTTGATGAAATACATTTAAGATAATGCTTCAGGTTACACTTAGTATCTTTGTATTGTTTCATCTGCATCAAGGCAACTAAAACACCTGCTTTTACTGTTTTGTGTGATTGGTTTTTCTAGCAAAGAAGGTTTATGGGAAGCTGGACTTGATCGTGTGTGTTCTTCGTTATAAAATTAACAAAATATGGGGTTTGCCTCTGTTTGAACCTTTATTTCTCTGCTGAGCCAAAATTTTGGCAGTGATGGGGAGGGAAGAAATCCAACCCAAACAACTCTCCCCTCTTTAAGCATCCAGGGTAGTTCACCTCTGCCTGGATCCTGAATGAGTCCAGATGTGCAGTCACTGCCACAGGTGTGACAGCTACAAAACTGATGCCTGCTCCTGGGTCAGAGAGGTCAGATTGAGTTTTTATGTTGCTTTCTGTCCAAGTCAGGCAACCCTGCAAGTCAGAGTAGCAAATCAAGCCTAGAAAAGATTATGCCAAAAGCCTGTCAGCACAAAAATTAAAATATTGCAATCCTTAATCTCCTGTGCTTCTGAGCCTGGTTCTCTGTAGACTCATGGAAGACATTAAGAACAGCAAAAATTACATTATAACAAAGTGCAGTGGAAAGTGTTTCAATTGGTTTCATGTGCCTCAAAACACACATCTCCTGTCCTCATTTCCTTTGTTCAAATCTCTCTTAACAAGAGATCTAGAAATGAATGATCTGGAGCTGCTGATTCCAGCTGGCACTTCTGTCATTGCTGCTTGGCCATTGCACCTTTCCCTGGCAGCTCTGAGCGTCTCAGGTCCCCTCAGAAGGTGTTTGGCTTAACAGACAGCAGCTCTGAAAAATGTGCTGTGCTCAGTGTATGGAAGCTGCTTCTCAGGCTTGCTGTGCTCAAAGAACTCTTGAAAACTATAATGACATAAGGAAAAAAAAAACCAAAACCAAAAAACCAAACCAACAACAACCAAAAAAAAATCCCCACACACCACCCTCATTACAAACCCCCTTATTTCAGTCAGTCATAAATACAGGTGCAGCTGTTACATTTCCACCTGTGGCATTGAAATGCTCTGGGTTTCAGTAAAGCTCCGAATGTCTCGGCAGCCCCGGGAGGGAGGGCAGGGCGTTGCTGGGGCTGGGGCTGCACAATTCCGTTTGCAGTTGGCAGGAGCGCAGGCGAGCGCTTGGCTGACGCTCCATGTGCCTGACCTAAATCCACGTCCTGCTGCTGCCTTGGATCCTCAGCTCTGGGAGAAAGAGTGGGACGAGATGATAAACAGTTTTGGCTTGGTCATGCATGGAAATATTTCTGTTTGTATGACTGTAAACTACAAACAAGAATATCAGTGTACTCATGAGGAATACGGGCTCGGCATGACAAAATCGATTCCATTTAAACGAAAAACTCCAAGGGGTTTCAGATCAGCACACAGCAGAACCCAGCCACCTCCTTTTCTCAGTCAGCCTCTGGGGTGTTGCATACATTAAATTATAAGCTGGTGTAGGATGGACATGGAATTCCTTGTTTTCACCAAGAGACTGGCACTGCTACAGAGAGATAGCACACTGCCATGCTTGGTTTGAATTATGAATTTAGAACTGAAATGCTGTTAAGATACACAGAGTTTAATACTTAATGTTATGTTTTATAAAGATGACAAATATCTTCTACAAGAAAATTAGCATGGTCTAATCCTCTTTTGTATCTGGATTCTGTATCCATCCTGTAGGAGCTGACATGTTAATTCCTACTAAGTAGGATCTGCAATTTCTTTGTGGTCCTGGGGCAAATTTTCTTCTTTTTATATACACTTTTCCGTGAAAATACAGGTTCTTTGAATCTTCCAGTAACTCTTTAGAGCATGACAGAACTACTGGAACCTATAGGCAGATGACAGTGCAGAGCTAGGCCCTAGATGTGTGTGGTGCAAATCCTCCAGTCTTTCTCTGGGATGGTGAATTGCTCCTCAAAAGCTGATATGGAATCTGGTGTGTGCTCACTTTCTCTTTCCAAGCTCTGGAGCAGCAAATTGTCTGCTTCCTTCATTTCCTACACACAGAATTCACATTGTTGGCAAACATAGGATGGAGATGGGGTGTTTTCCCTTCTCTTGCTCTCTTTTTTCTGTTTTTTTTTGCCCCTCTTTACTTACTTGAAATGAGTCTGCCTTACTAAAACTATTTTTAAAAAATGCTGAATATATTAGTATTAAAATCTGTCAGTTACTCTTTGAGAAGGGAAAAAAAAAATCTGATTTCTGAATGTAAGCTAAGTGGTTGTTACAGATAATTAATATGGACTCAATATTTTGATTGAGTGGACCAGAATCAATTTCATATTAAACTATATATTTCTGTTAATTGCCAGACAGTGGAACTACAAATAAAGAACAAAGAGCTGCATTGTTTGGCCAGGAACACATGCCTTGTATTATACAGTAGGCAACAAAGGAGCTTGTGAAGAAATGATTTTTTGCTGTCTCCTGTTGTTTTGCTTAAAACAGTAATACAAAGATAACTTAGAAATGTTTTTAAAATATATATTCATCGGAGTGGATCTTCTTTTGTTTCAGACAAAACTACAAGAATTACTCCATGGAAACAAGGACACATTTCAGAATTCAAGCTGCCCTGCACCAAGCCAAATCCGCCCCAGAAAATGGAATGCACTGTGGAGCCTCAGCAGTGTCGTAACATTTTCTTCTTTGATGTTCTGTTTGTTGCAAACTTTGTGCAGAAAATTACTGACACTTTAGAATTATTTTTCCTTCTCTTTCAAGTCAGTGAAAAAAACCAAATAACTTAAAATTTCAAAGGTGATGCATAAAACATTTGTCTAGTGTAATAACATGGCAAAAAATCTCTCAAACCAACCATAACCCTGAAGAATATTGTTTTTCCAACAGTGGCTTTTTGAATACTTACATCTGTGTAATTCATTTTTCAATCGTGTGCCTTTTTCTTGCGTTCGCAACATTATGTTGTAGCTTGCTTAGTGAAAGGGGAACATTTGAAAAAAAAAAAACCAAACAGCAAAACTTCAAGATTTCCAAATTTAACCTCAGTTAGTTCTAAATGTTTGTTTGGATCCATACTGCTAGCAGCTGAGAAGGAAGCATTGCTTTTTCCCAGTACCTGCTTAGCTGGAACGGTGTGAGAAAATCTCACAGCAGGGAGGAGCTCTGGATCTTGGGCATTTCTGGTTGTGCACAGAAAGCTTCTCTTTACCAGCCTCTACCAGCCACGTTTTTGCTTCTGTAAGAAACCTGCTGGTGAAAAGAATGGTCTCCCTTATGCAAGTACCTTGACTTTTTCTTTAGTTTGGTTTTCCTGTCAAGTCTGCTACTTGTAGCAGCTGAATTAATTTACTGAGGATTGCAGGGGGAATGGTGGTGACAGCATAAAACTGCATCACTTCCTTGACAATGGGAGGTTCTTAGGAAATGTCTTGTCAGAATGAGCATGATCTGAAGCTTGTGTTAGATTGGAAGGACAAGTCCTTGAAGGTCATTTAGGAAATGGCAACACTGCAGTGGCTGGAGCCATACAGGAGTTACTGTGACAGTCCAGCCCTTCCTACAGTGACAGCTCCTAGGATTCCCAAGCTGAGACGTCCCTGTTGGACAAGGCTGATGTTCCCTGTGGGAGGAAGCTGGGGCTGGAGCAGACTCCCTCAGCACAAAGGACAGCCCTTGATCTTTGTGCTCTTTATTGATCTTTTGGGAGATTCTCTGTGCAGGGGCTTTGAGTATAGAGCAGTGAGCTTGGGTCTGCTTTCCAACACTGCCATGGAATTCCTGCTTTGCTGGAAAACTGGGGAAGTCAGTGGTACCAGAGCTTTGTCTTGTGTTTGCTGTTCTCCAGGCTAGCTCCATGTCTGTATGCCTCTGGGGTTTTGGGGCACACTTCTACCTCCCTTTTGAAAGAGCTTCTTCCCCATTACCTATTCTGATGGGTGGAGATGGGAGGTCTTCTGACAGCCCTTTTTCTCCAATGGAGACGTTGGTCAGGAAGATTCATACCTATGTACCTCACAGTGAATATCCTTTCTAAAGTGATTGTTCCCAGCAGAAGAGAAAATTGACAGTTTATAGCTCTGCTTTTGCCTTCTCAAAGGAAATAAAATTGTTTTATAACTGTAGATTAATATGCAAGGAGACAGAACCACCAGTTCCTCATCAGCTCCTCAACAAGGAGAGCTTGCATTATCTTAAAAATAGATACCCTTTATAAAAGTCTTTGCAAATTAAAAATCATAGCTGAAGAATGCATTTTTTAAAGTGACTTTCTCAGATAAATTCAGTTCCAACAAATTTCTCGGTTCAGATAAAATTCAGTATAAACAGTTATGCTATTTACATGCTGCACATCAAAACTCCAGTGTAAAAAGTCAGTCATTCTTTGTATAGAATAAAAAAAGTTTCTTGTTCTACTTCATGCATATAACGCCTCTTCTTCCTGTTGTGTCCTTTTCAAATATTTTGGCAGCCTTAGCATCTTGTAAGCAAGCAATGCCATGTGAAAATTAGCATAAATTGTACTTTGCAGAAAGTGAACAATCCCTCTGAGTGTAGATTCATTTCTCATCTTTGAAATTTCACCCACAACTTGGTTTTGCCTGATCTTAGATACATCACACAAAGGAAGTACTGTGTGATACTCAGCCAGCTTCCCTGATGCTTTGCAGCAATGAAAATCCCAAGATTTTCCTAAGGTTTTCATAGTCATCTTTCCTCAGACACCAGCACCAGTCACACTGTGGACCTGATCATCTCTAGCTTCAGTGAGTGCTCTGTAGTTCACTGTAATGTTTCACTCTGGCTCTTTGACTCTCAAGCCATAACAAGTAATCGCCTTCCTTATGCAATGAGGATTTATGGATTGTTACAGTATGGATTCACTTGAGGAGAAGATGAGTGGAAGGTCTGGTACATTGTCACTGTGTAAGTTTTTTGATGTGTTATGTTTGCAATTGCCCAGCATCACTCTGCTCATCAGTTCCTTCATTTTGGTGCTCCTCCATGACAGGGACCCAAACTCTGTGGGGTCAGTCTGGGCTGGAAGGTCAGTGCTGGGCTGGTTTTTCCATTGCTCCTCCAGAAGCTTTTGTGTGGTGCCTTGAGCAGCTCTGCAGGACAGTAAATTGCTTCATCAGTCTGGAGTCCCAAATGCAGTGGATCAGGGGAAACACAAATGTGTGAGTTCTCACCTCAGGGTATTCACTTAGCAGAAAATAGCAGATATTGTCATTGAATTACACATCAGAGACTGAAGCATGGCCCAAGATTCAGGAAATGGAATTATGACTGCAGACAGATATAGTCCACACATCAACTGCAGAAGAAGCAGTTCCTTCTGCATTCAAACACTGAATTGTCTGAGCAATGCTTGAGAAACACATTCTGTGCACCAGCTTTAGCCAACAACTGCTGCAATCAGCTCTTCCCCATCCTCAGCAAAGCCAGAAATGTTATCCAAGGAGAAAAATTACTAACTCATCAGAAAAGTTTTCTGCACTTTGTAGGACCTTTATCATAAAACCTACAAATTTGATTTCTTTTTCTATGTTTTTTTTTTTTTTTTTTAACTAGTAAGTGCTTTCCTGCCAGTAACCAAGGAGGGATAGAAATTCCTACTCAGTTTCCTGGATGTCTGCAGCAGCAGCCGTGATGCCCCATGGGACAATGCTGTCACCTCAAAGTGGTGCTGGCAGGAAGGGCAGGGCAGTAAAAGGGGCATCCCTTTTATCATGAGCTCTGTTATGTGGAATCCCTGTGTGCAAGGTCTCTCTCGAACTGAAGGAGGAGAGGGGCTGAAGAGCCAGCAGCTCCTGCTGAAGTCTCATCAGGTGCAACTGCATCAGCTCCTGTAAGTAACACAAGATGAGCTACAAACTGTTGGGTGAAGGATGTTGGGTTGGAGCTGGACCTGGACACAGCTTTTCTGGATGGTTAGAATTTGATGAAGTCACAGACAGGATGCAGAACTATCTGGAAACACACATTTAAGATTGCTCAGCTCCACCTGTGTCATAGGAGCCTGCTTTGCTTACTGACACACAGTTCAGTCACCATCCACAGTTCACACGTGCCACCAGGGATGGATGGTTTAAGGACTGTCCCCTTCTAACTCTGCCTGGCCTCAGGCTGTTTGCACCTCAAAACTTGGCTTAGGAAACAGCATTTTATGAAATACAGCAGCGTAGAACAGGATCATATCAGGCATTTCCTCCCATTTCACACTGGTTTTGGCATTAAATTCTGTATTGAGTGCTTTAGTATTTTTAGTTATCTGTGGCCTGAGTCCAAGACTAAAAGCTCACTAAAAGCTCATAGGCCGACAGCTTGTGTGCCTCTGGCCCTACAGAGGCAACAAGTAATGCTTCTCCATGTGAGACAAGGCTTTCCTACAGGTCAGTCCCAGAATGCAAAAAACACTCCCAGGAGTTTAAATATTACACTCAGCTTCCAGTTCCACCTGCAAGATGCATTTCTTTGCCTTCTTAAGCATAAAAACACAGCAGCAAAGCAAATACATGTGAAATGACCAAAACAAAGCATTCAACACTGTTCCCCCTCTGGGAGGAAGAGGAGAAGATAAAGAGGTGAGTCATGTTGTTTACTGCTCTACAGGAAAATGGGTAATGGTTGGCAACATCACTGATGAATGAGATTGGGGAACCTGAACAGACTAGAAATGAACTTGATTCTTTTCTCATTATGTTCTGCAAATGCATTTTGGTGGCAGATTATGTGCAAAGCGTGTACCAGCAAGTGTTTTAATTGAATGATTTGTCATCATAGAATATTTTTTAAAGATGCTATCTAGGTTTGCTTCAGGTGTTTAAAAAAAAAATTCAAGTACTTTCTTTTAAGGACATGCCCAGTCAATCCCTGTCTCCAAGATTTATGAATAGCAACAGAGCTAATAAATACCTGCATTGCACTGTGGTAAAGTTCTGCATAGTGTTTGCTAAAATTCAGTCATGACTTTGTAGGACTGGACTGTGCTCCATTATCTTCTGTGGTTTTTTAAAACCTCAGGACCTACTTATTTTCATTGCTGGCTAAGCATAGGCAAAATGATTATTTAGAATTATGCATTACAGGGAAATTTACTTGCTTTCTCTCTCCTTGGCTATTTTACAGAAAGAATACAAAACAGAGCAGTCATAACCCCCTACATGCTCTTTTTACGGGCTGATTGAATTTTTCAAAAGGCAAAGAAAAGTTTATCTTGTGCTAGCGAAGTACAGGAGCAGTTTCAGGCCTGTGGTCTAAAAGTAATGTAGTGATGTGGAGGAAAGAGAAGAGAGGCAGAAGCTGCAATACTCTGGACAGTTTTCCCATTCCTTTTATCTTGCAGCACAGAGGGTGTGAAGGTAAGAACACCCTTGGTGCTGGAGCTGTGCTTGGTGTCAGCTGTGTCACAGGGCCAGTCCCAGGATGGTGCTTGTGAATGTTCTGGGGAAGGTGCTGGTGTGAGATGCCTGAGCTGCCTCTGCTCTGCACATGTGGAACAGAACTGTCTCAGTGCACTTCAGTAAATCACTGTGGGGAGTGAAGCAAGGCTGTTAACTCCAGAGGATCCTAGAATTATGTGGCTCATGTTCAATGTCATCTTCATCTGGGTACAGTGCCCAGCACTGCTCTCACTACCACTAAGGTTGTGCAGCTGCAGAAGTTTTTAGATGCAAACATCAGGGCCAGTTAGAGTTTTGATATTTCGGTCACAGATACAATACCAGGTTGGAAGGGATCTCAAGGATCATCTGGTCCAGCCTTTCTTGCCAAAAGCAGAGGCTCAGCAAGGTGGCCCTGCACCCTGTCCAGCTGAATCTTAGAAGTGTCCAGTGTTGGGAGGCCTAACATTCCAGTGACTGATGCAGTTGTGAGAAATTTGGTTTGCCTTTCATTCTTATGGCTTGTGGAAACCCGAGTTTCCATTCTGTGATGCTAGCTGGGCTCATCACTGATGCAAATAAATGGTGATATTTCTAAGGAACAGGAGGAATTCCATACATAGTGCCTTTGCTACAGATCTGCTGTTGTCTGATCTGTCAGACACACACATACATAAAGAAAAGCATATATAAATATACATAAAACGTCTATATATGTATACTCACACAGTGGTAACAGGTTCTGGAATCAAAGCTTTTTGAAAAGTTACCAGAACTGCTTGAACTATTTATTAAATTCAGGACTTTAAAAAGGCAATATACTTTAAAAATAAGAGAAAGCTTTGATGATGGTTGAGGAAAATGCAGAGGTTAAAGGCCTTTATTAATGGTTTGCAGTAGGATCGCACTCAGGACTGTGCAGTTTGTGGCCTTCTAGAAGAAGAAATGCCGAGGCAAACAGGGAATCTAGCAAGAGCCCTTCAGTGGGGTTAACCTCACAAAAATGCAGTTTTATACTCTAGATTTGAAGGGCATCAGTTTTCACTCTGGACTAGCAGAGCTCTGCCTCAGTGGGACAGTGCCTGGGATGGCTCTGTGCTGCTCACAAAACAGTTTTGGAGTGATTCATCCTTTCCCCCCTTGAATTCCTGCCTTGTCTGCCTCCCTCAATCTGCTTTCCCAGCGTGAATCCTGGATTACACAGGCAGCTCCTGCTAATGTGGCAGAAGTGTGGGCAAAAGATGCTGAAAAGGTGAAGTTTCTCTGTCATGGAGCAGTGAGAATCCTGGCAAAAGTGCAGCAAGGGAGCAAAGTGAGGCTGGGAAGTGCTCGGTGTGGGCAGCCAGGGCACGTGTGGTGTGTGTGGTGAATCCAACGTTTACTGCGGCGTGCACAGCTCTTGAAATGCCTTCTTGGAAAGAAACTCAAATTTTTTGTAGGTGTTGGTGCTGCCAACAGCAGGTTTATGAAGTTTCTGCTGCTTGTTTTCCAGCCGGGAGGACAGGGGAGGGCTGGGGGCTCTCTGTGCACGCTCCGTGTGGCTGGGCCCCTCTTGCTGAGTAAGCAAATACCTCGGTGCTGGGGGTACACTGAGAGGGCTTTGCACAAAACATTTCTTCATTATAAACTCCTCTCTGCAGCTTTTACTTAGCAAAGTGTCAGAGCAGAGTGGATGTTGTAATGAATCAGTTGCTATCATGAAAATGCAGTTATTTCTTTTGCTTAAATCAAAAAGATGCTTTAGCAGAGTGCATTTACACTGTTCTCTTTATCACAAAACATTAACTTCTCATTTCATACGAAGAATTCCAAAGCCCCGAACCCGTATCCCAGAACAGGTTTAAATGCAAGATAATCTGGAAAGGATGGTTAGCATAAATTATATTCTTCAAAGCTAAATGCTATATAAAAAGAAAAGTTAATCCTTGAAGCTAATTTTTATTCTGGGTATTAAGTCAAGAAGGGCTCTTCTGAACAGATTTTATTCATGTGTTTTATAGGTTGTCAACTAGAATGTGTGCTTTTAATAAAAATGTGGTATCTCTAACAAACTGTGTTTGTAATCAGCCAGCATCCCCTTTTTTCTGAGTCCTTTTAATCCAGGATTTAACTGCTGAGAGACCCTGTACGTTTAGTTTCAGCCATCTTGTTATTTATTTCACTGGCAATCTGACTCAAAAGAATTTTCATCTTTACCACGATTACACAAGGACAGGAAATGTTGAAGTCCTGAAACTGTGGCAACTGAAGTAAATTCAGGTATTTCATAATCCCTCAGCCCAGAAATGTACCCTTCTGCCATTGGAAAGGGAGACTGTCAGCCTTCCAAGCACGGAATTGCTTTCAGCCCTGGGAAGCTGCAAGACCATAGGAGCTTTTAAACCCTTACGTGGCTCATGCTCCTTGGAAAGAAATGCTCTGGGCTGGGTTTGTTTGTTTATGTACGATTCTCCCCCAGATTTACATAATGAACTGGCAACAAGTAATAAGGATTACCATCCTTAGATGTAAAATGATTCAAGTGGTAATTCCTGTAGCATGCAAGAATTTTAAAGGATGAAGGTCTGTACAAAACTGAGTATTCCTTACTTGTCATTACATCTCTGGCTTCAGGTTTGTGGGAGTTTCCCTCTCATGCAGGAGACAAAATCCATTTCCTTCTCTAATCTGCAAGAGGAACTCAAGTGGCTCCTGGGTGCAGGTGCTGCCCTCCCTCCCTGCAGTTTCTGCACAGCTCTGGCTCTGGAGGGACAGCAGGGATGTGCTGGCACTGACCTGGGGCGTGTGGGTTTCACACTCAGTGTCCCTTGTGCTGCTGAAATGGAGCCTGGTGATCCCTCAGCCCTGCTGGGTCTGTGCCAGGGCTGCAGTGCCACTTCCAGCTCTAGATTGCAAATGCCATCCCTGCACTCAGTGTTTCCATCACTGCACAGGCCCTGTGAAAATGCTTCAAAGCAACAGCTCTTGAGGGCTGTCGAGCACCTCCAAACTCAGGGCACACAGTGGCTGTAAGAGGCTTTTTTGTTTGTTTTTCCCTTCAAACTGCTTTGCAGACATTTTTCTCTGGGCCTACCCACCCTTCTTGGGCATAAGAAGGACTTTGGGTGAAGAGGTGCAGGTGAGTCAGAGCCAACCCCTTCCCCTCACTCAGCTGCAGGAGACTCCATATGGGAACAGCTTTGCTGGGCTGGGCTGTCTTAATGTGTTTAAAGTGCAAGTAATTTGTTAGACACCTCTAAGACAGGAGGTAAATATATATTCATCTTATAGATTGTAGAAATAAGACACAGATCTGGTTCCACAAGTAGCTAAAATTCAGGTTATACATTATTTTGCATCAAATTTAGATCAATTCTTCTTTGAATTAGAAATCACCCAGAACAATATTGTACCTAAAAACCTTGAAAAATAATTTGATTTATTTGTTATATTTACACATTTGTTGTTAAGCTAAAATTTGAACTTTTTTGGAATGTTCTTTTGTCATCAGCTCCAGTTTTAGCCCTTCACATCTTCTTGCTATTTAACAAGTATTTTAATAAAAGTAATTTCTTCCCTTAGCCCAGTCAGTATCAGTGTTAAAAGTTCAGCTGCTCAGGTGTCAGCTGCTAGGAAAGCATTCAGCTCAGTAACTCATCACTTCCTACTTATTTTAAATCTTTCTTAATCAAGTCTTGTAATAAATAAAGACTAATACCACCATGACAACACTGTTTTTTTCAAATTGTTCATTTGCCAGTTTTAACAAGATAAAGAAATGAATACTTAATGTGGACATTGTTTTACCAAAAAAAAAAAAAAAAAAAAAAAAAGAGAACCCAACCCCTGAAACAAACAGACAAAAAAGGAGGACACAAAGGAACACACATGGAATGATGAAAAGGAACAATGATATTGCACAACTTCAGGTCTCTGGTCCCAGATTTTGATCCATGTAATTAGGTGTGTATGAATTCAGCAAAACGTTGTGTCCAGATAAATGTGTGGCCATTTGAGTGAATTTAGAATTGCAGTGTTTTCAGTTCCTTGTGACTGCTCCTTGGAGTTCTTCTCTAAGGGAGCAGGGTGCTGTTAGCTGCAGGAATAACAAACAAACATTGACTCTCCATTATGCTGGCCAGTTATCCATAACCCACAGAATTACAATTCTCCTCTACTGTAAATGCACTAAGTCCTCAAAGGACCTGGGTCTTTAAACACAACTTGTTGTATCAAGAACTCAAACTATAGCTGAAACACAATCAAAGAACATCCCCCAGTTTGCTGTGGTTAACTTGAGATTGTGTTTCATTTCATGAGACCAGGGCTTCTCACTGTGTTGGGGTGGCACTGAATGCATAGAAGTCACAGTAGGTACATTAAGGGAGTGGGGGAGAAGAAAAAAGGAAAAAAGCTCATTGGAAAAAGGTCTTCACAGCTACAATCTTTGCTGGAGCCTCTCTTAACAAGCACATACTGTTTGCTACAGAAATCAGGGAATTGTGTCATTCTGGCTATAGCAGGACTGTTTGCCCCTCCACTGCTACCCTGACAGTCTGTGTTTATATAAACTTTGCATTATGTGCAGAACAAAGTCTTTTTCTCCTCTCTGCGTTCATTCCTGTTTGGTGGACTGAGGTGTCAGCCAGCAGGGCTCAACAGATACATTTAATACAGGAGACTCAGATACAGTATGTTTATTCTTAACTTCTGATAACCTAAGAACTACAAGAACGAGAGATGCAGTATCCATTTGCTATGATCCAAGACAACCATTTTTTAGGGAGAAAAAAGCAGAATAAGTGATCAATGCTAACACTACATTAGTTCCAAATAGATATATTTTTTTCAGTTATGGCATCTTAACTATTTATTGTTCATTCGGCCCACTTTTAATCTGATCAAGTTAAAGGTCACATATTAAAGTTTAAGGACTGTTATTTCACCAAAACTGAAGGAAGTTATTAAAAAAACCCATGAAACCACAGTTTCACTGCAGGACTTGTGTCACATCTTCATAATCTGCATCACTTGTAGAAAAGGGATAATGCATCTCAGTTTGCTTACAAGCTAGGAGATCACTTTGAAGTCTGCATATTCCTAACTGCAAACAAAATATAGCACTTTTAACAGGTTATAAATAAACTGGTTTTCAAGCATAGAGCCAGCCCAACAATAACAATACACTATTAAAAAGACCTAAGGCAATGAATTCCATCTCCAATGGAAAAAAAAAAAAAGAAAAAGAAAAAGAACTGTGCAAACAAGCTTAAAACTATTTCTTTGTGCCAGTGTTATAAAATGTAGATTTCAATAAAGCCTTGACCCAAATGCCAGGACTTGTGAAAAGAATCAGAACAAAACTGGTTATTTTATTTAGGAAAAAAATACTCTTATCTTGCTGCTAATAAAATTGGATACACGCAGTTTAAACATTTACAGTTGCTGTAACACTTTACACAATTCCTATATATGGGTGTAAGAACAAACATTAAAAGACAATGGTGGGTCAAGGCTTTACATTAAAAATAACATCCTACTTTTCTATAGTCTCTAAAATACTATGTTTTCCAATATTTGCAGCCATTCAGGAATATTTTTTATTTATTTATTAGGAAATGTATACTTTGTGCATGATCTTAATTTCCTAATTCCTGGCTCTTTGGGCTGAATGACAAAAGGATCAAACCCATTGAAGTGGATGGTCTCCTTGAAGGTTCAGTAGAGAAACCCTGGCTCAGTTAGTCTCATATGATGAAAGCAGTGCTGCATCCACTGGCTCCATGCAGGATGGACAGGTAAAGGATCTCATCAACCAGTCATCTATACAGTCCAGGTGGTAAATGTGCATGCACGGCAGAAATCGGATAGGGTCCCCATAAACAAAGTCCATCATACAAATGACACATCTGGAGGGGAAAAATAAAATATTTAAGCTGCTGTTACCAACCTGGCAATTAAAAACAGTGTAATATCTATTCCTGGATTTTTTAGTATTTGTAGATACTTGTGTAAGATAAAGGAAAGATGCATGGAGTGGTTTGGGTTAAAGGGACCTTGGAGCCCACAGAATTCCAACCCCCTGCCCTCGGCAGAAATGCTGCTCACCACGCCAGCCTTCTGCAGGCCTTCACTTTTAATTTTTTTTTAAAGCTACAGTAAATGACAGTCCCCGAAAAGAAGGCAAAGCCAGGCTGACAAGGCCAGGTTTCCCAGGGTAGCATCCCAAACCAACAAGGGGCACATCCTTTCAGTGCCAGCACTCACTCTCGGATCTTCTTCTCGGAGCCGTCTCTGCCGGGGTCGTAGACTCCTTTGGGAAGGTGCTGGATGAGGCCGATGCGCTGCGCGATCCGGATCTGCTCCTCCTCCGTCAGCTGCGTGGCCAGCCGAGTCTGGCTCGGCGTGGGGTGATACACAGGAACAGGCACCTGCTCCTGAAAAGCAAAATGGTTCTGTTCAAAACCACCTCAGAGGCTTTCCTAGCCTTCCACAGCACAGTACCATTCACAGCCCTACAAATATTGGTATGAACTCCCACTCCTTTGCAATTTTAGGGCTATAATTATAATGTGAACAGGATAGAGAATTGAGGGCAGTATTTGAGCGAGGAGCTGTTCGTGGTTGTTCCCTGCAAAAGCTTTTGATCTCCAGGAATTGTTCATACAGGAGGCACATGGACAAGAAACTCCACAAGCCAGCAGGCAAATAAACCTTACAGGTGAAGTGCTGCAGTACAGAACTGAGCAATGTAAGGGCTTATGGAGAGCCCCAAGTATCTGCAACTCAAAGTAGATCCCATCTAGATTTTTATCTTCTTTTTACATTTAGGAAGAATTATTTGAAAGAATGAAAGATGAGGATGCTGCTTACTCTCAAAGATTTTTAGAGAGGAAGGTTTGCCATAACTAAAATTTATGTGAACTGTTTTGGGTCACACAAGCTTAAATCTAGAACTGTAGATTTAATTTTCATTCATTAAAAGAATGTTACCTGGAAAGTACAAACAACAGCTTAAGTAAGTAACTCAAGTTTTATGTTTCTTTTCATACATTAATATGACTTTACAAGTTCTCCCAAGTTGGATTCAACTACGGATATGTCTGAGATATCTATTTCCAAAAAAAATATAGGCAACATATAGTCCTTCCTCGACCACAATCTGAGAAGCTTCTTTTGAATATTAATGAACTTTAGATATTTTCACTAACATTTATATTAACATGGTATTTAATTTACTTGCTTTTAAAGCATTTTTTGGTACATAAATACCAATTTTGAACAGGATACACTATTAGGACAGTATTGGCCAGCAGCCATAAATTAACAGAGAGGCATTTTCTTGCAAGAGACCCATTTTAATAGTTCTTCTGAAACAGCAGAAAAAAATTCAACTTATAGATGTGTCTGAAAATAAACCTGCTGCATCAGATACACAATGCACCGAATCATCTGTTTGGCAAATGCCAAATTTGCTGTTTCAGAGGACACTGGTGCAAGCTGAGCCCAGGGCAGGTGTGTGCAGCTGAGGCAGCACAGGTCACCTCTCACATGTAACACCGCATCTGTCAAACTCCACAAAGCCCTTCTCCTTTCAGTGCCAGGAATCCCAGCAAGTGGCCAGGCAGCCAGGACTCCTGGAAGGCTGGGAGAAAGCTGTCCCAGGAGTGAGCAGCCTCTCGCTGGTGCCACCCAGCAGCAGAAGCCCTTGCTCGTGAGAAATGCTAATTACAAATACAAGTCTGCCTGGCAGTTCTTCACTGCACACAGTGCCTGCCACTGGCAATTCAGCTGCGGGGTAAAATTCAAAGTCATCTCCTAATTTAGCTACCCTAGGATTTCCCCCTCTGATTTCCTGGCAGAACCCAGAGGAATTATGAGAAGGTTCAAAAGACAGAACGCCAGGAGTTCTCAAAGTGATTAATTTCCTGACTACTCTGAACTATATTTCACAGAATCACAGAATTCTTTTGGATCAGCTCCCTTTTAGTGTTTTAAATTATCTAAAGTATTCTCCAATCATCATATGGACAGAGAAAAGCACCAGCTGAACCTAGAGCTAGTCTGTCAGATATAACAGTGTTCAAAAAGTGACTGCAACCTTTGGTGCCAGCTAAATAAAGCATTTTCCCCTGACAAATGCTGCAGACACTCTGCACTGAACACTTCAGTTCGAAGCAGAGCCTGGTCCTGGTTTTATGTTTCACGACCTTAACACCACAAACTATCAGTAACTTTTTCTTCCCAGGGTTTTGCTGTACCTCTTTGAACAGATTATTAAAGCAATAGCAGGACATTACTGCTACCTCCTTCACTTGTTACGCAGACATAGAGAACACTCAGCATTGGAGAGGGCTGTACCCTCCTTCACATCTAGGAAAACAGAGGAGCAGTACAACGAACCACAGGCACAGCACAGGCTGGTGCCAGCGTGGGCAGGAGGAGGGGAGGGAACTGTGCTTAATGCAGCTCCCCTGGATTAAGCCATGGCTGCAAGAGATAATGCAGAAATTCAATGAAAGGCAAAAACATGAGGACAAAGATCCCAGAAATCCTCAAAATGTCTGAAAGTAGCAAAGAAAACTGAGGGTGACTATCTGTAGCAAACCGATGATCTCAGCAAAAATGATACAACAAAAGGAAACTACAGTTCAATAAGAATCTGCTGTGAGTTAGAGCAGTCACATCTGGACAACTCTGAAGTGAGCAACAGCCACACACTGACCAATCCACAACTGTCCTGGTTAAGTTCTGGACAGGAAATCAACACAGCTTTTAAAACTGTGATAAGCCGGACAAGAACAAAACCTCATTCTCTTGTTCTAGTCTTTTACAGGCACTTGTGAGTGACCACTGAGAGACCCTGCAGCAGGGGAAGCCACTTGTGCATTATTGCCCCTCTCCCCTGGGTGTCACCTTCCCTGCAGAGGGGCTGGAGGCACTCCAGCCCCCTTGGCATCCCAAACACACAAATGCTTTCCCACTACCAGCGCTGGATGGAAACTCCTCCCTTTGGCATCCTGTCTCAGGTTCCCCCCCGGCACAGCCACCCCCGACGCGTCTGACACAGCCCATTAAGGCAGGAATTTATAGTCGCCAGCTGGGGGCTTCTACAATTTCACATTCTAGACAAGAAGCTCTTGTCAGAGGAGTAACTGGGTGAAAATGGTGGTGTCTTTCACCACGATGTCCTCACACTGGTGAATGCAGAGAGCCGGGGCTGGTGTGGCTGCTGTGAAAAATGCAGAACAAATTACTGTAAATAAACCACAGAGAACATTCGATACCCAGGCACTGAACACGCTGCCTGCCTGGTGGCACTTTGATCTCCCCTCCCAACTGCTATTAAAAGCCTGCCCAAACTGAGCCCTGCACATGAATGCACCAGGGAAAGAACACAGCCACACACGGGCAGTGTCACATTCTAGGGCACATCGACACTGTCCCTTTGAAACCGGCCCTCTCCCCTCCAACAGGTAAAAAGAAAAGGTGTGTTCATACCTGTAGGATTCTAAAACTATTTGCAACTATTTATTAACGAGAATCTGAGAGCCTGGGTTTCTCTGACTGCAAAGTGCTATCCCCAGCTCCCCCAGCAGACCCTGAGTGGGGTTGGGCTCCTGTCCCCTGGCAGCCCCTTGGGCACACACCCAGCTGGCCCCACTCGCAGCCACGTGGCAACTGCAGCCCTGGATTTCTCCACTACCCAATCTCTGCAGCGATTTTGGGAGTTAAAACATCCAACAATAATTCCAAGCTGCCGGTCCCGTATGGGTTTATCGCCCCTTTGCAAATCCTTCACAGTTTATAAAGGCTGCTTTCACTGACCAAGGTCCTGCTCCTCCAGGGTGGGTGCTCAAGGGGAACGACTCCAGACTTCACTCAGCTCACATTTGTAGCCAAGGGCCCCCTGACACGTGTGTATATAAAAAAGATTGCATTACCCAAGTAATTATTATTTTACTCCAAAGGCGAGCATGAATTTATTGCTCTGGTGTCTCACATTTCTCTTATTGACCGTGGAAAATGTTTTTACAGACAAAATTACAAAATACTCAACTTCTAGCCAAAGTCTGTGTTATTTATCATTTGATAAAGATGTAAGGCACTTCAAACTAAGATGAAATTTCATACTAACTCTATTACTACGTGCAAAAACCTCTAAAAAAGGCCAAAACAAATAATCAAATCCACATATTACTGTTAGGCAAGGAAATAAAAATCACTTTCTGGCACTTAATTGGCTTTAGTCAATTATTTTTTCCCTGTAAGAATTTAGTAATGATGAAACACCTCAGATGTCCATAATCCCGGAGATACACAACTTTCTCTTTGTTCACAAAGTCAGTGGTATCAGCACAAGTTTCCCTGGCTTTCTATGCACAGAAATCATTCATTCCCACTGTTTATTCAGCCCTTAAAAACAGTAGCATTAATTCAGACTCAAGGATTACAGCAATGTTTGTGTCTCCATCTCACCCCAGCTCCTCCTCCTTTGGGGGAAAAAAATTATAGAGGGCATCTGGAGGTCTGCATTTCTCACTCCTAATGAAAATAAACATTTTCACACATGGCCTAAAAGGCCCAGAAACTTTCTACACACAGATTTCCAAGCCCACTTTGGACTCTTGATCAGAAAACGGAAGTTTCACCAAGCATGGTTTTTAGTTTGAAGTTTCCTCATCAATGCAACTTACTTTAGTTATGCTGCTGTAAATCTGCTTTTCTCTTGTTTTACAGCCTTTTTGTCTTGTTTTCGCAAGTACCATGAATTTGTAATACTCTGAAAACAGGTCAGTGGTAGATCAGAAACTCTTAATCCCTGGATAAAGATTATTTTAAGATCCCTCTATGCCACATATCAGCAGTATGTTATCAGAGCTTTTGTTTGTTTGTTGTTTTTATAATTGCACCAACATGCCCAAATTATCATTTCAGAATGGTCAAAGGTGAGATGAATAATTCCTAACATCGAACAGTTCCAAAGGTTAAAGCCTCAGTGCTGTCCCCGAGATCCTCTCTACAGCCACCTGCTTTCCTCTACTGATTGCTTTCCCCTGTTTCCATCTCTAAATTTTCTTCCCCACCTAATCCAGAGCTCTGTGTGTCTCACCCTGGGATATTAATTTGCATTTTATCACCAGATCCACAGTGTATCTGTTAATTCAGTCTGACAGAGGAGACAAACACATCCCTAACTATGTTTATCCTACATCTTTTTCACACTTTTTAAACATCAGTAGCTACAGCACTTACTCTGCTTGCGGTCGCTGCCTAATTAATTAATGCAAATATAACAGTTCCATTTGCATTTCCCCAGCTGTTCCCAGAGCTCTGTTCTGAAAGCCCTTCAACTTGTAAATGTCCTGCCTGGAACAAGATGTCTGAAGGCAACTGCCCTGGTTCACACACAGCAGCCCCCACCACGCTGCAGCCCCATTGCAGCACTCATCACCCCTACACACAGCTCAGCCTGGCTGCTCCCCAGCTTTCTCACCTCTAAGGAGAGCAGGGAGCCCAAATAACTCACCTAAATATGAACAACCTCCTTTTATAAATGTAAAGTCAGGAGGTGAGAAAAAAAAAATTGTGCTTTTCAAGGTCTGTTTCAAAAATTCCTGCTGAATTCGATAAAATTTTCTCTTCTCACCACTTTATTATTCACAAGGAACTTGCTGGGATGATGGTCCAGGGACCTTTTCTGTGAATGTCATTCTGATCAGGGTGAAAAAACTCCAACTCCATCCATATGTGAATACACATTCTGAAATAATATCCTCCCCCAAGACACATTAATGTAAAACCACGCGCCATTATAATGTGCATTATACGACAACTACAGCTTACTTTAATAATCTTTAGAATATTATGAGCAGCCTGCCAACTATAAAAGCCTTTTTCTGCCATACAGAGGAGAGCAGTTAATTTATAAAGGTGAATAGCAGTTGCTATAAAACATCACGTAATGAAATTGCTACCCAATTTTTTTATATTTCTGCGTCCAAGTAGCCACTCAGTATGAGTAACTGCAACAGCTGAGCACTTAACGCTGAAAAGTTCTTCTGAAAGCAAAATCCCCTCCTCTCCCCTCTCCCTTTGGGAGGGGACATCTGCCACAGACAGATCAGACACATGTGCACACACACTTGCCACCATGGTGCTTCTAAGGGAAGATTACTAAGAATTCTGGTACTGTAGGAATTGGGCACTGCAAATATGGTTGGTAATTAATGTAACAACAGACTGAGGCACCAGTTTGCACACCGGAGAGGAACCTGCAGGATCTGTGCTGTGTATCTCCAGCTGTTGACTCCAGTTAAGAAGCAACACTCGTTTTGAGCCGTGGATCACACTTCAGAGAGGTGTTTTTGGTGAAAGCCACGGTGGCTCTGCAGAGATGGCACAGCCTCATTCACACTATATATAAGCAAAACTGTAAAACTGTCTTGTGCATTCTTCACAATTATTCCACTGAAATTACTGGGAAATAAATGTATCTGAAGAGTTGGAAAAGAGTAGCAACCATGAAAGAAAGTGACTCCTGACTGCTGACTCTTAAAATATCACCTGTCCCCTGAGCTCAGCTTTGCTACCAAAAATAGGGCTGCGACAGAGAGAGGAGGTACAAAGTAGATATATCCTGCCTGCTGCTTTCCTAGACAGTGACAAGGGCTGTGAGAAAAGGACTTTCAAGTTTCATCCCTGTGCTGTCACACAAACCCAAAAAGGCTATCAACCTACTGCCAAGACAAACAGTTGGCAGTGCCCAGGCAGCTTGGCCAGAGCAAAGCCAGCCTTACCTGGCAGATGGAAATCACCTCCAGCTCTGCAGTCACCTGCTCTGAAATTTGATTAACCATCAAGGAAAACCGAAAAGACTAGCAAGAAAGAGTTGTAGGGAAAAAGCAGTAATTAAAAAGCAGTAATTACTCCCTGGAAGCACAATCTCCTGACATAGCCAGTTTTTACACTTCCAGGCTGCACAGCAGGTTTCTCTAACTCAAGGGCGTCAACCTCAGGTACTGAAGGTTCCACTTGCTGATTTCTTGTTCACTAGCTTTGTGTCAGTTTTAGGTGTCCTTTTTCCTTTCTCCAGAGATCCCATCAAACAACAGAGTGTGAAATTTTTCAGGAAAGTAAGTAACTTATACACCAACATGTCCCAGACCAGTAAATTGCTCACCAGAGAATTGATTCCATCCCTCCAGACAGCCTCACTGACAGCTCAACTTACAGCATTGGGCCACAACTCCTGAGAGATAACAAAGCCCTCTTGTTATAGCTCCCAGCATGTTTATTTTAATAGGCTTTTTTATTTATATTGAGAAGGAAAAGATTCATAAACAATTTATAAAAATTCATACTTTTCTGTCAGGCTGCTGCAGTGAGAAAAGCCAGAAAGGAACAGTTGCACCTAAACATTAAATTAAGGACACTCAGGAACAAAATGCAGCCTCCTGCGACTGGTATACCCCAGGGACTACAGAGCAAAACAGCTGGGTAGGGAGAAAATCTAGCAGAAGGGGCCAGCAATCAATTCTGCAGCTGGTGGTAGAAGAACAGCACGTGAATATGGATCATCCTACCCCATAAGCAACCCCACATCTGTGTTATTGTTACATATTCTCTCCCACTTATGCCAAGTGGTTCTTTGCAGAAACTTCTCCTCAGGCCTGACAAGGGCAGACGGTTTTCACAGTGCTATGGCTGCATTAAACACAGCACTTACGGTTCAAGTGAGATGGATGCTGGAAAACTGAGAAGTAGATTTAACAGCAAATAAAAACCTGAGGTTTTGGGGGAAACAAAACAGTTCTGAGGTGGAAAAGGCTGAAAACAAATATCTCAGACTGTTTCCTCTGCTGAAAGGTAAAGCGAACATACTCTGTGCCACCCACTTACTACTGTGGAACTGTGGGGAAGCAGGAAGAAAAAAATTAAAAACAACACCCTAAACAAAGGAATGGAGTTAATGTGTTCTTTGGAGGCTGTGCTCAAGCACAAGAGACAGGGGAAGCTATGATGGGAAAGGTGACAGAACACACAGTCCACACAGACATAGGGGAATTGTTCACACTTCCTTTAGATATGTTTGCTTTCTGCAAAGGGTAAATACCAGTCAGTGCAACTTGTTTACAGTATAAATCGAAGGGGTAACAGCTAAAAAATGGTAGTATTGATCATGCTGGGGAACACACAGAGTCTGCAGGCAGCCATGACTCTCGC
This sequence comes from Acridotheres tristis, assembly GCA_037013685.1. Classification (NCBI taxonomy): domain Eukaryota; kingdom Metazoa; phylum Chordata; class Aves; order Passeriformes; family Sturnidae; genus Acridotheres; species Acridotheres tristis. The sequence continues at coordinate 7,074,965 of CM072895.1, forward strand.
TGAGCCAGGCCCTGTGTGCAGCAGCAAACAGGCTTTGCTCACACCCTGCCCTGCTCCCTGATGTGGGACATGTGGGATCTGTCCTGGACACCGTCCCTGTGCACACCCCAAAGCACCCCGAGGCTCTGACTCACCTCTGGGTGCAAAGAGCTCACACGTGCTTCTGCCACCCGAGACATGGGCTTGGCCCAAAGCTCCCATCCCAAAGCATTGCATCACTCTGACAAGTGCATGCAAGTCCTCTTGCTGGCTATGGATCACTGGACAGGCATTCCCAGGGAAGAGTGCAGGGATATAAGACTTCAGGTGGGCAATGTAAGGCACTGAGAGTGAACAGCAGTGCACACTGTGCCCTGAACTGCTACTGAACCACAGACTCAGTGAGCTGAGTAAGCACACACAGCCTCTGCTTATGGTGCCACTTCAGGGAATTTGGGGGTTAGGGCACAGCTGACTCCAGCTGCTCTAAAACACCACTGCCTCAGGACTGTGGGTCCTGCCACGTCCCTTGCAGTGGCTCCAAGGACAGTGCTCCGACTGACTCTTCCCCTCATGGAAAGCAAACAAGCCATGGCCACTGACAGTGTGATCTCTGCAGCTGCTGGGAAAAGTTTGGAACAGGCACACAAGAGGAAAATGGGAGGAGTGCCCCTGTTGGGACTCATGCCAATTGTGAAAACCTGACTCCAAACACTTAAAAAATAGCGAGAGTGCTAAAATATATCTTCTGGCAAAAATTAGGTCAGCTCGATGGCAATTCTAAGAAAAAAACAGCCCTTCTGAGGACTTCAGGAACAAGGTAGCAAAATTATGGAAATCAGCTCCAATTAGCCAAGAGGACAGACTAGGGACACGGGGCCAAACCAAGGAGTAAACATCAAAATGCACATAAGCTGAAGGCACGAGCAGTCAATCCATCAGGGGAGGGCTGCCGAGGCATAAATACAGGCTGTACTTCAGTGTGTAAACAGACATGTATATGTGTGTATTTAAGGGTGCTAGTGTGAACTAATGAGAACACCATAACGCATAGCAGAGAAATATTATGCAGGACTAGTAAAGGATTTTAGAAAAAGAGTGAGTAGGATATCAAGGGATTGGAGAAATCAAGTGACAAATGATCTCATCTCTAGGCTGAGCATTACTGTTAACAGCCTTGCCTAAAGCTCCTTTCCACAGACATCCAAAAGCATCCTATGGAGGAGCACAGGTCCTCCTACATTAGGTTCCTAAAACAGGACTTAAATTGACACAACAGTCCCAGCTACACTGAGAACATCACACTTATGTAAGGTCTCTGTGAGGTGTAAATTCAGCTTCAGGTAAGAGGTAACACAGGTAATGAAAACAAACAGGCCCAGCAGCAGCTCCCTCACATCATCTTTCCCTCATTCCCGCACTATCCCAGGCCATTACACAAACTGCCTTTTTGTAGCCAGCCGGTTGTAAGCAACCACCAAAAAAGCATCTGAAAGAGGACACAGTTCTTCTTTTTATAGAGATACAGTCTGTTACTTCACCAAAGCACACAGAGGAGGACACGTAGGAGAAGGCTTCTGCAAACCTTGACAGGGACCTTCCCTTTATCGGGGCCCAGCTGATGAGCCCAAGCTGTGCCACAGCCCGGGAACAAGGGCCAGCAATGGGCTCTCCAGCAAGGGAAGCCAAGCAGAAACCCAATGAACGTTTTTCTATCAGGACTGCGGCAAACAGGGACTCTGAAGAGCAAGACTCTCACATACTGCAAACCTCTGCCACACCTGATGGAAGAATTTTCCATCAGGCCTCACAGCAAACAGGGACTCAGGAGAGCATAAGGAAAGGAGAGCAAACAGATTGCTCTACTAAGGATAAATAACTTGGGGAAGAAAAGGGGCAGCAGTCCACATGCTATTGCAGAAGAGCTTCAAAAAGCAGATGGGGCTGGTGATGAGCTGGGTCTGTGTAACCACAGAGCAGGAAAACCTGCAGCAGACACTGCTGGTGTGGGGCACCTGCTATGTCACTGAGGCAGCCCGTGACAGCAGGGTCTGTTCCAATACCCAGAAATCTGTGCTATACTTCACTGCATCATAACTTTGTACTCAACTTGAAATACTTTAATTGCCTTTTTAACAAAGCCATCCTCAATTATGAATGCTTGCTCAAGCAGAAAGCTGCCACACCTTGGCAGTTGGATGGTACATTCAGCTTCACAGGCCTTTTTATTTTCTTACTGGCACCTGAATTTCTAATGAACAGTGGATACCCCTGAGATCAAGGTGTGTGAGAAGCCTCAGTGCAGCAGGGGACTCTGCACAGGCAGCCAGAAGGCTTCCTGAGGCCAGTTAAAGGATATATCAACACTGCATTTTGCCACAGCGTAACACAGCTTTTTTTTTTTAAAGCATGTTTTTCTGCATCGGCCTGCTGGAAAGCCACAGACAGATGAAGGCTCACACACACCTGCCATACACTGGGGCGCCACAAACACAGTCTGAGTCCCTGTGTGCCGCTGTCCCAGTGTCACTGGCCAGGGGGCTTGGACAGGGACAGCTCCTCTCTCCACCAGATCCTGGGAAACTGACTGTGGTTTTCTGTGATTTCAGCCACATCTTGAGGCTGGAACTGAGGTTTGAACTGGGGGTGCCAGCAGCACCCTGAACTGCTGGGCTGTGCACAAGAGGCACAGCTCAGGGCACTCCATGGTGTGGATGCTGACACTTCCCCCAGGCACCCATTTGCCATCTCCCGCTTCAGGGAGAATGAGCACACACAAAAAATGTGATCTGACTATTTGTTTAGCATCATTTGATAGTAACATTAATTATTTCGTCTCTGAGTTAATAAGCAGCAGCTGTAAATAGCCAGAGGCACCCAGTCAGCCTATCAGCCCATCTCATCCAGTCGTTTATTAATCTTAAAGGAACATACCAGGCATTAAATGATTATTTCTAAATCTCTTGGTTTATTGGGACTTTTTTAAAAGCAGTTCTCTATTTATAAGCAAGTAATGAGTGCATGAATATCAAGGCACACTAAAGCTTGATGGAGCTCCACTTCTCGATGCAGTATTAGCAGTGAACACAAGGGCAATGTTTCTATTTTTTCCAGCTAAGTCTTGTCCTCGCAAGCAATGACTCTGCGTTTTCAGCACGCAGGGCACAAATCCAAGTGTGATCTCATGCAACTGTCAAACCTCTTCTAACAGAAAAAAAGCCTGTGCCAAGAACAGGTAGAGAAATCATAAATAGCTCTCTTGGGAGTTGGTTATACAAGTGAAATATTTCCAGAACACGTTTTTCCTACTATTTTAAAGTTTTAAATGCACAGAGATAGTTCAATGGGCGCCTGATCATCTCTTTAATGTGTCACCAGACAACACAGATTTGTTTCACTGCTATGTATGAAACAGCCAGTCGCTGGTGCAAGCAGGACAAATTGTAAACGTTCAGCTTCACAGATAAATAAGGTACAACCTCCACCACTAACTGCACAAGCAAACACCTGGCTAATCAGCCTTTTCAATCTATGGTGTAGTGGGGTTTTTATACTCATCTTTGGATCTTGTCTGTGCTGGTTTCACACCAAAAATACCCACGTCTGTTTCAGCACAGGTGCTTTCAGAGTAGGTGGTTTGAAGGGGGAACTGAAGCAGGTCCAAGGTTTTGCGAGGGTGAGAGGGGGAGCACAGAGCCCAACCCAACCTCTGCAGCTCCCATTTCATCTTGTTCAGCTCCAATGGGATGAAGAAAAACCTCTGTTTTGTCAGACCATTCCCCTGCTTACACCCACTCTCATGGAAGACAGGGCTTTGCTTACATGCAACTGCCTTTCTGAAGGAAAACTTGAAGTTTCCACAATGGATTCATCCTGCTGTCTGTATGGGTCAGTAAAATCTACCAATGTCCCCACTACAGCGCCAGGAGCACACTCAGTAAGGATTTCAAATACTACCAGGGACATGGCACTTGAGCACCTACTTAAGTACTTGCCTGAATTATGGCTCAGGCTGCCACAAAATCTCAGAAGAACAGAAAACTGTTTGAGAGGAGGGACATGAAAACAGAGAGGTCATTTTTCTGAATATGGACTGACTGGTGGGAAGACAAAGCCCCATTTCACCAGGACACACCCGCATGAAGGCAGCTGCCTTCAGCTGCCTGGAGATTTCCAGGCTCAGCTCATCCATACACAAAAACTCATCTTTCAGGTTGTGTGAGGAACCAGAAACCCTGAACACTAAAACCCAGTAATACAGAGGAAGCAGTTTTACAGCTGGAGTTGAGAAAGTCTCATGGAAATATACAATTTTTCTGTGCAAATTTAAAAGCTCTAATTTACCAAGAACATTTACACACACAAAGATACAGCTCAGGTCCTGCACTGAAGTGTAACTCCACCACTCTGGGTGAGGTTCATGCTACTTTTGTTGTCCCCAAGTAAGAAATGAGAACCCAATGTCATTAACATTATGCTACCAACACTCTCAGGCTTTATGAAAATATAAAGAAACACTCGTACTCACTGTATTCTCCTGCATTAATGTTTAGGGTGGAATAACCATGTCCTGTTGCAACCTACACACTCACTAAAATAAGTTTTGTCAGTTTATACTCACACAGACAAACTGCAGTCACGACAAAACACCAGAATCGAGTAACACTGAGCTTTTTTGGAGGTTAAAAAAAATATACAGAGTCCCAGCAAAACAGCTCTCAAGAAAACCTGTGAGTTCTTTACGTTTAATTTACGACATTCAGTCTAGACATCTTGTCTTGTTACCTTGGGAGTCATTAGGGTGTAACTACAGAGGTAACTGTAATACCTAGATAAGCTTCGAGAGAAAAAGCAGCTTGTTGCTCAGACTACAACTTCAGAAGCAGAAACATCATGACTCAATGACTATAAAACATTTTAGTTTATCTTTCCAGACTTTCTAGCTCACCCTTTGATCCCCGAATGGAGACCTCTCCAAGAGGCAGTGGGTGCAGCAGGGTGACTTGGGAAGCAGATGGCGTTTAGTGCCACTCCTGCAAGTGTACAGGACTAAACTCACTTTGTCTCCTTTGGTCGGCTGCACTTCAGTGAAGTCAGGGAATGTGCTTCCCTGGGAACACCAAAAGATTTGCTGAACCAAATTCCTGTCTTTAAATGGGAATAAATTCATCCTTTCTTATGGATAAATCTCCAGCACAGTAAAGACACAAGTAGAAATTACTGCAGCAAACAATTTTTTGCTCTTTCACTTGTTGTTTTGAATCACACAGCAGTTACAGAAATAAACGGATCCTTCTGGGAGATGGGAAGCTCCGTGCTCTTCCTTGGGGGCAGAAAATGATTGGGCACGGCCTTCTCTGTGAACTTTGGCAAAAAGGAGTCCAGTGTTCATCAGATGAACTCTGCTGAACGCCATAAGCAAGTACCCTGCAGAGTAATTTCAGACTAGAAATCAGGTCAAAGAAAATATCTTTGCTATGCTGAAGCTTTATACTGAAATTAGCCTTGAAATAACTTACAGGCCTGGTTCTAATTTTTCTGTATCATTCCATATAGTGCTGCACTCCTGGTGAGGTCTTCATTCATGTTGTGGAATGGTTTACCCCAGTGAGGGAGGACAACATCCAGCAGCACATGAAAAAGTGCTTACCCCTTGGAGCTGCACGTTCTGCAAATTTGGAGTTAAGTATTGTCTCTGACTACTGTTATGAGTTCCCAAGACAAATTCACTGCAAGATGCTGAGCAGTCAGTCCATGCTCCCTCCATCACTCAACACATGCCCTATTTTAGTATTTTCTTTTTTTCACTCTTGCTTTGTTTGGTTTCACTGACTATAGATGAGACATTTTGTTTTTCAGGAAAACCAAGTTGTTTGAATATCATATCTGCTAATAAACAAAATAAAAATAGAAGCGTTAGCCCAGAAAAACAAAGGCAGAAAGGGATATAGGATCTCTAAATAAATCAGGAGTGTAAACATCAGAGAAACAACTAAAGACCTATCTGGTAGAAGAATAACAGGTGCAAGTTTGCAATAAACAATCTAGAATTGTGAAATAAGCTTCTTCAGCCTTAGTTCTTGGTTGATCAAAAGAGGTTCCCTATAGGGGTAACAGGGCAAAGCTTGACCAGTATCTTGCAAAATCATCCACGGTCTGCAGAAAATAACTTTGCTGAGTATATGCAAAATTATCCATATATCCCCTTGTCCAGACACCAGAAAACAGTCCAATTCACACACTTGTTAGTATGCAATTTTCAAGACTGTACTGAAAACAGTTGTTATCCAAATTAATATAATCTCTGATGCAGTGTAAAAACTAGCAATAATGCTTGTCATGTTTAACTCAAAGCTAATTTAAATAAAATACAAAAGATAACGCTCATTAAATCCAAGCTTCATTTTGTTGAAGCCAAGTCAGCAAACACTGTCATGCCCATTTGGAAGTTAAGACAGTAACATAACAAAAGCTTTAAATGTGAGAAAATAAATTTTTGGGCAAAATAATTTTCCATGAGGAATTCTGGTTTGATCTCAGGGAGGGTTTTGATAGCCCACTGGTGGAAGATACCTACAGTGGAGCACAAATATTCTTGGCCAAACTCTTTCTCCTGCAGCACAATCTACAGGCAGAAGCAGGAATGAAGGCAGGGCTGAACAAAAGACCTTTATAAAGTTTTTTCTGCTGAACATATGCTAGCTGGAAGTTCCACTTGTGTTGTTTGAGTAGCACCAGGCAGCTGCACCACTAGTAAGGATTTGGCCCATGGCAAGCAAAATGTAAGGTCATCAGTGAACAAGTGTACATGGCATTACTGCAGTCTGTGTCAATCTACAGGCATTTTATTGCTGGCAACCACTCTGCAATTAGGATTTAAAATAGCATTTGTCTTACTTTAGTTTACTGTATTACTTGAGTCTTTTTAAGGCAGAAAGGGCACTAGCTACTGCTCCAATTTAAATAGTTATATTCTGTCCAACTGAAATGCTAACCGTATTCAAACTGAAACCTGACCAGCATATTCTGTGAAATAATCCAAAGAACCTTAGTGGTGTCATTCACAAACTGATTTCTACAGCTTTCAGTGCCCCATAGCCCTGGCAATGTGGAATATGACCGACAAGAAAGGCTGTCCTCTCTGCCCCAGCAGCCCCATCTTCTGTGGCTTTGAGGGTTTTTTTTTTTGTAGGTCTCCATGCCAGAAACTAAGCCTGACCCAATACAGTTAATGAGATGCAAAAAAGCTGTAAAAACGGTATTTACTGCTCGTGTTCAGTGTTCCTGGTTCTAAATTCAGAAAGCTGAACAGAAAGGTTCTGAGCAAGGGGGATTGAGCTATGTAGGAGCACAGCATTACACCACCAAGGAGAAGAAATGGTAATGCTGCATGAGTGGATGCATGAAGAAGCAGCAAGATTTGCTTCTCAAATTTAATTTCTGAAACAGGGTTTTGTTCCTTCATTTGCCTTAAGACTGGTTTCAAGAAGAAGCCAGTGGCCTCCTCTGAGAGATGCCAAACTAGAATAAAGAGAGACAACATATAAAGCAGGACAGTCAAATTAGGCAGCCAGGCTAACTCCTGCTTTTGCACACTCATATATTTTCTTAAATCCAAACATTTTAGACAACAGGGAGGTTGTTTTACTAAAAGTCACAGACACTGGCAGTCCTCACATACATATGCACAAAGGTAATCAAACTCCTAACAGCAGTGACAAAGCTTGCCAAGCAACATTCAGACTTTGGAAAGCATCCACGGACTCATAACTGCAAGGCTTGTGTGAGGGAAGAGGCAGAGCAGCACCCACGATGCAGATCAATGATGTTACTGTGGTCAGTTGTGTCCCAAGGGACATCACAGTCTGCTGCACAATGTGAACAGGCTGTCAAAGTCTTCAGACACTCCTGCACTTACCAAGTCTATGCATGAACTGTTAGGTAACACTAATGAAGCTCCTTTAACAAGAGAAATAGCAAAGAAAAGCACTCGAGAATCTTTAAAGGTGGTTGTGGTAGACAAACTTAGATTCTTTTTTTTTCTGGTTTTGGGTTTTTTTTTAAAACCTGAAAGATCACAGTAAAGAAATAAAGAATTAAGGCTTTGTCCACATCAGACATTTGTCCTGAAGCAGCAAAATCCCTCCAACTGAAATCAACATCCTCCTAAAGTTAAAAATGGCAACTTTAGACTGCATTTCATGAACAGACCATTCCCAAATGCACTCACTGTCCAAACCTCACACACTCATCCTGTGCATGCTCTGGTACACAGTTAAGTCCAAGTATAGCCTTAATTTCAACATAGAAAAGCCCAAACTTCTCTAATACTTGGTAGTAAACACCCAACATCTCTAGATCTTTCCACAGATGTCACTAAGTAAAATGCGATCTACAGGTGGCAAAGAGTGCTGATAAATCAAATCTCCACCAGGAAGTCAGTTCATTTCACTAATCTGACCAGAGGAAGAATAAGACAACCCATTTCAGACACTTGAATGGTATGAGCTGACCCACCAAGCACCAGAGCCACCATGGAGAGAATGAAGAGAACATGGCTTCATGTGGAAAACAGGAGGGAAAAATGAAACAATCCCTTTTTGACAGCAGTGGAGGTTAGATCACACCTCCTTGTCCCAGAAACATCTGCACACACAACACTGAGCACAAGGCACACCACATTTTTGCCTGGTTTCAGCCAGTGGTCTGCTGAACACAGAGACAGCTCTGAGCCTCTCCTTGGGCCTTGGCTGTGTTCATTCCTGAGCTGGGCCTGTTAAAGTTGTTATTTTTAAGTGCTGGATCAGGATCCTGCCATGAAGTTAAATGAACACAGATGCTGCTTTCTCCACATGCAGAGGTGCACACAGCCCACCACAGGAGCACTGATGGGTTCCACCAGCCCTGGTGTGGTGAAGGTCCCAGGAGAGGAGTTTGTGGTGTCCTTAGGCAGTGGCACTTTCTACAGGGACTTGGAAAGCACCGTTCTGTCCCCAGAAAGGCTGCAGAAGTGCAAACCGCTCAAGTTGCTGATGCACTCAGACAAACTCTCCTGTATCTAAAAAAAAGCCTTATGCTGACAAAAGGATGGGCAGATTTCCCTCAGCCTACAGTACACTTCACTGTTTGACTCATCACCCTGAGCTGGAAACACTTGCCTGATCCCTCAACACCAACAGCCTGTTTGGTAGTATCTGTTATGTAGTTGTTACTACCATTTTCCCAGTTTTTGCTCTCCAATAAAAACACCACTGTGCCAGGAGGGCTGCTTGGAGGAGTCTCCATCTGTGTGATCTGACCAGAGCAAAGAACACACTGACCCTAGGATATCACGTTCTGAGTCCTGTGCAGAAACTCCTGCTGGCACAAAGGCAGGATCCAATTCACTCCTTTAACAGAGGCACTTGGTCATTTTTCAGCTGCAGCACATTGAGACATGAAATTCAGTGTTCCAGCTGGAAGTTGGGAAGTCTGGCCTTCACCTGGCTGTAATCCAGTTAGTGACATCTGCATAAGATAGACCCCCTAAAAAAGGAGAGATAAAACACTCTCCTACCTCAGCCTAGAACCTCAGCTCTCTTCTCTTTCAGTTCATCAGCTCAGAGTAAATGACAGCTACATAAAGACACTTCAGGAGACACTATATATAGGGTGAAGTGAACTTTTCCCCAGGAAGCTCTAGATCTAGGTCATCTTGCTTCTTCTGGGAGGCAGGAAAAACCAGGTTACTCATTGAACAAGAATACAGTTTCTAGAGGAAATAAAAGATTACTTGGAGCATGAAATTTTGTGTGGATAGTACTTTTGTATTTCCCAAAGGACTTTTAAAAGCAAAACTCACCATTAAACACTGTCTCTTCGAATACCTGACTCCATCCACTTTAAACTGAGAAACCCACTATATTTACAGAAGGGATGAGAATTCTTTGGTAAACTTACTTTCAGCAGTTTAGCCACACAGCAAAGTAAACATAACTTCAGGTCTCAGAAGTTTCAGGGAGTTTATCTATATTCAGACATAATATAAAATCCCTCCCTGCACCTCATTTGCGATTCGAATGATTATACACAAGCCAGCACAGCTCCAGGAGAGCTATCATACACACCCACTCCAGTGGATTAAACACCACATTCCCACTTCCAGTCGAGGGCAGTGGGAAAATAACCAAGCATCTCACTCAGGTTTGGGCCAAAGGCCACCATCTAACTCAGCCCAGCCACTGGGGTACCTGGCCAGCTCAGCCACTGCTGCAACATGAAGGTGCCATTAGCTGAAGAGGTGGGAGACCAGGGCAGGAAAAGTTTTCTCAGCTCAGGACAGACCTTAGTGCATCACTACCTATGCAGTGCTCCTCACCAGCTTCCAATCAGCAGATCCCTAAAAATTGTCCAGTAGAGGTGTGGGCCTGTCTTTCAGTTTAGTGACTGCAGAGAGGATTTCATTAGCTCTTGTGAGCACAACCAAAACAGCCCACAGAGACTCGGAGAGCCAGGAACTGGGAGGTGAAAAAGCACTAACCAAGAAAAGAATTAACAGTTAATTTAAAGTTAAGTATTTTTGCTTGAATTTTAAAACTGATTCTCTTCCCTTCCAAGAAGAGTAGTATACTTCCAAGGACACCATTCTCCACGGGACAATCCACAACTGCCTTAAGGTCTCCAAATATATAAATGCAACATTAAAGAACTCTGTGAAGCAGACACTAAAGCAATGTCTTAGTCACATTTCATAAGCGAAACTGAAGATATATGGATGCAACTGCAATACATATCGTGATATTTAAACAGAAAACAACCAAGGGAAATTCCAAAACATCAGAAACTGACAATGGCAATTAAGCAAGTACTACTACAGCACATAAAATAAAGTCTATAGATGTTAAAATATTAATTTTAGTGTCTTTACTCAATCTGAATTTAGAGCATTAGTTTGCTGAGCCTTTTATGTATTTTCAACTGAATACAGCAATAAATTCACCGCTTTTTGTTAAGCAACAGTACAAACCAAACCAGTTGAGCAGTTTGGTACGTCAGCAGTCAAGCAGTGCTTGCACTCATTTGTTCAAAACCTGAGAGCAATCCCTTCTCTTTCTGAACTTTAAATAAAATTAATGTATTCAGGCAAAATAAATACTAGTCTTAATCTATATTGCAGAATTATACGATGTCTGAACTAAAGATTTTGACAACTCTGTTAATAAAACACTGTGATTAATGTTCAGTGCGCAGAACAAGCTCTGTATCTGGCTTTAATTACAGTGATGAATAAAAGTCAGACACGGGCATCGTCCCAGAGCATTCATGCATTATACTGTCCCATAGATACTGAAATAATGGAATCTGATGCACTTTGATCTCTTAGATAAGCCTCCCACAGCTCTGAAACAGAAAGGGCAAGAGCACCCAACCTCATCCAATTCTGCAACGTTCACACACTGAGTCGTAAGAGATTTGTATCCCCACTAGCGAGATACATCTTATGGGAATAAATACAGAGAAATATTGCTCCATTTCCTTCTGGCTACAGCTTGTACACAAATCATCTGGAGAGCCACACAGAGTGAAAGTGGTGAGGACTACAGGGACACCTTACAGTCTCCACAGAGCTATTTATACTTGGACAGTAGTTATGTTGCAACATATTTGCAGGATATACTCTAGTCTGCTTTTTTCTTCTAAAGCAGTTTTGCCATGACACAAATTAGAAACTGGTGGCATGTGGTAGAGGTAATGGTTTTAATCATGGTTGCAAGATGGGCAATTCCTTGCTTTTGTCCAAACCAGCACATACTGACTCATTTTTTGCTTACAACTGGACAGTCAAGCAGCTTCATTAAATTTTATTAGTCATAAACCAGGCGTTTCCTTGATGCTTCTAGGACCTCTCTTAGCAGTCCAAACTCTACTGGCACATGGCTTAGCTACAATCCCAAGCTCTGGGAAACTCAGCTCTGTCAGCCAGCTGAGACTTGTCTTTGACTGAGGATGAAGTTGGCCCTGCATGAGCTTATGGCCTTGGAGTGCAGAGCACTACATGCAAGGACTGCTCTTGAACCTTGCCTCTAGAAATACAAATCGCTCCCTCTGAGCAAAAAGCAGATGAGAAGACACAGAGGCCACTCCAGTGTCCAAAAATACAACCAACCAAGGGAAACAGGTTGCAGTAGTGCAAGGATAATAGTCTGCACATTCATCACTGCATGCTGGGGAGGAACTTAATTTCCTGAGTCACAGTTTCTCTCATCCTTCCAACAGATTCAGTCCTCCCCTGGGAACCCCAGCCCTACATCATCCCTCAACTAAACCAGTGGCTAAAAAGAGAGGGAGGACAAGAAGGCTCAAAACTCAGTCCAGCTTTGGCAGAGGGTAGTGTGATGCGTGAGCCGTGTGGTGGATCAGCACAAATGCCCAGTGCAATAACGCAGCTGGTTGTGATTTGGCTGACGCAAGTGCGGTTAAAGGACGGCTCTTTTATCTCTCCTCCGGTTGCTGCACGCATCTGCTCTTTGTCCATGTCACCGTGTGTGGATCCTGGCCCAGCAGCTTTTATGCCACCGGCATTGTGACTTTCTTCTTCACTGATGAGAAACAGAGTGGTTGGCAGATTCCTATGGAGGGGCTGGTAAATAGAATAATCACTCTCTGTAACTGTTTGGTCTCTTGGAAATTGTTTCATTAGTTCATAGGAAAGTCACGGTTGATTTGCTTTAGTCCATGCCACAGATCATTATCTCTTCAAAACATAAAAGTGGTTTATTTTCTGTGGGTCAGAAACTGACTCCAGATGTACAGCCAGCAACAGCTGATCACAGCACTGAACCCGAGGTACATACGGGAAACAGAAGAGCTTCCTAAATGCATGGTGGTCCTAGATTTTAGGGAGGGTGGTGTTGCATGTTTGGGTTGGCTTGTCCAAAAGAATGCATGATCTTCCAGCATAGCAAAGATTCATCACCCTGATTAGGCAAGATTTCTTATTACCATCTCCACAGACTCTTCATTCCTACTAATCAAGCATCTGGAATGCAGGCTGCCCAATAAATGCTGAACTATCAGATTCCAAAACAGATTTTAGGAGACTTATCTACTGCCTTAAACAGATCTTCTGATAAAGCTCCCTCTCCACATCATCAGGTTTGTCATAAATTTCTGCAGAGGCTCCTTTTGCAATAGAGGAACATTCTTTTATTAAAATCAAATTACCATTGAACACTTTACAAACTTGAATTAAATTACTAAGCATGCCTGCACTAAAGATAAACTTTATTACTCCTTCACTCCTCATTTTACAGTGAAGAAACTAAAGCACAGACCAGTTAAGTGGTTTGCTAAAGTTACAAACAGAAGACATTAAATAAAGACGATGATAGCTTATCCTAGGGCTGCTAGAGTGGGGTTTTTTTGGTGGATTTCGTTTTGTTTAGTCTTGGGGCTGGGAGTTTTTTTTTGGTTGAAGTGCAGTTTTACCCAGCAAGAAGTTACACAGCTCTAGCTCTGCTGGGACAGGTCGCTGCTATGGCTGCCCAAGAGCAGGCAGAACAAGACAGCATCTGCTACAAAAACACATCCTACCTTCAGGGAGCAAGACACATCTTTGCTTCTGAGACCTTCATAATGTCAGGGCCAACTTTTCTTGTCGTCTAAATAGAGGTGGAAGCTTGTTTTGCCTTTCAGAGTCAAGAGAACAGTGACTCTTCAGCTTTTTCCCCTGAAAAGGTTTTTTCTTACTCAACCATGCCATCCCTAAAAACCTTTTGTAATTCTTTGGTCTCTGAGGAACTGTTTCACTAGCTCATAGAAAAGTCATGGCTGATTTGCTTTAGTCTATCCCACAGACTATTACTTCTCCAAAATATAAATATGCATCTCTTTGTACATACGGGGAGGCAGAAACAAGGACTAGCAGAAAGACTGGAAGACACAAGTCTGCCACAAACAAGAGGTGCTATTTTTAGTTTCTTTGCCTTACATTCTGCAACCAGTTTGACTACAACCATGAACAGGGTCTGCAGAAGTGCTCATCAAGCTGAGCTTGCTTCCTTCCTTTGTGGAAGTGATGAACAGGGACAGTCGATAGAGCATCTTGATCCAACTTATTTCTTGCAGAAATCCATGTGAAGCAGAAAGCAATACTCTGTTAAATGTGATTATAAACACATTCTTTTCAGAATTCCCCTTGGAAAATCTTCTGGACAGAGTGGTTAGGAACAGATCCTTACCAACTGCCAACTCAACAACAGTGAATCTAGAAACCAGCTCTAATTTTATAAGAAAGGTGGTAACACAAAGAAGTCAAACACAGCATACTCTTCCCAGTTCCTCCAGCCATGCCTAACACATTTTTAACCAACTGTAGTTTAAAATCTATTTTAAGCAGATAAAGTATTACAGTATTCAACCAATACTTATTAAAATATTAATTTAAACTGTTTATAGATGGGTATTTTCAAGATTGAAGTTACCTAACTCTGTGATACCATCTGGTATCCTTTACTTTCAGGTCTGTCTTCCTTTCTTCTCTGCCCCACCAGCTTTTTTCACCAGCAAAATGGAAGACAGCCCCATCAGCCAGTGTGGCAGGCTATGCTGAAACCAATATGCATTGAGACAGGAAATGTAGGTGCAGGTTTTTTCTAACTGCTGTCTACAAAGGAAGTTTAGACTCAGCATCCTCAAGAAACTTTTCACCTAGAACTGATTACCAGCAATACAATTCTCTAGATAACTTGCTAAATTTCTTCAGCTGTGGAAGAATAAGAAGTGTCATGGCATATTGTTCACTAACCAAATAATCTTGAATGCTACTATAATGACATTCATAGTACATTACTGTATGGAAAATGAACTGTGTAGTCCTATACTGATATTAAAAAAAAAGGCTTATTGAATTGCACATACAAATAATTTACCAGAACTGCAGTATAAAACATAGAACACTTACAGCTTTTCTGAATGCAGGTCTAAATTATATCATAACTATTTATCAGGAGCGACTTTACCACTTAATGCTTGGTCTTTCACTGATAAAATGTTATTCCAGAAAATTACTAAGACACGTCTTCATTTCTGAGAATGCTTGAGCGACCTTATGTAATTCAATCTCATCCTTGAAGAGAAGCATCAAACATCACTGGCTACTCTACCATTTCTTATCCACGCAGCAAACTCTCAACTTCAGCTCCTCCATCACTTTCCCTCTTCACTGCAGCTGATCTTCACCTCAGGCACTGCTGCCAGAAGGCCCCAACCAGCAACAAAAACAAAGGGTTTGAAGCCCTTTGAAGTTTCCAGCAGACTAAGGAATTGTGGACTAGAGTGATATTTCAGCTCATACCCACAAGTGCAATTGTAATTCATACACATCATCACCAAGATGTGGAGGACAAGTAGAAAAAAGGGCAAGACATGCATAGGCAACTTAAATACACTGCCTTCTCTTATATGAAAGTAACCCTACTAGTTGGTTTGCTTTTTTTCATGGATAGCTTTCTGTAGGTAACATTTTCCCACCGCATCTTTCCCCCTTTTATGCTGTTCCAACATAGATCAAGAGTTCCAGCTTTGCACAACCACTCCATGGTAGATTATAACCTGTTACAATACCACAGTCATCTTTCTTGTACAATACTTGTACAATACACACAGTCACAGATGATAAATCATTTCCTTTGGGGACCAAGGGAATTTTTGTTCAGCTGTTTCTATAAACGGGTGCAACTCCTAGATCAGAATTCATTTGGCTAGAAATTTTAAATTATATTAATTACCGTGCCTTTGAAAGGACAGCATCAGAACACTGATGTGACATATTACTTAAGTCACGAGGAGGGTGTAACAAAAGCTGGGCTCCTCTCTTGAGCAAAAAACATCCAACACTCCTATCCACAGGGCAAGGTTCACACAGAAATGCAGTGGACTCTTTCAGGAAGATTCTCTCACTGGGCACTTCTTCATCCTCTCCAGGGCTACAGCAGCTCCTACTGTGCTGTGCTGCTCGCTGGCCTATGGCACTGCCAGGACAGGCTGAGGTGCCACCTTCCTGAAGTGGGAACAGCTGGAATGAAGCAGGACAAGCCAGAGGGTTGAGGACAGGTACACTGTGTACAGGTGACACTCGGTTCAGAGGAGGCCCAAGGAGGCTATTGCAGCAACCTCAGTTTTAAGAGAAGCCATGAGACATCCTAAATTACACTTTCAAAACCTGCTGTCCCCAACAGCTTTTGGAGGATTATGGGAGCACAGCATTGGCTTAAGCTCCTGTTTGTGATCTCTCATTTCATTTAGTTCCTACAGCCAAATCAAATGAGTATCCAGGTCAAAAGGTTTTAAATTAATCCCTCCAAATAAAAATAAAAAATCCACTAGATCCACTAAAACACTTTATCTGGGCCTCTAAGACAATGCAAGGTGGTACCAAGTACCAGAAGGTGCTCTGGAGCTCTTCTGGTAACAGAGTAAAATATTTTATTAATCTATCTGCCACATCAACATATCAAATGATCTTTTATGAGGTTACTATCAACACCAGGATCTTGTGCTTATTTCTCATGCTTTCAGCTAAGTAATTTAGCAAGTGCCATACATCTTTTTTAGAAGACTGCAGTGTATTTTGTCCACAGTAATACTTTTTAGAAACTTAGGGAGAAAATGTGTAAAGCATTTTGTACTTTACTAGGTAAAAATTCCAAAATTGAATAAAATGGCAAATTATTTCCTACAGCTATTAAGGAACTATTTAAGAACAGAAATATGAGACAAGGATTAAGAAAAGGGACACATCTGTTCTGCAAAATAAAGTCTTTGAGAAGAACTACTAGAAGTAAGAGAAACTGAAAAAAAAAAGCCAGTGAACTTGTACAGAAAAACAGCAGAAGGCATATTGCCAACAGATGGTGAAGAAGTCATACACCAAAAAGGAAAACAAACTTGAAAGCATACTCAATTTTGAGGACTTGAGAAAAAAAAACAAAACCAAAGCTAACTCCTTCCCAGTCACAGATTCCCTGGTTAAAAATGGAGCTGCATGTTCTTAACACTTAGAAAAGCAGTTGTAATTTCTGGGTTCTAAAATGGAGGCATTCAAAATTAACATCTGCCTATGAAAATGTTGGTCCACTCTTGAAATCACTTCCTTCCTCCCTGCCATGAAAACACACTCTTTTTTGGGTGTGTTTTCATTATTTCTCATGTTAGTGGTTAAGCCCAATGCACTGGAAAATATCTGATGCTTTAATGGGCCACTTTCTCATTAATTCAGATACCTGTTTAAAAAGATGCTTCCTCTCTGAGCCTTTCTGCAGCAGCTGAATCAGGTACTGCCACAGGAACCAAGAGACAGGTATTTGCAGAGCCTCTCAATGGAAGTTATTCCCCACTATTCCATGTGTCCATATTTGTCAATCCAATTCTCAACCTCACTTTTGGAAGCAGGAATTTCACACAACCAGTTTAATAGCACTCACTGACCAAAGGAATTTGACATGCTATACTGCAATTTTTACTGGGGGTACATTTTGCAGTTGGAAATCAATAGGTAAACAAAAGTTATGGCATAACAAGAGTCCCACATGAATGCCTATGGCACAATGCTGTCAGAACACGAAAAGGTACTTTAAATGTCAAAATAATACAGAAGTCATCTTCTACAACTGTGTACCTTCCCCCAACAAACCTCCTTTCCTTAGTTTGCATACCTTGCAAGAGCTATTCAGGAAGTTGACACATTGTTGCTGCAAACCCAAGAGCAAGAGACACATCAGATTTTACACTCTTGTAAAATATGTCCCCTTGCAGCTGAAATTTCAGCAGTTCGCTGTAGAAGTGTTCCCCTTCCAGTTTCTCGAGGCTAGCTGCCACAAGTAAGTTTTCAAACTTGTTTTATCCCCTTCCGTGCTTTCGTTCCTAATGTCTACACATTATACACTAACTCTGGTTAAGACATTTAAAGAAGTAATTACCAGGAACAAGGGCACAACTTTCCCATTTGTAACACTGACTCTGAGCTGCCACTTGAAAGTTAAAATGAGTGACTTATTTATAGCACAAAAGTAATATTGGAGCATCAGCGATTGCTCATACTTATATACACAAAACTGTGTATCTTGTAAACATTAACTAATTTAAAATTATAAATCCCTTCAACCTCAAAGTGCACAAAATGCTGCATAATATTGCAGCTAAGGCCTATTTTCTTTTTTTAAAAGTCACAAACCATTGTGGTTCAAAAATCTGTGGAAAGAGTAGCTTTGATTTTGACTATGAGACACTAAAGGCTACCCTAAGGTGAAGCTTTAGGAACTGCCAGGATCAGTGAAGGAGCTTTCAGGACAGGCAGTGATGTTCGACATAGCCAAGTGCCTGTGGGCAATCACCTGATGCTGCACAGCTCTCTTCAGCTGAGGGAAGGTTTGCTATGAATACACTTACTCGATAATAGACACCTGTGGGTTCGTTTATTTGACTGTCTGACGTGTTCTCAGTCAACCATAGACACTTAGAGACAAATTCTTCATCCCGAAAAAAAATTTGAAACCCTCTGACAACAGAGGAAGAGTTGTTATCTAACCAACATCCACACTAGAAGGCCTGCATAAGGCATATACCTGGCTGGTGACTCTTACAAGAGCTAACAGGTTGTTTTCAAAGGGAAGAACAAGGGGAAAAAAAAAAACCTCCACAAGTCTTGCTAGAATCACAGATATAAAGGCAATAAATCACATGAACAGTCAAACTTTTTACGCTGATTTGACAAAAATACAATGCGTTTCTAAACCTCATGGACCATTCAGGCTTAATTTAGAACAACACAACCTTTAAAAATCTTGATCTGCCACCAAGCACTTTCTATTTACTGGACATTAGCAGACATAGTTCAGAAATCAGAAAAAACAATTCCTCACATCACGGAATTTATTGTGACATTCAGCTTTCACACCCAAACAAAACAATCAGGCACACACTGCCAAGAACCATCGGTGCAGCTTCAGGGCACCAGCAAGGGCTGCTACGTGTAAAGCTTCTCTTCAACACTTGCGGGGCTCCTACTAGGGTGGAATTCTTGAACTTGCTAAAGCATTTATAGATTACACGCCTGTCCGGTTAAATACTTCCTGCAATTTTGTTAATTACACATCAGGGTCTGCAATTAGGGAATGACTCCCATCCTAGAAAACATACAGCTCTCAAGTCACCCCCCCTAGAATGTGTGTCTCGACTGCCGCTTCTACAGATTCCTTTGGAATATATGCTATTATCCCAGATAGGAAAATTCTTTCAAAACTTGAATAGAATGTGCAGTTCTACCGCTGGATGGTTTTCCTCTTCATTTTTCAGTGCTGTAGACCGCTTGTTTAGGTCAATACACCTTTCTCTAGGTGGGGGTGGAGAAATCCAGGAGCAGACAAGTGCAAGCCCACGTTCAGGTTCCCTTTCCGTGCCCATCCCTTCCAGAGACGGCCAAGCGCAGGCTTTCACACCAACGCCATCCCCCTCCACATCGGCCTCATCCTCCCCTGTCAGCAAAGCCATCAAAGCAAATACCCGGCCTTTTCCTTCTTTCCCCCTGATTCGTCACCAAGATGCAAATTAACAGATTCTCTCAGAGACAGCGAAAAGACCCCACCGAACAATGGGAAACACTTCCCCGCCGGTGCCCCACAGGACGGAGAGAAACAAGATCCCCTGCGCTGGGGGAGTTACTTAGTGGGGATCAGATGCTACTAAAAATACGGGAGCGGTGCGAGCGGGCCCGGACAAAGCCCGGGCAGGGCCCGCGGTCCCCGTCCCGGAGCGTCCCCGCGCCAGACGGTGATGTCACCGCCGGCGGCAACAAAGGACGCGGCACCGGCCGGGCGGCCCCTGCCCTCCGTCCCCCGCCCCGCCGGCGGCACCGCGCCTCCCGCCCGCCCGGAGCGCCGGCACCGGCCGAGACAAAGCGGCTTCCCCCGCGCTACGTGCGGGCGGAAAGGGAGAGGTTCGGGCCGCCCAGCGCCGGAGCGGCGGCGGAGAGGCGGCGGCCCCCAAGGCGGTGCGGGCCGGTCCCCGGGCGAGCGGCCCCGCGACCCCCGCCAGCCGCGGCGGGGCCGCACTGCCCCCAGCCCCGCTGCCGCCCCCTCCCCTACCTGATATGGCGGCGGCGGCTCCTGATCCGGCTCAGCTCCGTCTCCGTAGCTAGCTCTGTCCGACTGGGACTCGTGGAGCAGCGAGATGTCATCCGAGGTGGGGGACTTGAGGCAGTTCCCCATCTTCCCGGGGGGAGCCCGGCCCCCCTCCGCCTCCTCCCGCTCCGGCGGCGGATCCGCGCCCTCAGCCTCCCCGCCGCAGCGCGCAGCCCGCAGCCGCCCCGCCGGGGAGGCTCATGCCAGCCCCGGCCCTAAGCGGCTTAGCAGCAGCAGCAGCAGCAGCAGCAGCAGCCTGGCCGCCTCCCGCTCCGCAGCCGCCCCGACCCCCGAGCCGGGGGGGGCGGCAGGACGGGCCTCCCACCCCCCGTGGGGCAGCGGGCTCCGGTGGGTCCGCCCGCCCCGCGGCTGCCCAGCGCGGTTCTGCTTCCCGGTCACCAGCTCCCTGCGCACTGGGCTTTGTCGCACGGGCCGCCCTGGCTCCTCCTCTCACCCCTCCCCGCCAGGCCCGGGGAGCAGCCGCGGGGCCCCGCTGGGCTCCGCACCCCCCGGCCCAGCCGCGGGGACAGCCCTGCCCGCCCCCGGCGGGACGAGGCGGGACGGGACGGGACGGGCTGGGGGACCCAGCTGCCTGCCGGGCTCCCCCGGCCCCAAAATGGTGGGAGCCTCTTGGCTCCGCCCCTGAGCGCGGTGTTTGTTTGTGTTCCGGGCATGGCGGAGCCAGCGGCCGCTCGGGCCCGGCGGGACGGGACAGGACGGGACGGCAGCGGGGACCCCCGCACCACCCGGCCCGCCCCGGCTGAGGGAGCCTGTGCGAGGCCCAGGGGCCTCCCCAAGGGTTCCCCCGCGGGCGCGTCCCCAGGCAGCAGAGAGGGTTCCCTGTGCTGCTCCCTGCAATGACCCGAGGGGCACGGTCCGTGTAGGCACAGGGCAGTGAACGCCAGAGTGGAGCAAAATCAGCAACAGCAACTTGGCTTTTGCGTTTCTAAAGGTTTTTTATGCGATGAGTGGGTGCTCTTAGAAGCCATATATTTAGCTCCTTTTTTTTCCTTCATAAACGTATATTCATACTTGTATATAAGTATAGCTAAGTACTGATAAACGCAAATTTGAGGACAGTGAATGCCCCTGTGTCACTGTGTGCCAGCACTGACCCACACAGAGGGGAATATGTGATGCTCCTATTGGTGTTCTTTGGCTTCTCAAAATGCATGCTTGGCCTTCAGATTCACACCATGGAAAATACTTTAAAATCCAATTTTTAAAGTGAAGGTTTTTTTACAGTGAAGCAACTGTGGTGCAGATGAGAGCAGCTGCAAAGTCCAGTCTGTAAAGCAGTACAGCGTGGCTGCTGCTTCTTATCACCAAGTTCTCTGCTGATACAGCTTTGCAGCAGAGCTCCCATTTTGGGTCAGAGTATCTCCAGACCTGTTCACAGTGACATGTTTGGCTCCATAACCTTTGCTGGTGGACCTCAGTCTGGGATCAGACATTTTGCTGATTATCCTTATGAGTTCATTCTTGGAGATTTCATTTTATTACTGTTTAGGGTGGTTTGTTTTGCTGCTTATCAATGGGTGAGTTAAACAACCCTGGTGTAAAGCCTGGCTTTGCTGCCATTTATGGTGTTCTAACACAGTTTCAGGCTTTTCAAGGAAACTGAAACTAAAAATGGGGCGGGATTGTGAGTGTTGCTCAAGACAGAGAGGCTTTGCAATGGTGCATTGTAAATAATGACTGCTGTACATGGCTTGCTCATTTGGTTTATCCTATGAGTCTGTTGCCTAGGTTTAATAGAATTAGGCAAGCAATTGTTGGAGGATATCCAGTGAGCCACTGCCTCACCCAGTCATGATTTCAAGGTTAAGGCAATGTCAGAGCTGTCTGCTGTGAGAACCTGGTGATGAAACTCCAGCCTTGTCACTGATGTTTTCAGTTGTGCAGTGGCATCATTGGGAATGAGATTAAGGGCAACTAGAAGGACTTATTTATTCAGCTGGAAGCTCGTGTTTTGTTTTCTCTGTGAGGTTCGGGCCTGTGTCGTTGATGTAGTTCAGTGAAAGCCACGGGTCCCACTGTGCCTTGGTGTGAGGCTGTGATCACACTTGTGATCCTCTGCAGTGAGGAGGTCCTATGGAAACCTGTGGTGCCTCCCTGGTGGCTGACATGCCAAATTAGCCTTTCTTTGGAAACCAGAGTGCAAACTGGTCTCATCCTGATATGCAGTCAGGGCACAGGTGGGATTTCCCGTGCACCTCATGGTATCAATGTTACATTTCTTTACCTTGAGGCAGATAACCAGAAGTAATAGCTGCTAATCCCAGCTACAACTTTGCCCTTAGTAGGTACAGGACGCTCCAAATCTGGGCTTGTTTTAAAAAATGCAGACTTGTCAAGTGCCAGAAGAGATCTGCTTTTCATGGTGCACTCAGAGACCAAAGAGGAAGCAGAGGTTCATGTCTGGCCTTGCAACAAGACAGACTGCACCTGTGAGAGCTCTGAAGGGGGAAGAGCTACTGCCAGTCATGCCTGGGTTCTTTGAAGTCGGGGTGGTTGAAGGAACTGCTTTTCATGGCCATTCACTCCTGTTATTTCAGATAGGTTATTAATAATGGCTTTGCACCACTGGCTCAAAAGTTGTACAAAGGTCCAGGACATGGAAAATGGAAATTTGTTATGTTCACAAATGCCTTTTAATATTCCTGTGTGTGCTGAGGTGTAGCTGTGAACCTACTCCTTTTGCTACCACACTTTTTGCAGGCTGGGGACAAAGAAGCAGAGGGATGGGTCATCGGAGGATGTGATTTATGAATGTGGTTGCTTTAGATTTATGATATGTTTTAGCAAAACCATAGGGCATTTTAACTGATTACTTCAGTTCTCTCTGGCTTTTACTTCCTCTACTTAGTTTGGGGAACAAGTAATAGTCAGAAGGATTTTCTAGAGCCTTAAAAGACTCCTATAGAGGAAGAAAGATTCATGTAGTGGTTTAGAGCTGCACAGATACTACAGATGGAAAAGATAACACAAATACAAAAATTAGTGTCAGACTAATGTCAATACAGAGCTGGCAACGTAAGTCAATGACACTTTTTCTCACTTGTAGACATTTAAATAGTTGGCTGTGATCTGTTGTCAGAGTGGAAACGGGGATGTTCTGAAGTTTGCCAGGGTACAGAATTCATGTTCTGGTGCACCTCGATACAACAATGGGTCTGTCCTCACCAGCTTCTGGCAGCTAGCATATTCTGAGGGAAATCAATCTTTCAAAACAGAATGGAAATTCAAGAAAAAGACTGTTAAACTATGCAGACAAAGTTTATGTCTTATTTTGCAGGCTTTTGATGCGAAGGGAGGCAAGTGACATATTGATGTATTCTTAAGGCTCATACGAGGTAGCCAGACATGATTTTTTTACTGAAAAAAACGTTTCCTTTTGAGTTAAAAATCTAAAATCCACTGAGGACATGAAAAGTCCTTCTTGTTAAGAGTTCCTCTGCAAAACTGATGTCATAAATTGCCTAATTTTTGGAGGAAAGACCCTTTGATAACACCATTTTACGTGATCAATGCTCATGTTATTGTTGGACAACATTTTGGATATGTTTAATATGTCATGCTTAACAAAAGTTTTTGAAAGACCTTTTCTTCTCCTCAGCATGGAAAAGTTTTTTCACTTCCTTTTCTTCCATCAGGCTTATTTTCCCAGCACTTATCATCTCTCATTATGTCTTATCTTTCTTCTGGATAAGGTTGTTTTCCCAGTTCCTGCACAGGAGCCCAATTGACTTCTGGGTGCAATCTTTCCATGCCATGGTACCCAGAGGTTCAGAGATAACTCTGTTTGCTCGGGTAATGTTGGTGAATAGAACACAATGCAATTTTAAAACCTTTTTCTGGAAGAAAAAAAAAAAAAAGACTTTGTATACCTCTGGAGAATGGAAGTAAATTACATTCTTCTATTATGTATGTGAATCTGATTACAGGAATGGTGGAATTAATTTATCTGGTTATAAAAAGCATGACATCTTCTAAAATGCACATGATTATTTTTAGTTTTGTTGATTTTAGCTGAACCATAGACGTTTCTCAGTGTATATTACAACTGCATATTGCTTTTGAGACAGAGTGAATGCAGCACTAGAAAGCAATTATGGAACTAATATATTTCCCTGAAATGTACTTTGTGATGCAGGATTTTACTCATGTTTCTAAAAATTACTTAAACTTCTGCCTAAATAATCCCAATATCACAAATAGGCCACTTATATCAATTTATCCCAAACATACCATCTTGGTAAGGAGAAGTATTCCATTACTGGCAAGAATAACTTGCCTTCCATAATATCAGTTTTCCCCAGGTCCAAAATGTTTTTTTCAGCAAAGAGTGTAATGCCTGCCTATTCTGTGCATTGGGACACCTGCACTGTGAGCCACAAAGAACAGAAAGAACATGTATTTTGGCACTAAAACACTCAAGCAACAAAGCAGACAGCCATCATACAAAAGTAACCTCTTCAAATAAACCCTCTGTCACCCAGCTTCCTGGTGAATTTTGTGTAGGAATCAATTTTCCTTTTTCTCCTTGTACCACATGTTGCCACAGTCTCAACTTCAAGGGTGATCAGAGACCTATAAAATATGATCTAAGGGGAAAGATTGAAAGAATTGGGGTTGTTTAGTCTGAAGAAAAGGAAGATGTTGGGAAAAATGGTAATGATCTTTCAAAATGTAAAATATTTCTCAGAGAGAAGGAATAAGTTTTTCTTTGTGTTCAGTGGGTCTAGGGCAAGAAGTAGATATTAGAAAATTATTTCAAACTGCAGATGTAGTTTGGCACTGAAAATTATTATCTGGGAATCTCATTTGCTGAAGGCTTTGAAAAGCAGATTAGGTCACATGTCTCAGGAATTATTTTAGTTGCAGTAGATTATATGGAGATAACCCCAAAAGGTTTCTGTCTGGTTTTTGGTGTTTCGTTTCCTTCAGGTGATTTACAGCAAATGCTTTGCTGTTGTGTTATTTTGATTCTCACTCTTCCTTATATCCTCAGAAAATGCCAGAAAGAAAAGATGTAAGTAGGTAAAATATTGGGTAAGTTAGAATGGGTGGGGATGTTCCCAATAGCAGAATACTAAGAAATCACAGTTCCTGCAGGAAAGCTGATGTGTCTGAGCAGAGTGTGACATGCTGACATGTCCTCCTGACAGGCTTTGGGACACAGGTATTGGGCTGGCTTTCAACAAGTGGTGGTTAGTCAACACACAGAAATCTGTGGCTTAAATTTTAATTTTAAATTTTAATTGAAGCTTCACTTTTTGATGTTCAAGTATTTCCTGAATTTGCAAGGAGTGAACTCCATCTACAGTTCACCAGTAGCCAGTTTGTTAGACTTTTTGTTCCTCCAGTTCTCTGCAACAGTATAAGGTAGTATCCAAAATGCTTGTAATTTTTTGAAACAGAGTTGAGAAATTGTTTGTTCCAGTTAAATATGCATTCTGCTGCAAGTTTAAAGCACCTTTTGTTCACCTTCTCCATAGTCTTCCAGTTTTCTGATTTTCACTATTCTTCCTGTAGCCTAAAATCTCTATTTTTTTCCTGTAGGTAACTGTAGGTCTTCTGCAATAACAGAGTGATAAAATGACACTTGAATAGATTCATGAGAACCTAGGGAGTGTGACCTGTCAGACAACTCTGCCCAAGTCCAAGATCACCTCTGTCTTTGTGTTCCTTGACAGAAAACTGTTGAAACTCTTTCTGGATACCAAATGATGGCTACAGGTACTGTGTTCTAATCTCTTGCTGCTTCCAAAAATTTCCTATGATTGCCATAAGTCAAACTCTTTATTATGTGTTCCGTTTGTATTGTTAAAACAATTTTAGATATCTGAAAACTTACAATACTTTGTTTCAGTTTTTCCTTAAGGATCATGATTTGTAAATCTCTGAGATGTTTCACTGTCCTGCAGCCTCCTTCTTTAGTCCACTCTTCCAGTAAGCATGGCACCCCAAGCTGCACAGAGTGATCCAGTTAAAATATCAATGTTTAATAAAGAGAAAATTATTTAGTGTGTGCAAAAATGCCATTGATCAAACTTAGTGTCCTTCCTTTTTCCTACCACATCGTTTCCTGTAGTTGTAGCTCCTGTCACTCCCTATGCTTCTCCATGTAATTCCTGCCTACTCACATTTTCTTATTTTATGCTTCTCCAGATGATTATTCTGAAGGGTACTATTTTGCATTTCCTGTTGAAACTCTGGTCTGTGACAGCTTAGCTGGCTGAATTGCAGCAGACAAGTTACTGGAGACTGGACAGAAGGAATGTGAGAAGGAACCATTGAAGATTTTGTACTAAAAGTATGAGGTGGTTGTGAATGACTGCCCTTGGGAAATTCAATTTATCCTCTGGCCAGAAATGTTTATTCTTAACATTTAGTTTTACTTTCTGATTAGTCTGTGTTTGTACAGCCTCCTCTTGGAGGGGCAGGCTGTAAATTTGTACCAGTATTTGCTTTTGTGTGCTCAAACACTACTGTATTTCCTGAAAAAAAATTCTAGAAAACAACTATATCATGCAGAAAACAGAAGTCACCATAAATTAAGCCTCTAACAGTATGAAAAGGAATACAAGAAGGAATTGTACAATTCCTTAATCTGTTCTGATTTTGGTTGTGTGGAGATTCCTATAAGACATGAAAATGTTGCTTGTTTACTTATATGACAAAAGAGGAAAGAGGCTTTTCTTTTTTTTTTTTTGAGGAGAACATACTGTTTAAACAAACACCACAATGAAACAAGACAGCTAAAGGTACTTTGTCTATTTTTTTTTAATGTTTCAAAATTTTTGTGTCTAAGAATAAATTCTTTTTCTTTTCATTTACTGTGAAGTGCATGCCTACAGTTAGTTTTTGTAACAGCAAATTGTTCCCTCTTTCAGTTAAGGTTACAAAAATTGCACACTCTATGGAGCTACTTTAACTTTTATTTGGAGGTGTTATCATCTTAGCAGTGGACTTGCATATCACTTCAGAAATTCTCAACTCTCAAAACCCACAGGCACTTCATTTGGTGTTTTGGTCTGTGTGCTGTTCCACAAACACTCAGTTAGACATGGGGGACTGCACAGAATCTCTGCAAGACACAGGGTGATTGCAGTGGTGCATTTTGCCTCTGGCTTACAAGCTGTACATCAGCACAGTGCAAGGGTTAAGGACAAGATAAAATCATTTGCTGCTGTTTCGATTTCCTGAGGACTTGTTGTTTTTACATGAGAAATGAGGAATGCAGTGAGGACCATTCCTGTGCCTAGATTTCAAAGTATGTTCCTGTCAATTGTGGTGCCATTCTTAGGTTTTATATCAGAACCTTAAATTTGGATATAAAGATCTCTGTTGTAGAAGCCCCATCTTGTGGACAACCAATCAATGACTGCTTCAGCAGAACTGAAATTTGAAATACTTAAAAATCTAAAGATATTTTGGTGGTTTTTTCAACAAACTGGAGCGTTTTCATATTTCTGGCCAATATGGGAACTTCATTCATACGTTGAAAACAGCATGTGCTTTTCAAAGACATTTTCCACAGGAAGAAATTGTGAATTGCAGAGAGGTATTAACACTGAGGTAGAAACAAGGATGATGCCCTCAGAACCCTTTTTAAAGTCCAAATCAGCTAAAACACAAGCCTGAATCCTGCCTTGAATTCCCAAAATAGTGTCCTGTAGCACTTGGATAGTACAAATTAATCTTTGAGTGGCAAAATCATATAAGGGCAGAAGGACATCCTTTGAAAAAATTATTAAGAGAGAAAGAATAGCAAAGTATATGTGAAAACTGAATCTGGAAACTTTGGAAATATCCTTAAGGAGACTGTTTCAGCACAAAGTAATGGAAGAGGTCAAGCAACTCCAGACTCAATGAGTCAACACAGTAGGAAGAGTGTTAGGAAGGTAAAAAGAGTGTGAAAACAAGCTGTGATAAAAGTTATTTTCAGGTTTCAATATGACATTGGTAGGAAATATTAGATACATTCTATTAAATAGAATAATATATACATATAATTAGAATGTCTTTTTGTTGCTCTGAAGAAACTGGGCTACTCTACGATAGTTTTCTGTTTCTTCCATATGAAGAAAGTAGGAACCTTCATGATAGTTTTCCGTGTAGTAATTAAGGCTGTTATGAAAGAGTTAGAAAATGTGGCGACATCTAGGGAAAGGTTGGCAGAAGTGCCTCCAACTGAAACTGGAGCCACTCCTTTTTCTGTGAAGGTGGTGAATCCAGGGGAAGTTTTGTTGGAGTGGCTTATTTGGAAGGGATGCCAAGAGTAAAGACGATTCTGGCATGTGGACAGGGGGTCATTGCAGCCCCTTTGGTGGGAGGAGGACAGAGTTTGCTAATCCTACACGTGGATGTCTAACTGAGCAAGGGGATTAACAGAAGCCAAAGTTCAGGATCTGGATTTTGCAAAGCTAGGAAATAATTTCTTAGTCCTTAACAATAGAAGTCTGGATGATATCTTCACTTTTCAGGCATACCGGCTGCAATACATTTTACTATTTAAAATTGCCTTTAAAAGTGAGTGTACATCTGCCACGTTATAGTTTAAAATTGAGTTGAAATAATTAGATTTGCATCATTCTGTAGTCTGGGAATTTCATAAACAGTTAGTTTGTAACATATATAGATCTGAAAAAGTCACCTTTCTTAATAAGCTAACAGATACAACTATAAATGCACATTATCAGGATATTATTAAAGATTCACGGAAACATCTGCTCCTTTTGCTTCTCATATGCTTTTGGAATAGAATTCTACATTTTTGATAAAGGGCATCTTTGATGAATTGTCTGAGCCAGAACAAAACCTTTGAGTAAAATGTATATTCCAAATTTTTACCTTCTTCTCCTTAAAGAAGAGAATATTAAAATTTTAGCAATATACAGGACTACAATTTTTACCTGAAAGCAAATTCTGCTGGAACCAGCATGTGCAATCAAAATCAAAATCTTTCTTAGTGTGAAGTGAAACCATGAAAGGATCTTTGCAGCTGCTTTCTGTGGAAGTTTTCTTCCTCAGGAGACAGGGAACAGCACATGCTGGTTCACCCCTCAAGGGAAGAGCAGATGAAGTAGGAACAGCTACTTAGAATTCCCTGCACTTAAATAATAAAACATGAAGGGTTCAGCAAGAGGAGTACAGACAGATAATAGTATGGTGTGAAATCTAGAGGAGCTGTAGCCTAGGAGAAGAAAGGAAGATGTGAAGCTTGTCATAAAAGGGTGTTGGAAAGCAAGGATTTATTCCAGCAGTGTCGAGGGAGGGAATAAAGGCTCAATCCCTGCTCCACCAGGTGAGTTCATTGTAATACAGAGGACAGGTCTTGCTATAAAGGACAGGCTTTTGCCTTATTCTGAGCAGAAGGCTCTAGAAGAAGCCATTATTGGTAAAAGCAACGTCTCTGAAGGAGCAGAAGAAAAGGGCATCATTCAGTGATACTTCTTGGATTGGATTATAAATTACAGGTGGTTGTTTATGCCCATATGAGAAGGAATTGATTATATCACGAAGAGCAATTTGTTGTACCTTCCCTGCTCAGCTACAATAAAATGTTCAGTTGCTGAGGGTTCATTGCTAAAAGTTGCAGGGTAGTATTTATCTCTCATACTAAGAGATTTTTTCAAGAAAATGCAGCAGAACTGGAAACTCAAACTTAAAGTGTAAACCTGCAGTAATCCACTGTCAGAATTGTGTAGGTGTATAAAATTGATTTCAAAGGGAATGAAGAGGTGTGACTTGTGAATTGCTACTTTTTAAAGATAAAAAACTAGTTCACATGTAGGTCATATTAAAAAAATAAGGTAACTTTCCATCCTAATCTATTTATTATGCACATTTTTATAGATGTTTTCTTTGGTTGCCTGTAGCCTTTCTGCTATTTTAAATATTCTCAAAGTTTTATTGAGATAAAAATGTTAAAAGATGTAATAATACTGATATATCAAGTGATTTAGCATTAAAAATGACAAGATTTTCAGTGGTTATATGAAAACAAGGCTTGATGTGTTATGTCAATACAAAAACTAAATCTATGCAGTTGAACCTTGAGCACTTGTGTTGGTAATGTATAAAAGTGTTCTTTTAAAGCTGTGTCTGTCTTGTGTCCCTTCCCCTTCCAGCCCAGTCCCTTTGTGCAGAGCTGTGGTGGTGCCACATTGCTGTGATCCCATTGCAGCAGTCACCACCATAGGATCCACTTCCCCAGGGATGGATCCTGGTCCCTGTGCCATATCAGCCAGGCCCCTGCCATCACCAAGCACAACTCAAATGTCTCCTGAGCCTCGTCCAGAAAGGCTCAGTAATTTACAGTTCCTTATGGCAAGACACTTCTATTGTCGTGAACATTTTCAAATGTTATCAGACAATAATTGCTATCACAACTTTTAATTCTGTGTTTCTGTTTCAAATTTTCCTCAGTTCAATCAGAACCGAAAGTTAATGCCCGTTGGCTAATTTCCAGTGCATGCCTCCACAGAACAACTGCTGCCTTTAACTGGTGGAGAGATCAAGGCTTGAACTGACAAAAGACATCTGTATTTTGGAAAACAAATTAATGTTTATGTTTTAATTTATAAGTTCCTGGCTCTTTTATGGTTCCTGTTTTTCAAGTAATGTCTCTTTGGATCTCCAGCTGATGGAGAGTCAAAATGGAAAAGGCCCATGAGAGAATTATCACAATAGAACATCTGGTCTGCATTGGAAAAAGCTGAGAGAGATATTCAACATCTCTGAGACTGAGGCAGCCATAAGGCAGTTTGAAAGTCAGTCCATGAAAAATTGTGCAGGTTGTGACCACCTGGGCCAATCTAGTGTTGTTTTGGGAAGAGCTACTCTGCTCATGAGCATCTGAATTTTCATCTCCCTTAAGCATGGATATGTGGGAGCTGGGAGTGGTGTGAAAGGTGTTTGCTTTCCATAACGTTAATCTGAGTCCCAGCATTGTCCTAATTACATTGTGGGTTTTTGCCAGTCTCCCAGATTTCTTTTGAGCATGTAGGCTGGAGTCAAAAGGCTTTCCCAGGGCTTTTGGCATAGCTTTACAGGAAAGTGGATGGAAGGGACTTAGTATATTTTTGGAAGAATATTTTGTATCCTGCATTAAACTATTCCAGAAGGTAAAAGGACATTAGCTAGACTGTGTGTTGGCTCATGTACTGCTATGTCATTAATGGCAAGGAGTTTTATTCCTGTTTTCTGCAGTCACAGACTGCAAGAAATGCACAGAAATCATGGACCAACCAGGGCAGTAAAGGTACCCCTGGATTCAGAGGGAACAAACTCCAATCACCACATGGAACTTTGGTCTTTTAAATCTTTATAGCTCATGCAGAACAGAAACAATTTGACGTGTATAACAAGAAACATTGCAAATTGTTTGCCAAACAAAGACTTACACTGCAGATGGAAGAACTGATGAAAATTGTTTATAGATGGGGAACTAAATGTAGATTTTTCAAGAACAAGGTTGTTGTCTTCCTTGCCAAGACAAACAAATCTGATAGACCATCTCATTGCTTTAGGCTGCCTGAGGACCCACTGCAAAGTCTATGCACCTTTTTTTTTACAGAAAATTTGTGTATTGTCAATACATAAGTGTATTGTCCACAGTTACACTGTGGCAGCTGCAGAGGAAGTGGAAGGTTCTCAGGAATACATTAGGGAGAACTGGATTTTTGGCTTCTGAAACAGTGTGGAGTGCTTTTTGAAACTGTGGAAGTTTATAAACTGGATGTTACTGCTACAAAAGGTTATCTGTGAGTTAAACATAATAGTAATTAATCTGCTATCTTTAGATCTTAACACTAACAACACAATGAAATTGAGAATTCCTATCTTTTAGAATTGCAGTTTCCAAGATGCCTTCATTCCTGTGAACATACCCTGGTCTGCATTTAGAGTTTTTTTTCAGTGTTACCTTCTGTGCACAGATGTTTCTACAAAGCACTGTGTAATCATCCCAAACAACTGGTTTCAATGGGCCAGTTATTTAGGAAATCGTGTAATGAGAACATAAATACAATCCCTGATACTGACATAAAACATGTATTAGCAAAATAATAGAGTTTGTATTTCCCTGACAGAGAGCAGACCCTGGAAATACATAACTCATAATGTCCTTAAAATTCTGTTGTATCTGAAAACATCTATATTGGCAGAGAGGCCCAGCCCATCCTGGGCTGCATTAGGAAGAGCATTGCTAGGAAGTCAAAGGAGGTGATCATTCCCCTTTGCACTGGTGAGACTCCAGTGGGAGTGCTGTGCCAGTTCTGGGCTCCCCACAGCAGAAAGGCCATGGACATGGACATGCTGGAGGGAGGGCAGGAAAGGGCTGTGAGGATGGATAAGAGGAGCATCTGTCCTCTGGCTGCCCAGGGTGGTTTTGAAGTTGATGTCACTGAAGAAACTCCAAACTCAAATGGGCAAGGTCCTGAGCACCCTGCCCTGGGTGATCCAGCTTTGAGCTGGGCTTGGACTGAGTGATCTCCAGAGATGCTTCCAGACTGGGAATGTTTGAGGCAGTTTCCTTGTGTCTTGTCAGTGTTTTAGCTGCAACTCGACTGTGGAGGAATCCTAAGGAGAGCAAAGGTTGTGACCCCAGAAATTCATCCAGATGGCTGAGGCCCAGAAAAGGCATAATGGGAGCTGCTGAGTATTCTGAATGTCTCATCAGAGTGATATTTCACTTGAAAATACAAAGTAGAAATTACTTGGGTCTTAATGACACTGAATACCCATAAAGTTCTCTCACTTCAGCTGGACTGCAGATGGTAACAACCTCTCTCTATCTGAACACACTTATTTTAGTTTAATCTTGCTCTGTAAAATCTTAACATGTATTTTACTCTAGAAATTAACACTTGGTGCTTTATGGTGCAAAATTTATTTGCTGGTTTGTTCCACACTTTCTTTCTTTACTAGTACTGATATTAAGAAATTAAAATCTATTTTGACATATTACTTCAGTAATAAGCACATACTGTGTCTCAAGGAGTTGAGAATATCGTCATTTGAGCAAGGTAAAATCGAAATATATAATTACATTGCATATTCTATGGCACTTAGTTTGTAACTATTCTTGCAGTACCTTCAAAGTAAGAAGGAAGATGAAATTCAAAAAGGGCTTTCATAGTTTAAAAAAAATTATGTTGAAAGATTTATGTTGAAACAAGATTTATGTTGAAAGGCAAAGATAATTTTTTTAAATCAGCTGAATAGTGGTTGGAGGATTCACCTGTGGTTTTTCTTTGTGAAATTGCCAAAGAGCTAGCTTGTACTATTGAGAATTCTCAGATCCTCTTTCTCTTGAAAATACTTTGTCTTTTGCATTGCCTCTAAGGAAAAAGGAAAGCACACTGGAAAACAAGAAATTGAGCAACATTGCACAAGTAATTAGGAAATAAATAGATTATAAAGCATTTTATTTCATTTTGATTTTGCATTTCAGCAAGTGAAACAATAAGTAAATAACCTGTTTCTTTATTATCAATATATGGAGTCACATTGGGTCTGACAGACCAAGGCGTAAATGTATAAATAACACCGGTGATAATTGTTAGAGGACATCAAATTTTTCTAGGGATGAGCCCAATTTGAAACCAGAAGATGAAGACTTCAGACAAAAATAACACATGAAGGTCAAATGTACTTAGTCATTGGTTGCTGTCTCTGCACCACTTTCCCCTGACTTAATGTTTTCACAGCACATCTCTGATTCAGTCTCCTTTCTCCTGTGTGGGATGGGGTTTTTGGTGGGGGGAGTATTACTTTAAATTGACACCTCTAGCAGCAGTTCCTACTTGTACTGATTTCTTCTTATAAATGTGTAACCTATTATATCTATCCAAGCCTGGCTGAGCTCCAAGTCACCCATTGCTCAGTAATACAGGAAATTAAATCTAATGTCTAATAAGCATAGAGGCTTATGCAACCTTCATTCCCTGTAAAAAGTATTAAATAACATAATAATATTACCTTGTCTTTTGATAGCTAGAGAGTTGAGTGCTCAGTTTTTGTGTAGACCAAACTGGCTCTGCATTTGGGCTTGGGGGAGTCTGGGTTTATCCATCCTTTTTTGCAGACTTACTGAATTTCACCCCAAAAATTGTCCTCTTATTAAAGGACTCCCTAAAATGCTCATGGGCAGGGTTTGGTCCCTTTCTCCACTTCTCCCCTTTGTTCCCACAGAGGGCTGAGTCCCCCCTGATCTCATGCTGGGGATGCTGCTGCTTTCTCATTCATTCTCCCAGGATTTTCCAGCCTGAGCAGGTTTCTGCCTTTTCCATCCCATTTTCTGATAATGCCTACCACAGCTCTTTGTCAGTTGGTGCAGCCTTTAAAAACGCAGAAATCTGACTTTAGGCCATACGAGCTAGCAACATAATTTCAGGGCTTTGCCTCCCGCATGTACCAATTCAATAAGTGGATTTCTACTGAATAATTTTAAACTGTTACAGCCCTCCGAAACCGTTTCTCTCTTGCTGCTGTAATACATAAAGTGACATAAGGTCACAGATGCTGTGGAAATTGGTTTTGGAGTTGATATGCTAATTCAGCAAGAAATCAGTTCTAGCAGAAACACAAAGAAAATTATTTTAATCTAGTGCCATGCTAGTTTGTTGGCTTTTAGGAAAGAGGTAATTAAAATATTCAAGGGAGTTCCAAGTCTGTGGAAAAAATACCATTTTGGAGATTTAAGGTTATTTTTGCCTCACAGTTTATTAGCTACTTTTCTGAAAGCAAATAAGCTGAATGTGATGGACACAAATATGATATTTTCACGTGCTCAAAAAAATAAGAAATAAGATTTTTTTAAAACTGAGTTCTGTATAAGAATAAACTTGGTTCAATCTTTTCTGTGTCACTCACCCCATGTTTACAGTAACTGCTCCTCCAATTTAGTGGATGAAAACTTCCATGCAGATACACCCAGGGTCATTAATGAGGCTGCATTATGCGACTAATTGCAACGGGGAATAAAATTACATTAATGGTGCCTAAGGAGAATCTCTGCACTCAGTATGAGCAAAGGATAGCCAATGCCTTATTTTTTCCAAAACAAATATTTAAGTTAAATTGAAAGCAATAGTAGATCTCTGAGAATAATCACTTAAGAGTTTGAAAGGCCTATATTTTTTTCAAAACACTGCACTTATACTAAAGAATTTCCAAGCAAAAAAACCAAACCAAAACAAAACAACAAAAAAAACCCTGTAATGTTTACTGTATGAATATGCCAAAGGAAAAAAAATTACCAGCATAAAGTCTTTCATCTTTTTGAGATGAAGAGAAAATAAAAATGCATTTCTAAGAAATATTTTTAAAATGGCTTCAAATGGAATTGTAAAAGTAGTGCTGTCATTGTCATATTTTAAAAGATATTTTAATTTTATAATAAAGAAAAAAAGATGATATTTTGCTCTTTGTTCTTTCATAAAGCAGGTATGATGCTGCTGTTTGCAGAGGGAAGACACCAGCTACAACAAGAGTAGTGTCTGTTCTAGAGTGAGGGATGAGCTCCCCTGGAGCTCCCAGCCTGCTTCCCTGGCTGCAGTGCTCAGTATTTCATTTTAGCAAGGCTGAGATTGGTCCAAGTCTTCATCTCCTCCTGCACTTTATGTTAGTGCAAGTACCAGGTTGTATGTTATTGAAGAGAGAGGAATAGAAAATGCAATTCAATGTTTTATTTCATGCTCCCCAAGTTTACTCAGACACACCCAGAGTGAATGTGCTGCACTCAACTTGAAGATCTTTTTTTTATAAATTCTGGCTCTCCTGTGCTTTCGGGCTTTGCCCCTGGACCAGATGAGAGAGCTCATCACAGGAACACCCTGTTACCTCAGCTGCAAAAGGTTCTGAGAATCTAATGGCCAAGAGAGTGGAATTTAAATTTATTTTTGTTTGGTTTGTGTTTCAGCAAGCATTTAAAAGATTCACCAGTTTATCTTTTTCAGAGATTGTTTTTCCTTTGGCTTAGCTTGGACACCAATCTCACTGTTGAGTTTACATTTATGGAGTAGGACTCAAGGTTTTCTCCATGTGTTCAGTATTAGGATTTTGACTTTGCAAGTCTTGTTGCTTGGGATAGGTGTAAAAGTCATGTTTGCATGTACAGCAAGAACAGAACTGGGGTTTGAGAAGGACCAAAAGTAGTTTTGAAGGCTGCCTCTCCTCTTGGCTGACAGGCAGAAGAGTTGGTAAAAACTGCAAAGACAACTGAGCACCCTAATGATGGTATTTATTATAAATTTTATTTCATAGGTGGATTTTGAGGAATAGTTTTTAAAATATATTTATTTTACTCTCCTTTAGCAAACCACGTGTGACCAGAGCTGTTTTTCCAAAAAGCCTGATTTTCTCGCTTTTGTGGCCACCAGCCGAGTTCTCACTCCACATAGGAATGTCCACAAGGTGGTGCCACAGCTAAGAA
This sequence comes from Acridotheres tristis, assembly GCA_037013685.1. Lineage (NCBI taxonomy): Eukaryota > Metazoa > Chordata > Aves > Passeriformes > Sturnidae > Acridotheres > Acridotheres tristis. Next base: position 7,111,547 of record CM072895.1, read on the forward strand.
GTTTGCAACAAATAAGGAAAAAGTAGTTTGAAAATTCTATCTGCTTTTTGGAACTGACTAAAGTCTCTGCATCATTAACGAATTAATATTTATTGAATAAGCCGAATATCACAGGTTTGCAAGCTCTTTTTTTAAACCACTTGTATGAGCAGAGGTGGGTCTGCCTGCTGTGCAAGAGCAACATCCACATGCCTGTGACTGTCCCAAATCCTGTACAAAAATGAAGAGGCAGCTCAGGGTTTAGGAGACAGGCAGATGAAGAGATCTGTATTTCCTAGCAGGGTTACCTGTTCCAACACTGGCATGTGTTTTATGGTTTTGTCTGGGTCACTTCAGCAGGAATCAGCCTGAGCCCTGACAAGCAGAATAGTTCATCCACAACTTCAGCCAAGGCAGCTTCCACTTACCCTACAGTGGCTATGGCACATCAGACCCTAATTTCCTGAGTTTTTTCTTGAGCCAGGGGTAGCCAGGCTCCCTGTCCTATGCTAATCTACAGCTGAATATTAATTCCAAAGGGTGTGAGCATCTTTCTAGAAAAGATCAGACTAGAGAAAGTACAAGGCAGTAACAGGGAATGTAAGATGTCAGGTGTACCATCCAGTACAGAAAAGACAATAAAACTTCCAGGAAAAAGTGTTGTTTGTATGGATCTGAATGACTGCACTGACTTGTATGTCCCAGAAGAGCTGAAGTGCAGCAGGATTTGGCCATTTCCCTCAGAAGGAAATGTGTGTGTCAGTCCTTCAGCTACCCTTGGCCACACGGTGCTTCTTGCACCCCTGCCCTGCTCCCTTCAGTGACCTCTGCAATCCAGGTGTGCATGCTGGCACAAGAAATACTCCCTGTCAGCTTCTGCAGTGGACAAATTAAGTTTGAATCATTTATTCATCACATAATTTTGTACCAAAAGCAGCAAGAAAAAGAGATACTTTGAAATACCATTCAGACAAGCAGTGCATTGACTTGCCTCCAGCTAGAATATCTCTTTCCTAGGCTTGTATCAGAAAGAGAAAAAACCTGAGTTTTCATAATGTTTCCTCCAAACTGCTACATTCTTATTTTAAAACATAGTAAAATTCTTCTGGCTTATAAGAGACTCTGCAGAAATGAATGAGGTATACCTGAAAAAGATGATTTGTCCCCCACTTATAAAGGAGAATGAGAGTTGGAAGCTTATTGAGTCCAGTTCTAAAAGTTGTCAAATAACACACTGACCACCCTTTCTTTTTTAAGGATCATATCTATAAATTATACTTTAAAGTGGTTTACAGTATTTTAAAACTTTTTATTGGTTCAACATCTGTATGAAAAAGTCAGTGTCGAATCTGAGAACTACCTAAAAATATAGTCATTAACAGGTCAAGTAGATTTAATTTCTGAGTCAGTCTGTTGAGTTAGCTTGAACTAACTGAATCATGACACTGACATTGTCAGAATATTCCTGTAAGATTGTTCTGAATGTATGGCTGCAATGTGCCTTTCAATTAAAGTAACATATTTCTGGTTTAGGTCAGATTTTGCTTGTTCTTTGACTTTGCAAAATCATTTCAGAAATGTTTACTTTTCATATATTTTGCACAGAGAAAAAATGATGCTGTATTCTGAAGGGAATAAATGAGAGAGTATCAGATCATACATCTTAGTCTCTCCGGTGTGAAAACCCCAGATATGCATTATTTTAGTAATTTAACAATTGAATTGAAATCCTGAACACTCTCCCTTGCACTATTTGCAACAATTTTGTGCTGTTATTGGAAATCCCGTAAGTATTTTTAAAAGATCAAAGCTGATTTTTTCCCCTAAGCCTGATTTTCTGCTTTCCCATTTAGGCTATAATGAAGAAAACCTGCTTCAGCTCTCTGCCTAAAGCTTACTGGGAGGAGGTAACTGGAGTGTGGTGAGTTAGGAGTGAGGGTGAGCAGGCTCAGAAATCCTCCTGCAGATGCAGGGCGCTCACCGGAAACAATTGAGGATGGCAGTGGTATCCTGCAGGATGTGTGTGACATGCTCAGCGGGGGCTTGATTTACACAGGGACACATTATAGATTATACATTCTGGTAATTGTGGTATTGTTATTGCTGGGCTGGATCTAAGCACAGGAAGTACATATAAGAACATTTGAAGTGATAACATCTACTCCTGTTTAAAAAGCAATATTTTATTCTCGTATGTAACACAGCATTTGCAAGGGAAAATAGATAATTTACTAACTAGTACTTAGCATGACTTTTAGGGGAAAAGCTGATTCATTGTGGGAAGTCCACAACCAGCATTTACAAATAAATCCACTTAAACTTTTAATCACTTTTTTTTTTTTTTTTTTTTTCAGTATGGACTGTAATCCAAGATCAGGAAGGAGACAATGCATTGCCATCTGAAACACAAGAAAGATCAAAATAACTTTCCAGTGTGCCACCAAAACCACAGTGCTAGGTTTCTGTTAAGGAGAATGAGTAATACCATTCTAGCTGTGAAGGTTGCTGTGAGTGGGTAATAATTCCATCTAACTGATAGGGCAGATTATGTATTCTGCAAGAAAAGAAATAATCCCAAGTAAAATCTTGCCTTATTTATTCAGCTCAATATGAAAGCCCACCCACTGTACCCACTTAGCTGAAGTTGCTCTATGCAAACTTGTCTAACTTTAGGATTCAGGAACAGGTCTGTTCTCCATCCTACATCCCCAAACCAGCCTTGTTCAGGAACACATTGCCTCCAACCTTGGTGTGGAAGGAGGAATCTGTTCCTGCTGCTGCTCCCAGGATGTGGGATGTGGTTGACCCTCAGCTCTGCAGCTGCAGGCAGTGTGTGTCAAGGCCCCTCTCCGAGCCTCTCTCCCCATTTCTCTTTAACAGTGTCGGCTTCAGACCTTTCTGTGCACCAGGGAAATTACTGATGAAGCCAGGGCTCACCCAAGTTCCCTCCTGGAGGGGGATATGGATCTATTCAGAGGAGAGATGCAGTAGCCATTTCAAATTTTGTGTGCCAACCTATTCTCCACAGACAACACAAACTGGCAGAACACAGGTAACATATTGTGCATGCTGTGCCTGTTTCCTACTTCATTTTGCCAGGGAAAATAGATTAAAATTTGGTATTAAGTTTCCCTCTTGTTCCTCCGATAATAGAAAATTACCAGGGAAGAGAAAATGAGACAGAGATTTTGTTCTCTAGAAAGGCCTTCCAGCTAAATGTTTTTTTAAAGATCATGAAACATTCTTGCCTGCCTTAATTGATGAGAAAAGTAACAGCAGAGCTGTTAAACAAATTAATACATCAAAAATATTGACCCCTGGACCATAGCTAAATCTATATTCATATTTGTAATAGTGTCACAGATCAATAATACAATACTATATTGATGCTATACTGTATACATTGATTTGTTAAAGTGATAGTTATGGGTGAGGTTGTAAACAGACACTGCAACCTATAAAAAAGGACTGACCTACTAACAGATCTAATAATAAAGCAGATCTAATAAAAAACATCTAATAAGTGTGACAAGCATATACATAAAGTAACCCAAAGCCTAATGATTTGTTTCACAGTTTCATGAAAATATTTTTATTGTTTTCTGTCTATATTATTTAACATTAAGAATGCATTTTCATCTAAAAATTTTAAATGCTACCAGTCTGAATTTTTTGTGCAGACAGTCTAACTAATATTGAACAGAAGTGTAGTTCTTCCAGATGTCATAATTAAAAAATTTTGAAATTATAATCCTGCTGATGCCTAATATTAATATGCCTTTGCATTGGGGTAGACTTACAGTCTTCTTTTGAAAGTGTCACCTGCTTAAGTAAGATTTGATTTACAGAGGAATGCTAAGATATGTTTAATTTTAATTAAGATCTTCACTATTTTCCTGAATAGGAATCTCTGTCCCTAGTTTTAACTTGTAATATCCTGTTTTACAAACGAGTAGCTTCAGTCATACTGGGAGTACTTATGCAAGTTTTCACAGTTGATTGCTTGGATGAGAGCTGTAAAAACAAAGATCAGGTGAAGATCCTTTCTTGGAACACACTAGGATATGAGCCTCTATTTTTATTTGTAGTTCATAAGTCTACTTATTAAATAGACAATAATAACTCTAATCAAATATATTTCTATTTTTTTGAGTCACTGAAGTCAAACAGCACACCTACATAGCTGCAGTGTGTGTGAATCTTCCTGCAGTACATTCAGGTTTTGGCTTTCATTAGGCACTAAGACATGTTGCCTGCAAAAATATCACACAACTTGGAAAGGAGACTCTAACTTCATATGGGAAATGTATTTCATCCCTCTACATGACATCAAAATCACTGTGCCTTTAGTCATGACTATGGAAATGAAAATACCAGGCCACAGGATTTGCAATTAACTTGAGACATACAGAGGAAATGCTGTAAGTTGCTTTAGTCTCTTTATTTTTTGCCTTGTCTGAAATCTGTCTGATTTTTGTTTGAGTTTATAAAAGCAATTGTTAGTGGAAATGTCTGTGTTTCAGCTGAAATGCTCTAAAAAGCTTGCTGGTCTCACTTGAGCAGAGTAACAGAACACCCAAAACAACTGAGATGTCTTCAGGTTTTAGATATTTGGTTTAAATATTCTATTAAATACTCGAAAAGGTAAGAGTTCCTTAAGCATCAGAAGAGAGTTTAACGATCAGACTGAGCCATGCTTCCTGCATTTACTTCTCCAGGAGGGCTGCCAGATGTACTCCTCCACATTTTGGGTAAGTAATCACTTGGGCCTGGGATCTACTGGACAAACTGTGCCTGAACCCATTTGCAGTTATTTTAGGTGACATACTAAAGTGGTCAGCATAAGTTTAACAGACTTAATCCAGCACTTTGACAGCATGCCAGAAGAAATTCCTTGGGATTCAGAGTCTAAGATTTCATTTCAATTAATTGTCAGGATGATGAATATTATTTATTCCACTCTAAGGCTCATTTTAATCTAAAACATGGTCAGATAGGGTCAATGCAGACAAAATGACATTTCTTCCTACATAGAAGCCCATCTAGATATAATCCAGTTTGCTCTCCTGTCTCTAGATTTGCTCTGCAAGGATGACAGGAATGGAGACTGCAGCTGGCCTAGGATTCCCTTGCACTTGAACCTCATCTAATTAGGCAAGTCTACTTTCCCACCAAATAAAATTATTCTAAGCAACAATATTATGAATTGAAACTCCTCAAAATTGTTAAATTCTTTCCAGTTTGGAAGAGGAGCTTTATCCTCAGTAAGGCATTGGAGCCCAGTGGTCAGAGTGCTGGACAAGGATTGAGAAATCTGAGTTCTCTCCCAAACACTCCTGACTTTTAAATGACCTTGAGCTGTCACTTCTCTGTGCTGCAGTTTCACAGCAGTTTCTGTATGAGCAGGATAATAATCCTCCACAAAGGTTTGAGAGTTGCTGAAGGAAGGAGCTCTATGAAGACAACATTTCTTGCACTAGCCTGAGCTAGGTGTGGTTAGAGGTGGCCAGGATTTGGTCAATTCCTCATCTATTCCAGAAAATCTGGGAAATTTTCATTGTTAGATCCCTTCCTTTCCGTGGTCTGTCAAAATAGATTTTCATGTTAAAGGTCTTTGTTGTCATTCAGACCATTACAAAATATCTCCTGAAAACTTCATTTTATTTAGTTATGCATTAATACTCACAGTTCATACTCCTGTTACTGGGAACTGCAACTGCCTCTCAGGATCATACAAATAATTACTTAACATGGATAATATATCTTTGACCTAAAAAATAAGATACTTTTGTAATATTATGATTAATATATGTGGGGAAAATTATCTGATGGTTTATGTTGTAAGATATTTCAATTTGACTTTCAGTTTGAAAAATTCCCTTTGAAAGTACAAAATTTTTTTTTCAAATTATATCTTGATTTTACACATTTTGTGCTAATAGACAACAAGCTCTGTGCACAAAAAAGAACAGTCTACTTTCAAAACTGCTGAATGGTTTGACCTCTAGGGCATAGAAACTGTTGACTCATTGTTTTTACTGCATATAATATTAGTCCTTTGTCACATCCAGGGAATGACATCATCTTCTTCATTGTTAGCAGCAGGTTTGAATAACAGAAAAAGTGCAGCATTAGTTGTCTGCTGTGTTTGTTCTTAATAAATGAATGGATATCTGGTACCAAGAATCAGATTAGGGTTTTTGAGTAACATTTAGAAGAAGTTTGTGCCCAGACCCTGCAAAGAGCTTTGCTCCTGGCCACCATCTGCAGGGCAGTGGAGCTGGCAGGAGCATGGAGCCTGCAGAGGGAATATCACTGATGGTTCTGGCTGCTCCAAAGTGATAAGAGGAGGCAGGAAAGAAAAGACTAAGCACAGAATGAAACAGATCTGTTCTTCAAGGTCAGCTTAGTAAAAGGAATCCCTGCACTTCTATGAATCATACTTCTCTGGAATCTAAATTTATGAAAAGTAATTATCTGAAAAGAAGTCATCTCTAGGACACTCAAACAAAAAGGCAACTGGTTATCTTCAAAATGCACCATTATAAGTATTTCATCCATTCCAAAGTTTTATTCATGCCCATTAGTCTTTTACTCCCTATAACTGAAGTATCTATGTCCTCGTCTCAAAGAGTAATTCCTTATCAGAAGTATTTGGTTGTATCTGTTTCATGGAAGAGGGATACATCATTAAAGAGAGTGATCAGGATGATGGAAGTCTTCTTTGAGGTGATAGACCACGTTCTTCTATAGCAAAGAAAGTTTTAAGTGTTGCTTCCTGAACAATAAATATTGCCAGTGAAACAGAGTTTACTCAGGGAGAGATTCCTTGAGAGTCTGACAAAGTGCCAAATCCTAATCTGCATTACCCACTGCCTCTAAGTTTTCCCAGGAAAATGTGATTATTTAACTATAAAATTATACCTTTGTGGTTCCAAAAATATTTATGCTGAAGATAAGTTCCTGTGTTGGGAGAATGAATCAAACTGTACTTTGAAAAGCTGAAATCCATACAGCTGTGAGAGAAGCACACAGGAGGCTGGGAAAGCTGGAGGCAATGGGTTAAGGAATCCAGGATGGCTTAATCACAGAGGTCCACGTACCAAGAGTGGACTTAGGCAAGGGCTGCACTCATGGAAAGACTTCTGGAATACCAGAGCTAAAAATGAAAACACAAGTTATGCTGTAAAAGATCAGATCAGACTGGCTTTGAAGCAGAAGAGATCTCCCATATTGACTCTTCATTCATGCAGGTAGAGACCTGCCTTGCATGTAAGTGGCTCAGGCTGGAGCAGGTGCATCTATCCCAATTCCAAACTTACATCCCAATTTTCAAACTGATCTGTTATGATAAGTAAGAAACACCACACTTTTTTCTTTATGTTTCACATGTTTGTTATTTTCTGTTCTGGCCCAGAGTTTGTCTTCGATCAACATTTCCAAAAGGTCTCAAGTAGCATGAATTTTGGTGAGGCCAAATCACTTGATTTTCCCTTACCCTGTTTAGAAGAGGCTTTATTTGGACAAAAGCAATCATGCCAGCCATTTCCCTTCATCCTTTAAAATTACTGGCCACCTCTAAAGAGCTTGGCCTCTCTTTTGTGCCACTTTTTGACAACTCATTTGAGTTAAACAGGTTGCTGTGGCCAAATTAAATGCTTGGGAAATGGACCATACAATTAATTTGCAATAGTAAGTTGTCTCAGCATCATTTCTCTTCCTCTCAAGGGGAATGCTGGCTCAAGCAAAAGAAAAGATTAACGTAATAAAAATATTCTAAAGACATCCTGTTAATTGTCCCAGGCTCAGATGGTATTGTCTATTCTTCTGTTGTGCACAGCCAGCAAACAGTGTAAAATCCAGAATTCCTTCCCACCATGAAAGCAGAGCTTCAGTGCTACAGGATAATCCCTCTCTTTCTGGAAAGCAGATGAAAATGTGGTGTGGCAGAGCTTTGCTTTAGGTTTCAGAGGTGAGCTCAAATTTGCCCCATTTATGAATATAATAATAGGACTTGTTAATTTAGACACATCAGCAACTTTAATTGAGAGAATAAAGGTTTGTGGAAGAAAAGGAAAATTGCAAGCAAAGTAACACAAATTTGGGGAATTTTTTTTCCTCTGAATATGAAAATGAGGCCCTCCATATTTGTTTGGGGACAGAAAACACTTGAGGTTTTACATTCAGCCAAACCAGTAACTTTCATTTACAAATATATTGCAGTGTTGACCTTGAATATCACATTAAGTGGCAGCAAATCTCATAGAAAAATAAGCTAATATATCAAATAAAACTCAGAAATATTCACAAGTAACTGAGTGAAGCAAAGCTTGCAGAAGAGTTAGATTAAACAAGAGGCTGTAATTCTCTATTTGCTCTAAAATTTCCTTAACAAGGACAAAGTCTGATTTTTGCTTATATGAAAATAGTCATAAAATATGTAAGAAAACACAGAATGTTGTTTGCTTCAGTTCCTGTAAACTAATCAGGCTGGATGATGAGTCTTCCTGTAAGTGGGAGCACTGCTGAATACTATTCATGAAACCCTGTTCCTCCCCTCATAAACAGCTCGAGCTTTGCCTATGTATCAGTGCAGAAAAATAAGTATTGACTTATTCACAAATTACTTTTTAGGCACTGGATTCCCAGAAATATATTTGTATAACAGCATTTAGAAGCAAATGAATGTGTTAATAACCAGTTTTTCTTTCATTTTATGGCCTTAAAGACACTTTGATCATATAAAGTCATGTTTGTGCTCACTTCCTATCTCTTCTTCTAAAATGAATTTTTGACATCAATTCAATATGCCCCTTTTCATTTTATTTCAGACTGCCAATTAAGATGTTTCTTAATATTTTATCAAACAAACAGGTTCCCTGCAAAATACTGACTTCTTCTTGGGTTGTTTTTTTACATCTTTCCAAAATGAAGTATTTTGGATGTGGTACAGTTTGTTCACATGTCAAACATGGATATTTTAATTCTGTCATTCCCCAGAACAGTAAAGAGAGAAAATAAATCAGATATTTTATCTGATTTTACTTTGATCAGGTTTTTCTCTGTTCTCAAAAAGAAGAGCATGGAGCTTCACTTGCTCCACAAAAAGCATTTTTAGCTCTGAAAATATTTTAAAGATATCTCAGGAAAGCCAAACCCAACACCTAGAGTTCTACTAAACTTCAAAAAAAGACTCTCACTGTTTTACCATGGTTGTAAATGACATTTAGGATCTCCTGGTACTTAATCTCCACTACATTAACTGGGAAAAACTTATGAGTAGGAGCCAAAATTGGACAAAATTTCACTTGCCATAATGCTTCTATCACTGTCCATCACTGACATAAGTGGGTGATGAAAAATGTCTGTAATTGTGTTTCTGGGTACATCCTGACACATGACAATCTAGGAAATACTGACACTGTGTGTGACACAGGTGGGACAGATGTATCAGCTTCCACATCAGAGAATTTTGCTGGATTTGAAGTATAAATTGAAACCAAAAATGTTAGTGATTAAGTTCATGGTGGCCATGGAAGGCTAGAGGTCATGGGAGGGCTTGTGATTTTTAACAGAAAAGGCAGAAAAGGCAGAAAAGGCAGAAAAGGTTGTGAAAGTTACACTGCCTTCCTTGTGTGATACTCTTGCTATAGGCAGAGGGTGTTGCAGATTGTTCTGAACATTGAGTAATTCAAGAAAACAATGCAACTGTGAAAACCCAAAAGCTAGATTTCAACTGTTTTCCAACTCCTTTATTACCTTCTCATATTATACTAAGATCCAGAGCCTAGACCTGTGGGAAATCTCTAAGGAAAAGTCTGAGGAAGGCATTCCTCAAATAATTTATCATTTAGTTTTCTCAGCATGATAGAAACTAGATAAAGCTATTCTGCCTCCCCTCAGACTTTCCATTTTTAGAAAGTACCCAATAACATATAAACCTCTTTGAAATGTTTGAGAGACCTCTCTGTGCTCCAAGGGAGCTGGTGTTCTCAATATTTATGATATGTACCCAAAATGATTTCTCTCTTTTAGTGTCTCCAGTGCAAAATCATTACATTGCCAGAAATAAATTAAGCCTCACTTGTGGGGGAAAAATATTGGATTCCATCGTGTGTTTCATATTGTACCATTATGAAAATGGTATATTAAATTCAAATACTTCAATTGTACCATTAGATGTTGTCATTATGTGGCTGGCTAATTGATAGGTTATTCAAATCAACATTATAATTTTAGACTTCTTCGAAGCAACCATGTGAAGAATTTCCAAACTTCAGAGAAGTAAACTGGGTGTTAGGAAGGAAAAACATGCACTGAGAATATTTCCTAGTGCGTGTCACTGAAAAATCATTACATAACTGCCGTGTGCATTCCGGGACTTGGTGCAGTCTATTTTTAATACCTGGTATGAAAGAACTTCCTGCTACTTTTTCTCTTAGAAAGCTACTTTGTGGTTCATTAGATCATGTTGTCAGGCCAAGTTTTTGGCTATCCTTAAACCTCAATTTTTCCTGCCTTTTTTTTTTTTTTTTTTAATTTAAAAAAAAGAGAGAGAAAAACTGTATCAGAAGGAAGAATGTGCTGACCATAAGATACCTTGGAGAGTAAGGTACCTTGTGTAAGTGTTGCAGTGGTCCCAGAACTAAACACTGCCAGACCAGGCCTAGTATTAAACCCAAAAAGAAATCTAAACATAAACATGGATATTTAAGAAAGGCAAAAGAATTTGTATGCCAAACAACAGCACCTAGCAAAAATTTTCAACATTCTGTTTATGAAAACAGATTTTTTTTAAAATTTCTTTTAATTTAATACTGATCTTCAGTGTTATCACAGGTGACCATTTTGACCATAATTTGGATAATCATGACCATTAATATAAAGCATTCTACTTGAATGCAATGAAAAATTTTCAAACACAGGCTTTGCAAGATATTTCAGAATATTTTAACTACAGAGAAAGTTTGCAGCATTAGTGTAGTTTTTACAGCATTAATGTAGTTGTGCTGTTAAAATCTCGGATGAACAGACTGATAGAGATGAGATGGCCACCAGGCACCAACATTTTCACCTCCTCTGACTTCCTGCAAAACAAAAGCCTCAGGACTTGCTGAACTTATTTCTTTTCAAGCAAGAACATCTTTTAGGCAACGGTACAGTCAAGGGACAGAGAACCCAGTAAATCTGCTAAAAGGTATTTAAAAGTATTAATTTCATTAAAATGTTTGTACTTGCAAATTAACAGGCAGTTCATTGTAGATTAGAAAGAACTTCTGTGACTCTTCCTTTCACCCCTAGCAGAGGAATGGGATGACAGTTTTGGGTGCCAGTCAGCACTCAGTGGTAATTGCAGTGACTCTTGCTGTGAAGCTGCTCTGGCAGGGAGGCAGTGGGGCAGGCACAGGACAGGAACAGGTCACACCTCAGCTGCCCTCCCTGGCACTGCTCTGCAGCCACCACCGGTGCCCTGGAACAGAACTTATGGCACAGGGAGCAGCTCCCGAGCTGCCTCAGTTGTCATAGAAGGCAAACAGTCAACTGTGGCAGATGGGGAGCACTTTGGGGGACAGGTAGGTGATGTTTTCCCTGGGGTTTGTGATGGTAAACTGCACTGATGAGGCTATTTAGGAATCCCAAGGCTAACAAAATATTTGGACTTCACTTTCTGTTGCTTCAACATTATCCCACCAGAAGCAATTCCTTTCCCCCTTCACTCTGCTGCCTCTGTAAAATTACATCTTCACAGAATACTTTTGGATCATTTATTTCTGCACTTTTGTAGAACTTTCAAGTTGGTTTTGTTGCCAAAGAGAATGGTCTAGTCCTCAACTGTAGTGCTCCCAGTCTCAATTGAGCACACTCCCCTCTCCCTCTTCACATCAGAACGCTCTGGATTTATTTTCCTTTATTTTCATTTTTATTTTCAGAGGAAATATTTTCACCCAAAAAGGTGAAATCTGACTGAATTCTGCTTATTTCAACAAAGTTTTTATTAAGAAATTCATTGCAAGTCACTGAAAAGTCTTCCGCTGCTCTGCTTAACCTTGTCCAGTGCTTCATAATAACAATTTGTTTTCAGTTGCTTGTCACTGTTTGGGCTGGTATTTTCCAAACCAAGCATCTGCCTCAGGTTTAATTTTTGGCAGTTACCAGCTAAACCACTGTAGTAATTTTCAAGAACAAGGTTAAAAAAATATTTTGCCCATATTAAAAAATAATAATCTGGTTGCTTCATTCAGAAGTGTTGGGATCCCCATTGCAGAAAGAATTTGAAATGGAACACTGTCACTGGTCTGCTTTCATCCCTGCACCTTTTAAGCAGCAACTTGGAATTTGGCAACACCACTGCTGTGGTTTCACAGATGTACATCCAAATGTAAAAAAAGTTAAAAGACTCAAAAACAAAACAAATCTCAGTTTGCATGTGATTGGTTAAGAATCGTTCACTTTTGTCATTTTGCTGAATTTTCCAAAGTCCAGCCCGAGCTGACAGAGTGTGTTCCAAGTCTGGGGGCTTTTGTGGAGCAGCTGGGTACAGTCTGTGCCCAAGGCAGTGGGACCACGAGTGCTCTTCCCTTCCTGTGGGATCTGGGTGCCTCTCCTGTGTGTACCACCTCCCTTTCTCCTGCTGCTGCTGAGGAAAGGAGAATGGGTGACAAAGATGAGAGAGTTTGGGAGGAGGCCTGCAACTAGGGAGCAGAAAGTGAGAGGAAGGAGAAGATGAAGACAGTAAAATCCTTGGAGACAACTACTGACCAGTAATAATTCTCCTAGGACATCAGGTGGAAGGAACATGGACAGAAATCCGTTGTGGAAGCAGCTCTGCATGACTAGAGAAAAAAAAGATTATATATATTTACATAAAGAGATTCTGCTATGCCATGGGAAAAAGTATGATTTATTGGCTAAGGAGATTAATAAGCATCATGGAGATAAAGATAAGATGCCAGAGGAAATAATTAAGAAAAAATAAGAGGGTGGATGTGCAGCTGAAGCAAGGGAAACTAGGAGATGAAAATAGAGTGTGAAGTATGTAAGAAGACAGGAGCCAGGGAATGGAGAAATGGATAAACTGGAAGAGAAAGAGCTGGGAGTTACCTTAAAAGAAGAAGGCAGGAGCCAGGCAGAAGAAAGAGCATCAAGGGAAAGAAGGGGTGTGAGTACAGACTGAGAACAGGCTGATCTTCTGAGTCAGACATAAATGCAAATTGTGATTTATCTGTAATGGTATAGAAACAGGAATCAGGTATGACTAACATCTATAGCCACATTTTCTTTTCTTGTTAGAGATCTTTATCGCATATTCTGGATCTCTGGAGCCAGAGCCCTGGAGTTAAGGTGACCGCATGTCATTATCTGTTTATTTTTCTGGCTTCCTCTCTCTGATTTTGTTAACAAACATTCGAGTGCCTAAAGTACAATATACAGCTTTTTTTAACCACAGTAAAAAATATTTCTGCAAAATACATTTGAAAATGCTACAAGTAATTTTGAAATGATAGGTAGGGCTGCCAGCAGTGTCTCTCACTGGCAGAGCAAAGCAAGGCCCCACATTCAGCTTGATGGCCTTTCACTGTGGGTGTTTGTCCTCTAAGAGGGCTTGCACCATCCCCATTACATGGTGTGTAATGTAGCAAGCAGCACTGCCTTGGCAATTTTACCTCCCACCAGCCAGGAACACCTCCTGGAGATCCAGGAACAGAGAGTGGGAAAGGGCTTGGGTGCTGCCCATGGGCAAAGCAGAGCTGGAGGTCACTGAGCAGCAGCCACGGAGAGGAGCTGGATGTGTTCTGCCCCGTGGTACTGCTGGAGCTGCAGAGACACCAGTTCTACTCCTCCAGTGGCAAAACAGAGGGAAATAGTGAAATTTGCCCCTATCATGGTAATTCAGCTTGCAAGCATTTGCCATTTATATTAAAGAAATTCCTGGTTTTTTAATATAAATGGCAAATGCTTCCCAACAAACAGTGTGTTCGTTCTATCACATTTTCTCCAAGCTGGAGGCATGCTTTGCAGAACTAAGCTTTACTTTCCTTTTGAGAATGAAAGCAGCACTGCTGTCAAAAGATTGAGTTGTTGGTGTGTATCAGGTGATAGAAAAAATTACTCTGCACATGGTCTGACATATTTTTATATATATTTGGGGTCTGCAAGTGTTGGTTTGCTGTCTGTTTATCTGTTTGTCATACTGATAGCTTAAATCCACAAACTACACTTCTAATAACAACTCCTAGGGATAAAGTTGCTGTTATTGCTTGGTTCCTCCTAAAGATTAAACAGAGCAAAAAGTTGGTACATTAACCTATTGCTTCCTGAGGCAGATCTCTGTTCAAATTCTGACCTATGTCCCATCTAAAAACGTGTTCAATCTTTTCTTAATTTGTAGTAGATACTTGTGTACATTACAAAATCATCTCACAATTTGGCAAATTAAGTTGCCTGTGGTTAGCTCTGGAATTGCAGAGATATTGCAGTGCACTGCAGCATTGCATAATGAGGTTCCCCAGACTTTCCTTACTCGAGTGAGTAACAGTAATTCTTATCTCTAGCGAGCATCAGATTCGTCCCGTTTTTGAGAAAAGAATTAGTATCAAATATACGATGGGCATGTTATGCCTTGTGGCTGCAATGTTGTTTCAATTAACTTCCCTGAATATACCACAATGAAAAGTGTCAGCTTTTTGCCTCAGAGGCCTATAATTAGATTAAATGAATACTGTTAATTATCTACTACCTTCTTTACACAAAACAATATGTTTCCATAAATTAAAATGTTCATACAAGAAGGAAATTGTTGTTCTCTACAATACATGCATAGAGTGCTGGATTGTGAATACTGTGACTGTATCAAAGTGGAGCACAGCTCTTTGTCTGCAGCCCTTATTTTACAGGAGCTGAATCAAATTACATCTGAAAAATCCACAGACATCACACTATTTTAAAGCATATATGTAGGTGCAAGGAGGTGATATTACTAAATGTTACAGTGCTCATGAAACAAATACACTTCTCTCTTTAACAGATGTTCTCTATAAAATTCTCTTAGAGAGATTAAATACAGCTTTGTTTGTGTACCTACAGTCACACCCTCAAGGACTATGTTGTGTACAGAGAACAAAACTGCTTTTTCTAGCAGAGTGTGCTTCTCCTTTCAGAAAATTATTAAAAGTCCATTCTGTAGGAAGCATTTACAATTAACAGCTTGGTTTTTGGGCCTGTGTAATTTCCAGCTAGTGTGGACTGAAAATCTCCTCTGCCTGTTCTCCAGCATTACTAGATGCAAGCAAAAGTTCCTGACTGATCAATTCAGTCCCATCCTGGCATGCCTGGTTTGGAAGTGCAGATTTTCAAATGGTGGTACATCACCTCTAGGGTAACATAGCTGAAGCAGAAAGTACTCTTTTTGATTTGACAAAGTGTATCCCAATGTCCCTATTTCCATCAGAATAGATGTTAATAACTTCAGGCCTGAACATTCGATCCTCGCTCACCAAAAAATTACAATTAACTTTAGCAGAAGCCCTCATTCCGGCCTGCAATATACTCCGCATATAAATGGGATCTGTACCCAGGATTGCTCTTGTGTTCCATTAAGGTCAAACCCTGAAAAGCTTTTGAATACTCAGTGTTCCTACAAGGCATCACATTTTATTGTGGTTTGTGCTGTGTATCTTTTCCTTTAAATGTTCATTAGCTCCGTGTATAGAAGTGTTCATTAAATTATCATTGTGCTGGTAGTAATCTTAATATTGAGGAGTGAAGAGGGCTGTGTTGCTATATAAATGCTGCCCCGTTTCCTGCTCTCAGGGTGTAACAGGAGAAAGAAAGACCATCTTGATAGGCACTATCTGCTGAAGGAAAACTTTCACAGGAGCTGTGAACCGACTTTAACCTTTTAGTGGCTGCACTGTGAAGAAAATGTTTCAAGCTTCCTACCCAGAATTAGGCTTCTTTAATTTAAAACATTCATGAATGCTAGTGGCCCTTATAATTACTGCTACAAATATCAGAAAACAGTTACAGAGGAACAAAGAAATGCAACTGGAAACATGGTTCAGTGGTCTTGTACTTCCCTGAAAAGCTGATTATACTTTTGGCTGATTCAGTTTCTTTCAGAGGGAATTTACCCTTTCAGGCAGTTTGAGTCTGGTTGCACCAACGGCACAAAATGTATCTGGGGATGAGGAAATTGGCTCGGGGTCCTGTGTGCATCAAACTAAAATTTGCCACCGAGCTCTAGATTTTGTCTTTTAGCCCCTGAGTGCCCCTTGTTTTGTCAGATTCAGAAGCCATTTTAACACTAGTTTAAAAATAGAGCCATTTCATTTATGCTTTTGCAGGTGCCTTGCCCAATTCCCTGCTTTCCCTGCATGACTTATCTTGTAGGATAAGCACTAATCAAAGGTCAAGGTTATTCTGAAGTATCCAACATAGTTCTCTTTCTCGTAGATCCTTAAGCTGAACTTCGCACAATTACAACTGATACTGTGCTGAAAGGTAATTCAAACAGGGAAAAAGTACAAAATGACAAGCAGGAACCTTTGGCACTGTAAAATGTCCCTGGTGATTTGTACTTAGTGCTTCTTCAAAACGCAGAAGCCATTTTACCACTCAGAGCCATGGCAGAAGTGTATTTTTATTTTTTTCTGAGTGGGGCTCTGTAGATTAGGGCTGCAGAGCCAGGCTTGGCACATCTGGCTCTCAGAAATGTGCCATGTACTTTACATCCGAAGATAATTTTCTCGCCTCTGTGACACAGAAGCCAAGAAGCGTGGATTTTTCCTCCCCCCTCTCTCGCCTGTCTGATTTTAAAATGTAACACAAGGTCATGAAAAGCTCCGTCTGGGAGATACACCTTGCTAACCATTTTTTTAAGGAAACCTGGAGAAAAATCTGCTTGGGTTTGCCTTCTACATGAGCTGAGGTGGGAGAAGATGCTTCTGCATCCCTGGAAGGGGCTGGAGGAGGAGAGCCCGGCGCAGCAGCGGGAGCCCCGGCGCCGCCGCCGCCCGGCAGCGGCCACAAAGATGTGTTAGAAACATCCCCCCGGCAAGACGTGGGTCCCTTCGCTGTACTCACTGCGGCTGCGAAAGCACCGGAGTTTCGCTGAGGAGACTCCAGTCCCGGCTGCGAGGAAGGGAAGGGAGGGAAAAAGAGAAAAGGAAAGAGAAAAAAAAAAAAATGGAAGGAGAGGATAGAGGGAAAAAAAAAAAAAAAAGGGGCACAGTGCAAGTTGCGGCGGCGGCGGGAGAGGCGGCGGGGGCGGCCGGGGTGTCCGAGCCCCGGGGCCGCTCAGCTCTGCCCGGCCCGCGGCCGCCCCGGGCCTGTCGGCGGGGGCCGGGGCGCAGCGAAGCGGCGGCGGAGCCCGCGGAGGAAACTAAATAAATAAAATCAGACTGTTATTTAAGGCGCGTAAATTTAAAATTATTTGGACAGGAAGAGCAAGGGGAGCGGAGCCGCAGGAGCCAAAGTAACGGTTTCGGAGCCGGGCGCGGCCCCCCCGCCCCGCGGCCCCGCGCCCCGGCGCTCCCCGGGGGCCGCCCGACCTGCCCGCACCTCGGCCGGCGCGACCCTCCCTCCTCCCCGGGGACCCCGGCAGAGCCCTCCGGGAGCACCGACATTTTGAGTGCCCGTGTGGTGGGGTAGGCTGTGCTGAGAGCCGGTGAGAAATCTTTCTTTCTCTCTCTCCTTCTTTCTCCTGTTCTTTTCTTTTTTTTTTTTTTTCCCCCCCCCCCCCCCCCGCCGCCATGCACAGGATAACAGTCCCCACGGATAAATGCAAAAGCTTTCCTCTCCTCGCTTTTTCGAGGGAATTTCAGCAGTTTAGTCAGGAGATAATAATGTCTGGCTGCTTCTGGCTGCCCAGTGAATTCCCAGGTACATTTGTGGAAGAAATCCTTTTCTTTCTTTTAGAAGATGAAAAGTGGTAGTTTTCTACTGTGTTAACTCTTTCTTCATGTGAACAATGCGATGGCATTTCCTAGGGAGCTAATATCTTACCCCAACATGGAAAAAAACATCGTTTCCATTCCTCTCCCCACACTGTAAGCTGGAAAGAAAGTATTTTCCTGTACTTAAATGTGCAGTGGCTTATTGCACTGGAGACGGAGCAGAATTCACCTTCAAATACCTTCTCATTCACTCTCCCCCCGGCTAAGAGCAGGGCAGGCTTAGCCCTGCACCTCTGCCCCTCTCTCCCCAGCACCCACAGATCGGGTATTTCACCCTCTCACGGTGCTGCTGCCACATATGAAACTCCCTTCGTTCCCTGTGGGATCCCTTTAGGATCTGCCCCTTTCCAAAAGGAGTTCAGCAGCCCCCGCCGTTGTTCCGAGGATAATTTAGAAACAAAGGTCAAGTGTAACAGCTTTGCTCATCCGTGTAACTGAAATAGGGGAGAGGGCTGTTGCCCCACAGTTGTGTCCTCACACAGCCTGGTCACTGTGAATCCTGGTACAGCTACATTTTATGCTCTATTTCTTCACATTTTTCTGTGCTTGCTGTATTTGTTTCTATTTATACCTCTCATCTCGATGCTGCACTGTTTGCTGCCGATTCCTGGGCTGCTGCAGGGCGATCTCTGCTCCTGCCTGGAGACTTACTTGGCAGTTGGTTTATGTCTCAATAAAAGCTCTCAAAAATCTTTAGTTCCATCTCATACGCTGCACTTTTGCATCTCTGGGTAAATATGGTTGTCGACATTTTCAGGAATATGCGAGTTTTTGAAAGTGGACTTTTTGATGTTGACAAAATAATGGGGGAAAAGTGCCAAAGCAATTTCTGAAACCACATGCAATATTACAATCCTTTTTAGGTGTCAAGATTCTCTATTAATGAGACTTGTTTTATATTATTTTCTCCTCTCTCAGTAAATATAAAGACTCCTGGAGGAAAGCCATTCTCCAGCAACCAGGCACCTTTTGTCACTGACAAACCCTGTAAGGTGCGTGTAAGTCACCAGCTGACTGATTTCTTTGGTTTCCTAGAGGCTCTTTGTAGTAACTGTTAACTTTCTGGGATAATAGAGAGCAATTCTTGCTTTTCAAGTATTTAACTAGGAATTTCAATTGATCATCTTGTTTCCGATAAGTTAAAGAGATCACAGAGAAAACGCAGCAGTGAAATCAGATAAAACACATCTTTAGACCAGACTATCGCCCGTGACTCAGCCGCCGAGGCTTTGGGCATGGCCGGGGGGTGATTAGTCCTGACTTTAACCCTGAACTCCTGGCACGCAATAAAAGCCGCTATTTCTGACTAGGCGGGGCATTTTTCTCGGAAGAGAAATTGTTTTATTAAGCGACTGCTAAAACTTCACCTTGGCGTAAATTAAATGCTGATGAAGCTCCAAATGGGTTTGGAATGAAGTTTTTTAGTAGCGCAGGTAAAAGAAACAAACAAATGTGAGAAAGCTGGATATTACCTCCTGGTGTAGCAGAGAATTCCTCTTTGTGAGAGGAATGGAGAAGGAAGAGGCTTGGAGCATCCTCCAGGACATGAGGAAAGGAAGATGGAGAGCAACACAGAGCGATTTGGGTCACTTCACCTCGGGGAACCTGTGGATTACGTTGCTCAGTTTAATATTTCAGGCGGTTTAGTGCTCTTTCTACCGGGAATTTTGGGGTTTACTACCCCAGTAATGCTTCCTATGTGCTGTGCTGCTCCGATTAATGATCATGCGCACAAATTTTCATATTTCACAGAGGTTTTTAATCAGAACACAGCAGTACGACAGAGCTTATAGTAAATGTGACAGACAGTTTCAGCAAATTATTTTTTACTTGAAAATGTAGTAACTGTTTTTGTGGGGCTAATTTAAAAAAAGTTAAAAACTAAACTAATGTATTTCCTCTCCTTTTTAAAGTGCTATTTAAAGTAGCATTCATTTTGCATTGATTTAAAACCTTCTATTTTGCACGGCTGAAATTCAGACTATTCAAAATGAAGCACTTTAAACTGCCCATCTTCCCAACAAGTAGATCCTGTACAAATGTTAGAAGTTTCATAATAGGCTCTTCCCGACACGGTGCTGAGCATCGTTAGCTTCTGTTGAGGCTGGAGAGGCAAATGAGTTTCAGTCTGGTGAATACTCTCAACTGTGTTGCAATAGAAAATTTCCAATGGTTAAATTGTGTTTTAGGTGCAAGCAAAAACTTCACAAATATCAAAAGTGCTGCTACCTAAATTACACTGTATTCAAATATTCTTGTTTTGTGAGATGCTGTCATTAAAATAGTTTATTTCCAGACTAAAAAGAATAGTTGGTGGAAAGCAAATATTACCCAGAGAACATCTAAACTGCAATCAGCAGATGAAGTGACCAGAAGTCTTGTATTGCAGCCTTCGTGTCCTCTTGCCTTTGACAACGGTTCTCTGCTGCTTGTTTTGAAACTAGAAAAAAAGTCTTCTGAAGTGCACAGTAAACACGAACTACTAAACTGAGCTGTTTAAAACCTCTGGCAATCGAAGAAACACCACTTATACTGTTTCTGGTAACTAAATTCAAAACCAGATCGGTGAAAGTTTAAATACACAAAGAGGAAAAGTGTCATCTACATTTAGAAAGTAAGTGTCCTAGTTCTACAAGCTCTCGTTAGTGACAAAATACAGTTACTGCCTAAAGCATCTAAGCGCCATCCACTGTCCTCAGGCCACGCAGCCTTTGACTTCCAGCTCTGCCTGTGCAGGGGCTGCAGGTGACCCCTTTTTAAAAGGATGCTTTTATCTAAAACAGGACCTCAGACTCTTGAGCCTGAGCAAAAGCGGTAGGGGAAGTGAGGAGAAGGGAGGGGTGCATTGAGAGGTGGGAGAAATCACAGTAAAGTATTTCCTTTCCTTAAAAGTCCAGCAATATTAAACATGTGAATAGTAGCTCTTGTATTAATGACTTGATATGAACGACCTAAAATAAACTGTAGAAGTTGATACTGGAAAACTAGATATGAGCAACCAACATAGACACGGATGAACCTGGGAGTACTGTGAAAAGTGAAAGGTATAGGAAACTGCTGGGAGCATGGATTTCAAACATGTCTGTTATCTAAAAACCCACCTCTGGAATTTTTTGAGACTTACACTACCAGATGTTCAGAAGGAAAAAAAAAAAAAAGTAATGTAGCAACAAATGTTGTTAAAAAGGAAGGAAACACCCCAATAAGTCTGCACACCCTCAGGTCCAAAGGAGAGCCCGTCCTAGCGGGGTTCAGTCCATGCTGGGGGGGAAGGAGCTGCTGGCCTCCAGGAGCTCCACCACGGCCGCCCTCCTGTAGAGCCTGGCCAGGTCGTAGGCGGTGGCCCCCCGCTTGTTCTGGTGGCCCACCTTGCACTCGGAGCGTGCCAGCAGCAGCTCCACCACCCGCACATGCCCCTCCTGGGCCGCCAAGTGCAAGGGCAGGTTGCCGTCGTTGTCCTCAATGTTAACATCGGCTTTGAACTCCAGCAGAGTCTGCAAAGTGTCCAGAAACCCCTCCCTGGCTACGTCGTGGATGACAGCGAAGCCGGTACTGTCTTTCAGGTTGGGGTTCGCCCCGTTACTGAGCAGCCGCCGGGCGATTTCGGGGTTGCCGAGTTTCATCACCTATGAAAGAGAGAGGAGAATTGGATACCGCGGGTGGGGGTTTGCTGCAGCACTGCCTCCCGTCCTCACTTCTCATCCCTGGCTTTCGTCACAGGCCAATTCTCATTTACAGCACACGGAGGAGACTCGCTGTAAAACTAATGACACACCAGAACATCTCGTTTTTAATGTACTTGTTACTGAACTCGGTGAAATTCTGAAAGATGTTATCACCTCGGTGGTCACAGCTTTCTGCCTCGGAGACATTGATGTCTTAAACAGCATAGATGGGGATACAACAACTTTTTTTTTTCCTCACGAGGATCATCTCAGCTTTTTAACATGTAAAAATTAAGCATAGTTCGGTTTTATTTGCCTAAGTATTGAGACACCTCTGCATTACTGCTTAATCTTGTTAAGCAGCAAATATAGGGTCTCTGAGGAACAGATCTTTTACCTCAGCAACAGCAAATGTAGGATATGTTTTTACAAGCTTTCAGGTGTTTACATTGTCTGTGCATTATCATGAAACAAATATTTGGACTGTACCATAGCTCTATCTGTTGAGAAACATAAATGCTAAAAGAAATTACTCTCCCCAATATTTGTGTTTCATTAGGTCACCCAAAAAGAAAAAGTCAAAAGGAATGTTTCAAAGTTACAGAAGTTCTCTTCTAAAATCAGTATATTATATTATATTTTCATAACCTCTCTATAAGTAAACTGTGGCTATGTTCTGTCGTTAAAACATCCCTTAAAAAAAATACAACAACAACAATAATTGGATTTTCTGACTGTTTCTCTCAGGGAAAAAAAAAAAAAAAGAAAAAGCTTCTTTCAATTTTCTCAATTGCACCATAAAACTATCATAATTAGAACACAAATCTGTCTTATTTGTAACTTAACTGCTTGCACCGATTTCCTTGTAATTCCTCATTTTTTGTTTGCACACTTTCCAAAAATGAACACTGTAATGTATACTGTGTAATCTCTAGCCTATAGGCAGTATTTTCCTGTCTCATTGTAAGTATAAAATTTAAAAAAACACAACTATTTTCTGTTTCCTTAGAGAGACATTCACACATTAATTTGAAAATCTTGGTTAATAAAAAAAATCAGCACAAACGAGCAGTACAGTGCATTAGATTTAGCATAAGGTATAATTTCTACAGGGGTTTGCTGAAAATCTCTCCTGACAAAAAATAAATATTAAGTTTTTTAAGAAAAGCAAGCTATAATAAATATATTTATGTACAGCGCTTGAAGTGTAAAGCAGCCCAGCACATTACAACCACAGACAGGAGAAAAAGTGCAGATAAGACAGGCTGGGATTCAGGGAAAGAGATCTCTGTGTGCCCCAAGGCTTCCAGCTCCCGACTTTCAGCCACTTCTTTCACTTCTGACAAGAGATGGAAGCGATGTAAAAGAAAACAAGATCATTGTGATCTCTCTTTGTTTAATAAAACCCAGACTTTTTGATCTCTTTTTAGAGCTCAGTCTGTTTTATTTGTGAATTCAAAACATATATTTGGGTTAAGTGGGAGTTTTCAGTGTTCAGGCCAGGGGACTGAAGGCTTCAGTTAAAGATGCGAGGGGGAGAAAATCCTATAAAACGTGATGCTTTTTGCCCGTGGGCTACAAGTGAACAGTAAATGCCCCCTATATTTTAGAAAGTTATGTTTGGGGGTAGGGAGGCGAAGAAGGAGAAAGCATTAATTGAATAAGTCTGATGAAGAGCATAAGTGCAGGAGATGTATTTGAGGCCTGCATAGGTACACTTCAGAAGAAATAAAAATGACAGAGCAAGACAAGCCAAGCAATTGTTTAATCAAACATAAATGCAGAGGAAAAATATAAATTCATTCACATTAATATAGGAGCATTCTCTCCGTTGTAATTGAGAGAGAGATTACAGAGAGATTATCTCAGTCTTGCAGAGTGCACTGACAGAGAAGTCTTTCGAGCGTGGCCAGGCACCCACAGCACATTTCAGGATGATACATATTGAAAATCAGTCGACAGATTCTCCTGTTTTGATTTTTGTTGTGGTTCATTAGCTCAGTTGTTATTAGGCACTCCTAAGAAGTATCGTTAGGGCACAGATGCATGTTTAATATAGCTGGATGCTATGTCATTGTGTAAAATATACCTTAATTCAGAATATAGACAGTTAGCTGCTTTTAGAAAAAAATATCCAGTATTCCTGTAGGACAAATCGGTTTTCAGCCCTTGTCCCGAGGATAAATCAAGTAGCGAAATGTTTTCTACTTTCTTAAAGAATTTAGCTTGTCTAAGGTTTTAATTTAAACCCTTTCACTCTCTTAAAATTTGCTGCAAGTGCCTGCACTGCCATGCGATGCCCTATTTAGGTACTAACAGGACAGCGAGGAGCTCACAGACCTCCAGCTTCAGCGAAATTATCAAAAAAAGGTCATTCCTGAATTATCAGCAAGAGGTGCTTATTTTCCAGCTCTAACATTTTGATATTAAGCCAAAAAGCTGTAAATATCTTGACTACACTCACAGGTTCTATGCTGTTAAAAATCCACTTTCAGAAATTAATACCATGGTTTTGGGGGAAGGGGTAAGAGGGGTTAAAAAACGATTTTACTGATGTGTGAAATGAAAAAGACCTATAGGTCCACTTCCACACTGCATTACTTATAACAAGTACAAATAACCACACTTATTTTCCCTCTGGATTTATAAATCACATCTTTCACTATTTGGTAGGTATTCTAGCATTTTTGCCATCATTATCTGATAATATTAAAAGCAAAATCTTTCATCAGCTCCAATAGTTAGCAGCTGGACAAGTTCCAACTCCTGCCTGCACAACTACACAGTTAAAAATTAGGACACAACACCCTATACGATCAGAAAGGAAATAACTGGAAGCAGTGCCCTGCTAGCCGATCTGGAAAAAGCAAATTTTAAAGTCTTAAATATGAATGAAAAAGCAAGTGATTCAGCTGGAACCCTGGCTCGCAGGGCTAGCTCTTAATGTACATCGGAGGTCCTCGGTTCTGAGCAGCATGCTTCCCAATGAGAAAGGTCATTCCCACAAACAGAGTATAAAGGAAAAGTACCATCCACAGCAGACCCCAGAACCCAGACGAGCCACTCTTAAAAAGCACATTGCAGGGGAAAAAAAAAAAAAAAAAGGAAGACAAAAAAGATATAAATCCTAAGCTTCAGAGAACAGAACATTTGTGTTTACAGACCTGCTATGAAATCCAGCTCACCTAAGCTGATTTCTTTTCATCTCAGCTCTCTCATTCCTTGCCTCCTCCCCACGAAGTTACAAAATATTAGCAAACTCGTAGCCCGTTTGACATTGAGGGTGATCCCCGATTGAAAGAATGGTTTTGACCATTTTTATTTCAAGTACGTCATTTTAGGGAGTTGGAGCCACTAAAGTTAAAATATGGCATCCAACGAGTTTGAAAAACCACTCGAATTTCATCCACCAGCCTGCTTAAAACGTTGTCTTTTTTGGAAACCCGGGTCACGTAGGTACCAGTGATGAAATATTTTCTCCCTCTCTGGATACCAACCTGCAGCGCAGTCCTCCCAAATCCATTTTGTGCATTGACGTTTACATTCTTTTGCAACAAATTAGTAAGTTGCACTAGGTCCCCCTTGGCAGCCGCGGACGCCAGCTCGTTCCCAGAAGGCTCGGCCATTCTTTAGGGTGACTGACGATCGGAAAAAAGATGAGATTTTTTTTTTTTTTTTTTTTTTAACCAGGCATGGCATCGGAGACTGACAGAAGGATTGGGATGGTTAATCTTCTGGAGTAAGACCTTGTAGTAAATACTCGTAAAAAACCTCCTTGCCAAGAGCCCGCCCCTAACTCACACGTGATTATTCAGCAAAACTGCAGCTCCACTTGAAGGAAGATTTCTTTGCTTCCACATATAGAGTAACTCTTATTATAATAAGACTTTGGCCACTTTCGCGGGGGGGAATAGATTAGCAGCTACGCAATATATTGTATATGTTATAGGTAACATATATACACGTACACCGGAGACTCACTCAGACCTGAGATCTTGGAAGAAGAAGACAACCCACCCTGTTCACAGTCGGTTTCTGAAACTTAGCAGCAACAGCAGCTCCGAGGAAAGGTCTCCTGTAGCAGTGTGCATCCAACTCCCTCTCGGGATCCCCCCCTTCATCCCACTCCGTCGCCTTAGTCCGGGCCCAGCAGGGAAGGGAAGGACGAGCCGCGCCCGCGGAGGGCCGGGCGCGGCGGCGGCGGCTGTGCCGGAGCCCAGCTCGCTCCCTCGGCGCTCTCGCTCCCCGCAGCAGCAGCAGCAGCAGCAGCTTCACTCCCGCGGCCCCGCGCAGCCTCCGCGCAGCGGGCGGGCGCGATCCCGGCTGGCGGCCGCCCCCGGCGGCGGCGGCTCCGGAGCATCCAGGAGGGCGGCGGGCGGCGCGGCGGGGGGGGGGGGGCTGCCCGAACCGCCGCCCGCGCTCAGGGCGTGCAGGAGCCGCGGCGCGGAGCCGTCTCCGCCGCCGTCCGCCGCGGTTTCTCCTCCGCCGAGGTCCTGCCGCCGCTGTCCGCTCTCCGCCGGGCGCTCCCCGGGACAGCCGCTCCTCCTCCTCCCGCCGCGGCCGCGGGGCGCGCTCCTGGCGGGGGCAGGGGCTGCGCGGGTGCCGCCGCTGCCCCGGCCCGGCCGCGCTCGCAGCCGCACTGACAGCCCAGCTCGCCTCCTCTTCCAACTTCGCGAAATAAAGCTGCACTTGCCGGTCCGAGGCTGCCGCCTTCGCCCGCGGCTCTGCGCTCCCCCTTTTTTAAGTACAAACAATCGCTACTTCTGTTTCCTAAGGACACGAAGCCGGTTTCTCTCTCCTTTTTTTCCCCCCCCCTTCTTCTTTTTTTTTTTTTTTTTTTTTTTTAACCTCATCAGCTTTTTTTGAAAAGAAAAAAAATTTGAGCGCTTTTTGAGTTGAAACACCCGCCCACATTTTAACGGCAGAGATTTAAGGAGGCGCGGTGGAGTTCGGGCAGGAAGGCCTGCAGCGGCTCCCTCCCGCCCCTCGCCCGGCCCCGCCGCCGCCGCAGCTCCGCGGCGCCCGGTGCCGTCCCCTCTCCGCGCAGCCCGGGCACGGCACTGCTCCGCCGCAGCCAGCACAGCCCGGCTGCTTTTAGGAGCAGCGCTGCTGAGGCCTAGGCTGGGGGAGAAATGAAAGGGAAAGGAGGTTGTAGCAGCGGGAGCCGCCGCATCCCGGCGGGAGGAGCGGGATCGGGGAGAGCTCGGCAGGCGGGAGGGCAGCCTCTGCCACGGTGCTGCCCGGAGCTTCTCCCCGGCGGTCTCCACCTGCCCGCGGGGGGAGCGGAGCCGGCTCCGGTCCCGGTCCTGGCCCCTTCGCCCTCACTCGGCGCCCCGCGGGCAGCGGCTCCGCGCTCGGGGCCACCCCGGCAGCGGCGCGGGTTCCTCTCTCATCCTGAGGACAAGGTCAAGGATGAAGGGTCAATGTCGAGTTGTCTTAACGGTGGAAGGCGACCGTCCACGACAGCGCTCCCTGCTTCCCGCGTTTCTGGTGTCCTTGATTGATTTGAAAGTGCCATTTTGAAAGGGAACCGCGCCCGGGCACCAAGAAGACGCCAGGACTTCGCCTTTCCTTCCCAGGGCGAAGAAGTGAGGATGGTACAGGACGGGGATGTCACCGCCACCCTGCCTAACAGTATTTAGTGTCTTAAAGTGCTTTAATGGCTGGATTGCTTTAGGTTTCAGGGACCCTCGGAGGACTGAATTCTGCCAAGTGAACCCTCCGAGAGGTAAGCAGCAATGTCATGGCTCCCAGATAAGCACACGTAACCCACCGCTCGCAAGGGCAATCTGCACGTCTGTTTTCTGCGTGGACGCCACGGGAAAGTGATTTTGAATGTAAACAGGCGTGAGGCAGCTCGGGGAGGTGCGTTAGGGAGGGAACCTGCGGTGGTTACAGCTCCGGCACTGCCCTGCGGGGGGAACCTGCGCTGGCAGCCGGGCAGGGGCCGGAGGTGGCCGGGGCCTGAGTCGGGGCCGCCGCCGTCAAACACAGCCGGTTCTACAGCAGTGAATCTGCGGCTGAACGAAGCCAGGCTTCTGTATCTGGCTTGCCTCTCAGCTTCGGTTGCTTTTTGCTTTGCAATTGTATTTTCCTGTACTGATTCCCCCATCCACGCTTGTTTGTGAATATTGCAAAGGTGACAAGTGTGAGCTGCCTACACATGAAGCAGGGAAAACAACTTTGTTCAATTTATCGACTGACGCCCCACTCCCATTCCCACTAAAGGAGAGAAAAAGCACGTGTATTTTTAAGGGCCTCACTGTGGTAATTATCGTCCAGAAGCAATAGTGCTTTTTTTTTTTCCCTCATTTTTTCAATTTTTAAAAGCAAAAATAGAAATTATAACTTCCCTCAAAGTTAGCTCTGGAAATATATGCATGCAAGTAGCATCTGTTTATTTAAATACAGTTGCTTTTCTGCATAAAAAGGGAATTTATATGTAAAACTTGGATTATTCAGTTAGATGGCTTATAAATTACTTATTTTGTGACTAATTACTTGCCTAAAATCCACAGGCTTTGGTGGTGTTACCTGTTGTTAACCTAGTGCAGAATTAAACCTGCAAATATTACAACAATCTCACACTATTTTTTGTTGGTTTACAGTTAGAATAAAGCTTCCATCTTTTGTTAATCACACCACATAGCAAAAATAATTAAAGTGTAGCTGGAGTGCTGCAGGCCTTCTGCAAGTAAAGCTGCATGGCCAAAAAATGCTGTCAAATTTCCTCTACTGTGCAGGTCTGTCAAAAGTCTTGGCAGAAAGCAATTTGTTAATCCTTATCATTTCCTGTCATGAGTGATAAAGATTCTCCATCTAAAACACAGAGATTTTTCCCAATCGGCTCCAGAATCAGCAGGAAAAAAAAAAAACAAACAAAAAACCCCAAAAACCGACCAACTTCTGGAGGGAGATATTATCATCGGGCATTATAAGAAGTAAAATAATCGGCTCCCTAATTCGTCCCTCACTCGTTGGAGGATAAAACCCACCTCGAATGGCTCAGAGAGGCTGTGAGAAGGCAAACAAACTTTAGCTGTGACTTGAATGTGAACTTCCTGCGATGTGGGGCACGTGCAGCTTTTCACCTTTTCTTCATGTTCTGGATCAAATCCTTCCTGTTTTGATCTAATATAGATATCGTTATTTAAAATATGACTGTAATAGATATGAACGCTGTGTAACTAACCTTGACAACATACCTATAGCTTCAGTTCGTGCCAGGAATTAATTGGCTTTAATCCAATTGCTAAAACTCGCTTTTCAGCTTTTATTATAGTTACTCTCTAGTAATGTGTGGGTGGATTTGTTTGTAATTTAGCATAGGCTGTCCCTGGCATTGCACCATACCTCGTACTTAGTACAGAACTGTCTGTAACATCAAACTGGGAAAAAAAAAAGGTGCAGGTGTGAGGGCAATTAATTTATCATCCCTCCGGTCGGTGGTGGGGAGCTTGCATTGTTAAGCTCACGTCAGCAGGCAATAAAAAACCTCTCGCAAGCCCTGCCAACATAAACTGGAGCAGGAACGGGATAAAATGTAAAACCCAATTTCTCTGACACCGTGGCTTTGCATCTTAAGTTGCGTTTCCGTGTGGCCTCAG
Organism: Acridotheres tristis; assembly: GCA_037013685.1. Lineage (NCBI taxonomy): Eukaryota > Metazoa > Chordata > Aves > Passeriformes > Sturnidae > Acridotheres > Acridotheres tristis. Next base: position 7,140,752 of record CM072895.1, read on the forward strand.
CCCGCCCGGAGCGCTGCCGCCGCCAGACACCCAGCCCAGGTGCCCTGGAGCCCGCGTTCGCCAGCAGCGTCCGCAACAGGCTCTAAACAATTCCCAGGCTTTCTCTTGGGATCACGGACCCTCCTGGAGGTACAGCCGAGCTTTCCCTGCGCCCCTCTCCGCACGCAGCCTTTGGCCGTGGTTGCCCCGGGCTCCCCCGCTGCTCGCCCCGGGGCCAGCGGCCGCAGAGTCCGCGAAACCCGCCTGTAACCTTCGCGGGTGGAAGAGAGAAACAATAAAGAACGCTGCTTCCTAAATCCGGCAAAATATCTTGATTCAAAGGTATCAGAATGTAGCGTTATTAGCTGACAGGAAAGCTGCTTGATGCATCTGTGACCTCAGCTACGACACTCACAGGACACTCCTACAAAAAGCGGAGCAAAACATGCTGGACTAATCAGCAAGTTGGCGTGCAAATGTGTGTTTTATGTCGGTGCTAAAGGGGTACATCAGGTTGCAGGAGGCAAACTTAGAAAGCATCAGTTACAGTTAGATTTGCATCACTTAAAGCAGATTTATTTGCGGTATATAATAGAATTGCATCTTACAGTGCTGGAGTAGTAAGCCTGAGCGACGGCCGCTGTGCAGATCACGGTGTGTTGGCTCAGAAAAACCTGTGAAAAATGCATCTCCTTCTTTTGAGCCAAGTCGGAACCCGGGGGAAAAGTCGTGGCTGCCCCGAGCGCTGCGTGCCCGGCCGGGGGTGCGGGGCACCGGGCGGGCACCGTGTCACGGGGGGCGGAGGGGACGCGAACCGCGCCGGGATCGAGCCGCTGCTTTCACCGAAACCAGCGCGGCCCCGGGGCGCGACTGGACGGAGACGGGGAGAGGAGCAGGGACGGGAGGAAGGAGGGATGGATGGATGGATGGATGGATGGATGGATGGATGGATGGATGGATGGCTGCCCCGCTCCCGCACAGAGAGGCAGGGCCGCGCTCCGCCCGGCAGCTGCACCGGCCCGCGTTTCCCTGCACCGCCAGGCTGCAGCCAGGTCTCCGCAGTCCCGTTAGGCCGCAGCCGGCGGCGGAGCCCAGCCGGGACACCCCGCGCCGCAGTCGGGCCCGGGCAGCCGCCAAGCCCCGGCACGGAACGTGCGGATGTGTCCGGCCCCGCGGCCCCGCTGCGGCGGCTCCGGCCGGGCAGGCCGTGGGCCGGGACTCTTCGCTCCGCTCCGGTGCCGCCCGGGCGCGGGGTCCGCGGTCCCGGCTCGGCGCGGTCCCGCCCCCGGCTCCGGGAGCGCTTGACAGGCGGGCAGTCACGTGTCGGCCGCAAAGCGCCTCTTTGCGACCTCAATGACAGGCAAAATGTGCGACACAGGCGCTGTGGAGGCAGGCGGGGAGCGGCGCTGCCTCCTCCTCCTCCTTCTTCTCCTCCTCCTCCTCCTCCTTCCCGGGCCAGCGGCTGAGCCAGCGCTGCCCGCTCCCGGCCCCGCGCCCGGCCCGCCGCTCTCCTGCCTCCTCCCCTCCTCGGGCCCGGGAGGGGCAGCCCGGGGGCGCCGCGGGAGCCCGAGCGCAGCGCGGCGCCTCCATGAGCTCCTGAGCTCCCACCCTGCCCCGTCCTCCCCGCGGCAGCGGCTCCAGGTGCGCGGGTCCGAGCAGAGCCGGGACGCAGCTGGCTGCAATGGCGTCCAACATGGACCGAGAAATGATATTGGCTGATTTCCAGGTAAATTTCAAGCCGCCGCCACACTGCCGTGGCCTCTCGTTGCTTTTCTCTTTCTCCTCGTTGCTGTGCTGCTTGTTCTTTGTGGGGAGGTCCGGGGTGGTGGATGTGAAGCCCACCCTCTGAAGCCTCGGCTCTCCTTTCCTTCTTTTATATTTGTCAGAAATGGGGAGCGTGTGCCCTCTTTTCTTAAGATGCGTGAACAAAATGTCTTCTTTAACTTACAGAGTTTCAGTTTTTAATTAATAAAAAAAAAAGCTTTTTCATCCACTTTGCTTGTTCCTACCCTCTGCAACCACCCAGGCCCTGGGACAGCTGTGAGGCAGCTCACTTGGAAGAGGCAAATGCCAGGGAGGATCCAAAACTCACCAGTCCACATGATTTGTCACAGTGTTTGTAGTGAATCACTTGCTGGTACTGCAGATTAGTGCTGAACAGAGGTGTTTCCATTCCAGCATCAACACTAAACTCCATGATTGCCTCAGCCTGTGACTGCTGTGATGACAGTAAAACTCTTCCCACCCTATTCCAGACAACAGCGTGTTTGTGTACAAGGGAGGAATATGCTCTTCAAAGTTCTTTGTTACCTTTCCTTCTCTCTACAAAAGGGTTGTAATTTAACTTTAGGCTTCTAAATCTTATCCCCAGAATAAAGTCTTTCTGTAAGTAAAAGTGATGTGTCTAGGAGCGTATATTGCTTCTTAATATTTCTTGGTTTTATACTGCTTTTCTTAGACCAAGTAAAAAAGTGGAGGATACCTGCATTTGAAATAGTGAGGGGAACCAAACACATCTGGGAAGGGAATCAGATAATATTTGAATATACTTTTTTTAATATTTGCTTTTCAGTCTATCAGATTTTTTTTAAGCTCTGTCCATTTGCAGTGGTTGTTCTAACATGGATAGGCACCTGGATATTCCTGGATTGATTTGTAAAACTGCCACCTGTATGTTCAGCTTCTTAAAAGACTGTTTTATAGCTGTCAGCAGTGAAACTATTTCATTTAGTTAAAAAGAAAAAATAGTAATCCTTCCAATTCACTTTGTGTGTGTGTTTCTTTGGAGCTACAGGTAGTGTGATTGTAGTGTGCACAGTAATTCCTGTGTATTATGTAATTAAGCAATTCCTCTGTTGCAAAAGGTACCTGGTATCTCACTGATGTAACTCATGGAGTTCCCAGCTGATAACAGGGAACTGTCATCCCCTTCTGTACCCCAGTATCTTACACCCTTGTTCATTAAAATGCTTACCAAATGTTACTATATTGATACTACTTTGTTGTGCTTGGAGATACTTTTTTGTATGTAAGGAATGACATCCCAATTTTAGGGCTGGGATTTCACAAATCAGTTTTTCCAGGAATGGCACACTGTGTGAAAGGAAACTGAGATCCCTACTCTGCATTTGTACCAGTGGGAGCAGAGTCTTACAGAAGAATTCCACATTATTATCTGAACTTACAATCAGGAATCCCAGATGATGAAATTAGTGGCTGGTGAATGTAAGATTATTTGTTTAATAGAATTTTCAGTACAGATTTACACTTTCCAGGTGTTTTATGCTGTTTTGCAGTATTGTTGTGCTTGGCTTTTGAAACCATTAATAAAAGTAAAAGTGCAACTGCAGGGTTTGTACCATGAAGACAAGTAAGTATGATTGCAAACTTGCAGGTGGGTGAGTGATGGAGTGACAGAAACCAGTTTTAGGTCAAGGGTGGATGACATAATGTGTCTGAACCTAGGATACAGGACATATTTTATCATATACCAATCCTTACTTAAAAGGAACCCAAACATTTTCCTCTTGTATTTCAGCAGACAGCTTTGTTTTTCTATTTCATTATATTTCTTTTAAAGATAATAACAAATGTCTACCTGATTTTGAAGTACTGAACTGTTAATTGCCATGCTGTTAAAGCTTCAATTAGTAAAGGACAATGTCAGTCATTATTAGGCCTTGTATCTTTAGACTGTTACAAAACAGTAAAGGTTTTTGGGTCTTTTAAATACTTGGTGGAATTTGCAACTCATTCACTAAGAATTTAAAATGGAGAATAAAACATTATGTGTGAAGTAATTCTGCATGATTTTCCCTTCTATATTTCCTGTACCTTTTAATTAATAAATATGTTTCTCAGACTTCTGCTGCCATCTTCTATGTTTATGTGAGGTGTCTTGTGGAAGAATGTTGCACACAGTGAAAATTTCAAAAGCAATTCTTTGTAGTTCAGTTCAGCTAATCTTTGGTGAATTAAGCTGGGAGGGAAACTTCCATCACCATTTCACCCTTATCTTTCCCAAGTTATGTTTAAGGGGGATAGAGTAGTAGTCTTTAAACTTCTCAAAATTGAAAGGGTTTTGTCACCCCATTAAAAAAATTAATGAAATCATAATTGTGCTGATGCTTGATGCTTTTGTGAAGCTTTCATGGATTTATTTGGTATCTTCCAGATTTATTAGGGATTTTGTCTAGAGCAGGAACTTGTATTCCATTTGTTTTTTTCTTTTTAGCTCTGACTCTAGTAACAGGTTACTTCTGCATTTGGGGGTACTAAAGAGAATTACTTTTAAAGAAGTGTTTTGCATGTACATATATACATATACACATATATATATACATATACACAAACCCATGGAATTTTATGTAATATTGTAAGTATAGAGTAAGGCACAGTGAGTGATCTACCAAAATATTTTTGCGTAATGTCTCAAAACAATTTAAGCCTGTTCTGTGTGGTTTATAATTATTTTCTTTTCCTCTCCTTTTTAATGAGGCTACTGTGTGCTACTCAGGGAGCACAAAATACGTATTCATGCATGTGGGCTGTATAAGCAACCTGCCTAACTTTTCCTTCTTAGGCCCACACTTAGGAAAGATTATGCAGAAGCTTTGCTTTGTACATGAGTAGTCTGATTGTTTTCAGTGGAAGTAGCTGATGTGGAGTTCAGGACTAGAACTTGCACAAACAAGTTTTAGATTTTTTTTTTACTAAATGCAATTCAGAACTTCTCCACAAAGTGTCATTGGCATAAAGGAAAAACTCCACAGGAAAAAACACAACAGCTTGTGTTAGTAGCATAAATTCTTTAAAAAGGTAGCTGCATATGAATCGGTAAGAGTGATGCTGCAACTTACTTCACGTACTGGGGGAAATAAGGGCATGTAATTTCTACCAATTTTTAAAAACCTATTGTTTGTTGTGTTTAACTGCAAAGTTTTTTTCCATCTTCATTGGGATATCCAGGTGGTCACATGGTACAAATATACTCATGATCTCTTGCAGTTTGGGGTCTACTTTTCACTATCAAGAAAACAGATTTTTTTTCCTTTTTAAATTGTAAAGTTTAGTTGCACAGAGCTTCATTTAATTGACATAGATTGGTCTTCATTCCCAAAATTTAACTTGGAGTATTGGCAGAAGTTTCAGATATTGATGTTTTTGCATGCTAGCACTTTTGCATTCGATTTTACAGCTTCACTTAGGATTGGAAATAAAATTAGCAAGAATATCTTTTTGCCTTTATAATTTATGTCCACCTAAAGGACCACTTTATTCATGCTGTGTGCTTGTCCTCACAACAGTCCTAAATGTGGAGTGGGCCTAAGGGTTGCAGTACTGTGAGAGTTGCCAGCTCCTATGTGTCCATATATTACAAGAATATGTGGCACATTGGAGCTTCGGGAGGAAATTTTTCAAAGATTTCACATTTTTCATCATTGACCAAATAAATAAGTAGCTCAGGATTTGGTCAGGGTGGGAGGATTTCAGAGTGAAGTGACAGGACTCAAAAATCCTTGCTTTCATTGAGACAATGGATTTCTAGCAATTTTCTTCTTCCCTCTTTCATCTATGTTCCTTGTGAAACCAAGGTATGTGCCTTTTTTTCCTTTTCCAGATTTTTAAAAAACTGGGTAATAGACTATTTTTGTATGATTCACACACTTGTGTAAAAAAAGTTTTGTTTTTTTTTTTCCCAACTTAAACTTTGTGTCAATCTCTTTCATAAAAACAGGTTTGTGGGAGGAGCAAGGGGAATTGAGAAGGAAGAACCTCATTTCCATCACTTGCAGCACAGTGAGAAAGCATGCTAAATGATTGTGTTTAAAATTATAAAATTGACCGTGACAGTGATACATCGGTTTATTATTTTTTGTTTTGTTTGTTTTTAAAGATTTAATTGTAATTCAATCTACTTGTTTCCTTCTGGAATGGCGAAAATTAAAGAAACTGGAGAATCTGCACCTGGAAGTTAACACAGTGCTGTTAAATAACTGACAAGATGAAGTTTTTAGTTTGGTTTGGGTTCTTTTGTTCCTGTGTGATTCAGCCCTGTAGAAAATTATCTCAGTTGTTAACAGTTTTACTGTCCAACAGTCTGTGTGCAGAATTTACATTTGTATATTTTTTTTTAGGAGTGCTAAGTGAGCTTTGCTTTCTTCTGTGTTTGTTGGCATGGTGGCAAAGGTTTTCTGTCATTGTAAGTTACTGGCAGTATAAAGATTTGATGGGTGGAAAAGGTAGGCAGGTACAGGAATAGCTTCAATTCAGTACCTTTGATTCTGGCCACAGAATGTGACTTAGGGTGGGGGCTGGGAAGTGTTTCAAACATTTCTGTAAGGATAAACCACTCACTGGATGTTCTGAACAAATCTCAAAGTTGATGTCCTTAATATTGATTTCTGAAAGAAAAAGACATGTTTTGTCACTAAGGTACTGGGGCAGAAAGGGCTGTTCTTGCTTTCTTTGCAGGCTTTCAGTGGAGTGTTGGGAATTTGGAGCAAGGTCCTCAACAAAAGGTACTTGCTGAAGAGAGATCCAGTCAAAGCTTAAACATAAGCTGGAGGACACTTTTCCAGAGATTTAAAATTTCCTGGAGGCCTACATTTTCATTAGAAGGTCTCCCTAAATGTCTGGGTGTACCTTTCTTCAGATCGGTCTGAGCTTAAACCTCAGTCTTACTCAAACCAAAGCTCTGTTTTGTGTGGCCTCTCTGTAGAATGTAGAGTGCAGTGGGTTCTGAACTAAGCTCTGCAGCTCTCTCCACAGTAGCTGCAACGAAATCCAGTACTCTAGAGCTTGGAAATCAGGGTTTGGGATAGACAGATTAGTTTAATCATACCCTCCTACTGGGTCTCTTTAGTTAAAAGTGGGCTCTGTTGGGTTTCCAAGTCTGCTGCCCAGATGCTCAGCCCTGCTTCACCTGACATGTTTTAGTGGATATAGGTTACTGTATCTTTAGTTAAATTTTGAAATAGATAACAGAACTGTTTTTCAGTGTAAAAAGAGGCCTTTAGGACACTGTAGGATGTTGAAGTTTATACTTGTGAGGCCTCTTAATTTGCATTTTGATTAGAATTCCTTTTAATCCTTGTTGGATTTTATCACATTATAATTTTGTGCATTACACAGTCAGTAACACCTTTGGTACTGGTAGTTGGACCTCTCAATTTGGAACACAATTAGTTTTGTTTACTGTAAATGGCCCTAGGGCCAAGAGACAGGATAAAAACATACTGCATGCTTAGTGTGTTCTAGCTTGGTTATTGCCATTTTCATTGTCTGCTACCAATCACTTCTGCCATCACTTCTATTAATTTTTTCTTTGTGGGTTTTTGGAGTTTCATTTCTTTAGATATGTTTAGGCTGAGCTCAGTTGTCATCCCAAAGTTCAGGTTCATCAGAACAAGGCTAATTTGATTTAGTGGCCTTTAAACTGAAGGTGAAGTGGGTTCCAAAGTCACAAACAAGAAGTTGAAGTGAGTGGTGTACTTTTAGAAACATAACTTGGATATTCCCACTGTTAGCTCTTAATGGAAAAGCCAGTTAATTTCTCCCATGTAAGGGCAGATAGATAATTAGAAATACTAACTGACATTTATAGAGAAGGAGGCTATTATGACTATGATTTGTGTGCATTACACTCCTGCTGTAGGAACCTAAATAATTTACCACTGGAGCACCAATTTGTCTTTAGAAAGAGGTTTATTATGTTTTTTTCATTCAATTACCTTGAAAAGACTCTTCACATCATAGTAACCATTTCCATCAGCCCATTCATATAGGTATTTGGGTTAGTAGGTCACTGAAACAGATTGAGAGGTGGTAGCTAGAGGATCCTTTTCCAAATGCCATGACAACCAGTACTAATTATAATATTGAAATTATTAATTGTATGTACTCCCAAAGGCTAGGAATGGGTTTTCATTGAAAGATACTGTGAAAATTATTTATCATATTGAAAATACCACATGGCTAGTATATCTTGGTAAGCAAGGATCATTTACAGTAAACTTTACACTTACTTCATATTTTCATATTTTTGTGTGGAAGGAGGTGTGGGAGAGGATGAGCATTTGAGCCATTTGCTACATGTCTTAAGGGGCCTTGAGAATCTCCCATCTTGAGAATATTTTATTGGAGCTGGAAAGCCTGAAAGGGTGGAGTTTTCCACTCTATTTGGGCAGTTCTTATCATTCAGTTACCATTGCAAGCCTAGTTTTCACACACTTCCATACTAGAAGCAAAAGGTAGTTTTTAAAGGAACTCTATGACATATCTTTGGTAGGTTTTCATAATTTTCTATTCATTGAATAAATTTGTGCCTATGTGGGGCAGCCATTAGATGAGTCCTTTCCTTTAACTACTGTAGGAACTTGACTAAAAGGCCCGGGGAAGTACCTAACATTTTACTCGTTCCTCATTATTTGGATGAAAGGAAATGACATGCTTACTGACTGGATTGATACCTACTAATTAAACCCATTTTTTAGAGTTGACTAGTTAATGTGCAATTGTAAAAAGAAACTGCTCAAAGAGGAAATCAAAGCCCAAATGTATGCATGACATGTTGTTTGGTCTATCAAAATAGTCATCTACTGGTCCTCTATGTCTGACTGGTTGAGCAGGTCTTTGTTCCACAGCAGTAGTTAATGCTTTCAAAAGATAATTCATTAAAGCTGAAGTTCTTAAGAGACATTTTGAAACTAGAACAGAGTACGTTAGCCCTTGGGTTATTTTATATAGGTTTCATATTTTATCTATTGCAGGAAACAATTTGTAAAGACAAGAACACTGAAACTGAGTCACTTCTATAATTTTTTTTTCTAAAGGTCAGGTTGTTTGTGTGAGCAAATACCAAAGGTGCCATATCAGCTCGGATCGAAGACCCAGCTGGCCTAATGTCTCTTCTACAGCAGTGGCTGGTTCTTAGGAAAGAGCTGAAAGAAACAGGATGTGAATGGGTTTACCTCATCCTCGTTTCTGGAAGTCAGCATTTTGAAAGCTTGATGATGGGGTTTGTTGTAAAACTTTGGAAATAAGCTGTGTCAGCTTAAATTAGTCTTGTGTTCTTCAACTGAGCTCTTGAGAGATGTTTGAGTAGTTCTGTGATATGTGGGTTTGCTGTATAGAAGCTGTGTTCAGTTCTCCTCGGTGTGTCATATACATGTGCATACTAAGCCTGTTCTATATACTTTATTGGAATTTCTGCTGTTTCTTATTAGTACAGAAGTCAAATTTGAACTGTGGAAATCTTAACCCCTTCTGGTTTGCACCACAAAAAACTCAATGTTAGCGCTGTGGGAATGTAGTGTTGATTTCATCTTTAATCAGGACTGATTTAAAGAGGAGTCTGCTGTGGAAAACTTGTATTTAAGTTCCTTTAAAGGTTTGGGGACTCTCACAAATCTCTTGGTTTGTTCTGTATGTCTCTGCTGACATTTTAGGATGAGACTGTTTTCTGTACAGATATCAGCTGTGTTACAGGATGGTCCTAAAGCTCCTCAGTAGTGGGTATCAGTGCACAGAATTCATGTAGCTTTTCTGATAAGCCCGTGCCTTCTTTGAATACTTCTCTGCTATTTTCTTCCTTTGGTCCCACTGACTTACTATCAGGCTTTCTTGTCCTGATGGTTTTAAAAGCTTAGATAATTTTTATGTCTTTAGAAAACTGTTTTTTACTTTTTTTTTCTTTTCAGGCCTTGTTGGCCTGTGCTATTGGTATGACCTGTGCTTGAAGTTTAAATGTGTTTCTGTTTCCCTGCTCTGGATGCTGTTGGTCTTGCCTGGGGTAGAGTTAATTTTCTTCCCAGTGGCTGTTTTGGGGCTGTGCTTTGGATTTGTGCTGAACACAGAGTTGATAATGAGGAGGTGCTTTTGTTATTGCTGAGCAGGGTTTGTGCAGAGCCAAGGCCTTTTCTGCTTCTTGTGCTGCTACACTGGGGAGGGGGCTGGGGGTGCACAGGAAATTGGGAGGAGACACAGTTGGGACAGAGGACCCAAAACGAGCAAAGGGATTTTCCAGACCATATGACATCATGCTTGGTGTATAAAGTGGGGGGAAGAAAGAGGAAGAGAGGATCTTCGTAGTGATGGTGTTTGTCTTCCCAAGTAACCACTACATGTGGTGGGGCCCCATTGCCCTGGAGGTGGCTGAACACCTGCCTGCCTGTGGGAAGGAGGGAATTATTTCTTTGTTTTGCTTTGCTTGTATGGGTTGCTTTTGCTTTCCCTATTAAACTGTCTTTATCTCAAACTATGAGTTTTCCAGCTTTTGCCTTTCTGGTTCTCTCCCTGGTCCCACTGCTGGGGCAGTGAGTGAGCAGTTCCATGGGGCTTGGCTGCTGGCTGCAGTTAAACCATACCAGTGCCTTTTCCAAGTTCTGAAGAATATGTCTGTTCCTTGCTGTTCTGTTCTTCACAAAAAAATTAAAAAGATTGTTTGTGGAATGCTGACTAAAATATTCTTTTGTATGGGTTAGTACTCTTCCATTGTGTGCTTATCTAGAAAGTGGCTTTTATTTATTCTTGAGTTGCTTTTAAAGTTCTGCTGCTTTTGAGGCAATGAGCAGAGAGGAAATGAGTGCAGATGTGCAGCAAGTGTTTTTTTGACCCATACAATTATTTTCTTTTTTCCATCCATTTCTTTTATATGATACTGTAAGGGCAAAATGATTCATCAAACCTTGAGGTTTTGCCTTCACTGACATACTTAATAAAAGTATTAAACAAACACAGAAACTTTGGAATAATCCTAACTAAAACATTTTGTAGTTGTTGGGTAAAGGCTGTCTTCAGTCCTCAGGAAAGACAAATGGGTTTGGTAGCGTGGAGTACTAATTAATGGGTACTGACTTTTGGTTTGTTTTTTAATTCCGTTTCACCACTGCTCTTTGTATGTAACGTGTGTGGCTTAAACACTGGAGTGTTTACATGGGGCTTGGGAGCCTTGAGTTCATGTCTTGGCTCAGCTCATGGGCTTCCTAGGGATCTGCCTTCGTGGTATTCTGGAATCAGAATTTGCTCCAGAGTCTTGAGAGAGTTCACAGTCTGCTGGAATCCATTTGAAAGTGGTTAGTGTGGTCCTGAGTTAGTTAGTTCTGCTGAGAAGTGGTTAGAGCTTCATGCTACCAGTTTAGACTTTGTCCCCAGCTTGCTTTGTTTGGAAGGCTTGCAGTCATCTCAGAGTGTGGGCAAAGTTCACTCCTGTCTACTTGGTAGCTATAGGTTGAAATGTCTTCTGTGACCTTCAGAAATATTATTTTTTCTTCTCCCCCCTTCCCTCCCCCCTCACTTTGCTTAAGGGGATGCTCAAATAGTAGAATGATGAGGCTTGCAAATAGTTGGGTGTGGGAGTTGAAATGCATTGGGCAAACTTTATCCTGGCATATTTGCCTAAAACCCTTCCTTGATTTCTGATGCTGGTAAGTAAATTAGCTTGTTTTTGCTAAATGAACAGCTGGTGAATCTGCTTAATTTTTACCAGATGGTCTTTTGAGTTATGTAAAAACAGAGAAACATTCTTATCTCTTCAGTTAGATGCTTGCAGTAGGTGACCTTTCAGTCTGTGTCTTGGTCGATATGCCTGGATGTTGTTTTTTTAGTGTTTGTCTGAAACAGAAGTAAAAGTTAATTTAATAACCATGGATGACTCATACTAAGAACAGTCTCAATACACCAGTAGGGTTGTTGCAAGGTTAGAATGAGCAGGGATGCCACAGAGGGGTGTAGCTGATGGAGTCTGTGGAGGTGATCCTTAGAGAGGTGGGACTTTGGGATGATGGGATGAGAAGAACTGAGGTACCAAAAAATCTCAGTTGTGAGTGTCTGAATTTGCTACATCTCTTGATAGCCCAGAAGGGAGTTACACAGGCATCTTATATTTGATATTATGCTACTAAAGCCTCTACTTGCTAGGCTGGGCATATTGGCTCAACTTTGTCTGTTTTGGGGGAAGAAATGTTACACTTCGTTTCAGTAGCTTTGAAGTAATCATCGTTGAAACAGTGTATGTGTGAATTTAAAGAAAATTTTCTGACTTACTGATATGTCATGGGTGAATTAGTGTCTTAAATCTTTCTGGATTTGAGTGGACTTCTAGCAGATATCTACACTCTAGAGCTAGCCTTGGTTCTTTATGGACTTGATAATTATCCTTGCTTACTGAACCATTCTCATAATGGATGGGAAGAGGAAGCAAAGTACTATGTGTGACTCCAGAAAGAGGAAACTCAGGATTGGATTGTTTAAAGATCTTGCATCCAGAAACCTGATTTTTGTTAGGAATGTTGGAAAGGGAATTAAGGGTTTTTCTAGAAGTAATAGTAGCCACACAGTGGGCTGTACCAGTGTTCCAGGAGTCTGAGGGAGGCCATTCTTTTCTCATTGTACAGGTGAGATGAGAGCACTGCTGCCAGGAGTGCTGTGTTCAGTGTCAGTCACTCCAATGGCAAAGCAGAGCAAGTCCAATGAAGGGTTACTTAGGAAGGGAGGAGGCTGGAGCATTTTTGTGTGAAAGGTGATGTTAAAGGAGCTGGCTTTGTGTAGCCTGGGAGAGAAGGCTGCAGGAGGATCTAGTTGCTGTCTCAGTTGTACAGTGGGTGATAACAGACAATACAGAATCAAATTTCTCTTGGAGTTGGAGGGTGAGAGGCAGTGGATATAGGTTACAGCTTGGGAAATTATAATTAAATATAAGGAAAACCAATTCTCAGTAAAGGTGGAAGCACTGGAACAAACTGCCCTGAGAGTCTGTGGACTCTCTGTCTTTGGAGATAGGCAAAATGTGGCAGGGAGTTGAAGTGTGTCTGTGAACTGTCTGGTTGTAATTGAAGAGGTGAATAAAACACTAAGGTAAATCTTGGTTCTGTTACAGAGGGAATATGCAAGGAGATAAGTAATATCATTTGCTATATCTCAAATATTACTCAGAACAGTTCTGAGTGGTTTGTTGTTTTTAAGCTGCTGATTTTAAGCTGTAATTCAGCTGTCCTGAGCAGCTTTATGGCTGGGACTCAAAGAGTTTTCCATGCTCCTGGTCTCTCAACTTTTGAAGAGTAAGTAACCCCAGGGACAGCGAATTGATTTTTAACAATATATGTTCTTTGCCAGCATTTTTTATGTCTCTTGAAAACCTCATATATCTTTATGGAATAGAGTTAACTCTAGTTGCCATGCTCTATCTAGTGATAAAATTTTATTTAGTGCTTTCAAAAGTAAGCACTTCCTAGGGTGCTGTCTGTGCACTCACAGATGTGTTAATGCTGACTTCCTGAGCTATTGTAGGAGCTCCCAGAGGGTGAAAGCTTTTCTTCCTAGTTAATCCTGTTGAATCTTTTGGTGCCTTCATGCAGTTGTTTCTTTGTGCATTGTAGCTTTGGATAAACATTGAAATGATGGACTGAGCTACAGATTTCTTTTTAAATCTGACTGTTACAGGAGCGAGTGGTACCCAGTGTGATTCACAGCTGTCTGTCTGCCTGGTTTTAACAGGCCTGAACCTGTTGTGCAAAATATTTTAGGCCTCGTTTGGGTTAGCTTAGAGATGGGACAGTCCCTTTTTTGGAGAAATGCAGCTACTATTAGTAGCCAAAGGAAATATGGAATTGTTCAAAAGGAATGTTGAGACTTAGGCCAAATGTGGCCTTTTGGATACTTTGCCTGCCTCATTTTGCCTTGGTGAGCAGGGGAGTGGTGCCCCAGGTGAGAGACATCCTGCCTTGCTGCCAAATAAATACCATGTGCTGCCAAATACCATGTGCTGCCAGCTCCTGTGCAGCAGCTGCAGCCTCTGCCTGTCAGGGCAGCAGTGCCTGGCTGTGAGTGAGTCCCAGCAGCTGCAGGAACAGCCCAGCTCTGTGCTGGGAGCTGCACTTGGCCCTTCCAGCTCTGCCATGCAACAACTGCCTGGATCCCTGCAGCAGGTGCTGGGGAGCAGCTGCTGCCAGATGGGGAGGGCAGCTGCTTCCCTGGGGTGGGGAGGTGGCTGGAGCCTGTGCTCTTGGGGTAGGGTGGCACAGAGGGTCTCCAAACCCAGATCCAGCTGTTACAGCTGCTGGGGTCAGACCACCCTGCAAGGGATTTAGAAGAGCCAGTCTGTCATCCTGCTTTACAGCTTTCTGGAAGCAGCTCCTAGGTTTGTCTCAAATGCCTTGGAGCCTGTCTGGCCTCACAACTTCTTTCCTATTGAATTGTTTCCTTAGTGACTAGTTTGCTTGTTTTATTAAGGTTAATGTTGCTGTGCAAAGATAGGACCCCTAATGGTCACCTGTGAAACATTCCAAGGGTAAGGTCTCTGTCATTGTGGGGATATGAAGCTTCCTGGAAAAAAATTTGGAGAACACTCAGATATTTTATTATGTGAAAATTTCAGTCTACCTGGTGGAAACACTTACCTGCCCTGGAAAAGCAGGATGTTAAGAAAGTTGTTTTAACATTCAGTAACTTTATCTTCAGAATCTGATTATGAATTCAGCACACAACAATCGTTTTCTCATCTTCACATTCGTTTTCCTCTTGTGTGGTCTGGAAAAGCACAGAAGTGGCAGCAGAGTCTCTGGAGCTGCTCTGAAGGCTGAAAATGATATCCTAGATTTACAGGAAATGCAGAGAGGAGGAGGAACTTGTTCTACCTTTTCTTCTCCTTTGTCCTCAAAAAAAATTCTCTGGTTTCTTTCTGATGTGTAAAGGTTTACAAATCAGTGAGCCTTCAGGGTTTTACCTTTTCTGTGGTGGTTTTCTTCTTTCATCTTTTGATGACTTGGAAGATGTGCTAGTTGTTCACTGAAACAAGATTTAGTAGTATTCAAGTAAGAATTTTCTTTTAAAATATTTAATGCCTTCTGTTAAGCAGGTCTCTCATGAAAATAAAGCTGAATAAAAAATCTGTGAATAAAGTCTCAGTCTCTCACTTTACTTGCATAGTAACAAAGATGTATTTTTGCATCTTCAGAGCTCATCTGCTGTGCTATATTTTGAAGGTTTTTTTCACTTCTGATCCTGAACGAATTTAACTTTCTTTTTCCTGTTTAATTTTTGTTTGTTTGTTTGTTTCTTGCTTGGGTAGAATAAAAGGAATAAATACGATGAAAACAGCTTTATGTATTGTAAATAATTAAATCCTATGAATTCTAGACTGCCCTTCTAGATACGTGAGGCATAGAGCCCTAAGGTGCCAGGTGTCCCTTGGACTTGTACCAATGAAATGATTCCAAATATAATGAAAATACAGCCAGGTAATATGGGAAGCAGTCCATTAAAAGAAGCTCTTATAAATATTCCAGCCATAGGAAAAGCTTAAATCAGCCCTTGCAATTAGGGATGGGAGGCAAACCCATGAGGAAGCAGACTTTGTTAATTCTGTTACTCACAGAACCTGCTGGTTTCCTGTGTGTGTTTCCCTAAAGAAAACAAAGGCAGGAGCAGGCCAGGTTGTTCTGGGACTAATCTGTCACTACAGAGCCTTTGACGTCATGTCACACTTGCCAGTGAGGAACTGCCTGTCTTGTGTGCTTAATTTCTTAGGGAAAATCAAAGACATGCAAACCAGATGATTTTCTTTAATTTAGCTTGCATGGCATGATGCAGGTACAAGGAAGCAGCTTTAATTTTTGGTTGCTGGGGGTTTTTGGTCTCACTGATGGCTTCTGTTGTAGTATGTAGTGTTTGAACGTTGAATTATAATGAGATTCTAAATAATCTTAATTTGCTGCAATTCTGACATTAACAGTGTGTTGAGGAAGATCTGGGACTGTCTGTTTTATGGTTACATTGATAAGTAGCACTCATTCTTTCCTGCTGCAATTCTGAAATGTTTGTTTTCTGTTTTATTGACAACTAGCAAAAATGGTCCATCTGGAAAGTGAAATCTTAGTTTAAGAACTCCTCAAAATCAAATATTAAAAAGGACTGTAGGAATAGTGCAAAGATTTAAGCCAAAACTGCTTGTCTTGACTGTTAAGAATTCTGATGATTTTTATTTTCAGCTGGTGTTTACACCTGTCTGTTCTTGTTACCCAGTGACCCTGCATTGCTAAGTGACCAAGAGCAGGCTTCTGTTTTACATTGTAAATCACCAGAAAGATGATTCAGGAAGGATACAGACACATAGGTGAATTAGTTCTTTAATTACTCTGCCCTCACTGTGTTAACTCCTTTCACTGTGTGCTCTGGCAGAAGGATAAGCTAATTTTGTTTAGTTTATCTCAAAATGAGAATATGCCAAAGTGAGCTGAACTGATTTGCAGTTAGTATGGGCTAACAGAGGACGGGGCAAGTCAGAAGAGCTGCAGGAATGATAAAAAGAGGGGACAACTAAAATCGGTGTTAAATCCTGAATTGTAGGTACCATCTCCGCAGCTTCATCTGCACAGCCCAGGGGTGAAAACAACACATTGTTGGTGAAGTTCTGATTGTAGGTTGGAACATAAGGTAGTTCTTAAAGTCATGCCGGGCTGACAAATGACAACTAGTAATTATTTCTCTAATGACCACAATATTATTCATTCAAATTTCATTCAAATGTAAGCAGAAAGAATGTCACTTCTGCTGAGCTTTTTATCAAAGCAGGAATTTTTGTAGCAGATCTGTTCACATTGGTTTCAGTGGCAGCTTGATGGTAGCATGAGCCATCCTGTGATTTCAGAAAGGACAAGCTCAAGCCCTGTACTCTTCAAACCTGCCTGATAAAAGTGTATATAAATGTATAAGCATTTGCTGGGGATTGTGTTGAAGCGTTGTCCCATTTTTAACTTCAGAATTAACTGAAAGAAATAATGGAAAAGAAGGCAAAATGATGCTTCTAAAGAGCAAAGTGGTGTTTTTTTAGCATTCCCAGTGTGAAGTGGGTGAAATTCAGCATTAACACAGCATGCTCTGAAGTGGAAGAAATTATGTCTTGTTGCAGAGAGGATCAATGTGGTCGTTAGAGCACTGTGTAGTAATAGAAACTGCTGCCTCCCCTCTGCAGGCAAAATTCCCCATAATTTCATCTTGTGGTCCTTCAGGCTGGTCCATTTTGTGTTGACATACTGCATGTAGTGCCTTGTAAGTGTGGAATTTTTCAGGGTTGAATTTAGGAAGAGAGAATTGGCCTTGAATTTCTCTATGATTTCTTCTTTTTATGTTTTCATGGTTGTAAACTGGGAGAAAAGTCAGAACATGGGAAATACACGACCTGATTGCTTTTTATGTCTTGGAAGGAAAAAGGTGTTTGCTTAGTTCCTTCTTCTCTTATGACATAAAGGGAATCAGAAAAACTGATCTGTTTGCTGCTCCTATCTAGTTCTGTATTATTACTGTTAAAAGGTTTGGTTTTTAAATTTTTTTGGATGCAATTTTATATACCACAGTTTTATATAACTATGTGGTAGAGCAGAAGGAACACAATCATGTTTCAGATCTTGTAAAAGTCTGAACTCCTCTTGTATGTTTGAATACAGAGCATAGCTTTGGTTAAGATGAAAGATAAATTCCAGAGAGAAACTTAACTGTTTCTTTTTTCTCTTCTAGTAAAATATATCTGATAATCTTCAATGTGAATGGTAGCAAATATGTGGCAGAATGAGCAGCAATGCTCTGCCTGCTGAAGTTGAATAGTTGCAAAGGTCTGGATATCAAAAGAAGGCAGCAGGTTGCTGCATCTCACTTTTGCTGAGTAGAGGTGCTCTTGGGTTTGGAATAAAGCTCAGTTCAAAATACAGTTTTATGAGGGTTAACATAAGATTAACAATACCAATAATACTATTGTGTTAGATTTCCTGAACTAGGTAAAGCCAGAGGACAGGGCTAGAACACCAAGGTTTTTTGTGCTCCCTTTTGAACTAGCATGAGTGCATCATAGCTTTGAAGGTAGAATTCTCAAAACGCCTTTATGGGACAGCACTATTGTCCTAATTTTACAAATAACTACTTGGTCTTGCTTCCGTGGGTGGCTTGCTCAAGGTTACACAAGAATCTTCTGGTGGAACAGGGAATTATATCTAAATGTTTGATGTTTAAAACCTGAAGTCTGATTTCTGGATTACCTTTTTGTTACAGAAATGGAAAACCTGTACCTTTCCTGCCTCCTGCTGAAATTAATTGAATTATAAGTATTAATACCCTGATTTTGATCAATGCTTTTAATTCTGTTTACTGCTTCTTTTTATTTTTAGGCATGTACTGGTATTGAAAATATTGATGAAGCTATAACGTTGCTTGAACAAAATAACTGGGATTTAGTGGTAAGTATTCTAAGAAAATGACTTCATAGATCAACCCCATGTAACAGTGACATGGCATCTTGCTGAGACAGCTGGTAGCTTTATTTCAAATTTGGGGTTGTCTCGTGGCTGGTACAAATAGGTTGTTTATTGTGCAGACTGTTTCTGGTCTGTTAAAGGCTCATCTCCAAATAAATGTGACCCTGAGTTGTACAAACTCTGCTCTGCTCTGGTTGTCTTCAGGCTTTTTTCATTTCTTTCTTGTCCTCTAAAGCCATGTTTCATATTTTGTTTGGTTTCATTTTGGCTTCATTTTGTAAGAAATGTTATGAAGGGTAGTGTTTTTTTAGAAGAAGATCTGTGTATGCACACATGGGTTTTTGAGGATTTAGATTCCTGTGAAAGAAATAGAAGGTGAAACAACTTCTCCAAATTTTCATGTGCTTTTAATTTAAAATTAGGATTGTTGCTCTTCTATTGTTAGTGGTTGTGCAGAATTGAGTCAGATGATTAAAAAAGCCATAACTTTATTTAGATTTGGTGCTATCCAGACACCATTAAGCACAAACAAAAAACCCAACAAACACTCATCCTGAAAAAACCTTTCCTCTATTTTGCAACAAGGTTCAATGTGTAGACAAATAGGAGGAAACCAATGAAACCAAGCAAAATAGTCTAAGGTGTTTTAAGACTCTTCATAAGGTTTGTAAATAAACTATTAATCCAGTTTCTTAAGGCTTAGAAGTGTAAACTACAACAAACTTAATTTAAAAACGAATGATCTTCCTTCAAACTGTAAAACATTTGATTTCTTCCTTTTTTTTTTTCTCTTTTCCAAATGAATGACCTTTGGACCAGTCCAAAATATCAAAAAGGTGTTAAAAAAAAATTTCGATTTCCAAAATTGGTTGTGGATATAGTTTCAACTGTAACCTATTGTAAAAAACCAGTACAAACTTGAAACTACGTGGTAAAATGAACACAGAGTCTTTATTTTGCAACATGTCAAGCTGTAAGCAAGAGTGAGGTGCCAGTGTGCAGAAGGGAGTGTCTGTCTTCAGTGGCTTCAAACAGAAAAACCCAGGTGTGTGTTGAGTGATGGAGTTAAAACATGTTTTATCACAGTAGTTTGTAGTGACATGGCACGAGCTCTTTTCAAAATCCAGTTGTTTATTGGAAGGCAAGGAGGAGCCTTATGTATTCTGTTCAGGTAGTGAAGTTCCCAGTAGAACCCATTAGATCCATTGGATGTGGTTTTGGGGGATTTGTAAATTGTGTGCATTGCAGTAAATGCTCAGCAGGTTGGGTTGAATGAGAGAACTGCCATGAAAAATGGTCAGAACAAAGAAGTCTCTTCTGAGACTCCAGAATTAGCAGAAAGCAGAAGGAGCTTTTAAATACTTAATTTTATTAGTGATTACTAGATGATCTAGAAGTAGAATATAGAGAGGAAAGAAGTAATAACCCAAATAACCCAAATGTGCAAACTTAAAAAAGGCATAGGGAAATAAGAAAGGGTAGAAAATTAGGAATGCAAGAGGTACTTGAGGAAGGTACATCGTTTTTGAAACTAGGCAGAAGATGAATGAATGTCTGTGGAAAGGAAATGGTAAGTTGTAGAAGAAAAAAATAATATTGAGGAGACTGTAAGTGAAGGAGATGCCCTAAGGGTGTGTCATTAATAGGACACTGGCTCATTTTTATTGAAAGCAGCCTTCTTGTAACAAAAGGGAGTGAGAGTGAAAGCCAAATCCTGTTAATCTAACAAGGAGGTAGAAACAGAAGAATGAAGGAAGAGAAGACTGAAGAAAAGGATTTCCTGGGGTGAGAGATAATCAAATATCTCTGTTAGGCAAGGGTTTTTAGCATTTCAAAAGAACTTGAGGAAAGTCTCATGACTTATGAGAAATGTAGCATTTTTTATTTGGGAATTAAAAGTTCATTATGATCCATGTGTGGTGTGATTCTTTTTTGATTTTTTTTTATACCTTAGATTCAGTAGTCAAGTACAGATTCAGTGCCTAGAAATTGGGGAGGTTTTCTTTTAATTCAGCCAAAAAGTCTTGGAGTATTCTTAGCTGAGATGACAAAGTAAAGAAATTCTTTAGTTTGGCACTGAATATGTGGTTCAACACAGAGCAAAACATTTTTTTGGATTTCTAAGGAAAACCAAACTTAAAGAACTTGGTTCACAGTTCATGAAGACAGTAGTGAAGTAATGATGATTTTGGTAAGGGCTCCTCTGCCATCCTTTGGCCCCCAGTGTAAGGTAAATGGGAAGAACACTATTTCTGTTTTCTCTAATTTCACTTTGTTTTGTGCATCTTATTCAGAGGCTTTAAAATGTCGATTTCTTTACTTCTATGATGTTGGAAGTAAAGTCAATATTGGATGAAGAAATCTTTTGTGAGGCACCCAGGCTAATAAGTAGAAAGCTAAGCAAATCTCATTAGTATATCATCAACCAAAGTTCAGGGGCACTCCTGCAGCAAAAGGGGGAAAATCCAAAAATGCAAGTTAAGGAAGTTCTTGTCTCAAAGAGATTTACTCTTGCTTTTCACTCAGCCTGTCTGTATCTCAATTCCATGTTCCTGGGAAAAAAAGTCATGCATTATCAGAGGCTGTGCTAAAGACCTAGGTTGAAGATTCCCTTGGGCACCTGTTGCTTCTTAAACTCTCTGACACTCAGCTCAAGGGTGATGTTATTTCTCTGTGACTTCAGCCAAAACAACCAAAAGAAGGAGCCCTGGTGAGCTGGAAAGCAGAAGGGTCCCAAACAGAAACAGGGAAGTAGGTACTGACATGGGCTGACAGAGAAGTACATCAGACTGGGCAGAGACAGCAGAGGTTATTGAGTTCACAAAACAAAAAGTTTCCTACATTGTGCTACAAGTGCTGGGTGTTTGTGTAAGCTTTTCTAAGGATTACTTTGTTTGCACGGGAGAAATATTCCTGCTGCTTACTTTGTAAGCATTTTTTTCCCCTGGTCTTGCTAGAATTTAGTATTAAGGGTTAAAATGTCACCAGTCTTTCCTATTGCTGTTACTATGTTCTGTATCTTTTGGACATTTGGTTTTACCTTTAAACAAAGCCGAACCTGGGTTAAGTGTAAGGCTCTCCTTTCTTGGTTTGGTTTTTCTAATAGTCACTTTTGGTTTTTTTAAGAGTTAAGCAGAATTCCTTTTTCTTTTCAGTTTAGAACTGACATGTCAGCTTCTTATTTTTGAACTTTAAAAGATTAATTGCCCCCAATTAGAAGTCTTCGTCTCTAATCCTCTATATGGAATACGCTAACACAATATAAACTGCCTTTAATTTATCTTGAGTTTGGTACTAAATAAGCTGGATTTAAATGTCTCAGAATGTGTATATTTTATAGTGTTCAAAGCAGTTGTATATGTTTTGCAGTAGCTGCTTGAAGCAGTATGGGAAGCTATCTTTCATAGATGTTTGGTTGCTTGGCTTTGTTCAAGTGCTCAAAATAAAATTGGTCACAAGAGTGCTGCTGAGGAATTCATATGCAGCAACAGTGTAAAAACTGCTTGGTGGGATCATGAAGCCTAATTTTGCTAATAATTAGTTCCCCTTTGCAGCATGTGACTTGGCCTTTGTGGTGGTCTGCTGCATATAGAGCAGCTCAGGGTTTTTCAGTGTTAGAACACTGTAGCCTAATTACAGGGCTTATTATAGGCTGGGCGACAAAATGTTTCAGATGTTCTGTGAGATACAGAAGATCAACATAGATAATATAATGATCTCTTCAGGCATTCTGCTATAAATGGATCCAGCTCTCTTCAGCCTCCCAGGGTTGCTGATATGTTATTTCCTGAGTGTCATTTCTTTCAGCTCTATTAATTTACAGTAATTTTTACCATCTGAGGAAGCAGAAGTTAGGAATTTCTGTGCGTTGTAAAGTCTGATGGTTTCATAGCTTGCCCATTTAGCCTCTGACCTTCTCTTTTGGCATGTGAAGGTAAGAATGACAGATAAATACATCTTAAACTTTGTGTAAAAACAATAAAATAAAAGAGTGAAAAATCCCAACTCTGTGTCTGTTGAAATGTTTCTGATGATGGTACATATTTAAAGGAAAATCACCCATTAGTAACTTGACCTTATGCAGTGTGGACCTTTGTAAATGTGAGGTTATTACACAGGTGAGAGCTCTTTGCTCTCTTGAAATCCGGTGTTTGAATCTGTGCGTGAAAGTAAGTGAAGTGATCTGCTCTGCCTTTCACAGATTTAATGAAAAATTCAAGTCCTTCATATGCAGCATGACTTTATATTCTGTACTAGTAATCAGAACAGGTTTTTCGAATGAGAAGCAGGATTCACCACACTTAATTTTCTGCTTTTTCCAGGGTGGCCATTTCTGTTTTTACTCCTGTTCCCTGGTTTGAAATTGGTTTTATTTCATGTCTTTTCCAAGAAAAATAAAATATATTTTAATATAAGTGCTTTTTAGCGTTGCTTTAAGAAGAAAATAAATTTCATCAAAATAACAGTGGGAGAGGGGTGTTTATTATCCAATATTCAGTTTACTTCTAAATGTGGGTATAATGATTGTATGTATATAAACCCCCCCTGTTTTTTATTTTCAAAATGACCTTTTTTCCTTCCTGCTATATTTGGCTTGATTATTCTATATTCTGGTAGAGGATCAAAGCACAGTATAATTTCAGTAAAACCAGTTTAGTGCACCTGGAGATGGGATGACTTGCAATTCCTGTCATACTCAGGTTCCAAGAATCTCCTGACAAGAAGTGATTCTCTACTTTGGAAGGAGAAATTGTATATTTTGAACATCTGTTTTATAAAGCTTCAACTCTCAACTATAACTTTTAATTTTAAATGGCTAACTTAGACAGATGGAGGGGTTTTTGCATCTTGCTTGTAAACGTCTTAGAAAATAGTATTTGTCAGACAGGATTTTTTTTTACTATAAGTACCAATTTTGTATTTGGGTATTTACATCTCTGTGATGTCTTTTGGATAAACGTAACTGAACAGACAAAAAAATGGAACTGAGAAAAATCAGAGAGGACTTGGCAATTTTTTTTCTCTTGGAGGTGCCCATTTTGGTGGGAATGGCAAAAGATGGTCTCTTGACAATTATCAGCAATCTTTTATTTGTATCTCTTCCTAAGCAGCAACATTCCTTATGTTATAACGTGTAGCAAATATCAGTAGGAGCTGATACACCAACATTATCTTTTGTCTCTCTTTCTCTCTGCTTTGCCCTGCTACAGCTTTGATGTGGTCTCTCTCTCTGTATGTTATTTTGATTGATTTGAATTAGTCTGCCTCCAGAAACTAGGTGATTAATTTGAGTTTGGCACAGGGCCCTTTCTTTCCCTTAAATGTGGGGCAGTGCTCAGTGTATGTTTATGTCATGTGTTCAGCAGCTCTCCTGTTGCATTGCAAGCAGGCTGTGTTTCAGTGCCTGGGAACCAGGACTGCACTTTATGGTGGTGGTGTTCATCACACTGGCCCTTTTATTTTGTGTTGCTGACCTGCTATTTTCTTTACTTTAGAACTGCATACTGAACGTGGCACATATTTGACAGCACTCACTGTGGGACCAGTGAGACATTTAATATATTCCTCTCATTAGGACTAGATCTGAGGGATTTTCACTGTTAGGAACATGGACTTGTTTGTGTATTAATAACATTCTCCCTGTGCTCAAATGAACGGTTACATCTGCCTACTGGAAGCAGAGGTTTGTATCCCTTTTAAATTTTTTTCTTAAGGAGCATTTAAAGTTTTGTTTTAGACAGGTGTTCTTTTGTGGATCTTGCTGTCCTGTGGAACAAACTCTTGTCAGCTCAGCAGGTTTATACTCACAGCTCCTGCAGTGAGGAGCCTGTCCAGCATTCCCAGCCCTGGTGCCAGCAGGGGGAAGGAAGAAGGAAGCCCTGAGTTAGATAATCCCAAGGAGTGTTGGTGGATGGGCATTCCAGTGGTACAGGCATCCCATGGGCACGGTGCCTGTTCTCCAGGAAATTCAGGAGTTGCAGGTCTTTTTGTGTGTTCAACTGCAGCATTAATCTCTCCTAATAGGACACAATTGTATATGAACTTGTCTATAAAGAGGACTATAGAAATCCACTTTAGAAATCTTTAATGTATTTTCTGTTAAATTAGGGATCCCTGCTTGCAAAGCTGTTGTATTTGTCATTCTCCATATTTCCAGCTTTTTGCAGCTTTCAAAGTGACATTTCTATGTCTTTGAGTAAGCTCAGATGCATGCTGTGTATTTTATGTAGCACAGAACACGTTGATTCTTAAAAGTATTAAAGTATAAAAGTATTAAATTAATTGTTTTTACTTTCAAATGCCTTAATCGTTGGTAAAACATATTTCATTTTAACGTCTTTTTTTCATGGAAGATTATATGTAATGTGTAGGTCTATAGGCAGTTGTAATCATGGTATGACTTTCCACATAGCTGTATGCACCTTTGTCCATTAAAAAAACCCCAGAACAACCCCCAAAAACCTGCTTTATTCAAGTGAGGGTAACAAAGGGGTTGTGTTTGTCTTTTATGGCTTTATTTTGTTGCTGAGATGATATATATAAAATTTTAGTTCTCCTTCTGATCAGAAATAAGAGTGGAGAAGATTTTTAGGTAAAGCTTTACTGGCAATAGTGTAAAGTAAAATGCAAATTCTCTCTCCTTTTCAAATAACAGAATTTAGTTACTTAAGTAATTTAGTGTTTTAGTTACTTGAGTAATTTCAGTTACTTAAGAATAAATCTCAAGGTTTTCTTGTATAGTGATTAAACAAGCAATGGGACAAATAAATTTAGATTTCTGTTCATGATAAAAGACTCTTGTTTCTTTTAACAGAGAACTTTGTGTTCTGAGAATAAACAAAAAGCAGCACCTGAGATCCCAGTACTGCCTGATGGTAGTGCTGGAGCTCTATGGATGCATCCTCCACCTACTTTAATTTTTACAAATACTTTTTTTAGAGGTGCTACTTCTGTATTGATAGTTTCTACAAAGATTGCTTAGCATTCATTTGTCCTGAGACGTTCAAGTTTCAGAACAAATTTCTAGAATGTACTAATAGTGAATTGGCTGGTATGAGGTATCTGTAGTTTATTACCCTGTGACTAGTTGAACTAAAAATTGCACACATCTTATAAACATGTGTTTGACAAGTGTTTAGTCTGTCACTGAGTCATGCTGGGACTGTGTGAGTAGGAGAAAAACTAAGTAAATTCTTTAAGAACAGCATCTGTGCCAGTGCTGTGGCTATTTTGCAAGTGAACCTTACTTGTAAAAAATTTTACCACAAAACCTAGGAGCCATCTAGAGCCATCAGACTTTCAAAGCAGAGTGTCTTATAAATGGATTTACTTACAATACTGTTGAATATCAGAGCAGTTTCTAGTTTTATTTAAATAAACTCTCTTTAGCCTGTGCTGGAAGCCTGGGCTGCTGCCCCTCCAGCAGTTCAGCACAGACTGTTGGAGGAATACTGAGATAACTTGCAGGTTGCATACTTCATCTTGGGATTTTCTGCTTTCCAAACTTTTAAGCTAAATCTTGCATAATTATTTTTTTATTATGGATTAGTGATTAAGTAGCTGGCTGACTACAGCTGGGGTCATTGGAACACTGCTGATATTTCACGTTATTATGGCTTTTCAGTGAAGGGACCTTAGGCTTTTTGGCAGTACCTTTATGACTTTTTGTGTCCTGAATTCTTGTGTCCTGAAATTTCTTCCCTGGTAGTACTTTCTAAGAGCTAGTGTGCTACAATGAAGGACTGAAAAAAGTCCACTTTTTTTTTTTTTTTTTTAAAGACTGAAAAAAAAATATTGTCATGAGATAGCTTATCCCTAAACTTTGCATTTTACCATTGCCATTCAAATTTACGTGACATTACTAGGAGAGGGGTAAAAATATGTGAGTTCAGAACATTTTCCAGTATTAATATCAAGGCATAGCCTTTGATTTATCTGATTCTCCTGCTTTCTATCTATTAATACTTTAAGGACTAACAAACTTTCCCTTTCTATCTATTAATACTTTAAGGACTAACAAACTTTCCCTTTCTATGTGAATGAGTTTTGAGTGGGTGGTTGAGAGTAGATTATTTTCCTTTATTCCTGTTGAACTAGAGTCAGCTCAGGTACATGCTGATCCTTAAGCTGCTTAGAAATGGGTACATGTTCTTTACTTTCACTGTGCCAGGAAAACACATTCAGTTATGAATTTTTAAATTTCTGTTACACTTTGTTTGGGGAATTAGGCAGTGACAATATAAAATTGAGGAACTGTGCAAAATGTAGTGGGTTTTTTTTTCAGAATTTTAAAAGTATATCTAACTGTTGAGAGGCTTCCTAGTGCATTTAGGCATGTTGTAGGAGTGACAGGAAAAAATTTGCTGAAGCCACCAAAGATGTAGGGAGAAGTGGGAAACCACATCTAGAGTGCTAATTGTAAACTATTTCAACGCGTGCTCTCTTGCTGATGAAGTGAATCATCTGATGAATGTATTCATGTGGCATTTTTTGATGAAATGTTAATTTTTTGCTTTATTAGCAATTCTATTGTTTTGCAGCTTTTCATGAAGTATATTTGTTGTAAAGAAAGCAAGCTGAAATAAAGCAGAATGCATAGAAGACATTTCATTGTAGTTCAATTACAGTTTTTGGTTAAATTTTAACCACGATGGGGACAAATGTTGTCATTCTGTATAAACTTTGTGGGTGTAACTTCACGTCTAGCACTTGGAAATACTTTTGAGACTTGCAAAGCTGGGGAGATGCCAGCAAGTATAACATAAGCTACAGGAAAAAGCTGACTCATTCCTTTGCCTTGAAAAGCCTGCCAAAAATAACAACAGGTAGAGATTGCTTCTCTTACTACTGAGGCACAATTAGTAATTTGGTTATTTAAATATTACTGAATTAATTTAAAAATCTAAGTGGATTAATAATTTTTATTACTTCAACTCATAGCAGTCAATTTTTGTAACCTCTGAAAGTAATGATTTCAAAGTAGCTGTGTGTGTAGTAAGGTGATCTTGTTTGTAGAAAGCCTCTTTCTGGTTAAAGTGATTTGGTATTTCTGAGAAGGTTTCATGGAGTTTCTTGTTTAGAATAAACATCTCAGACTTGCTTGTAGCGGGTGAGGTTTGGTAGTTGCATAAAGCTGATCAGAAGCCACATTCCCCTGCTTGGGAATCTCAGGGTCCAATCTGGATGTCTTGGGGCAGAAAGAAATGGTGATAATTAATACAGCTTTGTTGTATTAATCCACATTGACTGCAGGATTTAACTTACAGGATATTTTTGTCAGCACCAGTTACTAAAATGTCTGCTGTTTATTCTGCAATTTTCTACTTTTTTATTGTTGTAAACTGATTGCAAGATAAGTCTGTGTGTGCTCTTGCCTTTTTTCCAGTTTCCCAAAATCATAATATGAGCAGGTCAGAGCAAATGTTTTGATGTGTCTGCACTTGCCAGTGTTGAAAATTAGCCCAAATCAGTATTTGCAAAAAAGAAAGTTATTAGAGGAGCATTATTTCAGAACATTTACTGTTATTACTGAAATATATGCATATAGCAGAACCCTGTGAGTTAGTTTCATTTTAAGAAATATTTCTGTGCTCAAAGGAATTAATAAATCTTTGCACTTCTCCTGTTTTGCTTTACTGCTGCATGTGAAAATATGTTCCTTTGTCACTTAAGATTTATGGTTTGGAAGCAGTTTGAAAATCACTTTTGCTTTTTCAGTCCTTTCATGGATGCTTTGTCTCACTAGTGCTTTTTTTTATCGTTTAGTTTCTTGTTTTTCCTCTTTCTGGATAGTATTTGTTCAGTTTTGGGTTTTGAGTCCTTTCTTAAAAAAACCCAAACCTTCTCTCCCTTGTAGAAAGCATTTGGAGTTCTATTGTC
The DNA here is from genome assembly GCA_037013685.1 of Acridotheres tristis. Classification (NCBI taxonomy): domain Eukaryota; kingdom Metazoa; phylum Chordata; class Aves; order Passeriformes; family Sturnidae; genus Acridotheres; species Acridotheres tristis. Next base: position 7,168,852 of record CM072895.1, read on the forward strand.
CATTTATTTTTTTTGAACATCAAATAAAAAAAATGGATTTTAAATCTTTAGGATAAGAAGTTTGTCATGTGAAAGCAGAAAATTGTAGGAGTATTGTGTGTTAGGGAGAATATCATATTTAGCACAAATTAGGAGTAGAATTATTTGCAATGGGCTGAAAATTGTAAACAGAGTATTATTAATGATCCATTTTGTGCTGTGGAAATATATAATAAAATTCAAAAGACAAGAAATATTTTAAAAATCTTATTATGGATTATTTAATGAGGACTTTTTAGTGTATTTTGTTACATTTTTTAAAATTAATCAAATCTTGAGTGATCCTCAAGCACAGATGAATACAGGCTAATATTTCTAAAATATAACAGCAAGAGTTTTTTTATTCTGCAGAACTCCAAACCACAGTATGTTTGTCTTGTGTGTCATCTCGCCCTCTGTAGTGAGGTTTTGTATGTAAATTTTGGTATTATATTCACTTCAATCGTCCGAAAAATAAATCTAAGATTAAATGCTGAAAGAGTCAAAGATTAAAACAAGTTTTTCTTTGTTCTGAGTATGAAACAACAAAATGCCTGGTTTTTTTTGATTGTAATTTTAAATACTGTCCTGCAAGTGGCTAACTCCTCTCCCTGTCTTTGCTCCATGGGGTAGACTTTCTGCATCTGTTATTTGAGAGAAATAGTTTTTATATTGAGAAGATATTATTAATTGTGTAACAAGAAGGAGAGGCAGAATGAATAGTAAAGACACAAAATGCAGAACTTTGTTTTTTTTAGCTTGCCAGATGTGTTAAACTGAAAGTAAAATCTGAGTTTGTAGCATTTGGGGGGAAATACAGATTTTTGAAAGTCATAATAAATGAATCCTCTCTTCAAAAAAAGCTATTGCTGAGTTTCATAGAAATAATTAAATATGTGTTTTATGAGGCTATTGCCTTAAGTTGAATACACGAAAAATGTACTAATACTGTAAATCTGAACATACAGGAAAATCAGAGGGTTGGAAGAAAATGCCCCATGAGCAAGTTACTCCATTATAATTCCCTGTGACTTTCTGAAGCACTTGATGCCATTTGGTTGGACATTGGATTTTGGATCCTGTACCGTGGCAGTTCCCATGACCCTGTCTCGGGGTCTCGTTTGTGTGCTGTGTTTGTTTCCTGTAAACCGCTTTTGTTTTTAGCTAAACAAATGTAAAGCTTTGCAAGGACTTTGATAAGTAGACTCAAGTGGTCTCACTTGCTCAGTGCAGTCAAACCTGAATGAGGCTTTTGAAATTCTCTGGGAGCAGTTTGTGCTGGTTGTGTTAAACTGGTTTGGTTATTTATCCCAGTGGAACTGTGCATCTCTCAGGTGTGCAGGTTATTTACATCTTTCCAGACCCTTCTTCTGAAAGGATTGTTCTTCCAGCACTGTGCTGCTCCAGCTTGCTTTCTCCTTTTGCTTAGGGATGTGTTTACTACTGCCCTGTTTTGGAGAGTTCATCTTGCATTGTATTTTGTACAAGCTCTTGCCCTTCACTGGGGTGGAGGTTCCAGAAGGGAGATGTTAAGGGGTCTGTATCCATCAGCCAAAACCTTTGTGTGCTCTGGAGACTGGGGAGGACAGGGGAGGGACAAGAGGTGGCCACTGAGGAGGAACTCCCTCCTCAACCATTGCAAAAGCCTTTAACTCCTAATTCACCTAAACATCCCTTTTAAATCCTGGAAATTTAAAAAGTACCTCCCATCTCTAGTTCGCCCTTGCCTCGTTTGAATATTCAGTGTAGACTTCTGCTTTTGGTAAATCCAGCCCATCTTCAAACTTTGTGAAAGCCACTGAGTATTTACAACTTGTGAGTTGACTATTTGTGTTATTTAAAACCCCACATTATTCATAGGACCCTGGGATGAGAGTCACTCTAAGATGTGCTTCATTGCTTTTGAATGGTTAGCACTAGAATTGCGTGTTTTGAAGGAAGTCACTGACATTGTTGTTTCAGTAGATAATTAAGGAATGGTGGTTCTTGGTTTTCCTTCTAACACTGTTTTGTACTCATAAAAGATAGTCACAATTAGTCAGAACTGACTAATCTAGTTAAGTTAATATTCCCTTGAGGAAAAATTCTAAATTTTAGTCTGCTTCACAGTGTTCTTTAGGTACCTACATAATTTCAGGATTATTATGCCACCGATTTTTTATGTTGCCCAGACTGTTAATGAATTTGGTAACTTTTCATCAACCCTATTGCTTTATTGTTCCCTATGTTTTTGGGAAACAAAAAGGTTGGTTTTAATATATTTCAGTACTGTAACTTGGAAGCATGCTGCTGAAAAAAACCCACCAAAAATATTGTTACTTTGAACCTTTTTAATGGGCACTTCTCAGTCCAGTACTATATCACATTCTTGATATCCTTTTCATTTAAAAAAACCCCAGGGTTCACAGTATGTTTATCAAGATAACCTGTACTGTTGGATGATGGCATCACAGGTGCTTGAGACTGGAAGTTGTTTCTGGATGTCTCTCTGGCCCAAAGCAGGTCCAATTAGGTTAGGTTATGCAGTACTTAATGAATTTTTAAATAAGCTGTTCCAGTTCCTGGATATATGATGGATATCCCTAAACAAAACGTATAAATCAAGAAGAGCTACATTCAGTTTATAATTTAATGAGCTAAACTGAGGGTCTGGCAATGGTTTGAAGGTTGTCATGAAAACAGAAATGATTCTATTCCAGGATCGGATGGTGTTATGGCAGAATTTGCTATGGATAGCACTGAGACACACCTAGGATTCTTAGCTTTGGGAAAAATCTTCTGAAGCCCCTATAATTTTCCATTAAAGTGAATTTCACTCTTTAAATAGTGATAGCATTAGGAAGCTGTGGTACCCTGGATGCAGCAGGGACACTTGTGGATATGCAGTGTGAGAGCAGCAGCAGCACAGAGTGCTGCTCCCCTGGCATCACTCTCAGCAGCAGCTTATTGGGAGCTGGAGGAGCTTTCTGATCCAGACATGGTTTCTTTTATATTAATAACCCATAAAGAGATTTAATGTACTGGTTATTAAAATTGCTTCGAGGGTAACAAACATTTTTTAATGACTATAAATTAGCCACACAGGGTGGTTTTTGTGATCAAAGATCCCTATTTGGAGAGACAAAAAGGTGTAATATCTTGAAATGTTTGTATAACCATAGAGATGTGAGCCTCTCTCAAAGGGGGCTGACACTGGGGAAGAACAGCCTGGAACAGATCTTGCCTTAGTAACGTGTTCTTGTTTTAATTTTTTTTTTTATAGTCACAACCTTCTCCCAATGAAATTCTAAAGCAGATGGTTGTTCCTTTTTCTTTTTTATCTTTGCAGGGTCTACTTATAGCTGTCTTGTTAGAACATGGATATTTAATATTTATGCAGTATGTACATGTGCACTGCTACCATTTGCTGTCTACATTATTTTAGTCTTCCATCTTGCTTAACAAACAGTGTCTGGACTCTTTAGTTTTACAGTGTGGTTAATAGAGGTCTTTCCATCAAAAAAGTACATAATGCTTCTGCTGTTTTTTCTTACTCCTGTGCTCCTTAAATGTCATCAAGTTTACAAAACTGGGGATATATGAACAAGGGAGTTATTCAGTTTTAAAGAAAATAGCTTGGAGCCTCTATTGTATTTAACCCCTCTAACTAGGCTCAGAAGAAGTTTGAGCTGATATAATCCTCTGAGACAGAGCTTTGACAGAAGTGTGAAAATGCCACACTGCTGTATTTCTTCACAGCTGAAGCGGCTTCTTTTCCCCAAGTAAAGAGAATTTTGTTGCACCACCAGATCATTATTAGTGTAGGTTCTGTGGTACAAAACTTGTATTTACTTTCTGTATCTTACAGATGCAAAATAAAGGATAACTTTGTCTCTGAGGCAACTTTATCTGTTGATTGGCATGAATTAAATAAATGTTGCTGAAGAGTATGGGAGTGAGAAGCCAATCCAGAAAAACCCAAATAAACCAAAACCTCCTACTCTTTCCTAGAGGTTTATTAGATGAACACGATCAAGAGCTGTGTATGACTGCAAAAACCACAATGATGATAAATGAGACACGTTGTTAAAAAGAAACCACTGATTATTGCCATGCACAGTGGATAACCTGATTTAAAACCTGATCTGGTAGGGAACTTTGTTTTGCTGTAATTTGATGCAGCCTCATGGGTTGTTGCTGGAGCTTATGGGTACCTCTGACCTTTTCATTCTCTGCTTTTAAAATTATTATTAATGTAATATTTGTTTCTAAATGCAGGATAAATGTTACTGCAGAATCACAGTAATTTAGCTGAGTTCAGCAATAGAACTTTGACTTCATCTAGCCTTAACTATTAATGGAAATTGTAAAAAAGTCATGTTTATGTATTCAGAGAGAAAGAAACCATAGCATTTAAATCTTGATTACATCTATTTTTGTTTTTATTAAGCAATAATTAAGCTGCATTTTTTTAAAGTTAGTTTGTACAAATGGTGTTGATGATGACTGTCAGTAGCTCAGTCACAGGGAGTGACTTTGTCCTCCTGGAGCACTAGGGAATCTATGGCCTGCTAAACATCAGTGTTCCCTTCTTCACTGGGGACCAGACACTCATCCACCAGGTGTTCTGGCCAACAGGTCAGGTATATCTGACATATGAGGATGGAAATTAGAAGTTATGAGGGTAGAAAATGGATGAGTTGCTGCTGATACAGGAGAAAATGGAGAGCAGTGGGATGCTACAATCTCTCTTTAATCTTGCTGTTAAGCCTTCTGATGATTTGGACAGCATGGAATGGTATTTAACTGCATCAAATCCTGCTTAAAAAATACTTCCTTTTCTACCTGAGGATTGTTTGAATTTTTGGGATGGTCCCTTGTGTGGTTCCCTGGCAGCCTGAGGAGGCTGGGTCGTGTCTGTAGGTGTGATGGAGCTGCTCTGGAGCAGCTGTTGGCACCAGCTCAGCAGTTGGTGAGCAGCTGGGGCTGGCAGCATGCAGGGTGTGTGCAGCTGGGCATCTTTATGGGCCTGACCATGCCTGGTGCTTCTGGGCAGCATCACATTTTCTGTGGATGTGCTGTGATGCTGCCTGGGCTGTGCACAGTTGGCTCAGGGGGTGTCATGTGTCCCCCTGTGTGTGAGACTGACTCAGCGTGGGCCATGCAGTTTATTCCCAGCCATCCCACCTGGGAAATCCATCACACACAAACAGGAGTTTCAGCTCCTGTTTGTTTTTCACTTGGATATGATGTTTATTTTATGTAGATACCGTAATGATGGTGTTGCTCACCAAGAATATGCACTAAATAGAGAACATTTTAGGGCATGCTTTAAAGCAAGCTGATCACTCTTCGAAATATATTATGAAAGTTATGATGTATTTTTGTTCTGCATGCTTGACTCAAAATTTGTTTTCTCTTTTCAGGCAGCTATAAATGGTGTTATACCACAAGAAAATGGCATTCTACAAAGGTAAGCATAGAGTACTGGAGTAGTAATGCAGAGAATTATGCTGGGTAACAGTTACTTTTTTTTCCTTCCTGAATCCTAAGAAGATGACATAATTCTCCTTTTAAAGCTGTTTCTGGAGACACAAATTCTATTCCTGGCAAAGCTGATTTAACATTCAGTTTTTCCCATACTGATAGAGGATTAGCTCAAACATCTATTCAAAATAGTTAACTTTTATTTTGAATTCACTGGTGGTTGGGTCATTCTTTGCAAGGTTGTCTCTTTACAAAGACTGGATGTTGGTATGCTTCTGGCTAAGTATTTATTTTTCTTATGCATTTTTAAAGGTATTGATATTCCATGCTTCCCTATTTCTGGCCAAAAACATTTGTACTTTTTTTTTTTAATTGAATTACAGGAAGCAGAAATTGCTATAGATAAAGTAAGGTTGGTCCCTTCTAAAAGTAGTTTTACTGATTTTCTTTCAGCTTCTGAATTAAATTTTGGCTTGCATACTGATGCTTGGATATCTTGAAGTCACTGAAATTTGATCTTCTAAGTGCTGATGAGGCAATTGAAAACAGCAGAACAGGAATTGAGCTACCTGAGAGAGACAGTAAAACAGTGTTTAAAAAGTTGTTCAGAAAAGTATTTAATGTACTATTTAAGAAAATGTAATGATAAAAGGAGATATGTAATGTAGGTGAAATGGTGTTTGACATCTCTGTCAATACGTACTGAAGTTGTCATTCAATAGAGTCAGGTTTTGATTGAGGATGAAACTATTTGCTCAGTAAAGTTATTAAAGATATATTTACTGTAGGGCCTGTTTAGTCCATGTGAGATTAAGTCTTGGTTGTGTGGAACACTTTCTGCATATAAGTTGTGACCTCAAAGCATTTCTATTCAAAATACCAGAATGTTTGATTGGGTAAAAGAAGCTGGGGAATAGTTAAGTGTAATTAATACCTGTCTTCAATCACAATGTGGTCCAGTGCCCACTTACATTTTTCTTTCACAGTAATTTATTAATTTTTAGATAGTCAAATGGATTTCAAATGTGTATTTTTGTTACTTTGGTTTTGTCTTGTTTTGTGTTCTTCCAGTGGAAGTGGTTTAAAGGTTTTTTAGAAACCTGGTTTCCAGTGGTTTTCAGATAAGGCTTATTTTACTGATGTGAGGCTTTTATGTTCTGTTAGAGGTTGCTAGTCGGGTATGTAGGATGCTTTTTATGGTGGAATCAAATAGAATTAATATAACTGGACTTGAAGTAAGTTAATTTATTAGAGAGGAAAAAGTACACTTATTTTTATAATTCAGTTGCTTGTTTTGTAATCCACTCCTGAGAACTGGGATATTCATTGCTTCTGGAGTCTACTAACAGAATTGTTACTTAATTCTACTTAATTCATACTTGTCCAACAGACTGAAGACAATAGGATATCACTTGGTATTTATACTTTTTTAGATCCTGAAAATTAGGGTGTTTCCTGTACTCTTGAGAGCTCTGAGGTGAGCCTTTGACTTTTGAGCCATAGGTGTGGGAGTGTGGGCCTTTGTAGTTGGGCATTCATCCTTCTGAGCATGCTGATGTGAGAAGTGAAGGAGCCCCTTGTTTTAGAAGCATAACATGTTTTTCTGTTTCAAATGTGAGAGGCACAATGATGGGATTTGCAATAGCTGAGTACTGTTGCACTTCTGTGACATGCATGCCATCCACATTTGCACTTTTTCAAGTTCAGACCTCCTCTAGATGACAGATTTGACTTGTTCTGTGAAGCATTTCCAGTGAGAATCTCATGGTATCTCTGAGAACAGAAGGAATTTTTCAAATAAGTTCTGATAAAGAATGGAAATGAGATTAAGTTATGTTGCAGCATTTCTGAAATCCACCATGAGATCCTGTAACTGCCCAGCATCTTCCTGGTAAGAACATCTAAAAGGCAACACCCCAGGCTTACCTGATGAAGATTCTTGCCTTCCAAATATGATTTCTCTACATAATAGGGTTTTTTCTTTTTTGTCTGGAATAATATTCCTGAAATGTCATGTTTTGTTACACTTGTTTCCAATCCCTGTTTCATGCTTCCTGTGGAGAGGCTCATTGAGGAAGATGCAGTGCTCCTGGGTAGTGAGGGTTTTCCAGTTTATTCTGGCCTCTAATGCTGTGGGTATCCTTGAGTCAGCTATGGAGACATCCTTACATGAATCTCCAGGAGCCTTGCAGGATTTTGAACTTGAAGGCAAGCTAGAATTCAGCATTGCATTACTGTTGTACTTCTAGGTGTTATTTTCAACACTTTATTATCCTCATTATCTTAATTTATTTACCTTAAACATATATCTGTTTTAATTGCTTTTCACTAATTTTCACTAATTTGGTGTGGGAAAATACCTGTCTGCATGCAGAATTTTGAGCTGTATTTCTTATTCTCATTTCCACTGGATACTAGCCCAATGATGTAGAAAGCTGGTCGTTGCCATGGTGCAAATTTTATATGGCCACAACACTCCTGGAACAGGAAATAATCCTCCTCCTCTAGATAATTCTGGTATTAATTACATAGTGAATTTTAAATGCTTGTTTGTCACCAGTGCTGATTTCCTACAGCACTCCTGAGCCGTGAAATGTTAAAATTGCTGATACAGAAGTTATTTTTTCATTTTTAATAAGCAGTATTTTCAGATACGACAGCAATAATTCAAGAGGTGTGTGTGCTGGACTGTAGTAAGTGAATAATACTGTAATTTTCCTTTCCTAATTTCTGGTTAGACATACCAAGGTGTTGTGTTTAAGTCATCTTATTTGTCTGTCTTGCAGTGAGTATGGTGTAGAGACTTTGCATGGACCAGCCTATGGCCCCACCAGTCACTCTGCTGCAGCTTCCTCAGCTCCTTCCTCCTCCTCAGCATTTCGCCATGTAGTGCCATCTAGACAAATAGTGGAAAGACAACCTCGAATGCTTGACTTCAGGGTTGAGTACAGAGACAGAAATGTGGATGTAGTACTTGAAGACAGCTCCACAGTTGGTAAGGATTTGTAAAAATGAAATAAAAGGTGCTGTCGTGAACTTGTTAAAAAGACGAAGTAAAAAGATTCAACCTGAAAAATCCAAGTCCTAAAGCAAAGCAGAACAAAACCATTAAAAAGAAAAAAAAAATCCCCCTGAAAAAGCAGCCTCCACAGCTACTAACCATTTTCAAATCTCTTTGCAGCTTTAGAAAAGCAAAATTTCACTAATCCATTGTAAAGGTTAGTGATCTAGCAAATACTTCTTTTTAAATCTAGTTTTCTTATGAACTTGCTTCAGAAACAAAATGGAGATTAATCATTAAGTTGAGGCATGAAAGTGTAATTTGGGGTAGGATTAGTGTAGATGCAAGCTATTTATAAGCGGATGATCTTAGCATTTCCTCTTTGAATCTATATGGCATCTCTTTCTGCACAGGATTAGTGACAAGATTAGAGGAATTCTTTCTGGTGTGAAGAACATCAGTGCATTCTTCTTAGTTCAATTTTTATTTGACTCCTTCATTCAAATTAAGATTAATTCTATCAGTTTTATTGTCTTTATTCTAAAATTGGTGAATTTTGAAGCAGTATGTTAGAGGTATGCTATTGTTAGTGTTGCAGAGCATGTTATTTTTTACATTCCCCAAACTGGGAATTAATTTACTATTGCTAAGGAAGGAAAGTACTTTCATTTTCCTATTTTTAGTGGAAAGCTTATACAGATCCAAATAAGGAGCTACGTGAAGAAATAGTTGGTGAAAGCAATTTTCCGTGCCTTTTGTCTGGGATGAAATTTGGAACTTTCGATCCTCGCTTGTCTTTTCGGCAATGGATTTGGTGTTGGCTGGCGCCACCTAGCGGTGATGAGTTTGAATTATCGATGGCTGTTCCATGTTTCCCTTTGTGCTAAATTACATCCATGGAAATTAGACATCAAAATCTGATCAGATCAGAATTTTGCAGCTGTACCGCTTTGATTTTTATTTTCTTATTAACTTCTCAATAGTTGAATTTTACCTGAAGGCTGTAGGGCAGAAGGCAATTAGTGTAGAACTTCTGTCTGCATCTTGGGATATAAAGATGGAGGGCAGCCTTGTGTTTAAAGTCCTGGGAGAAGCGAGCAAGGCAAATTTTAGAACTTCAGACTTGAGGAAAGAATATTTTTTGCTTTTTTGGGGATCTTGGCAGGATGCCATGAGAGGCTGCCCATGGGAGGCTGCTCAGGAGGACACAGGGGCCCAGGAGAGCTGGTTGATCTTCAAGGACAACTTCTTCAAAGCACAGGAACAATTCTTTCCAACATGCAAGAGGAGCAAGCGTGGCAGAAGGCCAGAACAGAAGAAGAAAGCATTTCTGACTGAGCTAAATTCAAAAACAAAGTAGCCAGAGGTGGAAAGTGGTGATGGGCTGCCCAGCAGGAGCAGAGAGATGTGCAGGTTTGGAGTTAGGAAGACCAAAGCTCAGGTGGAGGAATTAGAAGGGTTTCTGTAACTACATCAGCCTGAAAAGAAAGGCTAAGGCGAATGTGAATGTGTGTTCAGTGGTGATTGCTGAGCTTGGTCTGTGGGAGGATTATGGAATAAATCTTTCTGGAAGCACTTTTTGAGCATGGGAGAGAAAAGAAGGGGATTTGGAACAGCCACTGTGGATTTACTAAAGGCAAATTGTATCTAATCAGTCAGCATTATTTTCCTTTTACAATTTGATGACTGGCTCAGTTGACAAGGGGAGAGAATGTAGCTGTGGCTTTAGGAGGGCCTTTGATGTATTCTGCCGTTGTATTTTTCTAGTCATAATGTTAAGATAAAAACTGGATAAAAAACTGATCAAAGTGAATCTTAATCTACTCAGAGAAAGTGGCTGATATTCTGGAGAGCAGGGCTGCTGTTTCACAGGTCCTGGACAGCCTGGAGACATGGGCTGACAGGAGCCTCCTGAAGTTCCAAGAAAATAAAGTTGAAGTCCTGTATCGGGCATAGGAGAACTCCATGTTATCCCCACCTGATACCTGGCTGAAGGCTGATGAGCTAGAAAACAATTTAATAAAAGAGATCTTGGGTGCTTCAGCAATGAACTCCTGCAGTGAAGATCTGCCATGTCCCAGATGTTGTTGCTGAGAGTGTAGCCCGTGGACCCCGGGATGTAATTATTTCCCTCTATGCAGCACTTGCCAGGCTGTGTCAGGAACACTGTGTTGGGTTTTGAGGTGCCTGCTACAAGAAAGATGTTGGCATCCTGCAGTAAGTCTGGTCAGGAGTCTGGAGCTCTGGGCTAACAGGAGGAGAGGCACAGAGAAGAGGATTTGTTCAGCCTGGGGAGGAAGGGGGAAGGTTCAGACCTGACCTCTGTCTGCAGCTGCCTGCTGGAGGACATGGAGAAGATTTGTCTTGGAGGTGCATGAGAGTGGGAGGCAATAGGCACAGCATCAAAAATTCACATTAAATAAAAGGTTTTTTTTAATTACAAGGGTGGTGAAGTACTGAAGCAGGTTGGCCAGAAAAGTTGTCAGACTTCCATCCTGATGTGTTCAAGAGTCAGCTGGACAAGTCATTGACTGAACTGATTTAATTAGATCTTTGAGTTTGGCTTGGGCCACATGAGCCCCAGAGGAACCTTCCAGCCTGAATTATTTTATGACTGTAATAACTACAGGGGCAGGAGAGCACCAAAATGTACAAAACATTGAAAAAGCTGTCAGAGCAGTCAGTTGTAGGAACATTCCAGTTCCTGAGGTCTGGACTAATGAGAATGAAATTTGTTATCAAAACCATGAACCCTCTTTGTTGCTGGCAAAGTCTGGAGCTCCAGATAGCACACAGCTGCAAATGTGTGTGTCCAGTATATATGGAGTATAGAATTACCAATATCTATGTCCAGGTCATCAAATCCTCATGTGATTCTCCAATCATTCATGCTTTGTGATTATTTTTTAAGCTTCATTTGTCCTTTACTGTTTGAAGGGTATGTTACAAGGGTAACTAGACTAAAAATCCTTCTCATAGTAAATTTTTCCTTGCTCTTGTTATTTTGAGTACAATTCATTGCTGTTTGAAATAAAGCAGTAAATGTGTATATTTTATATATTCCCTTTGTTTTTATCTCTAGGAGATATCAAACGTGTTCTAGAAAATGAACTTCAGATTCCTGCATCTAAAATGCTGTTAAAAGGGTGGAAGACTGGAGATGTAGATGATAGTGTAAGTTCTCAACTGTGTTTTCAGTTAACTGAACTCAGTTTCAAACTGAGCATGTGTGGGTGGGGATTACAGTGCAAGAATTGTCCGTTTCAGACAATGTCAGATGTCTTGGGTGGCACACAAAGAGCTCTTAATCTAAAACACTGCAAAATAAAATCAGGACAAATCAGTTTGTCTTTGGTTTGTATATAATGTGGCCCATCTACAAAAATGATATTTTGAAGTAAAAGGAAGTATATATTGAAACAAAAAATTTGGTGATATTGTAAATATATAATTATGATTTAAAAAAAAAAAAGTCAGAATTGGTGAATGTTTTATATTTATAATGTTTTTTCTTCCCTCAGACTGTTTTAAAAAGTCTACACTTGCCAAAAAATAATAGTCTTTATGTTCTAACACCTGACCTGCCTCCTCCTTCTTCAAGTCATTCTGGGTAAGTCTTTTGGCCATAAATTCTATTTGTATGGTTTGGGGTTTTTTGGTGGTTTTTATGAAGCCACGTGTGTATTTGCAGGAATTTGCAGTCAGTTTTTCACTGCACTAGTGACTGTTGGGATGAACTAACTCAGAATCTCATTTAAAAGAGGCTTGTTGAGGTTTTAAAACTTTGGTGGGGCACATGAACCTCTTAAGTACATACAGAATTTTACATCTCTCAGATGTGATGACTTTAACAGAAATCTAGTCCCTGTGGAAATGAGAGCTGGCCTTGCATAAGTTACTGCTTTATGTTGTTCCATTTAATGTATCTTATAAATCTGTAGAAATCATTCCCATCAGATCAGAATTTTCTTTATGAAATGTTTGTTACATTATTTTATCTTGTACTTTTAAAATGTGTGTAGATAGGCTGAATAATTAATATAGTTATTAATTAGACATTTATTAATTATATATTAATTATAATTAATTTTCTCTAATTGAGCAGGATATCTTTTATTACTGATTTGAACACTCAACAAGTAAGCAGTGAGTGTTCATATGTCACAGAATCATGGACTCATCAAAGCTGGAAGTGACCTTCGAGATTATGTAGTTCAACCCACCATAATCACCCCTGAAACATCCCCAGGTGTCACATCCAGACATCTCTTGAACCCTCCTGACTCCACCACATCCCTGGGCAGCCGAATCCAATGTTTAACCACTCTTTTAGGGAGAGATATTTATCTAATACCTAATCTGGACTTGCTGTGGTGCAATTTAAGGCCATTTCCTCTCATCCTTCCTCTTGAGACATGGCAGTGGAGACAGCTGGCTCCAACCTCTTTTCGGGGAGTTTTGGGGGTGAGGAGGTCCCCCCTGAGCTGAAGGGTTTCTCCAGGATGAGCACCCCGGGCTCCCTGAGTCGCAGCTCCCAGGACTTTCCCTCCAGACGCTTCCCCAGCTCTGTTCCCTTCTCTGGACCTGCTCCAGCCCCTCGTTGTCCTTCCAGAATTGAACTGGACACAGCAGTGGAGGTGTGGCCCCAGCAGTGCCCAGTACAGGGGACGGTCACTGCCCTGGTCCTGCACTCCTGGACCAATGCAGGTGCCACTGCCCTTCCTGCCCACCTGGGCACAGCTGGCTCGTGTCCAGCCCCTGTCCCCCAGCACCCCCAGGTCTCCTTCTGTTCTCAGGGAATACTGTGAAGGCTTGAAAATGAAACGATGCTATATCTTATAAAGTAATTAGCAATTAGTTTGGTTTGTTTGCTTCCCTTTCCCGGAGGCAGCCCCGTATGTGCTGTTTGCCAGGAAAATGGGAATCTCCCTCGGTAGCCGCTAGAGGGTGCGCAGGAATTGAGCCTGCGACAGGAGCTGCTCCAGCGCTGGGATGCCTTTGGAATTGACCCAAATGCATGGATTCCGGGTTTTCTGAAGAGGCACTTGGCTTTCTGCCCTTGTAGGTGATAGGAGAATATTCTGCAAGTGCAGTTGTGTTACTGGTGAGAGGAATTCTTGGAGAGTCAATAGAAATTTGTAACTAATGACTGAAAGTACTTGGTATATTACGAAACAGTACTTGTGCACATTAACATGTAGTCTGTGGGGGAGATAAGAATGCTGATATGAATTATAAAAATAATAATGATAAAAAAGGAGCATTGAGAGAGGGAATAGTGGCACTGGAACAGAGGGTGGTGTGCATGAACTGTATGTGCAAACAGGAGCTGTATTTGTGTGTGAGGACAATAAGCCATTGTGCCTTAGCAGCTATTTGGAGAACACTGAAAAGACACTACAGCTGCTATTTGTTTCGTTTCCAGCTTCAAAATTTTGTAGCTAGGTATTGCTGTATATTGTAATTTGAATGTTATAATTCTGGAAAGAAAACTGGAGTCTGAAGAGAGTTGTTTATTGCAACTGCAGTAAAGTATATAACAACAAACTGTTTAAAAACAGTTCTTTGCCTTTTTTATTGGATTAATGGTTTTAAAGAACTTCACTTGATATTAAAATCAAAGTAGTTGTTACCTTTTATAGTTTATATTTGTTTCATAGTGGAGATTAGTTCTGGATATTTTTAAGATAAAAGTTGGTAGCTTTGGGACAGCAAATGATGACTAATTAGTGGCTATTTAAACACGGATAATTTGAAGGCTAGATCATCTCCCTGAAGTCATAAATTCTAGATGAAAGGGGAGGCTTGCCTCCAATTAAAGCATCAATGCAGATCAAAACACATCTAATTGAAGCAATGTACCAAACCCAGTTACACTGTTTACTGCCTACTGTTAGGTCAGTTATTATTCAGATTAGTTTGTTACCCACAATTTTTAAAAGCGTTGTGCTCACATCTATTATTAATGGATGTTGAAGAACTTTGCCTCTTGCTCTGGGAGTTCATCTGTTGTTTTCTTCAAATGCCTTCTGTTTTGAACTAGAGATAAATAGTCGTGATTTGAATATCTCCAGAAAGTGATATTTGAAAAGCCTGAGATTTCAGTATGTGATATTTTATCTATATGCCCTTGTTAAAAGGAACAGTCTGGCCTCAGCTCTATAAGCTCCTATTTTTGTCTGCTCTTTCTATTGAGGCAGAACAGTGTCTGAAACATCCTTTTCCAACATATTGATCTGAAGGCATTGAAGTTTATTGTGACAGACTGAATGGGCTTAACCCAGAACTGACTTAAAAACAGCGTCTAAATGTAATGGCAAAGTGATCCTGCCGTTTAAACAAACAAAAATCTCTTTGGGTATCTTTGTTCATCAGTAGCCTACCTAAAGCTTTTATAGGTAATAGAAACCCAGTGAATTACTACTGCATGCTAGTAAATTGAGGTGGAAAGATTAAATTTAAATGTCAAATACCACCTGTATGGTTCCATCCTGCTTCCACAATTTCAGCTGGCAAAGCCATACTTATCCATGCATGATACCCAGAACAATAACCACATGTTCTGTGAGCTGTGGACATAATGAAATCTGATTTCTAGTGAATTCCTGCCTCATCCCAGCAGCTGCAGTAAATCAGCCTTCTCCTTCCATGCTTCCCATCATCTCACCTACCTCAGATGCAGCCTCCGTTTCTTCTTGTATTTTTTGTAGCACTTGTGTAATATTTTTCCCCTTGCACAGAGTATCAGCTTGCCCTGCATCTGTTCTCCAGCTCACAGTCAGGCAGTATCAAAGGAAAAGAGAAATCATGTCCTATGGCTTGTTTTGAGATCATTGGCCAGAGGTGATGGATGGGTATGAAATACTGCACTTTTAATGCAGCCTTTTACTGAAGTGGGTGGTAATTTGGGTCCCCTTCCTGCTCCTGGCTGTTGATTTATACATGATCTTTGAGACCTTTCTAACACTGTGAGACATCCTTAAAACCATTGTCAATGTTCAAAAGTTACCAGATGGGAGCAGAAGTTACCAGGTGGGTGGAGAAGAACATGATTTCCCTTGGAAAGCAATCTTGAAAGGAAAGATGCCAAAGAATGTCCATCATTAAACATCCATGGGGGTAGATCCCTTTCACCAGCTTTGTCAGATTAGATTAATCACTTCCTCAGCGTGCAGTTCCTTCCCTTTGTTGCCTTGGATGCTTCTTGAAGGCTGACAATACCCAGTTCAGGAAATAGGTTTAGGAGAATATAAGAGGGAAGCATGAAAAGTGTGAGCATGGGGGTCTGGCCATGGAGCTGTCATCCAGATTGTCTCTCCTTTCTATCCTGTGTGTTCTGGGAGATGCTTTTTATCATTTTTTTGTTGCTGTTGTCATTATAGTGGATATAATGTACTTTATACTTTTTTTGCTAAATAGCTGAAAGTCAAAGATACTTTATTATACTTGATGAATCACTGGAAAGTTGAAAAGCATTAAAAACCCAGGTGCATACCATGGAGATTATTAGAAATAATGCTATTTTGCTAAGTGATTGTAACTTGTTTAACAAGTGTAATCATCTGTGTGGATAAGAAAAAACTCACAGATCCCATTTTTCAAGCAATAGGTCCATGTATTGATGAATGCCTCTGCTTTAGATCATTACAGAGCAGTGGTGGTGATGTGGTGTCTTGTTGTACCTTATCAACTGTAGCAGAGTGTTAATTAAGGACGATGTAACCTGCAACTCCAGTTATTAGTCCTGTCTGCTTAGCTGGACAGGAGCAGTGCCTTGCTTTAGTTACTTTGAAAGCTTCCATAAGAATGGTAAGATTAATGTTTTATTTTCACATCTGTTCATGAGACAGTTTAAAAATCCTGAAGTTTAAAATGCAGTAGAATGTAAACAAAAGGGCTTCTGCTCATTTACATGTTAGCCAGATTTGCTAACTGATTGCTGTTTGAACCTAATCTACCACCTCCTGCTGCATTAGCTACAACAAACATTACATTTACATACTGATTTCTTATTTTGTTTTAATGTAAATAATCTGTAATTACAGTAAATTTGGACTTCTGTTGACATGAGCTTGTATAAATCTGTAAGTTTAAAATGGAAATGTTAATTACCTTGTGTTGTACCTGTTAATATAAAAATCAGGGGTTTTTGGGGAAATCTGTGTGACTGAGGAAGTGGGAAATACTGAATGTATTTTCAAGAAACTGAGATTAAAAGGAGCATGTACATATCATTGATTAAGGATTTATTTTGGTGTCAAATTCTAAAAGATTACCAAAATTTCAAAGAAAAATGCTGCTGAAAAGCAAAGTATCATATAAAAAATCAGACCATTAATGCAATCACTTAACAGTAGATAGAACCAATCTGTTTTGTGTGTCTAAGTCTCTTGCCAGAATTGGTGAGAGCAGTGACTGTGGTCAGGTCTGTTTTCTTTTGTCTATTCTTGGACTTCTCTTTTGGGTGTAGGCAGGGTACCTCAAATGGAAAATTGCTGCCCAAAAATGTAGATTTCCTTGCCTCCTGTGCTGCATAGTGAGTGCAGAATCATTCAGCTGAGGTAAAAAAGTTGCAAAGGCAGTGTATCACCTATCAGCAAATGCTTTTGAAAGCTGGGGTTTGCAGTAGGGGAAAAATGGTTCTAGTAAGAGTGAGTGGCCTACTTTAGTCCTCTTTCTAGAATTTAGTTTTCTTTTCCCATGAATTAATTCTCAGATTAATTGAATTCTTTTAGCACTGGTGGCAACAATGAAAAAGAAAAAAAGAAAAAAATCTGTCTTGTCTTTAATGGGACCTAGAGTTTAACCCTGATTTTCTTCCCCTTTTAATATAGATATTTTATTTGTTAGTCAAATTATTGTACTACAAAGTTATTGTCAACTGTAACATTTGTAGGAAAATTAAACAGCTGCAAACACTGAAGCCAAATTTTAGATGTGTATTGTATTCAAAGTCAGTCTTCTCAATACACTTACATGGGCCTAAAGAGAAATGAAAATAAGCTTCATCTTAGTGTCAGTGAGACCTTTCCTTTAAATACATTTATTTTGTAAAATTTATCTTTGCCTTAATGGCTGAAATACAAATTTTGGGCAAGTAATTTGGGGTAATCTGCATCTCCCTTTGCTGGAGGAAATGATTATGAGACAGACATCAAACCCATCCCACAGAGGAGGGTGAGCCCCGATGCTGGCATCAGTGACCCATCAGATGTGCCATCAATTCCTCCTCCCTTCTCCTTTCCAGTGGACACCTTCCAAGCTTTACAGCTGTCAGACCATGTGACATTTTGATATAGGAGCTCCAAGGACCAGAGCAGTTGATCAGTGCATTTCTGTGTAAGCAGAAGTAGTGTTCCTCATTTTGTTATTTTTCTGAAGAAAAAGTGAACAATTAACCATGCACTGTATTTGCTAACATTTTCAAACCTAGTTTTCCCTCCATTTTTTCCATGTTTTTTTTAATTAGCCAGCTTAATTTTCAGCCTCTTTGTTCACTGTTTGTCAATGAATATGTGCTGAGAATTTGCTTGTTAACAACATTCAGCTTGTGTTGCTTAGAAATCCCCAAAGTAGAGGTGTCAAAATTGTTAGTTCAAAAGTTAAAGCTTTTAATTTTTAGGCACTTCATTTAAATTTGTTTGAAGAGTATTTTTTCCTTTCCAAAATGCTTCCTGCACTCACAAGTGGAAAACTTTTCCTATGAGCAGATGCTTTTTATTAGCAAGCTGTATTTTGAGTTGTATTGAAGTGTGTGGATCATGCATAACTGGAGAGACTGAGGGTTTGATCAGACTGTCCTGTTTCCTTCTATGTTTACATCAATTACAGAATGAAAACATGAGTCATGTTATCAGTTAGCATCTACAGATTTTCAGATAGAGTCAAAATTAGCTATAACAGAACCTTGTGTGAGTCTGTATGGAATCCAGAGCCATTCACATATGCGGTAATTAATGTTTTCAGAGCAATTAAATATGTCATTTGCCTCCAATATTTGCTGAAAACAAATAAAAAAATCAGAATCTGAAAAAGCACAGCAGGATATTTTAGTTGCTACTGAACATTTGCCAATAGAAAATGTGGTTATGGGGATACGAAACTTACAATCAAATTAGAATTACCTTTGAAAGCAGGCATACAACTTTTCAGTATTCCTCTTTATTTTTTCCCCTCCTTTGAAGGACTGTTAAGTATTTAAAAAATTTGTAGGCCTTTTGTAGCAAATCTTGTGAAAGTGCAGAAAACTACATGTTCAGCATAGGTGACTCCAGTTACATTTGTAATGTCTCTCATGCTTAGCATTGACAATGAATTATATTTCTTTTCCATGTTGGAAAATCATAAAAGACAAGAAATAGCACTTCATGATTTTGTTTGGTAGTATGTGATTAATGAGATATCACAGGAGCCAAATTAGGTTTCTGAGTGAAAATATTTTTGTAAGATAAATTTCCCTGAGATGTTCAAGCAAATTTTGTATCTCTTGCTACAGCATCCAGTGAGTATTGTACGAGTTCCTTCCCATCTGAGCAGCAAAACAGCAGATGAATAATTCCAGAAGGAGTTAAAACTAACAAATCAGGTCTCAAATGATGTAGGAGTCTTTCTTGTCTTCTTGTATCAGCTGTGCTGATCTGCATTCAGAATTTGCCCTTTACTGCTAAGAGAGATGGCATGTTGAAGTGTCCTAGAATAGTGAAGATGTGAAGGAAAAAAACACAGTCCTTCTTTTAAGTGTATGTGATAAGAAAAAAAAAGAATTGAATAGGACCAATTAAATTTCTTATGCCACTGAACAAGTCTGGTCTGCATAAATATTGTTCAGAAACTCAAGCTGTGGTACAGTGTTGCTGCAGTTTTGTAGCATGTGCAAGATTGCACACAGCCATAATTGCCGTGTCTATAAAAGAAGTCCTGCCTTCTACTTTGAAAAGTAGACAGCTGCATAATTTTGTACCTAATTAAGCAATCAGGATGCCTTTTTAGCATCCAGATGTTTTACTACCAGGAAAATCAGAAAAAGAACCCCAAGTTTGTAACAACATGAAGATATAGCTGGCCTGTTTGAACTGTGTCTTAAGATTTCTTTTTTTTTTTTAATTTAATTTTTAAAAATTTATTTATTTTTATTAAGACCTTTGTGTCATACATTTAAAACAATGTGAGCAGAACTAACTTTTCTAAATGTTCAATTCCCACACAAGAAATTCTGCTGTGGTTACTTTTCCAGTTCTAATTAGCTGGGTTTATGTGCTTTAAATGAAACTAAGCAGAAGAATTTCCATTTGGTTTCTGCTTCAGGTAACCCTAGAGAAGCAAGAACATGCTTTGCCTTGTTCTACTTACCATCAGTTCTTAATGTGCATCATAGCTTGATATTTGGTCTGGCTATCAATATGCTGACAAACCTATTATTAGTGGTATTAGGAGTGCTAAATACACCCGATGTTTGTGAAGATAATGGGACTCTCTCCATTTTGAAAATACTTAACATTACAAGAGCTTTAAGGGCTGCAGTCACCTTATTAAGGAAGGAGTTCAGGAATGGCCTTTGGTCATTCTCAGCAGGCTTCCTTGCATTTAAGAGTGAAAAGAGAGATGATAATGTTGTGCCTGGACTTGTCCATGTAGAGTTTAGGGTACCCTGGGGTTTTCGCATCTGACTGTAAAACAAGCTATAACATGCTTATCCCTGATTTTCCTGTTTTTCTTTCAACCATTTCAGGGCCCTGCAGGAGTCATTAAATCAAAACTTCATGCTGATTGTCACCCATCGAGAAGTCCAGCGGGAGTACAACCTCAACTTCTCAGGAAGCAGTACCATTCAGGAGGTGAGTGCTGTTTCACAGCTGAAGAATAAATGTAGCTCATTATAGCTAATGCCAGCTCTGTTAAAGGGGGTTTGCATAGTCTTGATGGATATTTCTGTATTTTATTAGTCTTTTTTATTTTAATCGACTGGATCATCAAGATTTGCTGTGATTTGATGAAATAATTCAATTAGAAAAAGGTGTTCTATTAAATTCTACAGAAAGGGTGTTTCTTTTTGTATTGTAGTAGCAAAACACACAAACAAGCATTTATTGAGTTATTCAAATTGCATTTCACTTGAAGCTCCTTGAAGCTTCCTGTGTCTTCCCTTCTTTTAACCAGCTCCATCTGCATTTTGTAGGCACCTCAGGCATTGTGCTGGTTGCTGTTGGAGAGCTGTAATTCTTCCTGGCCTGGTGGCCAAATGGTTTTGTGTGTAATGGACATTGCTGCCGTTCTGTGGAATGGCCAGCAAGGGGTGATATTGGAGAGAACTTCGGCAGAATTGAGTCCTAAAGGATCAAATGTCTCTGATGTGGCTCTGGACTCTCTGAATGCAGAATAGGCAGTCACTTGCATATTTTAAAAACTCCTTTCCAAGCCCGAAGGTTGTTGTCTAGTGCCCCATGGTCTATCTGATACCAGATGTTCTGGATGTTATTTTCCATATAACCCACTGCTTTCTGGAAACTTGACAAACAACCTAGAAATGTGAATCTTCAGAATTCACATTACAAAATATTAAGATTAAATGTTTGCTTTTCAAATTAAATGTATGTTTGCTATTATTGGTCTGACACTTCTCTCAGTCTTTCAGGGTTGAACAGATTTTATTGAAGTTTTTTGTGTCACATGCTGACATGGTAGACAGAATTAATTTAAGTTCTGTATTATTAGCTATGGGAGTAGTATCTTATACAACAATGAAGAATGATCACTAACTGTTTTCATTGTTAATCCTGTTATTCCTAAGATCTAAATTCTGATCTTTCCCCCATGTGGAAGCCTGTTTTCTACTTCTTATGTTTAGATCTACTGTAGTAAGTTCTGTTTTGCTTTTTGTGGTAGTACAGATAAACAAACATACTTGGATCAGTTTGACTTTTAAGGACCTGAACTTTGACTCTCTAGAATTGTAAAGAATTTGAACATTTATGGAAATAAATCATCCAAATATGTGGTTTTAATTTTAAAATAGTGAGATTCTAAAAGAAAACATATACATATGTATTGTCTGTTTGGTTTTTACTGATGCTATATCATTTACTTCCTTGCTGGTGGGTCTTACCTGGCTTAAAGGAACCAGAAAGCTGTGATAGAGGGATCTAGGCTGCCTTTCCATGGCCTGAAGTTTGCTTGTTTGTTGGTTATGGTAGCTTACAGTCATCAGGTTGCCATATGAAATCAACATAATTTAAAAATTAATTATGATTTTTCCCTTAAACAACCCAAATCAAAGCCCTACCACCACGTAACCAGCACGAGCAGAAAGCCTTTCTTTGCCTTTCTTGTATCTGAGTGTCACACCCAGTAGAGTGTTTAAAACTGTGAAGACCAATTCAGGAGCTAAAATGAGACAAGAACTCTCTGGCCCTTGTTGTGCAGCTGATGCTGAACAGGTGAACGTGTCTGTCTGTGCAAAGGCTCCTGGAAATCCCTGGGGATTTCACTGAGGTAAAAGGGTTGGTGAACATTTGTCTAATTATAGAAAACAAGCACTGTTTTGAATGTTAACTCCCTAATGGCTTCTTAATTTAATTTCTTTTTCTTTTAGCATAGAGTAATCATTGTAACAAATCTAGGCAGTCCTTGTGGTTTGGAGGAATTGTTGGTCTCGTTCCTCATCTCCTTTGTCTCTGTCCTCTCCTGGGACTGTTAGATTTTTTTTTTTTTTTCTCTCTTCACTCTCTTGTTCACACTTTAACAAATTAATAGTTTACTTTCCTCCTGGTGTATTTTTGTAACGATGGAGAAGCTCAGTGATGCAGTTGCCAACCACAAGAGGGCAGGAAGGACTATTCAATTATTACCTAAAAATGCCGCTCAGTGTTTTCAAATTAGCTTCTGGTATATTAACAAAAAGGACTATAATGGCCAAGTTATTGTTTGATTTACAGATAATTGGCATATTGCAGGGAGGAGACTTAATTTCACCCTTTTAAATTAAACAGGGAGATTTAAAAAGACATAAAATATTCATTAATGTTCAGTGATTATAAAGCAGTGGCATATATTTATTCTACCTTTATTACTGTTTCGATGGGAAAATACAGCAAATATTTCAGAAATCGACTTGGCCATACTGACAAGTTGAAATGTTTAAGCAGTGTTAATGCAATCTACTCACACGCCATATCCTATGCAGAAAGATTCAAAATGACTACATCAATTATTAAAAGAAATATTTAAGATTCTAGAAATGTTCTACTTCTTGCCACAGTTGGGTGCAACTGTCTCTCAAGGGCTGCTGGTTCAGTGTGCTGTTGTTATTAGTACTGTGAATTTTAAGGCATAGATATTTTTCCCGAGGGTCTCAAAAACCCCCCAAACTCACACCAAAAACTCAACCCCACCACCCTTTTAGAAGGCAGAAATGTTTTGCAATGCATTAAATGCAAAATCCAGTGAGCTCACAGCTATACTTTCCTCAACTCCTATTGCTGCAGTTCTCTGGTGTTTTTATTGTTTAGAATGCATGTTTAATAGTAAATTATATTCGGGTGAATTGTTTTTTCAAAGAAATCGTGGTGTTTAATGGGGAAACCGTGTGGCAAAAAATTATCTGAGAGAAGCCTGATGCTGTAGTGCTCATGTCTGCTTCCAAAATTTATTGCATATTATTTTAATAATTGGATTTTGGATGTTTCTTGAAAATGCCTTTTATTTTTTTAACATTCTTCATCAAAATAGCTAACTCTTTACATATTAAAATCCGATTGCTCATCTTAAAATATAAGTTACATTCAGTTATATTGTTTTGTGATTATGAACTTATAATCTTTGAAATTAAATAAAAAATTAAATGGAACTTGTAAAAAATTCTGTATATTCGATTTAAATTTTTTTTAAGTTGAGTAGGGGAGTAGTTAACTTGGAAAATTAGTAATAACATGATAGCCTAAATTGCAAATTAATCTGTGTCACAGGTTTCTGACATAAGTTTGCTCTTGTAAAATTGCAGTATTAAATTAATTCTGGGCAGATACTGTTCTGGGAAATATCATGGCTACTTTTTTCCATGATCTGCATTTTAAATTGGAAATTGGGAGGTTTTGTACCAGTTAGGAGACTGTAAATGAATACATTTACAGTGTATTAGATGGTTAAATAAAGACAATTTGACAAATTGAACTCCTAATGCAAGACTAAAAGGAGTTTTCTGTCTGAAGACTTGTTCTTTATTCTGCTAAGATAATTTATAGAGGTTGTTTGAAATTGGAGAATTTTTTTTTTTAACTTTAGGTTTGGGAAGCTCTGTGCTAAATTATTACGAGGCATTGCCACACTCAAGATAATTTCTTTTCTATCTATTCTTATTAACTTGTTCTCATTTAGAAATGAACATTTTTATTACTTTTCATTTTTGCAAATTGCAGTTTCATTATTTAACAGAAATGAAGGGAAGTCTTTTTCACAAGGGAGAATATTTAAATTTGTGTTTAAAGCAAGTTTGTGTTCTGATGTCGGAGCAGACAAACTAATTTGTGAAAAACTTAATGGACTTGAGTTCTTGCCACAATAATGGGCACTACACTTTTTGTTTTAATCGGCGACACAGAAAAAAAATCAAACATTTTTAACAAACTGGATTGCTCCATTAAAAACAAGGACTTTACATTTGTCTATTTTACTCTTTTGGTACAGACTTTGAAGCCTTTTTGTCATTCCTGCGAGCAGGATTGCAAAAATATGCAGTGTACACAAGCTGTGACTGCTAAAGGGTGGATGAGTTAAATATGTCCCTCAGTCCCCTCACAGACTGGTAATCTTATTTTGTAACTGCTGGCAATTCCAGTTGAGAATACAATGTAGAGCATGTACTGGGCACTAGAATTCTTGGTAAAACATAAAATCTGTGCAAACAATGCAGAGAAGATGGGTCTCTACATGCTGGCTGCCTCTGCATAGCAGCCTCTGCTCTTTATTCTCTTCCTTTGGCCAATAACTTAAGCAGAGGCTGCCTGCTCAGCATCCCTGTCACCTGTGCTAGGTAATATATTTATTCTCTGTTCCCTGCAGACTCACTGGCTAAGGTGGAATATGGAAAGCATTGTATCCAATAGCCCTCCAGGCAGGAGGAGGAACTATTTGTGCACACAACTGCCTGGGCTGAGATAAACTGTAAATTCTGTGTTGACAGACCCTAATCAAATCTTCTGTGATGAATTTCTTTAAACTTTTTTCATGAGTGGATGAATGTTAAACAAGATGCAAAATCACCATTATGAACATGAAGGCAGAAGCATTATTTAAAAGGCCTAAAGAAATGTAATATATAAATATAGGTAAGCTGAGCTGAATTACCTGCAGCAGGCAGAAAAATAATCTGGCTGAAGGTCTTGTACCTTTTTCTGATCTGTTTTTTGCTGTGTGAACAAAATATTTTCAAGACAGTTGTTGCTGAGTGAGATCATTCAAAGTAAACGTCAGACACTGACATGGAGACATGAAATGCATATATAAATAATGTTACTCTTTTTAATGCTGTAGCTAAATAATTACAGTAAAATACATTTACCAGATATAGACATACCCAAGTATGGTATAATAATATAATAATAGTTTGAGAAACAGTTTTATGTTTTGACATTTTGTACTTGCTTTAAAATTGTTGAAAACTACTGTTGTAATAAAAATCAGTAACTTGGACTTTTTGGATTTAATAGGAGGTGCACAAACATTCTATTGTTCAAACACTCCTAGTATCAGACAAGCTATTAAAATACATTGCTATAGTCATTGAACTCGAGAGCCGTATGTTTTTGTGAAATTTGAATATTTAGTTTGCTTTTTAAAGAAATCTGTCATCTTAAAATTATACTCAATTTATAGCAGGTTGTAAACAGCAGTATACATAATTTAAACATCACTGTGATAGCCTCGGTGTTCTGCAGTGGTAAATGAGGACCTGCTAGTAAGTCAGGCTGTGGCTTTTTCAGCGAGGAGAGAAAAATATATTTTTAAAAAGCTGAATCAACTTTTTGATTTGTTTTTTTTGCCTTTGTATGATAGAAAAACCAGCACATTCCTAAAGTAAAATGTATTCGCTGGAAGAAATCCTTGATAAACTTTTTGTAAGTGATCGTGTGTTGGAAATTATATGAAAAGGAAGTTCCTTGGGAAATAAAGAGAAAATACCTTTTAGGTACCTGTTCAACAGTGATAACTTTATTATTAGGCACTTAAAATATCTTAATACCTGACTGAAGAGATCTGTTTTCGAAGATATCCCATTGAAAAATATATATAACTATTTTTCTTTTTCTGCAACAGAAACAGCAATAAGAGATAAAGAAAGGGCACTACTTCTCACTTAATTATGAATCTTAATATATTCCTGACAGAATATGTTTCATAACCTGTGATTTGATTTTGGTGGGTTTGGATGTGCATATCATTAAAGAAACGATCTTCAGTTATTAAAAACTAGTAAACATGGACATTTTTATATGCAAGAAAAGGCAGAGAGTAAATAATTGCACTGGTGACCAATACTGTAATAATCCTGTTTTACAATATGCACTTGACAGGTTGTAATAGTGCTAATTGAAGAGACTAATTCACACTTGCTTCATTCTATTCAAAGGCAAAATCAGCAGCTTGTTTTGCTTTTGACCAGATGGTCCTGATGAACACCTACTGTGCACTTTAAGTGCTTTACTAGAATTACAAAGGCTGGGGGCTGCATCCGACTCAAAATGATTTGAGAAGAGAAAAAACCTCACTGCTCAATGGATTTGGTGCAACTAAATTAATTCTAGTGGACCCATTACACATTGAGCCCCCTTTTCAAAGTGCTGAGCCTCCTCGTTTGTTCTGTAGCAATGAGAAAGTGAAAGGCAGATTACTGCAAACAGAAATAAAAAAAAAGTGCTGTGAAAAGGAGAAAAGAGGCCTTGAAGCCTTTTCATATCATTTGGGTTTTTCAAGTGCGTTATTTTTGGGGAGGGTGGATGTATGAAAAGCCAATTGGAGTTTTTTTTGTTTTAAAGTGCGCTATTTAAGTACTATGAATATAAAAGCAAGAGCAACAGTTGACTGAGTTTACTGTGGTAAAGCTTTGTGTCCAAGGATGAATCAAATTCATTATAGTCAATGCTTTGTATTTTCATATGAATGTAGGGTTAGTTTCACAAGACTGTGTCTGTTTAGGATAATTATAATTTAATATTTTCCTTTCATAAAGTTATCACTGTAGTTTATCTAAAATTTGCTGAAAGCAAGGTTTTTTTCCTTGCATAAATTTAGAAGCACCCAGAGAGTTTAAAACTCCAAAGGAAGCTGTTTGATTTGCAAGGGAAGGCAGGCAGGTTCCAGTAGCACAGATTATTATAACTAATTAGAAGTCACACATCTGTTAACGTGCAGTTTGTCAGCACTCAGTTTAGTGTGTGTGTTTATATCTCTTCTTCCTTTCTCTGCTTCTCTGTCTCTATTCCCCTCCATCCTTAAGTGTAAGTTGGGTTGGAGAGAAGCTCTCAAAGGAAAAGGATCAATTTATTTTGAATTTGAAAATAATGAGGAGTCATTGTTATAATTTTGGTTATGGGTTTGGCTCTGTAAATGCTCAGTCATGTGAGTTGTCCTTATTTTAGAAGTAATCATGTTGAATTGAATGGCTTTGCTCATGTAATTTAAGGATGCTAAGGATTTTGGGGATCAAGACCTAATTTAAAACCTTGAATTTTTTAAAAACTGCAATTAAAACCATCGCTTGCTATTCTGATTTTGAATATTTGCTGTGTTTTACTTTCGGGTTGGTGAATTTTTATGCAAGGCTTCTATCATAATGCTAGCTATTAAAAAGGTGTTAGCATGAAATGACAAGAAAACCTAAGCAGCTTTATGAACATATTAAACAGCTCTGTCCTCAGCTCCTGTGCTATTTAGAGTGGGAAAGCAGCACTCTGCAGCTAAATAGCACAGTGTGGTTATCTGTGTGAATTATAGTTAGTTGAATAACAAATGAAAAATTCAAGTTAGCATTTTTTTGCAATTAAAAAAAATTAATTTACAGCTTGTAAATTAAAGTGGTTTAGAACATGGTTTAACCTTTCTATCCTGTGTTAACTGTAATATGATCACTTCTATTATTGCATGATATACACTTATATTAAAAAAAACACATTCGTTGAATTGCTGATTTGTTTTCAAACAATGAAATTTGTATTTGTGCAAATTATAGTAGGCACAGTGTTCTCTCATGTTTTCTCATCAAACAACCCAATTATACTTATAAATAGTGAGGTGCTAATGAACTGTTGTTCAGGAAAAGTTGATTTTTTTTTTTTTAACTTGGGTAAGAAAGGAAACACTTCACAATTTTAGAGTGCTTGCTTGGTGAGAAAATATTTGAAAATATTTTACTTATGTAAATCATGTTGGTGCTATCACTTTTAAATACACAACAGAAGCTAATCTAAAATCCCCATCAGTTCATATGGAGCGTAACTACATGCTTGACATTGTAAATTGCTCACTTAATTGGGAACTGAGGATTTACTTATATTCATTAAGTTACAGAAGTTGTTTCTTAAGAGCTAATATTTGAGCTTGAAGTTTATCACTGCATTTACTGAATAGAAAGTGGTAATTTTTTGGATAGTTGTGGTGATAAGGATATTTAAAGTAGTGGTTGTGGAGTTACAACAGCAAAATGGTCAAAAGTATCTTGAAGCAGCAGTGTAATGATAGTGGTGCACTACATTCTCTGTAATCACTATGCAAAGAAAACACTCAGTTGCTGTTCCAGCTATGAATTAATAATGTTTGTCCCATCCATAACATCTTAGTGACACAGGCACCATCTCTGTAAGAAACCTGTTTCTTAGGGATTTTCAGTTATGTTCCTATATCTGTGTAAAAGATGATTTTGAAAAGTTATCCTTTTGGTTTTGTACCAGGAATTGTGGGCATAAATTGGAGAGCCTTGCACTCATTTAAAGGATAAAATGGCCTCATAATCACCCACAAGAAATCCCTGTTACTGTTTTTAAAAAGGGTTATAGCAGCTCTCCGCAAATATTTGCAATAAGTGGCAAAATTTATGCCTTGCTTTGTGGTAGTTGCGTGACCAGACAGTGGGGCATAGGATTGTTTTAAGGTTTTTACAGCTGCAGGGAAAAAGCATCTGTTCCTAGAAAAGCCTTCATTGTTTAATTTTGACACTGACTTTTCCATGCTGCTTGTACCAGTCTCTGGATTAGGTGCCACTAAAATGAAATTTGTTTTAAGTTGCTCCCAAATGCAGCTGTCACTATACACAGCCTTGTAGCTTAGGCAAAGGAGACATAATCAAAACAAGCATTTTTGTGCAAGGTCATTTGGTAGACTGGGAAAGCTCAGAGCAGGATTTTTGACAATATTGTATCTTGTGAGTAGCTTGGCTATTAGCTTTTGTGTTTGTTTAATAATTCTGCTGATCACTAGTGTATATGACTGTCTCAGAAATAATGAAAGGATTTTTTAAACTGCACTGCTTTTCTTTACATATACTTTATATTGAATTTATTTTGATTGAGCAGATTCTGTGGTATTCAGTTACATATATCCCATATATGTTTATTTGTATCTCTGTATCTCTACAGTGAAATGGAGTGATTCACAAAAAGCAGGGAAAATTGACATTTTTGAAAGGGCTTCCATGTCTTTCCTTCAAAGTTTCCAGTGCATTAAAAATGAGAGAGCACTTCATTTTATGTATCCCAGAGTTGTGTTAATTTCTACCCAGCTGGTTTCAGCTGATTGATACAAAGCCAAATTTGTGGCTGCCTGCATTACAAAGTCTGTAATTTGCTAATGAATTACGATAATAATCTTTCATCACACATGAAAGATTTAGATAAACAATTTACTAACTATATAGTTTGATCACAATTTTTTGGGTTTGTACCAAGCCTCATACTTTTATTTTTCCCTGCCTAGATTAGCAGACCAAAGTGAACTTACTTGTACCTTGTTTTGAAAGCTGTGATGCTGGAAGTTACACGGGGATGATGGTGGGCAGTGGAAACAACACAGACTTGCAGTGTAAATATCCGTATTTAATGTATAGACAAATCAAACCACCCAGTTTCCAACTAGAGGAGCATCACAATAGGCATGGCACAAGAAATTACTTGAGTCTGCATCCACTGTTGTGGGGACATAGAAATAAATAAAAATAGGGTACAGATGTTTCTCAAGTTCAACCTCCTCTGTGTATGGTGGAGGCA
This sequence comes from Acridotheres tristis, assembly GCA_037013685.1. NCBI lineage: Eukaryota > Metazoa > Chordata > Aves > Passeriformes > Sturnidae > Acridotheres > Acridotheres tristis. The sequence continues at coordinate 7,198,585 of CM072895.1, forward strand.
AACTAATTAAAACACAGCTAAACAAAGCCATAGGGACAAACTAGGCTTAAAAAGAATGGAAAGGAAAATCAAATCTTCCAGAAGAGGAGCAACTGCCACAAGATCTGTCACCTTGAGTGAAGTTTGGGGCTACCTGCATGTCAGATCAGCAGAGTTGATTTTGAACACTCTAAGGACTCTCTGAGGACAGTGTTCACAGGACATGAGCACATCATCTGCCCATTTTTGATCACATCATCCATCTTCTGACCAAAGATGAATTCCCAGTTCTGTAGAACATGCTCCTGTACACAGGAAGAAGGAGGGGAGCTCTGTGTTCTGTATCCTCTTCTCTTTTGCAAGATAACAGATCTTTCAAAAAAAAAAAAAAAAAAAAAGAAAATCTATTAATAATTTTTCTGCTTCTCTTGAGCTCAGTAGTATGGGTTTAAGTAGGCAATGTTTTGATGTACATCCTAGGATAGCAACCAACTAAACAAAAAACCCCACAAAACCTAGCATGCATGTCCCGTGTTGCCATTTTTATGTGGATGAAACTATTGGCTTGAGAGGTTTCTGGCTTGATGTGCTTCTCCTCAGACCATAAGTGACCCAAAACAGTCACCCCAAAATCACACATGTATGACTGCCCCAAACAAAATCACACTGAGATACCAGTCAAGGTATTGTTTGACTGGTAGAAATATTTAAAAAGCAAAGAAAGGAGTAGTAAAGATAAAATAGGACAACCAGCAGTGTCCAGAAAATGCCATCCAGAGCAGGGCCTGGTTATGTGGCCCTGTGAAAAGATTAGGAAAAGAGCTTTGGGGTGGGTGCTGCCTGGAAAGGGAGTTGAACTATGACCAAAGAGTTTTTGCTGTTGCTTTATTATGTTGTTTGTTTTTATCATATTTAGGGAACTAGAACTTTATGAATAACCAGCAGTGTGTCCATGAATCACTTCTTACTCTATCAGGTTAAAAAGGAAAAGGCTGAAGTTTGGTTAGAAGGCAGTGTTTTTTTGGTCAAATTTTCTGATTAATGGAAAGTGAAGAAAAGTGGGGAGGGAGGTGTGAACGACAGAGATTTGGTGTACCAAGACCTTAACTCTCAGCACTCCTTTGTCCCCAGGAAGGTGATTCTGTCTAGTAGGTGTTACCTGGTATGTCTAATGCCTAGTAGCTCTCCTGGAAATTATGATGTAATTTGGAAGTACAGACTAGCTGAGGACCTTCATAACATTGGGAGCGACCATTTAAAGAAAATAAGATAAAGAGGAGTAGAAAGAAAAGAATTTTTTGCTGTTTTTCTGCAATTTCTATGTAAGGAAGAGAGATCTTAATCCAAATATGTACTGATAAATTAGCAGTAAGTCTGTCTGTCTGTCTGGTATCACATGGCAGAGCTGTGCATACCTTACTCCAATCCCAGCAACCCAGGGGCTGACTTAATTTCAGTTATTTTGACAGCATCAGGGCACCCAAATATCTCTGCAATTTCTTTTAGGAGAGACAGAAAGGGTTTTTACATTGGTTTTATTTTACTCATTTTTGACGACAAGTTACCTTTTACTGGACTCAGCAACTGTAACATAGTGACTCTTATTTTAGAAACATTGTGAGCTGTTTTTGTGTCTCATTATTAATTTCTCTGTAACTGTAAAGCTGAATTTCAGTTCAACATCTCCCTTCTGTGTCTTGCATAAACTTCTGTTTGCACTTAGTCACAAAGTTCCTCTTTTAAGGCAAGAAGGACTTATTCCTGAATAATTCAAAAGTGGGGAGTGTAAGAAGTGCTTGGATTAATCTGCGGAGGGTTTTGTGTGTTGACAATTTCACCTACAACTAACAGTCTCTTTCACCCACTCTGCTTAAAAGGTCTTGGCTCTTTTTTATTCTTTGCATTGACCTTGGGCTGGCAGAGAAAAGACCAGACTGCAGCTGAGAGCTCTGACCACAGGGCAGCCTAGGCCAGGACTAAGGCAAACAAAATGGAGAAGCTCTGACATTCACAAAAAGCTGCAAGAGAAGAGTGGAAGATGACGCTTTCTCTGTAGAACAAAGCAATACAGTGAAACTTCTCACCCTGACACAGAAAGGTGGTGTAAACTTCCAAGGCAGGCAGGTCCATGTTAATTTTTCAAGGATCGCTCTTGTGAGGCCACTGGAAAATATGTAAGATCTCTAGATCATTCTGTGAGGTTTGGGGTGAGCTGAAAAGTTTCTTTTTTGATGAACTAAGAGCAATAGAGTGAGATGGAACTTGAATTGGCTGTGGAGATGCCTTGAGTCTCCTCCTTAAACCTTCCCACAGAGCAAGTTGCAGGTCACAGCTGTGGCTGCATTAGCACAGAGGGCAGTGCAATAAGAGGTCTGCAGAGAAAACCTGTTGTGGGAAACATCTCTGATATTTATCTATGTTGACAGTTACCATTTCTGGATTGAATGTTTCTTATTAATTGAAATCTCACAATTGTGCATCTTCTCTTTTACTTTGGTCTTAGCAGTAATTGTTTTTTTTGCTTAGTCTGTTTTGTCCTCCAAGCTGAAGCATGCAGTAAGATGGACAGGGGGCAGGTTTAAGATTAGGAGTGTGTGTTTGAAGTGAAACACCAATGCAATTCCATTTTACAAAGGCTGGGTGTACATCAGTGCCTTGGTGCAGATGAGCATTTTCAAATTCTGCAGCATTGGGAAGCCTTTGTTGTAGCAGAAACAGTGTCATTTAAAAAAAATTTCGTAAACAGAGGTAGTAGAATTCTTTTTGAATAAGAAGAAATAAATGAAAGATGGGGTGGAAAGTGCATGTGCTGGGTGTTTTCAACTCACTGCAGAGGAGCCATGTAAAGCATCACCATGAGCAGCAAGACAAGCTTTTTAAAAGCCAAAAAGAAATAGTTTTCCCTTTAGAGAACTACATTACCATTGTGTTGGTAATTTTCTTTCTTAAGATCAGTTTCAAGTGAGGAGCAATAAAACTTGGAGATTAAATGTTTATTCTGCGGCCTAAGTGCAAACTGTTTGAAGTAGGGGATGATTTTAGCATAGTCTGAAATAAGCATCTGTTGGCTCAAGACATTGGTATCAGATGGGAACTGAAAATCAATTTCAGTTCTCATTTTGTGTCTTTTGCCTTGTGTCAGTTTTTGGGTCAGATCTAGGATCACTCAGATATGACTTACAAAATCTGACAGTCACCCAACAGAGTTTTTAACTCTATAGGTGCTTTTGTTTGTTAAGTAAACAGTAAACTTTTTCTCTTATTTTATCTTCTTTTTAAGATTTTTTTTCTTCTGTTTCTTTATTTTTTTCAGTTGTTCACGTACATGTTTTCTTTTGTACTGTTTTCTCATTTCTGCCTTTCATCTTCTGTTTAATTGACTTTTTCAGGTTTTAATGAAAACAGTTTAAGAATTTCTCAATTTCTACTTGTTTAAATGAAATATCAATATCTGGCCTGACTTTTCTAAATACTATTTTCTCCTTACAATGCAATACTGAAAAAAAATACTGTAAGTCAGAAACTTTTAAAGTATCATTCTTTTTATACATTTTTTTTCAGAATGCTTGTGTGTTGAATTATACTTGAAAACTATTCTTGTGTGTCAGTATAGTGCATGTTAATATTTCAGAGACTGAATTTTCACTAATTATTGTATGAATATGAAATGGAAATTCTATCAACTAAATTTTTGTTGCTGGTGTTAATTGTCTTAGTTAAAAATATTGCACCTTCTTTGGATTTAGACAGGAATTATTTTTACATTTTTCATGTAATTTTTTTGGTATATATTTTATACACTGAATTTGTATAACTATGAGTATCCTTGTGATTCAGAGGAGAAGCTGTTAGTATGGATCTATCAAATAGTCGTTTTATTAATTTATTCTCAAGGAAAAACCAGAGAGAATAGCTGAATATGTAAATGAGCAGCTTGTGATGCTATAACTTGTCAAATAACCATTGATGCAGTATAGCTGAGCAAACTGTTTCAGTGTGTGCATATACAGTAGGTATTTCTCTCCAAATTAATATTTGCATTTGAAATATGAGTGTAGTGCAAATACATGAGAAGTATATAACAATTAATAATATTTTGTGCTTGATGTTTACATATTATGTGCTCTGTATTTTAATTCTGCATGTTATCTGCTTTGTTAATAATTTTGAATTAGTCTTCCAAATATATTGATTTAAAGGGATTTATTACTTAATTATTAAGGTTTGATAGGCATTTATGTCCTGAATCTGGTTGGGTTTGGTCAGTAGTTAGTTGGCATTTCTTGAGGTTGCCATTTTGATTTCACAGTCTTTATTGATTTCATGTAGCAAATTGTTACTTTTATTACATTAAATGAGTAAGTAAAAAAAGCTGGCTTGTTCTTCAAGGTTTTAGTGTCCCCTCAGGGATTTCTCTCTATGATGGCTTTCTTCTTCAACCAAAAGGACTTTGGATCCATCCTTTCATTTTGGATGGTTCCATAGACAAAAAAAAAAAAAAGCTTCTCAGACTTTGTAAAAGCTCTTTCTCAATTCCTTGCATTCTTTTGTTCTCCCATTTGTGAATCATTGCCAGCTTACAGTAATGCAGTTGGAATAAGATTAAAAAAAAGTCTGTTTTGCACTTTCTTCTTTGACTGCTTGGCAATTTTAATGTAATATTAGGAATTGCTAGAAAGTAATACCTTGGTACATTAGAAATTGTTAGAAAGTTTAGTGTTCATATAATGAATAGAAACATGCTCACAGTATTAATTTCTCTAAGCATGCTATCCATGTTCTTCCACTATTAAAATGATGGCTTGTTGAGTTTTTCTTGTTAGTTCTTTTTCCAGTGTAGTAGTAAATGGCTCTGTTCTGTAAAAGATGTCGGAGTCCTCTACCATGGTAGAGGTTCATGGTGTTTTGGAGGAGCTCAGTGTTGCAGCAGTAATTCAGTGCTCTCAGGGAGTGCAGTGAGGGATTTGGAGCAGTGCTGATGCAAAACAAGCATAGCTTTATTTCCCGAAATGCACCTTTTTTGGTCATTTTATAAAAAACGAAGACCTTGTAGCATCATAATTCAAAGGCCAATTGTGCCTCAGAAATAGGATGTAGTTCCCACAAAACTGTTGTTCTCTGGAACTCATGTCCTGGCCTCCTTGTGGAGGTGTTCCCAGAGCTTGGGGTGGGAGAGGGAGGAGGAGAGGATGATCTGTTCTCAGCAGCCCTTTGCTCTTAGGCTCCTGTTCTGGATCCTAGCTGGGAGTCAATGCCATTTTACAGCTGCGTTTAACTCCCTGTCATCCTGCTCCCCTCTGCCTCCCCTCGTGCTGCTTTGAAGGCAGCCCTGGGGTCAGCAGGAGCTGAGCCACTGCTCAGAGAGGGAGCCTGGGAAGCAGTGCAGAAGCAGGAGCCAGGCAGACCTGTCAATGGCTTTTTTTTCCCCTCCCTGAGTGTTAATTGTGGTCACAAGAGTTAAGTGTTGCTGTAAAATTAACATCTTGGTATTATGTGTTTATTTTCCACCATGTAGCTTCAATGTCAAGTTTGCCCAGCAGACAAGTCAAAACAAGATCATTTTTTTTTTCTAACTGCTGCTATGGCAAGTCTCAGCCTGGGATCTCAGAAAATCACAGTGTTCCTTCTAGTTAGCAGCTAATAGGAAACAATAAAGATTTAGGGTTCAGAATTTAATTGGCACTGATGCTGATGCAGGAAGAACAAGCTGCACATGGTTTACTCTTCTGAAGCTTTATTGATTCTTTTTTGAAAGGAAAGCTCTGATGAAAGTAAAAAGAGGCGTTTAATTTGCAAGTATTTCTACACAGTTTTTATTCTGAAATGTGCTTTTCTATCCTCCTCTATCCCTGCTTGGTAATAATGCCTTAAGATCTTCTGAATCAGAGACAGATACTGAAAAACAAAAGCGTAAGGTTGTAATTTCTATTGTTCATCTTATTCATTTGGATGGCATTGCAGCTTTCTTACAGGTTAATTTTACATCTTTCCCAAGGTTAATGTCTCATATGCAGTTGTAAGCATTTTTAAGGTAATGTGGCTTTAGCATATCCTCAAAATCTCCATCCCAGATTCTAGTCTTTTAGTGATGTATTTCCAAGGATCTGATCTCGAATATCAGTCTCAAAGAGATGGTGATAACACCAGAAGCTTCTTGTTTTTCTGACATTGCTTGTATACCAAAAGCTAGAAACAGGATTTTTTTTTCATGACTTACATAACAGAACCTTTGAATTTCAGTGAGTAACTGAGGGTTTTTCTTCAGGCATGGATTGGTTCCATGCTGTCAGAGATGTGTGGCAGAACTAACTGCAGATGTCTTTGAATGACTTCCTGCTTCCACAGCTTCCCTGCAAATCATGACAGAGTCCTTGGGTTATCATCACTGCCAAAGCCACCATAGATGAGCTTCCATTTAATAGCTGATCTCTCTGTCCATACTTTCAAACAGTTTTGAAAACTTTGGACAGGAGTGACTTATTTCCCTTCCAATCTCATCTCTCCATTTTCTCTATAGCTTTGGTGATGGATTACACCCATTTTTCCTGATCTGGAATTACAATTACAAATGCCTGTCATTGTGACACTATGACCAGCAGCTCTTAGCTTTTTGTTGGCTTCCTGCCATCCCTGCCATGTGTTCTCCTTCTGCTTTCCAGGAATTCGTTTTCATAAGACATCTGCAGGCAAACCATTCCTGGGACTTCTAATCCATTGGGCTTTAGTAATGGCCTCTTATTTCAAGGAAAGAGGATTTTACAGAAACTACTTGAAATATCCAAAATCAGTGCAAGATGATGATACTTATTTTTAAAACAGAGTGTCCAAAAGCCTTTATTTTTGCATTCATGTGGAGAGTTTTAAGGTTACTGAGGTGGTTTTGCTGCTGGAGGAGGTCATTCTGTGCCAGATTCCTGTCTGTTTACATTGTAACTCAACTTTTTTTTTGGTTCTTATTGAGTCAGGATTGCTGTTCTTGCGTGCGTTACTTAAAAACACAAGGCTGCAACATAAATTCACCAAATTTATTGTCATCAGTCGTGCCTTCTATGTGACTGATACATCCATGGCTTTCTGAGCCTTTTCTGATGGTGGGTGGGGAAGTGACTGCTCACTGGCAGGATCACAAGTTCTTTATGAAATGTTCTTCAGCTGCTATTGAGAGTATGTGTGCTTAAGGCTCACACTCCCCAGTGTCACGGTGGTGATCACACTTTAATAACCTGACTTCTCTCTTAGAGAGCATTTGGCCTGTCAGGAAAGGCCATTCCCTTCTTATGCATCTGTGTGAGTGCTCAAGGCTCGTGTGTCCCGTTGATTTGGAAAGTTTCTAAGGAGCAGCCTGGCAGGATATCTTCAAAATTGTCCAGGCTGTGGTTACTCAAGGCTGATCAAGTTCTACATACAACAACAACAAAAAGTGCTAATGAATCTATTCCAGTCCTTAAGTCTCTTTTAGGCTAAAGAGCCTGTTACATACATTGATCTGTTGGATGTGCCTCTAATTAATTTTCTTCTAAGTATTCTCACGTAGATCATGAAAGAAATGATTATGATTTCACTGTCCTGTTTGAAACACTTCAGCTCCAGGGCATACCCTCTGTGCAGGTGAAATCTCAGTCCTTTCTTCGAGTTTCCAGGTTGTTATTACTGGCCTTTAATGGATTTGTCTTCCCCATCTCAAATCCACGGTCCCATTGATGAATGTGGATGCTTTCAGGGCTAAAGGATGCTTGCTTGTCTCCAGTAGGGGATGTTCATCCTAATAGGGAGAAGTAGTCCTGGAAACTCCACAGGATACAGCTGAATGACCTGGTTTTTGGTAGAAGCCTAGATCCTTGTCTGTTGTGGAAACTTATTTCCAAGGTATATTGGGTTTTTGTCTGGATATTAGTGCAGAGCTCTCAGATATATATCACTTAGTTACCCAATAAATCTGTCACCTCACCCTGTTAGCCATTAGTAGAAACAGGGACATTTGCTGCTTCAAGCAGCCCCTCCCTGGTGCTGATAAATAACTGTCCTTCCTGGTCTGCTTCTTTTGTCGTTGTTCTGGTGAGACAAAAAAATATCTTGGATTGTGTGAAAAATAAAGACTTGGTGTAACTTTCTTGTTGCCATAACAGAATAATAAAAAGACTGTGTGGGAGCAATTCATTACTCTTTTCCTTTCAAGCACTTAAAAGAAAAACAGAGCTGAAAATATTTCTTTGGGAGATACTGAAATACCTCATTAGTTCTTTCTTTTTATTGGCTATTGAGGTGACAATTCTGTAACAGGAATGAATGTGAGGATGAGTTTTGCTTTGATTTATAGAAATGTGTTAATTTGAGCTGAATAGATATTTTCAGATCTTAATATTTGTTATCTGTGAATCTCGTTTTGTAATACATAGTTTCTAGTTTTATTTTAGATAAAGGAATTCTGATGGAGACTCTGTTAATTCTGTGCAGTATTGGAGGTGTTTTGGGGAAAATGAGTTGCTTAGATTCACTAATCTGTAATTTAAGGGTTTTTTTTCATTAAATGGAATAGTGTTCACTGCTTATTTAATAGATATAGAATTGCATGTCAAGCTAAGACTGAAAAGTGTGGAGAAAATAATACGTATGTTTAATTAATTAAGTTAACCTTTATTCAACTCTTTCCATTTCAGTGAGATGACAAGTTTGCACAATAGAATAGTGAAAATGGTCAGAATAGCTTTATATTAGCTCATTTTCTGAAGTGATCATTAAGTTTTCTGTTGTTGTTCTGCAGCAAATGAATGGTGAGCTTTGTAAAGACTGGAATCTGCAGAAGAGGTAACTCCTGTAGTGTTTTGGTCAAACACTAATGAAATTGCATTTAGTTGTATATTCAAGAAATACTGACTCCTCCATCATGAAACAGCTTTGTGTGTTTCTGGGTCACTCAGACCAGACTATTCAAGAAGTGGCTGCTGTTGAAGAGACAGAAAATAAACTAAATAAAAATAAAATGCATTGAGAGAGACTCAGCTGTGCACTCCTCCTAGAGGAACAAGATAATGTCATTTTCTTTTAGTAATTTGAAATTCTAAAGGGAGATGTGATTTCAATATTGTAGACTTCAATATTGTAGACTATTTATGTTTTTAATTTAGACAGTCCAGGTCTGGAAGCCATTCCAGTTCAGGAAAAATGCCTGAACTGGAGGTTGCAGGACTGGGGCCTTAGCAGCATTTCTTTTCTTCATAAAAGTCTTGCTGTTTGTGAAGAAAAGTTCCTCACTTGAGAGCTTACAGATAATTTTTGTCTTCAAATTGATCTCTAGAGTTCATTTATTTTCATTCTCCAGTAACACTTTCCCTTCATCTTCCCATGTCTGCACCTGTGTAGAACTTAGACTTCAGGTTTTCTAGTGTTCCTCTTGGCTCAGTGTGTTTATTTTAACTGCTCCTAATATTTTTCTGTTATCTGATAACCTGACAATTGGAACATTACTAATTTGCTTTTCCCATCAACTTTTTGTATTCTATAAGTACTTATGACTCATGTTCAAGGACTGACTTGTTTGGGGAAAAGACTTAAATTAGAAGAGCCAGAGATAATGCAGAATGGGCTTAATGTCCAGGTTTTTCAGCTGCTTTTTTCAACTTTATTCTAATTTTTGAGGAAATGTGGCTAAAAATTTCTAAATACACTAAAAGTAGCATTGCTCATGAAACCAAAACAAATTTGTATGGTTTCATTTGGTAGACATAAAAATCTATATTTGAATTGTACCTTTGCCTGATTAATGTTGTTGACTCAATAGAATTTCATCTCTGCTTCACTCCCAGTTTTAGTGTCTTTAACTTTTCAACATCCTGGTGTAGATCAGTGGTCACCTTATTGTGGAAGAGGAAGGCAGGGCTATAATAGGCAGGTGCTATAGATGGCAACAATAAAGATTCTTGGCCCTCATTCAGAAAGTTCATGATATGTCTTCACCTGTACTGCTATTACTGTTACACTGAAAACTGTCAAAAAAAAAAAAAAAAAAAAGACAGAGGTAGAGGTCTTAATATTTTTGTATGTTTTTAGTTCCTATGTTAAAAAGCAAAAGCAAGTCTAATACCTGATATTTGGTCATGTTCTTGCTTTAATTTTTAAAAAAATTTGTTTATTAGAAACCTGTTTCACATTGACTTTGAATACAAATAAAGATCTAGCTTTTCTACAATGTGACAATAAACTTTTGAAAGCTTTAAAGTTGTTTCCAATGAAATTCTGTTTGGGACACAAGTTCAGGGAAGCATTGCTTTAAAATAATATATTTTGTAACTTTTATTCTACATCATATAGAGCAAAATATATAATTTTTAAGCATGTTAAATATGTTCTACATGAAGGATTTTCCTCTATCTTATTAAGTAAAGGAGGGGATTTTTTGGGTGGAAGATTCCATAGTTAAAGATGTAAACCAGCAATTTCTTGCTTCTATAGCACAACATAGTTCAGAGCTGAGATTAGAGAAACCCTGTAGAGTGGCTAATACTTGAGGGCATCCCCAACTAGAAAAGTATGTGAATTTAGGCATGGGAGGAAGGAAGGATCTGCTTTAAATTTAGTGTAGGGTCACTGAGTCTTAATGATAGATTAAACAAGGGAGGTGGAATAATGAATAGGGGTATGCAATGTGTAGCACTAATACCAGAAGTCCATGGTTTTCACTGGTTATTTAATGTCTTTTCCCATATGTTTCTGAATAGAGCAGGTTATGGCAGGGATGAGCTAAGGAATAGCTTTGTTAGTGAATTGTTAAATAGACTGAATTCTCTTTCTGAAAATGTATATGTATATAGGAGAGCTGCTTATTAAAAGTATAATTGGGCACCTTACATGCATATACCTTAAATGTAGCAGTATTAGTAACTGTATTTGTAATTGATGTGTGTATGTTGATATTCTTAAAACCCACTGTGAAGGTTTGGCTGCAATTCCTTTCCATTGTTAAAGCCGAAATAAATTTCCAATTCCTCCTGAACATTGTCGATATAAAAACCCCTAAAGAAGTTTTGATGTGATAGACACAATGATGAAATGGAGGGAGTACCCAAAAATGTTTTTGTTAGTAAAAATTTGACTGACAGCTCAATGAACATTGTTTTATAGTTTAACTTGGATTCAGAATAATGTGAATAGAGTATCTATATAAATACAACCACATCAAAGAATTTATTAAATTCATAGTTAGAGAAAAGATGTCAGAGTTTACTTAAGAGCTGACTTCCTACAGAGCTTTCACATAAAAGTCTGTCAAATACCTGATACCAACTACTGAAATGAACCAAGCAAGTCAGCCCTTGAGTTGCTGATGGGTTTCTGGTGACCCATCTTCTCTTTTTATGGTGATAATACCAGAGAGTCTTCAGAGAAAATGCAGGTTACACTTAATTTTTGCTTTGGGGAATTAATGTAATGCACAAGACCTTTTATATCTGTGGCTCATCTTCTTTTTTAGATGCACCTTGTGTGCTGGCCTTAGGAATAAAAGGGCTGCAGAGAGAGTCTGCCCATCTCTCCTTACTAATCAGCAGGTTTGCTGTGACCTTTAGGTGTAAAAGTGGAGGCAAGAGAGAAGTAAAACACTGAACTTAGAGGTATTGGAGAATTTCTTTATGTCAAAGTTCTTCCCAACCCACTGCATGACTGTGGTACTTTGCATCACAAAGTTAATAGATTGAACTATTTTTCATATAATGTGTAAATTTGTAAATGCTTTATAATTGTTGACCATTTAGAAAAATTTGGAACAGATTTTACTCCAGATAAAAATTTTATTTTATATGTTGTCTCTAGGAGCAAGAAAATATTGGTCTCTTCCAAAAGCTTATTTATCAATTGTCTAGAGAACAAGTTAAAACAGATGAGAAAATACTGATTTTGTGTTCTTCTCTTTCTTACACCAAAATTGGTAGGCTTATCACTTAAAAATAAGGATTGCTCTGAAGCAAATGTGCTTTATGCATTTTTTAAGACTCAAACTGAATTAGTTTCGATTTTGAAATGTAGTGGGTAGGAGTGGAGGAAGATTCTGTTAATTAGTGAAATGTATTCATGTATTTTTTGGACTAATAATCTGAGATTTGGGGGAGGTAGTACCATTGAACCAAAGTGAAAAGAATCTTTTAAATGGGAGTTTTTTGGTTGGGTTTTGGTTTTTCCCCCTTTCTCCCTATATGTATCTAAATGGTGCTCTTAATTATGATTAAATGCGGTAGGAATTGGACATTTAATTTCTATTCTTCTTCTTACTAGTTCCTAAAATGACCATTTATTTTACCATTTATTGGTTTAAGTGACTACTTTTGAAACCTCTGAGTATTTCCAAGTAGGGAAGTGACCAAATTTATGTGTTTATTACGTTTGGGATGTTGCAGACAGTTACTTTTTAAATGACGATAAAGGTGTTTGACTAGAAATATATTTGTCTAAATTTTTCTTTTGTCTTGAGTATGGCAGCTGTGAAAATGTAATAAATTTCCTTTCCACTGCAAGAGTCACATCTCTTTTTATTTCCAGTGATGATTCAGACTCTAATGATAAGTAATAATCTTTCATGTCCCTATGAGTGGGAGCCTGACTGTATCCACGAGTGCTATAACTGAATATACAGGTGATGTGGACAAGGTGGGACCAAACCTATGTAACAGACATGAAGATTTTTTCTTACTTCCCAGCTTTAGCTCATATTTTACCATTACCCAGTAGTGCCAGTATCTTCTGGAAGTCTGAGAAATATTAGGATGGACCAAATGTGTATTTAATAGTTGAAATTATGTTTTCATACAAATTTTGAATAGCTTGGATCAGAGTTAATGCTCTTGGCACATACTTCATGATCAATAAGTATCAAGGTGTTTGGCAATCTCTCAATGTTTCAGGACATAAAATCAACTGGAATTGGGACCTTGGGGTTAAAAATATTAGAAGCTGTATCTATCCTTCATATTGCAACTGAATATTTTGCCAAAAGAGTATTTGCCTGTTGCTGGTGATCTGGTAATGGGTGCCCGAGGAGCAGTTGCCTGTTGTCTTTCACAATGTGCTTAGAGGTCAGTTAAGAGTTTCCACAGAGCAGTGCTGGGTCATTTAGGTAGCTAATAAGTGGTATTTTCTCAAATGACCATTCCCACTGAATGGAAAAACAAGCTAGGACTTCAAAATGTATCTTTTCTGTGTCAGTGCATGTCAGACAATCAAACAAGCAAACAAACAAACTTCAGATATTATCAGCAGTTTTATTTTGTTAGTAGAAGTGTTTAAGGCATTTTCCAATAAATTTGTAAAATTGTTTTGGCAGTAAGTCTTTGTTGTTTGATCTCTTTTAACCCTAATCACATCTTCCTTTCAATCTCTAATGTCACAGCTAGCTCACACTTAATTCTTTCATACCCCATTTCAACCTCGTGCTTGTGTGCTGCTAATTTTTTTTTTTTTAAATACTCATGTCTCTTGCCCCAATTTCTTAAGAATGTGTTTTCCCTTCTTCTTCTATAGGAATTTGTTTCTTCTTTTAACCTTCTATTAAAAAAATCAAAGGGTCATGCAGTTTAAAGTTCAGAGGGGATTATCACAATTAGGTCTCCTAGGCACTACAAGCAATGAATAATAATAATTATGTGAGCTGAACCTTTGCACAGTGCAGGCCATATAGCAGCATCCAGGAACTGCAGCAAGACAGTTCAGAAGATTGTATCTTGCATTTAGCAATAATGCTGCTCTAGAAGGATAGCTGATTTTAGGGATTTAAAGATGGACATTAGCAAAGAGGTTTCTTTATTTTACAGAATTAAAACATGCATGTGTGCTGTCAGAAAACTGAGGCATTGAGAGCTAAACCCACATTTTACAGATAGTCAGACATCTGTATATAGAATTTCAATATAGTGTATAATACAATATTGTGAATGTATTTAACATTTGCTATATGCTGCAGCCCATGAAAAGGCTGATCCAAGGCAGTGGCAAAAAGTAGTATCTGGTAGCTTAAAGAGAGCTCAGATTAATTCTCAAAGTTATCTGGACAGGAAGCTGAGGTTGGAAAAATATCTTGCTAAGTATTTGAGGGAACATCCCGTGTGCTTGGGGCACCCATCTTTTCAGATTATGTTGTAGATATGTATATATATACACACACACATATATGTATTGGATGAGGCAATCAGAAGTTCACACATCAGAAGATTCAGTAAAGTTTAGCTGTAGCCTTGCTTTTATTTTCTGTTCCAAAATTTGCAGGTTTTAAGCAAAATTATAGTAGTATTACCTAATGAGCCATTTTATTGTAGATTGTAATGGTAAGATACACACTTGGCACAGATCCATTAGAAAAGGTCAAATTACATCCAAGAAGGGTTGGTTTAAAAGAGATTTAAAATATGAGCTCAAATTAATGAAATGGGGGATAATGAAGTATGAATAATTGTGAAATCTATGAAAATAATTTATTCACGATATTATTTCTATTGCTGAAAGGAAACTGCCAAACACTTCTTTGTAAAACTTAGAAAATGTAATGAGTCTTAAATGTTATTACACTTAATGAATTTTTAAATAACCTGGTCATTCCCAAACTGGATGAACTTCTGATAACTCCTGGTTGACAAAAATTTCAAAAATTACTTGAATAAGTGTTACAGCTCAGAAATAAAGTTGCTGAATGAGGCTGTGAAGTGAGTAGGTGGTGTCATGGAAGGTCACAGCTGGAGAACAACAGGACAAAGCACAGCCAGCTAGCTAAGGAAAAACCAGTTTATTTGCTGAATTTAGGAAATCTAAAGTTTGCCAGTAGTATTTCACAGAAGATATTTGGAGTAGCTGTAGTCATCAAAAATTGATATAAATGAAATGGAATTAATTGGGGGGTTTTGGATTTTGTTTAATGACACATTATGATATGTGTAAATCTGGGGGAATGAGGCTGTAAGTGCTTGATTGGGGAGTAAAAATCCACATGCCTTGTTGGAAGTGGTGCTAGTTCCTCATATTTAGTGCCTTATTCTCCTAAATGAGATGTTTTTACTAAGCTGCTTTGGTGAATCATCTCTCTGTTAAGGTTACTGTGATTCTTTCTCCTGAAAGTTTTCCTGCCTCTCCCATTATAAAATACATAATAGCCAAGTAACACATTAACTTTGCATTTACTTACCTTAATCTGTCAAAGCAGTTACCAGTTTTTCCTTGCCTCTTCTCTGAAATTGAATGTAGTGTTTGCATTAAAATATTCATTTAATCCCTAGATACATGAAGTTCCTACTCCACCTTTTCAACCATGAGAGGCAAAATTCATACACTTCAAACTCTCTTCTAAATACTGAAATGAAAGAATTGGAAACATCAGAAAATACATTTGCTCTGTGTTTAATATTATATAATCTTGGTTTGAACTCTTATCAGCAAAATGTCACCAAAAAATTGCACATTATTTACCAGATCTGAGTTAATTTGAACTGTTCCACCAAGCTTTTAATGAAGATGCTGGCCCAGTATTTATTGAGTGCTACAGTACAGTACAACCCATTTTGATTTAGTTTAAACTGGATTTATTTGGGTTCAAACACTGTTCCATACACTTAAAAGTTGGATGCATTCGTGGCATTTCTGTCCATGAAATATGTTTAATTGTAGGAAAATGGTACACAAAAACTTGGCATAAAATTGTATGTGGCTGATGTACAATGGACATTCAGGTTGTCTTAGGGCCCTTTGGGAAGGCCTGAAATTGCATATTGCTTTTAATTAGAAAATGAAACAGTGCTGAGAGGAAAGACAATCCCACTTTCATGAGCTATGTGTGTTTTGGTGCTTTTGTTTCAGTTTTACTTGTCATAATAGAATGAGCAAGTAATGTATTTTAGACATTGAATTTAAATGAATTATTTTAGAATAGAATGTATTTCTATTCTGCATTAAACAAGAAGCATGGTTTCAAAGCTTTAGCCTACTAAATGGGAAAATTTAATAACTGCAGACCTGAATATTTTCAGAGGTATTAAAAGCAAAAATAGGAATTTAAAGGAAGAGATATGGAATAAAAAATTAATTAGAAAATGTATTTTAGTAAAAGACACATTGGAGTTCCTGTGCATTTTATAAAAGTGCTGAATCATGACTGACTTTTGGCTGATAGGCTCGGGCAGGTGAGGTTTTCTTCTGCATTCAGTATAGATTTTAAATATTTACATTGGAAGTGTATTTTTTCCTTTCGATTACAACAGAGTGAATTGAATATGTGTAAATGTAAATAGCATAGTGAGTCTTCCTTAGAGACTTTCAGTGGTATAAAATCTGCAACAAGCAGATGCTGTTATTTAAAAATACCCCAATCCTGACATCTTAATTCATTAATTGGAAGCATTCTGTAATTTAACTTCAGTCAGCTGCTAGAAGGAGAGGCCGGTTATCATTTGATGTCTTTAGAATTGCACTATTATTTCTAAAGTGAAACTTACACTAAAATTAAAATTTGATTATTTAAATAGGGTTTTTTATGTTTTGGTGTAGTTTATTGTATTATGTGTTGGAAATATAAGAACACAAGCAAAATTGTGAGTGGAGCAGACTTAGAACCTTTCTCTTAAATGAGTCTTGGGTAAAGTAAAATGAAGTTCTGCTTTGGGTGTTAGTGGTGGCTCACACAGTGCACTGCATTACTGTGTGTGATTATATCCTCCCTGTGGGTAACTGGCTAAAAATTACTTTTAAAGTTAAGAAATTCAGTTTCTCCTTTGACTCGTGATATCCTTTTCCTGATAAAATGCAAAATCCTTTTTCTCTGCTATGAGAACATTTAAAATATGGATTTCTTATTTTGGTTTGTTATTTTCCCTCCTAACTTCTTCTGTTTGTTTCTTGTTTTTCTGTTACTGTGGACCACATATTGCAATAGGTTGTGGCAGAGGTGATGATTCAGAAATTCCTTCTCTCTAGTTTTGCATCTCTGTATTTTTAATAGTTCTTGTTAGTCCACAATTAACTGAAATCACCCTTTTATCTAACTGATAGTTTTCCTCATAGGTGTTGATAACATCATTATCTTTTCAAATTCACCATAATACCACCTTTGATATTTCTCTGTGTTTAGAAACTTCCTTGATTCTGCTCCTGCTTCCCAGATTCCCAGTGCTCTTTGCTATCTGTTGGAATTTGCCTGGCAGATATGTTAAAAGCTTTCACCTATAATCTTTAAGCCTGTCACTTTAGCTGGGTTTGCCTCCTTTCTTTCCATCTTTCTTCACCAAAATGCTTCTGCTTACTTTGGAGTTCTTCCTGGCACTGCCCCATCCATATCATTGCTGTCCCCTAAAAATTTTGGTTACTTGTCTTGACTTCTTCACTGTTACAATGTCAAAGTCAAGATTTCTGCTGCACCATCAGTGCCCCGTGGAACCTTGGACTGTCTGCATCTGATCTCATTTCCCTGCATCCCCCGACTCACATTCCACATTCCTCACAGTCCTCTGACTTTATTGCTCCTTTTGTCTGCCTTTCATGCACTCATTTTTGCACTGTCTTTCATGCTGCCTATGTGCCTGGAACAGTCTTTAGCATCTCAGCCAGTTTACAGCTTTGCATAAATTATATTTAATAATAAGACTAACAAAAGTTCATTATGTACATTATTTCACTTAACTTTGTACCTGCATAAGCGGAAAACAGCCTGAGGGAAACTACTGTTAAACTTGGTTGTGATTTGTTGTGATTCAAAGATACAGATTCAGGCATGACAGTTCTTCAATGATTCAGCATAAATTTAATTTTTAAAATAATTTAGTAGGTGTTAAATCTTTGGTTTTTGAGAGTAGATTTCAGATTTTTCTAATTCAGAGATGAAAAAATAGCTGCTTATTCCTGCTGAGTGCAATCACCAGAAGGTTGTTGTCATCACAGTACCTGGTACAGACTTTTTGCCCTGTGGTACGTTTTGCTTCACTTTATTCTTACTAATATGAATGTGGCAGGACTTTGAATGTTGGATTTGCTTCATATCTGTAAACCAAGTGCATCTTCTGCGTTTAACGTTGCTTTCAAAGCAACGTGTTTATCTGTTTAAAGAAACCTGTGAAAGAGAGGAAGGTAACACTGCCTCTATCTGGGAAGTTTCTTGAGTGTGTTGGCTACTTTGACATATGGGTTTCCTTAAAATATTAAAAGTTGTTTAATATTCTAACTCCCTTCTAAAACCAGTGAAAATGAGCTGAAGGTAAAACTTCACATAGTTTTCCAGCATCAATGTATAACTGCAAGGCCGGGCATTATGCAGGAATTATACATCATTTTCCAAGACTGCATCTAAAATATATGGGCTATTTTTTTCTTTTTTCTGTTTAAATGGTTGTATTGATACTGTTTACAGCTGAGTAGTGAAACCAAATAGATGTGCCTTTAATTTGTTTTTAAATGATCTCTTATATTCTGGAGATGATAATCTGAAGGGAGGCTGCCATAGTAATGTGCCAGTCACCATGGCATCTGAGCATTATGAAAAGACATTCTGGGCTGCACAAAGACAATGCCACCAATCCGTATTTAAAACTGATCAAAAGTGCAGGACCAAAAAAGTTTGCCAATAAATGTAGCTCAGTGGATGGCACTGCAATTTAGAGTATGCTTTACACAATAAAGATTTTGGTTCTCCTCTCAATGAATGCCAAGTGAATTTATAAGTAAAATCCTTAACACGGACTTTGTCCATTTACTCTGCTAACTTTTTCCAGTTGCATGAAGAGTGTAGCTGTAGATTTTTATTGGCCCTGTGAAGGAGCAGTTCACAGTTCTGCTTTACATGAATCTTTAGAACCTTTTCCTCTTCAGGGATTTTTTTGCTTTAAACTGAAATTACGTCAGTTAGTGAAGAAAGGGGGTTTTCTATACTCAATTGGTAAATATTCTAACCTCTAAAACATTTTACAGTCTGCTTTCGTAATAGTGTTCTAATTATCAAAGAAACCAAAAATCAAATCATTATTTAAAAGCAAGCTTATTTTATCTTAAATAATTGATTGTGGCTTGTTGTTTGAAAGATCACTGCTTTGGCATGAATTCCAAATCCAGTTATGATCTTAACTCAAGCAGTTTGTTTAATCAAACATTACTCTAATCAGTCTTCCATGGTCCCCTACCCAGCCAGGTCTGCCTGTAACAACTGGTTTATTCTGCGACGAGTTGCTCAACAGATGTCATTGTGGTAGAATAATGCAGCAGAATACTTGTGCGTTGGCTAAAATTACTTCAACTTTGATCACTTTTGTCCAGCACATCAGTCTGGCATTGTGCTTTATACCAACATAACACTTTACCCCAAGCATGCCTTTCAAGCTTAGAATAGCAGAGGAATGTTATTGAATTCAGTGCAGTTACAGATGAGTTAATGAAAGAAGGGAAATACTGTTTTTTTCATAATGCCTTTCTGTTGTACTTTGGAATTAAAAGGGAATTTGAGGAATGTGACTTCCGAGTTATTTATTTTTACTTCTGAAGGCTTTTTGAAAACAATATTATGTAGTCCTATTGATCCCGTGTTTCTGTAAATAAGTTTCACTTGTTATTTAAAAATAGCTCACTTTAGAGTTTTATACTGTGAAAATAGTATTATTTCTGGCGTGTAGCTGAAAAATAAATATTTCACAGAGACAGTTTATCCTGATTTTTAAGGCAAGAAAACTAAACCTTCAACAACTGTGTTCTCGTGATCACTGTTAAGGTCAGGACTGTTACATTTTGGGTTGTTGTGGGGGTCAGTATGAAGCAATATTTCTTTACAAAGCCATCAAGGACACTATGAGGAAGCACTGAAATGAAATCCACTTGAATTGCTAGTAGATACTTCAGTATTCTGTGTCTTAAAGACTCGGTGTTCTTGTTTCAATTTTTTTAGTTAAAATATTGTTGTAATTTTTTTTTTTTTTTAATTGAAGCATAGTTCCCAGGTCAGTCTCCCCACAAAACCTCCTGAACAAAATCAATATTAACATAAAGGTTATCATGTGTACCTGTAATTTACCAGTTTTAGGAAAAAATGGAGAGATATCTTAATGATTCTAAAACATACAGTGAATGCAAAGCTGAGCTGAAAATCCAAGCTCAGCTTGTTATGATACTGAAATGTCCAGGTAGGAAACCCACATGGTCTCACTTTGGTTCTTTAGTGAGATACAGACTCTAGAGTTGGAAGTATCGTGTCTTACTCTTGGAGAATATGTTGAAGTTCTTCTTTCCCACTCAGCTGTGCAGAATATTTATATTCAGAAAGCTTTAAACTGATAGTATTGGAATTATTATCTGCACAGCCTATGTATTAAATCTGTCCAGAAATGGGAGACAGTGCTTCACAATTTTTCCTAAGGGCACTTTATTAGCATGAAATAACTCCTAGTTTGAAAAATAATGAGAAATAGCAACCATAATTGAATAGAAGATCTGAAAATACAGTAAGGGCGCTGTACTTTGTGTTGGATCTCAATATGCCCTGGATTTTCTCAGGTCTGGGTATTTGTTGACAACCTTGTGGCTGTGCCATTAAGAATCTTTTGAAGAATGTGGCCCAAATCAATATTTGTGAGGAAGACTATGTTTGGAAATCCCTGCCTTGTCCCTCACTCTCCTTAGGATCTTTACAGTGATTAGAAAATTGTTTCACTGCTTAATGTCTGCACATGTATTCTTCATCCATTTATCATTGTGCAGAATTTAAAAGAAAGGGTCCATGGAATGTTTGTCTCTAAAGATGATCCAGGAAAAGAATTTTGGTGCTATTTCATTATGCAAAAATATTTTTAGATGAAAATCTACTGCCAGATGTTTCATATAGATCCTGTACTAAAAATAAATAACAATTTTTAGAGGGAACATATGTACTTTCCATATGTTTATATTACTTTACCATGGAGTAAAACCTCAACTGTGCTTCAGTGCTGAAGATATGTCAAGTACTGATTAATAGGTAGGATCAAATGACATAAAATGCCTCTCTTATTGTAGTATCTTCCTAGAATGGTAGAGTAGAATCATCTTTCATTCATTTCTAGAATATGAAACCTTTAAATGGATTATGTTAGCATTTTCCATTTTGGCAAATTCCAGCTTTCTTTCTCATTATTGCAAACTATTTTTCTGTTCAGAAAATGTTGTTAACTCAGGGTAACTGCACTAGACTGCAGGCAAGGTGCTAGCTCAAAGGTCTTCTCCTGCTGACAGCTACAGTATAGTAAATTCAATGTGTTTTCGCTCATGGAACTTTTAGTAATTCTCATAGCAGAAGTTGGAACACAATTATTTGCTGTTTCTTTCCTTTTGACAAGTGAGCCAGCGAAAATCTAAAGAAGGCATCAAAGGACAGTTTTTGGAGTAGCCTTGTCATTTGCTTTAAGTCAAATATTATCCATCTGCCTTAATATCTTTTGGTTTAATGGGTGCTCGTGTTTGTCAGTGTTGGAATGTGCAGGACCAGGATGCAGAACTTGTGACTTGCTCGGATATTTTGCCTAAGGAATGTTTATACAAAATATTATTTAGAAGTATCCAATCTTATTTTTATCTCTTTGAGAATGTTTTTCTGGATGCAGTAGAGGTGGTTGGGATCTGCCTAGACCTTTGCAAATGTGGGAGGACCTTGTATTCCCATATGTAGCAGTTTTATGAAAGGCAAACATAAAAATAAAGCAGATTGGGTGGGGCTCTGAGCAACCTGGTGTGTAGTGGAAGGTGTCTCTGCCCAGGGCTGGGGGTTGGAATGAGAGGATCTTTAAGGTTCCTTCCAACCCAGACCATTCTGTGATTCCTATGAAAAGTCACCATGACTCACTGGAATATTTTATTTTCACAGTTATGGTCCTGCTGGGCAGTATTTACATTGTTTGTGCAGTCTTTCTGTTCAGATGTAAGACATTATTCAGAATTTAAAATATCACTCTCTATCCTAAGTACCAAAATCCTTCTTTCTGTGATTTAAGTAGTTGTTTATCACAAAATCTCTGATAAAACTTGCCTGTTTTTCTATCTGTGGTAATGTTTTCATGGAAAGGGTTTTTTATAACTCTTGTATTTTGTAGTATTCTTTCTTTATTCAAAATTTTCAACTGATTCTTCTTTTTTCCCCTCTCTCCCTTCCTTCTGTTAACCATCACATGAGATGATAAACAGTAGCAGCTTCTGATTTAATAGCATGAGGAAAGAGTTGATGTAAAAATTTGTTACTTAGCATTTTGTTAATAAATATTTGAAATGTGTTGTCTTCATTGAAAATGTCCTTATTAATGAATATTTTCAGGTTTAATGTACTAATCTTTATTTTTAGACCCCGTTTAAGAAACTTATGCAAAACTCACTATATTTCTTATTTGCTAAGATTTTCGCCCAATATTTTCAGGTAAAAATGAACCAGCAAACCGTGCAGCAGAATTTTTGTTATTGCCTTCTGCTTCCCTGAATTTTTTTCATTACTTTGTAATATTTTTTACTTGGAAATTTTGTGTTAGGAATTTTTTTTTTGCACATTTTTTTGCAAGTAATGAGCAATCATTTTGAATGGTAATTTTTAGACCTTAATTATTTTTTCTTCAACGCAATTTCTTCAATTGCTTTTGGCTGTGTGAACCTGCTGACCACATCTGAATCTAAGAAGCGTTGAAGGAATTGGTTTTACAGTAACCAGAAAAAATAAAAAGTTTGGGGCTGTGATGAAAACGATTCTGTTTGGCTGCCTTTTTTTAGAGCAAGTTCTGATTTATTTTTATTTTTATTTTTTTTCCAGGTGAAGCGGAATGTGTATGACCTGACCAGTATCCCTGTCCGTCACCAGCTGTGGGAAGGTTGGCCTTCTTCTGCCACAGATGACTCGGTGAGTTCCTTTGCTTCTCATCTCATTCCTTCCTAGAAAAGGCTGGTTTGACATGGATTTTTGATATTGGAATCACTCAGTGGCATTTACTGTCTCATATGCAGGACCTTAACCTTACACACATTCAGAGTTTTGTCGTGGAAGATACAAATGCTCAAGATTTAGGTGACTGGAGCTCAGGGAAATAAATAATTGCTGTGTGTCAGATTCAGTGCATGTTTCAGACAAAAAGGAGACATTTGAGACTGAAGCAAAGCTGAGCAGCATTTTGGAAGTTGAAGTCTATTGAGTGATTGAACTTCAGGAAAAAAGCCCTGATTTTTATGTCTGCTCTGAGTGCACATCTAGGTATTTTTCACAGTATATTAGCTCACCCAGTTCATGCTCAAGCCTCTGCCTGGCTTCAGAGCAGGAGTTGTTCCTGTTGAAATCAGTCAGGGGTCACCACTGGTGGCAGAATCCACTGACTCAGAATTGTCCACAAATTCATGAAATTGTGGGACTTACCTTCAGTATCCCATTGTTATTAGACCTGCTTCCTTGCATGGTTTTCTTTACAGTGTGTTTTACAGCATGTCTCTCAATTTTGCTCAGGTAATTTTATTCTGCTAGTGTTTCCCAGTGCCAGCTAGTGAGGTCTGCCTTTCTTCAGAAAAAAAAACTCCAATTCACTGGAAAAATACCTAAAAGGGTAAAATAATTGTGTAGTTATGTTGTATGTAGGTTTTGTGACCCGAGAAAAATGTAGAAAAATTAAGTATTCTATTGAACCTGAATGTTCTACAAAGTGAAAATGGATTTGGAGTTTGCTTTCTTACACATTGCCAATGCCATGCATTACTTTCCTGTCCATTTCTGCTCTCTTCTTGTAAAGGGAGAATTGCTGTTTGAATATGACTGCTCCTTTTTTTGCTCTGAGTAAAGGATTTATGCCAATTTTAAAAAAACAAAAACAAAAGTTAAAAGTTGTCGGAATTTCCAGTGTACTTGCAAAACATGTCTGTGGTGGTGTTTGCAGAAACAGTGGGTTTGAGAAAGGTGGGTAAATCCCAGTCCATGTATTCGAGGGCATATCTGAGCCAGCAGATGTAAGAGCTGAAATAACAGGATGGTGTCGTGTGGTAATTACAGGCTTTGAAATGTGGATCCATTTTAACATTTTATTAGTTTACATTAGCCCAAAAAAAGAATTGGAAACTCAGCACTTTTAATCTGTTTTCCTACAGCTGTTCAGTTTTTACGCATTTTTCCCCTCCTTTTGTTTTAAATAGGATACCTCACATATGTAAAACTCACGAATCTGCTTTAAGTCTCTTTTTTTTGCAAGTGACATTGTTGCAGGTGAATTTTTCCCCTTTTCATCTTTAATGAAATTGGTGAATGTTGAGTCATCTGCTCTGAAGCAGACAAGTCCTCAAAGCTCACTGCTGGAGTCTGGTGGAGCTGGAACTTGTCAGCTGTGTAAACAGATGTGAGTGTGTTGCCAACAAAAATACAATTAATTTCTGTCTAAAATTAGAGGCCCTAGCTTACTATTTATAAAGATTTAATGATAGCAATGACTATCTATGCTCCTGTGATCTGAACTTTTTTTTTTTTTCCAAATTAGAACTATTCGGTAATAATTACTTTAGTAATTAATGATGATCTCTTGAGTTCAGTGGCAAATTTTTAAGATCACTTTTTCCATCATGAGTTTTTAATTTGCGGTTTTCTAGGGTACCCCATTGCAATTAAGGAGTTAAAGAAAGACTTGATTAAAATACTTTTTCATTTGCATGTTATGCAGCATAAGAAATACTTTGTAATACCACAGGAGGTTTTTTCAGTGCAGTTCTCGTTAACCTTTGGCTTAGCAAACAGGACAACTAAATAGACTTGGCATAATTGGATTCCTGTATCATCTTGAGTCTCTTATGAACCTGCCAGACTACAGTCTTCTGACATTATCAGGAAATTTAGTGGAGTCAATAGTAATTTAAAACATTGTTGCTTCATCTCCCTTCAGAGTTAAGATATGTTCTCTGCTTGTGCTACCTAATGGAATATGGGA